>CANSNZ010000927.1:6710000-9137500 GCA_947646795.1 Beta lomatogona | reverse complement strand
ATTAATACTTATTGATTATTATTGATAATTATTATTTTAGAAAATTAAATATACAATTCAGTTCAGTTTCTCTAATTTCAGTTAATTTCAGTTAATTTAATTTAATTTCAGTTCAGTTAATTTAATTTCAGTTCAGTTCAGTTAATTTAATTTCAGTTCAGTTAATTTAATTTCAGTTCAGTTCAGTTAATTTCAGTTAATTTAATTTATTTTAATTTAATTTAAATAATAATATAATTTCAGTCAAAATAAGTTCAAAAGAACGGGGCCCTACTCAGCTATCTTTTCTGCCATTTGTTCCATCGTCTGCTTCACCATTTGTTCCATCAGCTGCTTCACCATCTGCTGGGCCATCTACTTCACAGCCTACTCAGCTACGTACTCCACTATCTGGATTTTCCGACACTCATTCTCCTCAGTTGAAGGTACATATATTTATCATATATACATGTGCTTTATACAAATAATTATCATATATACATGTGCTTTATACAAATAAGTATCTTACATAATTAGAACTTTACGTTATTGTTAGGACGAGACTCCATGTCGATTGTATTTGATAGATCCAACTAGTGGAAAGACTTGTCTAGTGGCAGATACACATTCTTATGCTTTTGATGAGAACACTATAGTTCATGGGTCTAGAATGATGAATGATCACCTTCGAGTGAAAATTCATCGTTTTGTAGAGAAGTATGGTCATTTGCCACTACCTATCCCCGTCCCTGAATATGAAATCGACACTACATAAACTGCTTTGGGTACGTGGGTGCAATGGCCAAAAAATTTAGTGCAAATATTAGGTGATGAGGTAATTGTTCAAATTTTATTCATTTTTGTAAAAATAATAGCATTAAATTTAAAAATTACATAATCTTATGCGCGTTCTAAAAAATTATTATTAGGTTACACCGACTCCTAAAAAACAAAAGTGGATTTCGGGGGAGGCTGTTAGATAACCTAACCAGCAGCTTTCAGCCGGTTCGGCTACTCGTTATAGTCCAGTTGTCGATGATGTATCGTTCTTGGAATCCCTCACTGAAGACTGTAAGGAGTTAGCAGATACGCTTGCCCTTGCCGTCGCAGACGATGATACCGTTGCTGTAACCTTGCCGAGCTCATTGTTCCATTATTCAGAAGATGCCACCACTTATCTGACCAAGGAGGATATTGATCAGTTTTTGAAAGAGGAGATGTTTAATATTTCTATTATCCAGGTGTACATGAGGTAACAATAATCAAAGTTATGATTTTTATTTACATTTGATTGTATGATAGTTGTATTTTCCACATAAAATTTGCATTTGTCTATTTTTTTTAGGGCAACGCAGTCTGACTTGGATGGATTTGGGGCTGCTGTTCGAGTTTGTTGGATGTGCCCGGAGAGTACCGCGGATGTGAATGCATTGGAAAATGTATCGACTTACATTCAGTGTGCTTTGACTGGATCCGTCGTTCATGGTGCTAGTATCATCTTCTCGCCAATGTTTCAAGAGTAATATTCTATCATAATAGTTTTACAAATATTGATTGTTGCATGACATGTGAATTTTTTAAGTAATTATTGTTATTCAATCTTGCAATAGCCATCATTGGATGCTCCTTGTCATACGTCCCATGCTCGGGATAATTTATGTCTTTGATTCCGCTAGCTTTCACAAGGAGCGGAACTTAAAGATTAGACCGCCTATGATAGCGTAAGTTGATCGGTTTGATATATTTTAAATGAATTTAAATTATAATATAAAGCAAATAAAGTGTAAATCATTTGATGTTGTTTTATGTAGTGCTTTTAGGAGGTTTCGGATGAGCGACAACGAAGTTCGTCGGGACAAGCTTCTTTGGAGATGTGTTCAGGTATAATAGACTTATTTTATTCAATTAAAAGCATATGTCATTCTCATTATACGATAAATTTCCTCATTTTTCTTAAAACTTTTGATAAAGTGCCCACAACAACAATGAGGCACGGAGTGCGGTTATTTTGTCATGCGCAACATTTTTGACGTACTCACTTTATATTCTGGATGATGGATGGATGGTTGTTGCATATAATATTGTACAGGTTAATTTCCAATTATAGGTTTATCCAATTACAAACAGAGCTCTGCCGAAATTTATGCAGAAAATATTCTGCTTGCTGCATCCTGCTTGCTGCATTCTGCTTCTTGCATGAGGAGGTTGGTGGAACATACGTAAATATAAAATAATTTTATATATAAAAAAAAGCAGTATATTGCTGCGGTTTTTCCTAGAAACCGCAGCAGTATTTTGTATTTTTTATAATAAAAAATATATATTGCTGTGGTTTCTGGGAAAAGCGCAGCAATATCCATATTTTTTATTATAAAAATAAAGTATATTGCTGCGGTTTTTCACTGAAACCGCAGCAATATACTTTATTTTTATAATAAAGAATATGAATATTGTTGCGGTTTGTCCCATAAACCGCAGCAATATGCTGTAATATTGTTGCGGTTTAAAACCGCAGCAATAGTTTAATTACCTATTGCTGCGCCCTTAATTGCTGCGCGGTCAAAACCTCCGCAATAGGCCACTTAATGACCGCAGCAATAAGAAGTTATTCTACTAATGGTATTTGGATGAACACATAGAGGTGCTACGAGCTGGAAATCCTTCCAAAGGGGATAGGGCATTGATGCAAGTGCACGATAAGACGTTAATTGATTGGTTTTATGATCGAGTAATATGTCAACAACAAGATGGTGTATCTGAAACTATTAAGTGTTTAGCATTTGGTCCTCATAAGGCTGTCAACAGATATGAGGGTTATGATGTCAACGAATTTACATTTTGGACTGAAGGTCAAGATAAAAAGTCCTCATCAGTGCAAAATAGTGGTGTTTCAATTTTGGCATCATCTACATTTTATGCGAGCGCTAAGGATCAGAATCCGGTGGATGCCAAACTGTTATACTATGCTTGAATTCAAGAAATATGGGAGCTTAATTATTTTGGTTTCAAGGTTGGCCTCGTTGCAAGTGGGTAGGTAATAATCGGCGTTGTGTAAGAAATGATGACCTTTGTTGTTTTACTCTTGTAGACTTGGGTCATTTGCGTGAAAGTGACGAGCCATTTATACTTGCAATACATGCTAAGTAAGTATTCTATGTAACAGACCTTGCTGATCATAAGTGGTGTATTGTTGTACACGGAAAAAGAAGCGTCCTTGGCATTGGTGATGTTGATGATGAGGAAGAGTATGATGCTTTTGTGGACACCCCACCTTTCGTTAATCCCAATATCGATGTAACCCGCGATGCAGACGTCGACACAAATTATATGCGTGTAGATCACACAGAATGGATACTTGTCGACTCTTGAGAATGATGTACGTACAAAGTATTATGTATACAGGTTTGTGAATATGTGTTTTATTACTTGATACAAGGTATATTGTTGTGGTTCCTATCCTCATATTATGTATTTTTTATCTTGGAATTTCTCTATGTTATTTTTATGTTTTCATATGATATCTTATATAATGAGCAATGTGAGAATTTAAAATTGAATTTGGTTTAATATGAGTCATGCTTTGCTCATATCTTGATTGGTCTTTTTTGTGGTGAATGTTTGTATTGTAGATTAAATGGATTTGTGCTACCGCTCCCTCACGACCTATTAGTTTATTTGGTGGATTTCCGTCTATAGCTTGTGAGTTTAATTACCCTGATCTTACTGTTACATAGTTTTTTTTCCATGTATGTCTTATATCCATACATACAACATATTGATACCCCTAAATATTGATCCAAGTAGGAGTATGTTATATAATATCCATATGTTTTCCCCCCTATTTCAGGTGAGTGAATGGGGGTGCATGCTTGCTGAATCTAAGCAAGATGAAGAAGACAAAAGAGACTGTCTTTCTGCAGGTACATGACCTAAACAGCTGAATATAGATGTTTTTTGTGTCTTATAAGAATTTTGGTTGCGAGTATAAGGATCTATTTTGGTTTTATAGTTGTTGTAATGTTTTTCAGCAAAAACAATTTTGAATTCAGGAATGAAAAGAATTGTCGTAGTTAGCGTGTTGTCATCTTAATTTCCACCCCACTTTCTTGTACATATTAGGTTTGAACTTAAGATATGGTTTATGTTAAGAAAAATCTGGTTCCGCCTTAACGCAACTGTGTAGACTATTCGAATATCACCCTAGAGTCAAAGTAGAACTATAATCACTTTCTAATGAACGAGCTTGAGCTGAGATAGTTGAAGTGTGGTTGTATTTGGGGACTGATTTGCTAGTCACATTGACTAACTGTTTTCACTTAATCACATGAACGTTTTGGTCATTTTCAGTGAAGCCCTAAATACGACATGTTATCTACTAATTTTTTTTTCTTAAATTTCGCTTGTTAGTACTCGATCAAAGTGATTGGCGCCTCATTTGTCGTACATTTTTCAATCTCTGAAGAGAACTAAAAGATCTTTAGAATAAAAAGTGTGCACCTTAAATGCAAACAGATAATATACACCTTAACACCGATAATTAAATCTAAAGACTCAACCCATTTAATTAGAAGGTCTCCAAGTTGGCATTATAGCGGCAGTGCAGTACAGTTTGTGTCCTGTAAACTACATTTTGTTAGATAAGGTATGAAACTTACTAGTTTGATAAAATAAGATCAATGGAAGTTGGAATTACTCAAGTCAATTTTTCCTTATAGAAATAATGTATCTAATTCTGAGTGTGTTTCTAAAGTAATGAATTATGTGGGGCAAGTTGCTACTATGGTGAATTAAATGAAATATGATTTTCGGAGCAATTATTTGTTGTAGATCACTCTTGAGTCAATAAAGATGACTGTATAGACATAATGACAAATATATGGAGGCATCTCTTGCAAACCTCTACTCAATAGGAAATTTAGTATGACTGTATATAAACTCTTTCTGCAGAAGCTAGTCTCATTGTAGACATTCAAGATGGAAGATTATGAGAAATATAGAGAAAAGAGGATAGCGGAAAATAAATTGAAAATGCAAGAATTGGGGATTGATTCTACGGCATATGAAACTCAATCAATGAAGGGCACAAAATGCAAATGCAGGAGTAAGGAAAATGATCTTAGTGATTATGATGTCGAGTATGATCCGGAGATGGAGAAGGATAAAAGTGAAAAGCAGACTGATAATGCAACCCCTGTACAAGAGGAGGATGAGATAGTGTCAACTCCTCAAACTCAACGCGGCTTACAAGTGCATACCGCAAGTGAAATTGTGAGTCACGGTCCAAAAAAGAAAAGAGGACGAGGTCCCACAAAAAGGAATTCAAATGAAGGAACCCATGCGCCTTGAATACAACCAGTTTGGTCAACCATGTGGTAGGTGGTGTACTAAGTATGGTGCAAATTGGCCTTTGCATGCGCAAACTTTCCATTTTGTCTAAATGGAATTAGGTGTCTGACGGTTTGAAGAAGGCGTTATGGGAAGATACAGTGGTAAGTGTATAAGCGTACCCAAGTAATTGGCTGCATATTATATATAACATACTTGTTAAGTAACTATTCTATTTTCCCTTTTTTTAGAATCTATTTCATATTCAACTCGATAAAGCCAAGAAGGAAGTGTTTCTTTCAGCTGTTGCGGAGAGATTCAGAGACTTCAAAATAAAGTTAGTGAGTGGATGGATCATTTTAAGAAGAAAAAAAACTACGTCTAAGATGTTGACAAAAGGAAAGGAAAAGGAAAATGAGGAAGGAGAGGAAAAGGAAAAGGCTTCGGAAAATACATAAGTACGAACATTGTTGCCTTATCAAATCTGGGATGAGGGGATCACATCACAAAAGAGGATTGGGAAACATTTGTTGCCCAAAAAAACTACTCGGAAAGAAGTTGTAAGTTTTAATCTCGTATTTTGAGCTTAGTAAATTTTTTTTTATCACTTCAATGTTGTGAATGCTACTGCTATGAATAAATATTGTTGTTGGTGTTGGTGTTGGTGTTACTGATGTGAATGCAAATACTTCTGGTATGGGTTTCACATTGTTTGAACGAGTCTGAGTTGATATAAACCAGCCACAACTGTGCTTGTCTCGTATAGGTTTCACATTGTTTGAACGAGTCTGAGTTGATATAAGCCAGCCACAACTGTGCTTGTCTGGTATAGGTTTCACATTGTTTGAACGAGTCTGAGTTGATATAAAGCAGCCATAACTGTGCTCATTTCATGTCTTCCAGCCACCATAACTCCTAAGGAATTAATTAATGCAATATATGTTTCAATGCATAGAAACTAACGCATCTCGCACTGCTGTACTCCAATCAGTTTACGACTCTCACTTAGTAATGAACACGACAATCACTCTAGGGGTATTCAAAGCCAACTCTGGTCTCATCATTATTATTTAATGACTCTTTACACAACTGTAAAGCAATTATCACTAGTGATGTGGGAGCTTCATCATCATCAGATTTAGCATCATCACTGACTTCCTCTTCTACAGCTTCACCATTCAAAGCTTTATCTGTATTCTCCTGTCAAAAATAGATATAAAACCATTAAAATCATGAGAAAGTTGTTAGCATAGTACAAACGACTGGCCACCATTAGCTAATATAAAGTACTACACTGGGCATACAGACTATGAAATGCAGAGAGATGTCTTCCAAACATGCTACCTTGATAATTGATGAATGAAAAGATGTGCCTGCTTCTCTGGTGGATATGGAAGTAGGGAGAGTAAGAGTGGGTGTCATGCACATGATAAGAACTGATGTTGGGGATTGATTCAATGAATGCAGCAAGGGCACAAGAAAACCATATATCTTTCAGAAAGGATTCCAGAATTAGCAACTGACATTAGCTTTTTTTGGTTCTAAAGTTACCTCTTTAGTTGTACTATATGCATTTATTGACTTATAGTTACCTTTTATTTATTTATTTTATTTTAAATCTACAAGAAAGGCAGGCTAAAGCTTACAGAAGTTCAAGCAAGAAGAAGTTTTATCATCATATGGGCCCTAAAACTTATGAGCAGAGAAGAAAGGAGTGGCTTGAAGAAGATGATTTTTACCCAAGCATGAGCTCATCATCAGGGGCTACTTCTAGCTCTACAGTCTCGACAAAGAAGATTGATCAAGTTGCCCACTTCATAGTCGAGATGCAAGTGGGAGAAGAACTAATTCTGATCCGAGAACGAAGAAGATAGCCGAGGCAGTGGGTTAGTATTTAGTTTCACCTCACTACCCATTTTCTTACGTGTTCTTTCTTTCACTAGCTTGGATGGAGGCACAAAGAGGTTATCGGAGAGTTCGTTTCAAAGGTGAATAAGGATGCCTTATATATGGTACTAGGTAAGGACCATGATGGACGTGTGAAAGGCAAAGGAGGGGTACGACAAGGCTTGAGAAAAGTTTATGGTGAAGAGTACTCCGCCACAAGATCAAGCTTAGTGTCTAATGCATCACAAGATATGGAAAGCAAAATGAATCTGCAATAGAGGAGCTTGAGAAAAGGATGAAGAATTAACGGATATTCTACATGGTAGCCCCAACTTTTAAGTTTTCTACATGGTAGCACTTTTAAATTTTTCAATACTTGGTAGCCCCGAACTTTTAGGTTTTCTACATGGTAGCACTTCTTAAGTGAATTCTGTTAAATTGTCGTGAGTTTTGACATTTATTAGTCTGGCACGCAAATCGAGACTTTTTGCACACCCAAAACGATTATTTCTGATCATTTTTTGACAATTTCGACCTTTAATCGAGTCTTTCAGGACAAAATTACCCCCCCTTCTTCAAAACATGATCAGAAATACTCGTTTGGGGTGTCGAAAAAGTCTCGATTTGCGTGTCAGATTAATAAATGTCAAAACTAACGACAACTTAACGGAATTCACTTAAGAAGTGGTACCATGTAGAAAACCTAAAAGTTCGGGGCTACCAAGTATAAAAAAATATTAAGAAGTGCTACCATGTAGAAAACCTAAAAGTTGGGGGCTACCATGTAAAATTTCCCAAGAATTAATTCAGCGCCATCTTGGAGCACATGGACCTTGTTTTGACGAGCTCAATGTCACACCTGGGGACAAATTAAGCCAGGGAGATCCAGAGACACCTGGAGAGGTACCTGGTTTGATACCTAAACCTCCACCGCTTGACCCCACAGTACCTGATTTAGAGGTAAATGAAGAATTACTTTTTCAGTTTATTTTCTGACAAACTATATGATATCTATTGTTAATATTTGACTTAGCCGATTATGTTTTAAATAGGAGGAGACCTTTGCGATCTTTTACTTCCCGAATCAACAGACGGTGAGTTGGTTGTGGCCGCTTATGGTCGGGCACAACCACTGAGAGAGGGCCAGACATCGCATTTGTCACCGGGAGCAGGTTCTTATTGTAGTGTGTCTGTAGACACCATTATATGTGGATATGAAGATTTGTCATTGCCGGTCCCTAGGCCAGATTGGAGCCTCATTGTTCTCAATGACGCACAAGGTAGTTTTGTGATATGGCCATGCGCTTAGGTGCGATTTTCAGATGAGGTAAAATATGTGTTATATCCTCCTAATGTTTATTTCAATAATGTTCTTTTGTGTCTTTAATTGGTATCTTTTCCTAAACAAGCTTTGGAGAAGACAAAGAAGGCCAAAAGACTGAAGAATCTGGATGTGAACAAAGAGAGTTCGCAAGGAAACAAATCAAAAGAGAATGAGGTTGACTCAAAAGCTAACAATAACAAGGCAGATTCACAAACTAAGAGTGCAGTTGTAGGAAAGATTTCATCCAAGGGCTCATCTCCTGATGCGACTCCAAAAGGAACTCCACTTGTGTGTGAACAAGTGGTCCAGTCTCTTAGAAAATCATGTTCTTAGCTACATGCTCGTGTTAGCAGCTTACCCGATTCCTCCCCAATAAAGGTTGATTTGGAGAAGTCTCAATTCCACTACTTAGATGACGATTCAGCTACTTGGATATATAAAGTGCATATTCGTGAGTTCCTCTCCGGCGCGATGTTAAATGTATCCATATTACAAGTTTTCATGAGGTGATATGATAAAAATAACAACGTTTTATATTTTGTTAGTTGTTGACGATTTCCAATCTAAATTAACTTAATTCTTCTTTTAGTGCACTTTACGAAGATTTACTTGGATGTGATTTTGTTTCAAAAGTTGGGTGGTTATGTCCACAAGAGATTCGTGCTACCAATTGCTTAAACAATCATGGACAAGCGAATGAGTATCTTGAAAGGAGTATTAATGCATGTGTTCAACCGGGAGATAAGTATATTATTGCTCCATACCTTGAAGAGTATGTTTTAGTACCAAGTTGATAGTGTCTTTTCATAATGCTATTCTGGATAACTACTATTAGTACATGCAGTACATATGATTGTCGAACTTAAATTTTTGTTGTAGTCTCCACTGGATACTCTTGGTGATATCTCCTTCAAATCACACAATATACCATTTTGATTCTATATATGCATCGAGAACCACCCTGAGGCTTACTAATCAAACGCATATTGAATGGGTATTGTCGTTATATTTTCATTTCCTTTTTGTTCTTTATTAACATCATGGCATTGTAACTATTATAAAATGTGGTGTTGTAGTGTGATGAAAAAATTACGTGGACATGGTCCAAGAAGAGCCACACTTCCCCAATGGAAATCAGTGAAGGTAAATGATTTCGATTGTCCTATCTTTAAGTTATTAGTTTCCCCAAGTTTATTGATTGTCATTTTGAGAATTATTTTTCGGATGTGATTTTGAATTTAGTGTACACAACAACATAATGGGGTTGCTTGCGGCTATTATGTGATGAGGTCTATGGACGATGTTCTCTCTTGTTGCACGGAAGTCGATGATCTTGAGAAGGTTAGTAATATTCCGTCTCCATACAAACTATGACTTTGTTTCATCCTAATTGGCCCTTAAACAACTTGCACAAATTGGCCTTTACTTGCACAAACTTGACTAGAACGATCAAATTAGACATGTAATCGTTCTAGTAGTCCTTAAACAACATATCATACTAGAATGTAACCTAAAATTACATGTTAAGGTATAAAATGGATGAATTTGACCTAAAATGACCTTGAAATAGCCTTACTTGCACAAAATTGACTAGAACGATCAAACTAGACTTGTAATCGTCCTAGTAGTACTTAAACAACATATTAGACTAGAATGTAACCTAAAATTACATGTTATGGCATGAAAAGGATTAATTTGACCTAAAACGGCCTTGAAATGGCCTTTACTTGCACATACTTAATTAGAACGATCAAATTAGACTCATAATCGTCCTAGTAGTCCTTAAACAACATATTAGACTATAATGTAACATAAACATGCTATGGTATGAAATGGATGAATTTGACCCAAAACGGCCTTGAAATGGCCTTTACTTGCACAAACTTGATTAGAACGATCAAATTTGACTTGTAATCGTCCTAGTAATCTTTAAACAACATATTAGACTATAATATAACCTAAAATTACATTCTATAGTATGAAATGGATGAATTTGACACAAAACGGCCTAAAACAGCCTTAAAATGGCCTTTTCTTGCACAATCTTGACTAGAACGTTTAAATTATACTTGTAATCATCGTAGTAGTCCTTAAACAACATATTAGACTAGAATGTAACCTAAAATTACATGTTATGGTATGAAATGGATGAATTTGACACAAAACGGCCTTGAAATGGCCTTTACTTGCAAGATATTCATTTGAAGGACAAATTATGGTTTATATATAATAGTCTTTATTTGATCCTATAATTAGGTTTACAATACACCAAGGGAAGAGCCATTTACTGTAGAGGAAATCAATGAAGTTCGAGACGAGGTTGCTTCCTTCGTTACCAATTATTGTCTATGAATTTGAGAATTCTAGATATGTTGTAAATACATACTTTAAATCAACGTTGTTTTGTAACTCAATTGTACACTTTATATAATAATAGTATATTAATTTGAATGTTTATTTGTTGAATTTTGAATTTCGTGTCCACTTTTCATATAATGTACATATTATGTTGGTGATGAAGGGAAAGAGGAGGTTAAGCGTAGTGGTAAAAAGGAGGCTGCATGCCACATCTTTCATGTGTTGTGTAAATGTTGTCGCTAATGCTCTATTGTAATAGATACTCTAGAAAGATAACGTAACCAGTGCGGATTTAAAAAAAAAAAGTCAAGTGCTTCGGTTGGCAATAAAAAAAACGTAGCACTCGATGCACAAGTGCTCCGGTTTTTTTTACCCACCAGAGCACTTGTTATACTTTAACCATCTAAAATTTCATAAGTGCTACGATTGTTATCAGTTGAAATGGCCTTTACCAAACAATTTTTTGTTACCAACCGGAGCTCTTGATTATTGCTCAAATGCTCGTATAGCGTCTGCTACGGATCAAATACGGAGCACTTGTACCATTTTTAACCGGAGCACTTGATGTTTTTTCCACTAGTTATATATGGCATTCCTACATGATATTTTTAGAGAAACTACATATAAGCTTCAAACCTAGCCACTGAGGCACTAACCTTTGGGAATATATTTCATGTCCTATAAGCTAAATATATATTTACTCATGGTGGTCTTAATTTTTTCGATGAAGCAGCATCTTCAAGTGTGTACATTTTAAAATAGTTGGGTGATTTTGTAATAGAAAAGGTCTTTGCTGAGAAGAGTTTTAGTTTTTGACATATTATTATAAATGATTGACCTATTCTTATCAGTTATTGACCTATTGTTATCACTTAAAGGTATTTTGTTATCAGTTATAAACCTAAACTATTAGTTTGTATATATATATATATATATATATATATATATATATATATATATATATATATATATATATAGACACACACACACAAATTAATTATCAGTTTAATGCACACATATTGTTTATTAGTTTAATGTTTTATGTTTATCAATTTATGACTTATCAATTTATGGGTATAAACTATAAATTTATCCATATAAACATATATATTAGTTTATAAACATAATCTATAGCACACAAGATATCTATATAATAAACTTACCTTGTCTCTCCTATTCTTTATCTCCAACCTGGCCTCCACCACCTATATGTAGGAATATATAGATGCATATAGTGAAATTGCAGGACTATGTCATAAACTAAACATCTATATCATCGGATTGAATAGATGTACAACTTTTGTAGTGTGATTTCCTCTAGTATGCTTGAATTGGAGATCCAAGAGCACCAAGTGTGTTACTCCTCTACTCTATCCACGAGCACCCAGTTAAATTCCATGTCTACTTGAACGGAAGAGGATGAATAAGTTTCGCTCTCTTACTTTTGATGGGAAGGGGCGTCGGTTTAGGGGAGTAACATAGGGTTTTTTTCTCTCTCTTTTGGTGCACAAAATTATTGCTTAACTTGTTGTATCTTACCCTAATATTATATCAATATATAATAGTGGTAGAGGTTTAGGTTTAGGTTAATTAGGAGAACCAATTCTCCTCTATTGGGCCCACGAGTCCACCTACAGCTCCACCATTAGTATGATATTGTCCGCTATGGACCAAACTCGCACAAATTTATTTTTGGACTCCTTCCCAAAAAGCCTCATACTAATAAAGTTGGTGAACTCTTATAAACTAGGTGACTCCTTCTTATCTCTCCGATGTAGGACTTGGGATGTATACCCAACATTCTCCCTTTTACTCTCTTTAATCGGCTCTTATAAGGCCCATTATGGGCTTTATTTTTGCTTCAATTAGTTGCTACATTGTGTGACCTTATAAGATTAATATATTTTAGTTGTAGGCCCAATCTTTATTGTCCTACTAATCAAGATTTATTCTCTAGCAAGCAAATATTCTTACTAAAATAGTTAACTTATTATCTCCATAAATTAACTCCTATTTGTATTTAGTAATTGTCGGGAATGTCTAAGGATATATTCTTTCATTGTAACCTTCACCACCTATACCCTATTCACCACCTGTATCCCCATTCATTTGCATATCACAAAACCAATTTCACAAATGAGGAGCTCAGTGCAATCCCTCAACGCGCAACCTAAATCACGATATCCTCGGTGGTGCTTCTTTGTTGCTGGTGGTGGATCTGGACCGTTGAGGATATTGCGTCGCTACCCTTGCTCACAGGAGGTACGGTGAGGGTGCTCATTGCTGACGTTGTGAGGAGGAAAGCAGAAGCTTGGCTAGCTGTCTATGTAAATCAATTTATTGAGATCGTCTCAACCAAGTTATTTCGTTTGTTATATTTCTAGTGCATTAAGTATTCTTCTGAAGTATTACATTATGTTATTCATCATAACAAAATATTAACTTTTGTTTATTTTTCTGAAGGACTTCCAACTTTGTGTTAGTACCTCCCTAGACACTTACCTTTATTGACGGTACCTAAAAACCTACCTAAATTCTTGCGTTTCTATGATCTCCAAGCATTTTGAGTTTCAGTCTCGCTAGACTAAACTCTGGTTACCCTTGTAAAAGGGTTAGAATTCACCAAAGGAAGTGACTTTTTGTTTACTTTCATCTGTAGAATCTTAGGAAGGTGTTAATGTTCAAGGACCTTGGGATTTTGTATCTAGTAGTCATTAGGGGCTACTAGCTGAGTTGCGGCAATCTACTTCTGAAGATCGTTTGGGTGTCGCCTTTGAACATGTTCCCTCTCATATCAGGTCTGCTTCATCAAGACCTTTCTCCCACACCCTCCTATCATCGAGTGAGCTTAGTCTAAGTTGGTCTGAATATGTAATCGTTTGCTTTTATTTCATAACGTATGTAAGAGCAAATGAAGCTCCTCTAGTTTCATTTCGCTTTGTTTCTGTTTGGTTGTATTAGCATTAGGTTGTACTTCCTATTTTAATTAATGCAAGTTTTCCTTACTGTAAAAAAAAAAAGTTCTTGCGTTTCAATCTTTCACCCCAAATTGGTATATAGTTGATTCTAAGAAATGAAAAACAAGATGTTAAATCATCAAATTCTTAGTCGATCTAAGGTAACTTATTAATTTAGTAATTCAAAGCAATATGGAGGTTTTTTTAAGGGATATGGAGGCTAATTATACGCATATCACGTGATAATGGGTGTTAATGAGCCGAACCGAGACCGAGCCTGGGGTTG
Organism: Beta lomatogona; assembly: GCA_947646795.1. NCBI lineage: Eukaryota > Viridiplantae > Streptophyta > Magnoliopsida > Caryophyllales > Amaranthaceae > Beta > Beta lomatogona. The sequence goes on along the minus strand of CANSNZ010000927.1, from coordinate 9,123,384 downwards.
CTTGGCTCGGCTCGTAAGACTTTTACTCGAACTTGAGCCGAGTCTCGATCTTTTTCAAACTAAAATTTTCTAGTTCAATTTACCTTAAAACTCAACTTGAGTTAAAAGAATTATATTACATATATTCTATAAATAGGTTTAGACTACTTACTTTGAGTTTTTTCATAAGTAATATGCTGAATTTAAGTACTTCCTCCGTTCTGTTTTAAATGAAACGTAGGGCCTTGGCACGGGGATTTAGAATAGGAGAGAGATAGAGAGAAAAAAAAGAAGGGACCCATGTGATGAGGAGAGAGATAGAGAGAAGTGAATACCAAATAAGGTAACGTTTCATTTATTTTGAAAGGCCTAAAATAGTAAGTGTTTCATTTATTTTAGAACGGAGGAAGTATAAGTTTTCAATTAATTTTTAAAATATGGAAAATAATATATCTAAAACATATTTCGAGCCTGCTCACAAACTTTTTGAATCAAACTTTCCTATGCCCGTCTTTGGAAAATTTTGAGCCGAGCTTGAATAGTTTGCAAGTCAGCTAGGCTCATTAACACCCCTATCTCTTGCTATGAATATTCTTTTAAGATTGGTAAACGCACAAGATTTTCTATTCCTTTACTTTCAAACATTTTACCCCTGATCACCAATATTTATGAAATTGGTATTATCTCATGTTGATCTCTGCTATGAATGGCAAAGCAATTAAACAATATAACATTTAGGATTTGTTATTTTCCATTGCAGGAAAAAATTATGTGCTCCTTCTTTAGGGCTTTATGAGATCCAAAATTAGCTAGCAACACTTGGCATAGTAGACTATCACAAGCCACCCCAAGTGTTGCGTTTGCTTCCAGAGCACTTCAAGAATAATAAGTTTATACAAGGACAAAAAATGAGATCAAGAATGATAGAGTATAAGAGTATGGCCATTGGTTGATCCAAAATCTTGGATCATCAAATATTTTAATACTTCCTCTCTCTTGCACCTCATTCATAATCTACTACTTCCTCCGTTCTGTTTTAAATGAAACATTGGGTGAAATGACACTATTCATTGATCAATTTTGACTCCAATTTATCGCCATTATATAAAGAAAAACATAGTCAAATGGGATCTTGTTAGATTCGTCTCGATGCATACTATCAAATTAAAACTTTTTTATATTTTTTACGTGTGCACAACTAAAGATATTAACGATTAAAGAAGCGCGTTGGGTTGCGTGAAAAAGCAAACGTTTCATTTAAAACAGAACGGAGGAAGTATTAATTTTTATGATCTCTTCACCCCCAATGGATGATCTATAATTTTAGATATTCACATTTTTTTTCCTACTTTTTACCATACCCCGCCATATATTCTCTCCCTCCTTAATCTACTCTCCATCCTATCTTTTATTTATTATAGGTTATTTAAGAATCAATTAATGATTATTGAGTGTAAATAATTTATATGTTTGTGATTAAAAAATATTAGTGAAAATTAATTTTGTTAATATTATACTTAATTAAGTAATATGGTAATTAACGTAATAGTATCGATTCAAATATGTAATCAGAAAATATATTAATAATATATATTGCATTATACAATAGCAATCATACATACATATAGAATTACATCACATATTAACAATAAAAAACGTAGCAGCTTAATTAACCCCTATGTTGCCCGAATTTAAGCCAAATATTTTCTACGAGGTATGCTTTGAGACGCCTATGCACAGCTTGGTCACGAACTTGACCCCTATTATTCATATATATTTCCAGAGTTGCTATGCGATTCTCACTAGTGTCCAGTGGCGGAGCCATGTGGTAACAAGGGGTAGCACATGCTACCCCTGTTTTTTTTTTTAAAAAAGAAAAAAATTCGAAAAAATCGAAAAAATCAGGAAACCTAACACTTCCTTTGCGCCGTTTCATTTCACATTTTCACTCTTTCAAACTAAGTCATTATCTAGTCTCTAAACTCTTCGCCACTCGCCTCCTCTCTCTCGGAGATCGGTTGTCGCCTCCTCTCACTCAGCTAGTAAGCTTGCTGGTCGTTACCTCGTCGGTCCCGTGGTCCGTACAAGTAGTGGTCGTCGCCTCGTCGGTGCGGCCAACGGTCAGTCGTCGGGAAAATGGTGAGTAGACATTCAATTAGCTCAGCACTGTAAATTCCCAATATTTTCCTTTGAGTGAATGACAATAGATTCGTGCTTCCTAGTTCCTAAATCTAATTTGAGAAAATGGAAGGTCGATTGTTTGTTCACTTAGTTGTGAGTCTGAGTCTCTGACTCCTCTTAACTTTGATTGCTAGAAGATAAATCTAGCCCTAAATTTCGTGACTTCCGTCCTAAATTTTATGAGTCTCCTCTTAACTTTCTCTCTTTCCTCTCTTACTAGCAGTTTTGCTATCTTTGGTAAATCAGGCGATGACGTCGGTCCGTTCAAGACTTCAAGTAGTGGTCGGTCCGTTCAAGTAGTCGTCGTCGGAGATTGACGTTCAGGCAACTTTCTTCTATCTATGTGATGTGAATATGTGATGCTTTAGTTGGAATTTTGGATGTTAGTCTGAATTTAGATTATTAGTTGTGATTCTTGTGAAGTATGATTATTAGTTGGGCTGAAATTTTGATTGTTAGTCTGAATTTTGATTCATTGTTGTGAATTTTGATTGTTAATTGGGCTGAAATTCTAATGTCTTTTGATTGAAAAGGCCAACAAGAACAAATCATGTGCAATAAGCAATCTGTTGATGTCTTTTGATTTTGTTTTTGTGGCATACTTGATGATATCTGCGATCACACATGAGTTGAATTTGGCTTTATAGAAGAGTGATCAAGATATTGTGAATGCTATGACTTTGATTGATGTGACTAAGAGGAATTTGCAAAAGCTAAGAGATGGTGGGTGGGATGCTCATATGACTAAATCGGTTCCAAAATTTGAGAACCCGACGTGAGCAATTGTAACTTTCTTTTATTATTGATTTCAAGGTTGTATTTGGATTTTGTAACATTTCGAATTTAGTAGTTATGATTTTTTTTTTGAGCTTATAGCACTACTAAAAAAATGATAATTTGCGTCTGCTTATTCGCGTCACATGCATGAAGAGATGACGCAAATGGTCAGGAGCAGACAATTTGCGTTGGATTATAATCAACGTCCGATGCAAATACCTACAGCAAATGAATGGCGAGAATATTTGCGTCGCGTGGCCCTATCAATCCGACGCACATGACTACGAGGATTTGCGTCGAACACGTCTATTACGCGATGCAAATCCTTGTATCAAGCGATTTGCTTCGGACATATAAGCCCATCCGACGCAGATGAATAGGCACATAAGAATTAGACAAAATACAAAAATTGTAAAGTGCGCCGCATGTAGGTCAAGGTGCGACGCAGATAATATATGATATATAAAATCCCACTTTTTCTTCCTCCTTCTCTCTCTTCTAATCTCTAACCTAGATCTCGCAATTCTCTCAACTCAACTCTCTCGCCATTCTCTCATCTCTCTCGCCATTCTCTCATCTCTCTCACCATTCTCTCATCTCTCTCACCGGCGCCGTTCTCTCGACTCTCTCGCCATTCTCTCATCTCTCTCACCGACGCCGTTCTCCAGAAATCCTCTCGCTGCTTCTTCAAACTTCACCTCCACTGTTAGATCTTGGATGAATTTGCATAAATTTCACATCAAGTGCATTCCATTTTCGCTGGTACGATAGCCGACATCGGCTCTTCCGCCGCTGCGATTGGTGGTTGTGGTGTCAGCTTTGGCGGCGAGTTCCTTTGTTGTTGACGACGGAAGAATCTGTAAGTCAAAAATTGTTGTTGATGTCACTTTCTTTGTTTTATGAATTGGAGTTATGAGTAAGCATAAGTAGTTTTTTAGATTAACTCGTTAATTTTGTGTAGATTTTTTAAAATTTTATTTTCCCTTTCTGAATTTGATATTTTAAGGGAAGTTTGAAATTTTGCAATTTGATATTGCAAGGTAACGTTTTTCTTCGTCCCATTCTCCTTCATATGACTCTCAATTTATCTTCGCATAGAGTTCTTCTCTTTTCCTTTTTTGATTTTTCGTTTCAATACTTTTTCAATTTCTCCATATCTGTTATTTTGTTGTGTATTATTTTTCAATTTTTCGATTTTCTTTTTTGTCTCAATTTTCTGTCTCAATTTTCCTTTTTCGTTTCCAGGATTTGGAGACCAAATAACAGATTTGGAATACACAAATCTGGAGAAATCTGGAATTATGAGTGGGTTGACAGATTTGTATTTATATACTTTCAAGTATTTCTATTATATTAGTTATATACGATTTTTTTGTATTATATTAGTTATTGAGAGATTTGTGTTTATATACTTCCAAGTATTTGTACAAATTGTTGCTTTGTTGTTTATTTATTGTTTGTTCTTTGAATTTCATTTTTTTCGGATGCGTCTGTTTGGTTGTGTGAATGTCATAATATTTTTTTCTGAACGACCTATTTGCGTCGGATGAAGGACTACATGCGACGCAAACAAGCGTTATTTGCGTCGCATATTGACCTTCATCCGACGTAAATGGCCCCTGTTTCTGTTGAGTAATGTATTGTTTTTAGCTTAAAAAATAAGCATTTGCGTCGCACGTATTGCTTCATCCGACACATATAGCTAGAGATTTGCGTCGACTCCTAATTCGACGTAGACCAGGTATCCCAAATTTACGTCGAGACCTGTGGCGTCGGACCGATGTCCGACGCAAATGGTGGTCCCAGGTCCGACGCAAATCAATGATTATGTACTAGTGTAGTAATGTAAAGTTACGCTACCCCTGGTCCGGAATCCTGGATCCGCCCCTACTAGTGTCATATGCGAAAGGTTCATTAGAGAGATGCATTCCTTTGCGTTGAAGTAGAAGGGCGTGGAGCTTGGTCATAATCATTAGGATCAAAATGAAGGGAATATGAATCTCGTTCATCTTCAACATTGTGGATAATAATGCAGGGGATTATTATTTTCCTTAACATTTCTTTATCACGTGCTAGAGCTGGTTGTCGAATGATAGCAAAACGAGCTTGCAATACTCCAAATGCACCTTTCACGTCTTTTCGTTTGCTCTCTTTGTTTTGGGCAAATAGACTTTGCGGCATTTTAACAATGATGATGCACCAAGTTTACCTGCGGCATCTTGCCTTTGTTGGAACAATGGATTTTGTGAAGTCAAGACTTCTACTATGCTGAGCAAGACATGTTTTTGCATGTGAAATCTCCACCGAAACATTTGTGGGGTATAAACGGGATTCTTGGCAAAGTAGTCATTCCATAACCGATTGTGCCCCTCATCACGATCCCTTGGCACTACAGTCTTTGGTGCTCTTGGAACTTGAGTTACCATTGCATACACTTTAGTTGGATTGGCAATCACAAACCTTTCCATCATTTGATCCATCAACCGAGTTGTCTGTCTGCACCTTTCGGAATGACGCATGTACTTACGGTTGCAGGTTATTTGAATTTGTGTGTAAGAATTCAGATCATCATAATTTGAAGAACTAGAAGAAGAAACAATATTGCTATTGTAACTTGGTTTTGATTACATGGTTTAATATTTATGTAGGGGTAGAATGAGTTTTGTAGGGTAGGATAGTTTTGTGTAAATGGTTGAGAATTTAGCACTGTAAGGTATATATAGAGAGAAGGTGAGTTATCAACAGTATTGGACTGATATATAGAGTGAATTGTCAAGTCATCACATTATTTCAATGTCTTTATTATAGCAGTAATAATGCACTGATATATATAGTGCATTGTCAAGTCATCACATGGTTTCAATGTCTTTATTATTAAAGTAATAATGCACTGATATATGGTGGGAATTGTCAAATCAACACATGGCTTCGATGTCTTTATTATTGCAGTATTAATGGATTAATATATGGAGTGAATTGTCAAATCAATGTATTTATTATTGCAATAATAATGGACTTATATATGGAGTGAATTTTCAAATCAACACATGGTTTCAGTGTCTTTATTATTGCAGTAATAATGGACTGATATATGGAGTGAATTGTCAAATCAACACATGGCTCATTAATTATATCATGATTTGAATCATTCGACACATATATTAAAACATTAAAAACATTTAGATTCATTAACTTGATAAATTCATACAACAAACGAGTCTAAAACTAATTAACGAACTAAAATAACATTACATTGGAAAGTAGGAAATACATTAAATAACATTAACCTTACTAAAGGGAAATTAGGAAATTACATTGGAAATAAAACCTTAACTAAGTCTCTCTTAAGTTGTTGTTCTTCCTCATTCAAATCATTCCTTGCTGAAAGCACCTTGAATAACTCCGAATTAATCTTCCTGTTTTTATTACAATTTTCTCCCTTTCTAGCTGAGCCATCTCATTGTTGCTTTCTTTTTCATGATTAATCCGTTGGATCTCGACTTGAAGTTCATTGTTTTTCTCCAAATTTAATATTTGGACTTGATCCATCCACTCTTGAAAGGATTCCACAGGCATGTTCAAAACCTTTCCCTTGCCTTTATTTTTGGTGAATCCGTCATGGGGAGTAGTTGGGTCTCCACTGCTTAGCGTATTTGGCTCACTTGAAGTGGAGTAGTTGTCAGCTTCATTGATCCTCCACTTCTTTGAGCCACTTTATTTATTAGCTGTCTTCTTTTTGCAAGCTTTGACAATATCTCCTATAGGCTTCCATACATCATTAAGCCTTAAAATTTCCCAACAATATAATGAAGCTTATTGAAGTCTGTTTTATTATCCATTTTGTAGATTGCAAGTGCAGTTTTCATGACGTCGTCGTAGGACTCACCACTTTTCCGACGAGCCTCCCGCATGAGCATATGCACCAACATATTTGGATATTTTGGGATGTATTGTTTTCCATTGACTATGTGTTTGACCCAACTCTCTGTCAAATGGTAAGATATGAGACTCCTTGAAACTGTCAACTCCTTTTTCCCAGCATCGATCTCTAAAACACTTTACTTCCTTAAACATATCAATGATTCTTGTCCGGAACATAATTGATGTTTGTTTCGTATTACTGCATTTATCTTGGCTTACCGTTAGCTAAGCCTTCACGAGAACCTCTTCTTCAACTACCTCTAGAAGTTCCTCGACCCTTTATCTTCTTCTTCGTTGTTGTCATCATCATGCTAAACCGATGCAGCTCGAGACCGATATGAACTACTGAAGTTCGGAAGTGACCCTCCACCTTGTCACTACTTGAAATGTACATAGGAAATGATATTTCATCTTGAGAATAACGATAATTCTCATTCGAATTGTACTGATTTTCTTATGAATATGGAGCAAATTGGGATTAAGAAGGTGTATTTGAGAAACTCATATTCTGTTGGGGGAATTATTGGTTAACTTGAGTAGGATAAATCATATTTTGTGAGTTGTATCCCATATGAAAATTTGGATCAGTTTGAGAATTGATATTAATTTGGGAACTATACAATTGAAAAATTGGTTTAATGTGATGTTGTTGAGATCTTTTGGATTTTGGAGGTTTCTTTTTCTGCCGGTTTTGGGAATTTATTATGAGAGAATTTATTTTTGTGGGATGGATAAATGTTGAAAGGAAAATATGACTTTCAATAACAAAATGAGCTCAAAAATAAGATGTGTAGAAGTAGCTCAATATTGGTCTCTATTTATAGACAAAAAAAAAAAATTAGTTGTTGGTATTTTTTTAAATAAAAAAAATTAAACAGTAGATATGGCCATTGCAAAAATTTGCAACGTTTCTAATTCAATGCAATATAGATCCGCGTCAGTTTTCTCCTTATCTCAGCATGCGCCATGTACAATGAACCACCTTTTTTTTGTTGAGTTTAGATCACTGCAACGATCGGACCTTCCTTCTCGTTCCCCCTTTTTTTTCTCTCTCCTATTTTTTTTATTGCTTTTTATACCTTCTCCCCTCATGATCTGTAGCTTAGATCAACCAATGGCCATACTCTAAAACTATTATTGGGGCTTCAAGCCTTCAAACATCAATTTAACCTTTTGGTTAAATTGGTCCTTTGACATGGTATCGGAACCAGCGTTACAAGAAGGTCATGGAGGAGGCGTGATAGAGTATAAATCTGTTTTTGGGGCTTCAATCATCATTTTAAACTTTTAGTTGAATTGGTCCTTTCACAAAGACCATCAATTACAATTTATAACTTAGAAGAAGTTTACAATAAGGTCAATGAATTCATATTAGTTGTATTGGTTACGTTAACTTATCCTAAAAAGGGATTGGTAAACTTCTAATATACTTCCTCCATTCTGAAATAAATGAAACACTCCTCTCTTTTATGTGAGAGCTTTTCGAGAGGAATGTTTCACTTATTTCAGAATGGATGAATGAATAAGTTTAATTATGTTTTGAATATGAGTATTCTAGTGAAAAAGGATTGCAAGGATAAACATCAAGGGCTATTGAAAAACCAATAGACCTAAGCGAAAAAGAGGAAGAGGATTTATCAACCAACATCATTCCCAAAAAACTGAAAACCAAAATAAATAAAATTAAATCTACTTGTGTTTAATTTGGTGGAATTGGTAGAAGAAAACTATCTTAGGTGATTGGATCTTATTTCAAAAAAGTTAAAAAGCCATCCGATAAAAAAAATTGTGAGGAAATCAACTGAAAAGAATTAAACTGAACTGAACTTAATTTGTCTAAACTGAACTGAACTGAACTAAAGTGAATTAACTGCAAGAAGAAACTAAATAAACTGAACTGAATTTCCTGAACTAAACTGAATTCAGTCCAAAAGAACAGAGTCTAACTCATTTAGTTGTTTATTTTAGTAAAACTACTAACTGAAATAGCCAGTTTGCTTGGTTAACCGCTAAGTCACTTAGCGGTTTTGCATCGAAGAATTTTTTTTAGAAAAAAAAAGGTGCAGATCTCTCTTTCCTACTGTCCTACATGAATGGTACCCAGGGAATTAATTATTCTTTTAAAGTGAAGTAAGAAATAATTATTTTCTAATCTGTTTGAACATTATTTTGGGGTAGAAAAAAAATTTAACCACGGGTGATTTTGGGTAAAATCCATATAAATAAATTATTTGACCAAATAAACATGCTATATTAACAAATGCTACAAACTACCATAAAAGAAAAAAGGGAAATTCAAAGTGGCAACCCTTAGTTCTTGAAAATTTCTATACTTTTGATCTTTTCACAATGTAATCTTAATGAAAATTTCTCTTAATCCAACCGGTAGATTAATCGTTAATTCACCCAAATACCCCTGTATTGTAAAAAAACCCTATATGGACTTGGTTTACACTAAATTTATAGTAAGAAACTAAATAAAACCAAAGATTTATAAATTCGATTATACTTCATCTGTTTAGAAATAGTTGCACCATTTCATGTTTTCACGCTTGCCAATGCATGTTTTTAAACATTAATATCTTGAATTATTAATAAGTAAAAATTATAGAAAGTTGATATTAAAAATATATACATTGAGACGAATCTAACAAGATACCTTATGACTATGTTTTTTCTAAAATATAAATCACCAAAGACAATCAAAGTGTAACATGTGAATAGTAAATACTATGCAAATGGTGCAACTATTTCTAAACGGAGGAAGTATAAGCCAAATAGAACAATTATTCGAGAAGAGAAAGAGTGTATATAGTACTTTGACATTGAGTGTATATAGTACTTTGACATTAAGTGTATATAGGAGGGATGATAAACATAGGCACATGTGTTAGATACAAGTTTTCGTGTAACAAATATTATTTATGTATATAACAAATATTGTTTGTGTATGTAAAAATACTGTTTGTGTTGTTTTCCACTTATTTAATTTGTTATACGAAACACAAACAATATTTTACATACACAAATAATATTTTGTTATATACACAAACAATATTTATTACACGAAAACCTGTGTTAGATATAACTAACTGTTCGAGATTTATCAAACCTCGTGTATATAGTACTTGTAACAAACATAAAGAGAAACTTAAACATAACCACCATTTACCCGAATAATTTGACCATTACGGCCCGTTTGGTTAGCGGTTATAAATAGTGGTAATGGTAATGAAATTTAGTGTATATTTGTAAAGATTTTCACATGTCCATGACCATGGGAATGAAACTTTATCACAAAACATGGGTTTCCCTTTATAAATTTTCATTACCACCCAATACCACATTCCCAAGTGGTAATGGATGGTAATGAGATTTTAGGAAGAAAATGGATATCTTGTGATGAGGTAGCATTACCATTGGTAATGACATTGGATTTCTAGTACAAATTTACACTATAATGCATTACCATTCCCACCATTTATAACCTCTTACCAAACGGGCCGTTAATCCACTCCGCAACATCACTAACCAAAAACCCAACAACAGGAGCTATATCCTCCACCCGTCCCAACTTCCCCAACGGACTAAAATCAATAATCTTCTGCACCATCTCCTCCGACTTCCCGTCGAAGAACATATCCGTGGCTATCGGTCCATGCGCCAAAGCATTTACCGTTATTCCGCTTCCCTTCAACTCCTTCGCCAGTATCTTAGTCATGGCCACCACCGCGGCCTTGGACAGTTGGACGCCGAATAAGCTCCATATGTAGCCCCGAAAGAAGCCGCCAACGACGAAGACACCGTAACAATTCTCCTCCCACCACCGCGCTTCACTCTGTTGGTAGTCTCCTTAATGCACAAAAAGGTGCCACGCGCATTCACGGAGAAAATGCGGTTGAATTCCGAGGTTTCGATGTCGAAGAGCGAGGAGTAAGTTGGGTCTAGGACGCCAGCGGAGGTGATCACGATGTGTGGTTAGGTGTTGAAGGTTTGTTCAGCGGTGTTGAAGAGGTTTTTTACTTGGGTTTCGTAGGAAACATCGGCTTGGACGATGATTGCGCGTGGAGTGGTGGAGGAAGGTGGAGGGGAGAGAGAGTTGATTTGGGAGAGGAGAGCTCAGCGTGGGTTTGGGAGTTTTGCGCCTAGAGTGGCTAAGTGTAGTGCGATTGCTCTTCCGATTCCTCGAGACGCGCCGGTTACGATGGCGACTCTGTCTTGGAGTTTGGTGGTTTGGTGGTGGTGGTGGTGGGTGGTGGGAGTTCCATGGTTGTGGGATTAGTTGGTTTGTGACTTTGGTGGGTTATGAGGACTTTTTTTTTCTTTTGATGAACTACGGAGTTTCATAAACTAAATTAAATAGTCATGGCATAGAGCCTATTACAATCCATAGATATCAATTGTAGACAGAAATTAGGGGGATGGGGAAAAGTCCTAATTACATTTGCATAATCCGCATGGGTATTACAATCCTTAGCTAGAGCATCCGCTACATGATTATCTTCACGCCTAGTGAATCTCATAGTCACCGCTTGAAAGTAGTGCCGAAGCTCCCTGCAATCAAGAATAATATCACTATGTATGCCATCAACCAATGTACTAGAGTTAATGATGTCCACGGCCTTTTTGCAATTTGAGGAGACAACAATGTGAGATAAATTTCGCCTACTAGCCACTCGCAGACCCAAACGAATAGCGAGAAGTTCAGCATGGAAAGGGTCATTAGCAAAAGTGCTAAACTGGAAGCCCGTAATCCACACACCAGCATAATCCCGTATCACTCCGGCAAGTCCTGCTCTTATATTGATATTCAAAAAGGAAGCATCAACATTTACATGGACAAATTGAAATGGGAAATTAACACGGTTTGAAGCCATAGCCGGGGATTTTATAGATGATGACTGGTATGCAAAAAATTCCCAAGCAAGTGAAAAGGCTCAGTTCAGAATAGTGGCAGGGGGGATACTCTTTACCCTCAAAAACAAACTTGTTTCTCGCTTTCCATATTTCAAAAGAGACAAAAGAGAAGAAGGACTTCCATGGAAGCCCTCGAAAGTCACTGGGCTGGGCTCTCATACATTCAAGCCATTCTTGAGTGGACCCTCCCACCCCACAGTCCAAAGAGGTATCAAGAAGGGCCCAAACTTGGGCTGGTTTACAACAATCTCTAAGTGCATGAAGTGTGGTTTCATGGGCTGATTGGCAGACTAGGCAAACCGATGTATCTATGATTCGTCTTTTATGGAGGAGCTCTTTTTGAGGCAAACGATCCCACCAAATAAGCCATATAAAAAATATTGAGTTTGGGTGGCGTATTTAATTTCCAAACCCACTCACAATCCATTGGGGTAGAGCGGGGTGCAATGATGTTGTGGTAAGCCAGGGCTACAAAATTTTTTTGATTAACAGCGAGGGTTGAGAAGGATGTATCAACATTTCTATGGAAAGGGATTGGCATTGTGAGGATTCGTTCTAAGATGAAGTCGGGCAAAGGATAGGATATAGGGCCTAAGTCCCACTGATTATTTTTGATGATTTGATGGACCATCAACTTTTCCTCACTAATGGAAAACGGCCCATGGATAAACTCACGGACGGGCCCAATACCCAACCAATGATCGTACCAAAACCTTATACTATGACCCATGCCTACCGTCCACATAAGGCTTTGGCTGAGAAGATTAGTACCTTTCCCTAGGTCATGCCATAATCGAGATCCTACCCTCCTGGAGATATTCTTGTCATGATCCAAACATTTTCCATCTAAGCTTGGTCATCAAGGCTATACTGAGATCACAATGACTCCTAATTCCGAGTCCACCTCTCGATTTTGGGAGGAAAGTATGGGCCTGACCTACTAAGTGAAGTTTGTTTTTCCCCTCTGTTTCTCCCCAAAGAAAGTTATTGCAAGTTTTATCAAGCTCATTTAACGTGGATTTGGGAAGATATGCCGCCTGCATGTAATAAGAGGCTATGGTGCTCATGGTAGATCTTATCAAAGTGAGTCTCCCTGCTTGAGAGAGAAATTTTGTTTTCCACAAGGAGAGTGTCTTTCGGACCTTATCAACCACAAACTTCACATCTCTCTTCGAAGGTCTTTTGTGAGAAAGAGGCATACCCAGATAAAGGCCCAAGTTTTCATTTTCTTTCACTCCTATGGTTTCCTGAAAGAGGATTTTGTGCTCCTCACTAGTGTTTGGAGAGAAGGTTAGACGACTTTTTCCCTCATTAATTTTTTGTTCCGAAACCTCACCAAAAATGTTAAGAATGTCACGAAGTGGGAAAGCCGTGGTTTCATCAACCCGCCCAAAACTGAGAAGGTCATCAGCGAAAAGAAGGTGAGATATATTTTCTTCTTCCCTACTCAAAAGGGGGTCCAAGTTTTTTCGAAACATGCTTGGTTGATGAGGGATCCCGGAGGTGAGATGTTCAAGACAGATATTGAAAAGGAAGGGTGACATAGGGTCTCCCTGTCTCAAGCCTCGGGAATGCTGGAAGGTTTCAGTTTTCCGACCATTGACAAGAACGGATGATGACGCTTTATTAATACAGTTCATGATAAGATAAATTAAATGAGCATCAATATTTTGGTCATGAAGGCATTTTCGAACAAAACCCCATTCCAAGAGATGATAGGCTTTTTCAAGGTCCACTTTAAGAGCAAACCACCCGAATTTTCCTTTTTTATGATGCATGGAGTGTAACACTTCCGATGCCACCACAAGATTAATATCCGGGCCTCTACCTTTGACAAAACCATTCTGGTTACAAGAAATCCAACTAGGAAGTAAGGATTTCATTGTATTAACAAGAAACTTAGTGACAAGTTTGTAAAGCGTATTGCACAAGCTAATAGGACGAAGCTGTTTAACTGTTTCCGGGTTGGATTGCTTTGGAATCAGGCAGATTAGGGCTTGGCCTAAAGTTGCAGGAATATTGCTTGCATAGAACCAAGAACGAATGAAGTTACAAATCTCATTACCAACAATATGCCATTCCTTTTGGAAGAAAATGGGGTGAAAGTCATCCAGGCCTAGGGCTTTTAAGGGCTTCATGGCAAAAAGGGCTTGACTTATCTCCTCATCTAAGGGAGGGTAACTAAGACTAATCTGATTAGGAGACACCTTGGATATCAACCTTGGAGAAGAAGTGGATTGCGTGGTGTACAAGGACACATAGAAATCCCGAATGTAAGTTTGAAGGGCCTTTTCCTCACTAATCTCATTACCACAATTGTCCCTAAGACAACGAATTAGCTCTTTTGTCTCTTAATGAGGAAGCCCCTATGAAAATATGCAGTATTTCTCTCCCCTTGGGTTGACCATTCTATCCTACTTTTAAGGAGCCAGAGCCATTCTTCTTGTTGAAGGATTTTAATTAACTCATCTTGTAGGGATTTCCTCTAAAAGGAGATGATGATAGGAAGATTGATTAAATTGAAGATAGTGCCGAACCCCTTTTAAGCGAGCCAACACCCTTTTTTCTTAACATAAACATTTCCAAAAACCACCCTATTCCATTCCATGAGATGACTCCCCACATTTTCAATTTTCATTTCAATGTTATGACTCTCTATATCCCAAGCTTCCCTAACCACATTTTCAAAGGATGGGTCCTGAATCCACATTGGCTCAAACTTAAAGGGCTTGGGGCCGATGGAAGGTGGGGGTTTATCAAAAGTACAAAGAATAGGGGTGTGATCCGAGGTAATACGGGGAAGATGCCATAAACACGAGTTTGGGAAAGTTTGCACCCAATCACCGTTACCTAGTTCCCGGTCAAGTCTTTCTGAAATAAGGTGTGATTTCCGTTTATTTATCCATGTAAATTTTGGGCCAATGAAACCAAGATCAAGCAGGTTGCAAGAATTAATAACATTTTTAAACAAATTTATATGAGCTTGATTTACGGGTCTTCCACCCCATTTTTCACTTTGTGTTGTAACCTCGTTAAAGTCTCCGATCACTAACCATGGCATAGACATATTTTCAGCTATAGTACTAAGATCATTCCATAACAATTTACGTTTAGCAAAGCATGTACTAGCATAAATCCCGGACAAAAAATAGGTGGGTTAGAATTTACCTCAACGAGTGCATGGACGCCCCTAGCATTATGATGAATGATATGGACATTAACCCGGTTGGAGATCCACATCATCAGAATGCCCCTCGCATAATCCTCGGAGTCCACAAGAAACCAGGAATCATATGGTAAGGCCCCAACAATATTGGCTGTATGGTTTCGGGCAGTCTTGGTTTCAGCTAAAATCACAAGAGCAGGCTTATTATGGCTAATAATATGCAGAAAGTTTGACTTGAAGGCCGACCTAGCCAACCCCCGTGCATTCCAATAAAGCGTCGACATGTTATACGGGAGATATGGCTTGCGCTTCTGCGCCTTGATGACCCCTGTTTGCTCCACTCCCCACGGATTGACCACCTCGGTTGTCATAGGACAAACCCAACGATTTCTTTGTGGGAACACTTGCATCTCTGTGGACCTTAGGCGTCTTGTGCCTCTTTCCTCTTCCCATCTCAGAAGTATCGACATTTGTTTGAGCATGGGGAGGTGGTTCATGACTATCAATGCATTGGTGTTGCAAAAGGACGTCCACCGTATTGCCATCTGCTTTAGTATCACCTTTTTCCAACAGTTGGTGATGAAAGGACGTGGGTCTAGCCACGGGCCTAGTTGATGAAGGAGCTCTTTCTCGTCTTCCACGGCTCCTCCCTCTCTCTTTAGCACCCATTTTAGGAGAAGCCAAGGAATGATTGGGAGATGGGCTGTATCTTTGGCTTGTGGGAGATGTGCTGGTTCGAATGCGTCGCCTTGGCGATACATGACTATGTTGGAGGTCACCCCCCGCTGCGGGTGGGTTCAAAATTAGTTTTTTCACCTCCTCGAAAGCTAGTTCGTAAAAGACTTGACTTTCCTGGCGAAGATAAAACGTCAACCTGATATCCACTTCGGGGAGGAGTGGAAGACTGGGTTTCGTGAACAGGCAGAGGAAATGCCATTGGAGGATCTCTATGCGAGGGGGGGGGACCGAGGTGGAGATTCTGGTGGGGAATCGGGGCTGGACGGCGTCGAGCCGGGTGGGGGAGATAAGTCGGATCGGACGACTGGGAAATTCTGGTGAAATGGATGCATTTTGAAGAGTTTTCGTTTTTGTGTTTAGTGGAATGGGTAAAGGTGAAGGTGTTGGTATTAAAATGGTTGTGCTTTTATTTTTGGTTTCGGAGGACGAGGGGAGGGTTACTTTTTGGTATAGGACGGGAGGGACATTTTTCGGCCTTTGATTGGTTAGAGGGAGAGTATTTGCAGGGATATGCTCCAGTAAATCTTGGAGAGCTGAGAAAGAGTTTTCATGAATTGGTGCTCCCTCTGAAGTTTGATGGGACTTATGAGAAGACACCATGGAAGAAATAGAAGGTTCAGTAATTTTTTCGGTTGTGGCAGAGAGTGTATTTTCTTTTCTTGGAGTCCACCTTTGGGAAGGAGGAAGTGGGGTCATTTTTTTTTACTTGTTTTTAGAGAATTGGGGTTGACTTTTTTGGAGACTTTTTCTCTAGTGGGGACCACCTCCCATATATCTGGGCTGGTAATGGGCTGGTAAAATTTCCCCAGCCAAATTCCCTTTGGAGGATGTTTCCCTTCTTCAACGAGAATGCAAAGTTTGGCGTATCGCTTACCCTCCCCTTTAATGGCGGCGTTATTAATCTTGAGTAACTTGCCAAGAGCTTTCCCCATTACCTCAAGCATGTCTTGGCGATAAAATTCCAGGGATAATTCATGAAGAGAGACCCACACCCCACCCAGTTTGGGCACTGTCTTCGACGGTCGGAACCCCGGCTCCCAGCTTTGAGTCCACAGGTGAAAATTCTGAACCATCCATGTGCCTCTGGATAAAATATGGGTTTGCTCTTCTACAGTCATGCATTTAATAGCATAAAAACCCTTGCCCAACGCAACAAGATTTGGAGTGTGGTTCCATTGCCATAACTTCTTCAGTTCCAAAGCTAGGTATTCCTTAGCGAAAGAATTTCCCACAAGTTTGACAATTACAGCCGTTGCCCATGGAGCACTAATGGCTTCATATTTTTCTTTCGAAATTGGGATGAATACATCTTCTTCAAGATCCTCTACAGGGGAAAAGTCTGAGAAAGGTAAAGTAAAGGAAGTTAGGAAGGATTTTTCCTGAACAAGAAGGGGTGAGTTTAGTTGTGAAGATAGGGCTTGGCTAAAGGATTTTTCAACCAAAGCATGAGTGGGGAGAAAGATGGTGGTTTTGGAGAGGATAGGGTCGGGGGTTTTGGGGGTGAAGGCAAAGGGGGGGGGGATTCCTGGTTTATGGCGGGACCCCTGGGGTGGGGCTGGAGTACATGCACTCGGCTTTGGTGCCGTAAGGGCGATTCACTCTCTCACTAGGAATATTACCCTCTCTCTCTCTCAGCAAGAACGAAAGAATCCAAGTCGAAACTCCATTTTTTCATTATGGCCAGAAAATGAAATTACGAGAGAGAGAGTAGTAGAAAAAAGGGGATGCGACTTGGTTTTATTCCCGGGTTATGAGGACTTTTTTTTTTTTGGTAAACAAGGAGAACTTAGATTAACTTAAAGAGTTTACAGAATTTAAGATATTACAATCCGAGATTAAATGTTGCATACAATAACTAGGGGGAGTGGGAAATGTCCTAGTTACAGCACATTCAAAATCCATGTTTCTACAATCCTTGGCCATAGCATCCGCCACTTTGTTGAAATTTCTATTACAATACTTAATCTGAATCTCCGGGAATCTCCCGCACCACAGCTTGCAAGTGTTTACCATATTTGATAGGGTGTCATAATTTTCCTTCTGGATGACAAGATCCACCGCATTTTGGCAATCAGAATAAATTATGGAACTATGCAATTCATGAGCCTCCTCGGATTACGTTGGGAATCTTAGTCAACGTCTTAAATGTAATTTGACAATTTGTAGATGAGAATCTGTCATTTGGATTTTTGATAAAGTATGAGTATGGTAGACAATTTGAGCGGGGTCATTTCCAAATCAACCTTGAAGTTAGATAGACAATTTAGATTTCGATTGTTTTTCGATACAAGCTAGTTGTTGAGCCGGATAATGCCCCAAATCATTCTATGTATTAATATGTGAGATCAGATATTATACCATTATAAAATAAAGGGAAATTCTCATTGTTAGCCATGTAGTATTGAAAATTCTCATTGGTAGCCATAAGTTTATTAAATTATAAAAAATGGCCATTAACTATTGTATATCTTGCAAACGTAACCTTATGAACTAAAAAAATTGTTAGTTTCGTTAACTTTCAGTTAAAATTAATGTCTGACAAGCAAAACAAGGTGTTTTCGGTTCCTTTTTCCAGTGTAGACCTCAGATTTGACCCATAAGGATCAAAATGACCCTTAAACCTCAATCAAACAATTTTCTCAGCACACAAACCGAGACACGTAAATTGAGGCATTTTAAGTTTTTTTTTTTGCCCTGTTCTTTTGGATTTATTTTCTGTCCAGTTAAGTTCAATTCAGCTTAGTTCAATTCAGTTTAGTTCAGCTCTCTACAGTACAGTTTTACATTGAATTTCAGTTTAGTTCAACTCAGTTCAGTCTAGTTCAGTTAAAATAAGTCCAAAAGTATAGGGTATGACCCCCGAAACCTTATTCGAGCAATCTTCTCAGCACGCAAGCCGAGATATGCAAATCGAGGCATTTTTGTTCTTTTTTGCCAGGTTCGACTCCAAAATTGTCCCTAAAGAGCTAAAATGACCCCCCAAAACCCTAACTGAGTGATCTTTTTCGGCACAAATAGTGACAAAATTTTCTAGCACAAAAACCGAGACATTATCTAATGGAAAGTTAACGGAAGAATGGTTTATAAGGTTACATTTGCATCATACGCAATCGTTTAGGGCCATTTTTAATAATTTTAAAAAATCATGGCTACGAATGAGAATTTCCCTAAAATAAATTTTGAAACATCACATTTTGTGATAGTTGCATTAGCTTATTAGATTAACTTGAACCAATTAGCCATCTTCCAAAACTAAGAAAAACCAGATCCTCATCTTACGGGACAATAACCAAACTAAAATCTTTATTTATTTATTTTTGGCTAATGTTAAACTAAAACTTTCAAGAACAAAAAAATGATGATAAATCAATTTGATACACACTTATAAAATTGTAGTTAAAAAGCACCTATAACTTCTGTATCCCCATGGTGGTTTATGGGAACTTCGATGATTAGTTTCTCACTTTCACAAGTTCCCATCCCCATACGTTTCTACTACTATTTGAGTTGATATTTCAGATTGGTTTGGACATGTTAGTGAACGTTTTAAATTCTTAGTGAACGTTTTAATAGTAGATGAGAATGTGGTCATTTGGATAGAGTATGAGTAGGGTAGACAATTTGGGTTGGGTTGGGTTGGGTTGTTTACAAATCAACCTTGAATTCGGGTAGACAATTTGGATTTGGATGGTGATTACCGTTTAGATATATTATACGCGAAAGGTTTAAAATTCGGGTAGAAAATTTAGATTTGGATGGTGTTTAGAATTGACGAATTCAAGCCAAACTAGTAAATCAATGAACTTGACTTTTAGGGCCCGTTCGGTGTTACTGTGGTTTTCTGTTTTTTGGTTTTTTCATTTTTTAAGTCATATGATATATGTCCTATAATGAATAAAAAATTAGTCAAATTTATTTGGAACATGATGATTTTGAAAACTGACAACTAAAAAGTGAAAACAACTTTTTCTGGTTTCCTGTTTTTGGTTTTTAGTTTTCAAAAAAACTGAAAACGGAAAACAAAAAATGATAACGAACGGGCCCTTAGATCTTCAGTGTGTTTTAAGTTTTAACAAATACTAATTCAATCAAAGGAGTAATCAATTTGAAATTTTCTAAACAAATACTTCCTCCGTTTCTAAATAAGTGCAACATTTCCCATTTTAGGAAATATCACAATAAGTGCAACATAGCTCAAAATGGAAATTTTTTTCCTTTTATTTACAATAATGTCATTACTTAATTTCCTCAACGTACAACTTAATTAATTTATCATCTACCAATCTAAATAACGTTAATTAATCAACCCACCCAACCCCCTCTATCCTCAACTCAACCCATCCAACCCCCCTCTTCCACACTCAACCCACCCAACCCCCCCTCTTCTCCACCAACCGAGACACCACCACCAACCTGGGCACTACCACCCGACACCACCACTAACCTGACACCACCAACCCGGCACCACCACCAGCCACCACGCCCAGTCCTCTCTCTCAAAATGAAGAAGCAAAAATCAACAATGGTGGAAACTAATCTCTTCAATCTACTAAGCAAAGAAATCATCTTCATCATCCTACATGACCTCAACGACAACAATCTACAATTCCGATTCTAAATCGAAGAGCCCTAAAAGCTAAAACCTCAAAGAACATCGAAGAACCCTAAAATCTAAAACCTCGAAGAACATCGAAGAACCCTAAAACCTAAAGCCTCAAAGAACATCGAAGAACCCTAAAGAACACTTACCTTCAATTCTCATTCGCTATCCTCATATTTCGATTCTAGATTTATCTCTTTGCCCTAGAATCATCGATTTTACTCTCTCCATCATTGCCTCAACGTGCGCCAAAACTCTCTGATTATGTGGTTCTTCGATTGCACGACGCTGTTGTGGTTACGATTGGTGAAGCAAAAAATCTGGAGTGTTGGTTTCGAAGGTTGGGGGAAAATAGGGTGTTTTGAGGTGGGCAGGTTTGGAGGAGGGTGGTTTTCCGGTGGGCAGGGGTACGTGGGGGAGGCGATATAGATTTTCCGGTGGTGGTGGCGGTGGTCGGTGGTGGCATTGTTGTGGTGGATGGCATGTGGAAGGTGGTGGGGTATAAAGTTGTTGGTGTAATTAGTTGAGAGTTTTATAAATTAAGTTGCCTTATCTCTCTTCTAAATATGGTCCCCAACTTTCTCTCTCTAGATGCCTTCGTCTGTGTATATGTTACACTTATTTAGAAACGGATGAAGTATTCTATTTGGTAAAATTGCTAGCACAAGGTTAATTCAATCAAAAGAGTAATCAATTTGAAATTTTCTAAACAAATATTCTATTTGGTAAAATTACTAGCACCAGGTTAATTCAATCAAAGGCGTAATCAGTTTGAAATTTTCTAAACAAATATTCTATAGTATTTGGTAAAATTGCTAGCACCAGGTTAATATGCTTGGTTTTCTCACTAGAATAAGGTTAGATTTAGTTCACCTTAGTTCTACTCATTTACCAAGTACCCCAGGGTCTAATGGTATGGCTTCCTATCTCTCACATAAGGTTCAAATCTTGGTGGAAGCAAAATTTCAATATTGTTGGGGAGGAGGGGGGTTTGGGGCTTGTTGGGCCTGTGGGTGTGTGGCCCTGTGCGAGGGCAGCCCAGAGGAAATTCATCTTATCACGGGTTCCCGAAAGGGGGCCCAAAAAAAAAAGTTCTACTCATTTGATCTAGAATGAATGAAGTATTATCACTTATTACTGCTATTATTATTTACCTTTTTACTGAAAATCGTCTACATAACTCGGCTGAAGCTCAAATTTTTTCCGACTTAGACAAAAATTACTGCTTGCAGGCTTGTAGTAGTCATTTCTTATAAAACCTGCTACCTCAAGTAGAGATTTTAGTATTTGGACCGTAATTTGAGTTAGCTAGCGACATTGGACTTCATCAATTCTAGAATTTTAATATGAGCTCTTTCCTCGCATTTTTCTAGAGGTGATCATCGGCCGGACCATACCTTAAAACAATTGTCGTTGGTCGGGCCAGGCCCAAAGGCCGTTATTTCGGGACAAAAAGAGCGGGCTTTTCGGGTCAAAATTTGGACTAAAAAGTCGATTTTGGATTGCCCAAAGCCAAAAAAAATTGAGTCAGGCCGGGCCCAAAACCGGGCCCAAAATTATGCCCAAGCCCGGGAAAAATTCGGGCCGGGATGATTTGATCATCTCTACATTTTTCACTTAAGTTTTAAAACAAAGCGAAAGAGTCCATTTCCACTAGAGAATGACAACAAATTTTATCTTCGATAATCTTAAACATACAGCGGTTTTACGTAAGCTATAATAAAAACTTCAAGTAGAACATTTTATCAAAAAAAAAAAAACTTCAAGTAGAACTATGTCTATGAACAAATATATATATATATATATATATATATATATATATATATATATATATATATATATATATATATATATATATATATATATATATATAGGCAAGATCATGTGAGAAAAGAATTTAGGTGAGAAATGAGAATGAATCACTACCCTTAGTTTAGATCTTATCAACCGCCAAGATCTCAAACTAATATTAACACAAACTAACTTTTTCGTCCATCCTCTGCAAAGACCTATTTTTCTCTCTTATCACTTCTCCGGTACATTTTCTCTCTCCATTCTTCTCCTTCTGTCAAGAACTTCATGGCATCCATTACCACGACGCAAGAAGGTTAGTTTTTTTTTAAAATTCGTTTGGTTCTTCGTTTTGAAATTCGTTTGCTTATTCATAATTTATTTTCGAAATTTTTTGCTTCTTCATAATTTGTTTTCGAATCTTTTTTGCTTCTTCATATTTTTTGTGAGTTTATGTCGATAATGTGATGATATTATATGTGAAACTGCAAGTTGATGTTGATGCTTTTTGATGATATTAACATAAAGGTCTCATATTTCGTAATTTTCATGTGTTTGACGAGTTTATGTGAAATTGTGAGTGATTGTAATCTTCTATTGAGTATTTATATGCTATTACTATTAACATAGTTCTTCCAATTGTAATTTTGTTTGTGGATTATAAATTGGCTATTTAGTAAGTTGTTTTTTAAAGATTGAGTAAGAGTTATAGGAAATACTCATTAGAGTTATATCGACACTTCTTCAAAGTCATATAGACTAGTAGTTTATAGTTGTAGTAAGTTCTAATTAAATTCATGGCAAAACTTGTTTGGAGTTATAGGAAGTCTTGTTTAGAGTTACATCAAGTCTTCTTTAGAATTATAGGAAGTATTGTTTAGAGTTACAACAAGTCTTCCTTAGAGTTACAACAAGTCTTGTTTAAAGATACTAATTAATTACAGTTATGCAGAGTACAACAAGTCTTCTTTAGAGTTACAACAAGTCTTGGATTATAAATTGGCTATTTAGTAAGTTGTTTTTTAAACATTGAGTAAGAGTTATAGTAAATACTCATTAGAGTTATATCGACACTTCTTCAAAGTCATATAATAGACTAGTAGTTTATAGTTGTAGTAAGTTCTAATTAAAGTCATGGCAAAACTTGTTTGGAGTTATAGGAAGTCTTGTTTAGAGTTACATCAAGTCTTCTTTAGAGTTATAAAAAGTCTTCTTTAGAGTTACAACATGTCTTCTTTAGAGTTACAATAAGTCTTATTTAAAGATACTAATTTTGTTTGTGGATTATAAATTGGCTATTTAGTAAGTTGTTTTTTAAAGATTGAGTAAGAGTTATAGGAAATACTCATTAGAGTTATATCAACACTTCTTCAAAGTCATATAGACTAGTAGATTATAGTTGTAGTAAGTTCTAATTAAAGTCATGGCAAAACTTGTTTGGAGTTATATGAATTCTTGTTTAGAGTTACATCAAGTCTTCTTTAGAGTTATAGGAAGTGTTCTTTAGAGTTACAACAAGTCTTCTTTAGGTTATAGTGAGGGTAATTTAGAGTTATGGAATAATGTCATTAAAGTTCCATAAGGTATTATTTAGAGTTATATTGGGTGTGAGTTAGAGTTATGGAATAATGTCATTAGAGTTTTAGAAGGTATTAATTAGAGTTATACCAATGTGTTACTAGAGTCATGTGAGCATGTTATTACTCAATGAATTATGGCAATTGGCTTGACTATGGATGTTTGCCTGATATTTTAATTACATTTGCAACTTGATAGCCTGTTAGCTCAATTGGTAGAGTATTGTGTGTGCAAATACACAAATATGCGGGTTCGACTCCCACACGCTCTTATAATTTGATAAGCTTCGAGCACTTATTATTTACATTTGTTACGCTTTTAGGATGCAATTGTGGTCCTTAGCCGGACAATTTCAATTTTAGTTTTAGTGTAGATGAGTGTTATTACCTGAATTCTTCCACTTTATGTTTAGTGTTCTGACAAACTTGTCATTTCACAACCAATGTGGGAATCGAACCCACATCTTGTGCATAGCACAATTCTCTGCCATTTGAGCTAATAGGCTAAGTAAATCAGTTACAAACTCATTCAACACATTTTCGACGAGTGTACCCAAGTCTAAGTAACATAGATATGCGATGCGCTTACTTCTTTTAACATATTTTCCATGTATATTAGTTGGTTTTCATAATACACGACTGGAGATTAGTACCTTTGCAAGTCCAAGACTTGGTCACTCCATACATAGCCATTGTAGCCTGAGGTTGCTAAGCAGCAACTGACGAGACAAAGACAACTGATGAGCGGTTCATCAGATGGGGATATCTTATACTCTGCTAGGCTACTGAACTTATTATGAAAACTATGCAAAGCAATTGGCAAATGGCAATACCTTTCGAAGGAGTATTTCATTAGGAATCCTCTTCATTAAATTACAAATTACCCATATTAAACAAGTGATAGGGAATACTCGAATGGATGTCTGCTTATATGTTCAAATCAAGTGATTCATCTACAGACTTCTGAATCTGGGTTCAGCTTGTGATCTGGTATGAGTTTGGTTACTTTGATACCTCTATATTTAGGCCATAGCCTACAAGAGGTCCCGCACAAGGAGATTCAATCTTTCTAATATATGTTATCGTGACAAAATATATAGTAATAAAAAGACTATTCACAGTGGCGAATTTTGATACCTATATATTTAGGCAAACACAAACAGTAGTACCATTCATATTTGGTCAATTACATACTCTGTACTTCTTTTTGTAACTGTTCGAACGAAGGCTTGCTAAGGGATCCCAATTCCACAACACAACCACACTATTCTTAGCAAAAAAATCACACATCTCGAACGAAAAGATAAGACCTAGATCAATACAGCAAAAAATACACAGCACAATCAAATTCTGAAACAAAAACAATGAGATAATCTACCTAATCAATAACTTACAAGAGCAGCGTGTCGCACAAGCGTCTTCTTCCGCATAGACGAAACGCCAGACGCCAGTATGACTGAAGCACTGTTGATAAAGACGAAAATTAAAATTGCAACTGCAAAATTGAAGCAAAATCCAAAAATTTATAACAAATTCAACCTGAACTTTGAAGAAGTTGACGAACAAGGTCTGTGAATTGCGGTCCATATCGCAAGTTTCTTCCGCCATTGTTGTCGAAACACATAGAAAGATTGTCGCTGCTTCATCTATCTCTTTCACCCTAGATCTCAATCGATTGATAAATTAAAAAAGCGAATAGCACAAGAAAAAGCAGGAAGCGAAGAGAAAAGAAGAGAAATACTTGGTTTAGGAGGTTTTCCATTCTCGAATTTGGAGATGGAGTGAACCTTCGCAAGAGAGAAGTGCTGAAAACCAAAGAAGCCAGAGAAACGTGAGGAGAGAGAAACATGAATGTTTTGGGAATTTTCTTTCAAATTTTTCCTTTTAATCTAGGCCATTAAACGAGCCATGATTTAAGGGCTGAGATCTGTTCTTATTTCTCACATAAAAACCTCATTCTCACATGAACTCATTTTCTATATATATATAGGGCTGGATCACATGAGAATGCCTCCTTACATGAGAAATGAGAATGAATCTCAACAACACGATTGGATTAGAGTTACAACACTTGTTCATTAGAGTTATACCCTCGGAAAAACTTCAAGCCCAAAAAAAAATTTATGTTTTTCGAAAAAAAAAATTCTAATATCCTTTTTTTTTTTGGAATTACATCACTTGTTCCTAAGAGTTATAGCGCGTAAAATCCATTCTCATTTCTCATGTAAGTTTGCATTCTCATATGAACCCACTTCTCTCTCTCTCTCTCTCTCTCTCTCTGATATGAATGCAGAAGCTTAATGTACGAATTGGTTTTTGGTGTTTTTATAATTATGAACGAAAATAAAAACTTGATATGATTCCGTGAACGGAATCTAGCTTAGTTCCTCACAAGCTTCACTCACTTATGATTCCCTAAGGGTTCTAACTCTAATTCAATGGCTTCACTCACCAAAGGTTCAAGTTAGGATGTGTTTGAGACTAAGTTTGCTAGCTTCACTCACTAACTCACTCAAATCTCGCTTAGTTTTAGGTTTCACTCGCCTAATACTAAGGGTCTTGTGTTTAGGTTCACTCCCTAAAACTAATCAAGTCTTGGAAAATACGTCCAATCCTTCAAAGACTAACAAGTCCGAAAAATTCAATCAATAAACTTACTTAGCCTCATAGGACTAGGCATGTATATATAGAAGAAGAAGCAAGAAAACCTTGCTCCCCAAGTACATCAATCACACGCCCAACATAGAAGAATTTAAGGAAACTCTCTCCTAAACTTAAGCCTAGAATCTAACACAAAAATAAGGAAACTAGTGATTTAGGAAAGCTTTGCAAAAACTTTCCATAAACATTACAATTCCACACGCCACTCCCCTTTCCTCATTACAACTCATGACAACTCATCTACTTGGAGCCTAAGTAAATGAATTACAAGCTGATTTTCGAAACTTTATTAATTTAGCTACTTTAACTAACTAACTTAACTAACAATAACAATAAAAACATATTTTTCGTCACATGTAAAACCTCTACTTTAGGAGTAAAGTAAAACCATGCAACAACCCTAAGAAAGTAATTTAAACCTATCTTGATCTCGTATCATTCTCCCTCTCTTGAAAAAAACTTGTTTCAAGTTTTGATGTAACCAAGCAATCATCCACGCACGATAACCATCAACCATAAGAACAAGTACACTGATGAGAAATAGAAGTCGAATCCATGAGGTTTGTGGATGTGTATGACAAATAATGACATCATGACAACAAAAATCAGTAGAGGATGCTTCATAATGTAATACCCCACGCTGCTTTGTAGCTTTCTTCGCACATGGAATATCAAAGATCGGAACTTTGATGGTTGTACAAGCCAAAGAGTCGAGCTTTTAAATTATCTTGAATGTCAAAGGATGGATCTTTGTTATTTGACAATCCAAAGATTCAGTTTTGAATTCATCTTCAACATGAGAAACTTCAAAGATCAAATCTTTATCCTTAGAACAAGAAAAAGTTTCAATATTTTCTTCATCTTCAACATGAGAAGGTGGTATAGCACTCACTTCCAATGTATGGCATGGAGAATATTCGACAGGTTTAACAATTTCCGCAAAAAGATCATGTAAAGCATGCCCTAATCCCTCACGGAGTGCTTTTACAATTTTAGAACGACCCATAGGCTGTATGTATAACCTCTCACGAAGTTCATCATATGGTAAATCAAATATATCCATACGAACCAAACAACAACAACAACAACCAACTGCAATCTTTCCAGTAAACTGCCCAGAAATTTCACAAAAGGTTCGAGATTAAAAACCTAAGTAAATCACCTAGAAATTTTATGAAATTTTAACACAAGATAGCCTTATGTGTCTGGAACACTCGACCAAAATTTCATCAACAAATACTCAGCCAATTATTTGCAGTTTAAATTCTCCCAGAACTATTTCAGATTTACCCGGCTTTAGACCAGTTCGAAAGATCAGTCTCGAATATATAGCAAATCAACTTCAAATCTTACGAAATTTTAGGACAATAAAGTAGACAAATAGTAGTCCAGTATAGGCTCAAGAATCACCCAAAAATTCGATCGGAGGTGGGAGAACGAGTCGTTCAAAGTTTTACCTGTAAACTGCTCAAATCTGCCAGAAAATTTTCAGTGAATGTTTCGATTGTTGTGACTTTGTTACTGATCGGAATAAGCTGAAATTTTGATACAATGTAGCCCTGGGTGTTAGCTTTCCAATGAATCAAGAAAATCACAATTTGGAGCTGAAAGGCGCCCTCACGCGCCGCTTTAGTGGCGCTGCTCTGATACCAACTGATATGAATGCGGAAGCTTAATGTACGAATTTGTTTTTGGTGTTTTATAATTATGAACGAAAATAAAAACTTGATATGATTCCGTGAACGGAATCTAGCTTAGTTCCTCACAAGCTTCACTCACTTATGATTCCCTAAGGGTTCTAACTCTAATTCAATGGCTTTACTCACCAAAGGTTCAAGTTAGGATGTGTTTGAGACTAAGTTTGCTAGCTTCACTCACTAACTCACTCAAATCTCGCTTAGTTTTAGGTTTCACTCGCCTAATACTAAGGGTCTTGTGTTTAGGTTCACTCCCTAAAAACAATCAAGTCTTGGAAAATACGTCCAATCCTTCAAAGACTAACAAGTCCGAAAATTTCAATCAATAAACTTACTTAGCCTCATAGGACTAGGCATGTATTTATAGAAGAAGTAAGAAAACCTTGCTCCCCAAGTACATCAATCACACGCCCAACATAGAAGAATTTAAGGAAACTCTCTCCTAAACTTAAGCCTAGAATCTAGCACAAAAATAAGGAAACTAGTGATTTAGGAAAGCTTTGCAAAAACTTTCCATAAACCTTACAATTCCACACGCCACTCCCCTTTTCTTATTACAACTCATGACAACTCATCTACTTGGAGCCTAAGTAAATGAATTACAAGCTGATTTTCGAAACTTTATTAATTTAGCTATTTTAACTAACTAACTTAACTAACAATAACAATAAAAACATATTTTTCGTCACATGTAAAACCTCTACTTTAGGAGTAAAGTAAAACCATGGAACAACCCTAAGAAAGTAATTTAAACCTATCTTGATCTCGTATCACACACACTCTCTCTCTCTCTCTCTCTCTATATATATATATATATATATATATAAGCCAAGTGAGGAGGAATGGTGTCCCCCTTTGAAATGACTTGAATACCCTTTAATAATTTAAAACAACGTTTTCTTTTTACAAAAAAAAATTAAAAAATGAGAATCAATGCAACTTGCCATATGAAATAAGTCAAAAATAAAATATGCAATCAGCATTAATAACTTGACAAAATAGATTGACACAATCAATTCATGAAATTAATTAGAACATTCAATTAAAAAAAAAGTAGTGATATATCTTAACAACACAATACTTCGTATTTACAATCGTTAAAGAACTATACTCAAGCCGCTGACAAGGAATTATTAAATCATCGACCAAAATTTTCAACAAATGTATTGAAGAGTTAAAAATCAGTCACCTTTAATTTAAAAAGATAATAACATCTAACAAAAGAACCTCAATAATTTTAGATTAAAAAAAATGTTTATTCGTACATATAGCTACATAAGGTTGTTGACGCACGCATCGCGTGCATATACAACTAGTATATATATAAGCCAAGGGAGGAGGTGTAGTGTCCCCTTTGAAATGACTAGAATACCCTCTAATAAATTAAAACAACGTTTTCGTTTTATAAAAAGTTAAAAAAATGAGAATTAATGCAACTTGCCATATGGAATAAGTCAAAAATGGAATATGCAATCATCATTAATAACTTGACAAAATAGATTGACACAATCAATTCACGAAATTAATTGGAATCTTCAATCAAAAATTGTAAGTGATATATTATATCCTGACAACATAATACTTCGTATTTACAAAGTTCAAACAATATGGTTTATTAACGTTTACAACCGTTAAAGAACTATACTTAAACCGCTGACAAGGAATTATTAAATAATCGACCAAATTTTTTCAGTGGCGGTATTGAACAGTTAAAAATCGGTAACCTTCAATTTAAAAAGATAATAACATCTACAAAAGAACCTCAATAATTACATCATTACCAAAATAATTTTATATTAAAAAATTTTATCCATTCGTACATATAGCTACATAAGGTTGTTGACGCACGTATCGCGTGCATATACAACTATATATATATATATATATATATATATATATATATATATATATATATATATATATATATATATATATATATATATATCGCATAAACTGCTTCTCATCTTACTGGAAATATATGTTTGTAATTAAGCTAGAAACCACTAAGATTTAGACGATCTAATTATATCTTATAGTAATATGTCCAAAAAATCAATCCACATAGATGAAACAATGAGTGATGCATGCTAATAATCGTCCAAAATGTGAAGCTTGAGCTGTTTATTATTAGTGTGTCCATGATTGTATTTCGGTCAAAATGTGTGTCACTTAGTTGTAATTTTCTTTTATGATAAATACTTTTCAGTTTTGAAAAATAGTAGGTTTTGACGTTCTTTCATACTTAAACTATGATAAATGTTAATAATTAATCTATATAATTATCTAAAACAAAATACAAAGTATTATGTGGCATCCTCACATTGATCAAGCAATTCTAGAGCACTTAGAAGTAAAATCTCTCTAATAGGGTGTCCACGTGGCACATACACATTTTGAAATTAAAAAATCGGTTTTTTCACCAGGTACCCCTGAGGTTTCTTAATATTCACCTGGTACCCTCGCGTTTTCCAATATTCATCAGGTACCCCTGAGGTTTGGAAAAATTCCTGAAATGCCCCTGTCGTTAAGTTTCCGTCACATTCTTAATTCACCTTTTACCCCTCTGGTTTGTTAGAATTTAAGATTCGACGATTGCCAACATTTCCACTCGTATTTCATTTCTCTCGCCACAACTCACCACTGTTACTACCAATCACCCAAGAATTCCAATTGAATTTAACCTCTTTAAATTTCTTGCAAAACTTTAGCCAAATTGGAAGAAACCCTATGAATAAAGTGTCATTACTAGATGATTCAGTCCAAATTCTCTCCTCACACTAACACAATGAGCTGAGGAAGCAAGTATGTTTCATACCACAATCCCACAACAACGCTAAACGAATGGCAATCAAACGTTTCGACTTTAGAACAAACACAACGTCCTCGAACAGATATAATTTTACATATTTTCTGTACACATCTTTCCCATATAGACAACACAATTAATTAGTGATAATACTAAAGGCATACACATTTCAACGATATAATTTCGGTCTAAAAACTTTTCAAAACAACTTAACATCCCTCACATACATCATGTTAGTATTTGCAACTGGAATACTGAATATCAACTATCGCCTATGTTGAACAAATCTGTCATAGAATATGTTTCATCACTCATCAGGTAGCGCTATACATTACCCAGATTTGCAGAAGCAGAAAACAGAGTGAAAATGAGGAGAGAGAATGATATACATTACCCAGATCAGGTGCCGAGTTGCGTTTGGGAAGCGATTCATGAGTGAGTCGACTCGGCGAGTTGGGAAGAATTTGGTGGATGTTTTGACAGAGTTGTATGACCGGGCCCTGAAACAGGAGCGGATTGATAAGAAGGAAGAGGAGTCTAATAGGAGGAGAAAAGGAAGAAAATCAAATGATGGGGGAAATAAGCGAGTGAGGAGTGGTTGGGAACAACAACAAAAAGGGGAGAGTCAGAAAAAGGCACCAAAGAAGGGAAAAGCTTGTTTTAAATGTGGGAAAGATCATTGGGGGAGGAGTTGTGAAGGAAAGGAGGTGTGTTATGGGTGCAAAAAGCCGGGTCACAGACATAGAGAATGTCCTCAGAAGACTGGGAGTGGGGAAGGCTCGGGAAACAAGTAGGATTCGCTGGGCACAACCGAACTGGAGGAAACTCTCAGGGTTTCCAAGGTAGGAATGTGGGATTTAATCAGGGAAATCGAGGGAATTCAGGAAAAACCCTGGGCAAAGTATTTGCGATGTCTGAAAGCTCTCAAGCGGATTTGGAGACTCCTACAAATGGAGGTAATGTCATTTCTGGCACCTTTACTGTATGCTCTATGAATGCCCATGTGTTGTTTGACTCTGGAGCTACCAACTCATTCATCTCTGCTTCATTTGTAAAAAAATTGAAAAATGTTCCTCCCCCGTCCATAATAAATTTGCTGATAGGTGTCCCAGATGGAACCTAGTCCCGATGTGACATCATGTATAGAAATTGTCCTGTCAGGATTTCTGAGAAGGACTTTATGGTAAATCTGGTTCATTTTGAACTAGGAATCTACGATGTGATACTTGGGATGGATTGGCTGAGGGATCATCAGGCGGTTATAGAGTGTACTAGGCATACCATACAATTTATAACACCCCTAGGAACCCAAGTTAAATATGAGGGGATTAAAGTGAGACCTAAGGTGCGGTTAGTGTCTGCCCTGAAGATGATCAAGGAGTTAAAAGGGGGGAATGTTGGTTATTTGTGTCAAGTGGTGGATACCACCAAAATTATCATGAAACCAGAGGATATACTGGTAGTTAGGGATTTTTGTGATGTGTTTCCTGATGAATTGCCTGGATTGCCCCCACATAGAGTGGTAGATTTCCATATAGACTTAATACCAGGAGCAACTCCCATATCTAGGGCCCCGTATCGTATGGCCCCAGCGGAAATGGCCGAGTTAAAAACCCAGCTTGAGGAATTGCTTGTGAAGGGCTACATAAGACCTAGCGCATCACCTTGGGGGGCACCTGTACTGTTCGTTAGGAAGAAAGATGGAACCATGAGATTATGTATTGATTACCGTGAGATTAATAAGATTACCATTAAGAATAGATACCCCTTACCCCGAATTGATGACTTGTTTGATCAGCTTAAGGGAGCGGAAGTATTTTTAAAAATAGATCTCAGGTCTGGGTACCATCAGATGAGAATTGTACGAAGGAAGACATACCCAAGACCGCATTTAGAACCAGATACGGCCATTATGAATTTGTAGTGATGCCATTTGGGTTAACTAATGCTCCATCAGCTTTTATGGATTTAATGTAAAGATACTTCAAGCCATAGCTGGACCAGTTTGTGGTAGTGTTTATTGATGACATTTTAGTGTATTCGAAGAGTCACTCCGAACATGAGGAGCATTTGAGGATTGTACTAGCAACTTTACGGAAAGAGAAACTGTATGCGAAGTTTAGCAAATGTGAATTCTGGTTGGACCAAGTTATGTTTCTGGGCCATGTAGTGTCTAAGAGAGGAATTACCGTGGACCCCGAGAAGATCAAGGCAATTATGGAATGGCCAGCACCCACCTCTGTGACTGAAGTCCGTAGTTTCATGGGACTAGCAGGCTATTACAGAAGATTCGTTGAAATTTTCTCCCGTATAGCTTTGCCCATAACTAGTCTAGTGCGGAAGAACGTCAAGTTCCAATGGTCAACAAAATGTGAAGAAGCTTTCCAAGAGTTAAAACGGCGATTGACAAGTGCACCTGTACTGACCTTACCCGATAGCAAGGAACCCTTATGAGGTTTATAGTGACGCATCATTGGAAGGGTTGGGTTGTGTTCTCATGCAGAACGGAAAGGTGATAGCATATGCATCTAGACAATTGAGACCGCATGAAAAGAACTATCATGTGCATGATTTAGAGTTGCAGCAGTGGTGTTTGCGTTAAAATCATGGAGACATTATCTTTATGGGGTACCTTGTAAGATATAAAAGTCTGAAATATATCTTCACTCAAAAGGAGCTTAACATGAGACAGCGGAGATGGTTGGAATTAATGAAAGATTATGATATAGAGATTCAGTATCATTCTGGTAAAGCGAATAAAGTGGCAGACGCTTTGAGTCGCAGACCTAGAAGAGAGATAAATTCTTTGCTTGATATACCTCATGAATTGTATGAGGAGTTTCGAAGGATGAATCTGTATGTTGTCAAAAAGGGTGTACCGCAAGAGTCTCTGAACGTATTGACTGCACAACCATCACTGTTTGAAGAAATCAAGGAAAAGCATAGACAAGATGAGTTTCTGGCAAGGATACGAGCTAAGATTGGAAGAGGGGAGCCTACCGAATTTCACCTGGGCGAGGATGGAAGTATAAGGTTCAAGGGACGGTGGTGTATACCCGAGGATCCAGTATTTGAGGGAAAAGATTCTAGATGAGGCTCATAGTAGCCCTTACTCGGTTCACCCGGGGAAGGACAAGCTAGTTCGTGACCTCAAAAAATACTTCTGGTGGAGGGGGCTCAAAAGAGACGTTTCCAGGTTTGTCTCTAAATGTTTAACATGCCAGAAGGTAAAGTTGTGGTAAAAAGGCAGGTCTTCTCCAACCGTTGCCGATACCTGAATGGAAGTGGGAGTCGGTCTCTATGGATTTCGTTGTCGGTTTACCTAAATCAAGAAAGGGAAATGATTCGATCTGGGTGATCGTTGATCGACTCACAAAGACTAGTCGGTTTATCGCAATGAAGACCTCGTGGAGTATGAAGCAAATGGCCGAAGCGTATGTTAGAGAAATAGTTCGGCTTCATGGCGTACCTAAGACCATAATATTAGATAGGGATATACTCGGTTCCTCTTGAGTTTTTGGGAAAAGTTGCAGGAGGCATTTGGTACGAAGTTAAAATTCAGCACATCATTTCATCCAGCTACGGACGGGCAGACTGAAAGGACCATTCAGGTACTTGAAGACATGCTTAGAGTTTGAGTACTGGAATTCCAAGGAACATGGGAAGACCGGCTGGCGCTCGTCGAATTCTCGTATAACAACAGCTACCAAGCTACCATTAATATGGCCCCATACGAGGCCTTATATGGATGCCGATGCCGAACACCAATATATTGGGATGACCTTGGGAAGGGAGCGATTGTGGGACCAGAGATAATTCAAGAGACCATGGAGCAGATTCGAATGATTAAGGAAAAGATGAAAACAGCTCAAGATCGCCAGAAGAAGTATGTTGATGCGCAACGAAAGAAATTAGAATTCCAGGAGGGATATAAAGTATTTTTGAAAGTCTCCCCTACTCGTGGAGTAAGGAGATTCGGAATAAGGGGAAAGTTATGCCCCAAATTTGTGGGGCCCTATGAGATTCTGAGAGGAGTTGGGGAAGTAGGTTATGAGCTAGCTCTACCACCTGAGTTAGCCAAGGTGCATA
The DNA here is from genome assembly GCA_947646795.1 of Beta lomatogona. NCBI lineage: Eukaryota > Viridiplantae > Streptophyta > Magnoliopsida > Caryophyllales > Amaranthaceae > Beta > Beta lomatogona. Next base: position 9,088,484 of record CANSNZ010000927.1, on the reverse strand, counting down.
ATGTGTTACATGTATCACAACTCCGGAAATATGTCTATGACCCCTCCCACATATTAAAGCATGAGCCTCTGCAAATTAAGGAAAAACTTAAGCTACGAAGAGCACCCGGTGCGTGTTTTGGATCGACGAGTTAAGGAGCTGCGAGGAAAATCAATACCTTTGCTCAAATTTTATGGAGAAACCACAACACCGAGGAAGCCACCTGGGAAAAAGAGTCAAACATGAAGGCTCGCTATTCGACACTGTTTCATGAAGGAAGTTAAGGTTAGACTTTAATATTACCATTTCGAGTTTCGGGGACGAAACTTTCCTAAGTGAGGAATCATGTAGCGGCTCGAAAATCCGTAGCCTAGAGAAGACATTATCATCACTACTTATGTGTGCATATAAAATATATATATATATATATGTATATATATATATATATATATATTGCCTGTAAGTATTACTAATATTATTATCGTAGAAATCATTTTTTTTTAATATATAAGAAATCTACCTGAATATCAATTATAGCCGTGCAATGGCTAGTTTAACATCAAAGCTCTCAAAGGCCAAAGAAGAGTGAGGAGCTATCAAATTTATGTAGTCAAGTTGCTTAGATCATATTTAGAGGCAATAGGGGGAAAAGAGCAAGCTTGGAAAGGAAACTTAAAGGACCACATTGATGTAAACCAAACTCCACTTATGAGGTTAAACCTTGGATTGGAACTCTCAAAAAGCCCAAGGATTAAGGAAGAAAAAAAATCTAAAAGGATATATATTGAACCCATCTACATGTGGGCTAGGTATTAGTATCATATAATTGGAGTTGGGAAAGGATTTTTGGAGCCCAAGATATGGAATGAAATGGGCTAAGGGCTGCTGGACAGCATTTCAGATAGAAGAGGTTATCTTATTCAAATTGAGGAGATAAGTCAACTTTGGGAATTAAAATAGTTAGGGGACAACCCAAGGATGACAACACACTTCTCAACATTCTTAAATATTACTGTTTGGGAACGACTCATTTACTTCTCTCTCCCCCTTGCTGCCCGCCAGACAGGAGGTCACCCTCCCTCTCTCGTTTTTTTTCTTTTCTTTCTTCCTCCTCCATAGTTAATCTCTTGAATCACTTTGAGGAAAGTTAACCTAGCTTTTGTATGTGATGTTTTTTTCAGAAAAAGAAGATCAGAGTAAAGCTTTTGGAAGTATACAAGAAGATCTAGAGGAAGCAAAATTCATAACAACGTAAGGGGACCAAAAAGAAGTAAAGGAGTATGTTTCAAGTTGGGAATTTAGCTTAGATTGAAATTGATGACATGCATTGACGAAATTGTGTAGGTTCTTGAGTATCTAAGGCTTTGGAGACCAAAGGAGCTAGGAAAAAGGTTTAAATTTAAGCTAGGAAGATTAAGGTACAAAAGTACACCCTTTTTACACTAAACCTCTCTTTGATTTGGTAACAAATGATGGATTGCATCTAGAATTTCATGTATTGATATCAAATTGATGATGTTGTTTTATGCATGCAAGATTTCGAACAAAGGCTATAGTTGCATGTAATAAATCTTGACTTTTAAATACTTTTGGGTAAACATCCATTCAAGAGGAGAAGAAAATCACACTAATATAGTAAAACTTGAGATTTGATAAATGTATGATTGAATTATGCAAATATGTGAATAAATGAGAGCATGCATGTTTATAAATGATGAATTTGTTTTAGCCAATTAGGAAGCCTTTTACTTCATTCGAGTTTTAATGAAGAAGGTCTCCTTAAAGAAACTCTTTAAAGGTTGGAGCAAATTGATGAATTTTAATCTCGGTTTTAGTATGACCTGGTACTGCAAAATGAAGTTTTGGCCCCCGAAACGTGATTTTTAGCCTTTTACTGTTTAACGAGAAAATATTCGTAACGAAAAACTCTTGAGGATAGGCTCTGGAATTTCCCGATTTGGAGTACTGAACAGGAAGTTAGGCTCATTTTAAACTCACTGTTTGTGCTGGAATTTTCTGACGAATGTTTTATATGTTCAAACTAATTCAATCTTGTAAATGAAGTTTAAAGGAGCATGCTAAGTATATATATATATATATATATATATATATATATATATATATATATATATATATATATATATATATCTTTCACAAACAGTAAAGGTTTGAACATTTCCTTAGAATTTTACCTCTCACCAACATGGGCATTTGTGAATGTTAAACAAGAGATTTCGAGCAAAGATTTAGGATTTGAAAACATTAATAATACTATAATTGTTGTGATTTCTCCTCCTCTTCATGGATGAATACATTTCTTTGGAACATGTGTGGTAGTGGTAAATTGTATACTTAAACTATGAATGTAAATAAACTATGAATGCAAATGGGTAAAGGCCGGTACCAAGTAAGGTATGGTATGAACAACAACCCTTGGAGGATGGGTGATCTCCTTCCGAACCCTAGCTGGTTGGGTGAAGTCCAGCAGATACTAAAAAAATAGGACATGTCCAGGTTAAGGCTTGCAAACATAATGATTCAAACGGTGGGGTGACGACCTCCATTAGTTTAGAGACGGTCGGTTTTCTTAAGTAAGGAACCTCTCTCTATTCGTGTTCACTTTACCCAAGAAATTAAATGTTATGGACCTTAATGGTTTTGAATGATCAAATTAGTTATCTTCATGTTATAAATTTTTGATTTAAAGAAATTGTACAAGGATAGTAATCCTAACGTTGTAACGAGCACTTTACTTGTGAAGCTCATTGATTTCGGCATGATTTGCATATAATCGATTAAAGCCACTAAAAATGAATATAGGGGTGGTCTTTTGTACTCAACTGTTGTTGATATTTGTTCTTGAACCTGTCCTGGTGGGGGCATGGATGTGATTGGATGCAGGAAGAACCAAGGAGGTGGAATAAATGCTTCTCCGTTACCATGGTTGTTTTGGAGCGATGTCTCTGTGTGGAGTCCTTTTGTTATATGTGTCTTCTGGATGGTCTTCACCTTTATGAAAGTAACTCAAAATATGTTGTAGTTGTATGTGTATTCCTTAATGGATTTTTCAATAGGATGCTAATGGTAGTGTAATAATTACAACCTTAACTACTTGCTTTGAAGAAACTTTGTTACAACTATGCACTTGTATCATGTAACAGCTCCAAAGGAATCTAGTATGTTTCCACGATGCGCTTAAAGATTCTTATGATGGTTACAAATAAATGGGGATGTTACACTATTCGTCCCATGCTTATTGGTCTTTTGACCTTTGTTCTAGTCAAAGATAACAAGTTTGCATCAGTATCATAGTCAAAAAAGGGTCGGTCTTTTCATGCAAGGTCGAGTCTGTCCTAAAAGGTGCATCTAGAAAACTGGTCATTGTAGAGTTAGAGTTGTCATGCATGTCTACCTCTTCCTACTTTCTCCCTGTTTTTCAACTAATGTTTCCTATCAATCTTACCTTACCACATTCAATCAATTTCAAAAAGTTACTTTTTCAAAATCAATCCTACGCCCTCTTCTATTCTACTCTTTTTCAAAAACATTTACTAAATATCATCATACCAAGACATTTCAATACAAAAACATCTTCAAAATCAATCCATCATCTTTTCCTAACAAAAGATAAAACAAGGGGTTCCTTTCAAAAACGAATTTCGAAAATTCTAAGCCCAGTCTATACACCTTCATTTAACCCAGTCCAATCAATCCAATCCATTTGCATTCATTTTTTAGGCCCATATGCATTAGAGTCCATTTTGCATTCATCCTATGCCCGTCTAATTTGAGTCCATATATTCACTAGCATTAGAGTCGATCTTAGGCCCATATAAGTCTAGTTCAAGTCAAAGCTAGGCCTATTTGCATCTTTATGTGAACCCTAGTCTATGTCAAGCCCAAACCAAGTCTAATCCCAGTTTATTCCAATCTAAATCCAATCCTAGTCCATCTCCAATGTCAAGCCCATGTGCATCTCTCAGTCCAAGTCAAACCTATATGTCAATTCATATCCTAGGTCTAGTTTGCGTCTCCATGTAAGCCCTAGTCAGTCTTCGGACTATAAAAATCGAGTCTTAGGACTATAAAAGTTCATCCCTTAAAGTCTAGCCTGCTTGCTCACCCGTAAGTTGAAGGTCTAGCATTCCTTAAGTCTATAGGCAATTCTTGTGTCTAGCCTGCTTGCTCACCCATAAGTTCAAGGTCTAGCATTCCTTAAGTCTATAGGCAATTTTTGTGTCTATCCTGCTTGCTCACCCGTAAGTTCAAGGTCTAGCATTCCGTAAGTCCATAGGCAATTTTTGAGTCTAGCCTGCTTAGTTTAATTGTAAGTTTCGAAGTCTAGTTGTTTAGCCTTCTTGCTCCCCCGTAAGTTCAAAGTCTAGTTGCCTAGCCCGCTTGCCTTAAGTTAAGAGTTTGGTCTTTGTTATTGTCCAGCCTTCCTTAATGTCTAGCCTACTTGCTCACCCGTAAGTTCAAAGTCTAGCATTCCATAAGTCCACATAGGCAATTTTTGAGTCTAGCCTGCTCAGTCTAATGTAAGTTTCGATGTCTAGTTGTCTAGCATGCTTGCTCACCCGTAAGTTCAAAGTCTAGTTGCCTAGCCTACTTGCCTTAAGTTAAGATTCTAGTCTCCCTTATTGTCCATTCCTCCTTAAAGTCTAGCCTACTTGCTCACTCGTAAGTTCAAAGTCTAGTCTCTCCTATCATCACCAAAGTCAGTCGTAGAATCCAATCTGCTTGCATAGTCCAGTCCAGTCCATGTCTGCATTTGCATATAGTTAGGCCCCATGTCGTCATCATAACCATAATCATAGCCATTTCTACTCATTTCCCGTTTCCTTTTCCACTTTCATTTTCATTTCTCATCTCTCATCTCCATTTCCATTTCTCCATCCCTCAATTTTATTTCTCATTTCGAAAACATTGTTTTTTAAAATTTACAAGATCCACTCGATTATGTTCATGATCGGTCGAGAGATTACAACTTAGGAATGCCTAGAGGATGAACAAAATGTGAGCCTACTCTAAAGCTCATTAACCGCACTATCACCACCCCTACTTCATTTAGAGTCATGAAGATTACTTTTGACCGCCTTCACAATAGAGGCGCGATCACTTCCATAGTGTCTACCGCCTTCACATTAGAGGCATCACCACTTTTTAGGGTCTACTTCGAACCCTGCACCTAAAAGAAAATTCAAAAAGTGCAACCTACATTTCTACCGTGAATTCCAACGAAACAATGAATATCAGACATATAGTGTTGGATCCTACAAATGCACTGTAAAACATGGTCGATAACAACAGACTTCTAATGCTTACTATAACGAGAATCAGCATCACCAGTAACCTTTTTGCGCAGTGCATCGACAATTCAAAAGGGAGTAATCTTTTATTTCTGGTTTCCTAGGATGAGTTAGAGAGTCCTTACCCTGAGCCATTTCTCTCCTTTCCCATCGAGTTTATGTCACTATAGGACTTCATTTATTATAGCCTTTACATTTTCATTTTCATTTTTTATTTTTCATTTTCATTGGCCTTTCATTTTCATTGGCCTTTCATTTTATTTATGCTTCTAATTCAATGATGAAACTTAAATCACCTAATGAATTTGACTAACAATATAACAAGAGATTTGAAATAAAAAAAATAAAGAGAAAAATAAAAAAAGAGTGGACATACTTTGAATCAGGAGTTATTCCCCTCTCCCTTCCATTACCTTTCATAAGCCATCCTCATACAACTAAGGAAAAACAAAAATCCTTTAAACCATCATCTCCATGATACTTAGCCAAATAATCCCTCCATTAACCAAAGCTCCAAAAATAGCCTTTAAGCCTTCCAATACCCTAAACCAATAGCTTGTATGCAAGCCTTACCACATAAAAAAATCAATGCCAGGCAAAATAAAAAATAGTGAATAAATTCAAAGTGCGAAAAAAAAGCAAGATAAATTGCACATGACAAAAAAGAAAAAAATGCAAAAAAGAAGAAAAAGCCAAAGGCAAATAAATAAAAAGTCAAGCTAGGGGGTTTGCACACAAGTTCTACCCCTCATTCAAATCCTTCAATCCATCAAAACCCTTAACCTTTAATCCAAATCCATGACCCTTCATTTCACATACCAATTCAACCTTCATCTAAACCTCAAACCCTTCATCAACCTTAACTCCTTATTCAAGGTATGTCTAAGCCCGCTAGGCTAAAAACCAGAAAGGGCGGCCTAGGCAAAAGTTAAGGCACATAAAAAAACAAAAAGAATAAAAAAGAATATAGTAAAAAATCAGATCCAGAACTACGAATGGTCTGATTCCGCAAGGATACGTAGGAATCCTCATCTCGAGGTCCGACCGCTAAAATAAAAATAAATTAGTCAAGGTCTAATGATTTGATTTTCTAGAGTTCAGGAGCATGTTCTTTCTAGATCCCGACATAGACTCGAGTCTGATCCTAGCCTCGTTAAAGCCTTTTCCCACCTACATTTATATGACTCACAAATTTAAACCTTTTATTTTTCAATCCAAGCTCTCCTTGTCCCTGGAGGACTCTCCGGCAATTCCGTGGTTTCTGGCGATATTTGACTTTGCCTATGTCAACTTCCCAATGAAGAATCCCCAATGACAACTTTCAACGTTCAAGACAGATCAACTACATTTCAATATCAACTCAGCTACATTTCAATATCAAATCAGCTACATTTCAATATCAGATCAGCTACATTTCAATCAAGGCTCAAGGTGCCTAATTAAAGGCAAGCTCACCCAAAGTGGGGGCTTCCTATATATGTGGTGGTTCCTCCAATTCAAATCAAACTCCCGAAGAGTTATAATCCGCAGATTTCGTTTACAAACCCCGATTATTTATTAAAAACGATTTTCGAAAATCATTCTATGCATTTCAATCCTGATCATGCTATCATTCTACACATCTTCTAGCCTTGCAAAATCCTGACCTTGCATTGCAGCCTTGCAAAACCCTAACCTTGCATTTCATACATTCTAGTCTTGCATAACCCTGACATTGCATGACGTGTCATCCCTCAGCTTTGCATAGCCTTAATCCTTGCATAGAGTCCCATGCATGCATCCTTAGAGAGTCTTAGTTTGCATTATTTGCATCATTATGTGTTTATCTAAGTTGTTTGCACCTATCTACTAACATCTTCTTCTGTAGGTAATCAGATTGCTTGTGGTTATTGTCCTGCATACTAACTTTATTTTGCAGAGACCGGCGTATATAGATCAATTCTAAACTGCAGAGCGTTTAGAATCGTTCTCTGTCCCGATACCGTATACTTTGACTTTCGGTTTCCTAAACCTCAGTCAAAGTGGGGCCTTCTGTAAACACATAACTGTGTCTCCCCATTTAAGGATCCGATGATGACACATACCGTGGTCTTAATTGGTCTGACCCAAGGGCATAGCAGTCTGAAAAGCCATTCAAAACGATTTCAAAAAGTGTTAAAGTCCTATTTTAAAGCCCAATTAATTATTCAAGATAATTAATTGTATTTGAGCCCAATTCTTTGGAAAGCCCAATTAATTGATAATTAATTGATTTATCTTAATAAATAAATATTTTCAAAAGATATTTTTTATAAGTTAAACTCAGATTTTATCCTGTAATATCAGATATCAGTAGTTAAAAGATAAAAAAAAACTTTTAGAACACGTTTTTATCAAAAAACTGTCAAGACGTGTAAAAAACAAGCTCTACGTCGAGCGCACGGCCTGCGCCGAGCGCACGTGTCCTGACACGTGGGTTTCCACGTAAGCTGCGCCTAGCGCACAGCCTGTGCCAAGCGCATCAGAACTACCACGTAGACTTCTGTTTCATGTAGAGTCCAACGTCAAGCGCAATTCTTTGCGTGAGACGTGGTGTTTCTTTCTTATCTTTTTCAAAAGCGCGTACCAAGAGTACGCTTTTTACTGGTCATGCCGCGTCATGCGCTTGACACGTCAGCTTGCGCCAGGCGCAACTGGCACATGAGGCGCAGTGTCGTTTTTCCTATAAATAGGCCTGATTTCCGTACAGATCAAAGAACGAATTTTCACATTAACACACTTCGAACTCGACGAATATCTCTCTACAAACTACAAAACTTCCCTCAAAAACTCATACCTGTTAAACACAAATACATTCAAATCTACATACATTCAGATTTTCAGGCTTCACGATTGCTCGTCTCGAAGGTTGTCAATCTCACAGACCCAAGCCACGGTATAATCCCGAGGGTCCTTAAATAAATTCTCTATGTTTATATTGAAATTACTAACTGTTTTTTTTCCTGATGTAGATCTTTAAGTAATAATCGTTCTACTGTATATTCTAAACCTTTCTCTTCTTTTTTATTTAATTTTATATATTATTCTATGCTTGCCTGATTATTCTATGCATATTATATGATTGTCCTGCTTTATTGCTTTTATCACCCCATATGTTATTATTGCTAAACAAGACCTAAAGCATTGTTCTAACTAATTCAGATAATTTGGACAACCTGCTAGGTACCTTGTAATATTATTGTCTAATAACATGTCACTAAAAATTAGTCTTTTTATGTGTTTCCTGAACCTACTTAGACTAAATATTTTTAGGGTATTTAAAACTATAGACACATAATCGTGTCTCCCCATTTAAGGGTCCAATGATGAAATATACCGCGGTCTTAACTGGCACGACCCAATGGAGGAGCAGTCTGAATAACCAGACAACATGAGTTTTAAAATAATATTATAAACGCCCAATTAATCATTCATGATGATTAATTGTAAGTTCAACCCGTGAAATGTTTTTAAGTCCATTTTAAAAATTGTTTTAATAAATTTTTTCTTAATTTTTATTGTTTTAATAAATATTTTCTTAAAAGTTTTATTATTATCTTTTACCCATAAATCAGATTTTTAACCCGGAAAATCCGATCTCCGGATTTTTAGGGATAAAAATGGCATCTTGAAAGCACGCGTAGAATAAAAAACGAATATTCTGGAATATGCCCCAGACGCGGCGACTGCGCTCAGCGCGCCACGTGCGTCCAGCACATTGGACAGATCGTGTCAGGCGCGCCAATGAACGCCTGACACGTGTACTTGTGACTCACACAGAGTCATGCGCCTGGCGCAAGTCTTGTGTGAGATGCAAGATAAACTTTTATCTTTTTGAAAATGCATTTCCACGTGCAATATTTTAACTGGACGGACCACTTCAGGCAGGCCAACCTGCGCCTGACGTGTGTCCTCGCGTCTGCCACGTAGGACTGCGCCTGGCGCAGGGCTTGCGTGGAGCGCACGTTCTGTTTTGCCTATAAATACGGGCTGATTCCCGAATCAGAGACGGTTTCGATTTATTATTTTTACGTACACAAATACTCTCGAATACTCCGACATATACATCAAATACAAAACACTCAAATACTTTTAATTTTCCACATCAATTCTTGTTCCTGATCCTATTATATTCTAGTTCCAAGATTGCTTCGCCCGAAGGTCACTACGCTCTTCGATCTAAATCGCATAGGTATAATCCTGAGGGCCCTTGAATAATTACATTTATTTTATTGAAGTTACTAACCTTTTCTTGTCATGATGTAGATTCTTAATTAATAACTGTGTCCAATTGTAAATTCTAATATCTTTTCTTATATTTTCTGTATATAATATTCGTGATATTGTGATTGTCCTGCATGCCTTTTTATCACCCACATGTTATTATGCTAAATAAGACCTAAAGAATTGTACTCATTAATTCAGATAATTTGGACAACCTGTTAGGAACCTTGCAAAATGATTGTGTAATAACTGATCACTAAATAATTAGTCTTTTGATGTGTTTCCTGAACTAATCTAGATTAATTATTGTAGGGTGCTTTAAAATGTTGTTTGATTGTTCTATTGCATAAAATCTGCTGTGAATCGCTCTTTAGTAGAGGCCAGCAATGGGTAATATAGTTCCTGACTATATTGTACCCTCACCCGCGAACTCACTTTTTGGTTCCTGACCATCTATGGAGTCATGACGGGGAAATCTACATTGGATAAATCCCTAAGATGTCCCTTCCCTTTCAATATCCAATTAGGTTTACGATTCTTCCTCTAAAGAATTGTTGGCGACTTCTTTCAAAACATATTTTTAATAAAACCTTAACAATGGGGTAATCTAATACGCGCTCATACCGCATAGGCGAAATAAAAACACGCCTACAATTTGGCGACTTCACTGGGGAGGATTTAAAAAAAATTAATTTTTTAAATGAGTGGGTTAAACTTGAAAAATACGATTCACCCTTATTTTTATGCCTTAGAATAATATATTGTTTTGCATGTGCATGGCTATTGTTCAGCCACCATAAGGACAATCTACCTTGCCTCTTTAGCACATGTTCTATGTGTAAGGTCATCCCAAGGGGGTTTGCGCTTTGTGCTTCCAAAAAGCTTCCTGAGCGATAGTGTTGGATCTTATTCATAAGCAAACCTGCCTAGCTATGGCATTGTTCTCTTGTTCCTGACTTGAGACTGGAGTGCGTCTTACACGTGGCCACCTCTTTAAGCAAAGGTACGAAGCGTGGGATCAATCTCTTTGTCATAGACCCTTTTAACCTTAACCTAAACCTGACTAATAGTTGAATGTAGAACTGGACTTTAGGTTGAGAACTTTTGCATCTATGTTACTTGACATTTATGTGTGATTACAATTTTTGCCTGATCATATTTTATTAACATGTTGACATGTGTTGCGCCTAAAAATAATACAATTCGCGTCTAAAAATTGTCGTCGTTTTCGCCCGAACATTCGTCAAATTACCAATATGCATGCTGCAGAGCATTGCGCCAAACGCATTAAGTTGCGCCTGGCGCAACGCTCCTGCGCCAGACACAAATCCCGCGTGCCGCGTACATCTGTTGCGTGACATGCAGTCTTTTCGTCCCATGCAAATTGGTCTTTTGACCACTGTTCGCGTCAACACTTTGCATCAATTAGTGCGTCCTAAACTGTCAATATAATTAGTGCGTCAGTCTTCGCGTCTTGAAATTATACCGGATTTATCAAAACATCGTCTAAATTGTCACGAACACGAGGGTTGGCTCAGCATGCTAGACGCATGAGGATGCGCCTGCCGCTGTTGTCCTGCGCTAGACGCACCACACTGCGCAACACGCTGAATTGCTACGTGGCCTATTGTTGTGCATCTCTCGTTTTCCGTCACTTTAGGCAATGTGGTGATTAATTCCGTATAATTGTTCGCGCATCTGAGTCCTTGACTATGCAGAATATCTCGTGTCTAACTTCACCTACAAAAAAAAAGTGAGAGTTTTTGTTGTCTGTTAGGGTTCTATCACCATTAGGTCTCATCTAGGTGCATGGTCGGGTTTTGTTTTTTTTGGAGAAAGTCGGATATTCCTATCCTCCCCAACAACTTATCCCATCCACTTCAAAAATTCTATCTCCACTTTTTTTTTCAAAAAAAAAAAAAAATTCATCTTTTTCCTATCACACAACTTTTTCGAAAATTCATCCTTTTTTTCGATATCCTATCTTTCCATGTATATTATCCATCATTTATGTGCACATCATTTAGGATTCCTTTTAGTGTCCGTCTTGTTGTAAAAGTCTCATTTTATTAGGAATTCTAGCTGCACTAGAAGTCTATTTAGCCTATATATTTAGGTTCATCCAGTTTCACTCCATCTAGAGATCTTCACCTCATCTAACTCCATCCATGCTAGGAGTCTTAACCTTGTCTAGGTTCACCCATCTAAGAAGTCTAGAGTAGTTAGAATTCTTGTCACCTCAGAAGTCTATAATCCATAGATAGTCCATGCATATTAGGAGTCTAAATCTATCAGAATATTGTCCATCATTAGGAGTCTAAACCCATTAGAGTTCCAATCATCTTAGATGTCTAAATTCATTAGAATTCATTCACTTTAGGAATCTAGGTCCACTAGAGTTTCATTTACTATAGAAGTCTAGGTCCACTAGAGTTTCATGCACATTAGGAGTCTAGCATCCTTGAAAGTCCGTAAAATCTAGAATTCTAACATCATTAGAGGTATGTCAAGTCTAGGATGCTGAAGTCATTAGAGTTTCATGTTAATAGGATTGCATCCATACAGGAGTCCCTCTGCATTGCATAGTCCATCATTCATACATAATTAGAGTTCATAGGCATGTAGAAGTCTCATTGCATTCATACTCTCCGTTTCATAGCATGCATTCCGCATTTAGTAGTCCCGAACTGCATGTGATATGATTCCCTCTTTTGGGATATGTAGGTAGCCTTTACAGGTTCGAACGCATAGGTCGAGTCATTCATACGTGCATTAGGTCTAAGTGCATAAAAAAAATCATTCATACATGCAAAAAACGTCATCATGCATTCAGATTCGTTCCTAGAAGCTCGATTTTTAAATGGAAATTCTTTTCAAACTCACATTCCATTCCTTTCTCTCAAATCTACTCCATTTCTAATCTCCCTTTTGATGATCCATTGTAGGAAATATACAATATGTCAAGCGCACCTCAAGAACAAGTTGATGAGTTAAAGGGGACACTCGTGGACCTTGTAGCACGTGTTGCTAGACTAGAGGCACAGTACAAGGCACCAGACAGTTTCATCGCAATCACGAGTGATCGACAAAGGATCAATGAACTACATGACATCACACAACATAGTTCGCTGATAAACCCTTCCATCAAATCAATCCCTGAAAGTTCGTCTCGCTCTAGAGAAGGCGAAAGAATTATTGATGATTCTCCCAAAGCCCAAGCACCTACTAAGATACATTCCAGACCTGCACCAACACCAACTATGCCTAGCAGAAAGCCTAAGGGGGAATTCATATCCTTACATATGAGCTATGGTGCTATGTTCGAGTATCTTCATTTTAGAAAGTTGCTCTATCATATAGGACCCATTCCAGATCCTAAGAAAGACAGAAAAGGGCCAGATTGGGATAAAAACGCCTATTGCAAATACCATAGAGGGAATGGACATAGAACTAACGATTGATATAGATTAAAGCACCTCATTCACGACATGATATAAGAGGGAAGACTTCCGATTATCTCAAACGAGGTCCCAAATAGGATAAGGGTCGCTGACATGGGTACAAAGGATTATTTAAAACCCAGACGGGCAGAAACCCCATTAAAGATGACCTATACTCAAATCTTTCACCAACTTCGGAATAAAGGTGCGATTGCCCAATTGGACCCCTAGAAGACCCACCTAAAGAGCAAAGAAATCCGAAGTGGGATGAGGGCTCCTATTGCGAATATCATAGGGGGAAAGGTCACCCTACCGAAAGGTGCACGAGCCTTCAGGCAATCATCCAAGACATGATCGATGACAAAAGACTCCAATTGCTATCCGACCCTGACTACAAAGACGCAGCCCCAGTCCCAATAGCATATATTCATTAAAGCACTTGGACTCGCTTAGGTCCAATCAACGCGAAAAAATACACTTCTTCTCTTAGAAAGAGACCTCACGAAGATTGAAGCAACGAAGCTGTCTTGTCATGCGATGTAGGAGTCTAGACTTAGGATTTCATTTTCTGTTTCACCTCTCTTGTTTTCCGGTCTAATATAGGATTTCCCTTTTTATGGCATGTACTCATAATTTTCAATTAATAAATGAGTATTTCTTTCTAACCTCGCACTAATGAGCATCAATGGAAATCATGATTGTCGCCTTAAAAGAAATGAATTTCTAATTCTCTTGACTATTCTAATAAAGGCAATGAACATAACTGGCATAAAAGAGGCATCCCTTCCTTATCATCCATCTCAACCTAAATGCATAACATCCCTCTCCCTTTAACCTACCTCATGTAACACCCCTCTCCCTTTAACCTACCTCATGGGAAGTACATTCGACAACAACTCAATGTAAAGGGCAAGTAAAAAAAAGAGCGCAACAAAAAAAAAGCTAAAAAATAGAAAGCAAAAAAAAGATGATACGTAAAGTGAAAAATAAATATAAGAAAGAAGTGTTGCAAATAAGTCCGTCAATAGCTTTCTCAAAAATACTTTCTTTTCAAAACCTGAAAACCTTCGATTCTAAACCTCCAACTTCAAATCTTCTATGATAAACCTTGTTAACAACCCACAACATCCACATTTCATTCCCATAAGCCGTAAAAGACAAACCAAAGCCCACTTGGTCGAAAACCCGTAAGGGCGACTTAGGCAAAAGTCAGGGCACCTTCTCATTCATTAGCCTGAACAACGAATAGTCTGATTCTGCTAAAGATACGTAGGAAACCTCACCTTGAGGTCTGACCGCTTTAAACCAAGCCAAACCTACATCACTGTCCACCCTTGCGAAAGACCTCTTCCACATCAACGCTTAATTCAATGCCTAATTAATTGCAAATGGCTCCAAAGCAAAACGTTCGGCCACCATTAAAATGCTAAGAGCTACGACTGGCCTGATTCCATCATGGATACGTAGGCAACCTCTTTGGAGGCCAGGCCATATTAATTCAAAACATATTTTTTTTAAGGCTCGCATAGGCCCATGAGAAAAGCACGATCGCCCAAAAATCATGAATTTTCAATGCTCATCCCTACCCTTAGAACTAGACTGGGATTCGAACCTACATCATTGGCCTACCTCATTGCGTGAATCGGTTCATTATGACTCTGCCTTTTCTTATTCTAATCACTTCCTTTTTCTAAGCCACATTATCGCTTCTAAGCCAACCTTAGCATAACCTTCCAACACTCAGCGCTATAACCGTGCCTCATCTTTTGAGTGTTCCTTTATCTTGGCTTTTCTTATCTTCTCACCTTAGGAACCCTATATGGAATCTTCGGTCGGAACTTCCGCTAAGCGTGACGAGATATCTTCAAAATCAAGCAATCAAGCTTAGTACTTCATCAACTCCATCTTACTGGGGGCTTCATCACTGGTCCACCCAGAAAATCATAGGCTCCAAGTCCAAGCCTATTGATATAAGGACTTCATTACGAGTCCATACATGACATCTTGGGTTTAAAACCCACACAGATACAACATCGCATCTATTTATGGGCTTGCTTAGGCTCTTGACATACAAACCTCGAACCATATAATGTTACAAAAGCTCGTGCTACAAAGAATTTCAAATCCAACGAATCATCCTTGGGGGGCTTCCCATCTCTCCTCTTTCATAGGCTCCAAGTGTACTTTGATCAGGATTTCATTACGAGTCCATACAAAAGGTTGTGGGCTCTAGACCCATACAAGATCCTAACTATTTTATGGGCTCACTTAGGCCCGTAACAACTACAACGCATATCGCATCAAACTTAACTTACATGGATCATCCTTGGGGGCTTCCCATTCATCCTCTTTCAAAAACAGTTTTCTAATGGAAATTTGAGCTTCTAATGGAACGATCAAATCATCAAATCATATCATCTGCATTAGTGTCATATCTCTGCATTAGTGTCATATCTGCAACGTCCAAACATTGTGTCAAGCATTGCATCTTTCCTCCTTAGTCATTGGATTCTAGCATCAATCATCGAGTCACACACACAGACATGTATGCACACACGATAACACCTTTAAGTCTAGAGTATTAAAGGTCACTCTTTATAGGTCAAGTCTTTTCCTATCCATACTTCCTACATTTTTGATTCATTTTTAAACCCACCCGCCCAAATCCTTTTCACTCTCCTTTTGCTTTTTTTTGTTGGGAGAAGGTCGGCTACGCTCCATTGAAACTTGCTTTAAACTGAGTCAATCGCATTGCATTCATACATTGCATTTTAGGATAGGAGTCATTGCTAACAAAATCTCACCAACAAACATGGAAAAAGAAACAACACCAATGATCATATAATGTTTGAACAAAACGCGCAATACATATCAACATACAAAATATGCATCATAACAAAAGTGCAGGCCATAGGTACACAAGAGCAAAGTAATGTAGACATCTAAGAGGAAGGCGGATCCTACTCCCTCGAAGAGGAGTCCTCCGGTTCCTCAACCCGGACCCCACTCAACTCGACCACATGATAGCCTATCCCAGGCTGCATGAAATCAGGCATAGGCGGAGTCGGCCGCATGGGAGACAGCTGCTGCATCCCCAACATCTACTGTTGTATCTGGAACAACTGCATCTGCTGCACCTGTTGCATCTGCTGCATCCGCTTATGCTCCATCCACATCGGAGAAGGCAAAGGGCATGGATCGGGCATGGCACCCCCCATAAAATCCATACTGCCAACGCCGAACTGTCCAGCAAACGGACTCATTGGAGGCCTCTCAGATGTCGACTCTCGAGGAGTATGAGTCGAAAGCCTAGACTGGGTCGACATCCTCACCTCGGAACGAGGCCTACTCTCATGAGGACGACGCTGCACAAAATGTCACAAAGCATTAGCAAAACAAGTGCAACAAAGAAAAAACAATGAAAGCACAATATGTTAGTCTACCTGGCTAGGGACGTCGCTGCGGCGACAAGACATGCTCCTCTTCAGCTTGGCCATCCCATGCTTCAGTGAGTCAACCACTCGGAGAATCTGGACGACGGTCTCCCGAGGGACCTGGAAATAAACAATGCAGAAATCACTATAAGCAAGATAAATTGAAAGTTCCTGACTTTCAACACTTACCGAGCTTACATGGGCCGGCATCGCATGAACAACGTACTGCTCTACCTCTGGGGCAACATCGATCATTTCCTCAACAAGCCCGGAATCTCCAGTGTACCGAATTCTCAAATCTGAAACGAAAGAGATACAAGCAGCAGCAGCGTCCTGGCAAAAGAAAGAAAGCAATAACATTCAACACTTTGATCATGTCAAAATAAACAAAAACAAGCAAACTCAATGTGCATACCTCATTGAACCTGACAGGAGGAGCTAAGCAAGGCAAGAGGGAAGCCTGGTAATCGCGATCACGAAAAACAAAGTCGTAATAGCTCACCCGAAGCGTCGCCCCTCCCTCGATAGCCTGAACAAGAGCAGCCCCGTTCATCATAGTGACAGGGGGGGTCACGAGGCACCAATAATAGCCTCGTCCAATCGTGCTGACATGTCACCCTCTCACCCATATACCACACAGGGTATGACTCTCTGTAAAAAATGACCCTCTCACGAGTCAGAGTGCGAGCTCTATGAGCCCAATCCGACATCTCGGGAAACAACGCCCAAGGATAAGAGGTAACCTGAAAAGCAAAGAAAAGTTAACACTTGCTACATACACCAAAGGACAGGGTTGATTCACTACGATTACCTTATCGTCCTTGACTCACCGGATAGCCTTCTAGACACTCTCCACAGCAGCGTATCGCGGCCTCTTGCGCTCCGCCCAGGAAAGGCCGACAGGAAACGTGGGATCACGAACCCTTTCCGAGGCCAATCCCGAAAAGTACTCATAAAACCAGATCTGTAACAATAAGATCACCTCAGTTCTGATCGAGATAACGAAACAAAAAACGGACGATATGTACAACCATACCTCCAGAAGTCTCCGTGGACCAAAAAGAGAGACTGACCCACCATCACTCAAGTGCCTTATGGTAGTACGCATGCAGTACAAAAAGGCTGCAATAGCCCAGCTCAGCCCAGTCATAGGTCGACACTTGAGACAACTCCCTCAAGGGTTTCAGGTATCGCGTCGAGACGCACGATCCCCTATCAGTGCGCAACAGGCCGCAGACAGCCAACCACAGCAGAATGCGTACCTTCTGTTCCTCAGTAGTTCCCAAAAGGGTGAGTCCTTTAGCCACTTTAGACCGAGGAGCATAAGACGCATTTGGAGGAAGAATAGCGGCAACCGGGCCGATCAAACCTCGGACCACCGCCAACTTGAACTGCAACGAATCACCTATCGGCACTCGGGCGCCGGTAAAAGACAGTTAATCCGAGGAAGAAATCCAGCAGAGTAATGGTCAACTCCCCACGACGCGTGTGAAAGGAGTTGGTGGTATCCCACCACCTCTCCAACAAGCCTCGGACGACAATGTGGGAGGAGTGAACCTCTCCAATACTCTTATAAACATCGAGAAAAGGGGCTAGACCACTCTGCTGGATGAGGACAGCTCGATCTCGGACCTTTCGGACTTTCCTGAGCCAGGCAAAGTCAAAAGTCCCAAAATGACGAGTAATACCCTCATCCTGCAAACGTAAGTACAATTAAAAAAGTGTCTAGGCTTTCATATAAAATGAGGTCGACATAACTTATGACGCCTGAGAGCGGGCGGTGCGAAATATGATACTCCGGATCAAAGTACAGCTGAACGGGAGTCCACCCCACGGCCTTCCACGCCCTCCTAGATCCTGAAGCTTCCCTACCATCGTCCTCCCAGCCCGAATCTTCCGATGACATGCTAATCGGATTGAACATCACAAATGAAACTAAGAATCAAAGAGTTCCCGACTCTAAATTACCAGATTTCATGAATCGGTAAATTCTAAAAACCGCTTCAAAGCGTCACGACTACATGAGATTCCCATAATCTGTTTCACACAGCAAAATAGATTCATTGCCTAAAACATGATTTCTACCAGCAGAATCATCACACATTCAAAGTTCCCTAAGCATGTTTCTAGGTTCCAGACTTAGAAGCTACGTTAATCCGGATTTTGAGATTCATAATCCAAGAATCATTACACATTCAAAGTTCCCTAAGCATGTTTCTAGGTTCCAGACTTAGAAACTACAAATCTATAAATTATCATCACATGTCAAAATTCCCTAAACATATTTCTAAGTTCCGGATTTAGAAATTACACCAAGCAATATAATTTTAGATTCATGATCTAAAGAATTATTTAACAACGAACTCACTTGAAACAAGTATCAAACTCGTGAAGAACAACAATAGATAGCCCTGAAAACCAGTCGGAAAACCGACGGAGCTCGCCGAAAACTGCCGGAATTCACCGGAAATTCGCCGCAAAAGATAGCCTGAATTCACCGGAAACAGTGCACCTCACCTAACACAAAAAATCGGTAACCACCATCACACATTTTCTCCACATGCAAATCGCGAAAAAAAAAATTTCAAGAAATGAAACAAAACCGAAAAAGCAAAAAGAGAAGGAAAAATATACATGAGTTACCGGCAAACTGCCCGGAACTTCGTCGGAAGGGGGGTCGAAATTTTCGGAAATGAGGCAACCCCAAACTCTTCGAAAGTTGCTCAAAAAGGCCCAAAAACATCGCAAAAGTAACAATCAAGCAAAAATAATGACTCCTCCAAAGTAGATCTGAAGAAATATTCGAGAAACAAGGAGTTCGGAGCTTTGAAATTTCGAAAATAGAGTTCGAACTTGGGAGAGAGAGAGAGAGAAACGAAGGAAAACTGCGGAAATGGGAGAAAAGAAGGTCGCCCGTGTTTTTTAGGTCGTTTTAAAGATATGCTCCCAGCGCGCCACATGCGCCTGACTCGTCAGCAAGATGTGCGTCTGACGCGCAATACTGCGTCCAGCGCAGCTTACCACGCCAAGCGCAGGTCTGTGCGTCTGGCGCACAATCCCATGCAACACGCTTGGGGGCTTCTTAGCTAAGTGGAACCCACACGCTTAATTCCAAATGAATTCGAATGTTCGTTACGACATCGCGCTCGACAAGCTAATGGATTTTCAAATCCGCAATAAAAATACAATTTTGCCATTCTTCCAACATGCTATATTGTACACAAATCTTGCTCGAGAGACAACAAGTACTTAGTAGTATTAACAGCGGAAAACACACTGTTAGGTCTACGGACCATCATCACTACACATTACTCTGGAGCGGGACCATTAATAGCTTTATCCCGTCGTGAGCCGGACCATTAATAGCTCTATCCCGTCGTGAGCCGGACCATAATAGCTCTATCCCGACTTGAGCTAGACCATAATAGCCCATGACTTCTTTTCACCTATATCATTTCATTTTTGCAAATTTAAATTTATTTTGCAAATTTTTTTCATATATGTCTGTTCCTGAAACTTTTGCTTGTTTTGCAGGTACTGGTGTAAAAGGGTGATTTTGGATTGCAAAACATCCAGAATCATTCTCCGTCCCGACACGTGTACTTTGACTTTCGGTTTTGCAAACCTCAGTCAAAGTGGAGGATTCTGTAGACACAAAATCGTTTCTCCCCATTTAAGGGTCCAATGTGAAATATACCGCAGTTTTAACTGGCATGACCCAATGGAGGAGCAGTCTGAATAAGCAGGCAATATGTGTTTTGAAATAATATTATAAAAGCCCAATTAATCATTCATGATGATTAATTGTAAATTCAACCCGTGAAATGTTTTTAAGTCCATTTAAAACCCCAATTGAATATTTCTTGTTTTAATAAATATTTTCTTAATGTTTATAGTTTTAATAAATATTTTCTTAAAAGCTTTTTTTATTATCTTTTACCCATAAATCAGATTTTAACCCGGAAAATTCGATCTCCGCATTTTTAGGGATAAAAATGGCATCTTGAAAGCACGCGTTGAATAAAAAACGAATATTCTGGAATATGTGCCGGACGCGGCAGCTACACTCAGCGCGCCACGTGCATCCAGCACATTGGACAGATCGCGTCAGGCGCGCCAATGAGCACCTGACATGTGTACTTGTGACCAACACAGAGTCCTGCGCCTAACGCAAGTCCTGCATGCCTTTTTTTCACCCACATGTTATTATGCTAAATAAGACCTAAAGAATTATTCTCATTAATTTGGATAATTTGGACAACCTGTTAGGAACCTTGTAAAATAATTGTATAATAACTGATGACTAAATAATTAGTCTTTTGATGTGTTTCCTGAACTAATCTAGATTAATTATTGTAGGGTGCTTTAAAATGTTGTTTGATTGTTCTATTGCATAAAATCTCCTGTCAATCGTTATTTAATAGAGGCCAACAATGGATAATATAGTTCCTGACTATATTGTACCCTCACCCCCGAACTCACTTTTTAGTTCCTGACCATCTATGGAGTCATGACGGGGAAATCTACATTGGATAAGTCCTGAAGATGTCCCTTCCCTTTCAATATCCAATTAGGTTTACGATTCTTCCTCTAAAGAATTGTTGGCGCCTTCTTTCAAAACATATTTTTAATAAAACCTTAACAATCGGGTGATCTAATACGCGCTCATACCGCGTAGGCGAAATAAAAACACGCCTACAAAAACGTTATTTGATTACTCTTTGGCATAAAATCTGTAATGAATTGCTATTTAGTAGAGGCCAACTTTGGGCGAATGTGGTTCATTATGACGTTATTCGTACCCTCACCCCCGAACTCAATCTTTGGTTCATTTTGACCATATATGGAGTCTGGACGGGGAAATCTACATTGGATAATTTGTCCCTACGGTTTTCCCATATCCAATTAGGTTTATGATTCTTCCTAAAAAGTATTGTTGGCGACTTCTTTCAAAGCAATTTTCAATAAAACCTTTACAGTGGGGTAGTCAAATCTAATACACGCTCATCCCCCGTAGGCGAAATAAAAACACGCCTACAGTAGGTAGTAGAATCTGAATTCTTCAAAATCATAATTTCAGAGTTTTCAGTTAACAGAAATTCAACCAACCTTTTGTTTGGAATCCTTAGTCTACTTGACCTACGCGGGGCCTGAGCATCAAGAGAAATGTTCTCTTCAACTTCTTGAAGATCTTCGCTTGAATTAGATTCAAGTGGGACGGTAGGAGGTTCACGCGTTGAATACGTCATCTCCTGAACTTGACTTTCGTCTTGTCGGGCCGTCTCTGACATGGTGTGAACCACGTCCAGTTGTTGCTCATCTCGAATTTCTTCGAGAATTATTTTACTTCCACTTGTCTTTCTAGAAACAAATTCTTTTTCAAGAAAGACACCATCATGAGCAACAAACACTTTGTTCTCTTGACGGTTATAGAAGTAATAATCCCTTGCCTCTTTTGGGTATACCACAAAGAGACTTTTATATGACTTGGGTGCAAGTTTGTCTGATAGTAAACGCTTTACATAGACCTCACATCCCCAGATCTTAAGAAAAGACAAGTTTGGAGTTTTTCCATTCTATAACTCATATGGAGTCTTTTCTACAGCCTTTGATGGGCTCCTATTTAGTGTGTGTGCAGCTGTTTCGAGAGCATATCACCAAAAGGAAATTGGAAGATCAGCAAGACTCATCATAGATCGAACCATATCCAATAAGGTTTGATTCCTCCTTTTAGATACACCATTTAACTGCGGTGTTCCTGGTGGAGTCAATTGTGAAAGAATTCCACAATCCTTCAAATGATCATCAAATTCTTGGCTCAAATACCCGCCACCACGATCGGATTGCAATGCTTTTATTGTCTTACCAAGTTAATTTTGTACTTCATTTTGGAACTCTTTTAATTTGTCAAAAGATTCTGACTTATGTTTCATTAAGTAGACATATCTATATCTACTCAAATCGTTAGTGAAGTTAATGAAGTAGTTAAACCCTCCCCTTGCCTTTATGCTCATAGGACCACAAACATCTGTATGTATGAGGCCCAAGAGATCACTGGCCTTTTCACCCTTTCCTATCAACCGTGACTTCGTCATCTTCCCCATCAAGCATGATTCACATACATCAAATGATTCAAAATCAAATGATGGAAGAATGACATCCTGTTATTAAGCATATTAATATTACAGGGATTCTAACTAACAGGTTGTCCAAATTAATTAGATTAATGTTATGAACAATTCTTTAGGTCTTTGATTAACAATAAATAACATCTGGGTGATAAAAGCATTAAAACAGGACAATCATATAATATGCATAGAATGATTAGGCAAGCATGTAATAATACGAAAATAAATAAAAAGAAAAAGAAAGGTTTAGAATATACAGTAGAGCGATTTTATATTAAGGATCTACATCATGAAATAAGTGGTTAGTAACTTCAATAAAAATATAGAATTTATTCAAAGACCCTCAGGATTATACCTATGCAGCTTAGATTGAGGAGCGCAACGATCTTTAGGCGGAGCAATTGTGGAACCATGAACGCAATATAATCAGAAACAGGAGTTGATTTGAAAGTCTTTGAGTGTTTGAGTGTTTTAGTATTCAAAGTGTATTTCGGAGTATTCGAGAGAATTTTGAGTGCGTAAAAATAATAATTCGAAGCCCTCTCTGATTCGGGAAATCAGCACGTATTTATAGACAAACCAAAACTTGCGCCCCACGCAAGCCCTGCGCCAGGCGCAGGCCTACGTGGCAGGCGCGAGAACACGCGTCAGGCGCAGATTGGCCGGCCTGACGTGGTGCGTCCACTTAAAAACTCATACATGTAAATGCGTTTTCGAAAAGATAAAAGTTTATTTTGCGTCTCACACAGGACTTGCGCCAGGCGCAGGACTTTGTGTGAGTCACAAGCACACGTGTCAGGCGCTCATGGGGGCGCCTGACACGATAAGGCCAATGTGCTGGATGCACTTGGAGCGCTGAGCGCAGCCGCCGCGTCCGGCGCATATTCCAGAATATTCGTTTTTTATTCTACGCGTGCTTTCAAGATGCTATTTTTATCCCTTAAGAATCCGGAGATCGAATTTTATGGGTCAAAAATCTGATTTATGCTCTAAAGATAATAATAATTAAAGCTTTTAAGAAAATATTTATTAAAACAATAAATATTAGGAAAATATTTATTAATAACAATAAATATTCAATTGGGCTTTAAAAATCGACTTAAAACATTTCACGGGTTGAACTTACAATTAATCGTCATGGATAATTACTTGGGCTTTAGAATATTATTTCAAAACACATTTTGGATTGGTTCTTTAGATTGCTCTTCCGTTAGGTCGCGCCAACTAATGTCGCGGTATGTTTCATCATTGGATCCTTAAATGGGGAGACACGATTATGAGTCTACAGAAGCCCCCACTTTGACTGAGGTTTAAGAAACCGATGGTCAAAGTATACAGTGTCGGGACGGAAAACGATTCTAAACGCTTTGCAGTTTAGAACTGATCTATATACGCCGGTCTCTGCAAAATAAAGTAAGTATGCAGGATAATAACTACAAGCAATATGATTACCTGTAGAAGAAGATGTTAGCAGAAAGGTGCAAACAACTCAGATGAAGCACATAATGATGCAAAAATGCAAACTTAGACTCTCTAAGGATGCATGAGACGCAATGCAAGGATTAAGGTTATGCAATGCTAAGGATTGACACGTCATGCAAGGTCAGGGTTATGCAAGACTAGAATGTATGAAATGTAATGCAAGGTCAGGGTTTTGCAAGGCTACAGTGCAAGGTCAGGATTTTGCACGGCTAGAAGATGTGTAGAATGATAGAATGATAGACTGATTAGAAATGCATAGAATGATTTTCAAAAATCTTTTTTTATAAATAATCGAGGTTTGTAAACGAGGTCCACGTATTACAACTCTTCGGGAGTTTGATTCGACTTGGAGGCACCACCACATATAGGAAGCCCCCACTTTGGGTGAGCTTACCTTGAATTAGGTATAATGAGCCTTGATTGAAATGTACTTGATCTGATATTGAAATGTAGTTGATCTGTCTTGAACTTTGAAAGTTGTTGCTGGGGATTCTTTATTGGGAAGTTGATATAGGCAAAGTCAAATATCGCTAGAAACCATGGAATCATCGGAGAATCCTTCAGGGACATGGAGAGCTTGGATTGAAAAATAAAAAGGTTCAAATTTGTGACTCAAATGAATGTAGGTGGGAGAAGACTTTAACAAGGCTAGGTGTAGACTCGAGTCTATGTCGGGATCTAGAGAAAGTATGCTCCTAAATTCTAGAAAGTCAAATCATTAGACCATGACTAATTTTTATTTTATTGAAGCGGTCGGACCTCGAGATGAGGATTCCTACGTATCCTTGTGGAATCAGACCATTCGTAGTTCTTAATCTGATTTCTTTTTTATTTGTCATTTTTTTTGTGCCCTAACTTTTACCTAGGCCGCCCTTTCGGGTTTTCAACCTAGCGGGATTGGACATACCTTGAAAAAGGACTCAGGGTTGATGAAAGGTTGAAAGGTTAAAGGCTTTAGGTTTGATGAAGGTTTAATGGATTTGGATTATATGGTTATGGTTTTGATGGATTGAAGGATTTGAATGAGGGGGGAACTTGTGTGCAATCCCCGCAGCTTGAATTTTTTCTTATTTTGCCTATGGCTTTTTCTTTTTTTCCTTCTGTTATGTGCGTTTTTTATTTTTTGCTTTTGCTTTTTTTTTTTCAAACTTTTGAATTTTTGTCACTTCACTTTTACTTTTGCCTGACATTGACTTTTTTATTTTTTAAGTAGTAATGCTTGCACACAAGTTATTGGATTTGGGTATTGGAAGGTTTGAAGGCTATTTGTGGAGCTTTGAGTAATAGAGGGATTATTTGGCTAAGTATCATGGAGATGATGGTTTAAAGGATTTTATTTTGGCTAGCATAGAGATGGCTTATGAAAGTTAATGGAAAGGAGAAGGGAATAACTCCTGATCCAAAGTATGTCCATTTTATTTTTATTTTTTTTAGATTTCTTATATTATTATTAGTCAAAGTCATTTGGGATAATTTGATTTAAGTTTCATCATTGAATTAGAAGCCTAAATAAAATGATGGAAGGCCAATGAAAATGAAAATGAAAACGCAATTATTTTATTAATCGAAAATGAATGAAACAAGGCTTATTAGAAATAAAAACCTAAATGACATAGACTCGACATGAAAGGAAATAATGGAGCTAGAGGAGGGACTCTCCGACTCAACCTAGAAGACCAACGCTAAATGACTAAGCTCCTTGCATTATTTAGGCATTTCCCAAGGGTTGGCACTATTGCTGACTTTTGCTGCAGGCGGAATTGGCAATCTACCGTCTTCAACCATGTCCTGCAGATGATGCTTCAAAGTCCAGTATTGTGATGTCAGATGCCTATTTCCTTGATGGTACTTGCAGTATAGGATTCCATCTACTGGATCTCTTCTCAGGAGCAGGGTCCGGAGTAGGGCCAAGAGGCTGAAGTGATCCCTTTGCATGAAGCCTAGTAAAGGCTTCTTCTAGAGACATGCCTAAAGGAGTGAATGTCCTTTGAAGTCCTTGATAACCTATCTTCTCAGTAGTTAGGGCGTTTGTGTCGCTGTTTTTAGAGGTAGAAAGGTTATTATTACTCTTCTTGAAAGAGTTGTTGTTGTTAGAACCCTTGTTCTTGTTAGCTTGTACCTCTTCTTCAATTAGCAGGCCTACCTTATAGAGCTTCGTGAAAGACTCTATGGGTTGGAACTTAATATGATCCCCATACTAGGGTTGCAGGTTACGGATCACCAATCGGACTTGATCCTCTTGGGATGGCCTGTTAGTCATTTGTGCGGTCTTTTCCCTCCATCTGTACTGTTAAAAAAGGTGACAAAATCTTCGTTGGAATTCTGCTTAGTTAATTCCAACTCACGCAGGCGAATGGGAAGCTGAGTATTGTAGATGTATTGTTTGTGGAACTCTTATCTGATGTAGTCCCAGTCATTCAGCTTGGCTTTATTTAGTGATTTGAACCACTTGGATGGATGTGCATCCAAGGTTGAAGGAAAGACATAAGAAAACAGGTCCTTGCTCATGCCCTTGAGAGCCATAGAGATGGAGAAAGCTCTCAAGTGGTCATCTGGGTGTTCGACCTCCTTGAATTATGGGAGGTCACCCAATGTTACCTTTTTAGGGAGTTTTTCCCTCAGTTCAGGATCAATAATGTCATGGCCATGAGCCTGACCCTCGAGTGCAGGAATTGACTGGATCAATTGCTCGAGTTTTTCAAACCTCAAATCTGTGTTGGTCTTGATTGGTGGTGGAGTGTCGCCTTGCTCGTCTTCTTCAGTTAGCTTCTCCCTCTGTGCCTTAATCTCTTTGTCTTGCTCCTCAAGACGAGAGTTCATCAGTTTGAGTTGAGCCATAATGGCACTAAGTTGTTCATTAGTATCTCCAATTTCAGGTGATGATTCAGAAGAGTCGGAGGATTCGTCTGAAAAGGTGAGGTTCTACTTGACGAGTCTGGGAGTAGGTCGACCTTGTATTCTCTCTGTCGGGCGTTCCCAAGTTATAATCTCACGTTTCGTCCTGAACAGAAATCGAATGGACCTCGTAAATGATGCTTTCGAAATGAGAAATAGGAATAAGGGATGGAGAAATTAGAGATGAGAAATGAAGATGAAAGTGGAAATGGGGATGAAAAATGGAAGGTGAAATGGAAACGGGAAATGAGTATAAATGGGTATGATTATGGTTATGATGGTGACATGGGCCTAACTAATGCAGATGCAAATGACTGAACTGGACTAGACTATGCAAGCCGACTGAACTAGACTTGGTAAATAGACTAAGCTCAAAAGGATTGTCTATGCTAGCTTCGCTAGGCTTAGGAAGGAATTGGCTTCGCCAGACTTGATGATTTGGTATTGCTATAGATGTAAGATTAGAGTAGTTTCGCTAAACTCGGAGGGTGCCTTTCTGGTCTTAGGGATGACTAGCTTCATTAGATTAATGGGTGCCGTTATGGTCTTACGGGTGACTAACTTAGCTAAGTCAAAGGGGTGCCGGTATGGTCTCACAGGGATGACTAGCTTAGCTAAGTCAAAGGGGTGTCATTATGGTCTCACAGGGATGACTAGTTTAGCTAAGTCAATGGGGTGTCGTTATGGTCTTACATGGATGACTAGCTTAGCTAAGTCAAAGGGGTGCCGTTATGGTCTTACAGGGATGCTAGCTTCGCTAGGCTTAATGGTTTGGGCTTCGTCCTACATGGGTTTGGAATTGGACTGGATTGACTTTGGAAATGAGTTGGGCCTTATGTGGACCTAATTCTGGACTTAGTCCTATATTGGTTTGAAGTTAGACTTGAAAATGTACATATGGGCTTGACATTCGATTGGAATAGAGTTGGATTAGACTTGGACTGAGATTGATATAGACTAGGGTTCACATAAAGATGCGAATGGGCCTAGATTTTGACGGAAGCTAACTTATATGGGCCTAAGATGGACCCTAATTCTAGCGGGCCTAATATGAATGCATGGACTCTAATTAGATGGACCCTATATGAATGCAAAATGTACTCTAATGCATATGGGCCTAGAATGAATGCAAGTGAATTGGGTCGATTAGACTGAATTGGATTGAAGGTGTTTGGAATGGGCTTAGAATTTTTGAAATTCATTTTTGAAAGGAACCCCTTGTTTTATCTTTTGTTAGGAAAATATGATGGATTAATTTTGAAGATTTTTTTTTTGAAATGTCGTGGTATGATGATGATTAGTAAATGTTTTCGAAAAAGATAGAATAGAATATGGTGTAGGACTGATTTTGAAAAATGTAAGTTTTTTTTTTTTTTGAAATTGGTGAATATGATAAGGTAGGATTGACAGGGGTAGCGGGGATGAAATGTGAAGAGGTAGACATGCATGACAACTCTAACTCTACCATGACCACTTTTGATGCACTTTTTAGGACAGATTCGACGTTGCATGAAATGACTGATTTTTGAATGTTTGATTAGGTGATACTCCTAATTAGACCATGTATTACGCGGATGCAGCCAGATAACCATGGGACTGAATGTAGGATCGATCATTACGGCGACTAAATCGACGAAAAGCGCGCGACGCACATACTGCGTGCCGCGCAGCATTGCTGCGCGCGGCGCACAGTCGTGCGTCTGGCGCGGGAGTGGTGCGCCAGGCGCAACTTAATGCGCTTGGCGCACTATTCCCCGACACATTTTTCAGGGATTTAGGCGACGTATTGGCTGATTAACGAATTTTCTATTGTTTGTTAGACGCGATTTCAGGAACGACGCATACTAATGATAATTTGACATAATAATAGCACGCCAAAATTGCAATCACAGGCAAATGTCATATAACACGGATGCAAAAGTTCCAACCTAAAGTCCAGTTCTACGTTTGAAACTATTGGTCAAGTTTAGGTTCAGTCTTAAAAGGGTACATGAATAAGAGATTGATCCCACACTTCGTACTGATGAGTTATAAAATATACCGCAAGTGCACGGTGTCTGTTTAGCAGAAACTGGCAAATACGGGTCGATCCACAGGGAGAGGAGTTCTACAGATTTATGTTCAATTATCTAACTACTTCAAGAGAGGAAATTGATTGAGGAATTAATAACTAAACTAGAATAAACTATAGCACAAAAAGATGGAAGTTTATAAATTAATTAAAAACTAGGGCAATCGATCGGTCCACCATGCTTATACCAATTTAATCACTACAATATAGTTCGACAATACTTGGATTGAGGTTCGAATAAATAAAGCATTTCGTTAATCCTTGGTCAGGCATTAACAACTCTTAGATTAACATATGCCAGTACGGTCGCTCAACATAATCAAATCTACCTATTGTAACACGCCTCTAATGAATACGATCTTTCGATTCTAATTCTTATTAGCTAAACATAACTCATGATATTGCGCAATTACATGAATTAAACAAGCATAACAAATCAATAGGAATTATTCTAATTCAATCCAAATAACGAAGAACCTTAAACCACAATCAAAAAGGTATAAACATGGCTTCCCTCTCTAAGCCCTAGAAAAAGTCTACTCACTCATGATAATAATAAAATCTATAAACATAATCAAAGTAAAAGAATTCATTAAGTTAAACAAAGTAAAGAGAAATACCGAATGATTCAAGAACAATGAAAACCAAAATCGATGATCTTTATAATCTTCAAGAGCAAGAGTTAATACAAACTAGAGAGAGAAACTAAGTGTTTTGCCCTAAAAACGTAGATAATAAGATAGTCTAATTGGAATTACCAAAAACCTATTTATACTTTTCTTACAAAACCGGCTAAAAAGGCAAATAAACCCGTCCCGAGAAAACCGCCCGGTCGGGCGGCGGTGATTAAGAAAACTACGACAAGAAGAAATTTCGCCCAGTCGGGCAAAACCGCCCGGTCGACCGGGCGAGAGTGCTTTTCCGCTCTTTCTTTGGTGTAATCTTGTCCGAATTACTTGTGCAATCTCTTGGATCTTCTATGAGCTAAATGTGGACCGTTGGACTTCCGTTCTGCAACTCAAATGAGGGTGATAAACGCTTAATCTGCACAAAAAACGTCTAACACACGGAAACAAGTCCAAACATATCAAATAGCTCAAGAATCGAGCTCCAATGAGCTCAAATCAACTATCAAAGCTAAAGGAGTAGAGCTAAATAATATATATAAAATAGATACATCAAAATCCCCCAAGCTAACCTTTTGCTTGTTCCTAAGCAAAACCACACAAATGAGTTACATGATACGATTGTTTCACCCCATCGAAAATGCAGTTCGAAAATATTAGTAGACTCAAAAATCAATCAAGAAAGCATGCATCATCATCAATCCTTTATATCAAACCAATGACCAATCACCGAGAAAGACAATCAAGCAAGGTCATTGCACATATCATGCAAATACTAAGATGGTGCTCACAAGGGGGAACACTCTTCTCTCATTCTTGTGGCAGGCAAAAGATGTGCCCGATCACTCACCATCCCAACCATAACAACCCTTCCCACTCACACTCTCATGTGTTTAAAAAGGTAATAATGCCACTCATCCTAATCATGTCGACTCAAGTACCAAACGTACTCTTTAACCTTGACAAACTGACTACACATCAATCCAATAAACAATGTAAACACAAGCTCAAGAGGACTTTTCAGGATTGTAATGGGGCTTAGGTAAGGGTAGGGAATATGTATAGGAAATGTGGTGGAAAAACCCAAGAATGGGGGAGCAAAAGTCACTAGAAGCATCAACTAAAACACAATCAATAACAATGTCCCAACTCTATGAATCAACAAAATTTTCAACAAACCCATCCTTGAAGCAGTGTAATGAATTTTTTTCTTTGCAAGCGATTGTGAAGGAAAGAATTTCATAGCCTTTTTCGATCTAACAATCACATTTATTTCACTTTGCTTATTCTCTTCTTTTTCTCGAATTTTGAACCTTACAAAATACAATCATCTCCACCCAAAGTAACTCATAGCAACCATTTCAGATACTAACTTCGACAGATGCTCCCCCAAGCTAGGCTTGGATTAATATCAAAATAAGGGCCATGGGCATGTAATGAGGTTTAGTAGCATGAAATAGTCATTAGGCTCAGCGGGGCTAAGGAGGATATAGTATATCAATAAAAAAAATCACTTTGAGGCTCAAGAATCAAACAAAAGGACACCTCTTTCATAGCAATTGCCACAAGTCATCAGATATCAATAAGTACGTTGTCAAAGTCAAGATCAGTCAACTAATGAGGAACTAACACACAAAAAACAGAATGGATGTAGAAATAAATCCATTGGCAAGAATGAGTCCTCACAGTCTAACCAACTTAGCTCTACAATCAATGCAAGTGCCGCAAGTATCATGCAATCAAGGGTCATGGAAGATTGAAAATCAACTCAAGACTAACAAATACTCACGCTAACTATCATAGATTCAGAGTCTAAAAATTCATTCAAAAATTTGGGGGCGCAGGGAAACAACCATGCAACTCATCATAACTCATGTCAAGCTCGTATTTTTTTTTTTTCAAGTTTTTCTCTACACTAACTACACTACAAAGCAGTAAAGAGAGAGAAAGTACTTACAGAAATCCTCCCCCCAAGCTAAACTCGGCAATGGCCTCATTGCAGCTAGAGGGAAAGAGAGGACTCACGCGTCATCATCAGACATATCAGTAGTAAAACGGCCACCGGTAGTACCTGCCGCACCAAAAGCAGTATGGCCAGAAGGAACATCCCGAGCATGGTCAGTAGGGTCAGGGACCTGTGGTGTGTACCATGAAGGGTGGGTGGCATCATGGGCAACAAGCCCTTGGTGAAAATAGTCATGGTAGATAGGGTACAGGGCATGGCGCATGTCAGACTCCACGGTAGTCAACTGTGTGTCCAACGAAGTCAGGTGAGTATGGATGGTAGCCTGACCAAGCTCAAGACGGCCCATCTGTGAGGTAAGGGACTGCTGTCCCTTCTCAAAGCGGGTAAGGACCGCCATCATAGGATCCATAGGCGCGGCGGAGGAGGAGGCTTCCCCAGCGGGCTGCCTGTGGTAGGTCCGCAGAGGTCGCCTAACAATGGGCTCTTGACCCCGCATAGGAAGAAGGTACGACCCCACACCAGGCTCTAAGCGGGTCTGAGCAGGGTCAGGAAGAAGGATAGACTCCTTCTTAGCAATGAACCACCTAAATTTGTTCGCAGACTGGGCGGTTAGCCATTTAGCATTTGTCTTATAATCAATGTTAATCTCAGCGGGACCAGCTACAGCATTGCTAATGTCAGGGGTATAGCCAAAATGAGCAGCAATAGCGGTAATGAGGCCACCTAAAACAATAGGTTGCCCCCTAACACTACCATCGTCAAACAAAGCAGGTAAATTGGCGGCAGTCCGCTTCAGCTGGGACACAAACAGATAAGGAAGGCATAGAGAGTAATCAAGCTCTGGAAACAAATAACTACCCATCAAAAAAATCTCCTGTTTTTTACAGGAGTGGGGCTCAGCACGCCCAAAAAGTGTGAATCCCAAAAATCGCTGTAGGTAGCGAAGGCTGGGAAAATGGAGGTGGTCTGCAGTCATATGTTGGGTGTTAACATCCCCATCACCTGTGAATGCGGTCCACAAGGTATTAATTCGAACAGTGGGAGGGGGGCGGTGATCATCAGTAACAGGGAGGCAAAAAATAGCAGCTAATTGGCCTAATGTGAGTTCTCGATCCTCATTCATGAGGCGAAAACGGATAACTTGATTTTTATTGCCTACTTCTAATGAGCTCAAGAATTCAAGTGTAAGATGCCTATATGTCCAGAAAAACATGCCGAACATTGTTCCCAATCCCAATTTCTCAAATAGCGTTTTCGTTTCACCGTAAATACCCAAAGCATGCAAAGCATTAGCATCAACAAAACGAGTAGGGATTATGTTCCGATATTTCAACTTTTCAAATCTTTGTTTTTGTTCTAGGGATTTGAAGATTACCTGCGGGAATGTCGAATCTGGTGGAATTTGAGCGCTTGATTCCCCTCTTGAGCTGTGTTTCCTCTTGCTTGGACCTGACATGGTGGAAAAGAAAAGTGGAGATTTTTGGGAGTGAGAGAATTGAAGTGGGATGATGGAGGTTTTATGGGAGAAAGATGAAGAAAAGTGTTGGGAAATGAAGAAAATTGAAGGAGAAGATGGAATTTGTGAATGGTGAAAGGTAAGGTGGAGTTTGGCTATGGAGGTTTTTAGGAGAGAAAGAGAGTTGAGAGGATGAATAAGAGTGAGAAAAAAAATGAAAGAAGTGGAGTGAAGGAAGAAAGAAGGGGAGTAATAATACTCGTGGTACCCGCCCGGTCGACCGGGCGAATGAAAAAAATTCCTTGGTTGCCTTCGCAGCGCTGGCCTGGCATGGAGTGGAAAATCCGCCCGACCGGGCGAAACGCGCTTCCTCAACGTACTAAGGGTATTCCGCCCGGTTAACCGGGCGAGATTATCCCCAAATTCGCTTGCGCGCCCGGTTGACCGGGCGAAAAGTTTTGTTGCTTTCTTTTCGCCCTTCTGGGATTTTAGTTGCGCGCCCTGTCCGGCGGACTCGCCCGGTGGGGCGAGTTGAGAGGCCCGGTCGGGCAAAACCGCCCGGTCGACTATATTTTCCGCTGTTTTTTTCGTCAAAATTTTTCCAAGTTGTGATATTGACCCCCTGCACACACTAAACTCGCCAAAATGTCAGTACACTCTCTCTCTCCTCTCTAAAAAAATAATAAAAAAAAGTAATCTAAACTAGTAAAGAAAAAGAAAAGTAAAGACAGGTTGCCTCCCGC
The DNA here is from genome assembly GCA_947646795.1 of Beta lomatogona. Taxonomy (NCBI): domain Eukaryota; kingdom Viridiplantae; phylum Streptophyta; class Magnoliopsida; order Caryophyllales; family Amaranthaceae; genus Beta; species Beta lomatogona. The sequence continues at coordinate 9,054,713 of CANSNZ010000927.1, read as the reverse complement.
AAAGCGCTGGTTTAGAAAGGTCCCGCACGACCTTAGTACCTCTGATTTCAAGGTGAGGGAACATCTAAGTAGATGACCTCTACTTGACCTATGAAAGCACCCTCATGATACAGTTTCAAACGTTGACCATTCACCTTAAACTTCGTCCCCTCTGCATTGGCCACTTCAACGGCTCCATGAGGCTTTACATCAGTGACAACAAAAGGTCCAGACCACTTTGACTTAAGCTTTCCAGGAAAAAGCCTTAGTCTAGAGTTGTATAATAAAACCTTGTCACCAATATGAAACTCGCGCTTCTCAATCATCTTGTCATGAAACCTCTTTGTCTGCTCCTTGTAAAGCTTGTGGTTCTCATATGCTTCCAGTCGAAGCTCATCTAACTCATTCAACTGAAGAAGTCTTGTTTCACCTGCAGCCTCTAAATCCAAGTTAATTTCTTTGACTGCCCAAGCTGAGAGATACTCCATTTCAACTGGTAAATGACAAGCTTTGCCATAGACCAATCGATATGGGGTGGTGCCGAGAGGTGTCTTAAAAGCGATTCGCAGTGCCCATAAAGTGTCATCCAACTTTTGTGACCAATATTTCCTTGACCTGTTGACTACCTTCTCTAAAATGCGCTTGATCTGACGATTGGAGACTTCAACTTGGCCACTAGTCTGAGGGTGATATGCCAAGCCAACCTTATGAGTAACTCCATATTTCTTCAGTAAAGCTTGGAAGGTTCTCTGATGAAAATGAGACCCCCCATCACTAATCAAGACTCTCGGGACTCCGAAACGAGGAAAAATAATCTTCTTGAAGAGCTTCATTACCACCTTAGAATCATTAATAGGGGAAGCCACAGCTTCAACCCACTTAGTCACATAATCCACAGCTACCAAAATATACCGGTTCCAACAAGAAGAAGGGAAAGGTCCCATGAAATCGATTCCCCACACATCAAAGGGCTCAATCTCCAAAATTCCCATCTGTGGCATCTCCTGTCTCTTTGATATATTGCCCGTTCTTTGACACTCATTACAAGAGAGGCAAAAAGCACGGGCATCTTTGAAGATAGTAGGCCAGTAGAACCCGCTTTGGAGAACTCTATAAGCTGTGGCCTGTGAGCCAAGATGCCCACTACAAGGCATACTATGACAGTGTTGTAGGATTCCAGCTATCTCCCAATCGGCAACACATCGTCTGAACAAGCCATCTGAACACTTCTTGTATAGAAGTGGGTCTTCCCAATAGTAATGCTTAGCATCATGATAAAACTTCTTGCGTTGTTGGTACGTCAAATCTGGAGGAGGAGAACCACCAACACAATAGTTAGCAAAATCAGCATACCATGGAGATTGAATAGATACAGCAAAAAGATGATCATCAGGAAAAGAATCATCTATGGGACCATCAGCACTGGACTCAAATCTCAATCTGGAGAGATGATCGGCAACGACATTCTCAGCACCCTTCTTATCACGGATCTCCAAATCAAACTCTTGTAATAAGAGTATCCAGCGAATAAGTCGTGGCTTGGCTTCCTTCTTAGCTAATAGATACTTCAGTGCCGCATGATCGGTGTGGACAATAACTTTCGAACCTATGAGGTAGGTTCAAAACTTGTCAAGAGCATATACAATGGCCAATAACTCCTTCTCTGTGGTAGCATAGTTGACCTGAGCTTCATCTAATGTCTTGCTGGCATAGTAAATAGCATGGAGGGTCTTGTTCTTCCGTTGGCCAAGTACAGCACCAACTGCATAATCACTAGCATCACACATGATCTCAGAGGGAAGACTCCAATCTGGAGGTTGTATGATAGGGGCAGTGATCAATGCTTCCTTAATCCTGTCAAAAGACTCCACACAAGCGTCAGTAAAATCAAAGGTGGCATCCTTGAGCAACAATTGAGTAAGGGGTTTCGCAATTTTGGAAAAATCTTTTATGAACCTGCGATAAAACCCCGCATGACCCAGAAAACTCCTCACTCCCTTGACATTCACAGGAGGAGGAAGTTTCTCAATCACCTCAATTTTTGCCCGATCAACTTGGATGCCACGTTCAGAAATAAGATGTCCAAGTACCACTCCCTCATGGACCATGAAGTGACATTTTTCCCAGTTTAAAACCAAATTAACATCAGTACAACGTCTCAGTACTCTAGAAAGATTATGCAAACACACATCAAAGTCAGACCCATAGACACTGAAATCATCCATAAATACCTCCATGATATTCTCAATGAAATCAGAAAAAATAGCCATCATACATCTTTGAAATGTGGCAGGGGCGTTACACAAACCAAAAGGCATTCGGCGGTAAGCAAAGGTGCCATAAGGACATGTGAACGTCGTCTTCTCCTGATCTTCTGGGTGAATGAGAATCTGAAAGAAACCTGAATATCCATCCAAATAACAGAAAAAGCTATGTTTTGCTAATCTTTCTAACATCTGGTCAATAAAAGGGAGGGGGAAGTGATCTTTCAAGGTGGCTATGTTTAATCTGCGATAGTCAATACACATTCGCCAACCTGTAACAGTACGAGTAGGAATTAGTTCATCTCTATCGTTCTTAATAACAGTAGTCCCCCCTTTTTAGGAACAACTTGAACCGGGCTCACCCACTTAGAATCTGAGATGGGATAGATGATGCCCGCATCAAGCAGTTTCATTATATCCTTCTTCACTACCTCTTGCATATTAGGATTCAAACGTCTTTGGGGTTGTATGCAAGGGCGGTGATTTTCTTCCAAATTGATTCTATGCATACAAAAATCAGGACTAATACCCTTTAGATCATCAATACTATACCCAATAGCCTTTTTGTGCACGCGAAGCACTGTAAGAAGTTGTGAAAGCTGGCTATCTGTGAGTTTAGTACTGACAATCACAGGGTATTTCTCATTATCATCAAGAAATGCATATTTGAGGTGAGAAGGTAAAGGTTTAAGTTCTAACTTCTTTACCTGTGGCTCAGAAGTAGAGCAAACAGTCTCCATTACCTCACATTCGACTCCCTCATCAACATTAAGGTCATCCAGTTCAAGAATTTTCTCCAATGGGTCATCTGGTAGAAATTGGTGATAGTCACCTCCCAAAATCTCTTCCAGTACAGTAATCCTGCAGCATGTGTGCTCAAGCATAGGAGACTTAATAGCATTGGTTAGTTTGAAAGTAATAGTATCATCACCAACACTTAAAGTCAAAGAGCCAGATTTAACATCAATCACAGCACCGGCATTACACAAGAAAGGCCTACCTAAAATAATGGGGATCTGACTATCCTCCTCCATATCCAGCACTACAAAGTCTACGGGAATATAGAATTTTCCAACCCTGACAGGAACATCCTCTAAAATGCCCAAAGGATATTTCACAGAACGATCCGCCATCTGCAAAGTAATCTGGGTGCACTTCAAAACTCCCAAGTTCAGTTTATTACAGATAGATAGAGGCATAACAGATACACTAGCTCCTAGATCACATAAAGCCTTATCTATAAACAATGCACCTACATGACATGGGATGGAAAAACTACCAGGATCTTTTAATTTTGGAGGGATTTTATTTTGCAAAACAGCACTACACTCTTCAGTTAGAGCGACTCTATCTAGACCATCAAAATCCTTTTTCTTAGTAATCATGTCTTTCAAAAATTTGGCATGAACAGGCACTTGAGAGATTAAATCAGTAAAAGGAACTGTTACCTCAAGATTCTTGACCATTGACATGAACTTACCAAGCTGTTGATCAACCTTGGATTTTTGCATCCTGTGAGGGAAAGGTAGTGGTGGTGTAGGAGAGTTAGTAACCTTCTCCTTTTGCTTCTTTGCTTCATCTACTTTCCATTGCTCAACTTCAGCTTTTGAGCTATCTTCACCTTCCTTTTCATCCACTACATCATTGTTGTCTGGAGGTGGCAAATCATCAGTAGGCATAAGTGGAGCATCATATTGTGTTCCGCTTCGAAGAGTGACAGCATTAGCAGTCTCTTTAGGAATTGGTTACCCCGACAAATGACCTGGTTGCCTCTGCACATTATTTCCGGCCACCTGAGCAAGTTGAGTCTCCAAATGCTTTGTAGTATTCTTCAACTCTTTGATGCTCTCCTCGTGATTTTTCTGCATAGAAACAATCATTTTCATTAGATCAGACATAGTAGGCTCTTGAGAGCTGGCACTCTGAGGAGTTTGCTGCTGATAGCCTTGGTGTGAAGGCCTATTGAAACCAGGAGGGGGGTTCTGAGGAGCCCCTTGGTAATATTGTTGTCTGGCAGCATGCTGTGGTGGGTTTTGATGACGTGGTTGGTACAATGTTTGTGGCATAGGTTGAGGGTTCTGAACATTATTGTTTTTGTAGGAAAAATTAGGATGATCCCTCCAACCTGGGTTGAATGTGTTAGAGTAGGGGTTGTGTGGAGGTCTCTGCTGAAAAGCATTTGCATGCTCCGTCTGATTCGAGTGCGGTTGATTATAGGAACAATCATAGCCAAAGTGGCCTTGAACACCACACACCTCACAGAAAGAAGAGGTAATAGGAGCCATAGAAGACATAGCATTAATACTCATAGGGGGAGTATTAGATTGTGTAGATTTAAGTGAATCCATCTTCATGCTCAGCTGGGCAACTTGTGCAGACAACAGGGAATATGCATCAGCATCCAACTTTTTCTTTGTAATAGTCCTGGAAGAACTATGATCATTTGCTGCTAAGTACCCTTCATCTACCTCCTTGTCTAGGAAAACACCCCCTGCAGATGAATCAATTATACTCTTGATATGGGGTTGTAGACCATTGTAGAATGCCTGAGTGATGAACCACTTGTCTAGATTGTGGTGTGGGCATTCTCTCTGCAGGTCCTTGAACCTATTCCATGCTTCCTTCAGTGTCTCATCAGGTTCTTGTTGGAAGGTAGCATGCTTGTGCCTGATTTCTGCAGTCTTGGTAGAAGGGTAGTACTCTTTCAGGAATGCTTTAGAAATAGCACTCCACTCAGTTTCATTAACATCGTTCAGCCATTTCTGTCCTTGTCCCTTAGTGAGAATTCGAAGACCATGACCTTCAACTGATCAGGAGTGACCCCTTGGTGCTTAACGGTACGACAAAGTTGTTGAAACCGTTGTAAATGATTTGCAGGGTCTTCAGATGGATGCCCTCCAAACTGGTTCTGTTGGATCATATTGATGAGGGCAGGCTTGATCTCAAAATTTGCCACTTGAATGTCGGGCATAGTAGGCCCTGTGGAAATACCACCAGGAGAAGGTACCCCATAAGATTTCAATGACTTAGGAGGCATGATTGGCTCTGAAGGACCTTCTGTGGATTTTCCCTGGTTAGCAGACTGCTTCTTCTTCTTTTGTTGCTTTTTGAGTTGCCGGATGGTTTTCTCAAGATCAGGATCAGTTGGAACTGAAGTACCTGTTCTCTTTGACCTGGGCATAAAAGAAACAAAGAAAAATGTGCAGTGAGATGGCCTCAATTGGAACTTGAAGTTCCAATGAGATAGCAGAAATAGTTCAAATAATTAATCAGAAAGCTATAGAAACTAGCCGTCTCCCCGGCAACGGTGCCAAAAACTTGATGAGTTTTAAAATATACCGCAAGTGTACGGTGTCTGTTTAGCATAAACTGGCAAATACGGGTCGATCCACAGGGAGAGGAGTTCTACAGTTTATGTTCAATTATCTAGCTACTTCAAGAGAGGAAATTGATTGAGGAATTAATAACTAAACTAGAATAAACTATAACACAAAAAGATGGAAGTTTATCAATTAATTAAAAACTAGGGCAATCGATCGGTCCACCATGCTTATACCAATTTAATCACTACAATATAGTTCGACAATACTTGGATTGAGGTTCGAATAAATAAAGCATTTCGTTAATCCTTGGTCAGGCATTCACAACTCTTAGATTAACATATGCCAGTACGGTCGCTCAACATAATCAAATCTACCTATTGTAACACGCCTCTAATGAATACGATCTTTCGATTCTAATTCTTATTAGCTAAACATAACTCATGATATTGCGCAATTACATGAATTAAGGAAGCATAACAAATCAATAGGAATTATTCTAATTCAATCCAAATAACGAAGAACCTTAAACCACAATCAAAAAGGTATAAACATGGCTTCCCTCTCTAAGCCCTAGAAAAAGTCTACTCACTCATGATAATAATAAAATCAATAAACATAATCAAAGTAAAAGAATTCATTAAGTTAAACAAAGTAAAGAGAAATACCGAATGATTCAAGAACAATGAAAACCAAAATCGATGATCTTTATAATCTTCAAGAGCAAGAGTTAATACAAACTAGAGAGAGAAACTAAGTGTTTTGCCCTAAAAACGTAGATAATAAGATAGACTAATTGGAATTACCAAAAACCTATTTATACTTTTCTTACCAAACCGGCTAAAAAGGCAAATAAACCCATCCCGAGAAAACCGCCCGGTCGGGCGGCGGTGATTAAGAAAACTACGACAAGAAGAAATTTCGCCCGGTCGGGCAAAACCGCCCGGTCGACCGGGCGAGAGTGCTTTTCCGCTCTTTCTTTGGTGTAATCTTGTCCGAATCACTTGTGCAATCTCTTGGATCTTCTATGAGCTAAATGTGGACCGTTGGACTTCCGTTCTGCAACTCAAATGAGGGTGATAAACGCTTAATCTGCACAAAAAACGTCTAACACACGGAAACAAGTCCAAACATATCAAATAGCTCAAGAATCGAGCTCCAATGAGCTCAAATCAACTATCAAAGCTAAAGGAGTAGAGCTAAATAATCTATATAAAATAGATACATCAAAATCCCCCAAGTTAACCTTTTGCTTGTCCCTAAGCAAAACCACACAAATGAGTTACAAGATACGATTGTTTCACCCCATCGAAAATGCAGTTCGAAAATATTAGTAGACTCAAAAATCAATCAAGAAAGCATGCATCATCATCAATCCTTTATATCAAACCAATGACCAATCACCGAGAAAGACAATCAAGCAAAGTCACTGCACATATCATGCAAATACTAAGATGGTGCTCACAAGGGGGAACACTCTTCTCTCATTCTTGTGGCAGGCAAAAGATGTGCCCGATCACTCACCATCCCAACCATAACAACCCTTCCCACTCACACTCTCATGTGTTTAAAAAGGTAATAATGCCACTCATCCTAATCATGTCGACTCAAGTAGCAAACGTACTCTTTAACCTTGAGAAACTGACTACACATCAATCCAATCAACAATGTAAACACAAGCTCAAGAGGACTTTTCAGGATTGTAATGGGGCTTAGGTAAGGGTAGGGAATATGTATAGGAAATGTGGTGGAAAAACCCAAGAATGGGGGAGCAAAAGTCACTAGAAGCATCAACTAAAACATAACCAATAACAATGTTCCAACTCTATGAATCAACAAAATTTTCAATAAACCCATCCTTGAAGCAGTGTAATGAATTTTTTTTTTTGCAAGCGATTTTGAAGGAAAGAATTTCATACCCTTTTTCGATCTAACAATCACATTTATTTCACTTTGCTTATTCTCTTCTTTTTCTCGAATTTTGAACCTTACAAAATACAATCATCTCCACCCAAAGTAACTCATAGCAACCATTTCAGATACTAACTTCGACAGATGTACCCCCAAGCTAGGCTTGGATTAATATCAAAATAAGGGCCATGGGCATGTAATGAGGTTCAGTAACATGAAATAGTCATTAGGCTCAGCGGGGCTAAGGAGGATATAATATATCAATAAAAAAATCACTTTGAGGCTCAAGAATCAGACAAAAGGACGCTTCTATCATAGCAATTGCCACAAGTCATCAGATATCAATAAGTACGTTGTCAAAGTCAAGATCAGTCAACTAATGAGGAACTAACACACAAAAAACAGAATGGATGCAGAAATAAATCCATTGGCAAGAATGAGTCCTCACAGTCTAACCAACTTAGCTCTACAATCAATGCAAGTGTCGCAAGTATCATGCAATCAAGGGTCATGTATGGAAGATTGAAAATCAACTCAAGACTAACAAATACTCACGCTAACTATCATAGATTCAGAGTCTAAAAATTCATTCAAAAATTTGGGGGCGCAGGGAAACAACCATGCAACTCATCATAACTCATGTCAAGCTCGTATTGTTTTTTTTTTTAAGTTTTTCTCTACACTAACTACACTACAAAGCAGTAAAGAGAGAGAAAGTACTTACAGAAATCCTCCCCCCAAGCTAAACTCGGCAATGGCCTCATTGCAGCTAGAGGGAAAGAGAGGACTCACGCGTCATCATCAGACATATCGGCAGAAAAACTGCCACCGGTAGTACCTGCAGCACCAAAAGCAGTATGACCAGAAGGAACATCCCGAGCATGGTCTGTAGGGTCAGGGACCTGTGGTGTGTACCATGAAGGGTGGGTGGCATCATGGGCAACAAGCCCTTGGTGAAAATAGTCATGGTAGATAGGGTACAGGGCATGGCGCATGTCAGACTCCACGGTAGTCAACTGTGTGTCCAACGAAGTCGGTGAGTATGGATGGTAGCTCGACTAAGCTCAAGACGACCCATCTGTGAGGTAAGGGGATCGCCGTCCCTCGCTCAAGGCGGGTAAGGACCGCCATCATAGGATCCATAGGCGCGGCGGAGGAGGAGGCTTCCCCAGCGGGCTGCCTGTGGTAGGTCCGCAGAGGTCGCCTAACAATGGGCTCTTGACCCCGCATAGGAAGAAGGTACGACCCCACACCAGGCTCTAAGCGGGTCTGAGCAGGGCAGGAAGAAGGATAGACTCCTTCTTATCAATGAACCACCTAAATTTGTTCGTAGACTGGGCGGTTAGCCATTTAGCATTTGTCATATAATCAATGTTAATCTCAGCGGGACCAGCTACAGCATTGCTAATGTCAGGGGTATAGCCAAAATGAGCAGCAAGAGGGGTAATGAGGCCACCTAAAACAATAGGTTGCCCCCTAACACTACCATCGTCAAACAAAGCAGGTAAATTGGCGGTAGTCCGCTTCAGCTGGGACACAAACAGATAAGGAAGGCACCAGAGAGTAATCAAGCTCGGAAACAAATAACTACCCATCAAAAAAATCTCCTGTTTTTGACCGGAGTGGGGCTCAAGCACGCCCAAAAAGTGTGAATCCCAAAAATCGCCGTAGGTAGCGAAGGTCGGGAAAATGGAGGTGGTCTGCGGTCATATGTTGGGTGTTAACATCCCCATCACCTGTGAATGCGGTCCACAAGGTATTAATTCGAACAGTGGGAGGGGGGCGGTGATCATCAGTAACAGGGAGGCAAAAAATAGCAGCTAATTGGCCTAATGTGAGTTTCGATCCTCATTCATGAGGCGAAAACGGATAACTTGATTTTTATTGCCTACTTCTAATGAGCTCAAGAATTCAAGTGTAAGATGCCTATATGTCCAGAAAAACATGCCGAACATTGTTCCCAATCCCAATTTCTCAAATAGCGTTTTAGTTTCACCGTAAATACCCAAAGCATGCAAAGCATTAGCATCAACAAAACGAGTAGGGATTATGTTCCGATATTTCAACTTTTCAAATCTTTGTTTTTGTTCTAGGGATTTGAAGATTACCTGCGGGAATGTCGAATCTGGTGGAATTTGAGCGCTTGATTCCCCTCTTGAGCTGTGTTTCCTCTTGCTTGGCCCTGACATGGTGGAAAAGAAAAGTGGAGATTTTTGGGAGTGAGAGAATTGAAGGGGGATGATGGAGGTTTTATGAGAGAAAGATGAAGAAAAGTGTAGGGATATGAAGAAAATTGAAGGAGAAGATGGAATTTGTGAATGGTGAAAGGTAAGGTGGAGTTTGGCTATGGAGGTTTTTAGGAGAGAAAGAGAGTTGAGAGGATGAATAAGAGTGAGAAAAAAAATGAAAGAAGTGGAGTGAATGAAGAAAGAAGGGGAGTAATAATACTCGTGGTACCCGCCCGGTCGACCGGGCGAATGAAAAAAATTCCTTGGTTGCTTTCGCAGCGCTGGCCTGGCATGGAGTGGAAAATCCGCCCGGTCGGGCGAATTCGCCCGGTCGACCGGGCGAAACGCGCTTCCTCAACGTACTAAGGGTATTCCGCCCGGTTAACCGGGCGAGATTATCCCCAAATTCGCTTGCGCGCCCGGTTGACCGGGCGAAAAGTTTTGTTGCTTTCTTTTCGCCCTTCTGGGATTTTAGTTGCGCGCCCTGTCCGGCGGACTCGCCCGGTGGGGCGAGTTGAGAGGCCTGGTCGGGCAAAACCGCCCGGTCGACCGGACGACTATATTTTCCGCTGTTTTTTTCGTCAAAATTTTTCCAAGTTGTGATATTGACCCCCTGCACACACTAAACTCGCCAAAATGTCAGTACACTCTCTCTCTCCTCTCTAAAAAAATAATAAAAAAAAGTAATCTAAACTAGTAAAGAAAAAGAAAAGTAAAGACGGGTTGCCTCCCGCAAAGCGCTGGTTTAGAAAGGTCCCGCACGACCTTAGTACCTCTGATTTCAAGGTGAGGGAACATCTAAGTAGATGACCTCTACTTAACCTATGAAAGCACCCTCATGATACAGTTTCAAACGTTGACCATTCACCTTAAACTTCGTCCCCTCTGCATTGGCCACTTCAACGGCTCCATGAGGCTTTACATCAGTGACAACAAAAGGTCCAGACCACTTTGACTTAAGCTTTCCAGGAAAAAGCCTTAGTCTAGAGTTGTATAATAAAACCTTGTCACCAATATGAAACTCGCGCTTCTCAATCATCTTGTCATGAAACCTCTTTGTCTGCTCCTTGTAAAGCTTGTGGTTCTCATATGCTTCCAGTCGAAGCTCATCTAACTCATTCAACTGAAGAAGTCTTGTTTCACCTGCAGCCTCTAAATCCAAGTTAATTTCTTTGACTGCCCAAGCTGAGAGATACTCCATTTCAACTGGTAAATGACAAGCTTTACCATAGACCAATCGATATGGGGTGGTGCCGAGAGGTGTCTTAAAAGCAGTTCGCAGTGCCCATAAAGTGTCATCCAACTTTTGTGACCAATATTTCCTTGACCTGTTGACTACCTTCTCTAAAATGCGCTTGATCTGACGATTGGAGACTTCAACTTGGCCACTAGTCTGAGGGTGATATGCCAAGCCAACCTTATGAGTAACTCCATATTTCTTCAGTAAAGCTTGGAAGGTTCTCTGATGAAAATGAGACCCCCCATCACTAATCAAGACTCTCGGGACTCCGAAACGAGGAAAAATAATCTTCTTGAAGAGCTTCATTACCACCTTAGAATCATTAATAGGGGAAGCCACAGCTTCAACCCACTTAGTCACATAATCCACAGCTACCAAAATATACCGGTTCCAACAAGAAGAAGGGAAAGGTCCCATGAAATCGATTCCCCACACATCAAAGGGCTCAATCTCCAAAATTCCCATCTGTGGCATCTCCTGTCTCTTTGATATATTGCCCGTTCTTTGACACTCATTACAAGAGAGGCAAAAAGCACGGGCATCTTTGAAGATAGTAGGCCAGTAGAACCCGCTTTGGAGAACTCTATAAGCTGTGGCCTGTGAGCCAAGATGCCCACTACAAGGCATACTATGACAGTGTTGTAGGATTGCAGCTATCTCCCAATCGGCAACACATCGTCTGAACAAGCCATCTGAACACTTCTTGTATAGAAGTGGGTCTTCCCAATAGTAATGCTTAGCATCATGATAAAACTTCTTGCGTTGTTGGTACGTCAAATCTGGAGGAGGAGAACCACCAACACAATAGTTAGCAAAATCAGCATACCATGGAGATTGAATAGATACAAAAAGATGATCATCGGGAAAAGAATCATCTATGGGACCATCAAGACTTGGACTCAAATCTCAACTGGAGAGATGATCGGCAACGACATTCTCAGCACCCTTCTTATCACGGATCTCCAAATCAAACTCTTGTAATAAGAGTATCCAGCGAATAAGTCGTGGCTTGGCTTCCTTCTTAGCTAATAGATACTTCAGTGCCGCATGATCGGTGTGGACAATAACTTTCGAACCTATGAGGTAGGTTCAAAACTTGTCAAGAGCATATACAATGGCCAATAACTCCTTCTCTCGTGGTAGCATAGTTGACCCGAGCTTCATCTAATGTCTTCTTTGGCATAGTAAATAGCATGGAGGGTCTTGTTCTTCCGTTGGCCAAGTACAAGACCAACTGCATAATCACTAGCATCACACATGATCTCGGAGGGAAGACTCCAATCTGGAGGTTGTATGATAGGGGCGTGATCAATGCTTCCTTAATCCTGTCAAAAGACTCCACACAAGCGTCGCAAAATCAAAGGTGGCATCCTTGAGCAACAATTGAGTAAGGGGTTTCGCAATTTTGGAAAAATCTTTTATGAACCTGCGATAAAACCCCGCATGACCCAGAAAACTCCTCACTCCCTTGACATTCACAGGAGGAGGAAGTTTCTCAATCACCTCAATTTTTGCCCGATCAACTTGGATGCCACGTTCAGAAATAAGATGTCCAAGTACCACTCCCTCATGGACCATGAAGTGACATTTTTCCCAGTTTAAAACCAAATTAACATCAGTACAACGTCTCAGTACTCTAGAAAGATTATGCAAACACACATCAAAGTCAGACCCATAGACACTGAAATCATCCATAAATACCTCCATGATATTCTCAATGAAATCAGAAAAAATAGCCATCATACATCTTTGAAATGTGGCAGGGGCGTTACACAAACCAAAAGGCATTTGGCGGTAAGCAAAGGTGCCATAAGGACATGTGAACGTCGTCTTCTCCTGATCTTCTGGGTGAATGGGAATCTGAAAGAAACCTGAATATCCATCCAAATAACAGAAAAAGCTATGTTTTGCTAATCTTTCTAACATCCGGTCAATAAAAGGGAGGGGAAGTGATCTTTCAAGGTGGCTATGTTTAATCTGCGATAGTCAATACACATTCGCCAACCCGTAATGCGATGCGAGTAGGAATTAGTTCATCTCTATCGTTCTTAATAACAGTAGTCCCCCCTTTTTAGGAACAACTTGAACCGGGCTCACCCACTTAGAATCTGAGATGGGATAGATGATGCCCGCATCAAGCAGTTTCATTATTTCCTTCTTCACTACCTCTTGCATATTAGGATTCAAACGTCTTTGGGGTTGTATGCAAGGGCGGTGATTTTCTTCCAAATTGATTCTATGCATACAAAAATCAGGACTAATACCCTTTAGATCATCAATACTATACCCAATAGCCTTTTTGTGCACGCGAAGCACTGTAAAAAGTTGTGAAAGCTGGCTATCTGTGAGTTTAGTACTGACAATCACAGGGTATTTCTCATTATCATCAAGAAATGCATATTTGAGGTGAGAAGGTAAAGGTTTAAGTTCTAACTTCTTTACCTGTGGCTCAGAAGTAGAGCAAACAGTCTCCATTACCTCACATTCGACTCCCTCATCAACATTAAGGTCATCCAGTTCAAGAATTTTCTCCAATGGGTCATCTGGTAGAAATTGGTGATAGTCACCTCCCGAAATCTCTTCCAGTACAGTAATCCTGCAGCATGTGTGCTCAAGCATAGGAGACTTAATAGCATTGGTTAGTTTGAAAGTAATAGTATCATCACCAACACTTAAAGTCAAAGAGCCGTATTTAACATCAATCACAAGACCTAGGCGTACACAAGAAAGGCCTACCTAAAATAATGGGGATCTGACTATCCTCCTCCATATCCAGCACTACAAAGTCTACAGGAATATAGAATTTTCCAACCCTGACAGGAACATCCTCTAAAATGCCCAAAGGATATTTCACAGAACGATCCGCCATCTGCAAAGTAATCTGGGTGCACTTTAAAACTCCCAAGTTCAGTTTATTACAGATAGATAGAGGCATAACAGATACACTAGCTCCTAGATCACATAAAGCCTTATCTATAAACAATGCACCTACATGACATGGGATGGAAAAACTACCAGGATCTTTTAATTTTGGAGGGATTTTATTTTGCAAAACAGCACTACACTCTTCAGTTAGAGCGACTCTATCTAGACCACCAAAATCCTTTTTCTTACTAATCATGTCTTTCAAAAATTTGGCATAAACAGGCACTTGAGATATTAAATCAGTAAAAGGAAATGTTACCTCAAGATTCTTGACCATTGACATGAACTTACCAAGCTGTTGATCAACCTTGGATTTTTGCATCCTGTGAGGGAAACGTAGTGGTGGTGTAGGAGAGTTAGTAACCTTCTCCTTTTGCTTCTTTGCTTCATCTACTTTCCATTGCTCAACTTCAGCTTTTGAGCTATCTTCACCTTCCTTTTCATCCACTACATCATTGTTGTCTGGAGGTGGCAAATCATCAGTAGGCATAAGTGGAGCATCATATTGTGTTCCGCTTCGAAGAGTGACAGCATTAGCAGTTTCTTTAGGAATTGGTTGCCCCGGCAAATGACCTGGTTGCCTCTGCACATTATTTCCGGCCACCTGAGCAAGTTGAGTCTCCAAATGCTTTGTAGTATTCTTTAACTCTTTGATGCTCTCCTCGTGATTTTTCTGCATAGAAACAATCATTTTCATTAGATCAGACATAGTAGGCTCTTGAGAGCTGGCACTCTGAGGAGTTTGCTGCTGATAGCCTTGGTGTGAAGGCCTATTGAAACCAGGAGGGGGGTTCTGAGGAGCCCCTTGGTAATATTGTTGTCTGGTAGCATGCTGTGGTGGGTTTTGATGAGGTGGTTGGTACAATGTTTATGGCATAGGTTGAGGGTTCTGAACATTATTGTTTTTGTAGGAAAAATTAGGATGATCCCTCCAACCTGGGCTGAATGTGTTAGAGTAGGGGTTGTGTGGAGGTCTCTGCTGAAAAGCATTTGCATGCTCCATCTGATTCGAGTCCGGTTGATTATAGGAACAATCATAGCCAAAGTGGCCTTGAACACCACACACCTCACAGAATGAAGAGGTAATAGGAGCCATATAAGACATAGCATTAATACTCATAGGGGGAGTATTAGATTGTGTAGATTTAAGTGAATCCATCTTCATGCTCAGCTGGGCAACTTGTGCAGACAACAGGGAATATGCATCAGCATCCAACTTTTTCTTTGTAATAGTCCTGGAAGAACTATGATCATTTGCTGCTAAGTTGGCTAGAAAACTGTACCCTTCATCTACCTCCTTGTCTAGGAAAACACCCCCTGCAGATGAATCAATTATACTCTTGATATGGGGTTTTAGACCATTGTAGAATGCCTGAGTGATGAACCACTTGTCTAGATTGTGGTGTGGGCATTCTCTCTGCAGGTCCTTGAACCTATTCCATGCTTCCTTCAGTGTCTCATCAGGTTCTTGTTGGAAGGTAGCAAGCTTATGCCTGATTTCTGTAGTCTTGGTAGGAGGGTAGTACTCTTTCAGGAATGCTTCAGAAATAGCACTCCACTCAGTTTCATTAACATCGTTCAGCCATTTCTGTCCTTGTCCCTTAGTGAGAATTCGAAGACCATGACCTTCAACTGATCAGGAGTGACCCCTTGGTGCTTAACGGTACGACAAAGTTGTTGAAACCGTTGTAAATGATTTGCAGGGTCTTCAGATGGATGCCCTCCAAACTGGTTCTGTTGGATCATATTGATGAGGGTAGGCTGGATCTCAAAATTTGCCACTTGAATGTCGGGCATAGTAGGCCCTGTGGAAATACCACCAGGAGAAGGTACCCCATAAGATTTCAATGACTTAGGAGGCATGATTGGCTCTGAAGGACCTTCTGTGGATTTTCTCTGGTTAGCAGACTGCTTCTTCTTCTTTTGTTGCTTTTTGAGTTGCCGGATGGTTTTGTCAAGATCAGGATCAGTTGGAACTGAAGTACCTGTTCTCTTTGACCTGGGCATAAAAGAAACAAAGAAAAATGTGCAGTGAGATGGCCTCAATTGGAACTTGAAGTTCCAATGAGACAGCAGAAATAGTTCAAATAATTAATCAGAAAGCTATAGAAACTAGCCGTCTCCCCGGCAACGGCGCCAAAAACTTGATGAGTTTTAAAATATACCGCAAGTGCACGGTGTCTGTTTAGCAGAAACTAGCAAATACGGGTCGATCCACAGGGAGAGGAGTTCTACAGATTTATGTTCAATTATCTAACTACTTCAAGAGAGGAAATTGATTGAGGAATTAATAACTAAACTAGAATAAACTATAACACAAAAAGATGGAAGTTTATCAATTAATTAAAAACTAGGGCAATCGATCGGTCCACCATGCTTATACCAATTTAATCACTACAATATAGTTCGACAATACTTGGATTGAGGTTCGAATAAATAAAGCATTTCGTTAATCCTTGGTCAGGCATTAGCAACTCTTAGATTAACATATGCCAGTACGGTCGCTCAACATAATCAAATCTACCTATTGTAACACGCCTCTAATGAATACGATCTTTCGATTCTAATTCTTATTAGCTAAACATAACTCATGATATTGCGCAATTACATGAATTAAACAAGCATAACAAATCAATAGGAATTATTCTAATTCAATCCAAATAACGAAGAACCTTAAACCACAATAAAAAAGGTATAAACATGGCTTCCCTCTCTAAGCCCTAGAAAAAGTCTACTCACTCATGATAATAATAAAATCAATAAACATAATCAAAGTAAAAGAATTCATTAAGTTAAACAAAGTAAAGAGAAATACCGAATGATTCAAGAACAATGAAAACCAAAATCGATGATCTTTATAATCTTCAAGAGCAAGAGTTAATCAAACTAGAGAGAGAAACTAAGTGTTTTGCCCTAAAAAAGTAGATAATAAGATAGTCTAATTGGAATTACCAAAAACCTATTTATACTTTTCGTACAAAACCGGCTAAAAAGGGAAATAAACCCGTCCCGAGAAAACCGCCCGGTCGGGCAGCGGTGATTAAAAAAACTACGACAAGAAGAAATTTCGCCCGGTCGGGCAAAACCGCCCGGTCGACCGGGCGAGAGTGCTTTTCCGCTCTTTCTTTGGTGTAATCTTGTCCGAATCACTTGTGCAATCTCTTGGATCTTCTATGAGCTAAATGTGGACCGTTGGACTTCCGTTCTGCAACTCAAATGAGGGTGATAAACGCTTAATCTGCACAAAAAACGTCTAACACACGGAAACAAGTCCAAACATATCAAATAGCTCAAGAATCGAGCTCCAATGAGCTCAAATCAACTATCAAAGCTAAAGGAGTAGAGCTAAATAATCTATATAAAATAGATACATCACGTACCCCTGCTTAAAGAGGTAGCCACGTGTAAGACACACTCCAGTCTCAAGTCAGGAACAAGAGAACAATGCCATGGATGGGTAGGTTTGCTTATAACTAAGATCCAACACTATCGCTCAGGAAGCTTTTTGGAAGGACAAAGCGCAAACCCCCGGGGGTGACCTCACACATTAAACATGTGCTAAGGAGGCAAGGTAGATTGTCCTTTTGGTGACTGAACAATAGCCATGCATATGCAAATTTCTATATTATTCAAAGGCGTAAAAAAAGAATGAATCGTATTTTTCAAGTTTCACCCACTCATTAAAAAAAACAATATTTAAAAATTCATCCCCAGTGGAGTCGCCAAATTGTAGGCGTGTTTTTATTTCACCTACGCGGTGTGCGCGTGTATTAGATTTGACTACCCCACTATAAAGGTTTTATTGAAAATTGTTTTGAAAGACGTCGCCAACAATTCTTTTTAGGAAGAATCATAAACCTAATTGGACATAGGAAAACCGTAGGGACAAATTATCCAATGTAGATATCCCCGTCCTGACTCCATAGATAGTGAAAATGAACCAAAGATTGAGTTCGAAGGTGAGGGTACAAATATGGTCATAATGAACCACATCCGCCCAAAGTTGGCCTCTACTGAATATCGATTCATTACTGATTTTATTCCAAAGAATAATCAAATAATGTTTTAAACACCCTAAAAACATTTAGTCTAAGTAGGTTCAGGAAACACATAAAAAGTCTAATTTAAGTGACATGTTATTAAGCAATCAATATTACAGGGATCCTAACAGGTTGTCCAAATTTATCTGATTAACGTTGGAACAGTTCTTTAGGTCTTTGATTAACAATAAATAACATGTGGGTGATAAAAGCATTAAAATAGGACAATCATATAATATGCATAGAATGATC
The DNA here is from genome assembly GCA_947646795.1 of Beta lomatogona. Lineage (NCBI taxonomy): Eukaryota > Viridiplantae > Streptophyta > Magnoliopsida > Caryophyllales > Amaranthaceae > Beta > Beta lomatogona. Next base: position 9,036,554 of record CANSNZ010000927.1, on the reverse strand, counting down.
TTGCAAGCATGTAATAATACGAAAAATAAATAAAAGAAAAAAAAAGGTTTAGAATATACAGTAGAGCGATTTTATATTAAGGATCTACATAATGAAATAAGTGGTTAGTAACTTCAATAAAAATATATAATTTATTCAAGGACCCTCAGGATTATACCTATGCGGCTTAGATTGAGGAGCTCAACGATCTTTAGGCGGAGCAATTGTGGAACCAGGAACGCAGTATGATCAGAAACATGAGTTGATTTGAAAGTGTTTGAGTGTTTAAGTGTTTGAGTGTTTTAGTATTCGAAGTGTATTTCGGAGTATTCGAGAGAATTTTGAGTGCGTAAAATAATAATTCGATGCCCTCTATGATTCGCGAAATCTGCCCGTATTTATAGACAAACAAAAACTTGCGCTCCACGCAAGCCCTGCGCCAGGCGCAGGCCTACTTCGCAGGCGCGAGGACACGCGTCAGGCGCAGACTGGCCTGCCTGACGTGGTCCGTCCAGTTAAAAACTCACACATGTAAACGCGTTTTCGAAAAGATAAAAGTTTATCTTGCGTCTCACACAGGATTTGCGCCAGGCGTAGGACTCTGTGTGAGTTAAAAGTACACGTTTTAGGCGCTCATGGGCGCGCCTGACGCGATATGGCCAATGTACTGGACCCACGTGGCGCGTTGAGCGCATCCACCGCGTCCGGCTCATATTCCATAATATTCGTTTTTTATTCTACGCGTGCTTTCAAGATGCTATTTTTATCCCTAAAAATCCGGAGATCGAATTTTACGAGTCATAAATCTGATCTATGCACTAAAGATAATAATAAAAGCTTTTATGAATATATTTATTAAAACAATAAATATTAAGAAAATATTTATTAAACCTATAAATATTCAATTGGGCTTTTATAATGGACAAAAAACATTTCACGGGTTGAACTTACAATTAATCGTCATGGATAATTACTTGGGCTTTAGAATATTATTTCAAAACACATTTTGGATTGGTTCTTTAGATTGCTCTTCCGTTGGGTCGCGCCAACTAATGACGCGGTATGTTTCATCATTGGATCCTTAAATGGGGAGACACGGTTATGTGTCTACAGAAGCCCCCACTTTGACTGAGGTTCAGGAAACCGATAATCATAGTATACGGTGTCGAGACGGAGAACGATTCTAAACGCTCTGCAGTTTAGAACTGATGTATATACGCCAGTCTCTGCAAAACAAAGTTATTATGCAGGACAATAACTACAAGCAATCTGATTACCTGCAGAAGAAGATGTTAGCTGATAGGTGCAAACAACTCTGATGAAGCACATAATGATGCAAAAATTCAAACTTAGACTCTCTAAGGATGCATGAGACGCAATGCAAGGATTAAGGTTATGCAAAGCTAATGATTGAAACGTCATGCAAGGTCTGGGTTATGCAAGACTAGAATGTATGCAATGTAATGCAAGGTCAGGGTTTTGCAAGGCTACAGTGCAAGGTCAGGATTTTGCGCGGCTAGAAGATGTGTAGAATGATTGAATGATAGACTGATTAGAAATGCATAGAATGATTTTCGAAAATCGATTTTTTTAAATAATCGGGGTCCGTAAATGAGGTCCACGACGTATTACAACTCTTCGGGAGTTTGATTCGACTTGGAGGCACCACCACATATAGGAAGCCCCCACTTTGGGTGAGCTTGCCTTGAATTAGGTATTATGAGCCTTGATTGAAATGTACTTGATCTGATATTGAAATGTAGTTGATTTGTCTTGAACTTTGAAAGTTGTTGCTGGGGATTCTTTATTGGGAAGTTGATATAGGCAAAGTCAAATATCGCCAGAAACCATGGAATCATCGGAGACTCCTTCGGGGACAAGGAGAGCTTGGATTGAAAATTAAAAAGGTTCAAATATGTGACTCAAATGAATGTAGGTGGGAAAAGGCTTTAACAAGGCACGTTGCAGACTCGAGTCAATGTCGGGATCTAGATAAAGTATGCTCCTAAATTCTAGAAAGTCAAATCATTAGACCATAACTAATTTTTATTTTATTGAAGCGGTCGGACCTCGAGATGAGGATTCCTATGTATCCTTGCGGAATCAGACCATTCGTAGTTCTTAATCTGATTTCTTTTTTATTTGTCATTTTTTTTGTGCCCTAACTTTTGCCTAGGCGGCCCTTTCGAGTTTTCAACCTAGCGGGCTTGGACATACCTTGAAAAAGGACTCAGGGTTGATGAAAGGTTGAAAGGTTAAAGGTTTTAGGTTTGATGAAGGTTTAGTGGATTTGGATTATATAGTTATGGTTTTGATAGATTAAAGGATTTGAATGAGGGGGGAACTTGTGTGCAAGCCCCCTAGCTTGAATTTTTTCTTATTTTGCCTTTGGTTTTTTCTTTTTTTCCTTCTGTCATGTGAGTTTTTTTCCTTTTTGCTTTTGCTTTTTATTTTTCTTCGCACTTTGAATTTTGTTCGCTTCACTTTTTTTTTTACTGGCTTTGACTTTTTTTATTTTTTAAGTAGTAATGCTTGCACACAAGTTATTGGATTTGGGTATTGGAAGGTTTGAAGGCTATTTGTGGAGCTTTGAGTAATGGAGGGATTATTTAGCTAAGTATCATGGAGATGATGGTTTAAAGGATTTTATTTTGGCTAGCATAGAGATGGCTTATGAAAGTTAATGGAAAGGAGAGGGGAATAACTCCTGATCCAAAGTATGTCCATTTTATTTTTATTTTTTTTAGATTTCTTATATTATTATTAGACAAAGTCATTTGGGATAATTTGATTTAAGTTTCATCATTGAATTAGAAGCATAAATAAAATGATGAAAGTCCAATGAAAATGAAAATGAAAATGCAATTCTTTTATTAATCGAAAATGAATGAAACAAGGCTTATTAGAAATAAAAACCTAAATGACATAGACTTGACAGGAAAGGAAATAATGGAGCTAGAGGAGGGACTCTCCGACTCATCCTAGAAGACCAACGCTAAACTAAGCTCCTGCATTATTTAGGCATTTCCCAAGGGGTTGGCACTATTGCTGACTTTTGCTGCAGGCGGAATTGACAATCTACCGTCTTCAACCATGTCCTGCAGATGATGCTTCAATGTCTAGCATTGTGATGTTAGATGCCCATTTCCTTGATGGTACTTGCAGTAGGAATTATTTAGGATTCCATCTACTGGATCTTTTCTCAGGAGCAGGGTCCGCAATTGGGCCAAGAGGCTGAAGTGCTCCCTTTGCATGAAGCCTAGTGAAGGCTTCTTCTAGAGACATGCCAAAAGGAGTGAATGTCCTTTCAGTCCTTGATAACCTCTCTTGTCAGTAGTTAGGGCGTTTATGTCGCTGCTTTTAGAGGTAGAAGGGTTATTATTAATCTTCTTGAAAGCGTTATTGTTGTTAGAACCCTTGTTCTTGTTAGCCTGTACCTCTTCTTCAATTAGCAGGCCTACCTTATAGAGCTTCGTGAAAGACTCTATGGGTTGGAAATTAATATGATCCTTATACTTGGGTTGCAGGTTATGGATCACCAATCGGACTTGATCCTCTTGGGATGGCCTGTTAGTCATTTGCGCAGCCTTTTCCCTCCATCTGTTAAGGAAGGTGACAAAATCTTCGTTGGAATTATGCTTAGTTAATTCCAACTCACGCAGGCCAATGGGAAGCTGAGTACTGTAGATGTATTGTTTGTGGAATTCTTCTCTGATGTAGTCCCAGTCATTCAGCTTGGCTTTATTTAGTGATCTGAACCACTTGGATGGATGTGCATCCAAGGTTAAAGGAAAGACATAAGCAAACAGGTCCTTGCTCATGCCCTTGAGAGCCATAGAGATGGAGAAAGCTCTCAAGTGGTCATCTCGGTCTTCGACCCCCTTGAATTTTGGGAGGTCACCCAATGTTACCTTTTTAGGGAGTTTTTCCCTCAGTTCAGGATCAATAATGTCATGGCCATGAGCCTGACTCTCGAGTGCATGTTTTTGACTGGATCAATTGCTCGAGTTTTCCAAACCTCAAATTTGTGTTGGTCTTGATTGGTCGTGGAGTGTCGCCTTGCTCGTCTTCTTTAGTTAGCTTCTCCCTCAGTGCCTTAATCTCTTTGTCTTGCTCCTCAAGACGAGAGTTCATCAGTGTGAGTTGAGCCATAATGGCACTAAGTTGTTCATTAATATCTCCCATTTTAGATGTTGATTCAGAAGAGTCGGAGGATTCGCCTAAAAAGGTGAGGATGCGCTTGACGAGTCTGGGAGTAGGTCGACCTTGTATCCTCTCTGTCGGGCGTTCCCAAGTTATAATCTCACGATCCGTCCTGAACAGAAATCGAATGGACCTCGTAAATAATGCTTTCGAAATGAGAAATAGGAATGAGGGATGGAGAAATTAGAGATAAGAAATGAAGATGAAAGTGGAAATAGGGATGAAAAATGGAAGGTGAAATGGAAATGGGATAAATGATTAGAAATGGGTATGATTATGGTTATGATAGTGACATGGGCTTAACTAACGCAGATGCAAATGACTGGACTGGACTAGACTATGCAAGCAGACTGGACTAGACTTGGTAAATAGACTAGGCTCAAAAGGATTGTCTATGCTAGCTTCGCTAGGCTTAGGAAGGAATTGGCTTTGCCAGACTTGATGATTTGGTATTGCTATAGATGTAAGATAAGTGTAGTTTCGCTAAACTCGGAGGGTGCCTTTATGGTCTTAGGGGTGACTAGCTAGACTAGATCAGTGGGTGTCGTTATGGTCTTACGGATGACTAACTTAGCTAAGTCAAAGGGGTGCCGTTATAGTCTCACAGGGATGACTAGCTTAGCTAAGTCAAAGGGCTGTCGTTATGGTCTTACAGGTATGATAAGCTTAGCTAAGTCAAAAGGGTGTCGTTATGGTCTTTCAGGGATGACTAGCTTAGCTAAGTCAAAGGGGTGCTGTTATGGTTTTACAGGGATGCTAGCTTTGCTAGGCTTAATGGTTTGGACTTCATCCTACATGGGTTTGGAATTGGACTGGATTGACTCTGGAAATGAGTTGGGCCTTATGTGGACCTAATTCTGGACTTAGTCCTATATTGGTTTGAAGTTAGACTTGAAAATGCACATGGGCTTGACATTGGATTGGAATAGAATTGGATTAGACTTGGACTGGGATTGACATAGACTAGGGTTCATATAAAGATGCGAATGGGCCTAGATTTTGACAAGAGCTAAACTTATATGGGCCTAAGATGGACTCTAATGCTAGCGGGCCTAATATGAATGCATGGACTCTAATTAGATGGACCCTATATGAATGCAAAATGTACTCTAATGCATATGGGCCTAGAATGAATGCAAGTGAATTGGGTCGATTGGATTGAATTAGATTGAAGGTGTTTGGAATGGGCATAGAATTTTTGAAATTCGTTTTTGAAAGGAATCCCTTGTTTTATCTTTTGTTAGGAAAAGATGATTGATTAATTTTGAAGAATTGTTTTTTTGAAATTTTGTGGTATGATGATGATTAGTAAATGTTTTCAAAAAAGGTAGAATAGAATATGGTGTATGAATGATTTTGAAAAATGTAAATTTTTTTTTTTTGAAATTGGTGAATATGATAAGGTAGGATTGACATCGGTAGTAGGGATAAAATGGGAAGAGGTAGACATGCATGACAACTGTAACTCTAACATGACCACTTTAGATGCACTTTTTAGGACATATTCGACCTTGCATGAAAAGACTGATTTTTGAATGTTTGATTAGGTGATACTCCTAATTAGACCATGTATTACGCGGATGCAGACGGATAAACATGGGACTGAATGTAGGATCGATCATTACGGCGACTAAATCGACGAAAAGCACGTGATGCACAGACGGCGTGTCACGCAGCATTGCTGCGCGCGGCGCACAGTCTTGCGTCTGGTGCGGGAGTGGTGCGCTATGCGCAACTTAATGCGCTTGGCGCACTACTCTCCGACACGTTTTTCAGGGATGTAGGCGACGTATTGGCCGATTAATGAATTTTCTATTGTTTGTTAGACGCGATTTTAGGAACGACGCATAATATTGACAATTTGACATAATAATAGCAGGCAAAAATTGCAATCACAGGAAAATGTCATATAACATGGATGCAAAAGTTCCAACCTAAAGTCCAGTTCTACGTTTGAAACTATTGGTCAAGTTTAGGTTCAGTCTGAAAAGGGTCCATGACTAAGAGATTGATCCCACGCTTCGTACCCCTGCTTTAAGAGGTAGCTACGTGTAAGACGCACTGCAGTCTCAAGTTAGGAAAAAGAGAACAATGCCAGGGTTGGGTAGGTTTGTTTATAACTAAGATCCAACACTATCGCTCAGGAAGCTTTTTGGAAGGATAAAGCGCAAACCCCCGAGGGTGACCTCACACATAGAACATGTGCTAATGAGGCAAGGTAGATTGTCCTTATGGTGGCTGAACAATAGCCATGCATATGCAAAACTGTATATTATTCAAAAGCATAAAATAAGAATGAATCGTATTTTTCAAGTTTCGCCCGCTCATTAAAAAAAATTAATTTTTTAAAAATTCATCCCCAGTGGAGTCGCCAAATTGTAGGCGTGTTTTTATTTCGCCTACGCGGTGTGAACGCATATTAGATTTGACTACCCCACTGTAAAGGTTTTATTGACAATTGTTTTGAAAAAAGTCGCCAACAATTATTTTTAGGAAAAATCATAAAACTAATTGGACATAGGAAAACCGTAGGGACAAATTATCCAATGTAGATTTCCCCGTCCTGACTCCATAGATGGTCAAAATGAACCACATCCGCCCAAAGTTGGCCTCTACTAAATATCGATTCATTACAGATTTTATGCCAATGAATAATCAAATAATGTTCTAAACACCCTAAAAATAATTAGCCTAAGTAGGTTCAGGAAACACATAAAAAGACTAATTTTAGTGACATGTTATTAAGCAATCAATATTACATGGAACCTAACAGGTTGTCCAAATTAATCTGATTAATGTTAGAACAATTCTTTAGGTCTTTGATTAACAATAAATAACATGTGGGTGATAAAAGCATTAAAACAAGACAATCATATAATATGCATAGAATGATCATGCAAGCATGTAATAATACGAAAAATAAATAAAAAGAAAAAGAAAGGTTTAGAATATACAGTAGAGCGATTTTATATTAAGGATCTACATCATGAAATAAGTGGTTAGTAACTTCAATAAAAATATAGAATTTATTCAAGGACCCTCAAGGTTATACCTATGTGGCTTAGATTGAGGAGCGTAACGATCTTTAGGCGTAGCAATTGTGGAACCAGGAACGCAGTATGATCAGAGTCAGGAGTTGATTTGAAAGTGTTTGAGTGTTTTAGTATTCGAAGTGTATTTCGGAGTATTCGAGAGAAATTTGAGTGCGCAAAAATAATAATTTGAAGCCCTCTCTGATTCTGGAAATCAGCCCGTATTTATAGACAAACCAAAACTTGCGCTCCACGCAAGCCCTGCGCCAGGCGCAGGCCTACGTGGCAGGCGCGAGAGCACGCGTCAGGCGCAAATTGGCCTACTTGACGTGGTCCGTCCAGTTAAAAACTCACACATGTAAACGCGTTTTCGAAAAGATAAAAGTTTATGTTATGTCTCACACAGGACTTGCGCCAGGCGCAGGACTTTGTGTGAGTCACAGGTACACGTGTCAGGCGCTCATTGGCGCGCCTGACGCGATTTGGCCAATGTACTGCACGCACGTGGCGCTCTGAGCGCTGCCGCCGCGTCCGGCGCATATTCCAAAGTATTCGTTTTTTATTCTACGTGTGCTTTCAAGATGCTATTTTTATCCCTTAAAATCCGTAGATCGAATTTTACAGGTCAAAAAATCTCATTTATGCTCTAAAGATAATAATACAATCTTTTAAGAAAATATATATTAAAACAATAAATATTAAGAAAATATATAATAAAACAATAAATATTCAATTGGGCTTTTAAAATAGGCTTAAAATATTTCACGGGTTGAACTTACAATAAATCGTCATGGATAATTAATTGGGCTTTAGAATATTTTTTCAAAACACATTTTGGATTGGTTCTTTAGATTGCTCTTCTGCTGGGTCGCGCCAACTAATACCGCGGTATGTTTCATCATTGGATCCTTAGATGGAGAGACACGATTATGTGTCTACAATATGACTTGTTTCAATGCCAACAAAACAAGTATTCGTTGCAATAACACGGGAACAATTTGAAAAATGTGATTTCATATAGCAATAGATAATAAGAAAACTAGTTTTTGATAAAAACAAATCAAAAATGTCGTTGCCTACATTTGATGAAAAAACCGCTAGGCAATAGAAAAAATAAATTATGTTGTTACTTATCAACATTTCGGAAATTTGTTGCCAAACTACGTTTCTAAAATGCACTCATCTTTGTAGTGATATAAATCAAGCTTAATTAAAACTATATTAATTATTAATAGTATGGGTTAGTGTATAAGTTATTATATAGATAACTTATTACTATGGAGAATTCATTTTAGGAAATATTGTCAAGAATAAGCCAACTTTTGCACGGTCCGCTAAAAATAAGCCAAACTTTTAATTATTCTGAAATAAGCTAACTTTGATATCATTTTAATTTTTAACAAGTCAAATGACTTGTTACCAGTTTAATAGGTCAATTTTTTATTTTTACAATAATTAAAAATGAAAATAAAATCACCACCACAACCACCCTAACCCATAAGCCCATAAACACCCCACCCATAACAAAACATGACGGCACATACACAATTGCGAAAGCACTCATCTTTCTCCCGAGAAAATCGCCGATCATCTCTACTCATCTTTCTCCGACTACAAACACAACAAGCTCATAACGACATGCATTTGACCACCAAACATAAGAACAACACTCATCTAAAGAAGAAGCCTCAAAGTATCTCTAGTATTATTAGCACTAAACTCCTTAAAACTCTCATAACAATTGACAGGCTTAAGTCGTATCACCTAATCAAAAGTAATCCTAAAGTCTTCTAACAAATAGTAGTCAGGGAAGTAGGGTCGAATCCACAGGGAAACAGTGTTCTTTTCCTAATTGTCGATCAAATCTAGATTATAAGGAACGAGTGTTTGTTTGTAATTATACTAAACTAGACAATAACTATATCAAGAATATCAATAATAAAGAGTCTAGGGCGTAGGTTCACCAATGAACAATATTCCAGGATGAAGCACAATAATCAATAATGAATAATGCAGTCAAACAGGTTGATTTCCTCTCTCGAGTCGAAATTAACCATAGAATGATATTAACAGGCTCTCGCAATTTATTAATACTAACTCCACCTATTGAAACTAGCCTTAATATCAAGTTTATACCTCTCGGCGCATAACCTAATATTGCAATACTATAACAATCAAATCTGGCCAAATCGGATTGAATAGAGACAATACATTCAATAGGAATCAACATACATCATCAAAAATCAATACTTTATAAACATCCCTTCATAAATATTCATGGATCCCCTTAACCCTAGAAATAAACTACTCAATCATAATTGGGGAAAACATACTCATGATGAAACAAGTAAACATGGTGAATCAATAACTAAAGATTGAATAAGAATAACAAGAGAAGAGAAGAAATACCAATGTAGAACCAATCTTGCAAAATCCAAACTTCTATTGAAAATCCAATGTAAAAATGCCAAAGAGTAATACTAGGGTTCTTCAGTAATTAAAATGTGCTTAGAAAACTAAAGCTGAAGCTACAATGTAAAAACCTGGTCTATCAACCCTAAAAGGATAAGTATTTATATGAAAATAAGAGTCAGCGCAACACGCGCTTCAAAACGCATAATAATCGCCTCGCCCGAGTTGCTGGGGCAGATTCCGCCCGACCGGGCGGTCGTCAGATCACTTTTTTGTACAAGTGAAATAGCGCCCCGCCCGGTCGGGCCCACAACAAAATATTTTCTTTTCTTCAAAATCTTCTCCAAACGATAAAATTTGGCTAAGTAAGGGCGCCCGGGCAGCCGGGGCGGATTCCGCCTGGCCGGGCGGTCGTCAGCCTGCACAAACTCTCTATCTTCAAAATGCCATAACTTCTTCGTTATTTGTCGGAATTAGGCAAGTGACCACTCGTTGGAAAGCTCTTGAAGTGTATAATCTAACCCAATTAAAATCACTGCATTTGGATTTGTATAACTTGAGATATAATCAAATGAGTGCACTGGAGTCATTTTTCTACTTCTTTCACTATTCGCTTTGCTTCAAATCTCTTCCAACTCAATGCTCGTGCTTTCAAAAGTACATCATCTCTTGTAGTGATATAAATGAGTAGGAAATGCACTAAAACATGCTAATTCCTACAATGATCAACCTGAAACTACAAACACACTACATGTAGAACATTAGTACTAAAAATAGCTCCAAAGAGCGCAATTAAGACCAATAATCAATGAGGGACGGGGGTAAAAAACTCTATATAAAATAGACATATCAAACTCCCCAAGCAAGACTTTTGCTTGTCCCTAAGTAAAGCACAACATGAACATGAATATAATTGCTTCACCCCTTAGATAAGAAATTCAGGCTCAAATATTTTCAAACTCAAAATCCTTCAAGCAAGCAAACTTCAAGTTCGGTTGTTCAGATCACCCTGACCACCAATCACCTAAGCAAACAATCAAATGCAGCTACCCTACATAACATGCAAATCTCGAAATGGTGCTCACCGAGGTGTCACTCCTCTCAATTTTGTGGTAGGCATAATATGTGCCTAAACACTCACCAACCCAACCATAAAAGCCCTTCCCACTCACACTCTAATGTGTTTAGAAAGGTATAATATCGCTCATCCTAGCCAGGTCGACTCAAATAACAAACTTACTCTTTAAGTTTGGCAAATTGACTCAGTATCACTCCAGTAAACAATCAAACACGTGCTCAAGAGGTCTTTCTCAGGGTTGTAATGGGGCTCAGGTAGAGGTAAGGAAATTATTTAGGGAATGTGGTGGAAAAACCAAGTAAAAGGGGAGCAAAAAACACTAGTAACAGGACTAGGTGTAGCCGAAACAACTCCCATGGCATCAACAACATGACCAAAATAAAAACCAACTTTAAAGTCTCACGAACCATCCAATACGTGTCTCTTTCGGCATAATCTTCAACACATTTTTAAATTTAAAGAGTGAAGATCATAGAGATTTTTCAGATTTTTCACTATCATTTTTCACTTTATTTTTTCTTTTTCTTTCTTTTCATTGTATCAACATAGACATTATTTCCAACCAACCAATAGAATCGACTACAAATCATAGTACCAACCTAACAAATGCTCCCCCAAGCTAGCTTTGGGACAATAATCATTGTAAAGGCTCAAGGCGTGCAATATGGCGCAATATCAAAATAAAAAGTCATTAGGCTCAGCCGGGCTAGGAGGGAAATTAATTCATTTATCAACTCTAAGGCTTAAAATTAAACAAAACAACGCCTCTATCACAACACATGACCAAAGTCACCAGAAATCAACGAGTACATTGCCAAAATCAAGATCAGAATACTACGACGAACTAACACACAAGAATAGATTGGATATGGACGTAAATCCATAGGCAAAAATGAATCCTCACAGTCTAACCAGTTCAAGCATGCAGTCAAAGTAGGCGCTTTATCATCAAAATCAACTCAAGATCAAGGCAATTAGAGATCACATCACAATAATACAATCACAAATGCCCAACTATCCAGTATAGTGAGTTAAATCATTTTTCAAAGCACAATTCGGGGCACAGGGAAGCAATCAATCCATTCATATTCAACTCGTATTTTTGGTATTTATCAGCAATATTTCATTTTTTTGTGATTTTTCATATTTTTTTGAAAGCGATTAAACTAACTTAACTAAACTAAAAGCAGTAAATTAAAAAAAATAAAAGAAAAGCAATACTTACATAAATCCTCCCCCAAGCTGAACTTGGCAATGGCCTCATTGCAACAAGGGAAAGGAAAGGGACATGGACATCAGTTGTCCATCAACCTGCATCCAGCAGTTTCGTAACTGCTTGCTTTAGCACCCCTTCCAACCCGTGTTGGACCTGAATGCTAGGGGGTGGCCCTCATCTAGAGGAACTCGATGCTCATTGGGGCTTAGTCCTATCAAGTCATCAGTGATATACCTAATTGTCTTTTTGTGGCTCTTCAAGACCGTTAGAAATTGTTCTTCACCTGCAATAAACTCTAAGACAAGCACATCATCTGAAGTATCACAGGAGGGGGAATGGGGAATGCAATCATGGGTCGGGTCATCAATAACATCAACCTTATAGCATGCTTCCTCTAGCATAGGACTTTTCAAAACGGTGGTTAGATTAAAAGTGACCTCATCATCTCCTACAAATAGTGTAAGCTTACCATTTTTCACATCAATTACTGCACCTGTAGTATGAAGGAATAGCCTACCCAAAATAATTGGAATTTGCGTATCTTCCTCCATGTCAAGCACAACAAAATCAACGGGAATAAAAATTTTACCTACTCTAACAGGCACATCTTCTAGAATACCTAGGGGGTATTTAATAGAACGGTCAGCCATTTGCAAAGTAATATTGGTAACTTTCAAACTTCCCAAATTTAATTTTGAGGAAACAGATAATGGCATAACACTCACACTAGCACCCAAATCACACAATGCTTTATCAATGAATAGTCTACCAATGTGACAGGGAATAGAGAAACTACCAGGATCTTTTAATTTTGGTGGAGATTTATTTTGTAAAAAGGCACAACATTCCTCAGTAAATGCAACTGTCTCCACCTCATTAAAAGCCCTTTTTCTAGTCAAGATATCTTTCATGAATTTTGCATAAGCAGGCACTTGAGTAATTAATTCTGTGAAAGGGACTGTTACCTGAAGATTCTTGACGACTTCCAAAAACTTACCAAATTGCTTGTCCAGCTTACTCTTGAGTTCACGATTGGGAAAAGGAAGTTTGATAGGAGGAACCTCTTTTGGCTTCAATTGTCTCCCCATGTTCAGTCGCTTGCTTAGAGTTCTCCTTGTCAGTTTCAGATTCATCTTGGACCCGTTCCCCATCGTTTCTCACACTCACAGTATCATTAGTAGGCATGGGTGGTCCATTATAATGAGAACCACTGCAGAGAGTGATGGCTTTTGCCGAGTTTGTTGGCTGAACAGGTTGTGCTGGAAAAGCACCTTGTTGTCGAGTAGAGTTCAAAGTGGCTAACTGTGCCCACTGGTTCTCCAACATCTTGTTATGAGCTAGAATGGACTCAATCTGTGCCTTGTCAGCTTGTCTGTCTTTTTGCAATTGCAGCATCATATTTCTCATCTCAACCATCATAGGATCAGCAGGAAGGGCTTGTTGAGATGGATTGAAAGGTGGTCTAAGAAACAAGGAGGATGTTGAGAAGGTTGTTGGTAGTACCTATGGTTCATTTGTTGTGCAAGTGGTTGTGGTGCAGGAGGATTTAGGACATTAGTGCTCTTATATGACAGATTCGGATGATTGCTCAATCCTGGATTGTATGTGTTGGAGTATGGGTTATTCTGCCGATATGATTGAAAGGCATTAAATTGTTCGAGCGAACTCCGACAGTCCTGTGACCAATGTCCAACTATACCACAATTTTCACACAAGATCTCAAATGTAGTACCTAAAGCAACAACACTCGCGGGAGAGGAGAGTTACATATTATCTAGCTAATTACTGATGGCATTCAACTGTGCAGCCAATAGGGATATAGAATCAATCTCATGCTTGCCGCCCTTGTTAGCTAGTCCTCGAGGGTTGCCATATTGAGAGTTGTGGATAGCCATCTCCTCGATTAAGTCATGTGCGGCATCAATTTCTAGTTTCATGAATCTCCCGTTTGCTGCAGAGTCAAGAATAAGTCTCGAGTTGTTCCCCAAACCATTTTAAAATCCCTGAACTAGGAACCATTTTTGTAGACCATGATGGGGAAATTCTCTCTGGAGGTCCTTGAATCTTTCCCAAGCCTCATGTAAAGATTCGTCGTTACCTTTGGTGAAATTTGTGATCTGACTACGCAACATAGCAGTCTTCTCTGGAAGGTAGTACTTCCTGTAGAAAGCTAAGGCCAAGGTATTCCAGTCTGTGATCCCAAGAGTGGCTCGATTAATCCTATTGTACCACATCTTTGCCTTTTCTCGAAGTGAAAATGGGAAAAGAATCTCCCGAATTTGATCTTGTGTTACTCCCTACTGCTTAATAGTAGAAAATATTGGCAGAAGCCCTGATAATGTAGATTAGGGTCTTCATTAGGTCCACCACCAAATTGTTTCCTTCGGATCATGTTCAACAGTGCACGTTTGATCTCAAAATTAATAGCTTCGATTTCGGGCATATTGATTACTCTTGGGAAGTTCAGCCAAGGAGGGGTGGGAAAAGTCAGTAAGTCTCCGAGCCATCTCTAATTCTGTTGGAGTAGTAGAAACAGTACTTCTAGAATCAGAATCAGAATCAGAATCCAAGCCCCTGAATTATCTCGCAACTGCCTGAAGAAGTTTGTTATTCTGTCTATGAAAGGATCTTTCAATTTCAGGATCAAATGGGAAGCCACCTGAACTCAAACTCCTGCGCATAGACGAACTAAAGAACAAATAATTAAGAGATTTTGTCCCAAAGAACAAGTGTTCTTTGAGACGATATATAATCTAGACTCTAAAACAATTAAAGAAAATAGAACAAAATCGTTTCCCCGGCAACGGCGCCAAATTTTGACAGGCTAAAGTCGTATCACCTAATCAAAATTAATCCTAAAGTCCTCTAACAAATAGTAGTCAGGGAAGTAGGGTCGAATCCACAGGGAAACAATGTTCTTTTCCTAATTGTCGATCAAATCTAGATTATAAGGAGCGAGTGTTTGTTTGTAATTATACTAAACTAGACAATAACTATATCAAGAATATCAATAATAAAGAGTCTAGGGCGTAGGTTCACCAATGAACAATATTCCAGGATGAAGCACAATAATCAATAATGAATAATGCAGTCAAACAGGTTGATTTCCTCTCTCGAGTCGAAATTAACCATAGAATGATATGAACAGGCTCTCGCAATTTATTAATACCAACTCCACCTATTGAAAATAGCCTTAATATCAAGTTTATACCTCTTGGCGCATAACCTAATATTGCAATACTATAACAATCAAATCTGGCCAAATCGGATTGAATAGAGATAATACATTCAATAGGAATCAACATACATCATCAAAAATCAATACTTTATAAACATCCCTTCATAAATATTCATGGATCCCCTTAACCCTAGAAATAAACTACTCAATCATAATTGGGGAAAACATACTCATGATGAAACAAGTAAACATGGTGAATCAATAATCAAAGATTGAATAAGAATAACAAGAGAAGAGAAGAAATACCAATGTAGAACCAATCTTGCAAAATCCAAACTTCTATTGAAAATCCAACATAAAAATGGCAAAGAGTAATACTAGGGTTCTTCAGTAATTAAAATGTGCTTAGAAAACTAAAGCTAAAGCTATAATGTAAAAACCTAGTCTTTCAACCCTAAAAGGATAAGTATTTATATGAAAATAAGATTCAGCGCAACACGCGCTTCAAAACGCATAAAAATTGCCCCGCCCGGGTTTCTGGGGCGGATTCCGCCCGACTGGGCGGTCGTCAGGTCACTTTTTGTAGAAGTGAAATAGCGCCCCGCCCGGTCGGGCCCGCAACAAAATATTTTCTTTTCTTCCAAATCTTCTCCAAACGATGAAATTTGGCTAAGTAAGGGCGCCCGGGCAGCCGGGGCGGTTCCGCCTGGCCGGGCCGTCGTCAGCCTGCACAAACTCTCTATCTTAAAAATGCCATAACTTCTTCGTTATTCTTCAGAATTAGGCAAGTGAACACTCGTTGGAAAGCTCTTGAAGTGTATAATCTAACCCAATTGAAATTACTGCATTTAGATTTGTATAACTTGAGATATAATCAAAAGAGTGCACTGGAGTCATTTTTCTACTTCTTTCACTATTCGCTTTGCTTCAAAACTCTTCCAACTCAATGCTCGTGCTCTCAAAAGTACATCATCTCTTGTAGTGATAGAAATGAGTAGGAAATGCACTAAAACATGCTAATTCCTACAATGATCAACCTAAAACTACAAACACACTACAAGTAGAACATTAGTACTAAAAATAGCTCCAAAGAGCGCAATTAAGACAAATAATCAATGAGGGACGGGGGTAAAAAAACTCTATATAAAATAGACATATCAACAATCTCCACCTTGAAGTAAATAAAAAAGCTTTTCCCATGGCAGCTTGACCAATTATTTCTTCAAGGCTTCGAGCTTCACCCGCAAATACAATGGGTGGGAAAGATTCAAGAGTCTTTAGAACCGAATCCAACTCATTCGAGTCCGGGTATTCAGGTTGTTGAATGGCTCTTTTTTACTTACAACCTTCTAGGGACCCTTTTGAGTATGGGTTGCGAGTGGTGGTGCTATTTGAGGGAGATTTGGAAGATGATGAGGCTTTGATTGGGATGAGAGAGAAAGTGGGTTGATGGGGTTTTCGAGAATTCAATTGAAGAGAGTTGTTGAAGATGAATTTTGATGTCACAGATGAAGTGTTGATTGTCAAAGCCATATCTTCCGCCACAAAATCCGGCAAATTCTACAACATGCGCAACCTATTCATCATTGTCGCCAGAATAACGAGTACGAAGAAGAAGAATACGATGACAATGATGGCCACACTGGAATGGGAGGTATTTCGAATCCAGGTTGTGATTTCGAATTTGGAATTGTGATGATTTTATATGGGTTTATTTTCTTATGGTTGTGCTGGTGAATTTTAATTTGGGTTTTTTTTTGTGTTGAGGATGGTGATTGATGGTGGAAATTGTGTTGTCGGTGATGGTTTTGGAGTAGCTATGAGAGTAAGGTGATGTGGTGTTGGTTGTGATGGAAGGTGATAAAAGGGGTGATAAAAGGGCTTGGAAGGATGGAACTAGGGAGAGATGAGGGTGGTGGACTGGTGGGTTTTTTTTTTTAGGGGTAGAAGGGTTGGTTGTAAGGAGAGAGACAGAGGGGAAATTTTTTTTTTTTTTAATTTAAAAATCTAATCAATAAAAGCATAACACGTAGCACATTTTACCGGTTTAAGAGGTTAGTAATAGGTCATTTATCAACTCAACCTATTAAAAGTTTATCTAAGAACAGAGTTAGCTTATTCCAGGATAATCAAAAGTTTGGCTTAGTTTAGGTGGCCTACATAACCACAGTGAGTCTCAGGCTGATGGTGATGATTTTGGAGAACATGGGACAAAAGGAGATTTGGGGGAGGATGAGGAAATAGTTGATAGTGATGGGGAGGTTGCCAGTGTATTAGGGTCAGATGAGGAAGGACCTTTGTACCCTAAATTTAACCCAGATATGGATTTCAAGGGTAAGGTAGAGCTCAGTAAAGGATTGAAATTTCCTTCAAACACAATTTTCAGAAAGGCCTTAACCCACTATGCCATTGACCATGGCTTTGACTACTACTACTTACACAACAATAACACAAGGGTTTCAGCTTATTGTGCAAAGATGTGTAAGTGTCCTTGGAAGAAGGCAAGGATTTTGATGTGCAAGTGCAAGGCTCCAAGGAAGTGCAGATTTAGGATACACTGTAAGAAGTTGAAGGGGGAGGAAACTTGGCAAATAAAAAGCTTGAGGTTGAAGCACATCTGTGGGTGGCAACATCAGAACTCCAAGCTCACTTCACAATACCTAGCAGAGAGGTACCTTGAAGATTGGAGGGATGACCCTTCTTGGAAGCTGAAAGCTTTTATAAAAAGAGCAAGAAGGGAATGCAAGTGTGAAATAGGGTATTATAAGGCTTACTATGCTAGAGAGAGGGCTTTGAAAATGATCTTTGGAGATGCAGCTGTGGAGTATGAGAGGGTATGGGATTATGTTGCTTCCATAAGGAAGTATAACCCAGGTAGCACTACTATGGTGAAAGTGGAGGGAGTTGAAAACCCACAGCCTCTGTTTCAGAGGTTATATGTGTGTCTGGCAGCTTGTAAGGCTGGGTTTGTTGCTGGATGTAGGCCCATTATTGGTGTGGATGGAGCCCATTTGAAGGGAGCATATCCTGGAATCCTTTTGACAACTGTTGGGAAAGATGGAAACAACAACATCTTCCCAGTAGCTTGGGTTGTTGTTGAGACAGAGACTTCAGAAACCTGGAGCTGGTTCCTTGACCTTGTGAGGACTGATATTGCATCAGTTGCAGTATCAATCACTTGGGTTCATGAACAAGATGAATTGACATATATGTCTGACAGACAAAAGATAATGCAACCCTAAATGTGTTTGATTTTCAATTAATTTGTGAAGCATGTGCTAATAACTAACTGCAATTGGTGTGTTTGTCCTTTGCAAGGGTTTATTGGATGCATTCAAGACTGTGATTGTAACAACCCGTAATTTTCACCCTTTATTTTTGGTGTTTGTTTACATTAAAATGATATTTTTCGTAAAAATAAATAATTTATTATTTAGATTATTTTTGGAATGTGTTGTGAAAATGTGTATATATTTTTATATGTTGTGATATATTTATATATATTTATTTTAAGTTGTTAGTTATTTATTTTAAAGGTTATATTAGTTTCGTTATTTGTTTAGGCGTTTAGGATGCAGTTTTGTCGCGTAGCGTTTTTGTAACGTTGTTGGACCGACTTGGGTGATGAAATGTTGCATCGCATGTGGTGTGTCATGCTGGCCGAAAATCAGCAATTATGGTGTGGAGGATGAAGAGTTTTGGTGCTCATTAAGTTAACCTTTGGATCTCTTGTAACCCCCTATTTAATTCCCCATTAACCCACCTTTATAATCACCCTTTAAACCATTGCTTAATGAGGTTATTAATCAAGTTTTTGCTGCATTCTAACCCCCATTTTCGCCCAACCCTTAGAGAGGAAGAGAAAGAGTTCTTCTCTCTTCTCGGATTTTCGTCCATTTTTGCACACCTATTTTGTTTAGATCATATCTCCTTCGTTTCTTATCCGAATTGGACGTGTGAGTAGTCAAAATCCATCTACTTGGAAAGATCTTGCTCGTGGTTTTCATTTTTGAAGAAAGGGAAAGACGCGAGTGCAGTTTTCGTTTCAATCAGTCGGGTTATCCGGTTTTTGTTCCCTATCACACCTTCACGAAATTAACCATATCCAGAGATCTAACCGTTGGATCATTCTCAAATTTGGAAAGCACGTTTATACCATCTTGATCTTCACTTGACCCGAGCGATTGTGAATCCAATCTTTCAATCACCGGAAATCATGGTCGGAACAGAGCAGTACGAAATAAGAGTTTTCAACGTTCAAGAAGAAAACGCCTAGTGACTTGTTGCTACAATTATCGTTCGGTGTGCTTTGAGGTTAGAAGAGAATTTGGTTTGCGTAACTCTTAACTATATATTTAGATTCAGCTCTCCTCCCGACGTTCCAGGTAACTAGTAGTTATCTTAGAACGATAGAGATTAGAGTATTTTTCGGTATTAGATTATTACGCAAGGAAATTGTTTAAAATACTTTTTGTATGAAATTATACGTGAATGTTCTTGATGTATGCTGTGGGAATATTATGTGTAGCAAAATAATTTTCGTTTGATTTTTACTATTTATTTGATTTATTTGGTAATTTATGCGTTTAAGGCTTATCTGCAAAATAAATAGTGAACGAATGTTATAATTGCTTAAATTATTTTTAGTGAATCTTGTTATATGTTTTATATGTATTTCATGCCTTGGAATAATTTTTGTCTACTGTTTACAAGTTTATTTAATTGGTTTATCTGTTTTTACATTTTTGTGTATGTCAGTATATAAATCGTGAAAATTATTTATGTAGGTCTAAAATTTCATTCCATTGCATATTATGTATTACTGTGAGTTTATGCATGTTATGTAAATTTTTGGTAATTTTTGGGCGTTTATTTCTATTTTTAATTATTATATTGGCTTTATTGAGTATTCTGTAAATTAATGTTTAAAAATACTTATAGAGTCCGAAACTTATAAATAAAATTTATACCATGTCAGTGGGGCCATAATGGTCGTAATATAATTGTTTTGTTATTTTAATGATCGCACTTATTAGTTTAATAATTATTATCGTGTTTTTGTTGTGAATTTGAGGATATTCTTTTTAATTATTTAAGAGCTTGTTAATCAGAAATAATTTGTGATCTTTTATGTTCTTGGATGCTGGTATTTAGTAGGTTGCTGTAAGTATTATTGGTATCATTATGTTTATGTTTGATTTATGTAAAAATGATTAATTGTGCACTATTCATTTATTTAATAAGCCTTGGAGTTAATTGGTGATGCATTTCTAATTGATACTGTTAGTGTTGTAAAAACTATTTCATTATCATTGTTGATGCTTAGTGATGTTCAAAGTATTGTGGTTGGAGATATTTGTTGTAAGTTTGTAAGTTACTACATTGAGGATTTTTGAAGAATTACTTTTGATGAATTATGGGGTATAAGGCCGGGTGGCATCCCTTTTGACGAATATTTTTGAGATGAATGATACTTTGATGATATTTATGAATTATGATTTTATTTTTGAGATAAGAACATCCGGTGGGATAGATGTAGTCCCCGGTGAAGAACATGCCAACCACCTGGTTTGCGAACTAGGAGTACACCTGAGTTAATTGTTGTCGTCCGAGAGGTCAGGGAGTTCTGCGTGTTCTACCCTGCATCGGGAGTTTGGCCATTCTTAGACACAGGCAGTGGGGAACGTAAGCCCATAGACTGACCTGGAGATTGCGATCTGACAAACCTTAGGAAGTGAATTGCGATTCACTGGCGTTCTGTTTCTGACTCAATCACTTGTTTTACCTATACTTTAATTTTAATAAAAGTACTCTTGAGATGATTTATTTATTTTTATCCAATTCACTTGCTATTTATTATTCATTTGCGTTACTTGTGAGTTATATGGAAGTGGATGCATATTGTAGTTGACTTGACCTTATTCTTTCCTTTCTTACTAATCTATGTCTGGAATAGACTTTGATTTCTTTTGTTCTGGGAGAATTGCTAGTTACTCCCCACTGATTGTGGATGTTTGTTGTATATTTTGCAGGTTTTGTTGATGGGAATCTTCTTTGGTTTTGGGATCGGGTTGAGATGTGAGCATTAAAATGTTAGATGTTTTAGGCCTAGACTTTTAGTTAGTTGAAGACTTAGTTTTATCTTTTGGATATTACTCTAATTAATTTAATTTATTTAGACTATTTACTTATGTTGGTTTATCACTTAGTTATTTTAACGCATTTCTTGTAGTAGTGACATTCCCAGAAGACGATGTTTCCGCCATCGTCCTATTAATACTATTATTATTTCTTTCTTTTCCGCTTTGAAATTCTGGGGTGTTACAGTGATGCCTAATGCTGAAACAAGATACTGTTGCAGACACATATGGAGCAACTTCAAGAACAAGTTCCCTGGTGTGGTGTACAAGGAGCACTTCTGGAAGGCAGCTAGGTCTTCAACTAAGGTAAATTTTTAAACTAAAGCAATGTTTTTTGTTCAATTTAAGATGCTAATGTTTGGTGTTCAACTGTTGTGAGTAATAATGTTCCTTTTGCACTGTCACAGCATCATTTCAACTAACATATGGAAAAAATAAAGGGGATAAATGTGGAAGCCTTCAATTATCTTCAAGTAATTCCAGCAGCCCATTGGTCCAGGCATGCATTCAGTACTGCTTCCAAATCTGTGATGCTTCTCAATAATTGTTGTGAAAGCTTCAACAGTGTATTGAGAGAGGCAAGGACTAAGCCAATTCTGCAACTCATGGAATGGATTTGTAGGTATGTTATGGGTAGGTTTTTCTCAAAAAAGGAGGGTTTAAAAAGCTTCAGTGGTGTCATCATGCCATCAATGGTGAAGATGGTGGAGAGAGGCTTGTAAGAAGCAACAAACATGAAGATCAGTGAAGTAGATTTACATGAATTTGAGGTTGACCATGAAGATGATACATGTAACACCCCATCCTTTTACTACTAAGATACTAAACAATATCTAATCAAGATTTACTAAAAAGACGTTAGCGGAAATAACGTCAGGACGGTTATGCTACTCTAAAGCAATAATTAAAGATAATCTCAAACCAAAGTTTCATAGCTTCAAAAATTAATATCTGAAAACATTATGGTTCTAATAAAAAGGAACATCCCAAATCATAACATAACATCATCCAAAATTACGAGACATGCAGGTCTCCCATTAAATCTCAAATAAAAGCTAAATGTCTTTGAGACCTAGCACAACATAGGACTCTCTATTGTCCGTATAGAACTCATCTACCAAAAAGACTACCAGAAGCTTCCTCTCACTACCAACCCACACTCTGCTAGCCCAAGCAGTCACAAGTCTAGCAGTCATTTCCATCTGCAAGGATATATTAAATAATTCCACAGTCAGTGGGGAGTAACTACCAGTTCTCCCAGAACAAAAGCAATCAAAGCATGATTCAGACATAGATTAATAAGAAAGGAAAGCATACGACTATGATAACAATAACATTCATCCAAAACCATAAAGCTCCCAAGTGATACAAGTGATAGCCAACATCAAGTAAACAAGATATAGTGAGTAAATCAACTCTAGAATACTTAAATAATAATAAAACAAAAGTACAACAAGTTATTGAGTCAGAAACCGAACGCCAGTGAATCGCAATTCACTTCCTAAGGTTTGTCTGATCGCAATCTCCAGGTCAGTCTATGGGCTTACGTTCCCCACTGCCTATGTCTAAGAATGGCCAAACTCCCGATGCAGGGTAGAACACGCAGAACTTCCTGACCTCTCAGACGACAACAATTAACCCAGGTGTACCCCTAGTTCGCAAACCAGGTGGTTGGCATGTTCTTCACCGGGGACTACATCTATCCCACCGGATGTTCTTATCTGAAAATAAAATCATACATATCATCAAAGTATCATTCATCTCAAAAATATTCGTCAAAAGGGATGCCACCCGGCCTTATACCCATAATTCATCAAAAACAACTCTTCATAATTCCTCAAAAATAATAACTTACAACAAATGTCTCCAACAATAAACACCTTGAACATCTCTAAGCATCAACAATGATATTAAACTAGTTTTAACAGCACTAACAGTTCAATAAAAAATGCATCACCAATTAACTCCGAGGCTTATTAAATAAATGAATAGTACACAATTAATCATTTTTACGTAAATCAAACATAAACATAATGATACCCAATAATACTTACAGCAACCTACTAAACACCAGCCTCTAAGAACATAAAAGATCACAAATTATTTCTGATTAATAAGCTCTTAAATAATTTAAAAGAATATCCTCAAATTCACAACAAAAACACAATAATAATTATTAAACTAATAAGTACGATCCGTAAAATAACACAAAAATTATCATACGATCCTAATGGCTCTACTTACATGGTACAATTGTTATTTATAATTTTTGGACTCTAAAAGTATTTTTAAACGTTAATTTACAGAATACCCAATAAAGCCAATATAATAATTAAAAATAAAAGCCCAAAAATTACCAAAAATTTACATAACATGCATAAACTCACGTTATTACATAATGTACAAAAAAATAAACCTGACAGAAACGATTTATATACTGACATAAACGAAAATGCAAAAACAGATAAATCAATTAAATAAACCTGTAAAAGTAGGAAAAAATTATTCCAAGGCATTTAAAACATACTTCACATACAACATGGTTCACGAAAAATAATTTCAGCAATTTTAACATTCGTTTATAATTATTATGGAAATAAGCCAAAATCGCACAAAATACCAATTAAATCAAATAAATACTAAAAATCAGACGAAAATTATTTTTCTATATACAATATTCATACAGCATGCATCAAGTATATTCATGTCAAATTTCGTCAATAATTTCATTCAAAAAGTATTTTAAACAATTCCTAGCGTAATAATCTGATACCGGATAATACCCTAATCACTATTGTTCTAAGATAACTACTAGTTACCTGGATCGTCGGAGGCGAGCTGAATATTACTGGAAAACCCCATTATAGGCGTGCACCCTTCTCCTTCTTCAATCCCCAAGCACCACGTACAAGAAAGAGGCAAGTAGAACAAGTCACGAACAATTGATGAAGAGTAGAAAATGAAAAATTTGAGAGAATGATGAAGATGATGATGGCCGAATTTAATTGAATATGGCAGCAATGGTGTTCTGATTTTTAATCAGAATTTGGAGTGTTAAAAGGATGAAGCAAATGGCCTGGTTTCATTTAGGAGAAATGATGAGGGGGGTTATGGGGGTTACAAACTACCAAAAGTCATCAAATAAAAGAAAAGAAATGAAAGAAGAGAAGCTTCTTCCTTCTCCCTCCACATAGCCGGCTGTCCAAGCCCAAGTACACGAAAAAAAAATTTCGGCCCAAGTCATCAAAGATCCATGCAACAAAAGTCCATCACGCGATAAATCGATAATTTCCTAAATCACGCCTAAACTTTGAAAATACTTAATAATGAAAATAATTCTAATAAATTTTATTATAAATATAAATATAATGCACACATTAGCACGCCATATAAATAGAAATAATAATTGGGCTCCCAAAATTATAAAAATAAAAATCATTGATTTAGAGAAAATAATAATTTTAGAGAAAACTTTTGCGAAAAACTAGGAGCAAAATTATGGGTCGTTAGAATACATATGTGGTCAATTTGGAGCAGCAAGAGTGCACTTGTTTCAGGTGGCAACTCATGGGTATACCATGTTGGCATGCCTTGGCATGTATGCAGAAGAGGAGATTGAACTATGAGGAGTTCATACACCCTGCATATCATGTTGAAACATATTCCAAGGCCTATGCTCCTAGCTTCAGAGCCATGCCAGGACAACAACAGTGGGCTCAAACCCCTCATCTAAAACCTTTGCCTCCACACACAACAAGAATTCGTGATTTTACCGTCCGTCTCAATCGGTCGGTAAAACAAGTAAAACGGTCGGTAATCGTATTACCGACCGTTAGACAGTCGCCCAACTGCGGTCGTTAAACTGCTGGTCGGTAATATCAAAATACCGACTGTTTAACGGTCGGTAAATTATTACCTACCGATTTCTTAAATTTACCAACCGATCTTGTGCCATAGGTAATCACCTAGTGTTTTACGGTAGGTAAATGCGGTAGGTAATCACCTACAACTTAAATGTTGATGTTTACCTACCGAACCTTTGGCTGTCGGTAATATCAAGGTAGCGGTAGGTAATTACCAACTGTTTGATGAGTTTTACCGACTACTTTTGTTAAGTTGGACAGCGTAATTAAATGTGTAAGTCTACCGTTATGCGGTCGGTAATTTGTTGTTGTTTTCTTAAAAAAAAAATATATGTTTACCACAATATAGACTACTTTTTCATTCCATAACAAAATAATAGGTTTGTTACAACCTATATTAAACATCATATTCTCCACGATATAGATCTAATAGTAATTCCAACAACCTTAAATTAAACATCAGTTTTCTAAAAATATATAATATACTAATAAATTAGTCACATGAAAGTTGTCCAAAAGGCTATAAGTCTAAGTACTACAAGGAAATCCCGATCCACCACCAGAAGGATCACGTGGGTCACGTGGTTGGGTGAAAGGGAAAGTACTTCCACATTGAGTCATCATTTGAGAATACTCTTCCATTGTCGTCTTCATCTCCTCCATGTATTTCTTTGCCTCTTCCCTTTCCTTTTCAGCTTGGAGACGCTGTGTCTCCCACTCATTTCTTTGCCTCTGAAATTCAGCTTATTGATCAGCTAGTTGTTGCTGATATTGCTCCACGGTAGTTGAAAGCTGAGAAAGCAAAGAAGGCGTGTAGACACTAGAAGAGCTACTAGTGCGGGTTGATGATTTTTTGTAAAGTAGATCACCACTTGTACCTAAGCCAGGAATTAATCCTTTTTTCCTCCCACCCACTGTCTTAAAGTACACCTCATTGGGATCTTTGTTGACTCCCTTCTCTCTATATTCATCCATTTTCTTATCATAATCATCCTACATCAAATAAACAAGTTTAATATACATACATAATATTTCCAGGAAAAAATAGACAGAGTTTTGTTTAAATTTAGACTACAAAAAAATGAATATGTATGTACCTGCAAGCATGCAAAGTGCAAGGGAATCCAATATTCCATCTAACAATTTAGACTATTAACTAATCAACATCAATCCCATAATTTTTCACAAACTATAACTTCGACAACATTATAACTCAAAACTAAAAAACAAAATGTTCATGTTTCTTACATAATGAAACAAGTAAATTGTAAACTAATTTAAACAACGAACGTCGAACAACATGAAAAATAATCAAGCTCTAATGCTTAAAATACTTACATTTCTAGAAAAAAAATAGGCAACGTTTTTATTGTATTTTGGAACAAAAAAAAATAATTTCATGCCTACAAACATGTAAAGTAAAAACAGATATTATATTTCATCTAATAATCTCTCCAATAAACCAACCAACCATTCATCCAATCCAAAGAACCAACATTCATCCAACCAATCATCCAAAGAACCAACCATTCATCCAAACAACCATCCAAACCATCTAAATATTATATTTCATCCAACCAACTATAAAAAAAATATTATATTTCATCACCATCCAAATATATTTGTAATTTGTATTTGATCAAATTTAGTTTACTAACCATGATTTGTTTTGATTTGGACCCAATGAGTTGCTTGCCTTGGCCTGGTTGTCGTTCCTTTGAATGCGTCTGCAAGTAAATATCAGCAGCTTTTGGCAAGACTCCTCCATTTTTTGCATCCTAGTTAAAAAAATAAACTTTATTATTATATTATAAGTATGAAATATTCAACTTATGAATGGTTACTAAAAGTAATATACTCACCATCCTTCTTGCATACTCGGCCGTAGAAATTGAACCTTGACAATGTCCAGGTTCTACAACACCTTTCATGGATCCTCCTCTCTTGTTCTTTTTCGCTTGTTCTGATTTTTTCTTAAACTCATCATCTTTTGTTTTTTGCATAAGTTGTTGGTGTACTTGCTCTGGCATCCATATTGATCTTACACCTTTTTTCTTCGATGTCACCCAATGGTGCAAGTCTTTAAGTCTTTTAGCTGCTTTGCGTTCAAAACCTTCTCTTACTTGCGAATCCAACTCCGAACGCCAAGAGTATTTACGCTGTATCATGCAAAGATTAGAACTAACTCCATAGTTCATAGTTGATTTGTGTTTGCCATATTCATGTGTTTGAAAATAGTATCCATTGACGAAAAACTGATTCCATGACTTCACTTGTCTAACGGGACCCATTGCAAGAGCATGAACTACATCGCTATTAGTCCCCTCTTGTAGTATCTAATTTCATAATGTAAACATATACATAATTTGCGTTAGAAAAACCTTTCATTTAGTTAAGACTTATATTTTATTAATTAAAAACTCACATGGTTTCTGAACCATTTTAGGATACTCGGCTTCACATTTGCTCCAGATCTCATCCAATGATATGTGTGGATGTGTCTCCAATATATGTTTTTCAAAGATCCTATTATTATTTGACGGAAGCACGATTAGAGAAGTTTTTAACTAGTTACATCACTTAGGCATGAAAAACAATTTTACCTTTCATATTTGCTTAAGATACCACTGTTTGCAAGAACATAAAGGTGTGCATGATCATACTCTTTATCTTGCAAGAAGCGTAAACGGCCGTTGGTAGATGTACGCCCATAATCCACCCTAAACATCACAGGAATATGTCGATCATGATGGTTTTCAATGACGGAAGTGACGTTTCTACCCAAATCTCTTGTTTTAGTATCAACTTCTGGTTGGAAGTAATTCGAACAAAAATATGATATTTCCTCACATAGGTATGCATTGCAAATAGAACCCTCCACACGTGCCTTGTTTCCAACCTTACGCTTCAAGTGATTGAGAAACCTACCAAATAAATCAACATTTAGATATCGATTATGAAAACTTCGTCATATTAGAACTTCATTCTTAAAAGAAAGTATTTTTACTTAAAAATTTCTTTCTTACCTTTCAAAGGGATACATCCACCTATATTGCACTAGACCACAAACCTTAGCTTCACAAGCCAAATGAATTGGCAAATGCTCCATCGAGTTGAAGAATGCAGGAGGAAATATCTTTTCAAGTTTGCACAAAATTTCAGCTATATTTTTATCCAAACGATCCATATCATCAACTTGGATAGTGGATGCACATAAGTCACGAAAGAATTGACTGATCTCAGTAATTGCTTTCCAAACATGCGAAGGAAGCAACTCTTTCAAAGCAACCGGTAGTAACCTCTCCATAAAGACATGACAATCATGGCTTTTCATTCCAAAAAGCCTAGATGTTCGAAGATCAACACATCTACTCAAGTCAGATGCAAATCCATCCGGGAACTTTAAGTCACGAACCCATTCACATAAGACCTTCCTTTGAGCCTTGTCAACTGCAGAAGGGGCTTTTGGCATGAATTCGTTTCCTCGTTCGTCGTAGGTGAGCTCTAACTGTCGACGCTTACATAGACACTTCAAGTCTTTTCTTGCACTAACAGTGTCTAAAGTTTGGCCTTTCACATCCATCACTGTGTGTATAAGTTGATCAAAAAAGTTTTTCTCAATGTGCATGACATCCAGGTTGTGTCGAATAACAAAATCTTTCCAATAAGGAAGTTCCAAAAAGAACTTTGTTTAAACCAACCCTTTTTAGCTTTCTTCAAGATTTTGAGAGCTTCAGGGCCATCAGTGGCTTTAGGCAAGTCTTTCACACATTGCCACATATCATCTCCGGACATCATAGGTGGAGCCATGCCATTTTCCAATTTATTTTTGCGAAAAGCTGTTTTATTTTTACGAAAAGGGTGATCATGTGGAAGAAACTTCCGGTGGCAATCAAACCATGAGACTTTATTGCCATTATCAAGCCAAAATGCCTTAGTTTCTTCCATACAATATGGACAAGCCTTTTTCCCAGCAGTAGCCCATCCAGACAACATACCATATGCAGGAAAATCACTTACGGTCCACAAAAGCGCTGCACGGAGCATGAAATTTTGCTTCTGTGAAATATCATAAGTCATAGCACCAATCTCCCACAATTGTTTGAGCTCTTCAATTATTGGTTGCATGTAGACATCTAAATTACCCTTTGGATTCTTAGGACCAGGAACTAGTAAAGAAAGGAACATGAAAGGCTTTTTCATACACATTGATGGAGGCAAATTATATAGAGTAAGAATTACAGGCCAACAAGAATATTACCAAAGGGTGAAAAGCGATCAGTGCACAAACCTAATCGAACATTACGTGTCTCAGAGGCAAAATCACGGAAAGTGGTATCAAAATGCTTCCACGCCTCACTATCACTAGGATGTTCCATAGTACCCGGAACCTGACGATTTTTGGCATGCCATGTCATGTTCTCTGAAATATTCTTCGTCGCATAAAGCCTTTGCAATCGGGGTGTGATAGGAAAATATGTTAGGACTTTTTCTGGTATAAGCTTGTCTCTAGGAGTCTTCTTGTAGCGATCACACTCACATATACTACACTTGAGTAAATGTGCGTCGCCTTTCTAAAATAGCATACAACAGTTACGGCATGTATGTATCTTCTCATGTGGGAGTTGTAAGCCTTTAAGAACTTTCTTAGTATCATAGAAAGTTCTACTCATTTGGTTGTTATTTGGAATCGCTTCATTCAATAAAGATGCAAATCCATCAACACACCTGTGTGGTAGATTGTACTCACACTTCAAAGATATTATTCTTGATGCCATCTCCAAGACAGATACTTTACTCCCTTTATACAACGGGCTATCGGCAGCTTTAAGGAGCTCAAAAAATTTCTTAGCTTCGTCATTTGGCTCCTCTTCGACATTATTTGTTTGCTCATTGTTTGGATTTTCTTCATTATGTCTAAGAGCATCAACAATCATGTCTCTATAAGGATTTGATGGCTCCGATGGGGGTTCGTTAATAGTTTCCCCGTGACATATCCAATCAAAATAGTCATGACAAAATCCTTTTATTATAAAGATGTTCTCTAACTATGTCAACATCAAAGACTCTTTTGTTGTTACACCGAAAGCATGGACATTTAATTTTCTCAGCGTCTTTGAATTTATGATTTTGTTGTGCGAATTCAATAAAATCTCGAACTCCATTCACAAACTCAGTCTTGAGAAAGCGTCCCTCAAGCCTATCATACATCCAACTACGTTCTCTTCGTTTCATGATACTTAATTCTACACATCTCAATTAAAATAATATTACTAACAAACTCTAAAATCAACATCATTTACTACATTAAACTTTATTCACGTCAAAATGAACATAGAAGTATCACACATTATGTTAAAAATTACAAGTTATCCGAATAAGTCAAATTAAGGTAATTTCACCCTGATATCAAATTTTACATATACCACCATTAGTCTATCATAATTACACAGATCTAGGAAAAATAAGAATTTATACTTATATACTTACATACACCGGCGGATCATAGGTAAGGCGACTCCCAGCACTAATTAAGTTGTCCTTTTTTATATATCCAAAACATACTCTGCTTCCTTCTTTTAATGAATGTTTTTTCTTCTTTATTTTCCAATATCTCTTGTTGTATCTTATTTTGAGAAGTCCTTTTAAATTAATTGTTTCTATTTCCTTTTGCTTCATTTTTCTTATATGTGTCCAACTCTAATCAGTACTCTCTTTTTTCTCAAAATACATTCCTAACTATAAAGTAAAATTTTGTTTAAAAAAATATTGGTGTAACATCAATGTTACTTTATTTTCCTTTTGTTGGTTATGAGCTAAAAATGACTTAATTACCTTGATTAATACTGATTCATTTAACTTAGATGGTGACCCTTTTAGAGCAAAAGAATAAGAGCTGATCTTTCAACAACTTTATTGTAAAATACTTAGAGAAGACTTACTCGAGAGAAATTTCATACTTGATTTCTTAAAAAATGAGTTACTAATAAACTAGTCCTTCAATTTATGGAAAAACTAACCATTTATTAATGAAACACTCTTTCAATTCCTTGAACTACTTTTAATATTGGTCGAAAAAAATAAATGGACAACAAAATTTAAGTGTTGAGGTTTAGATGTTTAGAACAATTACATTAGCTAAAATTTCTTTATAGCGAAAAACTTTTATGTTAAGTATTTTATTTCAACTTTTAAAACAAATTAACACCTCAACTGTTAGTTTATTTACTCGGCTCCCTCTTAAAAGTAGGTCAAGATCCGCCACTGCTTACATATATCTATAATATATTAATATGTCAAAGATAGAATTGATGATGTAGAGGCACAGAGACATGAATGCATATGAACCCCATTACTTTGAGCTGCCCATAACTACATGCATTCAAATAGTGGACAGCAAACAAGATTATAT
This sequence comes from Beta lomatogona, assembly GCA_947646795.1. Classification (NCBI taxonomy): domain Eukaryota; kingdom Viridiplantae; phylum Streptophyta; class Magnoliopsida; order Caryophyllales; family Amaranthaceae; genus Beta; species Beta lomatogona. Next base: position 9,005,041 of record CANSNZ010000927.1, on the reverse strand, counting down.
ATATTGCTCACTTTCACTGAAGTTCATGCTTCTTTTTCTTTTATGTAATGTTTTAATATATTTCAAGACTCATAGTTCACTCTTATTCACTAATATGGATGTGTAGTACAGTAGATGTTTTTGCACATTTAAAAAGAAACATGGATGTGGAACAAGTACTCAAAGTTTCAACATACTTCTATCATAGCCACAGCCCACAGTACATTCATCCAAGAAGACCCTGAAAGAGGAAAGAAGAGAATAAAAACCTGATGTGGTGGGCGCAACAAAATCCACGTATGGTGGCTGTGTAGGTGGTGCGAGGTCCCGACGATATTCGGTGTCGCGACGACAGTAAAAGCGCGTGCAGCTAGAAGACGGTGAATAAGAGAACTGTAGATTTACAATTGAAATTCAAAATTAAAAAAAAAAAAAAGAAACCGACGGAATAATGCTTTTCTCAAAGGTCAATATTATTCAACTATCCATCACCAACAACAAGATTAAATTAAAACATTTGCTTTGGCTTTTTTAATTGATGCTAATTCAAAAGAACTCCTCTACACTTGAACCAATACGAAGCCATCAATTGAGAAATGCACTTACACAAAACAGAGAAATTCACTTAAGGTTTCGCTTAATTGAATTTTTTTTTATCCTTGATTTTGTAGTGTTGATTCTGAGTTTTGTATTTAGCATAATAATAATTATGAAAAGATAATTCGAAATCCACCAAAACAAATTCATATCGTCTGGTCGTGAAAGCCAAAACAAATTCTTCAACCAAAAAAATCAAAAAAAAAAAAATCGTGCCTGATTATGATGATAGAGGAGAAGAAACCGGCGATGGCAGCGTGAAAGCCAAAACAAATTCTTTAACCAAAACAAATTCATATCGTCTAAATTACGAACGAAGAACAGAAAATTCGATAAAGTAATTCGATAAACAAATTAGAATGTCGCGAAATTAAGAACTTACCTGATGATGATGATAGAGGAGAAAAACTGACGACGGCAGCGTGAAGATGATGATGACAGAGGAGAAAAACCGGCGACGGCAGCGTGAAGATGATGATGATAGAGGCGTCGGTTTCTCCAAGGCAAATGTTAGGGTTATTTTTTAATTAATGATAGAGTGAAAAGGGCAACATGGGAGTTTTAAAATCCGAAATTACCTAGTAGCAATTTACCGTCTGCTAGTCGGTCGGTCCTATTACAAAAGCAGTCTGTAATTACCTCCTACTTAAAAGGCGGTCGGTAAAAATGAAAAACAGACGGTAAATAGCGTCTCATTTGTAAACGATCGGTGTTTTGATTAATAGCAACCGATACAGCAGCGGTCGGTAAATGACCGGATTCTAGTAGTGACCACACAGAAAGCTACCTGGGAGGCCATCAAAGCACAAGAGGAAAAAGGAATTAGGTGAGGATGAAGAAAGAAATGTGAAAAGGGCAAAGAAGCAGAACCATTGTAGTAGATGTGGTGGGCTAGGTCACAATGTTCTCAAGTGTAAAAATCCACCTTTAGACAAGTCTGCTATCCCAAAGAAGAAGGTTGGGAGGCCTAAGTCCACCACTAATGCTGCTGGTGCCTCAACTTCATCTGCTGGGGGGGGGAATGCAACACGGACTGCACCTACTACTGTTGTTTCAAGAAATAAAAGTGGTACAGCAGTTGGCCATGGTCCCTCAACTTCAGGTGCCAAGAAGGGGAAGGGTAAGAAGGGAGCAACAACAAAAAAGAACACTGCCAAAGGAAGGAGGGAGTAGCTAAATGAAGGAGTCAATGCATCTCAACTTTCAATTTCATGTTCTACACCTGTGGATGCTTCTCAGACCTAGGGTAATGCACTTGAAAATACAGTAGTCTTAGGCATTTTGTGTTAGGTTAATTAGTTCAATGTAGGTATTTTAGAACTAGTGCCACTTGGCTGTTGGTTTTTGGAACTAATAGTAGTTCATACTCTTGGTTTTTGGAACATTCAATGATGGTTAAATGATGGTTAAATGATGGTGAAGTTAAGTTAACTTAGAGTGATGTAACTTCAAATGAATGATTTGCATCTAATGCTTATATGATGATTTTTGGAGCAACCTTTGTTTATTGTGTATGGAACTTGATTTGCATATAGTGTTAGTTCAATGATGGTGAAGTTCAACACTGATATGTCAAGACAAGAACACACCCTTTTCATTCCATAGAAGGACCATGAGATTTTGATCAATATTACATAGCAAATAACACAACACCAATTCTTTTTTAGGCTAACTTAAGCAAACAGTTTCACAAACATGAAACTCACAATTACAGACAATAAGACACAAATGGAAATCATTTTACATCCTACAGTTTCATTCCTAACAAAAGATTATTTCTTCCTCATTAATGGCTTCTTCCTCAGCTTCTCAAAGTCATGACTTAGCCTATTCTTTTCATGCTCCAAACAAACCAGCCTTGCCTTGATGATGTTGTTATCAGTGGCTAACCTGTGCTTCTCTGAAACAAGCACGTTTATGACGTCTCTTTGCCAATCAGTTTGGCCCTCATCAACCCACTCAAACGTTTTACACCCCCTTTGACCAGTTACATGGTTGTAAAATTTGCAAGCTCTAAACTTTCTGCCTGGGTTCTCATGAGTCCATGTTGTCCTCGTTGCCACTGGAATTCCACAACAGCATTTCCTATATTACTACAACAAAGAAAACCACATATTAAGTTCAAAGGAATGCCCTAATTCAATTGAAAAGATAAGCCCTAATTGAAAATCTAATTAATTGAGATGAAAAACCCTAAACTTACCAAGTGAAGAACCCTAAACTTACCAATTGAAGAACCCTAAAACACAGGAGCAAAGAAGATTTAGGGATTTGTTCCCAAATTTCAGATTTAGGGTTAAGTGTGGAAGAGAGAGAAGAAGATGGTTAAGTGTGGAAGAAAGGGAAGAAGTGGTTATATACGAAAGAAATTGGAGGGAAATTAAACTCCAACAAAAAAAAGAGGGAAGGGGGTAAAAAAAAGTCAAGGCCGGAAAACTTAAGTCAATGCCGGAAAATGGCCACCGGGTCTGATCTCACAAGAAAAATGTATTCAAAGGTTGTTTCTCACGAAAAAAAATTATAAGGTTATTTCTCACAAAATGACACTTATAAAAGGTTGTTTCTGACAAAAAACTCAAAAAAAAATAAAGTTACAGGAGGTCGAGCGAAGTACCATTAGAACAAATTAAAAATAATGCACGATCGAGCCACGGCGACCCAGGCCACGGGCCACGGCGACCCAGGCTAAGAGCCACGGTGACCCACCACGACCAACGACGACCCAGGGACGATTGAGGAACTCTAACATAATTCATTCAAAAAAAGTAAAAACAAAAAAAATACAAATCCTAAACATCATATCTAAACTAAAAATTAAAAAAATGAAAAAAATAAAAAATACATAAGTCTGGAATTATGGTACTTCCTCTGGTCAACAAGTCTGGTGAAAAAAAACATACAAAAGCCGACGAGGTCGAGCGAAGAACCGTTAGAGCAACGATGGAGTTATCGTCTTCGTTTGGTGAACGACCAAGAAGAAAGGCCGACAAAAAGGAGAAGAACGACGAGAAGGAAGCTCGAGGAGGAGAAAGAGGCGAGAATCGGCCGATGATGGAGCTTTTAATGCAGTAGCGAAGGACTCGAGTAACAAGGGCGGTCTGAGAAGGAGTGAGAAACGGTGCTGCGAAGTGTGAACTGATAGAGGAGGAAGGAGATCTAGAGAGGGAGAGGAGAGAAAGAGGAGGAAGGAGGGTGAGCGTGAGCGTGATAATGTGAGAGGAGTGAGAGAGGGTGAAGGGTGAACTGATGAATGAGGGGTGAAGTGTGGGGGAAACGGCGCCTAATGATCCTATTTCTAAAAGGATAAAAAACCCTAATGACCCTAGCAATAAATTAAAATATTTAAAAAATAATAATATTTTAATATATTGCTGCAGTTCTGGGTGGGAACCGCAGCAATAGATTTGGTCAAACCAGTCAACAAATTTTGAAAAAATTCCCGTTGACATCTATTGCTGTGGTTTCCACCCAGAACCGCAACAATAGGTTGATTTTCGGGTTTTCCTTTTCTTTTGATGATGTTTATTGATGCGTATTGGTAAAGCTGTCGCGATTCAACCGCCGTAATTAACATTTATTCTACTAGTGATAATACCACTTAATAACATTACAAATGGTTAGTATCTCCATCAAACTGCTCAGTAGTGCTATGATAGTGAGTATGTTTTTGCAATTAATTTATGTCATTATTTTTTTTGTTATCAATGTTTGTGAAGCTGGTTGCGATTCTGCAAAACTTAATCGATATGAACGAAGAGCAATAATGAAAGAGAAGCATTCCAGAAAAGGTTGATCGCCATATCTTCTTATTATGAAAGAAGTCGCCTCTATCATGTTAACAAAAATGGTTCCGAAAGACGATTAATTCAAGAGAAATTGTTAAAAACACCCTTTTATAAGCAAAATTTTGTCAGAAACAACCTTTTAAAATTTTTTATCAAGAGAAACCTTAAACCTAAAAAATTTTGTCAGAAGAAACCTGATGACATCATTCTGGCATTGGCTCAATTAATGACCCGGAAAATTTGCGAGAAGCAACTTTTTACTAAGGTTATGTGAAATACATGCGCGGGGTGAACGTCGAAAATGGCTAAGTCAACACCGAAAAATAGATCAGGTAGGTTTCATCTGGCAAAAGTTAATTAGTATAAGGTTTCAACTTGCACAAAAAAAATTATTAAAGGTTGTTTCTGACAAAAAAGTCATTATAAAAGGTTATTTCTGGCAAAATTTTAACTGAGTCAATGCCGAAAAATATTGGTCAATGCCGGAATGACGTCATCAGATTTCTTCTGACAAAATTTTTTAGGTTTAAGGTTTCTAACAAAAATGTACTTATAAAAGGTTGTTTTTAACAATTTTCTCTTAATTTAAATTGCCTTGACATGGATACTTTTTATTTAAAAATGTCTAATTGTTTTTGTAGTTGTTCGAAATGATATTCAAATATCATTTACGTCTATGAGCATTATAGATGATCCATGTACTTTTCTAAAAATACTAGATAATTACACCATATCATGGTTATATGCCACTATTCGAGTAATAAAATTAAATCATTACGCCATATATATAATTGTTTGTGGCATATCTTAGATAATTATATTAGATGGATAATGTCAATTTGAATAGTCAAATATTTAAATTAGTGAAATATATTACTTCATATATTTGGTTAGCCATATAGTATTGGTAATACAAAAAATAAAAGAAGAGGGTCAACATGCCAAGGAAAAATGTAATTTGATAGCTAAAGGTAATAATACTACTCCATGTATTCCTCATTGATGTTTCTAATTGGAATCTTGGCACTATTAGAATTTCATAAAATCTTCTAAAGTTTTCCAATATAAAACAAAATTAGTCGTGTTTAGTGCTAATAAGCGACATATTTGGTGCTTTCTAACAAATAGAAGTAATGAAAAATAAAAAATAATAAATTATGTATAAGTCATAAAAAGATAAATTTTATCATAAATATTATTAGATGAAAGTTTATTTGATAAGGCATAAATTTAATTGGGTTGGTAAAGTTGCATACATATTTCAGCGGCCCCTCTAAAAGTTACTCGTGACCTTTGTTCCCTTTTATTACTCATTTCACTTTAGGAGGGAACCAATGAGAAGTCTAAAAGTAAGAGAAAAACTAAAAAGGAGGAGAGAGAAACTTTAGGTAGTTACTTCATAAAATTAGAAAGGGGACCACATGGGTAAATAAAGATAAGAAAATAATTAGGATATGTTACCAAGATAGAAAAAATTACCAAATAACAAAAATTAATTAAATATTTATTAACCCAAGTTTCAAAAAAAAAAAAAAGGAACGACGACCCTGCTCTATTCAACTTCTTTTCAATCCTTATAAGAAAAAAAATAAGTTCATATTAGGACTATGAAGGCCTAAAAAGTTCATATAAGTTTTATAGTGCAAAAATAAACGAAGATAAGATTTGACATACTTACAAAATAAGGTGTAATAAGTTCAGATTTGGTTAATACTCCCTCCGGTTCCTAAACATCATCCCTCTTTTACTTTTCACGCATGCGAATGTAGAACTTTGGACACTAATATGTCTAATTATGTATTTGTAAAAATTATAAAAATTAGATATTTATAAAATACATGTTGAGACTAATCTAACAAGATCCCTCATGACCATTGTTATTAAAATCTCGATTCGAATCTTACGATTTTACGATCCGAAAGGACCTTTTCGATCCCGATCCTACATAGAATCTTTCTAGGATTCTACAATCCTACGATTCTATGATCAGATTTATAATTTACATTGTAGGACCATAACAATATTCTACAATCCTACGATTCTACGATCCGATTCTGTCATAAAATCTCCCAAAATAATTCCAAACCTTATATTTCTCCTTGTAGATTTTGGTAACATGTTACTTCAATCTTAAAGTATTTAACTACTATCACCATTTGGGAATGAAAAACGTTATTATTAATGTGTGTAAAGTTATAACATAAGTCTTTTGACCATATTATAGCATAATTACCACTAATTTACCCTATATTGTAGGATCTTACGATCCTACATTTTGATCCTAACAACCTTTACAATCCAAAATAGGATCCCTATCCTGATACCAACCCTTCACGGAAAGTGAGCGAAGTCGGGCCGTGCGTTATAGAGACGCACCTAACCTACTCCCCGGTGAAGAGGGTACCGCCCGCGACCTGGAATGGGTAAGGGGTGGTGATGATCTATTCGAAAAATCTAGGGGCGGTTCGTGTGTTTTGTCCGGATTTTGGCTCCAAAATACTGGGGAATGGCGGATCCTGGCCGAGTAACTTTCCTCCGGCTCCCAAAAGTTCTCTTCCTCGCCCGGGTTTTGTCGAGGGTGCATATGGGGGTGATATGGGTCGTTGAGATTTGGGGGGAATTCCATTAGGTTAATGTGTGAATTCCGATGCATGTATCTATCACTAAGCCCACAAACCTGATTGATGTACAGTGGGGTAGATCCGAGTCCATGGTGAGGCCGCTTACCTCAAACTCTCGCGTCCTGCGGTGCAGGAGATGATGGGCATCATAGGCAGAGAGTTTGCAATGGGAGGTGGGGTGCCAAACTCACCCACAAGCCTTGCAAAATTTGTACACACCTTCGTAGCGGAAAAATATCCAAATAACTCGGCTTACCTCGAGTGGTAGAAAACACCCAGGGATGATAGGCTGTGATAAATCAATCAGCACCCTAGCACGGAGGTAAGGGAACTGTGGCAGGTCGAGACCCGTGCTTTTGATGGTCTTCACATACCCTATGAATATTCTTTTAAATTTGGTAAACGCACAAGATTTTATATTCCTTTACTTTCATACATTTTACCCCTGATCACCAATATTTATGAGATTGGTATTATCTCATGTTCATCTCTGCTATGAATGGCAAAGCAATTAAACAATATATATAACATTTAGGATTTGTAAAAACTTATGTGCTCCTTCTTTAGGGATTTATGTGCTCCAAAATTAGCTAGCACCACTTGTCATAGCAGTCTATCACAAGCCACATCAAGTGTTGCGTTTGCTTCCAGAGCACTTCAAGAATAATAAGTTTATACAAGGACAAAAAATGGAGATCAAGAATAATAGAGTATAAAACTATTCTTGGGGTTTGAAGTTTTTAACCATTAGTTTAAACTTTTGGTTAAATTGGTTCTTTGACATAGTATCGGAGCCAGCGTTACAAGAAGGTCACGGAGGGGGCGTGATAGATTATAAATCTATTTTTGGAGCTTCAATAATTAGTTTAAACTTTTGGTATAATTGGCCCTTTGACAAAGACCATCACTTACAAATCATAACTTAGAATAAGTTTACAATATGGTCAATGAATTCATATTAGTTGTATTGGTTACGTTAACTTACCCTAAAAAGGGATTGGTAAACTTCTAATATAATAAGTTTAGTTAAGTTTTGAAAATGAGGATTCTAGTGAAAAAGGATTACAAGGATAAACATCCAAGGGCTATTGATCAAACAATTAGACCTAAGCTAAAAAGAGGAAGAGGATTTATCAACCAACATCATTCCCAAATAACTTAAAACCAAGATAAATAGAATTAAATCTACTTGTGATTTAGTGGAATTGGTAGAAGAAAACTATCTTAGGTGATCGGGTCTTATTTTTAAAAAGTAAAAAAGCCATCCAATAAAAAAATTATGAGAGGAAATTAATTGAATTGAACTAAACTAAACTGAACTAAACTGAATTTAATTTGTCTAAATTGAACTGAACTGAAGTGAATTAAAACTATAAGAAGAAACTAACTCAACTGAACTGAATTTCTTGAATTGAACTGAATTCAGTCCAAAATAAACAAAGTCTATCTCATTTAGTTGTTTATTTTAGTAAAACTACTAATTGAAATAGCTGTTTTGCTTAGTTAACCACTAAGTCACTTAGCGGTTTTGCATCGAAGTTTTTTTTTTTTTTTTAAAGAAAAAAAGGTGCAAATCTCTCTCTCTCTCCTGCTGTCCTACGTGAATGGTGCCCAGGGAATTACTTATTTCTTTAGAGTGATGTAAGAAATAATTATTTTCGAATCTGTTTGAACATTATTTTGGGGAAGAAAAAAATTTAACCACATGTGATTTGGGTTTTAAATCCATATAAATAAATCCTTTGACCAAATAAACATTCTATAGTAACAAATGCTACAAACTACCATAAATGAAAAAGAGCAATTCTTAGTGGCGACCATTAATTTTGAAAATTTTCAATAATGATAACCTGATATTTTTATTATACAAAATAACCCTATTCTTTTGATCGATTGACAATTTATTCTTAATGAAAATTTTTGTTAATCCAACCGGTAGATTAATTGTTAATTCACCCAAATATCCCTCCTTTATTGTAAAAAAAAACTTAATAATATGTACCTCGTCCACAATAAATTTATAGCAAGAAACAAAATACAACCAAAGATTCATAGATTCGATCATATAAGTCAAACATGACAATTATTCGAGAACAATAAGAGTATATATAAAATATAGTAATTTGACATTGAGTGTATATAGTACTTGTAACAAACATAAAGAGAAACTTAAACATAACCACCATTTACCCGAATAATTTGACCATTAATCCACTCCGCAGCATCAGTGACCAAAAACCCAGCAACAGGAGCTATATCCTCCACCTGTCCCAACCTCCCCAACGGACTCTCATCAATAGCCTTCTGCACCATCTCCTCTGACTTCCCATCGAAGAACATAGCCGTGGCTATCGGTCCGGGCGCCAAAGCATTTACCGTTATTCCGCTCCCCTTCAACTCCTTCGCAAGTATCTTAGTCATGGCATCCACCGCGGCCTTGGACGCCGTATAAGCCCCATATCCAACCTTAAAAGAATCCGTCAACGTCGAAGACACCGTAACAATTCTCCCCCCACCACCGCGCTTCACTCTTTTGGCAGCCTCCTTGATGCACAAAAAGGTGCCACGCGCATTCACGGAAAAAATGCGGTCGAATTCCGAGGTTTCGATGTCGAAGAGCGAGGAGTAAGTCGGGTCTAGGACGCCAGCGGAGGTGATCACGATGTGTGGTTGGGTGTTAAAGGTTTGTTCAGCGGTTTTGAAGAGGTTTTTCACTTGGGTTTCGTCGGAGACGTCGGCTTGGACGATGATTGCGCGTGGAGTGGTGGAGGAAGGTGGAGGTGAGAGAGAGTTGATTTGGGAGAGGAGTTGCTCTGCGTGGGTTTGGGAGGATGGAGAGGTGTAATTGATTACGAGTTTTGCGCCTAGAGTGGCTAAGTGTAGTGCGATTGCTCGTCCGATTCCTCGAGACGCGCCGGTTACGATGGCGACTCTGTCTTGGAGTGTGGTGGTTATGGTGGTGGTGGTGGTGGTGGTGGTGGTGGGGAGTGTCGGTTCCATGGTTGTGGGATTAGTTGGTTTGTTGTGACTTTGGTGGTTTATGAGGACTTCGAAAATGAGTTTCTCACTTTCACTTATTTCTCAAGTTCCCAATCCCCATACGTTTCTACTAGTGTTTGAGGTGATATTTTGGATTACGTTGGGATTCTTAGTGAACGTCTTAGTTGTTATTTGTCGATGAGAATCTGCTCATTTGGATTTTGGATAGAGTATATGGCAGACAATTTGGGTTGGGTGGTTTTCAAATCAACTTCAAATTCAGATAGACAATTTAGATTTGGAATGTTGCGGATCATTTTATTTACTAATATTTAATTGTAGATTTTATACCATTATAAAATAAATTCTAAAACATCACATTTTGTGATAGTAGTGTAATAGATTATCTTGAACCAATTAGTCATCATCCATTCTAAGAAAAATCAAATCCTAAATTTACGGAACAATCACCAAAGTAAAAGATTTATTTAGGCAAGTTCCCAATCCCTATACGCTTCTACTACTATTTGAGGTGATAATTCAGATTGCTTTGGGGATGTTAGTGAACATCTTAATTGTAGATGAGAATGTGGTCATTTGGATAGAGTATGAGTATGGTAGAGTGATGTGAATCTAAAACCACCTTCTAAAGAGTTGGATGATGATTTCAAACTCAAGAACAAGAACACTCACAATAGCACTTTAATTTGTAACTCACGGATTTAGGATAGTGACCAATTAAATCACAAGAAAAACTCAGTGATTTGGGATCTTAGGCCAGAGACAAGACTCACTCAATCTCCCCTAATCTTATCACTCAAGACTCACTCAAAGCAATAAGGGTTAGTTTCAAACTTGAGACAAACTCAAAGCAAAAAAAAAGTATAAACACAAAGGTTTTTTATGATCAATCTCAAAACTGATTTCCATTGATAATTAGCTTTCCTTAAATAGAGTTAGGAGCAGCAAAAGAAGCCAAGAGACTTCATAACATCAGCCTACAAAAACAGTCCAAAAGAGTAATGGTTTTAGGAGCTAGAAAGGCTCCTTGATTCACGCCTCCTCTTAAAGCTTCAACCAATTTGCTGCTACAAGCTTTGTTAAACCAGCAAATGATAAGCCTAAAACTGATGCTAACACACGCCTACTTGCCTTAGTGTCATAAGTAATCACTAGGCTTTATTTTAAGCTTGAAAATAAACAATATAAATAAGAACACAAACAGAACTTGGGCTTCCTTTACATACTTGCTTGCGACCCAAACAGAACTTGGGCTCTTCAAATATGATGCACGCCTCAATCCACCATCCAAATTAGACAAGTAACAAACTCGGGCTTGTGAACAAATGGAGAAAAACCAAGAGCTTCTAAAACAAGTGCAACCGGTTCATGAACCAAAGAGCCTTTAAGTGGGCTAGACTTTGGATCATTCTCCCCTTCTTTTGAAGAGTTTGCCCTCAAACTTGAATCATCTAAGTATGGTGACAAATCCCCCACATTGAAAGTAGCACTAACACCCATCAACTCATCAGGAAGCTCAATTTTGTAAGCACTATCATTCACCCTCTCAAGCACTCTAAATGGACCATCAGAACGAGGCATGAGTTTGTTTTTGCGAAGTTTGGGAAATCGCTCTTTCCTCAAATGAAGCCAAACCAAATCCCGAGGGTGAAAGATGGGTTGTTTGCGTCGTTTATTGGCCCTCTCTTGGTATTTCTTATTCATCTCCTCAATTATTTTCTTCACTTGCTCACAGGTTTTTTGAAAGGCTTCCACCCTCTTTTTAGCATCTTTCTCCACAATATCCCCCTTAACCATAGGAACAAGATCAATAGGCACAAGGGATTCACTCCATAAACTACTTCAAATGGGGAGCGAGAAGTAGTTAAGGAATGAGCCCGATTGTAAGCAAACTCCACATGGGCTAGTTTCATGTCCCAATATTTTTGCGTTTTGCTTACAAGTCCTCTCAACAATGTACCCAAAGATATGCTAGATGAGTTGAGTGGTGCCTTAGTCTTTTCCAAAATAGACTTAAGGAGTGGATACCATCAAATGAGAATAAGGGAGGGAGATGAGTGGAAAACGGTTTTCAAAACAAAGTAAGGGTTGTATGAGTGGTTGGTTATGCCATTTGGGCTTTGCAACGCCCCAAGCTCCTTCATGAGGTTGATGAATGAAGTCCTCCGTCCATTTCTTAATGATTTTATTGTTGTTTACTTAGATGACATACTTGTGTATAGTAAAAACAATGAAGATCATGTAATTCATTTGAGGAGGTTGTTTGAAAAATTGAGGGAGATGAAGTTGTATGGCAAGCTTGAGAAATGTGTGTTCATGACTCCTAGTATTCTATTCTTAGGATACATTGTAACAGGAGAGGGGTGCATGTAGATCCGTAAAAGGTACAAGTCGTGCAATCATGGTTGGCTCCAACCAATGTGCATGAAGTAAGAAGCTTCCATGGACTAGCCTCCTTCTATAGGCGGTTCATCAAGAACTTCTCTACTATCATGGCTCCTATCACGGAGTTAACAAAGAAAGGCGAGTTTGAGTGGGGTGAGAGTGCGCAAAAGGCCTTTGAGAAGGTCAAGTATATGCTTTGTAATGCTCCCATACTTGTACTTCCCGACTTTAACAAGGTGTTTGAGGTGGAGTGTGATGCACGCCTTAATCCACCATCCAAGTTAGACAAGTAACAAACTCGGGCTTGTGAACAAATGGAGAAAAACCAAGAGCTTCTAAAACAAGTGCAACCGATTCATGAACCAAAGAGCCTTTAAGTGGGCTAGACTTTGGATCATAGAGAATTTGAGTTAGGTCGTTTCCAAATCAACCTTAAATACGGATAGACAATTTAGAATTGAATGGTGTTTAGATATACATATATTGATATATATACTAGTTTTACATGTAAACGATGTGTGTGGAATCTCTTAAAAACTCAAAATCATATAAAATTATATTAGTAATAAGAATTCATGAACTACACATAAGTGTAAATACAAATTATTCTACTGTTGCATCTACTGTACATAGATGTTAACTTTGACAAAGATGTTGTTTATATAAATCTATGCTTTGATATGAATCTGTTGTTTAACAACACACTCTTAACTTAAAAAAAAAACGACCATGGTATTAGAGTAATATTGTATGTAAAAGGATAGAAGGGACTTTTCATAGTCTTAGGTCTGTATTATAAACCCTATATATATTGAATGCCAGGGTTAACCTAAGAAGGTTAACACAATTATTCTCCACACTTGTACATGGTATCACAGCTTATGTTAAATTAAATTTTTTTACCTTCTCCATGTTTTCTTCTTTTGGTTTGCCGTCCTCCACCATGGACGTCGCCCCCGCCACACCGCCTTCCGCTGCCGCTGCTTCAACCTTCACGTCGCAGCCCTCGCGTGGCCTTCTTCCTTCGGCCAATGCTGCTGTCTCCTCGTCGGTGTCGCACCCTCATGGCCTTACTTCATCAGCGAACCATCTTGGTTCTCTCACGTACACTGCTGGCCCATCAATGCCCTAGCCTACGCTGCCCGCCACACTCTATGGCGCGCCACACACCTCCAGCCTCTTTGCGTCAGGCTCGGTCGGCCGAGTTTCTCCACGAAATCCGCCTGGTTTCCGTCCATCAACCACATCGACTGCCGTTTCTTCGGCCTCCTCTTTTGTGCAGCCTTCGAGTTTTGCTCTCCCGCAATTATCGGCTCCGAATCTTACAAACTTGGTAACCATCACTCTTTCTTCTCCTGAAGATTATTTATTATGGAAAACGCATATTACTTGTTTGCTTCTTTCCCATCAATTACTTGGTATGGTTGAAGACACTGTTTCCATTCCTCCGGCTTATATGTTTAATGAATATGGTGTCTCGGTTCCTAATGGTGTCCAGTTCATCATGATCGAAGTAAACATATTGATGTTGATTACCATTTTGTTCGTGAAATGGTTGCCAAGGGAGGCCTTATTGTTCGACATGTTCCTACTCAGTCTCAGGTTGCTGATATTTTTACTAAAGGCCTTTCATGTGACTTGTTTACTAAACATCGTTCCAATCTATCCGTTGTTTCACCCCGTAAAGATTGAGGGAGTGTATTAGAGTAATATTGTATGTAAAAGGATAGAAGGAACTTTTCATAGTCTTAGGTCTGTATTATAAACCCTATATATATTGAATGCCAAGGTTAACCTAAGAAGGTTAACACAATTATTCTCCACACTTGTACACATGGCACTCTTCTGCCTAGTCAACTTTCAGCACGTAATTATTTATGTATTGGGATGGGACCGAGTGCAATTTAGTTGGTGTCTATGGTTTTCAATTAAATTATAATTCCCTGTCAAAAAAAAGTTAAATTATAATTAAAATTTGTACGTAATTTTCGTTAGTCAACCTATGATTTGCCATCTCTTTCCTTAGGCACAAATCTTCTAGAGCTCCATAGACTTCACTGCAACTTAACTTCAATATTGATTAAGAAATCAAGTGTGAGACATGTTCAGTCGCGGGGGGGGTTTGGAATTCATGAACTTGACTTCTAGCTCTTCTGTGCATTTTAAAAAATGCTACTAACTGAATCAAAGGGGTAATCAATTTGAAAATTTCTAAACGAATATTCTATTTGGTAAAATTGCTAGCACCAAATTAATACGCTTGGTTTTCTCACTAGAATAAGGTTATATTTAGTTTACCTTTAATTCTACTCATTTGATCTAGAACAAATGAAGGACTATCAGTTACTATTGCTATTATTTTATTACCAAAAATCTTCCACATAACTCAGCTGAAGCTCATGTTTTAGCAAACTCTTTTAGATGCTTCGTTTAGTTTTGGTTGCTTTTTTTGTTTTAATTTAGATGAAGCTGGTGTCCAAAAAAAAACACTCGCTAAAGCTAAGTTTTTCTCCGACTTAGGATAAAACCACTACTTGCAGTAGTCATCTCTTATAAAACATGTGATCTCAAGTAGTCATTTTAGTACTTGAAGCGCTATTTGAGTTAGCGTTATTGGGCTTCTCAATTCTAGAATTTTTTTTACCATCTTACATCAATTAAAAACGAAAGTACATGCTATAGAAAGAGCATCCAAACTATGGACGAAAACTAAACGAACACTAAGATGAGCTTGACTATCTTTTACAACCCAGTTAAAAAGAAACTGACTAGAAGTTACAATTTTACAAACCACTATGCTACCTTATCAGTCTGACGTTGTCTACAGAGGATATGAAGGAAATCACATAGGGAACTTCCTTTGGGAGATTGTTGATGAAGATGACCTTTGTGTATGTCTTGCAACTAAAGAACTGTTAATATGTGATGGATACTGTTGAGAGATTAAACCAAAACGATCTTCAAAATCGATTGCCAATTCTGTTCTTATAGAACCACAGGTTTACAAGACAGTAAATCCAAGGCCGTTGAATTAAGGAGTCTTCATGGGTTTCTAAAGATGGAACTACGAAGGAAGTCACTTTCTTTAGTGACTTTGTATCCTGCATTGAGGGTATCATGAGTTTCTCCTCAAGAGGCAAAAGCTCGGCATTTATGGAGGTCGAAACTTTCCCCAAATCAAATTGGAGAACCTCCCATGAGATGCATTTTTGAGTTGTGATGACACCCAAAACCATCACATGAACATAAGGTGATGTGAATTTCTTCAATTCATCACCCAACCACTGGATGCGAAGTTTGAAACTGAAGCCTGCCATCCTTAAAGAAGAAGATCGAACAACGACAGATTTAGGTTCAAACGAAACCTGAGAACAAGGATCTTGATAGAGATAAACACCTCTGTTCATCGCCAACACATACATTCCTAAAGTTATACCTATCTAAGCAATGTAAACTTTAGGATGAACTGTGCTACGAATTTTGATTTCCTAGATCATTCCTTTTCATAGAAAAACCAGTCTACCCAGCAAGACAAATAAACAAAAATCAAACCAAAATCGCAATTAAAACATGAACCGCCCCAAAAACTTACAACTTCCAGCGAGCTCGCTGCTGGTAACGCCTTCGGCGTGTCACGCGACCCACTACTCCACTGCTGCCAAACCGTCGGTGTACCGAACCGCTGAGGCGGTGCTGCACCTAGAAACCTAGGGTTTTTCCCCCAACTCATCAGGTGGCGTAACGGGAGGAAACCTAAAGAAGCTAAGAAAGAAAAAGTGAGAAGGTGAAACGACATGGGGAACTCGACGCCATCCGGCGGCGGTCGAGCCCCCCTTAGGGACTTTCGCGGGGAAGGGGTTTTGTGGGGAAGGGAAGCTTTTAACGACCTAAAATATTGTTTATGGAAGTCTAGAATTTCAGCAAGGGTTTTCCCTCGCATGTTTCACATAAGGTTAACAAAATGAAAGAGTCCAATGACTTACTTTTATTGTGCTTAGGGTTTGAATCTCCATAAGAGAATAACAACAAATTTCTTCTTTGATATTCTTAAAATAAGCTATAATTATAACTTGAATGGTTCGTTCGGTATCTCTATGGTTTTTAGTTTTTTGATTTTTTGTATTTAAAAGCCATATGATATGTGTGCTATAATGGGAAAAAAAATTAGTCAAACTTATTAAAAACATGATGATTTTGAAAAATGAAAACCACTTTTATTTTCTGGTTTCCTAATTTTTGTTTTTAGTTTTCAAAAAAGCTGAAAACTGAAAACGATAACGGCCCTAAGCTAATTCTGATCGAAATATATCTCCATAATCAAGCTGGAAACCAATGAGAAATAGAAAATTTCAATTTATCTTTTAGCAACATGTACAAAAATCAATCCACATAGATGGAAAAAGGAGTTTTTTGCTAATAGTTTGCAAAATTGTCGAGCTAAGTGTTTGTTATTAGTGTTTCAAGTTTGTGTGAATGGTTATAGTTCGGTCAAAACGTGTGTTACTTAGTATAATCTTCTTTTATGATAAGTACTTTATAGTTTTGAAAAAATAATAGGTTTTTCTTTGTACTTAGGCTATGATAAATGTTAATAATTAATATATCATATGATGTTAATCAAATTTAAACTCCTAATTAACTTTTATTATTAAATATAACGAGTATCCGAAATTCCGGATGCAGGGTTTTGAAAATTTGGGTACCTAACTTATCTTTCACCCGTTCAGAATAAGTGAAACACTTCTCTCAAAAAACTCTCACAATTAAAAGAAGTGTTTCACTTATTTTAGAATGGATAAAGTACTACCCAAAGTTACCAGAATGGTTCAGGACCATTAAAAATTAGTGTTGCTTCCTCGTTCTTTTTTAATTGCAACGTTTCTCTTACTTAGAAGTTTCATATTAATTGCAACGCTCCTTTATCTCTATCTCTATCTCGCTCATCTTCACATGTGTTTCTTAGAATATTTGTCAATGAAATATCTTATAATAATTATATAATGGAGAAAGTACTAGTTACCTAATATTCAAATCATGATTTTACCAGACCATCCTAAAATCTTGAAAATTCCCGTGCTTTTTGATGTGTTTTTATTTTCATTTACATACTTATCAATTCATATATCATAATTATAAGATTTTCAAACTTTAAAATGTTGTAACAAATATCGTGAATATAATTTTATAGTTTATAATCTTTCAACTTTAAATACGTGGATTCTAATAATTGTAAATTTAATAAATTTGAAATAAAAACAATACGGGTGATCATGGGCCGGGCTGGGCTTTGGCAAAAAAATGTGGTCCGTTTCGGACCAAATCCTCGGACCGAAATTCCCGCGCCAAAACCCGCTAATTCTGGCGGGGCCAAAAATTAGTTTAATTTTTCATATTTAAGTCGCATGTGGCCCGTTTTTTGCCTAAAAAATCGGGCCGGGCCGGGCTCTACAGCGGGTCGAAAAATCGTACCCAAAGCCTGCCCATTTCGGGCCTGATTGAGCCCACGGGCCGGGTCCATGCTGATCACCTCTACTACTTAATAAACAAAATGCAACCCATTTATTATGCACGAGTCCAAATTATATCTATATAAAATCTTTTGTGCATTTTTACACGGGTTAAAAGCTAATCAAATAACAATATTGGTTCAGATAGCCGACCCATGCTAACCCAATCCATTGTCCATTTGTCCCCATGTTGAAGCCTAGGGGTGTCAAAACAGGTTCTCAAACAGGTTCTGGGTATACCCACGGTGAACCAGGTCAGACCCGGACAGGTCAGGATTCTGATTATCAGTGCCCCAGGTCATGATTGGTCAGGTTTTGTTCAACTGGGTCGAACACATTTGAATCATTGGATTCCCGGGTGCCGGACAGGTCTGAGCGTTCCATTTACAAGTCGATCCATTCCCGGATATGATCACCCGTTGACTTTTTTTTGCCGGGTTTGCACAGGTCGTATTTAGGTTACATGTACGGTTGAGTTAAGTCAAATGTACTCGGGTTGAATTAGTAATGACCTTAGTTCGATCATTGTGAAACATCGAGTCCATTCGCTATTGAACGTCAACTCAACTTCGGGTAACTCCTGATCGGGCCATCTTGATTTTGCTATGGATTTTGTAAACGAATCATATTAATAAAAGTATTAAGATTGACATATATATACATATGTGTGTGTGCGATAAATATATGGATGACATCGAAAAACCAATAAAAACACTATATTGATTACCGTGATGTTTAGTGTATTCTCTTAGTCAACACTTATTTCGAATAATCAACTGCGTAAAACCATTCTAATGAGTAAAGGAGTAGAACGACTCTTCATATGTTTTAATATTATATATTATAACCAACGACAATAATAACGAGTAGACGATCAATTCTAAACTTCATATAAATGATTTATTATTAGAAGCATTATGATTGATATATAAGTTTGTAAATAGCTATGATGGTAATGAGAATAATAATACTAATAAACATAAAGCGGCAATGATAATAGGTAAAAATACAAATAATAATAGTAATAGTAACAAGGCTAACAATAGCAATAGTAATACAAATAAGAACAGGAATACTAACAATAACAATAACAATATAAATACTAATATGTTGAATCATTTTAATATAAGATTGATATCAAAATAATTGTAAAACCAATCTAGTACTCTATTGATTATAAATTAGTATAACTACTCTTAATATGTTATAATACTATGAGGCCTAAGTGATTATAACGAGGGTTCATATGTTGCACAATAATAATTATAATAAATTATACCCCCAAATCATTATCTCCTATAAAAGCTAACCATAACTTATTATAATAAGTTAACTGTTAACAAGTAACAACCATAAGTTAAGTAAAATAGTTAACAAGTACTTACTAGTTACTAAATAGTAACTTGTTAACAACCATATAGCTTAATACTAGTATAAGATTAACAACCATAACACTCCGTATCTTTATAAGTTATAAGATTATTTAAGTTAATTGTTTTTATGTTATACTATAGTTTAATACTAGTATAGTATTTATGGTCTTCTCTTAACTTTGTACAAATATGTGACTATAAAGAAACTATTTTATCAGTAGGCTTATATATATGTGACTATAAAGAAACTATTTTATCAGTAGGCTTATATATGTTAGTACGACATAACAATAACAAACATATATAACGCGGTATATGTGTATTATATGATAAAGTATTATGTTGTGACTATATATGATAAAGTATAAACAAACTATTTTATCAATATGTTTAATCATTTTAGTAGTACTATACATCTGTATTAAAATAATTGTAAAACCATTCTAATACTATATTGATTATAAATTAGTACAACGACTCTTGATATCTTATAATATTATAACAAATGACAATCATATGTTTACAACAACGGTTCATATGAGGCTTAAGTGATCATAACGAGAGTTCATATGTTATACGATAATAATAATAAACATAACAGTTTATATAACATGTATTTGGATTGAAACATGTTGTTATCGGACGAGATCAATGAATGTATCATTGTAAGTCGATAATCAAAGTCAATGTAACATTACAACAACAACAACAACAACAACAACAACAACAACAACAACAACAACAATAATAATAATATGCTAATTAATAAATGATAGTTATGGCTTAAATACTAATCATAATAATTTCAATAAAAATAAGCAAAATTTCAAATTAAAGTTAGTAAGTTACTAAACCAAGAAAATAATTAGTAATATTATAACTTATAAGAATATAAGATTATCAATCATGTGTGCTAGGTCATCAATCCATGTGTTAGATCATTCTCTATTTCTATGGATCATGAATTAGAACCCTTTGATTTAAGAAGGATCAAAATCTAACCATTAATCTCTCAAACCCATTTTCATTTCCCTAGTCTCTCTTCCATCTATCCTCTCTAAAACCCTAATCCCCACCCCTCTCATCCGCCCACCTTCACTTCCATCTCTCATTCTCTAAAACTCTTATCCTTCGATTCCACTGCTTCAGATCTTCTTTCTCTTTCAACTCCATCACTTTACGATGATCACTATCTATGAGTCTATCTCATCAATTTCTGATTCTCATCATCGCCTTTTTTGCACTCGGTTGTTTCTGGAGATCTGAAGATGTCTTTGTTGCTTAAACTGCATCGTTCGCACCACCGTCGGATACTCCGGTGGCACTAAGCTTAATCCTGAGTTCCGCAGCTTGGTCGATCACGCCGAATCTGTATAGATAATGATGTTGTTAGGAGATTGCAGAACGAAAATCTCGGTGGAGATCTTGCTAACCGAAGCTCTCGCTGGAGGCCAAGATCGAAGATCTTATCGAATGCAAAAGATCGAATATCTGTAAACGTGTTCAAGCAAAACTTCATCTCAAATCTTGATTTGAACAAGCGAAGATCTCGATGAAGGTTGCTGACCGAAGATCTAGCTCGCCGGAGTTAATGGTGCTTGCGAGATTGTTCGGCTGTGGTGGTTGCAGCCCACACGAGAGTTTTCCCTTTTTGATTTGTAATTTCGTTTGTTGATTTTTATATACTTATGTTATGTTGAATTAGTTTTTTGTGAGATCTAGAGTTTTTCTACTCAATTTGTATCAATTATTCTGGAAATTCTTTTTTTTTCTTTTCAATTGTACCGTTTTCATTCTTTCAATTTTCTAATGAAAAAAATATTCAAGTTCGTATTACTCAATATATCACAATCAAGATCTTCATATCCTATTATCCTTAAACTATGATTTCGTGTTTGGCAATTGTTCTCTTCCGTTTAATTTGGCATATTGGAGATTGTAAATATGTAAGTTTTAATTTGGTTGTTGCAAATTGTTTAGTATAGGGTTACGAGAATTTGAGATATTATTTGGTAGAAAATTTGGTAGAATATTAAAATGGGATAATCTGGTAGAAATAAAAAATGGAGAAATTTTGGTAGAATATTAAAATGAGATAATAAATTTGAAGTATAGGGTTTAATCAAATACTTTTTAATATTTATTTGAAAATGGGAATATTGGGTAATTAAATGAAATATAAACAAGTACATGATATTCAAAGTTTAACCCTTAAATTAAATGTAATTTAGTTTTTTATTTAATTAATTATTAAATATAATAAATTTTATAAATTAATATATTTAAATGATTCTGTAGATATAAAAAAATAATTGAATTTTAGTAATATCTGGTTGAGTACGGTCGGGTGATCATGGGCCGGGCTGGGCTTTGGCAAAAAAAAGTGGTCCGTTTCGGACCAAATCCTCGGACCGAAATTCCCGCGCCAAAACCCGCTAATTCTGGCGGGGCCAAAAATTAGTTTAATTTTTCATATTTAAGTCGCATGTGGCCCGTTTTTTGCCTAAAAAATCGGGCCGGGCCGGGCTCTACAGCGGGTCGAAAAATCGTACCCAAAGCCTGCCCATTTCGGGCCTGATTGAGCCCACGGGCCGGGTCCATGCTGATCACCTCTACTACTTAATATACAAAATGCAACCCATTTATTATGCACGAGTCCAAATTATATCTATATAAAATCTTTTGTGCATTTTTACACGGGTTAAAAGCTAATCAAATAACAATATTGGTTCAGATAGCCGACCCATGCTAACCCTATCCATTGTCCATTTGTCCCCATGTTGAAGCAGTTGTGATCCCTACATTAGAGGTGTTCGGCAACTAGCGATTGTTCTTTTACTTAATTGCTATGTTTGGGGAAGCATTTTAGGTACTTTAATTAAATGATAAGGTGCTAAAATAATTTTAGAGGGTTAAAATGATTGAAATTAATAATTTTAAATTTTCAACTTATTAATAAGGTGAGTGGAATTTTTTAAAACAAGCCTAAAATTTTAATAATTACTAATTTTGCCAAAGTAAATTATCAACTTAAGCAACTAATTTTGCCAAACATTTAAGTTAATTAGCTATCTTATTTCACTACCTTATCAAAGTTTCAGCTACCTTATCAATTTTAGTTTCTTTTCAACAAGTATTATCAAACAGACCCAATATGAATTAAAAAACAAATAAAAAATGGAGTGATGAATTAAACCGAGTGAGAAAAACGCACCACCAATAGGCAGGTTCAATGAGGTTGACATTAGAGACACTAACATTTTGACAACCAATAAACCCCACAAGTCTTGGTCTACACTCATCCCCCGCACACGCCCCCGTATGATTCCGACTCACCATCACATTCTTCTTCTCATCAAATCTCTTCACAAACTCCAATCCCCGACCGTTGATCTCCCCACCACCCGTGATCCCCACGTTATTCACTCGCTCCGCCAACACAACATACCATCTCTCCGACTCACTTGGATAATCCTCTCAACTTCGTTCCCCCTAAAATTACCGCGCCTTCCTCTACGATCAAAACGACGCAGGATCGAAGGTGGATTGTTGCTTTGTTAGGTAGGCCCCACGTGCTGGGAATACCACGTGGCGAGTACTAGGGCTTGGGCACGCGTCGATTGCTGATTGGATTGCTTTTGTGTCGTAATCTATGCCGTTTCCGACGGCTCCGAAGTTGGTGACGGGGATGGTAGTTGGGATGGAAGGGAGCTGGATTGCCGACGTGGTGAAATGTGATTGGGTTGGATAGATGAGGAGTAGTGAGAAAAGAATAGTCAAATAAAAATTGGAGTGAGAAAAAAAATGGCATTTTGGATTTTCAATAAGATTATACACCACTTGAAGTCCCAAGTTTTGTTTGATTGATGAAAAGTTATACTCCACTTTGGATGGGGTTTAATTGTTTAAGTAGCTTTACTCCCCATCTAGGGATGGCAATGTTTTTTAAGGATCTGGATCCCAAAATTTTAGACCCGGCGGATCCGGGTCGGATCCGGGTCCTATTGTCATAACACGGATTCGAGTGCGGATCTTAACCCAAGATTCGAACTCGGATCCGTGGATCCGTTTTTTCATTTTTAAGTTATTCCACTCCTAAGTTTCCAGACTTTAAATACTGAAAACCCTAATATTCTCTCAATTCACCCCCTTTATTTCTCTCGTAATCCGGTCATCCCCCTTGCTCCCCTTATCTCTCTCCTCGAATTCCCGCCCGGAAAATTACCACCAGTCAGGAAGTTACCCGCACCACCGTCCGCCCGCTACCGTCAAGCATCATCCACAACGGCATCAGCCCATCGCACCAGCTCCCCTTCTCTCCCCTTCATCTTCGAGTTCTGCTTTGATAGTTTGTAATCTAAATTTTCTGAATAAGATTTCAGTATTTTGTATTTACTTTGATTTTTGTATCTGAAGTTTAAATCTTTTATTTCTTGATTTATACTTAGTTATGTGTATTGTTTTCTTGTTAGTGAAGTATCAATGTTAGATTATGTTTGCTTGTGTTTGATTATGCGAATGTATCAGTGTTAGAATATGTGTGCTTGCGTCTGATTATCCATTTTTTTGTTAATTGTAGTTGTATGCTTGTGAAGTTGTGTTTGATTTGAACCTGTGGTAATTGACTAATTGTTGAACTATGATATTGTATTTTTGTTACTCATCTTTGATTTGAATCTGGTATTCTGGTTGAGTGTTACTTTGAATATGTTTTTATTGATTTTCGTAATTTTCAATGCTTTGAAAAATAGTAGTATATCAAAAAGAAGGGAAAAAATAGTACGGTATCTGGATCTGGGTCCTATTTTTCCAGCGTCGGGTCCGGGTCCAGCGTCTGAAAACGGATCTGGATCCGGGTCTATATGGACCCGGTCCAGATCCATCCTGTTGCCATCCCTATCCCCATCTTACTTACTTCCTCCGTTTCACATTAATTGCAACACTTTTCAGATTGCGAACTCCTAGGCAATTTTTCAATAGTGTATAATTAGATGGGAAGGGGTATGTGATTAGCCTAACTAATGATACAATAAATACATTATATCAACACCTAGCATCTACCATCACCACCCTACCACCGCCAACGCCCGCCAACACCCCGCCAACACCCTGCCAACACCACCACCACAACCACCCCGCCAACACCACCACCACAAAAACCCCGCCAACACCACCACTACAACCATCCCGCCAACACAATCGCCACCACCACACCCACCCCGCCACCACCATTTTCCATTTCACGAAAATTCACCACGATCTTCATCTTCTTCATCTCCATCTTCTATGTGAGCAAATTCAAAAAAAAACAGATATGATCTAACCAAATTATAGACAGAAAAACCAAATTACAGATCTAACTTTAGAAAAACTTAAAATTACATATCTTAATTACTTGGGAAAATTTGGGAAAGATGATGAAGATAGAAATATTTTCCCAAATCTAACAAAGGAGATCAATGAAGACGAAGGAGAACAAAGACGATGAAGACATCGCAGTCAAATGCTTCGTCTTCATCTTCTTTGTTCTTTGTTCGTCTTCATCTTCGAAGTCTTCATCTTCATCTTCGAAGTCTTCATCTTCTTTGACTGCAAAGTCTTCATCTTCGAATAACTAGCGCTGATCTGAAACTTCAATTTACGCATCTCAACCGGGTTCTTCGAATAACAAAGATCAAACCCGTTCGTTCATCTTCGCTCGAAGGAGATTATGAATCTATCTTCGTAATCTGAAACAAGATCTCCATTGCAAGATCTGAAATCTCGCGATTCTTCGTTTGCAAGATCTCCATTGCAAGATCTCGCGATTCTTCATTTCAGATCTCGCGCTTCACCTTTTTCGCATCGCCTACCTTCTTCGCTTCACCTTCTTCGCGTCGCTGGCGATGAGAGAGGAGGGCGATGAAAATAGGGGTGGGGAATTGATTTAGGGTTTCGAAGTGAATTGGGTGGTGGTGTTGGTTTAGTCGAGGGAGATGAGAGTGGTGGTGAAGTGGTTGAGTGGAGGGTGATGAGAGAGAGAGAGGAAGGCGTTTTGAATGCTCGTGGTTGTTGTTTGTGGAAGTTGGGTTGTGGTGGGTTGTGGGGTGTGGTTGTGGAAGAAGAAAAGAAGTTAGGAGGGTGGTGGGTGGAAGTTAGATGGGTGGAGATTGAAATTGATTTAATTATAGATTAGTGTAGGTAATCAAAACTAACTTAATAAAGTAAGGGTAATATTGTCTTTTCACCCCCAAAAAATTACCAAATATGGGAAGTTTTGCATTTATTTTGAAACACCCTTAAATGGAAAGTGTTGCAATTAATGTGAAACGGACAAAGTATTTTTCTAAGTCAAAATTTAACAACTTTTAAGTCTGCAACGATATCTTTTTTTTACCTATATATATATATACTAGGTTTGAAACCCGTGCGTTGCACGGGTTGCTGTTTATTTTATTTTATTCCAATCTTTTTGTTAATATTATTGTTGATTTTGTGTTGCTGTGAAATAAGATTTTTCAACACCATTGTATTTACATACTTCTTCCGTTCTTTTCCTATTACAACAATTACCGCTTTATGTAGTTTTATCTTTTGGAACCATTCCACTTTTGGTAAAAAAAAGTAACTACATTTGATACTATTACCTTTACTTTATGTTTATAAAACCATCATTAATTACCCAAATTGCTTTATAAAGTTGTGTTTAGTTTATTAAGGATTTATTTATCCTCCTACTCTAGTTAACTAAAGAGGTACCTCTATGCTAAACGAACCATTTTTTATTTCCTTAAAAACCATGTCCAAACCAATTGTTGAAGTAGAAAAAAAACAGAGAAAGTATTTGTCATTATACTATAATTTCTAGATTTGTTATTGTGATATATAAATTTTATAATTTTTAATATTCAATTGAATACTATAGTTAAGCTATTATTAAATGGTATCTCAATAACAGATATGACTGCTAATACAGTTTAACATGAATGATATATTAAAAATTATAAAATTTATATATCAAAATTCATAGTCTTAGGTCTGTATTATAAACCCTATATATATTGAATGCCAGGGTTAACCTAAGAAGGTTAACACAATTATTCTCCACACTTGGACACATGGCACTCTTCTGCCTAGTCAACTTTCAGCACGTAATTATTTATGTATTGGGATGGGACCGAGTGCAATTTAGTTGGTGTCTATGGTTTTCAATTAAATTATAATTCCCTGTCAAAAAAAAGTTAAATTATAATTAAAATTTGTACGTAATTTTCGTTAGTCAACCTATGATTTGCCATCTCTTTCCTTAGGCACAAATCTTCTAGAGCTCCATAGACTTCACTGCAACTTAACTTCAATATTGATTAAGAAATCAAGTGTGAGACATGTTCAGTCGCGGGGGGGGTTTGGAATTCATGAACTTGACTTCTAGCTCTTCTGTGCATTTTAACAAATGCTACTAACTGAATCAAAGGAGTAATCAATTTGAAAATTTCTAAACGAATATTCTATTTGGTAAAATTGCTAGCACCAAATTAATACGCTTGGTTTTCTCACTAGAATAAGGTTACATTTAGTTTACCTTTAATTCTACTCATTTGATCTAGAACAAATGAAGGACTATCAGTTACTATTGCTATTATTTTATTACCAAAAATCTTCCACATAACTCAGCTGAAGCTCATGTTTTAGCAAACTCTTTTAGATGCTTCGTTTAGTTTTGGTTGCTTTGTTTGTTTTAGTTTAGATGAAGCTGGTGTCCAAAAAAAACACTCGCTAAAGCTAAGTTTTTCTCCGACTTAGGATAAAACCACTACTTGCAGTAGTCATCTCTTATAAAACATGTGATCTCAAGTAGTCATTTTAGTACTTGAAGCGCTATTTGAGTTAGCGTTATTGGGCTTCTCAATTCTAGAATTTTTTTTACCATCTTACATCAATTAAAAACGAAAGTACATGCTATAGAAAGAGCATCCAAACTATGGACGAAAACTAAACGAACACTAAGATGAAGTTGACTATCTTTTACAACCCAGTTAAAAAGAAACTGACTAGAAGTTACAATTTTACAAACCACTATGCTACCTTATCGATCGACGTTGTCTACGAGAGGATATGAAGGAAATCACATAGGGAACTTCCTTTGGGAGATTGTTGATGAAGATGACCTTTGTGTATGTCTTGCAACTAAAGAACTGTTAATATGTGATGGATACTTGTTGAGAGATTAAACCAAAACGATCTTCAAAATCGATTGCCAATTCTGTTCTTATAGAACCACGGGTTTACAAGACAAGAAATCCCAAGGTCGTTGAAGTAAGGAGTCTTCATGGGTTTCTAAAGATGGAACTACGAAGGAAGTCACTTTCTTTAGTGACTTTGTATCCTGCATTGAGGGTATCATGAGTTTCTCCTCAAGAGGCAAAAGCTCGGCATTTATGGAGGTCGAAACTTTCCCCAAATCAAATTGGAGAACCTCCCATGAGATGCATTTTTGAGTTGTGATGACACCCAAAACCATCACATGAACATAAGGTGATGTGAATTTCTTCAATTCATCACCCAACCACTGGATGCGAAGTTTGAAACTGAAACCTGCCATCCTTAAAGAAGAAGATCGAACAACGACAGATTTAGGTTCAAACGAAACCTGAGAACAAGGATCTTGATAGAGATAAACACCTCTGTTCATCGCCAACACATACATTCCTAAAGTTATACCTATCTAAGCAATGTAAACTTTAGGATGAACTGTGCTACGAATTTTGATTTCCTAGATCATTCCTTTTCATAGAAAAACCAGTCTACCCAGCAAGACAAATAAACAAAAATCAAACCAAAATCGCAATTAAAACATGAACCGCCCCAAAAACTTACAACTTCCAGCGAGCTCGCTGCTGGTAACGCCTTCGGCGTGTCACGCGACCCACTACTCCACTGCTGCCAAACCGTCGGTGTACCGAACCGCTGAGGCGGTGCTGCACCCTAGAAACCTAGGGTTTTTCCCCCAACTCATCAGGTGGCGTAACGGGAGGAAACCTAAAGAAGCTAAGAAAGAAAAAGTGAGAAGGTGAAACGACATGGGGAACTCGACGCCATCCGGCGGCGGTCGAGCCCCCCTTAGGGACTTTCGCGGGGAAGGGGTTTTGTGGGGAAGGGAAGCTTTTAACGACCTAAAATATTGTTTATGGAAGTCTAGAATTTCAGCAAGGGTTTTCCCTCGCATGTTTCACATAAGGTTAACAAAATGAAAGAGTCCAATGACTTACTTTTATTGTGCTTAGGGTTTGAATCTCCATAAGAGAATAACAACAAATTTCTTCTTTGATATTCTTAAAATAAGCTATAATTATAACTTGAATGGTTCGTTCGGTATCTCTATGGTTTTTAGTTTTTTGATTTTTTGTATTTAAAAGCCATATGATATGTGTGCTATAATGGGAAAAAAAATTAGTCAAACTTATTAAAAACATGATGATTTTGAAAAATGAAAACCACTTTTATTTTCTGGTTTCCTAATTTTTGTTTTTAGTTTTCAAAAAAGTGAAAACCGAAAACGATAACGGCCCTAAGCTAATTCGATCGAAATATATCTCCATAATCAAGCTGGAAACCAATGAGAAATAGAAAATTTCAATTTATCTTTTAGCAACATGTACAAAAATCAATCCACATAGATGGAAAAAGGAGTTTTTTGCTAATAGTTTGCAAAATTGTCGAGCTAAGTGTTTGTTATTAGTGTTTCAAGTTTGTGTGAATGGTTATAGTTCGGTCAAAATGTGTGTTACTTAGTATAATCTTCTTTTATGATAAGTACTTTATAGTTTTGAAAAAATAATAGGTTTTTCTTTGTACTTAGGCTATGATAAATGTTAATAATTAATATATCATATGATGTTAATCAAATTTAAACTCCTAATTAACTTTTATTATTAAATATAACGAGTATCCGAAATTCCGGATGCAGGGTTTTGAAAATTTGGTTACCTAACTTATCTTTCACCAGTTCTGAATAAGTGAAACACTTCTCTCAAAAAACTCTCCCAATTAAAAGAAGTGTTTCACTTATTTTAGAATGGATAAAGTACTACCCAAAGTTACCGAGAATGGTTCGGGACCATTAAAAATTAGTGTTGCTTCCTCGTTCTTTTTTTAATTGCAACGTTTCTCTTACTTAGAAGTTTCATATTAATTGCAACGCTCCTTTATCTCTATCTCTATCTCGCTCATCTTCACATGTGTTTCTTAGAATATTTGTCAATGAAATATCTTATAATAACTATATAATGGAGAAAGTACTAGTTACCTAATATTCAAATCATGATTTTACGAGACCATCCTAAAATCTTAAAAATTCCCGTGCTTTTTGATGTGTTTTTATTTTCATTTACATACTTATCAATTCATATATCATAATTATAAGATTTTCAAACTTTAAAATGTTGTAACAAATATCGTGAATATAATTTTATAGTTTATAATCTTTCAACTTTAAATGCATGGATTCTAATAATTGTAAATTTAATAAATTTGAAATAAAAACAATACGGGTGATCATGGGCCGGGCTGGGCTTTGGCAAAAAAAAGTGGTCCGTTTCGGACCAAATCCTCGGACCGAAATTCCCGCGCCAAAACCCGCTAATTCTGGCGGGGCCAAAAATTAGTTTAATTTTTCATATTTAAGTCGCATGTGGCCCGTTTTTTGCCTAAAAAATCGGGCCGGGCCGGGCTCTACAGCGGGTCGAAAAATCGTACCCAAAGCCTGCCCATTTCGGGCCTGATTGAGCCCACGGGCCGGGTCCATGCTGATCACCTCTACTACTTAATATACAAAATGCAACCCATTTATTATGCACGAGTCCAAATTATATCTATATAAAATCTTTTGTGCATTTTTACACGGGTTAAAAGCTAATCAAATAACAATATTGGTTCAGATAGCCGACCCATGCTAACCCTATCCATTGTCCATTTGTCCCCATGTTGAAGCAGTTGTGATCCCTACATTAGAGGTGTTCGGCAACTAGCGATTGTTCTTTTACTTAATTGCTATGTTTGGGGAAGCATTTTAGGTACTTTAATTAAATGATAAGGTGCTAAAATAATTTTAGAGGGTTAAAATGATTGAAATTAATAATTTTAAATTTTCAACTTATTAATAAGGTGAGTGGAATTTTTTAAAACAAGCCTAAAATTTTAATAATTACTAATTTTGCCAAAGTAAATTATCAACTTAAGCAACTAATTTTGCCAAACATTTAAGTTAATTAGCTATCTTATTTCACTACCTTATCAAAGTTTCAGCTACCTTATCAATTTTAGTTTCTTTTCAACAAGTATTATCAAACAGACCCAATATGAATTAAAAAACAAATAAAAAATGGAGTGATGAATTAAACCGAGTGAGAAAAACGCACCACCAATAGGCAGGTTCAATGAGGTTGACATTAGAGACACTAACATTTTGACAACCAATAAACCCCACAAGTCTTGGTCTACACTCATCCCCTGCACACGCCCCCGTATGATTCCAGCTCACCATCACATTCTTCTTCTCATCAAATCTCTTCACAAACTCCAATCCCTGACCGTTGATCTCCCCACCACCTGTGATCCCCACGTTATTCACCTGCTCCGCCAACACAACATACCATCTCTCCGACTCACTTGGATAATCCTCTAACTTCGTTCCCCCTAAAATTACCGCGCCTTCCTCTACGATCAAAACGACGCCGGATCGAAGGTGGATTGTTGCTGTTAGGTAGGCCCCACGTGCTGGGAATACCACGTGGCAGGTACTAGGGCTTGGGCACGCGTCGATTGCTGATTGGATTGCTTTTGTGTCGTAATCTATGCCGTTTCCGACGGCTCCGAAGTTGGTGACGGGGATGGTAGTTGGGATGGAAGGGAGCTGGATTGCTGACGTGGTGAAATGTGATTGGGTTGGATAGATGAGGAGTAGTGAGAAAAGAATAGTCAAATAAAAATTGGAGTGAGAAAAAAAATGGCATTTTGGATTTTCAATAAGATTATACACCACTGAAGTCTGAAGTTTTGTTTGATTGATGAAAAGTTATACTCCACTTTGGATGGGGTTTAATTGTTTAAGTAGCTTTACTCCCCATCTAGGGATGGCAATGTTTTTTAAGGATCTGGATCCCAAAATTTTAGACCCGGCGGATCCGGGTCGGATCTGGGTCCTATTGTCATAACACGGATTCGAGTCTGGATCTTAACCCAAGATTCGAACTCGGATCCGTGGATCCGTTTTTTCATTTTTAAGTTATTCCACTCCTAAGTTTCCAGACTTTAAATACTGAAAACCCTAATATTCTCTCAATTCACCCCCTTTATTTCTCTCGTAATCCGGTCATCCCCCTTGCTCCCCTTATCTCTCTCCTCGAATTCCCGCCCGAAAAATTACCACCAGTCAGGAAGTTACCCGCACCACCGTCCGCCCGCTACCGTCAAGCATCATCCACAACGGCATCAGCCCATCGCACCAGCTCCCCTTCTCTCCCCTTCATCTTCGAGTTCTGCTTTGATAGTTTGTAATCTAAATTTTCTGAATAAGATTTCAGTATTTTGTATTTACTTTGATTTTTGTATCTGAAGTTTAAATCTTTTATTTCTTGATTTATACTTAGTTATGTGTATTGTTTTCTTGTTAGTGAAGTATCAATGTTAGATTATGTTTGCTTGTGTTTGATTATGCGAATGTATCAGTGTTAGAATATGTGTGCTTGCGTCTGATTATCCATTTTTTTGTTAATTGTAGTTGTATGCTTGTGAAGTTGTGTTTGATTTGAACCTGTGGTAATTGACTAATTGTTGAACTATGATATTGTATTTTTGTTACTCATCTTTGATTTGAATCTGGTATTCTGGTTGAGTGTTACTTTGAATATGTTTTTATTGATTTTCGTAATTTTCAATGCTTTGAAAAATAGTAGTATATCAAAAAGAAGGGAAAAAATAGTACGGTATCTGGATCTGGGTCCTATTTTTCCAGCGTCGGGTCCGGGTCCAGCGTCTGAAAACGGATCTGGATCCGGGTCTATATGGACCCGGTCCAGATCCATCCTGTTGCCATCCCTATCCCCATCTTACTTACTTCCTCCGTTTCACATTAATTGCAACACTTTTCAGATTGCGAACTCCTAGGCAATTTTTCAATAGTGTATAATTAGATGGGAAGGGGTATGTGATTAGCCTAACTAATGATACAATAAATACATTATATCAACACCTAGCATCTACCATCACCACCCTACCACCGCCAACGCCCCGCCAACACCCCGCCAACACCCTGCCAACACCACCACCACAACCACCCCACCAACACCACCACCACAAAAACCCCGCCAACACCACCACTACAACCATCCCGCCAACACAATCGCCACCACCACACCCACCCCGCCACCACCATTTTCCCATTTCACGAAAATTCACCACGATCTTCATCTTCTTCATCTCCATTTTCTATGTGAGCAAATTCAAAAAAAAACAGATATGATCTAACCAAATTATAGACAGAAAAACTAAATTACAGATCTAACTTTAGAAAAACTTAAAATTACATATCTTAATTACTTAGGAAAATTTGGGAAAGATGATGAAGATAGAAATATTTTCCCAAATCTAACAAAGGAGATCAATGAAGACGAAGGAGAACAAAGACGATGAAGACATCGCAGTCAAATGCTTCGTCTTCATCTTCTTTGTTCTTTGTTCGTCTTCATCTTCGAAGTCTTCATCTTCATCTTCGAAGTCTTCATCTTCTTTGACTGCAAAGTCTTCATCTTCGAATAACTAGCGCTGATCTGAAACTTCAATTTACGCATCTCAACCGGGTTCTTCGAATAACAAAGATCAAACCCGTTCGTTCATCTTCGCTTGAAGGAGATTATGAATCTATCTTCGTAATCTGAAACAAGATCTCCATTGCAAGATCTGAAATCTCGCGATTCTTCGTTTGCAAGATCTCCATTGCAAGATCTCGCGATTCTTCATTTCAGATCTCGCGCTTCACCTTTTTCGCATCGCCTACCTCCTTCGCTTCACCTTCTTCACGTCGCTGGCGATGAGAGAGGAGGGCGATGAAAATAGGGGTGGGGAATTGATTTAGGGTTTCGAAGTGAATTGGGTGGTGGTGTTGGTTTAGTCGAGGGAGATGAGAGTGGTGGTGAAGTGGTTGAGTGGAGGGTGATGAGAGAGAGAGAGGAAAGGCGTTTTGAATGCTCGTGGTTGTTGTTTGTGGAAGTTGGGTTGTGGTGGGTTGTGGGGTGTGGTTGTGGAAGAAGAAAAGAAGTTAGGAGGGTGGTGGGTGGAAGTTAGATGGGTGGAGATTGAAATTGATTTAATTATAGATTAGTGTAGGTAATCAAAACTAACTTAATAAAGTAAGGGTAATATTGTCTTTTCACCCCCAAAAAATTACCAAATATGGGAAGTTTTGCATTTATTTTGAAACACCCTTAAATGGAAAGTGTTGCAATTAATGTGAAACGGACAAAGTATTTTTCTAAGTCAAAATTTAACAACTTTTAAGTCTGCAACGATATCTTTTTTTTACCTATATATATATATACTAGGTTTGAAGCCCGTGCGTTGCACGGGTTGCTGTTTATTTTATTTTATTCCAATCTTTTTGTTAATATTATTGTTGATTTTGTGTTGCTGTGAAATAAGATTTTTCAACACCATTGTATTTACATACTTCTTCCGTTCTTTTCCTATTACAACAATTACCGCTTTATGTAGTTTTATCTTTTGGAACCATTCCACTTTTGGTAAAAAAAAGTAACTACATTTGATAATATTACCTTTACTTTATGTTTATAAAACCATCATTAATTACCCAAATTGCTTTATAAAGTTGTGTTTAGTTTATTAAGGATTTATTTATCCTCCTACTCTAGTTAACTAAAGAGGTACCTCTATGCTAAACGAACCATTTTTTATTTCCTTAAAACCCATGTCCAAACCAATTGTTGAAGTAGAAAAAAAACAGAGAAAGTATTTGTCATTATACTATAATTTCTAGATCTGTATTATAAACCCTATATATATTGAATGCCAGGGTTAACCTAAGAAGGTTAACACAATTATTCTCCACACTTGTACACATGGCACTCTTCTGCCTAGTCAACTTTCAGCACGTAATTATTTATGTATTGGGATGGGACCGAGTGCAATTTAGTTGGTGTCTATGGTTTTCAATTAAATTATAATTCCCTGTCAAAAAAAAGTTAAATTATAATTAAAATTTGTACGTAATTTTCGTTAGTCAACCTATGATTTGCCATCTCTTTCCTTAGGCACAAATCTTCTAGAGCTCCATAGACTTCACTGCAACTTAACTTCAATATTGATTAAGAAATCAAGTGTGAGACATGTTCGATCGCGGGGGGGTTTGGAATTCATGAACTTGACTTCTAGCTCTTCTGTGCATTTTAACAAATGCTACTAACTGAATCAAAGGAGTAATCAATTTGAAAATTTCTAAACGAATATTCTATTTGGTAAAATTGCTAGCACCAAATTAATACGCTTGGTTTTCTCACTAGAATAAGGTTACATTTAGTTTACCTTTAATTCTACTCATTTGATCTAGAACAAATGAAGGACTATCAGTTACTATTGCTATTATTTTATTACCAAAAATCTTCCACATAACTCAGCTGAAGCTCATGTTTTAGCAAACTCTTTTAGATGCTTCGTTTAGTTTTGGTTGCTTTGTTTGTTTTAGTTTAGATGAAGCTGGTGTCCAAAAAAAACACTCGCTAAAGCTAAGTTTTTCTCCGACTTAGGATAAAACCACTACTTGCAGTAGTCATCTCTTATAAAACATGTGATCTCAAGTAGTCATTTTAGTACTTGAAGCGCTATTTGAGTTAGCGTTATTGGGCTTCTCAATTCTAGAATTTTTTTTACCATCTTACATCAATTAAAAACGAAAGTACATGCTATTGAAAGAGCATCCAAACTATGGACGAAAACTAAACGAACACTAAGATGAAGTTGACTATCTTTTACAACCCAGTTAAAAAGAAACTGACTAGAAGTTACAATTTTACAAACCACTATGCTACCTTATCAGTCTGACGTTGTCTACAGAGGATATGAAGGAAATCACATAGGGAACTTCCTTTGGGAGATTGTTGATGAAGATGACCTTTGTGTATGTCTTGCAACTAAAGAACTGTTAATATGTGATGGATACTGTTGAGAGATTAAACCAAAACGATCTTCAAAATCGATTGCCAATTCTGTTCTTATAGAACCACAGGTTTACAAGACAGTAAATCCCAAGGTCGTTGAAGTAAGGAGTCTTCATGGGTTTCTAAAGATGGAACTACGAAGGAAGTCACTTTCTTTAGTGACTTTGTATCCTGCATTGAGGGTATCATGAGTTTCTCCTCAAGAGGCAAAAGCTCGGCATTTATGGAGGTCGAAACTTTCCCCAAATCAAATTGGAGAACCTCCCATGAGATGCATTTTTGAGTTGTGATGACACCCAAAACCATCACATGAACATAAGGTGATGTGAATTTCTTCAATTCATCACCCAACCACTGGATGCGAAGTTTGAAACTGAAACCTGCCATCCTTAAAGAAGAAGATCGAACAACGACAGATTTAGGTTCAAACGAAACCTGAGAACAAGGATCTTGATAGAGATAAACACCTCTGTTCATCGCCAACACATACATTCCTAAAGTTATACCTATCTAAGCAATGTAAACTTTAGGATGAACTGTGCTACGAATTTTGATTTCCTAGATCATTCCTTTTCATAGAAAAACCAGTCTACCCAGCAAGACAAATAAACAAAAATCAAACCAAAATCGCAATTAAAACATGAACCGCCCCAAAAACTTACAACTTCCAGCGAGCTCGCTGCTGGTAACGCCTTCGGCGTGTCACGCGAACCACTACTCCACTGCTGCCAAACCGTCGGTGTACCGAACCGCTGAGGCGGTGCTGCACCTAGAAACCTAGGGTTTTTCCCCCAACTCATCAGGTGGCGTAACGGGAGGAAACCTAAAGAAGCTAAGAAAGAAAAAGTGAGAAGGTGAAACGACATGGGGAACTCGACGCCATCCGGCGGCGGTCGAGCCCCCCTTAGGGACTTTCGCGGGGAAGGGGTTTTGTGGGGAAGGGAAGCTTTTAACGACCTAAAATATTGTTTATGGAAGTCTAGAATTTCAGCAAGGGTTTTCCCTCGCATGTTTCACATAAGGTTAACAAAATGAAAGAGTCCAATGACTTACTTTTATTGTGCTTAGGGTTTGAATCTCCATAAGAGAATAACAACAAATTTCTTCTTTGATATTCTTAAAATAAGCTATAATTATAACTTGAATGGTTCGTTCGGTATCTCTATGGTTTTTAGTTTTTTGATTTTTTGTATTTAAAAGCCATATGATATGTGTGCTATAATGGGAAAAAAATTAGTCAAACTTATTAAAAACATGATGATTTTGAAAAATGAAAACCACTTTTATTTTCTGGTTTCCTAATTTTTGTTTTTAGTTTTCAAAAAAGCTGAAAACTGAAAACGATAACGGCCCTAAGCTAATTCTGATCGAAATATATCTCCATAATCAAGCTGGAAACCAATGAGAAATAGAAAATTTCAATTTATCTTTTAGCAACATGTACAAAAATCAATCCACATAGATGGAAAAAGGAGTTTTTTGCTAATAGTTTGCAAAATTGTCGAGCTAAGTGTTTGTTATTAGTGTTTCAAGTTTGTGTGAATGGTTATAGTTCGGTCAAAATGTGTGTTACTTAGTATAATCTTCTTTTATGATAAGTACTTTATAGTTTTGAAAAAATAATAGGTTTTTCTTTGTACTTAGGCTATGATAAATGTTAATAATTAATATATCATATGATGTTAATCAAATTTAAACTCCTAATTAACTTTTATTATTAAATATAACGAGTATCCGAAATTCCGGATGCAGGGTTTTGAAAATTTGGGTACCTAACTTATCTTTCACCCGTTCTGAATAAGTGAAACACTTCTCTCAAAAAACTCTCACAATTAAAAGAAGTGTTTCACTTATTTTAGAATGGATAAAGTACTACCCAAAGTTACCAGAATGGTTCAGGACCATTAAAAATTAGTGTTGCTTCCTCGTTCTTTTTTAATTGCAACGTTTCTCTTACTTAGAAGTTTCATATTAATTGCAACGCTCCTTTATCTCTATCTCTATCTCGCTCATCTTCACATGTGTTTCTTAGAATATTTGTCAATGAAATATCTTATAATAACTATATAATGGAGAAAGTACTAGTTACCTAATATTCAAATCATGATTTTACGAGACCATCCTAAAATCTTAAAAATTCCCGTGCTTTTTGATGTGTTTTTATTTTCATTTACATACTTATCAATTCATATATCATAATTATAAGATTTTCAAACTTTAAAATGTTGTAACAAATATCGTGAATATAATTTTATAGTTTATAATCTTTCAACTTTAAATGCATGGATTCTAATAATTGTAAATTTAATAAATTTGAAATAAAAACAATACGGGTGATCATGGGCCGGGCTGGGCTTTGGCAAAAAAAAGTGGTCCGTTTCGGACCAAATCCTCGGACCGAAATTCCCGCGCCAAAACCCGCTAATTCTGGCGGGGCCAAAAATTAGTTTAATTTTTCATATTTAAGTCGCATGTGGCCCGTTTTTTGCCTAAAAAATCGGGCCGGGCCGGGCCGGGCTCTACAGCGGGTCGAAAAATCGTACCCAAAGCCTGCCCATTTCGGGCCTGATTGAGCCCACGGGGCGGGTCCATGCTGATCACCTCTACTACTTAATAAACAAAATGCAACCCATTTATTATGCACGAGTCCAAATTATATCTATATAAAATCTATTGTGCATTTTTACACGGGTTAAAAGCTAATCAAATCAAATAACAATATTGGTTCAGATAGCCGACCCATGCTAACCCTATCCATTGTCCATTTGTCCCCATGTTGAAGCCCTCACCCATCACGTGGAATACTCTACTCCAGACTTCCAGAGGTAAACACAGATTGACGAAGTCAACTAAATTTTTTTATTGCCCAAATCTGGACTTCTCATTGGTCGAAGCACGTCACATTTCACCAACACCATTTTTACTCCCCAAAACTTCTTTCACTCTTATAAACCTTCGTTCGCCCCTCCCGCCGACCATTTCGCACTGCTGTCAACAGTCGTCCACTCACCACAGTTCCACGAGCATGGTGAGTGTTTCCGCTTTGCAATCCCCTATTTCTTTTTGCCAATTTATAGTAATTGTTTGTATGATACTTGGATTAGTGGATAGTTGAATTACTTCATTAGCTCATTAACTATTAGTAGATTAAATGATTAATACATGTAAATTTTTCGTTCTAATTTTATCGTTATTCAATTTTTACAATGTATAAATTCAATTGTTCATCATCTATTATCTATGTGGTTAGTGATTTTAGTGGATTGAAAAGTGTGAACAGTGAATGTGTGAATTGGCTATCTTGTTATTTGTTTGTGGAACTTTCGACAACGATAGAATGATGAATTATGGAAGCCTGATTGCTATTATGATTTGACAATTGTTAGGCTAGGTATTATGAAGAATGAATAGTTTGGGGCATTTATAAAAGTCACAGGTCTTTTTTTTCGAACGACTCGAACCCATGTGATTTTCGGTTTGATATATGCGAGTTGAAAATTTTGGGTGTTTGAAGATGTTTCATTTCTACAGGATTTGATTTGGGGGTTTTTCTTTTGAAGCAAGACTTGGGGTTTCAATGGTGGGGGCAAAGAAAATGGCAGACAAGAATGGGAAGAATGGTGAGAGTAGCAACAAATTGCTATCGGCGGCCATGGTGGCTGTGATGGTTGCTCTACTAGCAATCAACACCAAGACTAGTTGGAGTTCTTTTCTTGGGGTCAATTATCAGAACCTCAATCGATGTAAACAAGTGTGTAAAATGCTCTCTCTCTTATCTTGGATTTCCTGAACTTTTGCATTTCCTAATAATTGATGTGGGATGAGTTGTCTTTTCTATGTCGAATTTCTTCAAAAAATGTTAGTAAATCATGTTTACGATGGTGGGTTGTGAGTATGTAAAGAGGGGGGGTTTGCTTATTAGGATCAATTGATTCTAAATTAGGTGAATAAATCAGTATGGTCAATCTTATATAGTACTATGTGCTAACAAGAACTTTGTAGTGAAGATCAATGTTGGATAATTGGTTGTACATTTTTTTCTATTCCAGTCTTGTATGATTGTAGTTCAGTTTGATATTGTTGGAAGCAACTGTTAAAACCTGACCTAAAATGATAGTAGCTCCTAAAACACAAATTCTTGTATCAGTTGGTCATACCACTATCACTTAAACAAAAGACGGTAAGAGTTATAGAGATTGATGAAAAGCTAGTGTATGAAAGAGTTCAACAAATAATCCCTAAAAGTTAAGAAGTTGAATGATCGGACATGAGGCTAGCTACTTCTAAAAATGGGGTTAAGAACCACATTGGTTCGCAGAGCCTCCTTTTGTTTCGAAATTTGTGCTCTTCATGACATTCAACATTTCTCAGGATATATCTAGGCTTCTCAGAAAACTTCATGAATTTATATTCATAAAGAGTGTTCTCCTTTTTCTAGTGTTAGGAAATTCAAAACCATGTTATGACTATTGGGCTTTAGCTGGTTTAGGATAGGTCCAGGGTTGACTTGAATTTTCTGAATCCGAACAATATTAAGGACATAGAAAAACCTTATTTAAGATTTGTTTCTAACTAAAAGTTTTATCTTGTCGTGCTTTTGTTTTAATGTATGCAGCTTTTTGTCTTCTTATCCTGCACGAGGCAATTTTTTTTAAGGCCTGAAGAACCCCATGTTATTCTTTGGGACAAGAATGTTTAACTCACCCAATAAAGACTCTTAGGATTCTTGAAATGCTGTAGAGTTCACTTGTTAAACCATTTTACAAAAAGGGGCTCGAAAAACAATGTTTGACAAGTAATCTAAGAATAGCAGGAGTGAAGGAGTGTTAGCATATCGTTCTAATTCTAATCAGCAGATTAAGGAAAGAATATTGGTACTACCTCTATTTCTTTTTAATCTACACAGTTTAACTTCTCTTTCATTAGCTTTTGTGCCCTTTCTGTTTGCAAATCGAATGAAGCATTTAGAATTTGATGCTGCCTCTGAGGTATGGATCTACTTGTACATTGTGCCATATACAATTGTGCACCATCGCACTATGCTCTAATGATCAAATACTGATT
Organism: Beta lomatogona; assembly: GCA_947646795.1. Lineage (NCBI taxonomy): Eukaryota > Viridiplantae > Streptophyta > Magnoliopsida > Caryophyllales > Amaranthaceae > Beta > Beta lomatogona. Next base: position 8,964,525 of record CANSNZ010000927.1, on the reverse strand, counting down.
GACTGTGAACTTGCCTTCTAGAGCTTTGACAATTAATATGTGTGTGAGTTTTAGAAAAGAGGTTTACTGTGGTCCATTGATTGTTAGGAGTTATTGTGCTCTTGTGCTGTTTATTAGGAAACTGGCAGCAGATTAGCAGAGAAAGATGGAAATGTATCTGTGTAAAATTTTCTCTGACAAATTGTTAGGATACAGAATTTAATCTGCATGCAGCTGTCTATTAGCCTATATATAATAGTTATGAAGATAATATTCTAGTTGAACTTATTATAGATTTTAAGCACTGCTGTAGGGTTTGAACAGTTGTAATTAGTTTGGCAATGAAACACTGTCGTTGTGAAACTGAATGATCCTTGTCTTGTTAGTTGGATTGTTGATAATGTGGAAGCCATTCATGTCTACGACTCAACAGTGATGTACAAGTTCCGAATATAGTCATTTGGCCCTCAGCTAAAGATACTTCTGGCCCTTTCCTAGGAATAACTCTTTGATAATTGTGGTAAAAACTTACTTCTATTCCATCCCTCTTTGTTATGAATTATTCTTTTCCATTACTATTTCCCTATGATACCTCTTTGTTCCCTATTTGTTTTAGTTCTACTCGATGGATGATTAGTATGCTTCAGTTTTAGGCAGTCTGTATTGTTTAACGAAACCTTAGTGTGAGTATATCGTATGTCTGCTTGAACAAGACTGAAATTGTTGGCTTCGAAAATAAAGTTGTATGTATCGAGTCCTACACAAATTCTATCTGTGGTCAGATGCAGCTCAGTTTTGGTGCTGCCTTGAATCTTGGAAATTTGAAGTGGAGCATAAAAACTACTTGTGTTCTTAAAAGAGTGCAACATTTGCTTTTTTGAGGTCAAACTTTAAAAACTTTTACGGTATATACTTATCCTAATGCATAAGTTAAACTATTACTATGAGGGTGACCCGTGATTGAAAGTAACACGAGTTTAGTTAGGATTGAGGAAATGGGGTTGGATGGGGTGGCATGGAGGGAAAGAATCTATTTTGGGACATGACTTGTATTTTGCTTTAGATTCCTTTTATATCTTGTATTTTGCATATCCGTTTTTTTATTCTCCTTGAGGTTTCCCTTAACCTTTTGATATGTTTTTCTTCAACTTTTTCTAAAGAAATTTTCACATCTCTATTGAATCATCTTTTTAGGGTTGGCAATCAGTTGACTTAGGTTAGATTAACCTGTTTATTTAAACGGGTTGAGATCCTCAACGCAACCCAACTTATTTAGTTAAACGGGTTGGGATTCTCAACTCAACCCAATCTGATAATAATTGGGTTGACCTGAAATCGACCCACTAACCCATTTAATAGCATTTTCCAATTTCCATTAAAGGCGGTCTGATTAGTAATTACTTAAGTACCTCACATTTTAAGAACTTCGAAGTACAAAGAGTCCATATATGACAAGAAGACAAATCCAATTACAATACAACCCTTTTTTTAGTGTAAGTTGGAAAATTGGTTTTTTGGATGGAAATAAACGGGTTAGTGGGTCAACCCAACCCAAACTTGACCCGTCTAAGTAAGCGGGTTAGATGGGTTGAATTCAGATTGGAAACTTCAACCTAACCCAACCCATTTACTCAAATGGGTTGGATTGGTCGACCCATTTAATTAAACAGCTTGAAAATTTTGGCCCAACCCGTTATTGTTGGGTTGGGTTTGTGGGTTTGGTCGATTTTTGCCAGCTGTACCTTTTTTATGAGACTTTCTCAACTTTTTTATTCTCATAGTTTGGTTTTCACTTTACAACTCCTTTGTTTTTGTTGTTACTTATGTTTCCTCTTGTCTTACTTCCATCACTTTCACTATTTCACTTTTCACTATGTCATTTTAATCTAATGTGTAACTAAAGATATTAATGGTCAAAGGGTGCATTGGAGACTGTGAGAAGCAAACATTTCACTGTTTTAAGAATGGAGGGAATATATGATAAGTTAGGGCTATCTCCTTTGCTGAAGATTGTCCAAAGCTTGAAGGAACTAGTTGTCACTGCTCCATTTAATATGTCGTTTGATTAGGAGATCAATATCATAAGGACAAAGATATTGACATGTGATTGTCTTTTTTCAGGAGTCATGTAAATTTACTGGGATGGTGGAGGATTGCTGTTGTGATTATGAGACAGTCAACATCCTAAATGAAGAAGTTTTGCATCCTCTGCTTCAAGAGCTTGCTATGACACCATTTTACAGATACTTCAAGGTATGATTCAATCTATTGTGGTTGAATTCGAGTTAGGGATTCACTGCTACGTTAATAAGGACATTATTTATCCCACTTTCTGTTTATGGTTTGTGTTAGTTACGATGTCATAATAGCAGTGAGGGTTGCTGTATGAAAGATTGAATTTGAGGTTATTGTGAAAGGTAAAGAAGAAAACTTCCTTTTGGTGTCTCATTATAAGATATAGCCATTGCAAAGGAGTATTACTGGAAGGTACATATGTCCATGCTCTCTGAAGTCTGAAGTATGCCCAACATGGAAACCAAACGATATCTGAATAAGTTCTTGAGGATGTAGTTGGAACTTAACTCTCAGATTAAATATTAGAATTGGATTTATAATTTACATTTCCTTGTCATTTTTTTCCTAAAATATGTCTTTTAATAGTCTGTTACTAGATTCAAATGCATGCGATGCGTGCTTGAAGTTATAATAACATATACAATAGTCATAGTATATTAACATTAAATTTTAAAACAGTAAATAAAATTAAAGGGGATTTAAGGTACTTTAGGTGGACACCAAACTCCTCAAGAGTTGGCTTATTTAATAGAGGTGTTGTTTCATTTGGGACCTTACAATATGCATAGTTTTTCTTTTGTGAATGTTTAGAATTCATAAGCGCCATTTGTTTATTTTCTTACTGTTATAATAAGAGTTCTTGTGAAATTAAGATGGATCACATGCTTCTTTTAATAGACATATTGCTCAGAGTTAATCTTCGCCCAGCACATCTTAATTCCTTGAGGGATGGCATTAGAACTTCATAGCAATTTTCTAAAATCTAGTTCATAGTAGTTATTTGTAATTTTTTCCCTTAGAGGCTCATTATTTAAAAATTCTTCTAAAGTCAAATTGTGACTGTGATAGGTTAAATTGTGGTGTGACTGTCCTTACTGGCCTGATGATGGGATGTGCCGATTGCGTGATTGTAGCGTCTGTGAATGTCCAGAAAATGAATTTCCTGAAGCTTTTACAAAGCCGTCTAATGTTCTTAAGAAAGAAGATCTGATGTGCCAAGAGGAGAAACCTCAAGCTGCAGTTGACCGAACATTAGACAAAAAGGTGTTCAGAGGCTGGGCAGTGATTGATAATCCCTGGACAAATGATGATGAGACTGATAACAGTAAGCTCCTCTCGTTGTTGTTTGCATTAGGTGTTAATATTCGACATTAATTGTTCAGCAGTTGACTGCTGCCTGCTCACTGTGATTTCGTGTATTCTTTTCCTGACCACGATGATTGGTCCATGTGTTATCGCCTTCTACAAATTGTAATTTTCATACTCAAATTCCGTTTTCATTAGATAATTTCCGTGATATCCTTTTATATGATGGTTAGGCTACCAATGATTGCTTGATTTCAGGTGAGATGACATATGTAAACCTTCAGCTCAATCCGGAACGTTATACAGGCTATACAGGTCCTTCAGCCAGGAGGATATGGGATGCAATATATTCTGAAAATTGTCCAAGATGTAAGTGATCGACTCATTTACATTGCATTCATCAGCTTCAAGCATTAGATGTGTATATAATGAGTATATTCGAAGTTGGTATTGCTCAAATTTCTTCAAAATAGGCGACTTTTAATTTGAAACTTACGGATGTGTTAGAATAAAAGTTGGGTAGATCTCCAAATATATTGATCCTTGTTCATCATTTGGCCTTTTTTTACCTTATATAAAGGTAGTTTGAGTTTGTCCGTGTCATAAAAGCACCAGCAATAGTTCTATATATATTATATAATAAAAAACTCATAACCTACATGTGGTGTCACTGGCTCTGATTGAGTTTCAGACATCTATGCTGTGATTGTACATGTAAAATAGAATTGTAGCATTTTTATAGCTTACTGAGTGATTGTTGTCAGGCTTCTATTTTTTCCTCCTCTCATTGTATTAGATTCAGTGCATATTCTCGAAAATCTAGAAGATTTTGTTTTGGAAGAGCTTCATTTAGAATATTATTACGTTGAAAGACCTTGATGTTTTGTGGGAAAATTGAAGTAGCATCCACAACTAGTCTAATCCATGGAAGCGTGTGGACTAGGGTCTAGGGGGTAACCTTTCTAGGGAAGCTTCTAAATATACTAACTGGAGCGATTCTAAACTTCTGATTACCCAAACTTGCCTCTTCACTGTGACATGTCTAAATGGGAAACAGCTGGGTTACATCCAATAGCATCTCAATATCTGCCTTAATTCCAAAATAGAGAATTACATGGAAGTGTTAATGATGTAAGGTGACTGGTGATGTCTAGAAGGGAATTAAATTTGACATTTTTTATTTTCTTTCTCATTGTGTTCTCAGCTTAATATCTAAGTATAGCCTTCTCATCTTTTTTGCCTGGACTCCTAATTTTTCTTAAATTCCCATTCTGGAGGCTGAAGACTTTGACATGGATATGAAATCCTGTTCTTTTTTTTTTTTGTCTAATGCTCTTTTTCATGGACATCAATTACCTTAAGCCACATGTCGGTGGAGAAGCAATACAACAACAGCAACCAGAACAATAGCAAAACCTATATTCCAAAGGATGGGATTTGCTGCATAAAGTTTTCGATGTTGGTCTTCTTGGTTTATTAAAATATTCTCAAAAGAAAATTGTATCTTTTAGCTTGCATTGTTCAGTATTGCAAAATTAAACAGGGCATGATAGTTGGGAGATAATTTTTGCAACTTAAATTTTCTAGTCAGTTATGGCAATAATATGAGGTCACGTTGCTCCTTTCCAGTGGAGGAAGTTGAAATTATATCAAAGACCATAGTTAGATGGTATATTTCATACCAAATTCCGTGAGTTCTTTTGTGGTGGGAGGGAAAGAGAATAAACATTTTTTAATTTTACCAGCTACTAATGTGATACCTTATAGATTAATGTTTTGCTTGTGAATCTCTTTCTAATTTCTATGCTTTTGTTCGCAATGTCCCATTTGTGTTATTCATTGAGCATGCTCCTTTCTTGTGTGCAGATGCATCTGGTGAGATGTGCCAGGAGAAAAAGGTTCTCTACAAACTGATATCTGGTCTGCATGCCTCTATTTCAGTTCATATCGCTGCAGATTATCTCCTTGATGAAGCCACCAACAAGGTATCATAATTTCGGCCAAGCTACAAATATCAAATATTGCATCATGAAATGGTATTGACGATAAGGGAAATAAGCGCTGGTGTTCCAAATATCCTTTTTAGTAACATCTGTAACCCTTGTATTGACTTGGCCTTGCTGCAATATATCTACCTCCCTCCCACTTCAGTCTCTCAACCTAACCAATTGTACTTATTTCCTACTATTATCTATCACTGTAGAATACCAATGTGGTATATTATTATTATTTGTCAACTTAAAACAATTCCATATCAAATACTAATAATATATTACTAGTCAGTTCTGAATGGCAGTACAATAAGTAACAGGCAATGGCCTGAGAAGACACTCATACAAGAATAGAATGAGTATTTCCAAAAAGTCCATGTCAAATATGCCTGTTTCTCTGCCTTAGTTTAATGTTAAATCTGTTGAAACTTGGCATACTGCTGATGATCTATATAATTGTACTGTAGTTCCATGACATCTTATTTTGTTTTCCTAAAATGCAGTGGGGTCAAAATTTTGACGTAATTCATGATCGGGTCTTGAAGTATCCAGAACGTGTTAGAAATTTGTATTTTACTTTCCTTTTTGTACTCAGAGCCGTAACAAAGGTAAATCCTTTATGGCTGTTATTATTGCTTTGAGAATATGGTTTTGCAGAGATTTAGGAGTACTGATCCATAATAGTAAGGCATATCTTTTCTGAATATTACAGGCATCAGACTATTTGGAACAAGCTGAATATGACACTGGCAATCAGGAAGATGACTTGAAAACTCAGTCCTTGCTGAAACAACTGCTTTACAATCAAAAGCTTCGGGCTGCATGCCCACTTCCATTTGATGAAGCTAAGCTGTGGCAAGGGCAAAGTGGTCCTGAACTGAAGCAGCAAATTCAAAAACAGTTTAGAAATATAAGGCATGTCTGGTTATCATTCTGTTAGTATCTCGTCATTTTCATGTCTTTTCATGAGTATCAATGCTAGTTAACGAAATTTAACCAACACATTCATTTTGCAGTGCGCTGATGGATTGCGTGGGGTGTGAGAAGTGTAGATTATGGGGTAAACTACAAGTTCTTGGTCTTGGCACAGCATTGAAGATCCTATTTTCAGTCGAGGGTGACAACCACTTGAATCAGCCTGTAAGTGTATCCATTGTAAGAATTTTGAGTTGGCAATGTGTTTGGATCAGAAAATTTGAAGAATTAGGAAGGGAAGAGTGATGGGTCTATCTTCTGTTACTTGGATATGAACTAAGAAAAGAGAAGGGGTGGGAAATGGAAGGAACCAACTTCCTTTCCCTTTTAATCTTTTAAAAGATTAGAGGGATGACACAAGCCCACTTCTGGCTTCCCTTCCTTCCTTTTCCCTCCCCTCTCTCCCCCGCCCCCCCCCTCCCCAAACCCCTTTTCTTCTACCATTGCAATCCAAACGCACTGTTAAAAAATGTTTTATGGAATTTCAGACCACTAATTGTTCATTCCACTTATGCACACAACTATGAACTCTATTATTGTGCAGCTGCAATTGCAAAGGAATGAAGTGATTGCACTGCTAAACCTGCTTAATCGGCTTTCTGAATCAGTCAAACTGGTGCATGAGATGGCACCTTCTGCTGAAAAGATAGTTGGGCAAGTTGCAGGTCCTCCTACAGAAGAAGTTAGCAAATTACAGAGAATATGGCAAGCTGTAAACAATATGAGGTAAATTGTCTTAGATGAATTGGTTAATAGAAAACTTGTTTATGAAATCCATATTTGCTCAGTCAAGATCGCTGAATACTAACACGAGCGAAATGGTTTTTAGGTTGAGGAAGTCTTCTTGATTCTGGTTGGCAATTCTTTTACTATCACTGCTTACAGTTATAGATTTGGAGGTATACAAACATATCTAGAGAGCTTTATAATATGTACATTTGCATACAGATTTTAGTAAAAATGTGTACATGTTTTTTGTTAGGTGGACACTGAAAATCTTCAACTTAAAGAGGATAGATAACATTGAGTTAACTTGAGAATTGCCACCACTTTAATTGGCTAGTATCGGCAAAAAAAAAAAAAGTTAAATGTTCGTTACCTTTCTCTTTTGTAAATTTTCTTATTTTTTCCGTGTGTAAACTAATTACTTTGCACATTAATTATGGAAATTTTAGTTGTTGCATTGGATTGTTGCATATATATCTGTAATAGTTTAACTAGTCGTTTGCCCGGGCGATGCCCCCGATCATTTACCAATGTAAATTTGAAGTCTTAAATCAAACACTTGACAGATGTGAGAAAAAAGAGTTATAGGCATTGGATTGTACTCAGGAAATAATCTTGCAGTTCCTTTTAAATTTTCTACATAGTAAATTATAATATGAGTAATTTATCAATATAAACCTCGGTTTCAAGAAAGTGTATATATATATATATATATATATATATATATATATATATATATATAGGGGGCCTCAATGGGAACCCCTTGGTAAGAAGGGCCCTACTGGACTAGCACCTATCGCAGGTTAGCCAGCTCAGCTACACAGGTCAACGCTTGAGAGTAGGGGGGATTAAGGGAATTCCTACTCCCAAGCACAAGTAGATAGTAGGGCTCGAACTTGTGACCTCAAAGTCACAAGGTGATTTCCCCACCACCTCCACCAAGCAAACTTGGTTATATATATATATATATATATATATATATATATATATATATATAACCAAGGACCCTTGGGTCAAGGGTCCAATGGTACGGTTTCATATCTCCCACATGGGAGACCAAGGTTCAAATCTTGGTGGAAACATAATTTCAATATTGTTGGGGGGAGGGGGGGTTTGGGGCTTGTTGGGCCTCTGGGTGAGTGGCCCTATGCGAGGGCAGCCAAGAGGAAATTCATCTTACCACGGGTTCTCAAAAAAAAAAAAATGTATATACATACATATATATATGTATATATACTCCCTCCGTCCCAGATTATTCTTAACACTTTCCTTTTATGTTTGTCCCAAATTAGTTTGAACACTTTTATTTTTGGCATGGTTTCACTATTAATATATTATTTCTTTTACACATCTTTGGCCCACACTTTACCTTTTATCAATAAAAAGTTATCCAACTTTCCCTCTCCTCTAATAAAAAATACCCCACCAACTCCTATCACATCTATTTTTTACTCCCTCCGTCCCAGAAAGATCTGAACACTTATTGGGACACGTAGTTTAAGGTGATAAGTTGTGTGGTTATCAAATGTTATTTTATTTAAAAAGTAGATGTAATAGGAGTTGGTGGGGTATTTTTTATTAGAGAGAGAAAGTTGAGTAACTTTTTATTGATAAAAGGTAGAGTGTGGGCCAAAGATGGGTAAAAGAAATAGTATATTAATGGTGGGACCATGCCAAGAATGAAAGTGTTCAAACTAATTTGGGACAAACATAAAAGGAAAGTATTCAGACTATTCTGGGACTGATGTAGTAAATAAAATAACATTTGATAACCACGCTACAACTTATCACCTTAAACTACGTGTCCCAACAAGTATTCAGATCTTTCTGGGACGGAGGGAGTATTATTTACAAAGAATATGATACAATATTGTTTTTGAAATTTAGGTTAATGTTTAAGAATATAATCGATGTAAGTAAATGGTTTAGTAGTGTTAATTACGGAGGTTATAAAAATTTGAAGTGTTTTTTTAGTATAAGATTACTCTACATGTTTCTTTTTAAATATTTTTCACTAAGAATTTTGACTCTATTCGTACTTAGAGGGAATCTTCTCACTTTTTCTCAGTTTATAAGAAAAATATTGTCATGTGGGGCCTTGTTTTATTCGTCTCAATCAGATATTTATTAATATTCAATCGCTATAATTTTTACTAATATATTGTGAAAGATATTTAGGTTTAAATAGGTGCATTGGAAGACACGCACAAGAAAGTGAGAATGATAAAAGAACGGAGGGAATAGTTGGTTAATGCATTTGTATACAAATGAGAAGTCATGAGTTTGAGTCTTAAAACACACATTCTTATTATTTAATATGTTTCATTTGATTGTGTGGGGGAGGAGGGAAGTACATGTGGCAACAAGACATGTTTGCATATATTAGTGAAAGTTCATGTTATTATTTTTATCCACTTTAAAAGAAAGGGGAAATTGATCACAAAAATCTCATTTACGGGTTGTTCACTTTTAATACTTCATCCGTTTTAAAATAAATGAAACACTTACAATTTTAAGCCATTTTAAAATAGATGAAACATTACATTATTTGGTATTCACTTCTCTCTATCTCTCTCTTCATCACATGGGTCACTCTTTCTCTTTCTAACTATCTCTCTCCTCTCCTAAATCTTCGTGCCAAGGCCTTACGTTTCATTTAAAGCCAAACGGAGGAAGTAATTTTAACTATGAGTTATTTCAAGATAATCTCGACTATTTGGTGTTATGTCGGTCATACTTTTGCATTTATTGTGGGACAAAGTTAGTATTTCGATATTGATGCTTTAATAAAGTTGACAATTACAATAAAGAACAACATTTTTTTAAAGAGAAATTTCATTAATTGAAGGCCAAACGGAAATCTATAATAAGTATTAAAGAAAAACAAGATATAATCAGACAAGATCAAATCAAATTCATTATTCGAAGAAACTACAATGAACCAGATCGAGCAATATATTGCAACCCCCTTGTATTTGTTGAATCAAGTAGCTATTGATGATGAATTCCATCATTCTGACATAGATTGGGAAAGAAAATTCTTGGTTTAACAATGTTGACTGCATCCGAATTTCCAATACCTTTATGTTGATAGTCTTGAACTTCAACCAATAAGAACAATTTCCCATACCTTTTTTGTAATTTCCAAGTGGGAAGATAATAAAATCCAACTACAAACTCTCGAATTTTTTCCATGAATAAGGAGTATTAATTCCTCCTAAGTGCTGAACTTGAAATTAATTCCATGAATACTGTCCACGTAGGATAGCACGCGAGAAATTTCATTTTCGGCAAAGCAAACCGCTACTCAGAGTAGCGGTTAACTTTAAGTTAAGTCGCTACTGTTGGTAGCGGTTTATGAGTTAAAACCGCTACTCGGAGTAGCGGTTTACAAGGTAAAACCGCTACTCGGTGTAGCGGTTTGTACCGTAAATCACCACAGAGCAAAAAGGAGGAAACGCAAGCCACGTCAGCTTGCTGCGTCCAGCGCACATGTCGTGCGTGGCGCGCAGCAGGCTTGCGCCAAGCGCAGGCAAGCTGCGCGCCACGCACGAGTGGGCGGGCGCGGATGTGTCGTTGTGCACCGCACCCGGCCAAAGATAAAATTTCTCCTACTCTCTTTTACAATTAAATGTAGAAGGGAAGTAAGGTTCGTATCCACAGGGAAACAGGGACGAGTTCTATATTTAGCGTGAATTAGTACCTAGATAACTCTAACGGTCGAGTAACCTAATAACGAGGGGGGTTTTCAAAGAGTTGTTATTAGACTACAACTAACTAGCATATAAATAAAATGAGAAATCAATATAGGAAGATCTTGAATCCGATTAACATCCACTTCAATTCATTATCGATCATTGAACCTCCACTCTAATTATTTCCATAATTATCTATTGTTGAGAATTAATCTCGTGTTCTCCTTATTCTTAGTTGAATAGCACGATCAGCGTGACTATAAAACCCTAACCAAAGGATAACCTAGTCCGATAGCGTCTAAGTTCAATCCAATAGCAGCAATAAACACGAGAGAACCAACGGACACTGTTAACGTCATACAAGCGATAAACATTCAACAGTTGATTCAATTTCCCCAAGAAATAACCAAGACGATCTGCATCTAAGTTACTCCCTAGTTTGCTACCAATTGATAAAAGAATAAAACAATCCGATTCTATTCTTAAATCTAGCATTAGATTAATTACACAATCAAACTAGTAACGTTCCTAGCATAATTATGCAAAAACCATAGAAAACAATCATAGAAATTAAACCATAATCAAAGAAACTAAATAGAGAGGAAAGATCTCACAATAGTGCTTGAAGCTTTATATTAATCTCGTTCAAGAACAGTTCAAGCTACAATCGGCATAGCATAAGCCAATTCCATAATTGAAATCTACGAAAACTAAACTAGAAAATGAAAACTAAAAAGAGAAGATAAGAAGAGAAGAATGGAGTGTTTTAGATTCTCTCTCCTTAAGTGTGCTGCCCCCTAGGTCCAAAAATCAAGTTTAGTATTTATACTAAAGCTCAAAAGTCAGCCGACAATTACACCGACCTAGGGGTCGCGAGGTGCGGTACAGGTCGCACCGTGCGATGCGCTACTGCCTCCAACACGAGCTGAAGAATTGGGCAAGCCAAGGAAGTCGCACCGTGCGAGAAAGGTCGCGAGGTGCGAGCAGGAGGTCGCGAGGTGCTACCTAGCTCGCGTGGTGCGAGCTGCTGTGCTGGGCAGGCCCTGCTTGCTGCGAGCATGCGCGAGAGCTGGGCAACGAGCTGCTGGGAGGTGCGAGCATGCGCGAGAGCTGGGCGATGCTGCCGAGCTTGCTAGGCATGCGGTAGTGCTGAGCTTGCGGTGATGCTTAGCGTGCGGTGGAGTGTGGTTGTTCGCATGCTCGGCTTGGGCTTGCTGTTATGCTTGCGATGCGATACAGCTTGGTACTTTGCTCGGCTCACATGCATTTCACCTTGAAAGCTCGGAATACATGACATTATCACAAATTATCTCGCAAAACTCCGAACTTCCGCTAAGGGTTAAATAAAACACGAACGTTAACAATTACAATCAAACCCTTAGCAAAGTGCACCCAAAATAACGTAAATACAACGGATAACTTGGGCATATCAAATACCCCCACACTTGAACTTTACTTGACCTCGAGTAAACTCAAATATGAGAAATACCAATTAAATCTTTACCCAAATTATCAACACCGAACTACACTCTCCATCAACTACATCATCATCATCACATCTTAACAACCTCCGCTCAAAACCTAAACGTAAGGGACGATGATTCCCCCACACTTAGCTTCAAGCTACTATCAGAAATACAGACGCGACAACAATAATCACCAAACGACAACCAAAATGTGAGCTCAAATCCTGAAGGATCTCAAAGGAGTTGAACTCACTCCAACGTCACAATCAAAATGAGCTCGCCTAAAACCTCAAAAGATAAACTAAAACTACTACTACTACAACTAATTTAGAATAGCAATCCATGGAACAAAGACAAAAAGGTATAAATTTCATGCTTACTCCCAAAAACAAACAATCAACCAAAAGAATGTGAAAGCTAACATAAATCTTCACAAAATCAAGGATGAAATAACCAACCCAACCCGAAAACGCTTTCCGCCTTATGACACCATCTCCGGCAAATGAGTTTTCAAAGTATATAATTCTCTCTTTCATCTCTCATTTTGCCTAGGAGCCCTTTCGGGTTTTCATCCTAGCTTCTCACATTTTTTTCACCTCTCTTCTTTTTCCGGCTCACAAAACTCACCCGCTCAACTAGCTCTTTTTTTTTGCATAGGCCGCCCTTTCGGGTTTTCGACCTATCCGAGCCCCCAATTTTGCCCGAGTCGCCCTCCCTTGCGGGTTTTCAACTCAGCGGGATTCACTTCATCATCATTCATTTTCATTTTTTTTTATATTTTTTTTTTTCATTTTTCTATTCAAATTAAAAGTAATATATACAACATAGATACATGAGAATGAGAATACCCTCCCCCCTACTTAAACTACACATTGTCCTCAATGTGTCGACAATTAAAAGAAAAAGTAAACTGAAAATGGGGGGGGGAATCGACAATCGGGTAAATCGAAGATCGAATGCTCAAAACTCATGAAAAGCAATCCGTCAAACTCAAATTTCTCAACAACACCAATGCAAATCTCATAACTCAACTCACAACCCTCTCCCTCGAATCACTCAAACAAATGACAAATTCAAATTTTGTTTAAATTTTTGAGATTTGCACCTAGCTTAAGAGATCGAAAAGATACATTTACAATCTCAATCCTCTAGTGTTACCAACTCCTAGCTATTGAAGTCCTCCCAACGGGTTTTCTTTTGTGGATTTTGGTTCCAAGTGGATTAAGATTAGTTGTGGATCTTTTTAGTGGGTTGGCGGTGGGTGAAAGAAAATTTGTTGTGGTGGTGGAAATTTGATGAGAAATAAAGGAAAAGAAAGAAAATAAAGAGGGGTCTCGGGTTGCCTCCCGAGAATCGCTGTTGTTTAAAGTCGTTAGCTCGACTTAATACCTTAATTTCAAAAATTGGGCTTGTGCTCCATGTGTGACAATGGTGGCCCCATGTCAACCTCCAATTCGAGTACCTGCAAAACAAACTGAGAAGAACTCTTGCAATGCATCGTTAGTGGTACAGTTTCAAAACAAGGTGGTAAATCAGGAGGCTTTTTCCGCTCTTTCAACTCCGGCACCATAACCTGCATGTTAGTAGGAGATGCACAATCCTCAACCAAGACATCATCAACATTCATCGACTCATCAACCTGCTCAATATCAAGAACATCATGCAAAACAGAGTCAACAATGTTAATAGAGCAAAGAGGGTTATCATCCTTAATCAAAGGCTTAGAATCATTAATTTTAAACGCCTCTACCTTTCCCTCGAATTACATGGTCAAAGAACCAGCACAAACATCAATTTTAGTGCAAGATGTTTTCAAGAAAGGTCGCCCCAAAAGGATGGGGGCGGCATGCTTATCAGGTTCCATCTCCAAAACATAAAAATCAGCAGGAAATTACAATTTCCCAACCTTAACTAACACGTCCTCTAATTTACCCCTAGGATAAACATTGGATCTATCAGCTAATTGAATCACCACACCAGTTTCATGCAAATTGCCAAGTTTCAAAGACTTATACAATGAATATGGAATCACATTAATTGACGCACCTAAGTCTAACATGGCTTTAGGAAACATGGTGTCACCTATAGTACATGGGATGGTAAACATGCCTGGGTCATTGCACTTTTGAGGTAATTTCTTTTGAAAGATAGCAGAGACATGCTCGCTAACCTTCACTTTTTGCACTCCCTTTTGTTTTTGCTTTCTTTTCGAAGTACACAATTCTTTAAAAAAATTAGCAAACCTAGGTACTTGATTTAAAGCATCAAAAAGGGGAATGTTTACCTCACATTTACGAAAGATTTCGTAAATGTCATTGTTGCGCTCTGCATTGCGGGTTTCTCTCAATGCCTCGGGAAATGGTGGCTCTGGTTCATATGGTGCAGGAGGTGATTTTTGGACTTTCTCCTCTTGTTGAGGTGGCAATGATTTACAATATGTTGTCAGTTCATGCTCGATCACCTCTTCCACTATCTCTTTGTCTCGAACCACCAACCTCTCTTTGCTTGCAATTTCCGCTCCACTCCTCAATGTGATAGCACTCACGTTCATTTTAGGGTTGAGTTCTGTTTGGGATGGAAACCTCACCGAATCCCTAACCTCTAACTTGGTTACAGCTCCTGCAATTTGGCTTACTTGGCTCTCCAAGTTCTTGATGCTCGAACGGGTCTCCTCCTGAAACTGAACCATATTTCCCTGCATGTTAGTAACATTTTTAGTTAAAGCATTAATCATATCCTCTGTAGACATGCTGGTACTCGGTCCCTGTGGTTGGCCTTGCGGCCGAAAATATGGAGCTCCTTGCTCCGGTGCCCTCAAATAAGGAGGTGGTGGGCGGTTATACTTTGCTGTGGCGGCCGCTTTGGTTCCCTCGATGAGTTCCCGTACCTCAAATTAGGATGATTTCGCCATCCCGAATTGTAGGTACCAGAATATGGATCATATCTTTTCTGGAAACCTTGGCCCTGAAAATCGGCCGCCTTAACCTCTTCACTCGGTTCTTGTAGATGAGGGCAAAAATCAGTTGGATGATGTGAAGAGCAAATGTCACAAGCCTTCACTTGGTGAGTTTTCTCTTTCACTATGAATTCTCGCATCACGGATGTGAGAGCTTGCACCTGATCTACCAACTTAGAAGAACTAGAACCCTCGGCGACCACACGTCGAGTACCAGACCTTCTACTAAACTGCCTCGAGCTTTCAGCAAGCTCATTTAACAATTCTTTAGCAGTGAGTGCAGTTTTATTCACAATGGATCCACCACTTGCTGCATTAACCATCCTAGCATCCTCATCACATAAGCCATTATAAAAATATAGCACCAAATCTTCCTCTTGGTAACCGTGGTATGGACAGCTAGCACATAATTTCTTAAACCTCTCCCAATACTCGTAAAAAGACTCATCACCCCGTTGCTCAATGTTACTTATCTCCTTCTTCAATGTAGATGATTTAGAAGTGGAAAAGTATTTCTCGAGAAAGCTCTTTTTCAATTGTGCCCAAGTGGTGATGCTGCTAGCCGGAAGGTAGTACATCCAGTCCTTTGCTGTGTCTTTTAGCGAAAAGGGGAAGGCTTTAAGCTTGATTCTGTCTTGTGAAACTCCACTTGGTTTCATGCTGCTGCATACCACATGAAACTCTGACAAATGTTTATTTGGATCTTCACCATTTAGCCCATGGAATGAGGGAAGCAAATGTATCAACCCCGACTTTAGCTCAAATGTGTCCCCCACTTCCGGTTCCGGAAATGTGATACACAAAGGCTGTTGGTCAAGGTTAGGAGCAGTGAGCTCCTTTAAAGTGCGGTGCTCAACTCTAGGAGGCATCTCTTCTTCAAATTCAAGCGAAAAAGGGAGCTCTCTAAAGCCTTCACACAATTCTCTTCTCAACCTGAAAAGGGTTAGTTCTAGATCTCGATCGTACTGCAAAGGCTCTTGGTTAGTAGCACGAGTATTAACTATAAACAAAAACCATAAGCAATACAATCCAAAAACATACACTAAATACAAACAAGTAACACCGTTTCCCCGGCAACGGCGCCAAAATTTGGGAGGGCGCGGATGTGTCGTTGTGCACCGCATCCGGCCAAAGATAAAATTTCTCCTACTCTCTTTTACAATTAAATGTAGAAGGGAAGTAAGGTTCGTATCCACAGGGAAACAGGGACGAGTTCTATATTTAGCGTGAATTAGTACCTAGATAACTCTAACGGTCGAGTAACCTAATAACGAGGGGGGTTTTCAAAGAGTTGTTATTAGACTACAACTAACTAGCATATAAATAAAATGAGAAATCAATATAGGAAGATCTTGAATCCGATTAACATCCACTTCAATTCATTATCGATCATTGAACCTCCACTCTAATTATTTCCATAATTATCTATTGTTGAGAATTAATCTCGTGTTCTCCTTATTCTTAGTTGAATAGCACGATCAGCGTGACTATAAAACCCTAACCAAAGGATAACCTAGTCGGATAGCGTCTAAGTTCAATCCAATAGCAGCAATAAACACAGAGAACCAACAGACCTGTTAACGTCATACAAGCGATAAACATTCAACAGTTGATTCAATTTCCCCAAGAAATAACCAAGACGATCTGCATCTAAATTACTCCCTAGTTTGCTACCAATTGATAAAAGAATAAAACAATCCGATTCTATTCTTAAATCTAGCATTAGATTAATTACACAATCAAACTAGTAACGTTCCTAGCATAATTATGCAAAAATCATAGAAAACAATCATAGAAATTAAACCATAATCAAAGAAACTAAATAGAGAGGAAAGATCTCACAATAGTGCTTGAAGCTTCATATTAATCTCGTTCAAGAACAGTTCAAGCTACAATCGGCATATCATAAGCCAATTCCATAATTGAAATCTACGAAAACTAAACTAGAAAATGAAAACTAAAAAGAGAAGATAAGAAGAGAAGAATGGAGTGTTTTAGATTCTCTCTCCTTAAGTGTGCTGCCCCCTAGGTCCAAAAATCAAGTTTAGTATTTATACTAAAGCTCAAAAGTCAGCCGACAATTACACCGACCTAGGGGTCGCGAGGTGCGGTACAGGTCGCACCGTACGATGCGCTACTGCCTCCAACACGAGCTGAAGAATTGGGCAAGCCAAGGAAGTCGCACCGTACGAGAAAGGTCGCGAGGTGCGAGCAGGAGGTCGCGAGGTGCGACCTAGCTCGCGTGGTGCGAGCTGCTGTGCTGGGCAGGCCCTGCTTGCTGCGAGCATGCGCGAGAGCTGGGCAACGAGCTGCTGGGAGGTGCGAGCATGCGCGAGAGCTGGGCGATGCTGTCGAGCTTGCTAGGCATGCGGTAGTGCTGAGCTTGCGGTGATGCTTAGCGTGCGGTGGAGTGTGGTTGTTCGCATGCTCGGCTTGGGCTTGCTGTTATGCTTGCGATGCGATGCAGCTTGGTACTTTGCTCGGCTCACATGCATTTCACCTTGAAAGCTCGGAATACATGACATTATCACAAATTATCTCGCAAAACTCCGAACTTCCGCTAAGGGTTAAATAAAACACGAACGTTAACAATTACAATCAAACCCTTAGCAAAGTGCACCCAAAATAACGTAAATACAACGGATAACTTGGGCATATCAACGAGCTGCGTGCTGGACGCAGCAAGCTTGCCCCTAGCGCAGTTGGGCTGCGCGCCACGCACGATTGTGTTTCCTCTTTTTTCGCTCTGTGTTTCTGATCTGTACTAAATCGCTATTCTGAGTATCGGTTTATATGCGTGCCTTATAACTTCTCTTAGTGACACAATACAACTGCTATTTCAAGTAGCGGTCAACTTCACATAATTGGTATTAACCGCTACTTGGAGTAGTGGTTTTATTAAAAAAAAACCACAATTCTGGCGTGCTGTCCTAAGTGAACGGTATCCATGGAATTAATTTCAAGTTCAGCGCATAGGAGGAATTAATACTCCATTTGACATTATTCATGGAAAAAATTCACAGACTCTCATGAAAAGAAAGAAAGAACCCAAAAATTGGGTGAAAACTTTCAAAAAGAGATAGAATAAGGGATTATTAATAACAAAATCAATAAAAACTAGAAGAAAAAAGAAGAATTAGGGGCTTACCACCATCGAAATGATGATGGCAATCCCAAACTAGAAGAAAAGGATTAGGGTTTTTTATGAGGAATATGAGAGAGGGAAGAGGAGAGAGGAGGAGGCTAGATAGTATAAATGACACTAAGGTGAAGGGGAAATTTTGGATGGCAAGAGGGAAAAAAGTGTTTCAAATATATAATTTTTTTTCCTATGTTTTCATTCTTCGTCTAATCCAAACAATACAATTAGAGTGCATTTTCTATAAGGTTGGCTACACTGAAAACAAACAGTGTGGCCGCGCGTGAATTACAAATAAAAGTGAAGACTCAACACGAGCCTCAAAATCACCTTATAAACAAAATGCATATTATAGTTATACTGAAAATTGGATTTGTGTAGCGGTTTCTCATGTCTAGGGATGACAACGGGTCAGACTTGGACCAGATTATGCATAATCCGACTCCGACTTTATAAGAAGACGAATTTTAAATCTGAGTCAGAGTCCGACTCCGAAAATCCGACCCCGATCTGATCCGACTTTTTTTTTCGCCCCATTTTTTTAATAGAAAAATCTTCTATAATACAAATAATCTAATTATTACTATTCCTTTAATCATTGTATGGAAATCATATATAGTACAAAAAATCTAAACATTACTATTATTTTTAACAATTATTTCTTCAATGGGAAAATCTTAAATTATACAATTGCATTAAAGTCAGAGTCAAATTATACATACATAATACATTAATATAAATAAAAAAAAAAAAGGATTAATTGCCTTAAAGTCGAAGTCGGATTCGGATGTCAGTTTTTTTTTATGGGATCCGACTCCGTCCCCGAGCCTCCTCCTACTCGGGGTCAAACTTTTTAAACGGAGTCGGTTCATATTATATTTTTTGTCGGAGTCGGCTTCGATTTTTTCCTTCGGAGCGGACTAGGGTCGGATCCGGACTAAATTACCATTTCTACTCATGTCTACATAAAACTTCGTGCTCTTTACGGTGGTAAAAATCCTTGCAGCTTCATTTTGCTCTTTTTAATTTTTTCATAATCCTTCTTTTTCGCAATGTATTCCGCCTTTTTCGAGTAACTTTACATATTAGTTAAAAATAGTGTAGACACATAAATTTGAAAATATGCCTACATACAGTCAAAATGAGATAAATATAAAAACATCTTATATAAAATGAGAGATTCTCAATATAAAATGAGATAAATCTTAGAACATCTTGTACTTCTATATCAGTTAAAATATAGTCAAAAGTGAGGCATATATATAATGGAAAAGTTAAACTGTTACTGTTATTCTAGTATGAACACTAGACCAACTACAAGAGGGGGGTGAATTGTAGTTGAGAAGAAATTTTCGATTTGTAATGCGGAATTAAAACAAACTTGAAATTAGAAAGTGACAAGCACACGAGATTTTTACAAGGAAAACTTCCTAGGCCCAATAGGAAGAAAAACCTTGACCACGAGTGTTGTAGTCTAACATCGACGGCTCTCTTGAAGACACTTGGGCTCATCAGAGCCGTACACGTGTCACCTTTGTTAAAAAAGAGAAAAGCCTTGAATTTCTGGGCTACACTCAGCTGAGGTAAAAGGTTTAAATTCTGGCCCAACAGTCAGAGCCCAGCAGTGCCAAATGGCTGAAGGAGAGTGGTTAATAGGCATCCACCAGTCATGGTCTGCCACGTGTCATGATCTGATTCCTCAGCCAATCAGAGGCCACTATTGTAGGTCAGTTTTTAAGGTTAGCTGTCAACTTGCTATCACTATAAATACCCCTGAAATCAGGAGAAACATTCATTCAATGCAAACAGTGCAAAGTTACTCTGATAAAATACTCTCTCACGATCTCTCTCTATCTCTACTTTCTCTCACTACTCCTGATATCTGACTTAAGCATCGGAGGGGGAACCACCACCCAAACCTCCAGGGTGGGTCCCTTTTGGCAGGTTCAGGAGCAGAGCCCAGACCAAGGACTAAGCTGACTCATGCATTGTTGCACAAGTCTCCAGTTGAAGAACACCTAAGGGAATTCGTTTACTTGCCAGACAAGAAAGCTCAGCCTACAACTTACTTGTTAGACAAGGAGAGGACGAAACATGTGGCGCCGTCTGTGGGGAGACGCAACGATGACTGATTGTCAATCGTCCAACATTGCCAGGAATCGAAGCCTTCAAGTTAATGTCGAAGATACGATGGAGCATGAAAGACCACCTAGAGGAAGAGATAGACCCCCGTCCATTGTCAATGTTCCTGGACCAAGCCGCGAGCGGGTCATCCAGGTGAATCCGGATCGTCCGAAGGATCGCCGCCCACCTGGAGAATGTGCTGAATGATTTTCAGAGTAAGATGGCGGCGGTCGTCCAGGAGCAGATTAAAAGCAATATGCTGTTTTTTCATCACAACCCGGAGCCAGCTACTAACAATCCACCTCGTCCTAGAGGACGTTCTCAAGTAGATCATCCAGGTCCTAGTCGACATGTTCGCCAGGAGCCCTCTAGGAGGACGGCAAGAGGAAAGCAGCCAGAGGATAATGATCAACGAAGAAAGATGGACTGGAACCTGGTGGTGAGGACTCAGGACCATGCTCGTCCAAGCGGGCACCGCATGGAAACAGACGCCAGAGAGTATCTAGAAGCAAAGAAAGCTGCTGCATTACAACGATCAGCGACAGGATCTACACCATATTTGAGAGACCCTCCTTTGAGGTTGTCGTCCAGAGGGGAGAGACGAAGTTTAAGTCACTCTCTTGTTCATCCGCGACAGGAGAAGACAGTGGCTCAGCCCATGGTCTATAGGCGCCCAGTGCCTGCAAACACTTCATCCAATCCAGTAATGAAAGAATATCGCAAGGAGTTCATACCCATTGAGGGACAGCTGGGAGTCCTCCGGATTAACTGGCCTACCCCATTCTCGGCCAGGATCATGGAGGCGCCCCCCTTCCCAAAGGTAAAACTCCCAACCATTGAGCCTTTTGATGGAACAACTGATCCTGATGATCATCTGTCTGCTTACAAACATCAGATGTACGTCCAAGGAGTGGACGATGCTACTTGGTGTAAGAATTTCCCAGCTACCTTGAAGGGAGTAGCTCAGAAGTGGTTCAATAATCTTCCCCCCAATTCAGTCAACAATTTTACTGAACTCGGTTTCTTATTCACTAGCCACTTTGTTGCCAACAAGCAAGAGCAAAAAACAAGCATGCACCTAGGCAAGGTCGTCCAGGGACCTAAGGAGGCTCTTAGAAGTTTCGTTATGAGATTTAACCTAGAAGCACTTCAGATCCAAGATCTTAATGTTGGAGTAGCCTTTGACGCCTTCATCAGGGGTCTAAGGCCAGGAAGTTTCAAGTTTGATCTTGTTAAGAAGAAAATCTCCACTCTTGCTGAGGCTTTAAGAGAAGCGGAAGCATTTATTCATGCCACCGAAGTATGTGCTGAGGCAAAACATCCCGAGTCTAAGAAGCTCGAAGAGGTTGCTCGGCCAAAGAAGAGCAACCCCAAGAAGGCCGAGACTTGGGCGATAACCTCCAACACCACTTCGTCTAGAAAGAGCAAGAGAAAGGAGGCTGAGCCATCCTCATCCAATCTCGTTGAGTTTAACAAAGACCAATACTCCATCCTCATGGAGATTAAGGATCGAGTATGAGTTGAAGGCCCCGAGGAGATGAAAACCCCTTATAGAAATAGGGATAAGAGCAAGTATTGCCACTTCCACAAAGATTGTGGTCATGAGACCAATGAATGTAAGCATCTCAAGAGAGCTTTGGAAGAGTTAGCCCGAAAAGGAAAGATGAACTCCTATATGCCTCAAGGGGGAAGGAAGTTTCCGAGGAAAGATGATTGGCATAGCAAGAAGAAGGAGAGTGCAAGCACCGACAAAGATGTTGTTCTCGTAATCTCCGGTGGGTTTGCTGCTGGGGGACCAACCAATAGAGGGCACAAAAACTACCTTAGGGAGCTCGGCCAAGTTTTGTTAGCGAGATCGGACAAAGGTCGAGCCCTTCCCAAGGGTGGTAGTCGGTGAGCAAGATCGGGCGCGGTTGAGGACTCCCCATGATGATCCCTTGGTTGTAGAAATGAAAATAGCAAACTTGACAGTAAGAAGGATCCTGATTGACACCGGAAGTTCGACGGACATCATTAGTGCTGATTGCTTGTCCAGACTAAAGTTTGAGGAGAAGAACTTAGTTCCCGTTCACCATCCCATCATAGGGTTTGGGGGAGGAGTCATCCATCCAATGGGGACTGTTACTTTGCCTGTTCGAATAGGAGAAAAGGATGCAGCTAGAACCTTGTTTATCAAGTTCTTGGTGGTCCGAGACCTGACAGCCTACAATGTCATTCTTGGACGACCAACTCTGAATCATGTCAAAGCAGTCATAGTAACTCACCTGATGTTGATGAAGTATGAGTGTGATGATGGCCAGATTGGCTCTTTATATGGAGACCAGCAGGTGGCTAGGCAATGTTATTTGACTACCCTCAAGCCGTCATCATGGAAAATAGACAGCGAGGATCAGACGAAGGTTGTTGGCGAAAGGAAAACGTCTGAAATAGATAAGGATCAGACGAAGGTTGTTGGCGAAAGGAAAACGTCTGGAATAGAGAAAGGTCAGGCGAAGATGACTAGCGAGAGGAAAACGTCTGGATTTGTCAAAGATCAAGTCGCCTCGTTAAAGCTGACATTGAGAGGCCTCAGACGCCTCTTGCCCCCTCAAGGAAGGCGTCTGAACATCTCCCCAGCAAGAAGAGAAAATATGAAATCATCAAGGAAGAACCCTCCTCGTCTGAAGAGGTCATGGCCATCATGGGACTAGCAGTAGAACGTCCAGAGCCAGTAGAAGCTCCTGAAGAGGTCCGTTTGGATGAAGCTCGTCCAGAGAGGACTCTCAAAATTGGATCTTCGCTCGGCCACGATACGAAGGGTCATCTTGTCAACTTCTTTGAAAGAGTTTCAAGATGTGTTTGCCTATTGCGTTGAAGAGATGCCCGGAATTGATCCGGAAGTAGCCGGTCCATCGGTTGAATGTTGATCCAAATTTGAAACCTATTCGTCGGAAAGAAGAGGCATTTGGGACCGGCTAGAAACCAGGCGGTCGACCAAGAAGTTCAGAAGTTGTTGGAATCCAAGTTCATCAAAGAAACCTATTATCAAGACTGGATAGCAAATGTGGTTATGGTGCCAAAGCCCAATGGCACCTGGAGAATGTGTGTGGACTACACTGACCTTAACAAGGCTTGTCCTAAGGACAATTTCCCTTTGCCTAAGTTGGATCGTCTGATAGACTCCACAGCTGGCCATGCTTTGCTGAGCTTCATGGACGCTTATTCGGGTTTTCATCAAATCCCAATGTGGCCAGAGGATCAGGACAAAACGTCCTTCATTACTGAAAAAGGACTGTATGGCTGGGTGAGGATGCCATTCGGCCTGCGCAATGCTCCGGCCACTTTTCAAAGATTGATCAATAATGTTTTTCAGCCGCGGTTGGGACGAAACATGGAGGCATATATTGACGATATGATAGTCAAGAGCCGTCAAGAAGAAAGCCATGTATCGTGATTTGAGAGAAACTTTTGAAACTCTCGGGAAATACAAGTTAAAGCCGAACCCCGAAGAAATGTGTCTTTGGGGTCTTGTCAGGGAAGTTTTTAGGTTTCTTGGTGGACCAGAGGGGTATAGAGGCTAATCCCGAAAAGATTCAAGCTATTCTAGATATGAAGTTTCCTTCAAAGACAAAGGAAGTGCAGAGACTGACGGGTTGCTTGGCTGCCCTTGGACGTTTCTTGTCTAAGTCAGGTGACAAGTGCCATCACTTCTTTGCCACGATCAAGAAAAAGGCCAAGTTTGAATGGACAAGCGAGGCAGAGCAAGCCCTTCGGCGCGTCAAAGATCACCTTCGGCGGCTTCCTAGGTTGGTCGATCCAGTTGAAGGGGAAAAGCTGTTTGTATACTTGGCAGGTGTCCACTCAAGTTGTGAGTGCCGTCCTTCCGGGTGAAAGAGAGACCGTCCAAGTTCCCATATACTTTGTGAGTCATGTGCTCAAAGATGCGGAAAATAGGTATACTCCAGTCGAGAAGTTTGGATTGGCCCTAGTCATGGCCAGCAGAAAGTTGAGGCCTTATTTCTTGGCACACAGTATAATCGTCTACACTGATCAACCTTTGAAGCAAGTTCTACAAAAGATGGAAGCCGCTAGGCGGATGCTAAAATGGGCGGTTGAGCTTAACATGTTTGATATATCATTTGAACCAAGGAAAACCATTAAGGGGCAAGCCTTGGCAGATTTTATAGTTGAGCTTACTCGGCCAACCATAGAGCCAATATCTGATTCAGCTAGAGGAAGGAAGCATTAGACGCTCATGGTTGATGGATCGTCCACAGTTAATGGATGTGGAGCAGGAATCATTTGTCAATCTGCCGAAGGGGACAAGTTTGAATATGCATTAAGATTCCAGTTCAGAGCGTCCAATAACGAAGCTGAATATGAGGCACTCTTAGCTGGAATCAAAATGTGCAAGGCGGCTGGAGCTGTTGAGATCGAGGCCAAATCGGACTCCCTCTTAGTTGTCAGCCAGGTTAATGGAGATTTTGAATGCAAAGAAGCATCAATGAGCAAATACATGCGACTGATCAAAGATGAGATAGAGCCACTAATACGATTTGTCCTCGACCAAGTACCAAGGTTAGAAAATCATCAAGCAGATGCTCTCTCGAAATTGGCCAGCTCGGCTGAAGGTGATGTGCCAAGAATAGTTTTTTGGGAAGTCAAACCCAAAAAGAGCATCGACCAAGAGCAGATTATGTTTCTCAGCCGAGGGACTGTCTGGATGAAGCCGATCATTGAATACAAGAAGACGGGACGATTGCCTTCAGATCCTGTAGAGGCTAAGTATGTGAAGGCTAGAGACAAGTGGTTTGAGCTATGGGACGAGACACTTTACAAGAAGTCATTCAACCGGCCTCTGCTCAAGTGCGTCACCAGAGAAGATGGTCTGGAGGTTCTGAAAGAACTCCATGAAGGAGCTTGTGCTTCTCACATTGGGGGAAGAGCTTTAGGGGAGAAGGCTTTAAGGACGGGGTACTACTGGCCTACCTTAAAGGAGGATGCTTTAGTCTATGCAAAGAAGTGTGACAGTTGTCAGAAGCATGGAAATGTGCATCAGAAGCCGTCCAACTACTTAACCCCCATCTTGTTCCCTCTGCCTTTTGCCAAATGGGGCATGGATATCCTAGGACCTTTCCCTGTAGCCGCTGGGCAAAAGAAGTTTGTGATAGTGGCAGTGGACTACTTCACTAAACGGATAGAGGCAGAGGCCATGCGAGGAATAACAACAAACGACGTCAAGGGCTTCATCTGGAAAAGCATTATAACCCGTTTTGGCATGCCACAGTCCATCGTCTTTGATAACGACCCACAATTTGAAACGCCTAAACTGAAGGAGTGGTTGGCGGAAAGAGAAATAAAAGCACACTTTGCTGCCGTTGCCCACCCACAAGCCAATGGGCAAGTAGAGTCCTTTAACAAGACTCTATCAAATGGAATCAAAAGGATGCTAGAGAACGCCAAGGGACAATGGGTGGAAGAGCTGCAGTTGGTGTTATGGTCCATCAGAACAACCACCAAGAACTCTACAGGGGAGACGCCTTTCATGTTAGTCTATGGCACAGAAGCCGTATTGCCCATTGAGATTGAGGAACCCACCCTACGAGTCATGTTGTACACAGAAGATGCCAACTGGGCTGCATTACGCACGGCTTTGGACCAAGTGCCAGAAGTCAGGGGCAATGCCTTGCTAAGAATGCAATTGTACAAACTGCGTATGGCTCGGGAGTTTAACAA
The DNA here is from genome assembly GCA_947646795.1 of Beta lomatogona. NCBI lineage: Eukaryota > Viridiplantae > Streptophyta > Magnoliopsida > Caryophyllales > Amaranthaceae > Beta > Beta lomatogona. The sequence goes on along the minus strand of CANSNZ010000927.1, from coordinate 8,938,378 downwards.
AAGAGTTGTTAGACGACCACTCAAAGTGGGGGATCTTGTTCTTAGAAAGATGGAAGCGGTTGGACGAGCTAAAGAGTTAGGGAAGCTAACACCAAATTGGGAAGGACCTTATCTGATTGTCCAGGAGTTACGCAGTGGGACTTTTCGTCTACAAGGTCTAGATGGACGACCTATTCAGCGTACTTGGAATTCAGACAACTTAAAGAAGTACCACGTCTAACTCAGATCTTCGTCAGATACCTGTAGGGTAATTTGTAGTTACTCCAAAGTGCCACGGCACATGTTAGTAAGAAAAGAATTGTATACATGCATCTTGGCATTCAGCCAAGCAAAATCCATATAATACAATTCCTACTTTCTTATATCTTTGTTTATTTTCACCAAGTTACTTCACTTTGGGGCATTAAATTTGTTACCCGTCTAAAAGTGACAATAACTTGGACAAAAATACATACAATAGCAGAACGTCAAAATTGCTCACTTTTACGCCGAACATCACTCCCTCAAAGAGACCGGCCAAAAATATAACGCATATATGGCCGTCAAATTGACAAAACCTCTAGTAAGAGTAACGTCAAAGTCTACGAGAGAAAGGCGGCCTGAAATAAGACCTTAGTAAAGGATACTTACTTTCAAAAGCACGGACTGACTAAGTAGTCCAGACCCTAGTAAGGGATCGCTACTTAATGACGAGTGTTGCTCCCTCAAGGAAACCGGCTAAAACATGCTATTGAACATGTATCTCAAGCTCGTCCATCAACTTCAGCAGGCTCAGCCAAGGATGGCCGCTCTCCTTCTTGGACTTTGGCTCTCCCCCCATGTACGGTTGAGCTAAGCCCAAGAAGGGGAGGATGATAGAAGTCTATAGGACGAGCTAAAGAGAGCAGGTCGTCCAAAAACCAGGACCTAGCCGATAGATGCATCTGTGATGGTTTGATAGTGCAGGACGAATGTTGGTAGCTCGAGCAAAACGGCTTGAAAGTGGTTCGTCCACAACTCAAACGTGCATTGGCCGTCTTCCCTCTTTGGGCAAGACTCGTCTAATCAAGTAGATCGTCCAAAAATCAAGGACGATTATCAACAAATACTTGAATATTTCATAAAATAACAGGTAATCGTCCAAGGGCAAGGAGGACAATCTTCTCGTATGAGCATTTTGCAAACCGTCTCAGACGAGTCCCTTCTGGTACTCGGAGACAAGTTTTAAAGATTAAAAATCTGAGCAGAATGTTCAACGATCATGACGAAGTTAAAGTTATACTTAGTCAAATTGCAATTATAAAAAAAAAAAAGAAGACCGGCAATTGGCAAAAAGTTGTTTATATATATATCAATAAGCGAGGATTTACAATTTAAGACTACTGAAGGGCTAAAAATATAATGGCAGACAAGCCAAGAAACTGGGAAAAATAAACCTAAAACTAGGCTTCATCTCCAGCGCGAGTTTCTTGGTCGTCCTCAGGCTTCCCATCTTCGGCTTCGTCTTCAGGGTTCCCATCCGCAGCTGCAGCCTCGTCGTCGGAATCAAGAAATTCTGGAGGTTCCTCGGCGCATACCATAGCCCGATGGACACTCTGTTGGTATTCCAGACAACGCACAAAGCTGGGAACCCCGTCAGCCTCAGCCAGCATCTCGAAGGCCTTGACGGCCCAGCCTTTAGACGTTTCGATGACTTGCTCCAACCCTTCCTTGGCATCATCGAAGGCCTTGGCCGCCTGACTCTCTAGACGGGCAGTTCTCGCCCTCAGAAGAATATTCTCCTTCCTTAGCTGCGCGGCGGCGAGAAGGGCGGCATTTCTTTCATCCCTTAGATCAGTGGAGACAGCATCAATAACCATCTTCAGACGGTCCTATTCCTTGAACATGTCATTAATAGAAACAAGATAATTCTTGCTTTCTGACTCCAGAAGAGCTGATATTTTCTCCAAAGCCTCCAAAGATTGACGATGGAGTGTATTAGCCATCTCAATATCGTGGATGGCCTTGTCGCCTGCCGTAGTCGCCATATGGACGAGCTGTTTATTCTCTTTCCTTAGCTCCCTCGCCCAGTCTTCAGTCAGCATACTGCGAGCAAGAAGCTGGAACAATGAAAACAAATCAAGTTATTAGACGAGTTAAAGAGTCAAAATTTGTACAAGTATAAAACAAAGCCGGCATTAAACAATACCTCGGCAGCAAGCTGAGACATGTAGCCCACATGCCCGGCAGACGCTCCCCTTAATCCTTTAATGTAGGATTCAGGGTAACACTTGAAGAGCTCCTGCTTAAGCCGCTCTTTCTCCAGCCTTGACATTTTGGCAAAAGCAGGAGAAGACTCCTCGTTCGAATCAGCGAGGGGAGGAGTTGGGGAAATAGCAGGGCCTTTGCCCTTATCTGAAAGAGGGGGAGAGTCAGTTATCTTGATAGGAAAAATGATGGCTTGTCTATTGGACGGACTCATGGACCGTCCACCGACCCACATCGTCCTAACTATGTTGGGGTAATACGACTCACCAGACGAAAGTGATGCCGTCCTAACAGCTAGAGGCATCTGTGGCACCAGCTTAGCCACCGAGCCGCTGAACCCTGGATAGTTCTCGGCAGCAGTTCCAGATTCCGGGGTAACCACAGCCAAGGCGGACTCTGGGTTGACCTCAGTAGAATCGGCCGGCAAAACGCTGAGCGGAACAGCTGCATGCGCACCCTTTCCCTCCTCGGCCGGGCCAACAATCGAAGGCTCCCTTTTAAGAGCCTTGGCTTGTGGGGGAGGCATGCTTTTCTCCCCACTCTCGCCAGCAGGAGCCGTCTTATCCGCCTTCTTCATTGTAAAGCCCTTAGGCTTCTTTGCTGAAGGCTGGTCAGCGGCGGTAGTTGGCCTCTTTTTGGACGAGGACGACTTCCCAGGTGGAAGTTTGTTTGTAGGAGCATTTTTCTGCAAAAAATTAAAGGCATAAGATCGATCGTCCAAGGAACAAAAATAAATACTATTACAAAACATCCAGACGAGTATGGCCCCAAGAAGGTGACCGTCCAAGTATGGACATTCTTCTATGGCTGATCCTCGTCCAAAAATTGGATGCAAAAATCCAGACGAGTATGGTCCCAAGAAGGTGACCGTCCAAGTATGGACGTTCTTCTATGGCTGACCCTCGTCCAAAAATTGGATGCAAAAATCCAGACGAGTATGGTCCCAAGAAGGTGACCGTCCAAGTACAGACGTTCTTCTATGGTTGACCCTCGTCCAAAAATTGGATGCAAAAATGTAGACGTGTATGGTCCCAAGGAGGTGACCGTCCAAGTCTGGAAGTTCTCCTTCTTTGGGTGACCCTCGTCCAAAAAATTGGACACCAATTTTTGGACGAGCATGGTCCTAAGAAGGTGATCGTCCAAGTCTGGACGTTCTCCTTCTTTGGGTGGCCCTCGTCCAAAAATTGGACACTAATTTTTGGACGAGCATGGTCCCAAGAAGGTGACCGTCCAAGTCTGGACGTTCTCCCTCTTTGGGTGACCCTCGTCCAAAAATTGGACACCAATATTTGGACGAGTATGGTCCCAAGAAGGTGACCGTCCAATTCTGGACGTTCTCCTTCTTTGGGTGACCCTCGTCCAAAAATTGGACACCAATTTTTGGACGAGTATGGTCCAAAGAAGGTGACCGTCCAAGTCTGGACGTTCTCCTTCTTTGGGTGACCCTCGTTCAAAAATTGGACACCAATTTTTGGACGAGTATGGTCCCAAGAAGGTAATCGTCCAAGTCTGGACGTTCTCCTTCCTTGGGTGACCCTCGTCCAAGAAGTTTGGATGCCAATTTCGGACGAGCTCCTATGGTACTCGGTAAAAAAAAAAAAAAAAATTACCAATGTTTCTGCCCTTTTCTCGGCACTAATCTTTGCATACTCCTTCCACAGATTATCTGTAAATTTGGACATGCTGATTTCCCCCGTCCAAGATGCTTTGAGGCGTTGTCTGGCCGAGTCTGCAAATAAGGACAAAAATGTGTTCGTCAAATGAATTATGGACGAAGAGTTTTACTTGGATGATTTTAAATATACCTTTATCTTCAGCCAACCGCATGGCCGGCGGCGACCAAGAAGTCGTCTTGGTAAAACATTTCCTTAAAGGGTATCCGAGTTAGATGGCCCCTTAAAAGATCGTTGGCCGGGCCTGGAGTACTCCTTCACTCTGAAGTACTCCACCACCTCCTCGTCAAAGTCGTCCTCCAACTCCAGCCAAGACTGCTTCCGCCCAGTATTAGTGACGGATCTATTATAATATCTGTAGCTCTCTGTGACATAGTCGCTGGACGCCCGTAAAAAGATAAAATCGGCTTTCCACTCGTGCATCTTTGACGATTTTCCCCAAGCAGTCATGAAGCCTGGACGGTTGCAGATGCTGAGCCATGCTCCGTCCACGGCCCCAGGTACCTTAGCCGCATAATGGATATGGGTAAAGGCTTGAAGGGAAAGGGCTAGGCCGCGTAGCTCGCAGACGGCAATAAACGTCAGGATGTTGTGCCAAGCGTTTGGAGCCAGCTGGTTATGGTCGATGTGGTAGTGCTGCAGCACTTGTTCGACGAAGTCGTGAAGAGGAAACCTCAATCCCGCATCTAAGGCCAGTTTATAGACGGCGAAATGGTTCCTGGGAGCACTCAGGATCGTCGCATCGTTATTAGGAATGACAAAGGAGAAGCCCGGCATGGGCATGAAAGACGACAAGTAATTAGGGTCTGGTCCTAGTTTCTCTAACCACTTACGGTTAACTAAAATGAAGCCAGGATCAGAAAGGGGACCTAAACGTCTTCTAATCTCCGACGAGGTAGTAGAAGCTTCGTCTGATTCTTCGGCAACCTCAGGATCGCTACCATTATTACCTTCGCCGATCTCCGCCGTATCGGCGTCCCTGCCAGAAGTACTGGTCTCAGTTTTTATTTCGGAGTTTTCTGCATCATGGTCGACAGGAGGCCTGTCCAAAGACTGAACACTTTGGACCTCTCTTGCCTCATCTGGCACCCGTCCAGTGGATTCCTCCATATCCGAGCTATTTGATGGGATTATTGCTTTTCGTCTTAGACGGGCCGTTTGCTTGACGCGCGCCAGATTACCCTGCACAGGTAAAGACTGGGTCATCTGACTTTCTCGGCCAAAACTATGAAAATATATGTACTCGGCCAGAAGAGGCCCAACTCTAGGATGCGCCGAAGAAGAAGTATCGGTTCTAGGGTCAAGACAAGCTCTTGGTCGGCTAGGATTATTTGACGAAGATGATTCCATTTTATTGATTTTCTAAGAAAAAATAAAGAATAAAGAAGAATGAAAAGATCAAAGAAACGATACCTGCTAAGAACGTCTGGGCGATTCGGTGAAGAATGCTGAAGCTGGACGATCTCTCTCTCTCTCTCTAGAAAATTCGCAGAGCTTCTCTCTCTAGAAAAATTTGTTCGAGGTGTTAAATGATTGAATGTTTTCACACCAAGTTTATTTATAGAGGGATAAAAAAAACCTGCGGAGCCGGTCAAGAATGACCGAAAAAGAGAATACAACGGTCGAATATGACCGATAGAACAAAGAAGAAGGCGCGTCACTTCATTTCAAATTGAACTACCTTGAGGGTAAAAGGGCCTTAACCGTCAGATGGGCCAACAGTAAAAGCCCTTTTAGGGGCAAATGTTGTAGTCTAACATCGACGGCTCTCTTGAAGACACTTGGGCTCATCAGAGCCGTACACGTGTCACCTTAGTTAAAAAAGAGAAAAGCCTTGAATTTCTGGGCTACACTCAGCTGAGGTAAAAGGTTTAAATTCTGGCCCAACAGTCAGAGCCCGGCAGTGCCAAATGGCTGAAGGAGAGTGATTAATAGGCATCCACCAGTCATGGTCTGCCACGTGTCATGATCTGATTCCTCAGCCAATCAGAGGCCACTATTGTAGGTCAGTTTTTAAGGTTAGCTGTCAACTTGCTATCACTATAAATACCCCTGAAATCAGGAGAAACATTCATTCAATGCAAACAGTGCAAAGTTACTCTGATAAAATACTCTCTCACGATCTCTCTCTATCTCTACTTTCTCTCACTACTCCTGATATCTGACTTAAGCATCGGAGGGGGAACCACCACCCAAACCTCCAGGGTGGGTCCCTTTTTGCAGGTTCAGGAGCAGAGCCCAGACCAAGGACTAAGCTGACTCAGGCATTGTTGCACAAGTCTCCAGTTGAAGAACACCTAAGGGAATTCGTTTACTTGCCAGACAAGAAAGCTCAGCCTACAGCTTACTTGTTAGACAAGGAGAGGACGAAACAACGAGGGATATTGACTCAAACTCTCTTTACTATAATAGGCCAAAAGACTCTCTTTTGTACAACCTATAACTGGACCTTCTTTGTTCCTTTAGGAACTTGTTCCCCAGTCACTCAGTTCCCCCTGAACTGATGACACTCACTCTTGACTTCACACGAAGTTTTCTCTCTTTCTTTCTCTCTCTTGAATACAAGGATATTCTCTGAATTTTCTATCACCCACACACTATGAATATTACAATAAGTATGTAGAATACAAGAGGAAATTACATGAAAAACTTTCTAAGTATAGATCCACTTTTTGTGCTTGAAAGTTCTTAAGTTTTTCTTCAAATAACTTCTTCTTATATAGCTACTGTAATTTTCCTTCTTCTACTGGACATATTTTGCGCCACGTTCTCCATGATGTGAGCATGTAAAGTTGTGGAGATCATGGCTCATTTTTCGCTGCATTTTCTCCATGTTTATTGCAACGGAAATTAAACCGCTCCACTTAGCCGTTAGTGGACTATCTTCCAGCAAGTTATGCGCAGGTGTAGGAGTTAGTTGGAGAACCTTACGGAGTTAGCTCCACAATTCATGCGCCGCAATTTCCAACTGTTTTGCACGCACAACAACAGCAACAAAAACATCTAATAACTTAAAGAATCTTTTATGCAAAGATTCTAAGTTACTAGAATATTAAACATACCATATTATAAAAATTCAAAGCGTATAAATTAAATATCTTGACTTAGATTAAATAATTAATCTTTCTCCACAAGATATAAATGTTAACTTAAACAATACATTATTTTTGGTATTTTATAATTTATTTTATAATTGTCTCTAAAAAATAAAAACTATATAATAAAATTAACCTAAGTATTTGGCATCATCAAAACATTAAATACAACAATATTCCCCCTTTTTGATGATGGCAAATATAAGGCATATAAAAACAAAATAAAAAAATAAAGTAACTAAAGCAAAAGAATCAAGAGCTAATGAGTTTAAAAAGCAAAACTAACAAAACAAAAGACTAAGAAAACAAATCTAGCACTAACTAACAGAAAACAAATACTATATTAACATAAATCAGTCTTGATTAAGAAAAATCCAAAAGGCATCACCTAGAACCAAAGAAGGACTAGAATTTGAATTTTTATGTGCCACTCTACTTCTTCCCCCTTTTGTCATCATCAAAAACAACTAAGTACCTAGCAGTACTCTATGAGTTCATCATGTACAACAATGTCAAAGCGCAGTAGCTCAAACACTCATCTAATAATACGAGCCATCCAAACATTATAATGAGCTTATGAAGATGAGATTAAAACACATAGTCAAGAAAGATGCACAAACTGAGTTCAAGATGAAGATAAGAAGAAAAAGAAGAGAGCACAAAGAAAGATAAGAAAGAAAAAAAAATATATAAACCAAAACATTTTATCACCAAAAAGGATGGGTGATAAAAGAGAGTAACAACTAGTCACCATTGTATTTAATGCAAACCAACCAAAAAAAATTATTTCATCAGATTAATGAGGGAAGGGGATTAGGGATTGGAGGGCTTGGAAGGCTTGGGGCGGACAAGGAAAGCACCGACCACAAAATCAATCTTCTCCCGAACAGCTGATTTTCCTTTCTGCACACTTGCGAGGATCTGCTCCTGCTGAAGATCAACACGGGCTACCCTTGCTTCAAGACCCTGGACTCTGGTGTGAAGGAGAGACATAGACTCCTGAATTATATGCAGTATTCCATGAAGACCAGTGGTGGAGAGAAGAGGAAAATCAACAGTCCTCGATCCTGAAGGAGCTTGATCCTCCTCAAGATCAATATGAACTGCTCCAGGACCCTGTTCCTTGGGAGCCTTGGTCTCAGCAATTCTCTGACTTTTACGCACAGACCGAGGTCCTTCAGCACTAACCTCCTCCTCTAACTTCCGCTTTAACCCAATTTCAATCTTCCCCTTAGTTTCTGCTACCTCATAGTCTAACATCCCACTTTGTACCTTGAGAGACAGCCTGGATAAGGTCTCCTTAGTCAAATAGTTATCAGGCTCCAGATCAAAAGAGGTACTAGAAGGGAGTTTTATCTGATTCTTCTTCAAGATAACAGTAATCAGGTTAGCATACCCCACCTTGGTGTTGTGGGAGATACAGTAGGAAAAGTGAGAAATCATTAAAGCAGGGAAGTTTATTTTAATGTTCTTAGCAAGGCAAAACATCAAGGAAAGATCCATGAGGCTCGCTTGAGTCCTCTTGGAAGTCCTTGGCATAATAAAGCGCCAAACTAAGTGAAACAAAAATTTGTGAAAAGGAGAGAGATCTTTCTGATCTAGAGACTGGTCAGACTCCTTACCCCCAAAGTAACTCAAAATTGTAGCGTTTGAAGCCCCATTCACATTTAGCATAGCCCTACCCTTCACATATTCCTTGTACCCCTCAGTAGGTACATCAAACCAATCCCCTAAGTTCTTTTCATTGAACTTAACCAATTTCCCATTGACAACACTAATACATAAACCCTCGATATTTTCAAACTTAGTAACAAACTCACTCATCTCACTCTCATAAAGACCCTCATCAAACCTCAAAACTTTGACCCATTTTTGAAATTTAACAAGATCAAGAAATTGACTCCACTTTACTTTCTTGCACCAGGTGAAATCAACACAAAACTCAATGATATACTTAGAGGATTTTGATTTCTTACCCTTTTTCGTAGGTACCAAGATTTCTTTTTCTTGCTCTGTTTCAGCATCATCCAAATCTTCTTCTTTATTTCGAGAGAGCACTTCATTTTCCGCCGAATTTGCTTGAGAACCCAGAGAATCTTCATTTGAGTTGGAAGACTCATTCTCGCTTTCGTTATAATCCACCAGGGGTGAAGATTTTTCAGCCGGAAAATTTTTCGTATCTTCGGAGGTTTTTCTTTTGGGAGCCATTTAGGGTTTTAGGTGAGGAAGATGAAGAAAGCAGATTTGTGTAGAGAGAGAGAGAGAGAGAGAGAGAGAAAGGCGGTTTTGCAGAGGTAATGGTTTTGGGGTAAATAGGATGAATTGCCGTGTAAATTTTGGTTTGATTTGATGGGTTTTTATTTGAGGTGGAATTTATGAGGGATTGTGAAGAGGAATTAAATGTGGCTTTTCCCTTCCTTCTTTAAATCCGGTGAATGATTTTAGTTTTAAGTTTGTACATGAACGCTGGTGAAACGTTCCCATTAAAAAAATTTGTGGGGGATGAATGAAAGAGGATGATAAATGGAAGAAGAGAAAATAAAAAAAAAAATTATGTGAAAAGAAAGAAAAAATAGAAAGTGTGAACTCATGCATGTAACATGTTCAATCTATATGTACAGCAGCCTTTCTATTTTTACTCAAGTATATGCATGGACAATAAGGGGAGTATTATGAAGACTAATGTGAGTCCTTTACAATGATTGTACAATGAGTGATTAAAATCACAAAATGTTGCTGGCCACTTAGTGTAATCTTGTAACTAAGGGTTTTATTTGAAGTAGCACACTCAATGAATTCTAATCATCCCTAGCTCTAAGCGAATTTTCTCGAATTTTTCTCTAGGAAGTGGTTTAGTCAAAATGTCAGCTATTTGATTTTCAGTTGGACAAAATTCAAGTTTGACAAGACCTTTTTCTACATTATCCTTAAGGAAATGGTGTCTAATGTGAATATGCTTGACCCTTGAATGATGAACTGGATCCTTAGAGATACAAATAGCACTAGTGTTATCACAGTAGATAGGAACACACTTAAACTTAATGCCAAAATCTCTTACTTGTTGCTTGATCCAAAGGACCTGGGAACAGCATGCAGCATCAGCCACATACTCTGCCTCTGCTGTGGATAAGGCAACAGTATTCTGCTTCGGATAAGGCAACAGTATTCTGCTTCTTTGAGCTCCATGACACCAAGCTTGATCCTAGGTACTGGACAATACCTGATGTGCTCTTGCGGTTAACCAAGTCTCCAGCATAATCCGCATCCGAATAGCTTACTAGGTCAAACACATCACTTCGAGGATAGAACAAACATAAGTCATCACTTCCTTTCAAATACCTTAGAATTCTCTTAACTGCTGTTAAGTGAGATTCTTTGGGATTTGATTGGAACGGAGCACATAAACCAACACTAAACGAAATATCGGGTCTACTTGCAGTTAAGTAAAGTAATGAACCAATCATACCTCGATATTGCTTCTCGTTTACACACTTACCATTTGAATCTTCATCTAACCCTGTTCCTGTTCCTATGGGAGTGTGGTTGGTTTTTGAAAGCTCCAGTCCATATTTCTTGAGCAATTCCTTGACATATTTTTGTTGATGGATCATTGTTCCTCTTTCGGTTTGCTTGATTTGCAATCCCAAAAAGAAGTTAAACTCTCCCATCATACTCATTTCGAATTCACTACTCATAAGATTAGCAAACTCCTTACAAAGAAGATCATTAGTAGCACCGAAAATTATATCATCAACATAAATCTGGACTACTAATATGTCTGTTCCTTTTGATCGAAGAAAAAAGGTTCTATCAACCTTACCTCTTATGAAATCATGTGAAAGCAGGAATTTTGACAACCTTTCATACTAAGATCTAGGAGCTTGTTTCAGCCCATAAAGAGCTTTATCAAACTTATAGACTTGATTTGGAAGTTTCGGATTTTCAAATCCAGGAGGTTGTTCCACATAGATGTCTTCAATTAAAAAACCATTTAGAAATGCACATTTGACGTCCATCTGGTACAACTTAAATCCCATAAAGGCAGCAAAGGCAATCAAAATTCTAATTGCTTCTATTCTAGCAACAGGAGCAAAGGTTTCGTCAAAATCAATACCTTCTTGTTGATTATAACCTTTGGCGACAAGTCTAGCCTTGTTCCTTATCACAGTTCCATGTTCATCAAGCTTGTTCCTGAAGACCCATTTTAGTCCTATAACCTTCTGGTTCTTTGGTTTTGTCTCTAGGTGCCATACCTTGTTCCTCTGGAACTCATTTAGCTCCTCTTGTATAGCGTTGATCCAATCAGCCTCCTTGAGTGCTTCCATATGGTCCTTAGGTTCTATCATAGATAAGAAAGCATGAAAAGAACAAAAATTCTTCAATGGGATCTCGTTTGAGTTCCCTTTTCAATCTCACTTATTATCAATTCTAAAGGATGAGAATTTTGGTGTTTCTAAGACTTTAGATCAAATCTCCTAGTTGCTTCTTGAGTTTCTTGAGGTGATTGATTCACTTGATCTTCTTCTGGATCAGGAGTTCCTTGATCCTCCTGAGTTCCTCCTATTGCTTGTTCCTCAAGGGGATCAGGCACAGGGTTATCAGGATCAGGAACTTGCTTCTTCTCTTTTCCTGCAGGGGTTAGTTCCTCATCATTTTGATTAAACTCATCAAGACGAGTCAAACCAATTTCAAAGTTATCATTATGACTCTGTTCCTGCAGGGAGTTAGTCTCATCAAAAATAACATGGACACTTTCCTCGACACACATTGTTCGCTTATTGTAGACACGATAAGCCTTACTACTTAAGGCATATCCTAGAAAAATAGCCTCATCACTTCTAGCATCAAACTTTCCTAAGTTGTCCTTTCCATTGTTATGTACAAAACATTTACATCCAAAAACACGAAAATAAGAAATATTGGGTTTTTCTTCTAAGGAGCTCATAAGGAGTCTTCATGGTGATTGGCCTTAGCATGACACGATTGATGATGTAGCATGTCGTGTTCATTGCTTCAGCCCAAAAGTTCTTCAGAAGACCGCTTGCAATTATCATCGTCCTTGCCATATCCTCAAGAGTCTGGTTCTTCCTTTCGTCTACACCATTCTGTTGTGGTGTTCTTGGAGCTGAGAAGTTATGATCTAAACCTTCATTGCTACAAAATTCATCAAACTTGGAGTTTTCAAATTCCGTACCATGGTCAGATATTAAATGCTTCAGTTTAAAACCACTAGTTCTTAAAATCATTTTAGCAAAGGTTAGAAATTCATCAAACGTTTCCTCCTTACTATGAAGAAAAATAACCCATGTGTATCTCGAAATATCATCTACTATGACTAATACATATTTCTTACCGGATTGACTTTGGATGCGTACAGGGCCACATAAGTCCATGTGAAGAAGTTCTAATGGACTTTATGTGCTTACCATTTTCTTGGATTTGAATGAGGATCTCACTTGCTTGCCTTTAACACAAGAATCACAAACATCGTAGTTTAGTGACTTAATAGTTGGTAGACCAACCACCAAGTCCTTTCCATTTAGTTTATGCAGTAGGGACAGGCTTGCATGACCACATTGTTTGTGCCACAGAAAAGGATTTGCTTCGATCACGCTTAAGCATGTGAGATTAGTCCTAGTTACAAGGTTCAGGTCAACCATATAGGTGTTCCCTTTCCTCGTTCCCTCAAGGATCTTGGTTCCTGTACTTTCATTGCTGACTACACAAGACTCATTAGTAAACTTCACTGTATTTTCCTTATCACAAAACTGAGATATGCTAAGTAAACTATGTTTTAAACCCTCGACCAAAAATACATTATCTATGGAATGTGACTGAGATTCAATTTTACCAACTGCTACAATGTTTCCTGTAAGATTGTCTCCAAAGGTCACAGTTCCTCCATTGAAGACTGGAAGTGAGAGAAATTTTGATCTATCTCCTGTCATGTGCTTAGAACAACTGCTATCGAGGTACCACAAGTTGTTCCCCCTCACTTCAGCCTATACCATAGCAAACTAGTTAGTTGCAGGAACCCAGTCTAGCTTGGGTTCCATTGTTGGATTTGAGCCTTTCTTCATTTTCTAAACCTGTCTCATTAGGTACGTGTTCCTCTCAATACGTTCTTCTCTAGTGGAACAGTCGGACACAATGTGACCACTGTTCCCACAGTAAGAACATATTTTACTACTTGGCAGATCAACATATTTTTTCTTTTTGTTCTTCTTTTTATGATTGAAACCTAGACCATCTCTTCCTTTGTTTTGATACTTTTGTATCCATGAGCCAGGGCCAGATAGCTTGTTCCTTGAGGGCTCCAGTTTCTTCTTTAATACCAGATTTTCTTGAAAAATATTATCAAAATTGTTTTTCAAATTTTCAGCAATTTTCCTGGTATTAGATGAAGAGATTGTTCCTTCAGGAATAAACAGTTTCAATTCTGCCAGTTCCAAATTCAAAAGATAATTTTCATTTTTGACTTTTTCAAAAGCATCTTGATAAGCTGTACTCTTGTCAAAAAGTTCAAAGAATCCTTTTTCAGTGTCACTTTTTAGTGAGTTAAGCCAATTTGAATGATTCAATTTTGTAAGTTCCTCTTCAATGGCATTAAAGCTTACCTTGGGGTTAGATGATTCCACTTTTTCTTCGATATTTGCCATGAGACATAGATGGGCAGTTTCTTCCTCAGTTTGTTCTTGCTCCTCCTCAAAGTCAGACTCTCCCCATGCTGCTACCATGGGTCTCTTCATATCATTTTTCGAAAATGATTTTTGTTGTTCCTTTCCTTTCTCTTTGTATATTCCTTTAGCTTTCTCGTTTTCCCATTGAGGACATTCCTTGATGAAATGATCAAGGCCTCCACACTTGTGACAGCTTAGCTTCATTGGTTTCTTGGCAGCCTTTCCTTTGTAGTTATTGTTGAAGAACTTTTTGAATCTTCTAACGATCATTGCTGCTTCTTCATCATCGGTTTCTGAGTCTTCTTGTTCCTCAGTCCTGAGGGCCAGAGCCTTAAGCTTTGATGATTCAGTTTCATGAGTTTCGAGATGCAACTCATGGGTCATCAAGGAACCAGCAAGTTGTTCAATGTTGAACATTGTGAAGTCCTTGGTTTCCAACAGTGTCGTTGTCTTGGCCATCCATTTTTCATCTTGTGGTAGACTCCTTAGTACCTTCCGGACCTGTTCCTCTGGGGAGATTAACTTTCCCAGAGATTCAAGTTCGTTTATAATGTTTGAGAAGCGAGTGAGCATATCTTGAATAGGCTCCTTTTGTTTCATGTGAAACAATTCATACTTATGCATGAGCATATCGATCTTTGATCGTTTCACTTAGCTTGTTCCTTCATGAGTAATTTGAAGGAGTTCCCACATTTACTTTGCAGTCTTGCATCCCATGACTCGATTGTGTTCATGGGGACCAAGACCGCAATGGAGTAGCTTCTTGGCCATGTTGTTCATCTCCATTTTGTCGAAGTCCTCTTTGTCAAACTCGGCAAGGAGTTTAGGAACCCGCTCCCCTTTCTCGTTCTTCTTTGTGACCTCAAAGTCACCGATTTCAATTACCTTCCACACTTGGTAATTTTCAGCTTTAATAAATATCTCCATACGATTCTTCCAGTATGGATAATGTTTGCCATTGAACATAGGTGGGCGTTGAGTTGAATACCCTTCATCAAGCTTTTCTCCCGTTGTGTTCATTTTTCCAGGTACAATCTCCTCAGTGTTAGCTGATCTGGAGGTACTAGGCTCTGATACCAATTGTTATTCTAGTATGAAGACTAGACCAACTACAAGAGGGGGGTTAATTGTAGTTGAGAAGAAATTTTCGATTTGTAATGCGGAAATAAAACAAACTTGAAATTAGAAAGAGACAAGCACACGAGATTTTTACAAGGAAAACTTCCTAGGCCCAATAGGAAGAAAAACCTTGACCACGAGGGATTTTGACTCAAACTCTCTTTACTATAATAGGCCAAAAGACTCTCTTTTGTACAACCTATAACTGGACCTTCTCTGTACCTTTAGGAACTTGTTCCCCAGTCACCCAGTTCCCCCTGAACTGATGACACTAACTCTTGACTTCACACGAAGTCTTCTCTATTCTCTCTTTCTTTCTCTCTCTTGAATACAAGGATATTCTCTGAATTTTCTCTCACCCACACACTATGAATATTACAATAAGTATGTAGAATAAAAGAGGAAATTACATGAAAAACTTTCTAAGTATAGATCGACTTTTTGTGCTTGAAAGTTCTTAAGTTTTTCTTCAAATAACTTCTTCTTATATAGCTGCTGTAATTTTCCTTCTTCTACTGGACAAATTTTGCGCCACGTTTTCCATGATGTGAGCATGTAAAGTTGTGGAGATCATGGCTCATTTTTCGTTGCATTTTCTCCATCTTTATTGCAACGGAAATTAAACCGCTCCACTTAGCCGTTAGTGGACTATCTTCCAGCAAGTTATGCGCATGTGTAGGAGTTAGTTGGAGAACCTTAAGGAGTTAGCTCCACAATTCATGCGCCGCAATTTCCAACTATTTTGCACGCACAACAACAGCAACAAAAACATCTAATAACTTAAAGAATCTTTTATACAAAGATTCTAAGTTACTAGAATATTTACATACCATATTATAAAAATTCAAAGCGTATAAATTAAATATCTTGACTTAGATTAAATAATTAATCTTTCTCCACAAGATATAAATGTTAACTTAAACAATACATTATTTTTGGTATTTTATAATTTATTTAATAATTGTCTCTAAAAAATAAAAACTATATAATAAAATTAACCTAAGTATTTGGCATCATAAAAAAAATCAAATACAACAGTTACAATTAATATATATAAGACGAAGGTAGTTATGAAAAAAGTTCAAGTTTAGTTGTAAAGTGAAAAACAGAACAAATATCTCTATCATACTTTCTCCATTCTTATTTACTTGCAACACTTACCATTTTGGGTTGTTTTAATTTACTTGTAACACTACCTTTTTTGTATATTATTCTTCTCTATCTCTCTCCTCATTACATGAGTCGTCTTTTTTTTTTTCTCTTTCCTTCCCTAAATTATTATTGCAAGTAAATAATTCAAAATTAGACCGTCTATTTTAATGGTTTGTCAAATTATTGTGTCCCCCATCTTGTTGTAAGTAAATCAGAATGCAGGAAGCAGAAGTGAAGAGGGGAAGACTTGGTTTTCACCATCTTTTACAATTATACTTTTAACTAACACAAAACAATTGCAATTTCTCAAACTTATTGTTTTTTTTAGAAAAACAAAAAATATAATATAGTGAACTTTGTGAAAATTTATCATACATGTTATTATCCAATTGAACTTTCTATTTATTTTTGGTAACGAGAAACAAACTAGGACTAGTCTCGAGGATAGAACCAGCCTACAACATCCTTCCGGATGCTGGTAGAAAACAACAAATTAGAAGAAGAAAAACAATACAAAAGCGAAGGAGCATCATGACCTCCATGAGCTATAAAATCAGGCGCTTGATTAGCTTTCCGATAACAATGATTAATAGACATCACTTGAAACTTCTTTAGCTCCTCCACCATATCCATAACCAAAGTGTTGATTTCCCAAGGAACCTTCCAACAAAGCCGAATAGAAATAATCACCACCAAATTGTCCCCTTCAATAACAAGGGAATTAATACTAAGAAACCGAGTCGCCCTCACACCTGCACAAAGCCCCCAAGCTTCCGCCTTGAGAATAGAACAATCAGAAGACAGCGCCATAGCTCGCGCAAGATACAAATCACCCACATGATTCCGGATAATGAAACCAAAAGACGCTCGTCCATTAGCCAACTTGAAACCATCAAAATTAAGCTTGAACCACAAATTAATTAGGAGGAGGGATCCAAGAAACAACTTTCGGACAACCACTAATCTTTTTCCTCCCTAAAAAAAAGAACATCACATAACTCCTCACAAGAACAATGCCAATCATTCACAAACTTAGCAATCGAGTACGCTGTTGCAATAGGCGAAGAGACGGCTTCCTGGAAAATAACTTTATTACGCTGAAACCAAATAAACCACCAAATAAAACAGAACTTGAACAGATCTGCAGAAGCACATTGATCTTTAACACTATTTAAATTCTCAATAACATTATCTGACAAAGGACCCACAGGAAGATACGACCAACCCAACAAGTCATGAAGAGCATAAATAACATCAAGAGTAAACGCACATCCAAAAAAACAGATGGTTAGAATCCTCCGAGTGATAATTACAGAAGCAACTTCTTGACTCCTTCCAGGAGGAAGGAGAACTTGCTCTTCTAGAGCATATTATACTTGAAGGTAGATAATATATACTCTTCAGGAGCATCAAATTCAATATAAACTATTGATAAAAATGCTAACAAGAGATCTTAATCTCATACAGTAAATTATTATCAATACTATGTCCCTTTTCTCTCCATCCTTTCAATCAAAGAAAAATTTAGTACATAACTACGTTCATACCAATGACAAATTCAAAGTTAAGGCATATCATGGAGAAATATAATATTTCCAAGTCAGATTAGATAAATGAAATATATATTTAAATTCAAATTATATGCTCATAATCAAATAAACTTATAAATATCTTATTTTTCAATATTCTTTTACTCATGTCCAAAACATAATATAGAATGTGAATAGCAAAGTTTATTTGAATCGTGAACTTCATCATTTGTTGCCAAGTGAACTTGGTGGATATTCATATTCTTCAAAGAAATAAAATACTTTTCACAAATTAAGCATATCCAAATTAAGGATGATGAAATACCGAAATTGATTAAAAGACCCTAAATGATAAAATGTCTGACAAAGTAACAAAACCATAAAGTCATACTACACCAATAAAATCATACTAAAATCATAAATTCACAAAATAGAAACATATTTAACATAGGTAATCTACTAGAGTTTTAGAATTGAAATTAACAAAAACTATTAAAATTTAATTATTCCCTTCAGGGGTAGTGAAGAAATCAGTAACTTCTAAGTCAGTAGTGTTTAGTCCTCTGCTTGTCCAACAAGTAAGCTATATGCTGAGCTTTCTTGTCTAGCAAGTAAACTAGTATCCCTTAGATGTTCTTCACTTGGAGACTTGTGCAACAATGTCTGAATCAACTTAGCCCAAGCCTGAGCTTCGTTCCCGAACCTGCAAAAAGGGACCCACCCTGGAGGTTTGGGTGGTGGTTCCCCCTCCGAAGCTTAAGTCAGATATCAGGAGTTGTAAAGAAAAAAAGTAGATCTAAAGAGAGAAAGTAAGAGAGTATTTTTACAGAGTAACTTTGCATTGTTTGCATTGAATGATATTTCTCCTGATTTCAGGGGTATTTATAGTGATTGCAAGATGACAGCTAACCTTAAAAATTACCCTAGAATAGTGGCCTCTGATTGGCTAAGCAATCCGATCCTGACACGTGGCATGCCATGATAAGTAAGAGGTTATCAACCACTCACTTGCAGCCACCTACAAGGGGCTGGGCTCTGACCATCTTTTGGGCCAGGAAAGAAAGCCTTTTTCCCCCAACTGAATATATCCCAAGGTTTAAATCTTTTTTCTTTATTTATTAGGTGAGGACACATGTACGGCTCTGATGAGCCCAAGTGTTTTTAAAGGAGCCGTAGATTTTTAGGCTACAACATTTGCCCCTAAAAGGGTTTTCACTGTTGGCCCATCTGACGGTTAATACCCTTTTACTCAAGGTAGTTTATTCAAATTCAAAAATGGAGGCAGCGACGCGCCCTTTCCTGGGTTTTACCAGTCATGATCGACCGTTTTACACCTTTTTTCGGTCATCCTTTACCGGCTCAACGGGTTTCTTACCCCCCTATATATACCCTTGGTGTGAGCACATTAAATCATTTCACACCTTGAGAGAATTTTTCTAGAGAGAGAAGCTCTGCAATTTTTCTAGAGAGATAGAGTGATCGTCTAGCCTCGGCCTTCTTCACCAAATCGTTCAGGCGTTTCAGCAGGTATCTTTTCTTTGTTCTTTATTCTTTCTTTTATTCTTTATTATTCTCTTAGAAAATCAATAAAATGGAAATCCTAGCCGACCAAGAGCTTGTCTTGACCCTAGAACCGAGAGTGTTTCTTCTTCGGCACATTCTAGAGTTGGACCTCTTCGGGCCGAGTATATATTTTTTTGTGGTTTTGGCCGAGAAAGTCAGACGACCCAGTCTTTACCTGTGTAGGGTAATCTGGCGCGCGTCAAGCAAACGACCCGTCTAAGACGAAAGGTAATAATCCCATCAAATAGTTCAGACATGGAGGAATCTACTGGACGAGTTCCAGGTGAGACGAGAGAGGTCCAAAGTGTTGGGCCTTTAGGCGGCCCCCTTTCCCCTAGCCGCAGCTTTGAGGGCTCCCAAATAAATCCTGAAGCCAGTCCGTCTGACCGGGACACCGAGATGGAGGATACTGGCGAGGACAATAATGGCAGTGATTCTGGCGCTGCCGATGAGTCAGATGAAGCCTCCACTACTTCGTCTGAGATTAGAAGACGCCTAGGTCCCCTTTCTGACCCCGCATTTATTTTGGCCAATCGCAAATGGTTAGAAAAAATAGGACCGGACCCTAGTTATTTGTCCAATTTCATGCCCATGCCGGGCTTTTCTTTCGTCATCCCTAATAAGGAGGCCACCATTTTGAGCGCTCCTAAAAATCACTTCGCTGTCTACAAGCTGGCCTTGGATGCGAGATTAAGGTTCCCCCTCCATGACTTTTTAGAACAACTGCTCCGCAATTACAATATCGGCCACAACCAACTAGTTCCAAATGCCTGGCACAACGTCCTGACGTTTATAGCCGTCTGCGAGTTGCGCGGCCTAGCCCTCTCTATCCAAGCCTTCACCCATATTCATTATGCGGCTAAGGTTCATGGTGCCGTGGATGGAACATGGCTCAGTATCTGCAACCGCCCTGGCTTTCTAACTGCCTGGGGCAAGCCGTCAAAGATGCATGAATGGAAGGCCGACTTCATCTTCCTAAGGGCGGCCAACGACTCTGCCACGGAGGGCTTCCGATTCTATAACCGAACCGTCACAAATACCGGACGAAAACAGTCCTGGCTGGAGTTGGAGGACCATTATGACGAGGAGGTATTGGAGTACTTCAGAATAAAGGAGTACTCCAGGCCCGGCCAGTCATCCTTTAATGGACCAGCTAACTGGATACCCTTTAAGGAAATGTTTTACAGTGATGACTTCTTGGTCGCCGCCGGCTTACGGTTGGCCGAAGATAGAGGTATACATTCAAATTCCCAAGTAAAATGCTTCGTCCATAGTCCATATCGTACTAACCCTCTTTCTTCTCTTTTTTGCAGACTCGGCCAGAACACGTCTCAAGCATTCTTGGACGGGGGATATAAGCATGTCGAAATTCACAGACAACTTATGGAAGGAGTACGCCAAGAGCAGTGCTGAGAAAAGGGCTAAAACACTGCTAAATTTTTTTTTTTTTTTTGGGACGAGGATCATTCGGCCTCGTCAAGGATTTACTTACAACCCTTGGACGAGAGTCACCCAAAGAAGGAAAGCGTCCAAGCCTGGACGTACACCTTCTTTGGGCCAGTCTCGTCTGATATGTTGAACGGCTTTAGAGGAGCACCATTTGGATTCGTCCAAGTTTGTTATTAGTCTTTGGACGAGAATCATCCGAAGAAGGAAAGCGTCCATGCTTGGACAACCACCTTCTTTGGGCCCTTCTCGTCTGAGGAACTTTGAATTCCAATACTGGACGAAGAGCTTATTTCCTGTCCTTAAACGGAAATATTTTTAGTCCGTCCACTTTTGGACGGCTTCCTTCTTGGCATCACCTTCGTCTGTGTGCGGAAATTTCTTTGGACGAGGTTCCCTTAGGAAAGGGGGTGTCCATTCTAGGACATCTTCCTTCTTTGGGTGATTCTCGTCTGTAGCCTTATGAATAGTTTATAGCTTTTGCTCTTTGGACGACCATTATTGTAACTTGTTCATTTCTTGCAAAAAAATGCCCCTACCAAAAAACTTCCTCCTGGTAAGTCCTCCTCGTCCAAGAAGAGGCCTACCACCACAGCAGACCAACCTCCGGCCAAAAAGGTCAAGGCTTTTACCCGGAAGAAGACGGAGAAGACTACTCCGGCTGGTGGAGTTGGAGAGAAGACCATGCCTCCTCCGAAGGACAAAGTCCTGAAAGAGGAGCCTTCCACTGCTGTCCCTGTCGAGGGGGAGAAGAGTTCTGACCCTGCTGGTCAGATGGACGCTCTTCCTGCGGACTCTGCAGAAATCAAGCCAGATTCGGCCTTGGCTTTGGTTATTTCGGAGCCTGGGACGGCTACTGAGAACTACCCGGGCTTCAGCGGCTCGGTAGCGAAGCTGGTTTCACAGATGCCACTAGCTGTTAGGACGGCCTCCATCTCGTCTGGTGAGTCGTATTATCTAAACATAGTTAGGACGGCGCGGGTCGACGGACGGTCCATGAGTCTGTCCAATAGACAAGCTATTGTCTTTCCAATCAAGATAACTGACTCCCCCCCTCTTTCAGATAAGGGCAAAGGACCAGCTTTACCCTCAGCTACTCCCACCATAGATTCGGACGAGGAGTCTTCTGCTGCCTTTGCCAAAATGTCCAAAGCAGAAAGAGATTGGCTTAAGCAGGAGCTCTTCAAATGTTACCCTGAGTCCTATATTAAAGGATTAAGGGGAGCATCAGCCGGTCATATGGGCTACATGTCTCAACTTGCTGCTGAGGTATAACTTGCTGCCGCTTTTGTTTTATACTTGTACAAATTTTCTCTTTTTTGTAACTCGTATAATGACTTGTTTTGCTTTCATTGTTCCAGCTTTTTGCTCGCAGCATGCTGACTGAAGAGTGGGCGAGGGAGCTTAGAAAGGAGAACAAGCAACTCGTCCACCTTGCTACGACGGCAGGCGACAAGGCCATCCATGACATTGAGATGACCAACACTCTCCATCGCCAGTCACTGGAGGCCTTAAAGAAGAGATCAGCAAACCTGTAGTCCTAAATTAAGAACTATCCTGTTACCATCAACCAGTTGTACAAGGAGCAAGACCGACTGAAAATGGTCCTTGACGCCGTCTCAACTGAGTTGAAGGGCGAAAGGGATACTGCTCTTCTAGCCGCTGTCCAACTGAGAAGGGAGAATATCCTCCTAAGGGCGAAAAATGCCCGTCTGCAGAAGGAAGCGGTCCAGCCTTTGACGACGCCAAAGAAGGCTTGGCTCAAGTCATCGAGACATCCAAAGACTGGGCCGTCAAAGCTTTTGGGATGTTGGCTGAGCCTAGCGAGGTTCCCAGCTTCGTTCGCCGTCTGAAATTTCAACAGAACGTTCATCGTGCCATGGTTTGTGCCGAGGAGCCTCCAGAATTCTTTTCTTGCATTCCAATTTCGACTAAGTATAAAATGAGCCTCGTCCTGAATGTTGGACGATCTACACACATGTTTAAGGAAAGAGCAACGTCTTGGTCTATAGACGATTGTAAATCTTTCCAAAATGCATCCAAGTAGAAAAAGAGACTCGTCCTGGACTTTTGGACGGTCTATAAAATATAAATAAATTAAGCTTGTCAACCCTGATCCTTGCTCTTGGACGGTCGAGAATCTTTCCAAAATGTAGCCAAGTACAAAAAGGGACTCGTCCTGGAACTTTGGACGGTTTGCAAAATAAATATAGGGGAAGATTGCCATCCTTGTCCTTGGACGATCGTGAATCTTTCCAAAAAGTAGCCAAGTTCTTAGTGAGATTCGTCCTGGAACTTTGGACGGTCTTCTCATTCAGACGAGTCTTGCCACAAGGAGGAAAGCGGCCAATACAAATTGGTTTTGTGGACGAGCCACGCTTTAGCCGTTTTTCTCGAGTTGGTAACACTCGTCCTGCAGTATCGAACCATCACAAGGGCATTTTTTGCCTAGTTCGTCCTGGTTTTTGGACAACCGTTTCCCTTTAGCTCGTCCTATAGGCTTGTCTCATCCCCCCTTCTTGGGCTTAGCTCAACCGTACATGATGGGCGGGCCATAGTCCAAGAAGGAGAGCGGCCAACGTTGGCCACGCCTACTGAAATTGCTAAGGATGAGCTTTAGATACATGTTCAAACTATGTCTTAGCCGACTTCCTTGAGGGAGCAACACTCGTCAGGAAGTAGTGATCCCTTACTAGGGTCTTTAATACTTAGCTGACTGTATCCTTTACTAAGGGCTTATTTCGGGTCAGCTTTCTCTTAAAGACTTTGATGTTTCACTTACTAGAGATTTTGTCAATTTGTTGGCCATTTATGTGTTGTTACCTTTTAGGCTGTTACACTTTGGCTGGTCTCTTCGAGGGAGTGATGTTCGGCAGAGAAGTGAGTATTTTTTGGCATTCTATTGTTCTTTGTATTTTTGTCCAAGTTATTGTCACTTTTAGACTAATAACTGATTTAATGCCCCAAAGTGAACCAACATGGTAAAAATAAACAAAGGGGATAAGAAAGTAGGAATTGTATTATATGAATTTTGTTTGACGAAATGCCAAGATACATGTATACAATTCTTTTTCTCTAGCATGTGTCGTGGCACTTTGGGTGACTACAAACTACTGGCCAGTTTCCTGGTGATTAACTGAGCTTAGACGTGGTACTTCTTCAGAGTGTCTGAGTTCCAAATGCGCTGTATTGGTCGTCCATCCAGATCTTGGAGACGAAAGGTTCCGCCTCGCACCTCTTGGACAATCAGATAAGGTCCTTCCCAATTTGGTGTTAGTTTCCCCAGCTCTTTAGCTCGTCCAACCGCCTCCGTCTTCCTGAGAACCAGATCCCCCACCTTGAGTGGTCGTCTAGCGACTCTCTTGTTAAACTCCCGAGCCATTCTCAGCTTGTACAATTGCATTCTTAGCAAGGCATTGCCCCTGACTTCTGATACTTGATCCAAGGTCGTGCGTAATGCAGCCCAGTTAGCATCTTCCGTGTACAGCATGACTTGCAGGGTGTGTTCTTCAATCTCAATGGGCAAGACGGCTTCAGTGCCATAAACTAACATGAAGGGTGTCTCCCCTGTAGAATTTTTGGCGGTTGTTCTGATGGACCATAACACTAGCTGTAGTTCTTTAACCCATTGTCCCTTAGCATTTATCCAACTTCCTTTTGATTCCATTAGATATAATCTTGTTGAAGGACTCTACTTCCCCATTGGCTTGTGGGTGGGCGACTGCAGCAAAGTGAGCTTTGATTTCTCTTTCTGCCAACCAATCTTTCAGCTTAGGCGTTTCGAACTGTGGACCATTATCAAAGACGAAGGGCTGTGGCATGCCAAAACGAGTTATAATGTTTTTCCAAATAAAGCCCTTGACGTCGCTCGTTGTTATACCTCGCATGGCTTCAGCCTCTATCCATTTAGTGAAGTAGTCCACAGCTACTATCACAAACTTCTTTTGCCCTAGTGAAGTAGTCCACAGCTACCATAACACTAGGTTTCCATGCTTCAGATAACTGTCGCACTTCTTTGCATAGACGAGGGCATCCTCCTTTAAAGTAGGCCAGTAGTACCCCGTCCTTAAAGCCTTTTCTCCCAATGCTCTTCCCCCAATGTGAGATGCACAAGCTCCTTCATGGAGTTGCTTCAGAACCTCTAGACCATCTTCTATGGTGATGCACTTGAGGAGAGGGCGGTTGAATGACTTCTTGTAAAGGGTCTCATCCCATAGTTCAAACCACTTGTCTCGAGCCTTCACATACTTAGCCTCAACAGGATCCGTGGGCAGCCATCCTGTTTTCTTCTATTCTATTATAGGCTCCATCCAAACTGCCCCTCGGCTAAGAAACATGATTTGTTCTTGGTCAATACTCTTTTTGGGTTTAACTTCCCAAAACACTGTTCTTGGCTCATCACCTTCAGCCGAGCTGGCTAATTTTGAGAGAGCGTCTGCTTGATGATTTTCTGACCTTGGCACTTGGTCAAGAACAAATCGCTTCATAGGCTCAATCTCCTCTTTGATCAGACGCATATATTTGCACATCGATGCTTCTTTACATTCAAAATCCCCATTGACTTGACTGACGACCAAGAGAGAGTCTGATTTGGCCTCAATTTCCAAAGCTCCTGCCGCTTTACACATTTGGATTCCAGCTAGAAGTGCTTCATATTCACCTTCGTTATTGGACGCTTGGAATTGGAATCTTAGCGCATATTCAAACTTGTTTCCTTCTGGAGATTGACAAATGATTCCTGCCCCACATCCATTAACAGTGGACGATCCATCAACCATGAGCGTCCAATGCTTCCTCCCTTCAGCTGGATCAAATATTGGTTCCATAGTTGGCCGAGTAAGCTCAACTATAAAATCTGCCAAGGCTTGCCCCTTAATGGCTTTCCTTGGTTCAAATGATATATCGAACATGTTAAGTTCAACAACCCATTTTAACGTCCGACCGGCGGCTTCCATCTTTTGCAAAACTTGCTTCAAGGGTTGGTCAGTGTAGACGAGTATAGTGTGCGCCAAGAAATAGGGTCTTAACTTTCTACTGGACATGACGAGGGCCAATTTAAACTTCTCGACTGGAGTGTACCAATTTTCGCATCCTTGAGCACATGACTAACAAAGTATATTGGAACTTGCACGGACTCTCTTTCAGCCAACAGAACAGCACTCACAACCTGAGTGGACACAACCAAATATACAAACAGTTTCTCCCCCTCGGCCGGACTGACCAACCTAGGCAGCTGCCGAAGGTGATCCTTTACTTGCTGAAGCGCTTGCTCAGCTTCTGCTGTCCACTCAAAGTTGGCCTTCTTCTTGATAGTAGCGAAGAAGTGATGGCACTTGTCGCCCGACTTAGACAAGAAGCGTCCAAGGGCAGCCAAGCAACCCGTCAGTCGCTGAACTTCCTTTATCTTTGACGGAGATTTCATGTCTAGAATAGCTTGGATCTTTTCGGAGTTGGCTTATATTCCCCTTTGATCTACTAAGAACCTAAGAACTTTCCCGACAAGACTCCAAAGACACATTTGCTGGGGTTCAATTTCAGCTTGTATTTTCTGAGAGTTTCGAAAGTTTCTCTCAAATCACTAACATGACCTTCCTCTTGCCGACTCTTGACTATCATATCATCAATATATGCTTCTATGTTTCTTCCTAATTGTGGCTGAAAGACAGTATTGATCAATCTTTGAAAGGTGGCCGGCGCATTACGGAGGCCAAAAGGCATCCTCAACCAGCCATACAGCCCTTTTTCAGTTATAAAGGACGTTTTGTCCTGATCCTCCGACCACATGGGGATTTGATGAAAACCTGAATAGGCATCCATGAAGCTTAACAAAGCATGGCCGGCCGTGGAGTCCACTAGACGATCCAACTTAGGCAAAGGGAATCTGTCCTTGGGACAAGCCTTGTTGAGATCAGTGTAATCCACACACATCCTCCAAGTGCCATTAGACTTTGGCACCATGACCACATTTGCAATCCACTCTGGATAATAAGTTTCTCTGATGAATTTAATTTCCAACAACTTCTGCACTTCCTGGTCGACCGCCTGATTCCTGGCCGGACCTAAATGCCTTTTCTTTTGACGAACAGGTTTTAAATTTGGGTCAACGTTCAGCCGGTGGACGGCTATCTCTGGATCTATTCCAGGCATTTCCTCAACACAATAAGAAAACACGTCTTGAAATTCTTTCAGCAAGCTGATTCAAAGGCCCCTCAAATCAGGAGATAGCGAGGACCCAATCTTCAAAGTTCTTTCTGGACGAGCCTCATCCAAACTGACATCTTCTGGGACTTCCACAGGCTCTGGACGTTCTAGTGCCAGTCCCATGATGGCCATTACGTCCTCAGACGAGGGGGGCTCTTCCTTGACGAGTTCATACTTCCTTTTTTTATTGGGGAGAAGTTCAGACGTTTTCCTTGAGGGAGCGGCAGGTGTCTGAGGACTCTCAATTGCCATCTTCAACGAGGCCACTTGGTCCTTTACAATTTCAGACGTTTTCCTTTCGCCAGCAACCCTCGTCTTATCTTTCCCAATTTCAGACGTTTTTCGTCCGCCACCGATCTTCGTCTGGTCTTCATTGCATGCTTTCCATGATGACGGCTTGAGGGTAGTTAGGTAACATTCCCTAGCCGCCTGCTGGTCTCCATACAAGGAGCCAATTTTGCCATCATCACACTCATACTTCATAAGCATCAAGTGAGTTACTATTACAGCTTTAACATGATTCAGAGTTGGCCATCTAAATATGACAATGTAGGCTGTCAAATCCCGGACCACCAAGAACTTGATAAATAGAGTCCTTGAGGCATCCTTCTCTCCCACTCGGACGGGCAAAGTAACGGTTCCCATGGGATGGATGATTCCTCCCCCAAACCCTATGATGGGATGGTGGACGGGAACCAAGTTCTTTTCATCAAACTTCAATCTGGACAAGCAATCAGCACTAATGATGTCCGTCGAGCTTCCGGTGTCAATCAGAATTCTTCTTACTCTCAAGTTTGTTATCTTCATCTCTACAACCAAAGGATCATCATGGGGGGTCCTCAGCTTGCCCCGATCTTGTTCACTAACCACCACTTTTGGGAAGGGCTCGGCCTTTGTCTGATCAGCTAGTAAGACTTGGCCAAGCTCCCTGAGGTAGTTTTTGTGCCCTCTATTGGTTGGTCCTCCAGTAGCAAATCCTCCTGAAATTACGAGAACAACATCCTCGTCCGTGCTTTCACTCTCCTTCTTCTTAGTCTGACGATCATCCTTCCTGTGACTCTTCCTTCCCCCTTAAGGCAAATAGGAGTTCATCTTTCCTTTTCGAGCTAGATCCTCTAAAGCCCTCTTAAGGTGCTTATATTGATTAGTCTCATGACCGCAGTCCTTGTGAAAGTGACAATACTTGCTCTTATCCCTATTTCTGTAAGGAGTCTTCATCTCAGCTGGTGCCTTCAGCTCATATTGGTCCTTTATCTCCATGAGAATGGAGTATTGGTCCTTGCTGAATTCGATGGGATTGGATGAAGAAGGCTCAGACTCTTTCCTCTTGCTTCTTCTGGATGAAGTAGTGGTGAAGCTTATGGCCCAAGTCTCAGTCTTCTTGGGGTTGCTCTTCTTTGGCTGAGCAACCTCTTCAGGCTTCTTGGACTCGGGATGCTTTGCCTCAACACACACTTCAGTGGCGTGTATAAACGCTTCGGTTTCCCTTAAAGCCTCGGCAAGAGTGGTGATTTTCTTCTTAACAAGATCAAACTTAAAACTTTCTGGCCTTAGTCCCCTGATAAAGGAGTCAAAGGCCACTCCGGCATTAAGATCTTGAATCTGAAGGGCTTCTAGATTGAATCTCTTAACAAAACTTCTAAGAGCTTCTTTAGGTCCTTGGACGACCTTTCCCAAGTGCATGCTTGTTTTTTGCTCTTGCTTATTGGCAACAAAGTCACTAGCAAATAAGAAACTGAGTTCAGTAAAATTATTGACTGAATTGGGTGGAAGATTGTTAAACCACTTCTGAGCTACTCCCTTCAGAGTTGCTGGGAAGTTCTTACACCATGTAACATCATTTACTCCTTGGACGTACATCTGATGTTTGTAAGCAGATAGGTGATTGTCTTGATCTGTTGTTCCATCAAAAGGTTCTATGGTAGGGAGTTTAACCTTTGGGAAGGGGGGCGCCTCCATGATCCTGGCCGAGAATGGAGTGGGCCAGTTAATCCGGAGGGCTCCCAGCTGTCCCTCAATGGGTATGTACTCCTTACGATATTCCTTTTACACAGGATCAGACGAAGTGTTTGCAGGTGCTAGACGCCTATAAACCATGGGCTGAACCACCGTCTTTTCTTGTCATGGACAAACAAGAGAGAGGCTTAAACTTCGTCCTTCCGCTCTAAACGACAACCTCAAAGGAGGGTCTCTCAAGTATGGTGTAGACCCTGTCGCTGATCGTTGTAATGCAGCAGCTTTCTTTGCCTGTAGATATTCCCTGGCATCTGTTTCCATTCGGTGCCCGTTTGGACGAACATGATCCTGGGTCCTCACCACCAGGTTCCAGTCCATCTTCCTTCGCTGATCACTGTCCTCTGGCTGCTTTCCTCTGGCCGTCCTCCAAGAGAGTTCCTGGCGAACAAGTAGACTAGGACCTGGACGGCTTTCTTGGGAACGTCCCCTAAGAGGAGCTGGATTGTTAACGGCTGGCTCCGGGTTATGATGGAAAAACAGCATGTTGCTCTTAATCTGTTCCTGGACGACTGCTGCCATTTTAGTCTGAAATTCACTCAAGACGTTCTCGAGGTGGGCAGCAGTCACCGGACGTTTAAGATTCTCCTGAATGACAGGCTGCTGGCTTGGTCCAAGGACATTGACGATAATCGGAGGTCTGTCCCTTCCGCGAGGCGATCTCTCAATCTGCCGTGTCTTCGACATTGATCTAAAAACTTTGATTTCTGGCAACGTTGGACGATTGACAATCAGTCATCGTTGCGTCTCCCCACAAACGGCGCCAAATGTTTAGTCCTCTGCTTGTCCAACAAGTAAGCTATAGGCTGAGCTTTCTTGTCTAGCAAGTAAACTAGTATCCCTTAGATGTTCTTCACTTGGAGACTTGTGCAACAATGTCTGAATCAACTTAGCCCAAGCCTGAGCTTCGTTCCCGAACCTACAAAAAGGGATCCACCCTGGAGGTTTGGGTGGTGGTTCCCCCTCCGAAGCTTAAGTCAGATATCAGGAGTTGTAAAGAAAAAAGTAGATCTAGAGAGAGAAAGTGAGAGACTATTTTTCCAGAGTAACTTTGCACTGTTTGCATTGAATGATCTTTCTCCTGATTTCAGGGGTATTTATAGTGATTGCAAGATGACAGCTAACCTTAAAAATTACCCTAGAATAGTGGCCTCTGATTGGCTAAGCAATCCGATCCTAACACGTGGCAGGCCATGATAAGTAAGAGGTTATCAACCACTCACTTGCAGCCACCTACAAGGGGCTAGGCTCTGACCATCTTTTGGGCTAGGAAAGAAAGCCTTTTTCCCCCAACTGAATATAACTCAAGGTTTAAATCTTTTTTCTTTATTTATTACGTGAGGACACATGTACGGCTCTGATGAGCCCAAGTGTCTTTAAAGGAACCGTAGATTTTTAGGCTACAACAAGTAGCATCACCCGAATCAAAATCACCTTCACCATCCTCAAATACAAGATTGGTCTCAACTTCCTTTCCTTTCTTCTTCAAAGATTTTTGATAAAGTGCAACCAAGTGCTTTGGTGTTCGACATACACGAGACCAATGACCTTTTCCTCCACAACGATAACATATATTGGTCACATTATGGCCTTTTATCTTTCTCACTTTTACTATCTTTACGATCCCACTTCTGGTGGGAATGTAAGCTTCGGAAATAACCTCCACGTCCTCTACCATATCCACTGAATCCACGTCCACGGCCACGACCACGACCACGACCACTGCTGATGGCATGGTCGTTATCTAATTCTTTCCCATTATGAGATGTCACATTCGCTTTAGGGAATGGAGTAGAGCCAGTAGGACGTGATTCGTGATTTTTCATTAATAACTCGTTATTTTGTTTAGCCACGAGAAGACAAGATATAAGTTCAGAATATTTCTTAAAACCTTTTTCTCGATACTGTGTCTGCAGGACGACACTATTTGCATGAAAAGTGGAGTATGTTTTTTCTAAGATGTCTTCATCACTAATTTTCTCTCCACATAATTTCAATTGAGAAGTAATTTTAAACATGGCTGAGTTATATTCACTTACAGATTTAAAATCTTGTAATCGTAAATGTAACCAATCATAACGAGCTTTTGTTAATATCACAGTTTTCTGGTGGTCATACTTTTCCTTTAGATTGCTCCAAAAGATTTGTGGGTCTTTAACAGACAGATATTCAGTTTTAAGACCTTCATGGAGGTGATGGCGAAGAAATATCATTGCTTTGGCTTTATCTTGATATGTTGCTTTGTTTCCCTCTTTAATAGTTTCACCAAGTCCTTTGGCATCTAGGTGTATTTCAGCATCCAATACCCATGATAAATAGTTCTTTCCAGCAATATCAAGGGCCACAAATTCAAGTTTTTCAAGGTTCGATATAATTCACTATATAAGAATATATATATATATTATAAATTAGGGCTAGAAATTTAAAGCAAACATTTGCGTACCAAGTTGCAAACAAAATTTTATTATGTGTTGATTATATAACGTATGAAATAATTACATGCTTCCCAATAAAAGAATTAACTAATACAGTATACGAATGAAATCATGCAAAACAAAACAAACATGATGTGTTAACATCTACCCATAGGCCATATATCATAAATTCATAATAAAATCATGATGCATCTGTAAAAAAGGGGAAATATTTTTTAACTATTAACAGTGATTCAATGCCAAAACGCATATCTTGACAATCAAGTATAATGCACTTGATAATACCAACAAAATTTGCCACAATATACAAGTAACACAACCCCTCAAAAAAAATATACAAGTAACACAAGAATTCAACACTAAGTCAAGAGATAGTGCCCTTAATTTCTTATCCTCATCCAACGCATGCATAGAGAAAATCACGTGTGTACTAAATTGTATACATGGCATGAACTAAGAATTTTTTATCCATGTCCTCTGATTTTTAGTTGAAAACAAAACAAGATGCGAAGTTTTATACAAGTACATAGTATTTGCAATTGGAAACAAAACAAAATTAAATTAAATAACTAAAAGTAATCGCATGAGAAACTTACATCAGGGGATTGTAATTTCCGATTGCAATTGTAGTTTCCTTCGCTTTTTTTTTTTTGCTTGATCGGTTTTTTTTTTAACTCAAATTTGCAATGGTGCTGATAACGTGTTATGAAAATAGAGAGAGAAGGGAACAAGGAGAGAAAAAGTGTAGAATGAATCTTATTTTTTTAAAAGTTGGTAAGATGAAGGACCCTACTGAACTGGCACCTCGCACAGGTATAACCAGCCAGGTTTGCAGGTCAGACTCCTTGGAGGGAGGGGGATGGTAAGGGAAACATCACCCTCAAATAGCCCCTAGTGGGGTTTGATCCCATGACCTTGAAGTCATAAGGCCAAACCTTTACCACTAGGCCAAGCCTTGCTTGGTACTGTAGAATGAAAATGGTAGTTATCTTATTCAATAGGCACAAGAGTATATACTTCCTCCGTTTTTTAATAAGTGACACGTATTCCTTTTTAGGAAATATCAATTTAAGTGACACATAGCTATATTATATATGGTAAAAATTATTCAACTTTATTACACTATTGACATTCATTAATCACCCACCCACTTTATTACATTTACTAACCCCCCCACCTAATCCATTAAATTTCCCCCCAACTAACTTAATGACTCCCTCCATTTTTTCCACCCCAACACATCATCTACCCCTCTTCTGATATTATCCCCCCCAATTATGTAGATCTTCAAACCCTAACTCACCCAAAACCAGTAAATCTCGAAATTTTTGGTTCTCTCATCTTCTATTCTTCTTCCTCTATTGTTTCTTGCGAAGAACCCTAAAATTCTACCCCCAATTTTCGTGAATCTTTTGGTTCTCTCATTTTTTAGTTCTTCTTCCACTATTGTTTCTTGCAAAGAACCCTAAAATTCTACCCCCAATTTTCGCGAATCTTTTGGTTCTCTCATCTTTTGTTCTTCTTCCTCTACTGTTTCTTGCGAAGAACCCTATTCTACCCCAATTTTCGCAAATCTTTTGATTCTCTAGTTGCAAAAAAAACCCTAAGTCCCCAACTTTTTTGCAATGGATTCGTGGAATACTGCCGATTATGTTTTCGGTTTTGATATTGTTGAGGCCTCTGAATAGTCTTGGTTGTTGAGGAAATTAGATCGGCGTGAACACGGCTCTTCTTATACATCTATCGAGATTCTTTATTGTGTTCATGGTTCACAAGAAACACCAACTTCAAAGTTTCGTTGGCCTAAAGAACTTGAAAGCCCTCAAAACATTGTTGTTGAGGCTAGATCTGTGTTGCATGCAAAAAAGAAGCTCGACTTTGGCGATTCTTCTATGTCCTCTACTTCTAAGTCCCCAAGAAAAGGCGATTTAGATGTGTCTTCTACTGCTGTCAGTGTGAAAACAAAAAACAAAGACAAAAAAATTGAAAATTGCGTTGTTCTTCATGGATCTGTGGTGATATCTTCTAACTATTGCCATTCTTTTCTTAGCTTAGATCTAGATTTTGTTTTATTTGCATGCTTTGAGACTGGGATTTTGTTGCTGGGTCGATTGGCAATATCATGAATTTCTTGTTGTTTCCTGTTGTTGATGGTTGTTGTTTTGTGAAAATTTCATCTGTTAATTGCCGTTGTGATTCTGTGAATGTTGATCTACCCCCAATTTGTCATGTTTGTTATAATTAGGGTTTTCTTTGCATTAGGGTTCCTTTTTTTTATTGAGCATGTTGATTTATGTTGATTTTTATGGTATTGTACAGTTAATTTTTGTTAATTTGAGTTGATTTAAGGGTAGTGGACAGTTGATTTTAGGTTGATTTATGTTGAGTTATGTTGATTTAGGTTGATTTATGTTGTTTTATGTTGATTTAGGTTGATTTATGTTGTTTTATGTTGTTTTATGTTGATTTGTGTTGATTTGTGTTAATTTAGGTTGATTTATGTTGTTTTATGCTGATTTGTGTTGATTTTTGTTAATTTGAGTTAATTTTAGGGTATTGGACAATTGATTTATGTTCATTTTAGGTTGATTTAGGATGATTTATGTTGATGTGTGTTGTTTTATATTGATTTTTGTTGATTTGAGTTGATTTTAGGGTACTGGACAGTTAAGTTATGTTCATTTTAGGTTGATTTATGGTACTGTGCAGTTGATTTAGGTTGATTGGAGTTGATTTATGTTCATTTATGTTGATTGATGTTAATTTTAGTTGATTTAGGTTGATTTATGTTTATTATACTTTATTTTGGTTGATGTATGGTTCTATACAGTTTATTTAACTTGCATTTGGTTGATTACAGTTCATTGTAGTTCATTTTGGTTGCTTTGAGTTCATATATGTTGATGTTATTTATTTTTGTTTGCTGTGAGTTGATATAGGTTCATGTTATTTTATGCCTGGATCTGGTCTTGTCTATTCCCCTCTTCATTTCATGTTTCAAGCTCTTCTTCTCGACTGAACTGAAGAAATTGTGTTGCACAATTAAATCAATTCAGTCGGGAAGAAGAGGCTTGAATGATCGATGCCTTTAGGTTAGGTTCTTTTATGTTGTAATTTGCTTTGATTACCATGCTAATTTTACTTGTGAAGAGTTCATTTGAGTTGGTTTCAGTTTTGGTAGTAAGTTGTCCTATGCTATTGTCCATATTTGTTGTGGTTAGCTTAGGTTGATTAATGGTAGTGATTTAGGTTCTTTTATGTTGTAAATTGACTTGATTACCATGCTGATTTTACTTGTGAATAGTTCATTTGAGTTGGTTTCAGTTTCGTTGTAAGTTTTTGTGATGGTATTGTTTTGAGAGTTGGTTTCCTCAATGATGAAACACTTTATATACTGAACATGTAGCGAGGCTAGACTCATTAAATATGCCACCATCTGAAGTAGTTAGGAGGTAAATAAGTGATCTAGTGGTTGTGAATATGACTTTTTGTTGCATTTGCATGAAACTATATGGACTGAGAGGTTGTTTTTGTCATTACCTATATGAAGAATGAGGTCAACAGCTTTATATGCTTGCATGAAGTCATTATGGCCCAATGATCACTAACTGCCACCATTACATCACCCCTATTTCATGTTGTGAGGCTATTAAATGTTGTTTTTGCCTTTGCTATGTATGTGGATTGGGGACTTTCTGAGAGGACAAACCAATAGCAAATGTTTTATCTTTATAAAACTGCCAAATGGAAACCAAATGATGATGCAAAAAGTTGTACTTCATCCATTTCATACACACTTTACAAAAATTTTACTTTTTTTTTACAAAAAGTTGGTGTTGCCTATCACTATTTCCTTTAAACATACAAAAAATGTTTACAGAAGGCCTCCTTTACTTAATGATGAGGCTACTGTTTGATGCCCAAAAGTTGTGTTGTTGTTGTTGCTGCTGTCTTGATGTTGCCTTACTGCTAGGGGTGTGCATATTCGGATATCGGATCCGATCCGATCCGAAATTTCGGATATCCGGATTTTCGGATCGCCAAAAATCCGATCCGAAAATTTCGGATATCCGGACATTTCGGATCGGATCGGATCGAATATCCGAAACTTTGATCCGACTTTTATTCAAATATGGGAGTCGCGGCATTGCAAGTCCATAAAACTTGCTTTGTTTTTTTACTCATGTGTCATGGCAGACTGGGCCACTAAGAGCCCATAAGGCATAAACATCAAAAAAGCTACTGCCACTAAATGCCTAAATGGCAGTTTGCCACTAAACCACCAAAATAAAAAATGCAAAGATTAAAGAAGGGTCTTCATCACAAAACCAAAAACAAGTCAACAGCAGAAGACTGCAAAGAATAAATATCAGTATATCTCCATAGCCGATAATAACAGAGAGAAATAAACATCAAAAACTCCCAAAATTTGAAGTGAAATCTAAGCTTCATATGTTTCAAAATTGAAGAATTTCTCAAGCTTAAGTCGAAGAAAAAAATGAAGAGAGAGAAAGGCGTGAAGTCGTGAACTGTGGGAGGAGTGAGACTAAGAATTCATTTCTCAAATGTTTTAGGCACTGTGAATTCATTACTCAAATGTTTTAGGGTTTCATTTCTGAAAACTGTGCAGTAGGCATTTAGGCCTTAGGCAGTAGCAGCGTGCAAGCCCATTAAACATTTGGCATTTGCATATTTTTTTTTGGGAAAAAATTTAAATCGGGTTTTCGGATATCCGAAATGCAAAAAAGTCCGATTCGTATCCGATCCGAAAACCCGATATTTTTTCCGGATATCCGATCTGAAATATCACCCAAAAACCGGATCGGATATCCGAAATTTCGGATCAACTGATAATCGGATCGGGTCATTCGGATCGGATCTTTTTGCACACCCCTACTTACTGCTCCCAAAATGTTGTTGTTGTTGCTCCCAAAATGTTGTTGTAGCTGTTGTCTTGCTGCTCCCAAAATGTTGTTGTTGCTGCTGTCTTGCTGTTGCCTATTCTTAAGTATTCCCCTCTTTTTGGCTTTGACTTGCATTGAAATCAGGGTCTGCCCCAATGATGATGTCCTTGTTCAATTCATTGATTGTGTCAGTTACCAACTCATCTGGTAATTCAACATAAGCTGGTAAAAGACCCAATCTGTCACGCCTTTTCTTGTCTTTGTGTGGGTTTTTGTAGTTATTTCCACCTTTCACTTTAAGGACCTCAAGCATGATATACATCAAATGTAGCCATGTATAGTTAATCAACCTTGGATCATACACATTGTAGGCCTCTTCTACACTTTCCACCAACTTTTTCACTGAATCTGGAAAAGTTTGGTATTGAATTGATTGAATTGCTTTAAAAAACCCTAAGTCTAGCATGTTCACATCAGGAGATTGAGTTGGTTATATGAGTTTCATTTCAAACCCATCTTTGTTAGCTTCATGTAGAAAGAGTGGGTCATTTGGGGTAATGTGAGGCCTTGCATTATCCTGTTGAATCCATATTTGCGTGCATCCGTCTGCTGGCCATTTCTCCCTTATTGCTAGCAGCAATTTTGTGATCAGCATTTCCTTTATTGTGTCCTTTGTGATGCTTTGCTTGGCTTTGAGTTCAATAGTACCAGCTGGTCTATTACAAGACCATCTTTAAGCAACAACTTCCACTACAAATGCATAGATTCCCAACTTTCTATCCCAAATGAGTCTATCCCCTATCCATAGCCTTGCAATTGTAGCCATAAACATGACCTTTTTACTAAAAGCTTTTGATTGGCAATCCCTGTATGGATCTTCCTCCTCTGACAGTAGGTAAAACCTTTGGGTTACCTTGCTCATGAAGAACCACTTTTCATCTATGTGCACCATGTTGTATAGGCAATTAAACCTTGCCTTTTGTGTGACTGTTTTTGGGATGCTTTTTGAGAAAGAATGAACTTAATTCTTGCAATCTTGTGTTTTGGAGTTAATTTGGGTTTGATTGAATTTTTGTGGCACCTAAGTATTCCCCTCTTGAGTAGTTTATAAACAGTGGAGGGACTCACTACCAAAGCTAAAGCAAAGGACTACCAAACCTAAGAGTGGTCCTTTGCTTTAATGGAACCTCACTCAATCTGGCTTCATCAAAAATCTTGGGTTTTCTACCACTGTTGTCAGATTTCCTATTTGCAACATTGACCTCTGCTCCTAAGTTTTTCTGATTTTTTGCATGTCTCCAAAGCCTTGCGAAAGTTGACCTACTGACCCCATATTTTTGTTGTATGGTTGTTAGTTGTCCTCTTGGAAGAATCATGGCTTCATTTGCAGATGCAAATAGGTCAATGATCATTTGCCTTCTAACACAATTTGGTACATTTGGTCTCTTACTTGGTTTGGTCTCTTGTTCTGTGTTCTGGACATCTTCTGTAAACTCTAACTCATGCTCCTCTTCATTTTTCATAATCTGAAGACCTCATCATCATCTTCTTCATCCCTGATCTGATTCATCTGTTCCTCAATAAGCAGCAATTCATCAACACTTAGATGCCCTTCTTGGATGTCTGTTGTTATGTGTTCTTATGCATCCATTTCAAGATCTTGTAGCAGCAACAACTCTTCTTCATCTATGTCCATGTAGTTCCCTTCTCCATTCACCATCAACCAAGCTTCAAAAGCTTCATACATGGTGTGACTGTGTTGTGTGTGCAAGTGCAAAAAAAAAAATCGTAAATGTGCTGTGTGTGCAAGTGGCAATGTTACTGTGAAATTGTTTGAGAAGAAATTTTTGTAAAAAAGTTTTTTTTTTTTTTTGTGAAGTGTGTGCTTGTGATTGAGCTTTTGTAATGAGGAGTGTGAAAAATCTAATGGTTTCTAAGTCCCCTTTGCTATAAATATTGACAGTTAGATTGATTTTAGAGCCAAGTTTAAATGAAATTTGAAAATTTCATTTTGGAGCCAAATTTAAATGAAAAGCAATGAGTTGACAGTTTTTTTTGAAAAAAATCGGGTACCCATGTGCTTTTGGGGACCACTTACTTTTATTAAAACATGTGGTCCCAACTTTCCCTCTCTAAGTGCATTGGTTTCTTACCACTTTCTCTCTATGTTACTTATTAAAAAACGGAGGAAGTATATACAAGTCAAAGGTATAATGGACATTCACAATATATATATTTATAACAACCATATAAATAAAAAGAGGGAGGGAGGGAGTAATTTTTTTTCTCTGAACTCTGATAAGTGGTAACTACCGCAACTACTAACGGACATCCGAAAAAAAAAAAGCCCTAAATTAACGACTTGCTTCCCTCCTTTTTTTTTTCTGAAATCGAAGTTGAGAGAAGGTGAGACGCAGCACCAGAAACAGTAACAATGGCGATTGCGCGAACTGGTGTTTACGTTGATGATTATTTGGAATGTTAGGGTTTCCTTTCATTATTTCTCGATTTCAAAATTATAATTTCTGCATGTTCAAATTTCATCTCTTTAATTTGATACTTAATTTTTGTTAATCAACAGATGCTAGCACCTTGCCAGCGGAGCTTCAAAGGCTTCTCAATACCATCCGCGAGCTTGATGAGCGCTCCCAAGGTACTTTCTCTTATCTCAATTTTGAGCTTGATTTTGGAAATTTTGTGTTATTTCTGTAATTAAATTCTTGAATTTTTGTTTTTTATTTTTGTATTTGTGGTGGAATAAGGAATGATAAATCAGACAAGGCAGCAAACGAAGTTATGTTTAGGGATTTCGAGCCAGAGCTCGAAAAAATGGCATAATGGTGAAGATGATGAGGTTGCGATTGAGAAATTAACCAAGGAAATAGAATCGACTCAAGATAATGCGTTTAGCCTTTGCACTGAGAAGGTTTTACTCGCTCGTCAAGCTTATGATCTTGTAAGTCTCTCCTTTGTGTTTGCTTTCGCATTTTAGTGTTTTTGTCAATTCGTTGTGAGAGCTTTTGGTGGTTGCTAATTAGGAGAAATGTTACAAGGCCAAGGCATTTGGAAATATAGTTCACTGTGTAGTTAAAAACTTGAGGGATCCTGCTGTAGTTAAATTAATATGTATGCAGCCTTGTAATGGTAAATCTGCGACTGACATATACTTTAATTCTCGGTGTGAATGCTACATTGTAGATTAATCTGAACTCATGCAGCCGATCAGATCCTATTGGGTTTACGGTTTAGGCGTTGTTGTAATTGTAATCCCTAATATGGCAGTTATAGGGGGTGCAATGCAGAATATAGACGCGGACACCCCCCCAGACACACACTTTATTGGCTTACATTGCCAATAGGTCCCTGCTGTGTGTTGTGGCTGTGCAGGATTTTGAGGATTCTTATCTAGATTAATTTGATGGAGAAGTTTGACTTTGAGATGCTATGGAAGATCAATCTGGTGAACAAACTCGATTAGGCGATCCAAACTTCCTTAAAACACAAGACAACTGTACCAGAGGTGGCTCCTCGGACAGTCAAGTTGGAAAATTAGTTTAAGTGCGATATGCTTTGACAAGCTTGTATACGATGAATGTGGTATATTACTTATTTCAGCAAATCGCCCCGTGCTCACAGTTCATGGGGTGTGTATATAGGCTTCCAGAAGTGCATAGTCACTTGTGAGCTGAATTGACAAAGATCCTATATAGCC
Source organism: Beta lomatogona (assembly GCA_947646795.1). Lineage (NCBI taxonomy): Eukaryota > Viridiplantae > Streptophyta > Magnoliopsida > Caryophyllales > Amaranthaceae > Beta > Beta lomatogona. Next base: position 8,898,630 of record CANSNZ010000927.1, on the reverse strand, counting down.
CTTTGGTGAAGCTTTAACAAAATGTCAAGAATTTAAAATAAGGTTCTTGATGTGTTTCTTGAAGTATTAGAGGTGAACCAAACAAAGGTAACTAGCAGAGGAAACATGGAATTGTCCTCGAATGGGTTCTTGAATCACTAAGACTCAAGGTTGCCACTAAAATGATCTCACACAAAAATCATCTAGATTCTGTACAAGGAGCTTGCTCTTTTCTGAGAATACGAAGACAAAAGTTTAATATGGAGCTGAAAAATATTATTTATACTCACTGCTGTGAGCACATCACAAGTATATATAATACTTCACTATGCTTAAAGAAATGTCCTATATGCTGTGTCCACCTCTAAAATAATACGAAAGCAATATGACCTTGCAGGCCAAGGTGAAGTTGCAAAATATGCCCACCTACGCATAGTTTGAAATTGCGGTTTCGGTCACGATTGTGGTAACGGTCACGGTGATGCGAGAACGGGGATGATGCGGTTGTCGTACTGCCAAATACCGGCTCAGACCATGAGATATCCCTTGAACCTTCCTGAAGCACATTTTTTTTACACCTTTACAATGCGGGTAGTATCGGTTCGGTAGATTTGAAAACCTTTACGACACGGGTGATACGATACGATGCGGCCTTGTTTTGACACCATGCACCTAAGCTACTTATTACAATCATACAATAATGATGATAAAGCAAAAATACGCTAGACCTGGATTGATCTAATAATTCTTTTAAGAAAACCAATACAGTAGTTAAGAAAACTAACTAAAGCCCATCAAGTAACACATGGCACAAGAACTTTGTTGAGTCTGATATTTGGACTTGGAAAATTTGTATGACGTGTGAGGTTAGTTAAACTCTTAAAATTGAACTCCATTTGACTGTAAGAGTGGATACGCAACATTACATTTTAAGGTCCTTACATAATAGCTTGCATGTTTTCCATGCACTTGTTCTTACAAACTGCTGAACCAGTGCACTTCCTTGCAGATAGATAGCCATATAAAGCGTTTAGATGAAGACTTGAACTACTTTGCTGATGATTTAAAGCAAGGTATTTTACTAAATTGTCTGCTTCAAATGCTGTAGCTCTCTTCTTGAAATAATACCTTCAATTACATACTGGTGAGCCTTGTTTTCATCGTTATCTGGTTTAGAATATATGCTTTCTAGTGTACCCAAATGCAACTCTGAAGAATGCTCATTGTCCCATTTATGCTGTTTTTACTTGGCTCGTGGAAGCTATATAGCTTAATTATTGACTTGCTGCACTTATTACATCTAGGTAATGTATCTAAAAAAGAGGAGGGAGGGGGCGGGGGTTCCTTCTTATTATGGGTGATAATTTTGAACGGAATTTCTTCTCATCATGGTCCTATCTCAAAGAACTGTAGTCAAGAACATGTATAGGTTTTCCATTCTTTCTTTCATTTATTTGTTCTTTTTTTTGGGGGGGGGGGGGGTAGTCTAGAACGTCTATAGTTTTTGTTCTTTTTTTTTTTCCTCTCTTTCTTCTAATTATATACATACATTAATTTTGGGAACGGGGGAGGCTTTACCGCTGAGCTTAAGCGCCTTCTTGATGTTTCTCTCCTTTTAACTATGCAGAGGGAAAGTTACCACCAGATGAGCCTGCCATTCTTCCACCTCTTCCCATAGTTATGGCTCCAAAACCTGAAAAGCAGCGAAGTGCATATGGAACGCCTCAATCACGACGGTTTAGTTATAGAGACAGGGATTGGGATCGTGAGCGCGATAAGGATTCAGAGCTAATGCCACCTCCTGGTAGCCACAAAAAGGACTTTCCAGTCCCTGTCGATACTGATCAGCCTATTGATCCGAATGAACCAATATACTGTGTTTGTCATCAGGTGTGTGTTAATATAAATTCAGTGATGGACTCTTTGGTTTTCTCTGAAATCTAATTTACATGCTTGTAAGTTTTCCCAAAACATTTATGTCAATGCTTCATGCTCAATATTGCAGGTTTCCTTTGGAGATATGATAGCATGTGACAATGAAAATGTAAGCTCATACCTTTTCTCTACTTCTCTTTATATTACTGAATTTATTGCCCTTGGAAAGCATAGGAGGCCTCCTAAAAGAACTTTTTTTTTGTTTTCTGAATTTCTTACACGTCAATGATGTGCAACTAAAGATACATGCCTCTCTTCCTTACTGCCTTAGCAGTAGCATTTATTTTGTAGATCAGGCTTCATATTTTTAAAACAAGATTATTGATTATAACCTTGTACTTAAGAGTAAAGCACCAGCATGCTTCTCTTCTGCAGGAACTCAAGTCCTGTTGTGTCCATTACTCCATTTGACTGCTTTACCAGTTTTGTTTTGCCTTTACTATGAATGTGTAACAAGGAAAGTTTCCCCTCCAGATGGAAATGTTCCACCACTTGGGAAAAAAAAGAGGGGATTGAGGTGGAGGTATGTAGAAGAGAAAATTAGAAAAAGGGGTTAATTAATGGAAATATTCAGTTGAGATGACCTGGTCTATGTTGCTTTTTGTCTTTGTTATTTTACCAATAGTATAATCCTAGTATCATTAGTCCTGTGCATGAAGCTATGTGCTTTGGGTATAGAAAGGGCTAGATTTTTCAACTTTAGTCCTGCAATATAATTTTGCAATAATGCTCTTCCTTCTCACTCAAATACAAAAGCCATTAGTTCCTTTTGACTTAATATTGTAGAAAGTAACTATGAAGCATTTAGTAAGACATTTGCTTTGGGTAAAATTTTCCTTCTAATCTGAAAAGTTGCCGTTAGTTTAGTTATCCTTCTAGATTTGCTGTAAATGTTTGACATTTTCAATAACTGATACCAATATGACTGAGGGTAACATGTTTGACCCGTGTACGTTAGTTCCAAAGAATTGTAAGAGCTAAGTTTATTTTTAAGCTTGCCATGGATTTCTATCATTCATTCTTCACCTGAATTTGGACCTTAGTATCCTTTTCCTCTATCTGGCTTGTAAATTAAATGTTGTCTTCACAGTGCCAAGGAGGAGAATGGTTCCATTATGCATGTGTTGGGCTGACACCTGAAACGAGATTCAAAGGAAAGTGGTACTGTCCAACTTGCAGAGAGCTCCCTCAAATTCGTTCTTGAATCAGTTTTCTGTTGTAGATAAGTCAAAAGCCAAGGTGGGACTAGCAAAACAAATATCTTTCAGCTCTGACGTTGGTATCTATGTATTGCTTCAGCAAATTGATATAGTTAACTGCCATGTTGAATCTTGCTCCTTTCCAAGAAATTTTTGTTGATCAGATGCGGAAACAAGCTATAAGATGGTGGGACTTGTGGCTTTGCTGTTTTTATAGCTGTTTAAAAAAAGTTCAGGAATTATGACTTTTCTGGACCAGTTTTGCTGTTATGTGCACTGCAGATATGGAAGCCTTCGTCTTTTGTCTCCCAACAGTTTGTAATCAGGTGTAGACCTCTAAACCCATGACTGGCCGTTTCTTCAAGAGAACTGTAGCTTTTCTCTAGTGACATGGTTTTCTTTGGCAACGGCATATTGACTTCCTCTGTCAAATCCGAAAGTGAATTAACCTTCAGACAGCACAATGTATGATAATCTGCAACTATTGTTGTTTATTGGTCTTGTGCTATTTCTTTCAGAATTTTTTCCATGAATAATGTCAAAGGGAGTATTAATTCCTCCTATGCGCTGAATTTGAAATTAATTTCATACATACCGTCCACGTAGGACAGAACGCTAGAATTTTGGTTTTTTAATAAAACTGGTACTGCAAGTAGCGGTTAAAAATGTTTCACCGAAGTTGACCGCTACTTCAAATAGCGGTTATATTGTGTCCCTAAGACAATATATAAGGCACACATATAAACCGCTACTCGGAGTAGCGGTTCTACCTCGTAAACCGCTACCCACAATAGCGACTTAACTTAAAGTTAACCGCTACTCTGAGTAGCGGTTTGTTTTGCCGAAAATAAAATTTCTCACGTGCTGTCATACGTGGACGGTATGCATGGAATTAATTTCAAGTTCAGCGCATAGGAGGAATTAATACTCCCTTTAACATTATTCATGGAAAAAATTCATTTCTTTCATCTGATTTTGTTATATTTGCACATACATCGAAAACTTTGAATTAGAAACTTGGCAATTGTCCTAGGTTTTTCAACCCTCTCTTTCCACCCCGGTGAAAGGGATGGATTCTCCCTCTTGCAGGAAAAATGCTTCTATATTTCGAGTTAAGATCATATGTCTTATTTACTGTTCCATCTTGTGTCCCAATATCTTTTAATTATGTCTTGTCATCAATCCAAAATGAACTCTACTTCAAATAGTTCAAGTGAATAAGGTGGCAAGAGAAAACTATTTGAAACACTAGATAAGACACCATATAAATATTGTTCAAAGGTAAGAAATATAAACATTTGGAGACCTTCTTTATGAGGGAAATCCTAATCTATCACTTACAAGGATGGAATATAAAGTAGAATTATTACGAGGGTTAATGAAAAAAAAGGAGAAGTAACTAGATGAGACACCATATAGGCATATAGTCATATAGATTAGAGATTTCCTGTTGCTATTTCTCCCTTGCCAATGATGGTCACCTAAAAAAATCTTCAAATACTTTTTGTAGCAAATTTTTGTTTACTAAGGGTGCGTTTCTTCACCTGAATAACCTTGAATTGAATTGAACTGAACTGAACTGAACTTATTGGACTTGATTCAACTTATTGGACCTGATTTAACCTGATTGGAACTTATTGGACCTGATTGAAACTTATTGACCTGAGTGGAATTTATTAGACCTGATTGGACCTGATTGAAACTTATTAGACGATAGTGCTTAAATGTTAGTAGTTGTCAACAAAAGATCTACATACTTGTTTCGAAAGCTAACTCAATGAGGAACTCCTATTTGTTAAAAAATTCTTTCCAAAACACCACTAACATAACGGCTCAACCACTACAAGTCTCAAAGCTTGAGCAGATGACAGTAGCCCGAGCATTGCTGAGGTACCGATTGAAGTTGTAACCCTTAGCAATTCCTCAAACAATTCCCATGCTGAATCCAAGACCATCAAGCCCTCTACGTCGTCCAGTGACTGCATCCAAGACTCATTCACTCATCTGCCCAAAGACGACACTACCTCGAGTCCAGCTTTTTTCGTTTACACTTTACAGGGTCCGAATTCCGGTCTACCCGTCCCAGTCTCAGATTCCAGAATCTGGAGGATATCAATCTCAGAGTTTCCCTGGTCTAGAGGCATCTAATACATTCCCATTCAGCATGTGCGAGCACCGAGCCATGGTATTACACTGCCAGTGACTATTAGGAAAATTGTGCCTTGCTACTCAACAGTCAACACCATTTGTTCCCTGATCATCAGCTGCAACTCCTTCAGTAATGTGGACAGCTTCACCTGTGAGGTCCAGACTGTGCAACCGGTATGCATTAGGCAAAGTGTTCCCGTTTTCTCTACTCCTTCGCCATTTCCAAAGGAAGACTTGTTAACTGTTAAAGTTCTAGAGTCATATAAAGCTTCCTCACAAGTCACATTAATTGGTTGACCAGTAGTATCTTGACCCGTAACTACTAGAGCGTTGTATATTGGAGATTTAGAGTATTATATAAGGTTTAATTCATGATATGTTATTTGTGTCGCTTGCTTATGGTGTCCTAACTTAAATAACATGCATATGTTTTATAATGTTATGAAAGTCATGGAAGTCGTGGTACGTTTATACGTTTGTGTTGCATCGTACGACTTGAGGCGAGGCAGAGACAGGCTCGCACCACGCGAGCAGCGTCGCACCTCGTGACGCAAGCCAGTAGCAGCAAGGGAGGCAGGAAGTGGTCGCGACTCTCGATGTGTTCCTGATCTCGCGTTGTTTTGCGTGTTTCTGGCGGTTACTCAAGGCATTGTTTCGGATTTTCTGAAGCGTTGTAGCATTAATATAAACATGAAAACACTCATATGATGAATGGTTGTTGAGAAATACTCTCTCTCATGTTTGAAAACAAAACTCTCAAGATCAAAATCAGAATTTCTTCATCATTTTAAATCTCTCACAAACTTGTTTCCATTTGATAGTGTTCATAGTTAGCGTGACCACTCTTGTTTCTTCTTTGTATCTCGAAGGTGAATTCCGTGGAACCCGTGGTATACGAATAGGGTCGGAATATTACTTTTGGGAAAGTGCATCACGCCTAGAATATTGTTCTATCTTGTGATCCTTGTTTTTCGTAGTTTCCCTAACAATCCAAAAGTAATATTTACAAGATGGCTATAATCCATGAGATATCGGCGGATTTTCATAAACTTGACAAGTTTGAAGGCGTTGGTTTTCGAAGATGGCAAAATAAGATGCATTTCCTCCTTACTTCATTGAGTGTGGCGCATGTTCTTAGTACTCCCAAACCCGAAGAAGTGAAAAATGAAACACGGAAACAACTAGGACGAGGAACAAATGGGAGAATGATGATTATTTATGTCGTAGTCACATCCTCAACGGTATGTTCGATGCTTTGTTTGATATTTATCAATATGTTGAATCCGCTAAGATTATTTGGGATAAATTAGAAAATACGGTTTTTTCACCATATACCCCTGACAAATTTTTTTTGCACCATATACCCTTTCAACTTTTGAAATTCACCATATACCGCCCACTTTTGAAAAAATACATCAAACTACCCTTTTGACTAACGGCGTTAGACTTCCGTTAGTCATTAACCCCTAATCCCCCCTAACCCTAATTAACTAACCTAAACCTAAGTGAAACCCTAACCCCTAATCTAATACCCTAACCCTAACCATCCAACCACCCCCCCCCCCTTACCCCTTCCCCCCACTGCCCCACCATCCCCGAACCCCCCTCTCCTCTCCCCACCCCCCTCCCCCCTTCCCCGCCATCGCGCAGCCCCCACCCACCCCTTTGCAGGTCGTGCGGCCCCCTCCCTCCCCTTCCCTGCAGTCGCCTAGCCCCCTCCCCTTCCCCGCAACCGTCGCGCAACCGTCGCCCCGCCCCCTACAGATCGCATACCATTGAAACCCACCCTCGCTTGGCTCGATTATTCGAATTTCGAATTCCGAGTGTTTTCGGTTTTTTTTATTTCGGGGGAAGGGGAGGGGGTTGTGCGGTGGTTGCGGGGAAGGGGTGGGGGAGGGGGGTGCGCGGCGGTTGCCGGGGAAAGGGGGGGAGGGGGGTTGGGTGGCTGCAGGGGAAGGGGAAGGGAGGGGGGTTCATGGGCGGTTCTTGGGGAAAGGGAGGGGAGGGGTTGGGCGAATGCGGGGGAGGGGGAGGGGGAGGGGAGTGGGGCTGCGGGGGTGGTTGGTGGGTGGGTGGGGTGGGGGGGGGGGTGGTGGGGGAAGGGGTGGTGGGTGGGTGGAGTGGGGGAGGGCTGGTGGGTGGGTGGTGGGGGAAATGGGTGGGGTGGGAGGGAGGAGTGGTGGGTGGGTGGTTAGGGTTAGGGTATTAGAATAGGATTAGGGTTAGAGTTATGTTTAATTTAGGTTAGTTAATTAGGGTTAGAGGAGGGATTAGGGGTTAATGACTAACGGTGTTAGACTTCCGTTAGTCATAAGGGTTGGTTGATGTATTTTTTTAAACGTCGAGGGTATATGGTGAATTTGGAAACTCGAAAGGGTATATGGTGCAAAAAAATTTTGTCAGGGGTATATGGTGAAAAAACCGTAGAAAATAAATATATGGCCGAAGATGCTTCTAGTAAGAAATTCCTTGTTAGTAATTTCAATACCTTTAAAATGGTACATTCCAGGCCGTTGATGGAGCAATTCCATGAAATTCAAAAAATCTTAGGGAGTTTTAAACAACAAAAGATTGTTGTGCATGAGACTTTTGTTGTTTCTTCTATAATTAACAAATTGCCACCAAGTTGGAAGGATGTTAGAAATTCATAAAAACATAAGAAGGATGATATGAATGTTGAACAATTGAGTGCTCGTCTTCGGATTGAAGAGGGCATTCTGGTCCAAGATGGACAAAAGGATGTTAATCCTAATTCTTCCACCGTTAACATGATGGAGGATGGTAAGTCAAATGAGTCTTCTAATCTTAAGAAAAGGACTAACAATTTCGCTAAAGGCAATAATGGGAAGAAGCCTAAGTATGGTGGAGGTGCTCAACGAGGTTGTTGGGAATGTGGTAAACCCTGTCATTTCAAGAAGGATTGCACCATTTGGAAGAAGAAAATGAACAAAAAGAACGATGAGAATGGCGAGTCTAGCCAAGTCCATGCCAAAGAAGGTATGTGTACACAAGTTTCACTTAATTCAAATATGAATTTTGTGTGTATGATTTCTGAAATATTTTGTGTACAGGATGATTGTTCATGCATGGTGGATCGATTCGAGAGCATCAAGACATGTATGCAAGGAGCGTTCTCTATTCAAGACCTTCAAGGAGGTTGACAATGGAGAAGTTCTTTACATGGAGAATGATTCTACAGCTACGGTTCTAGGCATAGGATAAGTAGAATTAGTTTTTAGTTCTAGAGAGCTTCTTATTTTAAGAGATGTGTTGTATGCTCCGGAACTTAGGAGAAATTTAGTCTCCGGTGCTACCTTGAATCAATTAGGTTTTAAAATGGTGCTTGAAGTAGACAAATTTATATTATCTAAAGGTGGTGTATTTGTAGGACTTGGTTATCTTTGTAATGGTATGTTCAATTAGTATTTCTAATGATTTCAAAGACACTTTGTTTGTTGTTAATGACAATTCTTCTCTATGGCATAATAGACTTGGTCATGTTAACTATAAAAAGTTGTATTCCATGTCTAAACATGATTTGATTCCCTCATTTGATCCAAGTATAGAGTAGTGTAGAACATGCATGTTAACAAAGATAACAAGGAAATCTTTTCCAAATAAGGTGGAAAAGGATACTTCATTGCTTGATTTAGTGCATAGTAATTTATGTAATTTTCATAGCACTCCTTCCTTAGGGAACAAGAAGTACATGATAACATTTATTGATGATTATTCATGGGTTTTGTTATGTATACTTGTTATTTACTAAGGATGAAGCCCCTGATAAGTTTAAGATCTATAAAATGAAGTTGAAATGCGACTAGGTAACAAGATTAAACGGTTTAGAACTGATAAAGGTGCTGAATAATATGACCCAAAGTTATTTTCAATCTATGGGTATTATACATGAAACAGTCGCAGCTTATACACCACAACAAAATGGTATAGCGGAAACAAAGAATAGAACTTTGCAAGAAATGGTAAATTCTATGTTATCCTATTCGGGTTTGAGTGAAATTTTTTGGAGAGTAGCTGTTTTAACGGCTTGTCATATTTGAAACCGAGTTCCAATGAAAAAAAAAACGAGGTTACCCCATATGAAATTTGGTATAAAAGAAAACCAAATTTGAGTTATCTCAATGTTTTGGGATGTAGGGCAATTGTAAAAGTGCCAGAACCTAAATGTAAAAAGTTGGGTGAAAGAGGAGTTGAATGCATCTTTATAGGGTATGCTGTATTCTTGATCTCATAAGGATGTTGGGTGTTGTCCAACGACATTAATTTTCTATAAATTTTGAATAATGTACAAAATTTAAAACTTGTAGGTTATATTGTGAGTGTGCATTGAAATGTTATGGATGTCTTCATTTAGAATGTTTGGTACAAGAAGTACACTATTGATTTTCTCTTTTTATTATTATTATAACTCATAAAATTGGATTAAAAAAAAAACAAATAATATATAATGAAAATTGGCAATAAGTCTGGGACCTACTTTGGACCCGTATTAAAATCGAAACTCACTAGACCAAGTGAGTTTGGATAAGGGTTCAAATTATTTCAATAGGATCTGAGACACATCTGGTTCCATATCATTACGAGTCTAGGTCTCATCGAGCCTGCCCCAAGACTTAACCTATTCACATTCTACCTACCATTTCTTAAGCTATTGATATCCTACATACCTCAATATCCTACCTATTTTTCCAAAAGTTTTTACTAAGGCACTGTTCTCTTAGACCGAAATAATGGAGATTTATGTCAGTTTAGTTCAGTTTAAACAAATTCAATTCAGTTAAGTTAAGTTCATTTGAGTTAAAATTAGTCCAAACGAACAGGGTCTAGATATCTTCCACATTTTGAAATTCTTATGAGGAATTTATAGTATCAACTTATACTCATGTTATGGGCACACATCAAAATAACCGTTTTGAAAACAAGGCAAGAGAAAAATTAGAGAGTTTATACAATTAACATTACTTTACAAGAAAAAATTGAGCAATCTTTAAAGGAACTTTAAATAATAATCCAAAATGAAAAATCTTTTAAAAAGAAATATAAGCATAATGTACTCTACAATTCCTTTTTTCATAACATGAAGACTTGAAGAGTCAAGATTAATTTGACAAGATAAAAATTCAAATGAAATGAAATCACTCATTTCTTTGGGGATTGTTAAATATCGCCCCCAAACTACTTAAAATTGCCCCAACCACTATATGATTATACCATTATACCCTTACTTTAAGTTTTGGATTTTAACTCCAACTTTTAACTCCTCCCACCTACCAATTTACCATCCTCCCTCTCATCTTCACCATTCATCAGTATCATCACTCTCACTCTCATCCTTCTTCACACACAAAAACCACCACCATCTAAACCCAAAAAAATGTCAGGCAACCCGTCGGAAAATCCAAGGCCATGGAAGAAGATTGTCCTCAGGCGTCAAACGGAGGAGGCAATCTTTAGGGCTACGGAGGCAAGACGCGGCAAGAAGCTGTAGAGGAGGCGGCGGCAGCAGCGGAGGCGTCATCGCAGGTAATTTCTTTTTTCAAAAAATAGCCTGAACGTCTGTCCAGGCAGTTGCTTCCATGGAAGCAACTTCCTGGCCAAACGTTGCTTCTATGGAAGCAACTTCCAGGCCAAGCGTTGCTTCTTTGGGAGGAAGGGTGACTTTTTTTTTTTTACTTTAAATTTCTGTTATTAATTTTTTTTATTTACGTTATATTTTCATATTTAAAATATTATTATTTTATTAATTCATGAAATGTAATTGATATTTTTTTGGGAATATTTTATAAAAATAATTCATAAATATTATTTATTATGTTTTAATTTAATTATAATTATTATTGTAGGTTGTAGAAAATTAGAAATAGTAAGTTTTGATTATAAATAATTATTATTGTAGGTAATTATTATTGTAGGTTGTAGAAAATTATAAATAGTATGTTTTGATTATAAATAATTATTGTTGTAGGATGGTTAATATATTGATTTATTATTTTTTTATTTTTATGTATTTGTTGATGAATAGCCATCTGGGTTTCGACAATTTGCCGGGAAGACACTTCCCGGGTTTCGGGGTGTGCAGAACGAGGATTCAGGTCCGCGTCATCCCCACTCACGTGGTGTTTCCGCTTCAGTTAGGAGGACGCGGATGAACCCGACTGGTCCGCGACGTCAGCTTCAGTTACACGATGAGGGGGTTGGTGGATCGTACGATGCAAGGGAGCATAAAGAGATGGATGAGGGGGAGGATGACCGGGGTACATATGGGGCGGGTTCTGATGTTCTTTACGATGATGATGTTCAGGATGCATTTATGCAGGAATTTGAGAGAGATCCAGACCCTACAGTCGGTGATCGTTGGAATGTCCGTAAGGGTAGGGCTGGGCGGTTTATACGCGGCGAGGGGAGTTCATCGACTGATGAGAGTCGAAATGGGAAGGGGAAGGATGCCGATGACCTTAGCTGGAAGGTCACATGTCCAGTTGCAGGAGGACCTATTGTTGGGTCTGTTATCCCTAGTTTTGGTGGACATGTAGATATGGAGATCTGGGGGGGATAGAATTCTCCTGAAGTGTCAGACACGAGAGAGGATTTGTACACGTTTGAGGACGTGGGCTAGGGTGTTGCCTCCACCGATACAGGGTCGTCTTCGTAGAACGTCCCCGTACCATATCCCCTTTACTATGTTCACGCACATTGATGCGCCCTTGATTTCAACATTTGTCGAGCGGTGGCAGCCTGATACGAGTTCTTTTCACCTACCATTTGGGGAGATGACGATCATGATGCATGATGTGCGGCATATATTGCATATTCCAGTTGAGGGGTGCACGGTCAATGACACCACTCCGAGTGGTGCTCTTAGGGGTTTGGTTGCAGACTCGGTCGATAGGACAGTTGCAGAGCTCGGGAGTCCATTTTGGGAAAATGGTGCTATTGCTGCACAAGGGGTTGCTGATATTCTATCAGATGGGGAGACACCTGCTCCATTGGAGAAACAGCTGACATGTATTATATGGTTGATTCTAGGGTGCTGTTTGTTCCCAGATAAGAGTGGATCGAGGTTGAGACCCTTTGACATTATTGAGGCCAGGTCTCCAGATATTGTTCACACGTTCTCTCCCGGGGGTCGGCTACACTTGCGTACTTGTATCGTCAGTTGGGTGAGGCTAGTCGGACCTCCACAGTCGGGATCAGCGGCTGTTTGACTTTACTCCTGGCATGGATTTATGAGTATTTTCCATCCTTTAGGCCACGCGCACAGCATATTATTGGTGGGGAAGCTCCACGAGCGTAGAGTTGGACTGCGTACCTAGAGCCAAGGTCTCATGACCGTCCTTGTTCTATCAGGAGACAGCTAGACACACTGACAGCAGAGGATGTAAGTGATTATTTATGTAATATTATTAGAAGTTTGTTTTTTACTTGCATTTCATTAAATAAAATCGCTTTTTTGTAAAAATTGCAGGTGGATTGGTTGCCTTATGGTCATCATTTTGATCCGAACACTATTCAGAGAACATTATATAGGGGCACCATTCGGTACCGGGGAGTTATCGAGCCCTATATGCCTGATCGATGTTTGCGGCAGTTAGGTCGTATGCAGACTGTACCTGTTCCTATTATTGCTCCAGAGTCTGCATCTAGGCCTAGCAAGGGAAAGTATTATGTGAAATCTTCTGCTGTTCATTGTGAATCGGGCTGGTTCTCGTTCCCGACATGTAATTATATTAATATTTTGTTTATAATTATTGTCATTATATTAATATAATATTAATATTTTGTTTATTATTATTGTTATTATATTAATATAATATTAATATTTTATTATTAAACAATTGTTATTTTGTTTACAAACAGGTAATTGTGTAAACATTGAGATGTTTGAGAAAGGTTCTGAACCGGCAACTTGCGCCACTGACTACTTGTCTTGGTATCAACGACATTCACGTCCATATTTGTTGAATGATATAGGTAGTAGTGCTCGACCCATACCAGATCGTACGGCAACCGAGCAGGTAAATGTATTTTAATGGATTCAGAATTTGGATCAGCCTCGGTTTTGGATTTCATCACCCTTGCCCAACTTCCTCGTCCGAATCTAATTCCGATCTTGCTTTTCCCACCACACTTCCTTGCTACCCATGCCTCCACATCATGATTGATATGCCACGTGCAAAGTAGATGTGCAGATGTGGGAAAAACCTCTGAGATATATTTGCACAAAGCTAGATCTCGATCAGTGACAATGGTATTCGGAGCCACACTGCCAATGAGGTTCTTCAGTCTGTCCAACATCCAGCAATAGCTCTGAGCATCCTCATGTTGCAACAATGCCCATGCAACAAGAAAATTCTCGTTGGTTGGTGTCACTCCAACAATCTCCACCAAAGGATACAAGTACTTATTTGTCTTGTACGTTGCATCAATGTTGATCACGTGCGGATACGTACGCACTAAATTCACGGACGTCGGGTGTGCAATGAATGTATGTGTCACCCTACCCATCTCGTCCGACTGAAGCCAAAAAAGATACTTGCTTTCAACAGCCTGATGAAGAAACTGTTGGGCTGCATTTCTGCCTTCTGATCTCTCCCTTCTCAATATATCTCTGCAATTGTAGATGTACCTCATGTTAGGCTTCAAAGACGGAAATGCACCTTCAATGGCTTTCATGATGTTTCGTGGTGTCACATGGGATGAAGTTAGTTCTCCAAATAACTTCTTGGCGGCGGGATTGAGACCGCTGATTTGTCGATGGCCCTCCGGGTATAACATCATTGGGTGATTATGAAACCCATGTTCAACCCTAGTCTCGACTACCCAATACGCGTAGTCGTTTTTTGGGACTAGGAATAACCGAAATTCACAACCACATGCTTTTCTCTTTGTTTTTCTTCTAATTGCCGAACTGAAATCACGAGGTTCCTTCTTCTTGCCACGATCACAATCCAAAAGTTGATACTTCTTTTTGTGACTAGTGATCGTCAAGAAAAACTCAAGCTCAACGGCAATGTTTCTACACCACTCGGCAGCAGCATCACGCGTTTTAAATTCTGAGCTATTGTCGAAATACTGGTTATAATTAATCCGATCACCAACAGGCTCCTGAAAAACAAATCATCGTTCATTACACGAAAAAATCACAATATTCACACATTAGTTTAACCAAATTAATCTTATTTCAATTTTTTAAAAACTATTTAGCACCTAATTGAATTTAATTTATAAAAGTTAAATATCAGTAAAAAAAAATATTAAAGTTTACGTAAAAAGGTACATGGATTCAACGTTTGGCCAGAACGTTGGATCCATGGATACAACGTTTGGCCAGAACGTTGAATCCATGGGGTTAACGTTTGGCCAGAATGTTGGACCTATGGAATCAACGTCTGGCCAGGACGTTGATTCCATAGGTCCAACGTTCTGGCCAAACGTTGGGGATACGTATACAGTTAAAAAAAAAATTACCTCTTCGCCTGAAGACGACATTATTGCCGGTGGTGATGGCGTTGGGTGATGACGTTAGGTTGGAGGTTGCGATTGGTGGTTGGTGACTTTAGAGAGAATTGTAAATTGGTAAAATTCAGATTTGAAATGAAAGTAAAATTTCAAATGTTAAAGTAAAGTAAAATGGTAAAAAGGAGCTAAGGGCATAATGGTATATTCAGAGGGTAGTTGGGGCGATTTTAAGTAGTTTGGAGGCGACGAATAGAAGTTCAGATCTTTTTGGTCTCAAAAATTGGTTAGGACTAGTGGTGTCAAAACAGGTTCTCAAACAGGTTCTGGGTATACCCACGGCGAACCAGGTCAAACCCGGACAGGTCAGGATTCTGACAGTCAGTGCCCCAGGTCGTGATTGGTCAGGTTTTGTTCAACTGGGTCAAACACATTTGAATCATGGGATTCCCGGGTGCCGGACAGGTCTGAGCGTTCCATTTACAAGTCGATCCATTCCCGAGTATGATCGTCCGTGGACATTTTTTTTAACGGATTTGCGCAGGTTGTATATAGGTTTCATGTTTGCTTGAGTTGAGTCAAGTGTACTCGGGTTTAATTAGTAATGACCTTAGTTATATCATTGTGATATATCGGATCCATTCGCTATTGAACGTCAATTCAACTTCGGGCAACTCCTGGTCGGGCCATCTTGATTTTGTTATGGATTTTGTAAAGAATCATATTAATAAAAGTATTAAGATCGACATTATATATACATATGTGTGTTTGCGATAAACATATGGATGATAACGAAAAACCAATAAAAACACTATATTGATTACCATGATGTTTAGTGTATTCTCTTAGTCAACTCTTATTTCGACTAATCAACTGCGTAAAACCACTCTAATGAGTAAAGGAGTAGAACGACTCTTCATATGTTTTAATATTATATATTATAACCAACGGCAATAATAACGAGTAGAAGATCAATTCCAAACTTTATATAAATGATTTATTATTATAAGCATTATGATTGATATATAAGTTTGTAAATAGGTATGATGGTAATGAGAATAATAATACTAATAAACATAAAGCGACACTGATAATAGTAAAAATACAAATAATAACAGTAATAGTAACAAGAACAAGGCTAACAATAACAATAGTAATACAAATATGAACAGGAATACTAACAATAACAATAACAATATAAATACTAATAGTAATAGTTGCAACAATGTTAATAATAGCAATAACAATAACAAACATAAACGGTATATATGTATTATGTTGTGACTATATTATATATGATAAAGTATAAACAAACTATTTTATCAATATGTTGAATCATTTTAATATAAGATTGGTATCAAAATAATTGTTAAACCAATCTAATACTCTATTGATTATAAATTAGTATAACGACTCTTAATATGTTATAATACTATAATAAATGACAATCATGCATGCATATGTTTACAACGATGGTTCATATGAGGCCTAAGTGATTATAACGATGGTTCATATGTTGCACAATATTAATAATTTAATACTAGTATAGTATTTATGGTCTTCTCTTAACTTTGTATATATGTGTGACTATAAAGAAACTATTTTATCAGTAGGCTTAAATATATTAGTACGATAATAATATTGGAACCATTCTAGCTAATACGTGATTGATTATTAATGAGTATCGACTCTTAATATGCTCTAATAGTATAACTACCTATAATAATAATGAGTATTTATGCAAATTGTTAATCTCCCGCATCGATTTAGAAAACAAACAACAACCTACTTTTCCTTTACTTATAGTTTGCTTTGTCCCACATTGTTGGGTACTTGGGTAATTAGACTTAAACTTTTGTTTGAAAATTCTATACTTTGATAATTTTATGAAGTATGGACATCTTTTAGTTGTTTTATAATAATTACTCAAAGACTATGTAATAATTATGTAATATATCCCCTAAAAAAAACCCTCCAAAAAAAAATGTAATATATGAAGCATGGACTAGTGATTGTAGGTGCAGGAAATTCCTTTTGGAAAGGATGCTGCCACGCCAGTTGGGAAGTTTTATGAAATCTAAGGCGAGACTAGTGGGGTGATATTATTCTGAGATTCCAAAAGTCCCACATCGAAGCATGAATAAGTGTAACAAGAAATCAACTCTATAAAGATGGGTATACATGGAGGGTTGAATTTGTGGATGTTGAGCCTAATTAATTTAATGGGCTGGACTTTTGGCATCTATAACCTTGACTCAATTGTAATTTTTTGATAAGATTTAGGCTCTGTTCTTTTGGACTGAATAAGTCTGAACTGAACTGAACTACATAAGTCTGAACTGAACTGAACTGAAATGAATAAGTCTGAACTGAACTGGTCTGAACTGAACTGATCTGATCTGAACTGATCTGAATTGAGTATTATTAATAATTACAAGTAGAGTAATATTTTTATCATCATTGATAATGATAATAATTAATAATATTAATGATAATGATAATAATAATAATATTATACTAATACTAATAATATGCATAATAATAATATTATACTAATACTAATAATTGAGTAATATTAATAATAACAAATAGAATAATAATGATATGAAGTAATAATATTATCAATATAATATTTTCGTCCAAGATTGCTATTCGCAAGTCAATATATACAAAACCAATAGCATGTTTCACGCCTAATATTGTAGAATAGTAACAATAGCATGCATGACTCCTAATTCTAAGCAACTGAATATTGACTTGCCTAATTTACAAAATACATAACTATATTTACATATATTTGACTACTCCTATATTTACAAAACTATATTTGACATATATTTTTAAAAAAATATTGCTACAATCAGGGAAGACTTGCTACAATCAGGAAACCTTGAATAATATCTTCAAACAAAAATCCACTTTTTATTGATGAATTTGGGATTTTACTAGAATATGCTATTATATTGCTTGAAAATCACACTTTCCTCCGGTAACTTCTACAGATTTCTTCCTCTAGGTCAATTTATAATTCCTCCTTCTCTTCCATTATATTTAACTTGATGACGGAGTTTTTTGCTCCTATTTTTTTTTTTAAGTATGAATTTTTCATTGTACAGATTCTCCCATTTGCAGCTGAGTTCATAATTATCACTAGTGATTCTCCGTTTCCGAAACTTCTTCCTACTTTAACCAATTTCCTCTCACAAAACTATTCAAAATAGGAACAACAAAATAAATCGGAGGGAGTATTACTTTTCTATCTTTCGCTTCTTTCACCAAAAATTACTCTTTTTATCACTTGTCTCGCTCCCTTATTTTATATTCAATGGGTTAAAAAATACCCTCCAAAAAGCTTAAAAGTGACATTGTCAATAATAATAATAATAATAATAATAATAATAATAATAATAAAATAACAAAAAAAATAATAATAATAACAAAAATAATAAGAATATAATAAAAATAATAATAGTAATAATAATAATAGTAATAATAATAATAATAATAATAATAATAATAATAATAATAATAATAATAATAATAAGAATATAATAATAATAATAGTAATAATAATATTAATAATAATAATGCTCCCTCCGTTTCATATTAATTTACTCACTTCACTTTGGGGGAGAAAGAGAAAGTGTAAAAGTATGAGAGAGAAACTGAAAAGGTGGAGAGAGAAATTGAAAAGTGAGATAAATAAATTAAAAAGTGGGTTAAAATATTAAAAAGTAGATGACATGGGTGGAAAAAGAGGAGAAATTAGATGTGACATGTTGCCAAAAATAGAAAAAACAACAGTGAGTAGATTAAAAAGAAACATACCAAAAAGGAAAGTGTGTAGATTAAAAAGAAACGGAGGGAGTAATAATAATAATGATGATAATAATAATAATAATAATAATAATAATAATAATAATAATAATAATAATAATAATAATAATAATAATAATAATAATAATAATAATAATAATAATAATAATAATAATAATAATAATAATAATAATAATAATAAGTTGTAGTACGAATCGATCTCGATCGATTCGAACGATCCGATCCGATCTCGAACCGATCCGATCTCGATCGATCGATCGAACCGAACCGAACTAATCTGATATGAACTGAACTGATCTGATCTGAACTGAACGGAATTTCCATTTATTCAGTCCAAAAGAACAAAGCCTTAGTTGGGCTTTAGATTTTTTAAAGCCCGACTTATCTAAGTTCAACCCATCTATATTTTATTATTTGTAATTTTTAGTTTTGAGCCAAGCTTGGATTAGGTTCTCTCGAGCTTGAGCTGAGCCCAAATTTCTGAGCTTGAGCCGAGCTCGTCCTTGACAATCTTCGAGTCGAGTTGAGCCTGGACATGTTTGGTCTTGGTTTGGCTCGTTAACACCCCTAGTTCTGACTTGTGAGCTAGCCTCTATGATATATACATCAATAGATGTCAAATTAAAACAAGAGAGCAATGTACACAAATAATTCAAAAATAAGTGAAAATAAAAATATAAACAAGTATATGATATTCAAAGTTTAACCCTTAAATTGAATGTAATTTAATTTTTTATTTAATTAATTATCAAATGTAACCAATTTTATAAATTAACATATTTAAATGATTTTGTAGATATAAAAAAAATTTGAATTTTAGTAATATCTGGTTGAGTACGGTCGGGTTCGAGTTTGAATGCAGGTCTGTCTGGTCAGATCATGATATAATTTTGTCAGGTGCCGGTCAGGTCTGAGTAATCCCAGGTCAGATTTCGATCAGATCTGAAGACTGACCCTCACATGTCGAACCAGGTTCAAGTCAGGTCAGTATCAGGTTGACCCAACAGTCAGATATGTTTCTGACACCACTAGTTAGGACAGTAGATACTAGATAGTGGATGTGGACATCAGGCCCGGCCCTGGGCCAGGGCAGGCGGGGCGCCCGCCCAGGGCCCAAAAAACAAGATTCATTACACTTAATTATTTTGATCATCTTAGCAGTAGAAGTATGTTGGTAGAGGTGGTTAGAATTTATTCCCTAGTTTTAGTTTGTGGGAATGCATTGCGGTTCGAGTCCCGTTGCCAGTTGCCACACTTTTTCTCTTGTCTTAAATGTTATTTGCTTTCCTTTCTATTAGATTTTCTTTTTCAATGACTTAAACTTGTTTTATTTTTTATTTTTTTATTTTTAACCAATACTCTCTTGCCATCTTCTAGACTTCTACTGAGTATCAAGTATCAATACATTTTTCCCAATCTTCAACTTTCAATCTACCATTTACGGTTTACCCCACCTTTAAAAAAAGTCTTCTACTTAACATTTCATTTTTTAGTAAAAAGGCGTATGATTTTATATTTTATAGACCATCATATTGTAAATAGAGCCTATCTTAAAATATATTATTCACAATTCAAATTGTAATATTAGGAATTTTTCGCTTTCAATTTTCTGTATTTACCAACTTTAATATATATGATTGCATTATGATATTCCATGTACTAATTTATACCATAAGAATAAATACAAAAATTTAGCCTCATTAATAATGATGGATACTTCTACATATTATGCTTCTGCCCTAAATTTACGTAAACTATCTTAGAGTATCATAATATTATATTTTATCAAAGTTCATACATTCTGAGAGACAAAATAATACTCATACCTTATTTTTACTAATAAACAATTACGATATCACTGGTCAAAGTAGTGTTCTAGAAGATACAAAAGTGAAGATGGAACAAATAATTTCAGTATCAATTTTAGTTGTTGGTTGATATAATTATATTTGATTTATAATATTATTCATTTTAAGGCATCCGATAATAAAGTGCATTAAGCTTTAAATTTAATTCTGTATTTTGAAATTGTGATTAATTCGTCAAGCTACTGGTTGATCTAGGTTTTACAGAGGAATAGATATTAAACATGTGAAATGAAATTTTTTTGGCTGAAGAAATAACTAATGATACATGTGAATGAGTCAATATTCAGTTAGTTATTATCCTATAAACATGCATATATTTTCTTAAATTTCTTGTGTTAAGGGGCCCATTTTTTTTTTGCCCTGGGCCTAATAATGATCAGGAACGGCCCTGGTGGACATGTGGTCCATGTGGAGAAAGGACAAAAATCACAGGACTCAGGAGGAGCCTACGTAAGAGAAAAGGATAGCAGCGGAATTTACACAAAATATTCAAATTTCAAATGAAGGGCATTATTCCCACTTCCCAAACCATCTGTCTGAGATGAAACGTCACGGACACAATGCGCGCATATAAGGCAACAAAATTCAAACAAACAAAACCAAAATCATTAAAATACCATTCATTTTTTTTGAATTTTTGGAACGTTCATAAATGCTGTAATAATGGCAAAACCCTAAACAATTACAATCCCCTTTTTTTATGCATTTACAGCTGCTTCTTTCTTCCTTCAAATTTCAGCAAATCAGATTTTCTTTTATACCCATTTCTTGATTTCTTTCCTAAGTTGTGATTAATTCACTTCCTCTGTTTCTTCTTTTACTCTCTCCCTCTCTCATTTTTATAGTATAAATCTTTCAAAATCTTCCTCTTTTTTTTTAAACAAAAAAAAATCATCATTTGAAGTTAATAATTAAGGAGGACCCTCAATTTCAAACGGGAAGTCAACTTTAATCTCTTCTTAATCTGCATTGGCCCAGGTAAACTCATTCTTCCACTGTTATCTTTTTTTTTTCTAAATTGTGAGTTTAATTTTAAAAAGTTTATCTTTTTCTTTCTTTTTGGTTTTATTTGGGTCATTATTTGGGGATGTTAAGGTGACAAATTTATGGGTTTTTTTCATGCAATGTAAAAGTTTGATGGGTTTTTCACATATTAGCATACACATATTAGCATACAATGTACTAACATGTTAGAAATTAATGGTTTTATCTTGAACATTATAAATCTAATGCTTTTATTTATTATGCTTAATATTGGGTTTATCACTGTAAAGTTCAGTCCTTTGTTTATCATTTTCATTGTAAGTCTTGGTTTCTTCAAAGTGATTTTGGTGTGGGTTTTTTTTTTCCCTGTATTATGTAATTAGCAAATCGACATTTTTGGTGATGTAAAGAATCATAGAAAAAATTCAGACGTGACTTTTTTTTCTATATAATTTGTTTCAATATCTTTAAATTGTATGTAAATTTTGTACCAGGTTACCAAATGGGTAGGAATTTGAGTCCTGCTTTGCGTCAGGAATTAGCTAAATTGAAGGATGCAGACAGTAGGAGATCTGCAATGAAAGCACTGAAATTATATGTGAAAGATATGGATTTGAAAGCAATTCCTCTTTTTCTTGCTCAAGTTTCGGAGACAAAGGATGCCGGTTCGTCTCCGGGGGAGTACACCATTTCCATCTATGAAGTTCTTGCTAGGGTACATGGTCCCAACATTGTGCCCCAACTTGGTAATATAATGTCTACAATTATCAAGACTTTAACTACTAGTGGAGGGTCATTTCCTCTCCAACAGGCGTGTTCTAAGGTCGTTCCTGCGATTGCGAGGTATGGGATTGAGCCCACGACACCAGAAGAAAAGAAACAATGGATAATCCATTCCCTATGTAAACCTCTTTCGAATGCGCTTTTGGGTACCCAAGAGAGCCTATCTTGTGGGGCTGCCCTTTGTTTGAAAGCTCTTGTGGATTGTGATAATTGGAGGTTTGTTTCTGATGAAGTGGTGAATGAAGTTTGCCTAAAGCTTGCTGGTGCTTTGGAGGATAAACCGACTCAGACGAATTCTCATATGGGTTTGGTCATGTCGTTGGCCAAGCGTAATAGTCTTATTGTTGAGGCTTATGCGCGGCTGTTGATTCGTGCTGGGTTGAATATCTTGAATTGTGGCCTGGCTGAGAAGAATTCGCAGAAACGTCTGACAGCCATTCAGATGGTGCATTCCTTGATGAAATGCTTGGATATCAGGAGTATTTTGTCGGAGTTGGACTCGATTATTGAGGAGATGGAGAACTGTCAATCGGATCAAATGCCGTATGTTAAGGGAGCTGCATTTGAAGCATTACAGACTGCTAAAAGATTGTTAGTAGAGAAAGGATCGAAACTCAGTTGTGATGAGGTTTCAATGACTGGTTCTAACTTCAGTAGGAGTAGTAATAGCCAGAGGAGGCAGTTTTCAAGTTCTGGAAGTCAATCACCTTTATCTGTGTCACCTGAATCACAGACCCTTGATTCATGTGCTGAGTCTTTTATGGAATCCCCAATTTTAATGAATCAAGCTTCGTGTAACATGAATCATAGGAAAAAGTTGAACCGGAAGCTGTGGAATCCAGAAAATGGATACGTTGATGTATCTTTGAAGGATGGCCTTTTCTCTGAACTTGCTTGTGAAAGCTTCAGATCTCATGTATCTTCAGAACAGGGTGATAGTACAGATAGGAGAAGTTACGCTAATGGATTTCCTGGTTTTACTCCTGGAAGTACAACAAATGGAGCACTCAGAAACCGACCTCAAAGTCCAGCAAATGGAGCACCCAGAAGCCGACCTCAAAGTCCAGCAAATGGAGCACTCAGAAGGCGACCTCAACGTCCAGCCAATGGAGTTCTTCGAAGCCTACCTCAAAGTCCATCAAATGGAGCAATGAGGAGCCAAACTCCTAGTCCTCAGGTAATATATTCTTAAACAACTTTTTAATCTCTAATTTGTTGACAGTAGACTGCCTTATCAGTCCATCGTTAACTAAGTTAGTTGCCTTCAAAACAAAAACTTGAAATAGGCCTAGAAACATGTTATGGCATATTAATCTTTTACCAACATGTATTAATTTGTTGAAATCAGATGCTGTTGTGTTCATATGTATTAAGTGGCCGTTTTGTTGAACATTGGGAGTAATTTTTCTTAAGAAATCATTTCCCACAATTCTATTCCCTCAGAAGTGAAAAATGTTGTTTGGTCAATTATAGAAAGCGAATATTCCTCATGTTATGTTCTACTTACCTAGGGGAACTTAGCAAGCAACTTCCATCCATTTTGTGCACTTCCTATATTTCCACTCTCTAGGAACTTCTACTTCTCATATTTTTATGTCAACCAAACAAGCACCAAGTTGCTTGTGTTTATATAGTAGTAAACTCTTTATGCTATGAGTAATAAATTCTGGTTTTACTTTATTACGGAGCTGTATCCATGGGCTACAGGACTTTTCTGCTGTATTCTGTGCTGCCAATTAGAAGTTCTGCGTTGGTGCATGAATCTGTGTGTCATTATCTTCCATAGATGACCTAGGGGTAGTTAAATAGCCAAATGTATCAGCCCATATAATAATGAAAAACTTAAGGCCTGAATCTCCTACACTGAACTGTTGATCAAATTAGCTATTTAGCCAACTTTTTTACATTGTCCCGCCCCATGTTTGCAGAGGACGCGCTCTCAGATTAATGTTGATAACATTAAGATATTCACTACTCCGAGGAAGCTTGTTCGCTCACTTCAAGATAATGATGAGAATTCAGACTACTTTGACAATCAATCTAGAAGATTGAGAAGCCCATGCTCAGCCAAATGCGAATGGAGTCCTGTGGCCAAGTATACTCAAAATGGCTGTTCAATGAAACATAGGACCAAAGACGGTAGTACTGGCAATGTGACAGATAAATGCGAAGATATTCGTTGTGATTCTAATTCAGAATCAGTCTCATCAACTGAAAACATTTTGGCCTTCGTTAATAAAGACGATGTCTCTCCCAAAATGTTCCATGTAGCTCCAAGACAATCTGGGAAGATTGTGAAGGTTTCTGTGCGGAAGATTTCTACTTTGCTGTTATTGATCTTCTTGTTACTTTCTGTAGGTCTTGCATCAGTTCTGTTCTTAGGTGAGCAGAATGAACTTAATATTGTTCCCACTTAGATTTTTTTTTTGTTTTCTTTTAACAGAGTATGATTAGTTGGCATGGAGAATGAGCATGTTCAGCAAAAGAGACCTACCATCTATTAGCTTGTCAAGATGTAGTAATTGTATTTTGCACAAATGAGTACTACTTTTTTTTCATCTTTTGAGAAATTTCATGTGCATCTCTTTTGGGAAAATCATTAGTCGATTTCTTCTAGCATAATTCTGTTTATATCATAGAAACTTCAAAAGGGGGGGGTAACTTTTGAGAGAAAAAAATGAGGGGGCAAAAATAATTAACTCAAACGCTTATGTAATCAATCGTCAATCCTAATTTCACCCATTTAGTTTGAATTTTCATATGTTTCTCAGTCATTATAGGGTTAATTATATACTCTCTCAATAACATTTTGACTTTTACGCTGATTAGAGTACAACTAATGGGGGTGTTTGGCAAATGGCTTTTGACTTTTGAGTGACTTTTCACTTTTGACTATCTCAACTGGTCAAACAGCCAAAAAAAACTTGGTTTGCAAAAATCAAAAAGCTACTTGGACCAACTTTTGGAACTTGGCTTTTGGCTTTTTGGCATAATGATGATTAACAAGTAATGAATAAAGAACAATTATTAATAATGAATAATGAATTGTTATAATTTATAATTAATAATCAATATTTAATAATTTATAACTGCATTGGAAACGTCTATATTATTGAGGGCTAAGGGGATTCCATATAATCCCCAAGATGTCCTCGGCTTTTTTGCTTCAGGGAACATAAAGAAATGCTCCTAGATATGTCCGGAATTACCTTAGAGATTCCATTGTTCAGCACCTTGTTCAAACATTATAAATTAGAATTTATAGATTTGGATTATGTAAGTACTGCTCTCCTCTCCACATTTTGTCAGGACCTAACTTTATAGGTCTGAGCATAGCTGATTGTCCAACAATTATGTAGGCATACTTGCCATACGCTTCATAGCTTGAGCCTGGACTGTACATGTATAGTTCTTCAAACCCCTTTCTTCCAACAACCACCGAGTTCCTTTTACCCTATATCAAAAACAAAATTTGGAGAAAAAAATTAGTCCACTAACCTTTCACCTTAGTTGGTGCTTTCTCTTCACCTTAACTTATCTAAACTGATTTCACCTTACGCTTACACTTTATTACACCTAAGAAGCCCTTAAACTTATGTTTTGTAAGGTAAAGAGAACGCACCCCTAGTGAAGAACACAAGTAACATAAGTAATAAGATAGGAGCCAAACCCTGTCTATGATAGTGAAGTTTCGAGGTGCACTCATGTATATCGCACTCATTTTTCCAGATAAATGCTTGTAGTTTTCTTTCTCTTCACCTATTGTTTCCTCTTTTGTTTCATTGATGTCTATTTTTGTAGTGAAGAACTCCTTGAGTGATGATAAAGGCCATGACTTAGTAGAACTTGTCGCTTTATTTTTGGTTGAGTTGGGAGGATTTATGCTGAACTTTGTGTTAAGCGGTAGCTTGTTGATGAAATTTGACCTCTCTAATCCATATGCATAAGTGGCTTCTGGTGTGCTTACAGTCAGATGGCTTAGAATAGAACCTGTTAACTCCAGTTGTGAGGATCTTGAGTTTGATACAGTGACCTCTGAACTCAAGGTATCTTCCTTCAGAGTTATGTTGTATTTCACGTCAACCATGTTTCCTGAGTCTCTGCTTATTATTTCTACCTGCATTTTTTGATGTACATGTGCTGTTAAGAAAAAGTAAAAACACAGAAAGTGAACTTTGATCACCCATGATTCTAGAAACATATGCAAGAACTGCCAAACAAATTCATGTGTATGTCGCGAATTCTTGTATCACACAGGTATTACCTATTTTTCTTCATCAATTTCCTTTACCACGTTTGAACTATCTAGTGGTAATCAAATTTGTGAAGAAAAACACATGATCGGGAATGAAGTTTCATTACCTTGGGCATTACATGAGACACCTTATTCACCAAATTACATACTACTAATTACCACCACTTATCACCGGTTATCAAACATACTTAAGGCTAATTCGTTATCATTTTTTGTACAGAGTTTCTCTCAAACTAAAAACATTATTATGGAAACTAGATGACAGTTTAATTAATTTTGTTGTCAAATTTCAATATAATGAGTTTAAGTACGACTAAATTTAAGTTCATTATACTGCTTATATCATAGGACTTTTTGAATCATAAAACCAAAAACTGAAAACTAGATATGATTTCGAACGAGGCTGTTCACTAAAAATGTCAGAAGCAAACCTGAATACAATCTTGGGAGGTTCCTTCTACATCATTGAGAATCCAACTAACTGGAGACCATGAAACTCCATTTTCACCTACACAATCCAAAGCCAAAGACACACCACCTTGTATTGTATGACCACCAGTAACCTCACCATGATCATCAGTTATTCTCTCCAAGACAGATGTATGCAAAACCTCAATGGAGCTTCCATGCCACATCTTAGGCTTATAAGATGTGATCAGTCCACTTGGCATCAGCAAACTTGCCGCGCTGCCATTTTCCAAGAGCATCTTGATGACATAGCTGTCGCCGAGCTCTGCAAATGAGACTCCACGGCTGCCAAATTCTCTCTCCAAGTACTCCACATTGAAGGGTGGTTGAGGGTTGGAAATAGAAGGAGAGCTCACTGATATTGGTGATACAAAGTTTCTTTTACTGAAGGTAATATACTGGGGCGGAGTAAAAAGTTGAGGAGGAAATGATGTAGAGGAGTTTATGGGTTTTGTGGGGGTTAATGGAGAGGTGTTTGATGAGAAAAGAAAACTGGAAGACATTTTTTCTGCTAAATCATCAAAATTTGTTGTTCATAGCAAAGGGTGGGAAGAGGTTGAAAGTGCAAGAGGAAGAGAAAGAAGATAAAAATGGGTCCACTTATCCTTACTACCTTTTCAACTCAAGCATAGAATTTTGAGATATTTTCGGTTGATTTAGCAAGTCATGATGATTTTGTAATTTTCTCTGCTGATTTAGCAATCATAATAATCTGCTTGATATTCTTACTTATTGTTCTTATAAGGAAGTAAAAAACAACAAATTCTTTCATACAAATGTTGTTATAAGTTTAATACTCCATCCGTTTCCATATGTTGTTCTTAGATGGAATGTCTCGATTGTAGAGTCAACTTTCGATCACAAATTATTACCAACATATAAGAGAAAACATTAACATGGAAAATCATGTTGAATTGTGTCAGTGCATATTTTCAAAATATCAACTTTTTTCATAATGTTTACAAAGAAGTAATTAAAGAGATTAACGGTTAAAGTTTGTTTGAAGATTGTGAAGAAGTAACAAAAAAACGGATGGAGTATTCGGAAAAATTCAAGACAAAGTTATCTCTTTCAACTTTATATATTAAGGAAAGAAAACAAGGGGGACAACCTGAATTTTCCTTTGAGATACATTATTGGTTGACCATTTTAAACATAAACAAAAAAGTATAGGTAAACTAAAGATGTTGCCTTTTGTTATATATACTTCACTTATGATCTATGCATTCTGCAAAATAGGAGGCAAACTAAATCTCCTTCACAGTGTCTGATGTACACAGTCTTGCCCTGATATGAGTAAAAAGCAGTTTTCCAATTTGTGTACTGTCAACTGATCTAAAACAAAGAGAACTTTCTTCCTGTTCAAGTGTAATCAACTAATTTGTCTACTTTCCCTCTGATGGACTTTCTTGGTTCACACTGAAGTCCTGTAATTAGTTTCCAATACAATAATATTTCTGGATGATGTCTAGATTGTTCAAACTGCTGTACATAATGTAACAGTTAAGCTTCCAGAAAATCACTTGGATGCATAATTTTTGAAGCCAATTTAATTCCTTTTCAAATTATAAACCAACCATATTACAACTTACAAGGACATATATCTTTACATTGGAAGTAATTACAAGTTACGTAAGATTGTCATGCTCGATAACCTGAGCCCCTCTCCACTCTTCCCCTGGGTTCACAGTAACTGGTACCAGCATTGAAGCAGGCCCGGTGCAGATGAAGTACTCCCTCCCATGTTTTTCGGATAAGGATCCGGGGCTTGACAAATATATGTCATCATAACCCATTCTTATCACTCGAAATACAAGCTCCTTTCCCTGGAAAAGTTGAAACCTTATAAATTTCAGTGACATTATGATAGCACCAGCATCAATGTATGTCAGCATTATAACAACAATACAACATGCATTCTAGCACTAGCATCAAATGTGTGACTACATATTCCGCTAGGAGCATGGTAATGTGGCAACAATCTAGAGACGGACATAAGGTTTGGCCTGTTCTTTCCTCTTATGATTGTCTCCCCATTACTTGGGAGCATGTACTGCCAGAACCAGAACTATAGCTAGCAGGGCCGTCTGACAGGGTGTTCAGTGTGATACAGAGCACAAGACCCTGAATAGTGGAGGGATTTAGATTTTATAAATAGTCCAAATAGAAAAGCAAAACTCATTACCTTTTTTCTGATGTCACAAGGTGTGGATATTATGCATTAAAACTTTTGATTGAGAAAAATTGCATGAATTTATGAGTATTTGTGTCAATTCTCAATTATGTCGGCCCAATTATTGACTTTAGCACAGGGCCGCCAATTGTTTTCAGACAGTCTTGTGTCTTAGTTTCTTATATTTGATTAGATATTGGTAACCAGAAACCATATACTCTAATATGTGGACTCAAAAGATCAAAAACCAATAACTTACAACTCACAATGATATATTTACCAACAAGTTTACTGGCTCTCTATTGATGTAGATGTTATTGTTAATACCTGATCAATTGTCTCATATTTTGATGGCGGAGTTCTATAGAATTTCTTGGATCTCTCTGAAGGAGGAGCTGAATAAACCCTGCTAAACTTGTTCTTCAAAATGATAATAGGCTCGTCTTGCGTGATCCATTCGCCAACCTTGCTAGGAGACTCGGAACTGAATGAAAACAAGCCAGGATCATCAGCTTTCATGGCTTGACCAGGAGATATTATCTCAAAGGGTGAGGATAAAGGAGGCTGGGAACAATAAGAACAACCCTGCAGTCCTTGTATTCCTGAGCCTGCTCGTTTTTTAAATTTGATATGGCTAAGTATTGCACTTGTCAGATCCAATGCCTTACGGCCGTTGTTCTGCACAAGAACTGCAGATGCCATGCTTTCAGGATACAGAGAAACTACATATGTTATGTCAAGAGTTCCACTGGTGCAACTCAATTCAACCTGTAAAAAAAGATTAGGAAAAATGGAATGTCAATCATTTCATTTTCTAGCAAGAACTGAAATGATATATGCTACACAGGGATGAGCAGAAACATGAAGCATAGTCTTATGCCATTCACTATAGGCTTTTCAAGGAAAGCTTACAAATTATTTGAAAAGCCTTTTTGAGCATATTTGATCATTTACGAATGAAGTTTGCCTCAGTATATAACAAAGTCTTGGAATCATGCTTCTAAGTTTTGTAACAAATTTTTAAATTTGTTGTAAATGAAGTTTTTCAGTTTTGGGTGTGCAATTTTTAGTGGATAAGAAACCCAATTAAAACTATGAATTCATTAATGGTGGTGTAAGAATAGCAACGATGTATTGTGACCCCAGCAAGGGGATCTTCAATAGGCCTGCACATACACGCCTTAGTAGGAGGAGAGTTTGACCATGAACAAGCCTAGACAGGTTTTCCCCTAAAACTAATTGGGAATAAGTGGAGTAGCCCACTAAGCTACATCTTAGAGTGTGTTCTCTTCACCATGAAAAAAATTAGTTTTAGGCTAATAAGGCCCAATCAGCCAATCGGGTGTAAACATAAGGTGAAATAAGGGCCGATGAGGTCTAGTTAAGTCTAACAAGTCCAATTCAAATAGGTCCATACACCGTTTGTCATTCTCTTTCTTTATGGAACAACTAATCTCAACTAACATATGGGTTATGGGTAGTTCTCTTAACATACAGCCACATTATGATGCACAATGCCATATTTCAAAGCGACATTTATCAACCAATTAACAAAATTTCAGATAATGTCAGATAAAGGAAACTCAACACTAGTTTTTTGATCATACCTGGACAGCATCAAAAGAATCAGAATCAACATCTTTGACAGACCACTCAACTCCTGCAAGAACCGACCCTTTCGCAACAGCAGCAGGTTCAGACCTTCTAAAAGGGTCAGGTTTCTTCTGTGTAGCAGCCACAAGTGGTTGAGTCACATCATTAAGAACTAAGCCAATGCCACCTTTAGACTGTGGAAGAGTGTACAAAACTTCTTCAAAACCATCATCTTTCCAGTACACTTTAGGCTTATATGAGGTGACATGAGCATTGGATAATTGCAGCCTTAATGAGCTACCATTTCTAACACTTAGTTCAACAATGGGAGTGTTAATGTTTGTATTTGTATCAGTTGTTTCTAAGAATTTTATGCCTTTTCGTCCGAACTCGTCGTTGAGAGACTCGACTAGAGCAGAAGGTGAGGTTGCTATTGCTGGAGTTGATGAGGCTTTGCAGATTGTAATGGGTTTGAGGAGGGAGAATGGTAGTAGAGAGGCCATTGCAGTAAGGTATTAGTGGGCTGTAGATGATGGGGTACGGTGAGGTAGAGGTTCCTCATCCTCTTTTTTTAGTTTGTGAAATGGGATTTTCTTATATGTAAGAGTGGAAACCCCCCACCCAAAAAAAAAAAAACCCCACAAAAAAAAAAACCCAAAATCTTTTGGCTTCAGGCTTGCACTTTTTTGCTCCACACTATGATTTTCTTACTTCATAAATCATGCTAAAATGTAAAGGCTTTTTTTAATAGGAGATAATATATAATGATATTGAAATATCATGTATTAACCATGGATGAAATGTAGGAATGTCAATAGAGGAGGTTAAATAAGAAATCCGTCCCATTCTCATCTTAACGGGGTGGGGTGGGGATGGATCCAGATTTGGCAAGTGGTAGTGTGGAGATGGGTTTAAAAATTGTACTCACCATATAGGTGATGGGGCAAGGAAGGATGTTAGGTTGTACCTGCTTCATCTCTGCCCGCCCTGCCTCGTACATGTGTAGTCAAAGAAGAACTTTTTTAAGAAGAAAAAGATATTTAACCTTCTGTTGGAGTGATTTGTTATTGGATGTACTGATTTTTTTTCAAGTTGATCTATTTGACTTGTTGGAATATTTAATTGATCTTTTGTACCCTGCTTATGTTTTTATGTTAATGGATAATGATACTCCCTCTGTCCCTTATATTTCTCATTTCTCCAATGCACATTTGTCAATAATGCATCTTTTGTATAGTTATTATATTTAATTACATATTAGTAAAAATTATAAAAGTTTGATTTTTCAAATGTGCACAATGAGACGAATCAAACAATACCAAACATGACTATGTTTTATCTTATATATATTGGGTAGAAAACTCTAAATAAAGAGAGAGAATTAGGGATTATTAATAAAAAGCAATAAAAACTATATACTTACTCCGTTCCATAATAAGTGAAACATAGGGATTGGACATAAGATTTAATAAACATCACTTTCAAAAGCCAAAAAGTCATAAAATACCCTTTTTATTATCAAAAGGATGAGAGAGATAAGAAAAAGAAGAATTGAGAGCTTACCACCATCAAAAGGATGATGGCAGCCCCGATCTAGAAGAAAATGATTAGGACTTTTTAGGAGGAAGAGGAGAGAGGGGATAGGAGGAGATACTCAACTCACATAGTATAATATTCTAACATTGTTTTTTTAAAATCAAACTCTAATTTTTTTCATCATCCAAAAGTCTGATATATATGCAATTTTATTATTATAGAACTTTATTTTTCAAAACCATCTTAATCTTTTCAGGTAACTAAAACTATCTTAATTAAGAGGAAGGTTATGCAATGCTTAGGGTGGCTTAGGTTCCCAAAAAACCAGTGTCAAGCATCTCATGAGGTCCAGGCTTCTCCTTGCTCATTTTTATGCTCTATCCCCAATTATGTAACTAAGATATTCTTTGCTGTTTTATCATTGGCTAGGAATTTTAAATTAACTTTGCAATAAAGGGAAAAAAAAATTAACAAAAAAGTTTAATGTTGCCCATAGAAAAGAACAAAATTGGATTCCTCAATTTCTCTCCCTTCTCTCTACACTTTTCCTTCTTCAAAGAGTTTGCTCACCTAGGGGAGCTCGCTGCCGCGACACTTCCCGGCGACCGGCGAGCTCTCCTCTCGCCTTTACTACGGTACGGTTTGTCAGCTCTTCTTACCTGTTGCAGCCGGTTGGCAGTAGTAAGTCCCTTTTGCTCTAAATCTGAGTGAACAGATCTCCTTATTTTGTTTGCTAGTCTTCGTTGTTTCAATAAGTCTAATCTGCGTGATGGCTTTAGTCCCCTAAATGGTTTGTGTTGTCACCCCCTTCATGGTCGGTTTGTTAGTTTTAGTTCTGTTTCTTTGTGTGTTTCTTGGGTTTGGATCCAGGCTTGTGTTGAAGGTTGATTTGTTTATTGAAGTTTGTGAGGGGCCACAGCGGATGTTAGTTCTTTGATTACAATAAGTTGAATTAAATTTAGTTCTACTTCAAACTACAACAGATCAATAGACCCTCTGTAGCAGGCTGTATAAGACAGGATTGTAAGAGACTAGGGTTTTTATCAGTGTTAGATCTATTTCACGGTCGTGGTTTTGCTACTTTAAAATTATATTTAGTTCAAGTTGATATGTACTCCCTCTGTATTTTTTTCTTCCTACTTGGAATATTGACATTATTCACAATTAGAGAAAATCTTCTAAATTCTTTTCAATATATAAGAAAAAATATCGTCATGTAGGGCTTTGTTTGATTCCTCTCGATGAAGTAATTTAGTAATATTCAATCGTTATAATATTTACTGATATGTAATTGAAGATATTTAAGGTCAAAGAAGTGCATTGGCAAACTCAAATACCTAAAGCAAGAAGAACAAACATATACAGAGGGAGTATTTGTTAGCCTTTGCCTTCCTATTGTAGATGTCATATGACTTCACATCAATGAATGACTTTTAACTTCAAAAAAATTGGGTTCCTCAATTTCAGGGATTTTATTTAAAAGAAAAAGGAAAAAAAACCCAATAAGCCTCATTAAAAAACAAAGTAAATTGAACATTCAGCATCAGCCTTTTTTTTCCTTGTGTTTAACCTTACAACTAGTTTTTAGGACCGGGCGATGTCCTGGGTAATCATAATTTTTAGTTAATAGTAATTTACTTTGAAATTATAACACCAAACATTACTTGGTTTAGTGGTTAAGACTTTAATATACAAGCTTGAGGTCATGGGATCAAATCTTATACCATGCATTTTCTAATTTTTTATTGTATGTGGAGTACATGAAGTCAACACTTTAAGGGATAGCGCCACGTGGCACAATTCCTTGTTGAGGAACGCCTTCTAATATATTAGTATAGATAATTTATTTTAAAAGATTACAGAATATGTAAAGCTTCAGATATTACAAAGATGCAATTTTTTTTAAATCACAACTAAGTACTTAAAATGGTGAACATTGTACATGTTTAACAGGTTCATAATGTTCATGTTTAACAGGTTCATCATCGAAGAATTCTAGATTAAGATAATAAACCAAGATGGGCAAAGTTCTACGCAAATAAGTGAACAACTCGCTATAATTCATAGATTAATTACCAGAAATTAAGCTTAAATCAATCTTATTTTTAAAAAATATACACACTACTGTACATAAAAATGGATAAACAAGAAACTTTTTCAATTCTCATGTTTGCATTACTATAAAGAAAGCTCGTTACCAAGGTAAGGACCAAACTCCTTAAAAAAAAGTTAAGGACCAAATGATCAAACAATCAACAAGAATTATAATCGGGCACATTTCTTTATTGGGCACGTAAGTAAAGAAAAGAAAGAAGAGAATAATTTGCATGCAAATAGTAAAATACTAGAATTACCTTAATCGAAGAATGGGTTTTAGTTACTGGAAATGTGGTTGGAGAATTCTCTGAATAAACATAATTTTTTTAAAAACGAAGTTACGAGTTACGACTGAGCTGAGTTGAAAGTAAAATACTGGAATTACCTTGATCGAAAATTGGGTTTTAGATACTGGAAATGTGATTGGAGAATTCTCTAAATAAAAATACTGGAATTACCTTAATCGAAAAATGGGTTTTAGTTACTGGAAATGTCATTGGAGAATTCTCTAATAAACAGAGTTTTCTTAGAAACGAAGTTACGAGTCACGACTGAGCTGAGGTGAAAGCGGTGATGTCAACTGATTGACTCAACTAGGAAATAGGATTTCGATGTGCTGACCCAGTTGGTTTTGATGATGACAAATAAAGTAATTAACTAACATGGTTTTGAGTTTTATATGTGCAAGATTTATATATTACTAATGGTGCCTAGTGAAGGATGTTCCTAATGGAAATTCCAAGAAGGTTTGAATTTCCTAAGTTGAAACTCAAAGATTGAAGAGGAGCAGTTCCTAAGGGGAAACTCAAGAGAAGAAGTTTATGTGTATGATCAGTAACTATTAGGCTTCATAATGTCAGGAACAAGCAAGCAGCAGCATGGACAATTCGCTTGTTCCCTAAGTTGAGGAACAGAGTAGCTCCTTATATCAAAGAGCAAAGGCGACTTGTTCGGAACTGTATTGGTACGAGTCTAAAAGGAACATGTTATAATAAAGTAAAACTGATTTTAAAGTTACACGTGATAAGTTTTAATAAGTAAAATATTTTATCTTTATGTGTAGATAAAATCTTATCTTTTATCTATTAGTTAGTTTTATCTCGGATGATAACTTATATTTTGAAAAATTATCTTTTTGAATAAAAACTGATTTTCTTAGCTCTTAGAGCATGCCCATTGGTTGATCTAAATTGTAAATCATGAGGAGAGAGGGTCAAAAAAAATGAGGAGAGAGAAAAAAAGGAGGAGAGAGAACTTTGCACATATCGTTGGAACGATCCAAAGTGAAGGAAGGAAAAGGTGGATCATGGCCACGTGGCCATCTCTGGTTGGAAGAAAGAAATGGACAGAGGGCCACGCTGGTGCATGACAACATCTGAACCACTCACTTTTTATCAATCCAATGTCGGTTTAAGTAAGTAAATTGGTTTAGTAAAGAGTAAGATAAAAACCGATTCGGATCCTTTTATATATATATATATATATATATATATATATATATATATATATATATATATATATATATATATATATATATAGGAAGGAGGAAGACAAGCTTTTTCTTTTTATATTGTGCAGAATTTGCAACGTTTCTAAAATTTGCAATGGCAATATTTACTATTTAACTTCTTTTTTTCAAAAAAAACACCAACAGCTATATTTGTTTTTTGTCTATAAATAGAGACCAATGTTGAGCTATTTTTACACATCTTATTTTTGAGTTAATTACCATATTACTTAATTAAGTACAATATTAACGAAATTAATTATTGCTAATATTATTTAATCACAAACATATAAATTATTTACACTCAATAATCATTAATTGATCATTAAATAATCCACAATAAATAAACAGATGGGATGGAGGAGATTGAGGAGAGAGAATATATGGTGGGGTGTGATAAAAAGTAGGAAATAGAATGTGGAGATCTAAAATTGTAGATCATCCATTAGGGGTGAAGAGATCATAAAAATTAATAGTAGATCATGAATGAGGTAGAAGAGAGAGGAAGTATTAAAATATTTGATGATCCAAAACTTTGGATCAACCATTGGGTATGCTCTTATTGATTTGATAAAATCAGTTTATCTTTTAGTTAAATAAAATCATTTATTAGCTTTCTAGTCAAAGCTCCTAATCTTATCTTGTTGTTTAAGATGATCGATCTTTTAGAGATAAAGTTTGTAACTCTTTGAGCTACTTGACCTTATAAATAGACCACTTTATTCATCATTTGAATGTGTCTTACTGGACTTAAAAAAAAACGTTAATGCAATCAGTTTAGAATTCCATAATATTAAGTCAGTCATGTTGAGCCAATATGGTTTCGATGATGACAAACTAAAGTAATAACTAACCAGGTTTATAAGTTTTATGTGTGCAAAGTTCATGAATTATTAATGGTGCTTTATAAAGATAATAAGTGAAGTTCCTGAGTTGGAACTCCAAGAGAAGAATGAAGTTCTTGCGTTGGAACTCCAAGAGAAGAAGAGCTTAGTTACATAAGGGTGTAATTAGGTTTCTTATGTAAGAAACATAAGGTTGTTCTTTTGAATAAAGGAATTGTTCCTATGGAGCTATGTTAGTGGAACTAGTATAGGAAACATGCGTCTAAAACTGACGAACTAGCACCATCATGTTAAGTTAAAGGAACTAACTATATAAGAAGCTAGACATATGTAAGTAAGTATAACGGTTAAATAATGTCGCTTGAGTGATTTATGCCTAGATTCTAGAAAACCGTTTTTATTTAGTAAAAATCTGATTTTAAGGAAAATCTTTTTAAGGAAAATATTTTATTTTTATAAGATAATAAAAATCCTTTTCGGTTTTAAGGAAAATATTTTTGAAGATAATATTTTGATAAAAGGATTTAATTGAGATTTTATTAATTAAATCAGATTTTTGATTTACTGCTTTAGTGGTTGCTAAAATTAAGGAAGCAGTAACATTTCCATCACTCACGTTTAACAGAGATCATGGGTAACAAAAGGAACGTGTTCCTCTAGTTGAGGAACATCATGGGAAAATGGTTTAACCACTAACACATGATTTTATACCACGTTCTAGATAATCACTGCTATAAATATTTATGTCTAATTAAGTTCCAATGTGTGTCTGACTTTTAGTAGTCACACCAAAGTGTGTCTGACAAAGTGATATTAATCTACAAAGGTAATAATTTGAGTATCACGTTTATTGAGTCGGTACCACCAAAATGCAAAGTTCCAAGTTTAAAGTTTCATTACCATATGAGCTCATTGTTTCAATAGTACTTTCTATCATTCTGCTATTCTGTATTTCGAGTTGAGAAAAGAGTTGATAAGAACTCTTATAGTTTGAGTTTGGGGAAGGATTTTGAGTGAACTCCTGTAAAGTGTGAGTCTCTGAGTGAAGCAAAGAAAGAGAAAGGAACTTCGAGTGAAGTTCGAGAGGAACAACAGTTAGAGGGAACTGTTGTTGGGACTTGAGTTTGTAGAGGAACTCAAGGAGCACTAGTGGAATAAAGTCCAACCGCTGCGGTCAAAACCGGGCTTGCCGCTGCGGTTTTGGCCCGCAATGGTTGGACTAGCAGCAGTTTTCATAAAGAAACTGCTGCGGTTGTGAACCACAGCGGGAAAGAACAAACCGCTGCGGTTCCTAGGCAAAACCGCATCGGTTAATGGGAAAAACCGCTGCGGTTTTGCCTTGGAACCGCAGCGGTTTGTTCTTTGCCGCCAACCACTTTGTAAGCATTGGAACATTAACTGATGCAGTTTTCTTAGTAAACCGCATCAGTTAATGTTATATTATATATATACTTCCTCCGTTTCATTTTACTTGCTACACTTCTCAATTCACGGACTCCTAGGTAATTTTTGGAGAAGAGAGAGGTAGAGAGTAAAAAAAAGAGACCCATGTGAGAGGAGAGAGATAGAGAGAGTTTATTGCCCAAAAAGGAAGTGTAGCAAGTAATATGAAACTTCCCTATATAGAAAGTGTAGCGAGTAATTTGAAACGGAGGAAGTATATATATATATATATATATATTTGTATATATATATATATATTTGTATATATATATATATATTTGTATATATATATATATATTTGTATATATATATATATATTATATTTGTATATATATATATTATATTTGTATATATATATAATATTTTATTATATCTAACTTGCTATAGTTGACACAAATCCCAGAAGCGCGTCGTATACAAGTCAAATTAATATATATATATATATATATAAATATAAAATTTGGAGAATGTACTACAAATGAAGTTGTATTAAGTACTAAAATCCAAAATAAACATCAATTATATTGTTGTACCTAAATAACTAGCAAGTAGAACAATAAGAACAAATAAACTCAAAGTCGCGGCATCATCTTCACATGCAAACTTCGGTAAGGTAGTGTGCTAGCAAATCCCGAACCTCGTTTATCTCGGTTGTGGTGAAAGAACTCTCCCTTTGGTTGAATACCTTAAACATAAGGAAACACACATAATATCAGTTTTAGTTTGAGTAAGACCTTAGATAATTGACTCTTATAGTTATATATGTACCTATTGGAACTATATATGACCTAACATGTGGCTAAATGCGGGAAGTTAAGTGAAGTGAGCTTCGAAGGCTAAAATCGGCCTGAAACGACATTCATTTACCCAAAATGGGTTTCAAAGCATATGCATATGAGTGAACTATAATTGACTCTTATAGTTATATACGTACCTATTGGAACTATATATGACCTAACATGTGGCTAAACGCCGGAAACTAAGTGAAATGAGCTTCGAAGGCCAAAATCGGCCCGAAACGGCCTTCATTTACCCAAAATGGGTTTCAAAGCATATGAGTGAACTATAATTGACTCTTATAGTTATATATGTACCTATTGGAACTATATATGACCTAACATGTGGCTAAATGCGGGAAACTAAGTGAAATGAGCTTCGAAGGCCAAAATCGGCCCAAAACGGCCTTCATTTACCCAAAATGCGTTTCAAAGCATATGAGTGAACTATAATTGACTCTTATAGTTATATATGTACCTATTGGAACTATATATGACCTAACATGTGGCTAAATGCGGGAAACTAAGTGAAATGACCTTCGAATTCCACAATCGGCCCGAAATGGCCTTCATTTACCCAAAATGGGTTTCAAAGCATATGAGTGAACTTTAATTGACTCTTATAGTTATATATGTATCTATTGGAACTATATATGATCTAACATGTGGCTAAATGCGGGAAACTAAGTGAAGTGAGCTTCGAAGGCTAAAATCGACCCGAAACGGCCTTCATTTACCCAAAATGGGTTTCAAAGCATATGAGTGAACTATAATTGACTCTTATAGTTATATATGTACCTATTGGAACTATATATGACCTAACATGTGGCTAAATGCAGGAAACTAAGTGAAATGAGCCCCGAAGGCTAAAATCGGCCCGAAACGGCGTTCATTTACCCAAAATGGGTTTCAAAGCATATGAGTGAACTTTAATTGACTCTTATAGTTATATATGTACCTATTGGAACTATATATGACCTAACATGTGGCTAAATGCGGGAAACTAAGTGAAATGAGCTTCGAATTCAAAAATCGGCCCGAAATGGCCTTCATTTACCCAAAATGGGTTTCAAAGCATATGAGTGAACTTTAATTGACTCTTATAGTTATATATGTACCTATTGGAACTATATATGACCTATCATGTGGCCAAATGCGGGAAACTAACTGAAATGAGCTTCGAATTCCAAAATCGACTCGAAATGACCTTCATTTATCCAAAATGGGTTTCAAAGCATATGAGTGAACTTTAATTGACTCTTATAGTTATATATGTACCTATTGGAACTATATATGACTTAACATGCGGCTAAAGGCGGAAAGAAAACAAAACTAAGTGCATTGAGCTTAAGAGGCCAAAATCGACTTTAAATTAAGCTACGTATATTAGTTTTATATGTATATATATATATATATATATATACCTTCTCAATATCCCCGACTTCCTTGCAACTTGAGGCTATATCGAACATGAACCTCAACACATAGTAGCCACACTCGGTTCCCCCCGGTTGCTGAGCACACTAATCATAGAATTACATAAAAAAATCATGTAATTAACATACATGGTTGTTTTTTGCTAAAAGAAAGAAGTACGTAGCTTAACTAATATGTATTACCTTCATTGCT
This sequence comes from Beta lomatogona, assembly GCA_947646795.1. Taxonomy (NCBI): domain Eukaryota; kingdom Viridiplantae; phylum Streptophyta; class Magnoliopsida; order Caryophyllales; family Amaranthaceae; genus Beta; species Beta lomatogona. Next base: position 8,858,101 of record CANSNZ010000927.1, on the reverse strand, counting down.
TTCCATTCATGTATTTTTCCCGTGCTCTTAAATTTCTTCAAAGAACTGTAGTTAAGTTATTTTCATGTGAGAAGTGGCCAAAGAATGGAATTAGTAAAAAGTGTAATGCTTATTAGCATTTTCAATAACAAATATACCTATTTATGCATGATTTGAGGAATAAGTGTCGTGGTGGATCTTGAGCTATAGAATCAAAATGATATACTGTGTTGTTTGAAGGACAAATCACAACGAGCGACCAATGAAGACTAAAATGCCAAAAAAGTTAGGAAGAATCATGTGAGTACTTCTATTGTATATATAATGATAATTAAAGTGGTAAAAATAGATGCAAGGTTAAGAACTATACTCTTCAAAACAAGGGGCAAATATGAACTTATGTTGTGCACGTAGAGATGTTTTGATACATAGCCAAATATACTCCTTGACCTCATTTGTGTTTTGCAAACAATTGTCGGCTCGGGTGAAATTTGGACATAACCACCCAAATTGCTCTTGTATGCTCTTGCGTCCACAATCATCTTGGAGTAATCTTTAAAGCACAACCAACTTCGTAACATAAATATATTATTGTATATTGCAAATCATTTTTATTTACTTCAAAAGTATAAATGTTTTACCTCATGAAGACTTGAATCAAGGAAACATTCAGCATCTCTCCGCAAAGGAACTCTTTCAAATCACCCTTGGACACCCATGTCGATGTATCCTCAAAGTAGTTGAATTGCGTGGTACCCAAATTCACCTCGAGAGGTGCATCATCCAACATATCACGCGCATTTGCATGTAGCCATATGCATGCCTTAGTGAGACACTCGATCTTTGGTTTCTCGATCCAAGTATATGTAGTTGGTTTTTCTTTGTGACTTGAATCTTGCATTCCTTTGCCCGAAATGGCCTTCTTTAGCCCGCTTGAACCCTTCTTCTCTGAACCCTTCTTCGCCTTCTCTAGAGGAGGTGAGTCCGCCTTGCTTTCCTTGGGCTTGTTTATTCTCTCCAAAACCTAATAATTCAACGGTAAAAACATTCAACTTAGTTAGTAGGTAGGTATGAAACAAATCATTATGAATATGGATTTAAGTTGCTTCAATTTACCTCGTCTGAAAACCTCACCCATGCCGATGGCCACAACACATAACCACCACGAGCGTCAGTCAAGACATTTATATCAATTGACGGTTTAGGCAGCGGAAGAGCAAAGTCTTCGTAACCAGGAGTAATGGTCACTACACTAACCGCCAAGTGCTCATTGTCCACAGGCTCATGATGGACTATTGCTCGTTCACTTCGTGGTTGTGCATTTCCTACAGCCACCACAATCAAACCCTCATCTTTTACATCTAGTAAAAGCTGGCAAGGCGTTTCTTCCTTCAAAAAGTAAATGAAATTGAGGTTACGAACATGCAATTACATAATATAACATGTTACTTAGTTTTAAAAATTATAAGGATAATAGTTACCTCTAACTCAAGTATAGATGGTGGGGATTTTTGTGTGTAGCTTTGTCCTCCAAAAGACGATCCAGTTTAGGTTGATGTATCGCCGGTAAACCAAACTGTGAGAGGACCGCGTTGAAACTCTCCGTGAGTTTCTCCGTGACTTTCTCCGTCACTTTTTCCGTGACTTTCTCCGTAATTTCATCGGTAAGCTTCTCCCGAATAGCTTGTGTCATAGCTTCCATATCATGTGGTTGAGAGCGTGATTTTGTACCCACGGAGTAATCTTTAGGATGCGCTTTTGTCACACCTAGACGAATACCACCTAAACCCCTCAAACGTCCACTATGATCCTTTCCCAAAGTCTCATAAAGGGCATCTTTGTTGCCTTGGGGGGTGAACTCGCCGCTAACCTCTTTTTGCTTGAGCCCCATCTATAGAGAAATTAACAACGGTAAGTTTAAAAAAAAAAAAATCAACATCATAAGCGGCGGCGGCAAGGGGGGGGGGCAAGACCGTATGGGGCGAGCAGGGGTGGGGGCAGGTGTGCGGTGTGCATGGGGGTGGGGGCGGTGTGCGGCGGGGGAGCAGGGGAGTGGGGGGATGTGTGCATGGGTGGGGGGGCAGTGTACGGCGGGGAGCAGGGGAGTGGGGGATGTGTGCGGGGGTGGGGGATGTGTGCAAGGGAGTGGGGGCGTGTGCGGGGGGAGTGGGGGGGATGTGTGCGGGGGTGGGGGGGGACTGTGTGCGGGGGGGGGGGGCGGTGTGCAGGGGGAGTGGGGGCAAGTGTAGGGGAGTGGGGGGATGTGTGCGGGGGGTAGGGGACGTGTGCGCAGGGGGTGGGGGCGTGTGCGAGGGGGGGGGGGCGGTGTGCGGGGGAGTAGGGGGATGTGTGAAGGGGTGGGGGCGGTGTGCGGGGAGTGAGGGGATGTGTGCGGGGGTGGGGGGACCGTGTGTGCGGGGGTGGGGGGCAAGGCGTGTGCGAGGAGTGGGGGCGGTGTGCGGGGAGTGGGGGGATGTGTGCGGGGGTGGGGGGACTGTGTGCGGGGGGGGGGGGATGTGTGCGGGGAGTGGGGGGGATGTGTGCGGGGGTGGGGGATTGGTAGTGCATGTTCTTACAACGGCATTGGCTATCTTCAAGGTTCCCAGATCTGAAATGGTCATTTGATTGTTGATATCACGCATATGCAAGGAGCACCACCAATCAGCGACACGATCAACTTTGACAAACGGCGCGGCCTTAGAGCTAGAAGACGGCGTTGTGGTTGTATCGGTAGAAGGGTAAAATTTCTCGTCAATCCACAACTTTCTCGCGCTCGCATAAGTATGGGAACCCATATGATGGTAGTGCTTCCTCTGTCTTGCACTGAGTGAATGTTTCTCACGCTTAGCCTATAAATTCACATGGGCAATTAGAAAACACATGTAATTGTATTGAAAGTGAACATGCAAAGTCGAATATATATAGTTTAAAGTGCAATACTTACCACCATCTCCAGCGTAGTATTTTGGGCAACAAATGCCTCCCAATCTTCTGGTTTTATATGTCCCCAAATCTGATGAGCCAAAGAATCCGGTTGAAATGTATCTTCCTACTCTCCCCCTTCCTTTTCTGTTTCTTTTTCGGCCTCCTTGTCCGTCTCACCCTCATTTTGCTTTGATTTTTGAATTTTCCTCCTCTTTATAGTTCTCTTTCTCCGTTTCGTGATCCACCCACTCACAAGTTTGCTTTTGAAAGCTCTAAATCTTTCGGCCACCGCGGATAGGAACGCCGCCTTTTTTTCCTCATTATCAGTATTCTATAAAAACAAGAAACAAACAAAAAGTTACCGAAAATGTGTTTCAAAGCATATAAGTGGAGTTTGATTGACTCTTATAGTTATATATGTACGTATTAGGACTATATATGACCTAACATGCGGCTAAATGAAAAAAACTAAGTGAATTGGAGTGTAAAGGCCAAAATCGGCCCGAAATGGCCTTCATTTACCCAAAATGTGTTTCAAAGCATATAAGTGGAGTTTAATTGACTCTTATAGTTATATATGTACCTATTGGGACTGTATATGACCTAACATGCGGCTAAATGCAAAAAACTAAGTGAATTGGAGTGTAAAGGCCAAAATCGGCCCGAAATCGCCTTCATTTACCCAAAATGTGTTTCAAAGCATATAAGTGGAGTTTAATTGACTCTTATAGTTATATATGTACCTATTGGGACTATATATGACCTAACATGCGGCTAAATGAAAAAAACTAAGTGAATTGGAGTGTAAAGGCCAAAATCGGCCCGAAATGGCCTTCATTTACCCAAAATGTGTTTCAAAGCATATAAGTGGAGTTTAATTGACTCTTATAGTTATATATGTACCTATTGGGACTATATATGACCTAATATGCGGGTAAATGCAAAAAACTAAGTGAATTGGAGTGTAAATGCCAAAATCGGCCCGAAATCGCCTTCATTTACCCAAAATGTGTTTCAAAGCATATAAGAGGAGTTTAATTGACTCTTATAGTTATATATGTACCTATTAGGACTATATATGACCTAACATGCGGCTAAATGAAAAAAACTAAGTGAATTGGAGTGTAAAGGCCAAAATCGGCCCGAAATGGCCTTCATTTACCCAAAATGTGTTTCAAAGCATATAAGTGGAGTTTAATTGACTCTTATAGTTATATATGTACGTATTAGGACTATATATGACCTAACATGCGGCTAAATGAAAAAAACTAAGTGAATTGGAGTGTAAAGGCCAAAATCGGCCCGAAATGGCGTTCATTTACCCAAAATGTGTTTCAAAGCATATAAGTGGAGTTTAATTGACTCTTATAGTTATATATGTACCTATTGGGACTATATATGACCTAACATGCGGCTAAATGCAAAAAATTAAGTGAATTGGAGTGTAAAGGCCAAAATCGGCCCGAAATCGCCTTCATTTACCCAAAATGTGTTTCAAAGCATTTAAGTGGAATTTAATTGACTCTTATAGTTATATATGTACCTATTGGGACTATATATGACCTAACATGCCCCTAAATGCAAAAAATAAAAGTAATTCAGTTACAAAATAAACTTACACAAGTGTCTTCCCATAATGATTTCTTCATTGCATCGGGCACATCTTTCCACCCCACCAAAATGCTCAGTTTGCGCACACATAACCCTAAATGCTGCCCATACTTTTTACGCCATTGACCACAAGGTTGACCCATATCATCATACTCGAGGGTCATAGGGGTGTTATAATTCAATCCCTTGGTCGCACCCCTTCCTTTCCGCTTCTTTGTTGCAACTTTACTTGGAGTTTTGGTACTGAGAACCTCTTTCCCCGCATTTTTTTGTGGCACAATGACGGATGAAGTACAAGGATAATCTTCCCTAGCATTGTTGTCAATAGGGGGAGCCTTATCGGCTAGCTCCTCATTTATTTCAGCCAAGTCAAGTTCCCTTTTACGCAAGCGCGCCTCCTCATCATGCGCTAAGTCTTCCGGGTAACCTTTATCGTTCTCCTTCTCCGCATCATACTCATCATCATCATCCAATGACTTATCATAATCATCATCGGTTTCTTCCTCCACAATCACATCATCTCGGACCATGTTTAAACTCCTGAAATTTTAAAAAACGATATTAGAAACGCGTAAGATTAAACAAACATATGATTAGAAACCCCCCGCACTCCCCCACCCCTTGATTGCCCCCCCTTAATCGCCCCCCATGATCGCCCCCCTCCCTCACCGCACACTCCCCCTTCATCAAGCCCCTTCCCCCCCTCACTTCCCCCCGCCTGACCCCCTTCACTCCCCCCATTGACTGCCCCCCCTCGCACAGCCCCCGTACACTCCCTCCCCGCCCCCGCACACTCCCCCCGAACCGCCCAGCCCCGAACCGCCCCACCCCCTTCACAGCCCCCTTCACTACCCCCTTCACCGTCCCACCCCGCTTGCACAGTCCCTCCCCCCCCCCAAAACAATCCATAATTACACCCTAAACGACATTCATCTACCCAATTCGGTTTTCAAATCATGTGCCCCGAATTTAAGTGACTCTAATTGGCCCGAAATGACATTCACTTACCCAAAATGGGTTTCAATACATGTGAAGCGAGTTTAGTTGATTGTAATACATATATATATATATATATATATATATATATATATATATATATATATATATATATATATATATATACTAATAAGAACTATACATGACCTAACATGCCGCTAAAAGCGAGAAATTAATTTAATTGAGGTTGAAAAGCCGAAATTGGCCCGAAATGACATTCACTTACCCAAAATGGGTTTCAATACATTTGAAGCGAGTTTAGTTGATTGTAATACATATATATATATACTAATAAGAACTATACATGACCTAACATGCGGCTAAAAGCGAGAAATTAAGTTAATTGAGGTTGAAAAGCCGAAATTGGCCCGAAATGACATTCACTTACCCAAAATCGGTTTCAATACATGTGAAGCGAGTTTAGTTGATTGTAATACATATATATATATACTAATAAGAACTATACATGACCTAACATGCGGCTAAAAGCGAGAAATTAAGTTAATTTACATTGCAAAGCCGAAATTGGCCCGAAATGACATTCACTTACCCAAAATGGGTTTCAATACATGTGAAGCGAGTTTAGTTGATTGTAATACATATATATATATACTAATAAGAACTATACATGACCTAACATGCGGCTAAAAGCGAGAAATTAAGTTAATTTACATTGCAAAGCCGAAATTGGCCCGAAATGACATTCACTTACCCAAAATGGGTTTCAATACATGTGAAGCGAGTTTAGTTGATTGTAATACATATATATATACTAATAAGAACTATACATGACCTAACATGCGGCTAAAAGCGAGAAATTAAGTTAATTTACATTGCAAAGCCGAAATTGGCCCGAAATGACATTCACTTACCCAAAATGGGTTTCAATACATGTGAAGCGAGTTTAGTTGATTGTAATACATATATATATACTAATAAGAACTATACATGACCTAACATGCGGCTAAAAGCGAGAAATTAAGTTAATTTACATTGCAAAGCCGAAATTGGCCCGAAATGACATTCACTTACCCAAAATGGGTTTCAATACATGTGAAGCGAGTTTAGTTGATTGTAATACATATATATATACTAATAAGAACTATACATGACCTAACATGCGGCTAAAAGTGAGAAATTAAGTTAATTGAGGTTGAAAAGCCAAAATTGGCCCGAAATGACATTCACTTACCCAAAATGGGTTTCAATACATGTGAAGCGAGTTTAGTTGATTGTAACATGCGGCTAAAAGCGAGAAATAAAGTAAAATGACATTGCAAAGCCGAAAGCCGGAATTGGAACCAAAGAAGTCGAGCCTATTTTTTACTTTTGCCACCTTCATTTGAAGTATCAACCATTATCCCTTCCCCGTGATCTGCACGCATGTAACTTGTCGTTAACTTCGCATCAGTGACATCGAAGTTGGGAATGGTGAAAGGCGGGGTGTCTTCAAATGCATCATACTCATCCTCATCCTCAACATCACCAACTCCGAGTATACTTCTTTTTCCCGGAACAACAATTGACCACTTGTTATCAGAAGGGTCAGTTACGTAGAATACTTGCTTAACTTGTGATGCAAGCACAAATGGCTCTTCACTATCACGCAACCGACCCAAGTCTACAAGAGTAAATCCACAAGGGTCATCTTTCCTTATGTAACGCCGGTTATACTCAACCCACTTGCATCGAAATAAGCAGACCGTGAAACCAGAGTAGTCAAGCTCCCATATATCTTGAACTCGTCCATAGTATAACAATCTAGCATCAATTGGAGACTTGTCTTTGGCACTTGCATACTGTGTAGATGATGCCTCTACTGAAACACCACTATTCTGGAGACATCTCGACTTTTGATCTTGACGATCTGTCCAATACGTATATCCGTTAACATCATAACCCTCATAGGAGTGCACAGCTTCTCGAGGACCAAATGCTAGCCACTTCAGAGTTTCAGAATCATTGGAATCTACTTCACACATTATTCGGTTATGGAACCAATCAATAAAAGTCTTATTATGCAACTGCATCAATGCTCTAGTCCCTTTACCTGGATTCTGGTCACGCAACTCCTTCAAATGCTCATCCAAGTACGGATGCACCTGTACCATATGCTGCAATACAAATAAGTGTGCTTGTATGCGGCTTTCAACAGGAGGTACTATCATTTTTGAGCCAAGTGTACCTTTACCCGCGAGTCTGCCCTCGTGTCGAGATGTAGGAAGTCCAATAGGATCAACATTAGTTAAGAACTCAGCCACAAAATTACCGACCTCTTCACTCACAATCCCCTGAATTATACTTCCTTCTGGTTGCGCTGGATTCCTTACTTTATCTTTCAAAGAGCACATATGTCTCTCAAAGGGATAACACCACCTCAAAAACACCGGGCCACATAGCTTAATTTCTCGAACTAGATGTACAACAAAATGGACCATAATGTCGAAGAAAGCAGGTGGGAAGTACATCTCAAACTTGCACAAAGTCTGTATCACGCTAGCCTGCAGAGCATCAAGCTTCAAGGGTTGTAACGTTTTGCTACATATAGTATTGAAAAAAGAACACAACTCTGTTATGGTATGTCTCACATGTTTCGGCAATATCCCTCGAATTGCAATCGGTAAGAATGCTTGCATCATTACATGACAATCATGAGACTTCATGCTCGATAATTTCAACTCACCGTCTAAGGTAACAAATCTTTTCATGTTCGATGAGTACCCTGATGGAACCTTAATGTTGTACAAACACTCGCAAAAAAGACGCTTCTCAGCTCTAGATAGAGTGTAGCAAGCCGGAGGTAAATAGTTCCTATCATCATCCTTCACCGTTTTCTTTCCTTTTCTTTCAATTCCCTGAGCGACCCTTCTTCCCGTTTCTTTTCTTTTCCCTTTCCTCTTCCTTTTCCGACACTTTCTCTTCTTTCTTTCTTTTCTTAGTGTCCCTCTTTTGAGCCCATAGTTCCGGTCGAAGCCCCTCACTTTCCGGATACGCCGCACCCCTTTGCTATCCTTTGTCTTATGTGGAATATTCATAAGTGTCCCCAGAATGGCGTCACATACATTTTTCTCTATGTGCATGACGTCGAGACAATGTCTAACCTCTAGATCTCTCCAATATGGAAGTTTCCACATAATAGACTCCTTTTTCCAAAGTCCCTTATCACCAACACTCGCTCCTTTGCCGAATATCGTTTCAATACCCTTGACTTGATCATAAACCTCAATACCAATCAATGGTCTACGAGCAACACCTTCCTCAACTGTTCCATCGAATGCCTTCTTCTTATTACGATAAGGATGGTCGCGTCGAAGGAACCTTCGGGTGCGCATATAAACTTCTTTGTGACAAGTAGTAATGTATTTAGATGCTGTGTCGTCTAGGCAAATCGGGCATGCTTTCTTCCCTTTGTTCTTGTACCCGGATAAGTTCCCATAAGTTGGATAGTCATTAAGAGTGAATAAAAGCATGGCACGCAATGCGAATACCTCATCAGCATGTGCGTCATACACAGAAACTCCTTCATCCCACATTTTTCTCAAATCATCAACAAGTGGTCGGAGGTAGACATCTATGTCGTTTCCAGTCAATTTCGGCCCCGAAATAAGAATCGACAACATGATGTATTTGCGTTTCATGCACAACCAAGGAGGCAAGTTGTATATAACTAGAAGAATCGGCCACGTACTATGTTGAGAACTAAGATTGCCAAATGGGTTCATTCCATCCGTGCATAGGCCAAGCCTCAAATTTCTGTCCTCGGCACCGAAGGTCTTATGACAATGGTTGATACCTTTCCACTCAGGAGAATCAGCCGGATGTTTGAGAAAACCATCCTTTTTCCTTCGTTCTGCATGCCACCTCAAGTTCTTAGCATCTTTTTTGATTGAAAACATGCGCTTGAATCGTGGTATAATCGGAAGATACCACATCACCTTTGCTGCAGGACCTTTCTTATCACCAACCCCCGCGCGCCTGTAACGCGACTTCCCACATCGAGGACACTCATCCATATTTTCATATTCATTTCGATATAGCACACAATCGTTTGGACAAGCATGTATCCTCTGGTACTCTAACCCGAAGGGACACATCAGTTTCTTAGCATAATAGTTCGACTTGGGTAGTTCATGGTCGTCCGGCAACATATCACAAAATGCTTGCAACAAGGAAGTGAAACAAGAGTCACTTATACCGGCTTTCGTCTTGATATTAAAGAGTGTTATCACGGCCGTCAGCTTGGTGTACCTCGTACAACCGGGATACAACGGTTTTCGAGATGCCTCGTCCATGCATTCAAAAATACGAGACCGTTTGCCACAATGATCTACCCCCGCCATCATCTCCTCGATATGATCCCCTTCATCATCATCATCTTCTACTTGAATATCCTCATATTCATCCTCGATGTTGTCATTCTCAATGACATCTAACTCACCTTCTTCATGCACATCGTTAACAATGGCATTTCAACCATCATACATACCCTCCTCACCGTGCCAAACCCATACATAGTAGTCTTGTCTAAACCCGCGACGAAAGACATGCTCCCTAAGCGACTCAATGCTACTAACGATGCTCACATTACCACAATCAACACAAGGACAATAAAACCCCTCGGTTCCCTTTGCAGCCTGATGACTTAATGCATCATCACAAAATTCAAAGACCCCATCCACGAATTCACACGTGTCACGACTACCATACATCCATGCACGATTCATTTCAACCAAACCTAGCTCTAATTAAACACAAGCAACAAGGACCCAATGTCAATGACAAATTTCACTACATTATTAGAGTTTATACATTCACCACCTAAGTGAGATTAAACATCTAAGAACAGTCCCAAACCGGGGACTATTCAAGACTTACTCCTAATGAGTAAGTCTCGAACGGGTATCTAGGCATATGATATGATGATGCAAACATAGGTTTTTAAAAACAACAAAACATTTTACATCTAATCTCAATTCAACGATAAATATATACACATTTGCATGTATATACATATATGTATATGTATATACATATATGTATATGTATATACATATATGTATAAGTATATGTATATGTATGTATACATATACATATATGTACATATACATATACATATACATATACATATACATATACATATATATATACATATACATATATATACATATACATATATATACATATACATATATATACATATACCAATTTACTATGAAAGAAAGTTAAATATGAGTGATAACATACCAATATCAAAGTTGTGAATAAGGAAATCGAGCTCAACAATCCGTCCCTAGCTAGCTTCAATAATCAACAACAAAGTTTAAAAGTTAACATTAGTATAAATTAGCAATTCAAACAAAACTAAACTAAACTAAGCTAAACTAAACTAAATATCTAAACCAATAATCAACAACAACTTTTAAAGTTCAAACCTAACTAGTTAGTAAGTACTACAACAACAACAACAACAACAACAACAACAACAACAACAACAACAACAACAACAACAACAACAACAACAACAACAACAACAACAACAACAATAGCTACTACCAACAACAACCACAAAAATAGCAACCACAACAAAACCTAGTTTTTTTAACCTAAAAATCAAACTAACTACTTTAAATAAAATAATTAACTCAAATCAATCAAATTTACAACCTTTAACTATTATACAACCTAATTTAATTAACAATTATTCATAAAAGAACAATTAATTATAAACTTGAAGCTTACAATATGAGAAGGAATGGTGGATGTAGAGGTAGACAAGGAATGTAGGTACCTAAGAAGAGGTAGAGAAGGAATGTAGGTGTTTAGGAACGGTGGAGTTGTGGCGGTGGTGGTGCAGCCACGGAAGAGGACGCAGGTGAGGTTTATGGTTGAAACCCACCGAATTGGAGAGGAGGACGCAACAGCTGGTGGTCGTCAGGGTTGGGGGAAGGTGGAACCCAGTGGTGGCAGTGGTGGTGGAACCTAGTGGTGGCAGTGGTGGTGGAACCTAGTGGTGGCAGTGGGGTCGGGGTTGCGTGAATTGGAGGGACTGAGGGAGTCTTTTTTTGAAAGGAATTAGGACGAATTGAAGGAGGGAGTTAACAGTGTAAGAGAGGGAATTTGACGCGAAAAAAAAAAACAAAATAAACCGCTGCGGTTCATAAAACCGCAACGGTTAATAGAGAACCGCAGCGGTTAATTGTTAACCGTTGCGGTTTTATGATAACCACAGCGGTTTGTTAGGCCAAATTTCCCACCCAAATTTTCGACGATTTACCGCTGCGGTTCTCTTAAGGACCGCAACGGTTTTGTTGTGACATATAGCGTTTTTTCCACTAGTGGAGTGGCCCGAGAGATAATAGGTTTGTAGCAAAGGTGTTTTGGCCTATATAGTGAAAGAGTTGAGTTTAAAATCCCTAGTGGTCGAGGTTGTTTCTTCTTGTTGGGCCCAAGAAGTTTTTCCTCGTAAAAATCCCTTGTGTCTTTCTCTTGTTCCATTCATTTTTTATAATTCCGCAAAAAGTTGCGTTCATTTCCCACACATACAATTCACCCCCCTCTCTTGTAGTGTTCCTATAGAAATAACAAGTCACATATCAAGTTCCTATCAGAGCTATTGTTCCTAGTTCCTACTGCTTAGTGTTTGTTCCCGTAGTGAATATTCTATCTAATGCCTGTAATATAGAAAGGGTTAAATGGGTTTGAGGGGACTCTTGTATTGGGGGTGAGAACTTGAGTGAGTTCTTGTATGAGAAGGCTTTGAGTGAAGCCGCATAGAGAATGCTTTTTCTTTTATACAATTAACCTTAGAATACAAAGGTTAATTATAATCCTCATTGATGGAGCATGGAATTCTAATACTGCATGTATGGGCATGGGTTGGTGTATCCACAATCGTATTTGCCTCATAATGACAACCATATAATTCAGGGAGGCGGGTCTTATGGTTCTACTATCTCATCTCTTCACGCTGAATCACAAGCTTGTTTCCAGGTTCTTACTTGGGCCAATCGACAACATCTAACACATATCACACTGTTTACGGATTCAATTAACCTTGTTTACATTTTGCAGGGTCATATTTCCCCTTCAGTTCAGCTATTGTAGACCATTGAAGACATCAAGAACGTTGCTACAATGCTCTATTGGTGCTCTATTAATAAGGTTCCTCGTGAAAATGTCGAGGAAGCGGATATAATCGCTAAACGGTGCCTCGCTACAATGACCTCCTTCTCCACTATTGTTTCTTAGGATCCTTTTTTGTCTTTTGTCTTCTTCATCCGATGTCAAAGAAAAAAATCTTGTTGTAAGTAGTAGAGAATTTTTTAGGAACATAGAATTGTTTCAAGAGAGTTTTTGAGAAAGATAAATTGAATAATAAATATGTTCATGCGTGAAATTGTACAAAATAGTCAGAATTTGTAGAAACTCTTTTAGTTTTGGGGGAAGTTGGTTTCGTCCTGGTTTGGAGATAAGTTTATAGTTTATTTCCACTATAAAAATAATTATCGCTTTTTAGGTTTATAAATATATTTTATTTAATATTTTAGGAGTTTACTTTTCTGATAATTACAAAATGTTTCTCCTCTCGTTTCCCTCCTTTCCATTCTCTCTTCTGATTTTAGTAAGAGCACCAGCATCAATATATATGTCCAAGATAACTCTCCAACCCATTTTTTACTTTCTCTCTCCTCAAGAACACCCCTTCAAAAATTGCTAACAATGGTATGATTCTCCAATAAGCTCTCCAATTTATTATTGTCTCTGATTCCTATTTTTTTTAATATTTTCAATGACATGTGTCATCATACTATGTCAAGAGCATGCTCTCTCAATGCTCTTGGGTAGGGATGGCAATGGATCGGAGATGGGTCAGCTGGAGCTCCATCCACCCCATCACCCGCGACCCAAAACTCCATCCACACCATCCATCACCCGCCAAAAATTTCACCCATATCCGCTCCATCTATCATCCGCGGGTGGAGCGGGTGGGAAACGGGTGATACTAGGAACAAAAACAATTTTTTAAACTTAACAATTTTCAAGAAATTAATATATGAAAAATTAATCATAATCTCTTAGATTAACAATAAAGCGACAAAATATCAATCTTATTACACACCGAAAAGTAATTATAAGTATTTTCTCATGCAAAAAAATATACTTCACCCGTTTCAAAATACTCGCTGCACTTCTTTTTTTACGGTTCCCTAGGCAATTTTTGTTAGTGTAATATTAGTTATATGAGGGGTATGTGATTAAGTGTAATTGAAAACTAAACCAACCACCACCACCAACTGCACAAACCATCAACCACCAACACTTCTACCACCAACACCACAGAAATCGCCCTCACCGCCACCATACAACCAGACACCACCACCACCACCACCACTACCAAAACCCAAATTCGTACTACCAAAGCCCTAATTCGAGGAGAGAGAAAAAAGTTCCTCAATACGTTGAAGAAAAATATGATGAAGATAATGAAAGGACAGCGAAAAATGGTGGTTCGAACCCATATGTGGAATTTTGGGCGTGCATAGTTAAGGTGGTGTGGTGGTTGAATTTTAGGTGTGGTGGTCGAATTTTAGTGTAGTGGTTGTCAAAGTGAGTGGTGGTGGAGAATGGAGAGAAAGAGGTGGGTGGTGGTAGTAAAGATCGAGAAAAGAGAGAAACGGGTGGTGGTAGTATAGATCGAGAAGAGAGAGAAAAGGGTGGTGGTGATAAAGATCGAGAGGAGATAGGAACAGGTGAAGAGGATGAGCGTCATTCTCCGCAGCGGTGGTGGCGCAAAGATGGTAGTGGTGGGAAGAGGAAAGAGAGTGAGGTGAAGAGGTTGAGAAAGAGATGGGTGGTGGTGGAGAGAGGAGAGAGAAAGTGGTGGTGGGTGAGGCTTGACACTTGAGAGTGAGAAGAGAGAACTAGAAATAGAGGTTGATGGTGGTGGTGGTGGTGGTGAAAGGAGATAGAAATGGGTTGGGATAATGGAGGAGAGAGAAGGGGTTGAAGTTGTTGATGATGGTAGGGAAAAGGGTTAGGATTGGTGGTGGGTCTTTGTTTAATGTTTAATTAGTTTTAGTTAGGTATAATTAAGTGTTGTTTAATATTTTTAGTAAGGTTAGTTTGGTAAATTTACAGTTTAAAACTTACCATATAAGGGAAAAAAAGTGTAGCAAGTAATATGAAACTTCCCTATATACAAAGTGTAGCGAGTAATTTGAAACGGAGGAAATAGCAAGCTTTAAACAAAACGTTGAAAGGTTTGATAGCAAAAAAAAAAATCACAGTTACAATATCACATGAAACTAAACTAAGGATCTTATTGCTTCAACCTTTCTTTCTTCTAAGAAGTATTCTAGGTAAGTAAAATTGTGTTAAACATTCAAAGAACTAGACAAATCGAAGTCTCAATCCCTCGATTATAGGAGTGTTACTACCATTTTCAGATGTCAAGTAACATTTATTGTGGTACATTGAATCAAACCTCAAAAGGTTTAATTAATGCTTTAACATAAGGGCCTAACATAAGTATAAAGCTCATTAAGCGAAGCCAATAGAGGTCAAAGTCAACAAAACCCAAAGGAAGATCATCGAGATTATCAGGAGATGAAAGTCAAAGGCGATAAAAGAGTAGCAATCAAAAGAAGATAATCAAGGGTGGTTTAACATGAAGACAAACGTGCATTAGAGAGCAGCGATTATTCAGCGCCAGAAAACGATTAAGGTTTGAATCAAATATGATTCAAACATTTTCCCTCCCTAGCATGCATGGATGTTACATGTTATGTTTCTCTATAAATAATCAATATTCCAAACAAAAGAGTAAAACCTCTTATAAAAAGAGTAAAGATGGTGTTCATACCTGCTTTGACTCCTAGGAGTTTCCTTTTAGGAAAAAATTGAGATATTGGCTTGGCATCATCTTCATCAGAAGAGATTACATATTGTTGTGCCTCAGATTAAGCTTTCAACTTAGGGTGTTTCCTGCTAGAATGTCTTGAAGGCTTAGGAGTAGAGAAGCAATTGTAATCTCTCTTTTTTGCAGCTCTTTTGAGAGGGTCAATTTGCTCCATTGGCCCTATGGATTGAGTGTCCTTGGAAGTAGAGAGATAATTGTAATCTCTCTTTCTTGCAGCTCTCTTGAAAGGGTCAATCTGCTCCATTGGCCCCATGGACTGAATGTCTTCCACAGTCTGGACATCTCCATAGGAAGCCCCCTGATCATAAGCAGCATCTTCATCCTCGAAAGAAGCGGGAGGCTGAACCCTTTGGTCTATAGTGGCCCAATAAAGTTTGTCATATCTAGAATTTGTTTCCATGCCATCAGGCACTCTTAGCTTCTTCTTACCAAATTTAGCTAAGAGGCAACAGAAAGTACAAGGAAAAGTTAGTAATGCTCATTCCTACTGAAAGTTATAAAAATAACTGAGGAAAGAAATTACTTACAGCCAAAGAAAAGTTGATTCTCAAAGCGCGCCAAAGCCTCATAACATGTTGAGTTATCCAGGAATACATGATCCCACCATAAATGAAAACCTCGAACAGTTGGTGATCCATATCCAAGGAGAAATGGACATGGAAGTGAGGTTGAGAGTTTTACTTTGAATGGCTCTACCCTCTTCAAAACGACCCCTTGAGGTCCAAGGATCATTGCGGATCAAGAAGTAAGGTATAGCTAGCGTTTGGACCAATTCGAATTGTCTAGCTACCAGCTGTGGATTGTAGGCTTCAAAGCCAAAATACTCAGGCTCAGCAGCTATTAAATCTCTAGACCTAAGAACACTACTCCAAAAGTTTCCACTTCCTGAGGAACTAAAGTGGACGTCAAGGGATTGTAGCCAAGCAGGCACTGCCTGATGGCGCCAAACTTCATCCTCAACAGAAATAGTCATTTTGCTTGGAAAATTGTTCCAGACACCAGGATTTAATTTAAAAACCAAGAAGTACAAGAAAATCAACCTTGGATGCCAAACTTCATCTGGAGAAACAAGATTGAAGCTAACCTCACCATAACAGCTACAATCATCAACACTAGAAAGAAACAGAATGGGATCAAAAGAAAGATTTTCCTCCTCTGAACCCTTAGGAGTTTCAAAAGTAGAAGGGGGAATGAGGACCATCAAATAAGATAGATACATGTGGCCCCAGCAAGTCAAGAGTCAGAGGGGTCCAAATCCCTTGTCAGTAGAGAATATGGGGGACTCAGAGGTATGAATTCCAAAACCTTTAAAGGACTCTCTACTCCTAAAAAGACATCTATAAAGTTGTCCCAATAGAACAGAAGCCAAAGCTACTTCTTCAGAAGTAGAGGAGATGTTAACAGCTAGAGATAGTCATAATGTTACCACTCCTTCAGCTCTAGACATCATTAATTTGGAAAAGGCAAAGGTAAGAAAAAGTACTTCGTTCCTCTTGAGAAGTAACTTCCTCACTGGTGTCCTTATTAATGAAGAAATCAACAAATTTATGAAAGTCACATTTGCCGGCACTAGCAGTAAGACTAGCAATTTGGCGAAAGGTTGATAAACATTGACTATATAGCTGATTATGTTCTTTAACATGGTGAAAGATAGGAAGATCAATTCCATATTTACCTGTTGGAGAAGTCCTGGAATAAAAGCAATATCAGCTAAGGTTACAGCAATTGGCCTCCACTGGAACAAGAAGCAGTTGATGGCAGGGTCCCAACAAGCTAGTAATGCAGTGGACATAGCCCCATCAAAGGGAATAGTTTCATAAGAAGCTAGTCTCAAGAAGGGCAATATTTTGTTCTTGGACCACTTGTCATGAAAAGGTTTCATTCGCAGAAACCATGCTCTTGCATCCACCCCTGAAATCCAACCCTTAAAGGGTTTGTTGGCTAAAGGTCAATTCAAATTTGGGAGGGTTTTTGGGGTAAAGGGAAGTGTTCTAAGCTTATAATCCTCCAAGATAATATGGTCCAAGAATGGGTAACATTGTTGCTCTAAGACTATTTGGCGCTTTGGTTTTTGAATCTTCAAAGGAAAGCATGGACCAATAGTGGCAATTCTATCCTCTAAAGGAGTGTTAGGATTAGTATTCTCGTTCACATACTAGAATACTTGAGATTTGTAAGTCCCAAGGTTCACTCTAATGGCGTTGCATAATTGACGAGCTGCTTCAGATTGCATGGCGTCACGTTTTTTAGCAAGTGCTTCACGAATCTCATCTTCACGAATTGAAGTTTTGTAATGGTTGTGAATTCGTAAAGAAATGTAATAAAATTGTCTGAATGATCTTAAATTTTCCTAAAATCCATGAAAAAGGTATTAATGAGGAAGACAACTGAAATGAAACAATAAAAAAAGAAAACACGTGCATAACGCGTGGTATGTTTCATTTTGGGTCATGTTTCATTGGGCCATGTTAAAGCCAAGTTTTAATAAATTAAAACGCAAAGGTCTTGAAGTCATGTTAAAGAAGCCCATTGCAAAGGGTGCGTGACTTAGAAGCCCATCCCAAAGAATGCATGAATTTTCATTTTCCAGGAGACGGTAAAAAATCTCTTTATAAAAAGGGGTAAGTGTAATAAAAATGACACACTATTCATCTCTTGATCAGCACCCACAAACTTTTCATCTCCCAAAACCTTCTCAAAAAACTCTCTCCTCCAAAAATGGACGTTCCCCAACCATTAGCGAAGTCCAGCATCACTGGACCCCAGGAGGTCAACCCACAAGAGGTTAACCAGCCCATCCTTCCTCCTCCAGAAATACCGGAGGAAAGAGAGGCAGAAGGAGAATAAGAGGAAGAAGATGATGAGGATGCCTCTTCATCATCAGACCCTAAGTCTGATGATGATGATGACGACGAACCCTCCGCCAAGAGGAGGAGGCTCTCAGAGTACCCTGAGGAGACCTCCAGCGGAGAAAGCGGTTATGCCCCTTCTAGGGATGATGATGAAGATGATGAAGATGGCCTTCCTCCGACGCCAGCCTCCGAAGAGGACTCGGACGCTGACAAACCGCCATCTCCAAAGGACATAGTAGAAATTTAGGCCTAGAGTTTAGAATTTAGAAATTCTAAACAATAAATTGTAAATTTTTATCCTAATATAAAATTTTCAATCCTAGGTTGAAAAAAATTTCTTATTTAATGAAGTCTATTTTCTATCTTTTGTTCGAATTTCTGTTATTTTATCCCATATTTGCATTATTTATTTTGTTCAATCAAAATTGTTCAAATTAATATTTTATTTCAAAAAAATAAACTGTCAAATCAAATAATGCACACTAAACGGCCTAAATTAAAATGAAGAAAGATGGAGTGTCTCTTGGGATACTAAATTTATTAAAATTTATTAATGAATGAGAAAAAGTTACTTCAAAAGTAATAATTAACTTCCAAACTACACACGCCATTAATTGCAAATCCTAAAAATGAAGTGACACATTGAGGGGTTAATGGGCAAACCCATTTTACCCACTAAGGCCTTAACTTAAAATGGTTGAGGGTAGTTATGGTATCCGATTTTTACTTTCTTAAGTAACGGTCTGAATCCCACGAAAGTCTCTCATTGGACTATGAGTTTTAGAAAACTTGGAAGTCGCCACCCTATTAATATCTGAATAGGGACAGATTTAATTAATAAATCATTTTAAAATCAATTTCAAGAAATATCATTTAAAACGATGATGACTTCATATGGATAAGGCTTTTTTGAGAATTGGTCTTTCATACCATGAGATAGGGTTCGGGGTTTAGGTTAAGAGGTGCGAACGTCTGGAACTCGTCTCTTCTTCCGTTCTAAAGAATGGGCTCTTACTAAATGCATTATTTTCCATTTTAAAGTAATCATGGCTACTAAAAAAAGAAAGAAAATCACATCAACCATTTTTATTTAGGACAAATATATCATTTGTACATGGTGCGAACGTCTGGAACTCGTCTCTTCTTCCGTTCTAAAGAATGGGCTCTTACTAAATGCGTTATTTTCCATTTTAAAGTAATCATGGCTACTAAAAAAAGAAATAAAATCACATCAACCATTTTTATTTAGGACAAATATATCATTTGTACATGGTAGGTTTGAGCACTGAAGTTGCACTACGAACCAATCATTGCGGGATTGGAATCCACTCATGGATCAAAAGCATCGTAGTTCGATCATATGTCTCACCCTAAATGGCCAATTCCATTGGGGAAAGAAAAGGAATTAGATTATGAATAACTCACCTTTTAGAATTAGACAAATCTATTAAGAAAAAGGTAATCACTCCGATTAGTGACTGAAATGAGATTAAGATAATCACCTTAATTAGTGATCAAATATGAAGGATTAAGATAACCACCTCAATTAGTGATTAGAAACGGAGGTTAAGATAATCACCCTAATTAGTGACTAAACTTAAGAGGAAAAATAATCACCTTGATTAGTGATTAACAATGAAGGTTAGGAAGTGATAAGTGCGTTTCTAACGTACTTTATGAGCTCTTTTTGGTTTGGTTTGATCCTCTTTATACCCTTTTCTTCCCTCTTTCTTCCTCATTTCTCTCTCTCTTTCCTTCACTTGATCATTATTGATCATTGTGACATTTCACTAGATTTTCGGTCAATTTTGACTAGATTTCTAGTACATTTGCTTTCACCGTGTTTTCCCGTGCTTTCATTGCAGGTATGATCTTTTATAAGGTCAAGAGTTGGGAGATACGGTAATAGGCGGGAGTTTCGAGGAGTTTGCACGAGCGAGAATGGAATAAAGGAAGCTTGACTTGAGCTCCATGGTGTGCCCGCACCCTCTTAGCACTGCCCGCACACATTGGTGCGCCCGCACCTGAAACCGGTGCGCCCGCACCGCCCACAGATTGGGCATCCTTATTATCAGTCAGTTAGGTGCGCCCGCACCTTCCCAGCGAAGATTGGCCATCTGAGTCAGTGGCCTTGGTGCGCCCGCACCACCTGTTTCCGCGAGAAAATTGTGTTTCTCTTAGGCATTAAAAACAAGAGTTTTAGTTTTTGGAACTTATGCTTTATTCTACTTTTTAGAGAGTTTGTGAGGGTTCATACTAGAGAGATAAACACTTGAGTTTTATTGAGATTTGATATTTATTAATCATACTTTGTGATTCCGATAACATTGAAGGTACTTTTTATTCAATTTTATTCAGTTTTTGTTGCATTCTTTTCGTGTTTGTTCTTGTTCTTTGTTATTTTTAGATCTTAATTCTCACAATCTCATAATTGTTATTTCTATTAGTTTAATTATCTCTTAATCATGTTTAGCCTTAGATTAGTCATAGATTTTGTATTTAATTGCCTAGAATCCATGATTAGTGAGTAGTTTCTTATCTAGGGTTAAGGCGAAAGTATGGATTAGGGTTTAAATGTATTGTTAATGTGATTGTGATGATTTAAAGACGTTTGTGCATTGATCTTGGTGTTTTGTGACCTTAGGATAGATATTGATCACATTTATGCTTTGGTACTTTGAATTCAAATGTTCTTAAATCGAATTTTGAACTCTTTTATCATCCCCAAGAATCAACTTAATTTGTAGGCCAAGATATTGGGTAGAAATTAAGGGGATCCTTTACTAGGGGTTTTCCGAATTTATCGAATCTCTTAATCAATTGACTAAAGACCATTCGAGAGAGGATTTAGTTGATTGATTAAGTGATTATTCTTGAGGACCATTCGAGAGAGGACTCGAGTATTTTAGAGGAAAACTAAACCTTGCATAATCGTCTCCGTTACTTCACAATCGCATTAACATTCATTGTCCATTCTTATTCATATTAGTAACCTCAACTCTAGTGTCTTCCTTATTCATATTTTCTTCTCATATTACTTGCTAGTACTTGATAGTAGTTAGTCATTAGTTGATACTAAATCATTTCAAACCCCCAAATACCCTTCAATTAGGTAGTCTAGACTTGATAGACTTTAATTAGTCCCTTTTTCCCTGTGGATCAACCCTCGACTTGCCTTTGCTACATTCTTAGTAATTGCTTGTTAGGATTTATAAATATTGTTTGAAAAGCAGTTTTTGGTGCCTTAACGACACACTAAAAGCCTCTTATCAGGAAGTAATCACCCTAATTGATGATTATTCAAGGTTTAAGATAATCACTCTAATTAGTGATTAAATGAGAAGAATAATCGTCCTAATTAACGATTATTAAGGTTTAAGATAATCACTCTAATTAGTGATTAAATGAGAAGAATAATCGTCCTAATTAACGATTATTAAGGTTTAAGATAATCACTCTAATTAGTGATTAAATAAAGAGTTTGAGTTAATCGCCCTAATTAGCGATTAATCGAGGATTGAAATAACCACCTTAATTAGTGATCACGTTTATGAATTTTAAGAGGTCTTAGAAGAAGAGGTTTGCTTCCTAATTGAAGGCTTTTGATAAATAATCTTAATTGAAGATTATTAAGTCATTTAGAGAGAAATGATCAATTTGAGATCAAATTTGGAGATCGCGTTTGGCTAATTGGAATTTGGCCGTTTAAAGCGAGACATGTGAAACGGTCTAAAATCAATTCGGATATCATAATTACCAATCTAATTATTTCAAATTATATGATTAATCCATTTGAATATGGAGAACACATATTTAAAATGTAAGATGGATCATTATACAATTTAACTAAGTTAGATTTGCAATTTTTCCTCTTAATTGAGCTTGGGTCATTTGATTCATATACTATGATATATTGGCCCAACATGCAATATTTGTAACATTGGTTGCTCATTTTATTAAAAAGAGTTGTGGAATTATTTATGAAAATTATGCATAAAACATCTCCATGTTTTTCATTCATTGAGTGATGCAATAACTATTTACAAAAAATTATTATTACAACAAAATGTACAAATTCTATGTTCTATACAAAGTCTTCAATCTTGATCATCTCCATAATGCTCCTTGATCTTACATTTCCTTGAATGGGCTTTGGAATTCATATTTATTTGTAAACTTATGAAAGTTAAAGATTAATTAATCTCTTTGATTTTGATTTTTATTGATTTTTATTTACATGATGAAAATGAATCATTTTAAGATAAACTTAAAATTTCATGATTTTTAATTAACATTTTCGTGTGAAAAGAAAACAATTTTTTTTTATGAAACATGAGGTAATCACTTTATTTCATTTTTCAGATTGCTCTTTTGTTCTTATACTGACTTACAAAAATCATAACTTTCTTTAGAAATCGTTAAACTGAGCATGTGATACATCTATGAATAGATCAGTGAGTTATTATGTTGTGTCAAAATTTCACAATCTTTTACTAACGACTCAAATTATGGTGAATTTTATGCCAAAACTGGTCAAAACATGACCTTTATTCAATTTGTTCTTTAAAACCTACATTATTGAACTTATTCTTAAGTTAATTTTGGTATGAACATTATAGACACCTTGAAAGACTAGACTGCAAATTTTCACTTGAATTGGACATTTTTAAGACCATTTTTTATTTATTTTCTTAACTGAAGAGAAAACCAGTTATCTGGAACTTAGTGATTTACATGAACGTTTTTGTAAAAATGGTATAACATTCATATAAACATGATTTTTATATTTTTGAAAAGTCACTGATGTTTTCTTTAAACTAGGGAAAAATTGTTTTAAATAAGTCAACCTTTGCGCGGTCTTCCCATTTTAAGTCTACCTTTTGATTATCCCTGATTGAGTTAGGCTTGTATGTCTGTTTTCTTCTATTGAGTTTTAACCTGTTTGTGACTTGTTTAGTAGGTTACTTATGATACGTGTTACAATGTCCCACCTCCACCCTCGCCTGTTTTAGAAGAAGGGACTTTTAACACGTATCATAAGTAACCTAATAAACAAGTCACAAACAGGTTAAAACTCAATAGAAGAAAACAGACATACAAGCCTAACTCAATCAGGGATTAATCAAAAGGTAGACTTAAAATGGGAAGATCGCTCAAAGGTTGACTTATTTAAAACAATTTTTCCTTAAACTTGATGTTTTTATTTTTGTCTAAATGATTTTATTTTTAAACTTTATTAACAAGAAAAGCTTAGGTGGTACTGGACAAAATCAGTTTTACACAACAAAGTTGTATGATTTTTAATTATTTACACAAAATTCGTTTTTTTAAAAATCCAAAGCCCAGTTGCTGGAAACATCTTGCACTTCATAGAAAAAATATAAAATCCTACAAAATATTTAGTTAATGCAGACGAAAAAATTGAAATAAAGTACGAAATTGAAACTGACCATAATTACAGCATCACATTTTTTATGGAGATGTTTATACACAACTTTTCTTGAAATTTTTTTTTTATGAAAACATTTTTTGGTGATGAACAACAATTTGATTAAGGAAAATCACATAATCACATTGTTTCCTAAGAGTCTCCCCATTAGAGTTGACTATTCTAAGTGGGGTGATTTAAGGTTGGGAACCTATTAGGACTTCCACATACCCAAGTGACTCCAAAGATTAAAAAAATAATAAGAAGAAAACATGGAGAAAGTTAGTAGATGATTAAGAAGATAATCAAAATAACAAGAATTTCAACTTTACCTTGCTAGCTCAATGATGCACTTCCTTTTTGCAAATTTTTCTACCTTTTTTGTGATTTTCTTAATTTCTAAGTGAGTTTCTAAATCCACTTAATTACTAACTTAAACTCTTTTTGTGTTTTTTTTCTTCTTTTGATGAACTTCTTTACTTACTAATTATCTTACTAACTTTTACTTTCTTTTCTTAAGTGTGATTTCTTTAGAGGAAAGGAGTAGAGAAGATGAGAGAATTAGTGAAATTAAGTTGAACTCTTTTCAACTTGGTTTTTGAAGTGAAAAAAGGAGGGTATCTATAGAGAAATGAGGGAGGTGAACTAGGGTTTCAAAGAGGTAGAAAATTAGATTTTTCACCCAAAAAATCTGATTTTCTTCATTCTTAATCACCTAATGACCTCACTCTAATGACCTCACCCTAATGACATCATCAAACCTCTTTGGAAATACAAATATTCTTATTCTTTTTGGATTTTCTCATAAATGAGGCAAAATCAGATTTTCAGAAAATATTCTTCCCTAAACATTCTAATACGTAAAAAAAAATGCATCAAAAAACGTGCAAATAAAACTTATTAGGACGCTGCGCCAAACGCAGGAACCTGCGCTAGGGACAGCGCCTTGCGCTAGGCGCAAGGCTCTGCGTCTGGCGCAGGGCACGCTTGTGCAGTTGTGCGCTAGGCGCACAATCATGCGTCTAGCTCATGATTGTGTGCTTGGCGTACACTCGATTCTTCCGGAAAAAATCCGGATTTCCCCCTCTTACACATGGGATTTGATTCTTATTCTCACATTTTTTCATGATTCTTATTCTCTAACTAATGGATAAATGATGTGATTAATGGATAAAGAATATTTTATTATTCTTTATCCAATGAACAATGACTTGACCATCAAGAAAACTGATTATTATCGGTTTTGGGATATGACTAAAATCCCGACGCCTAAACGCGACTCTTTTTTTCCCTTTTTTCGAAAGACTTACTTAAAACAATTAACAAAAACTCATCAAATTAATAAAGACGAGCATGATTATACTACGAATCATTTTATTAAAACGGTGGTTGTAGTTATTGACTACGACTCACGGAAATTATATTTCTAAGCCGAAACCGCGCGACCAATACGCAAAAATGAAAAAACGTACGACGGAATGAAACTCACGCTCCGGGCGCGCGCTCCACGATGCATGACGATTTTTGTTATTTTTATTTCTTTTCAAAATCTTTATTTATCCGAAAAAGGGGTTAAAAAAATTGGTGTCTACAGTAGTTACAAATTATGTAACACGTCGCCTGGACATCTGGGGAATGTTGGAGACATCAGTTTAACATTGACATAATATAAGAGGATTGGGAGGAATTTAAAAATGAGGAAATGAAGAAGTGGAAGTCTAAGGTCACGAAACTTTTTGGAAGGGATCCAAAGATCCAAGCTAGAGATCCTAGGGAACAAGGGTCCAATGCTACTATCATTGGAAGCAATGTGGATTTCCTGCCATTGAATCTTTGGCCAAAAATGGAAAAGGATGAGCTATTGAAAATAATAAGCGTCTGCAAAGCATGGGGAGAAGGCATTGTCAAAAAATACTTTCTCCCCGAACTCATGATAAAATACCACAAGTCCATAGTCTGTGAAGGCAGTTTGGGCGTATTTAGCAGTAAGTATAGGGTAATCCAACTGGAAGAAAATAAAAGTTTCAAAAAACTCATATAGTACAAGTGTACTTGCCTATTGTGGTATGAACGTTTGTTGGAAGGAGGCATCCCTATATTCCCTGGCAAAGACTACTCGGATGATGATGATCCTGATGTTGATGAAAACGAGGAGCCACAAATCATCATCAGTTTCGCCCATCTCCATTCTTGACATATCAAGCAATATTTTAAATTTCTTAGTGATTCTGGTGATAGTGCGTAGTTTAGAACCTGTCTAGGAAACTATGTATCTATTGACTTAGTTGAACTTAGTTAGTGAATATCTTCTTACAGATGTTCATGATTAGACAAGATTATTTCATTGTGAAGTAATTTTTATTTTGTTATACCTTTTTCCAATACATATCCAAATTATAAAAGTTGCGGACTTAAATAACATTGTTCATAAAATGAACAGAGGGCTCAAGGGATTAATCTTAGGCACAAACGCCTAAAAGATGGTATATAAAGTTTTAGATTTATCAACAAATTGATTTATTCTATATAATCTTAAAACAAATGACAATCAAAGAAAAATTAAAATTCCTTTTAAAAAGTCAAATGTACTTAACCAGTAACCGATCCTAGAAGTTATTGCAAAAATAACCGTTAGACAGATTACTTGGTTATTTAAAGAAACATAGCTACAACATGATATCATAACATTTTCATTTCAAAGCATCAAAATGGATAATGAAGCATATGCAAATTTGGTGGCTGAATTCGATGATGACTGCTTCAATCATCGTTACGCCTTTAATGGCATAGAAGAAGATAAGGGGTCTTTTATTATAAATCAAAGAACCAGATAGATAGAGAAGATGGCACAGGTTTTTGGAGATGAACCTGTCGTTGAGCCAGAAGACCTTGAATTAGTCGAATCAAGCGCTACAAAGGTTGGTTCTAATATGGACCTCTTATCCATCTACATTTGGCCTAAGTTGGAAGAAGTATCACAAGACAAACTGCTAACAGTTTGTAAAAAGTGGGAAAAGGAGATCTCCACCACCTTCAACTTCCCAAGACCTCAAAGAATGAACTGGATGTATGCAAAAACTCTAGTTCTTTCCAGTACCAAGTCCTCCCTCAAAGTGGTTAGGATGGAAGAGGGTCAAAACGAACATCAAGAGAGAATAATTCACTTTAAATGTTTGTGTGAATTATGGAAGTTGCCTATCCAAGAAAGACACTTCCCTTCCTGGATGATCACTGTGCTGATTGATAGGAGATATGCCTGGGATGACAGTCACCAAAGAAATCTCTTTGAAGCAAAGTTCAAGCACTCCCTTGAAGATGGATATTACTTCGGAGTTACCAAGAACAATGCAGGGTACGAGCTAGAAGCTAGAGAGTACATGATGATGATAAAAATATTGTGTAGGGAACATTTCAAAATGTTGCCTCTAAATACAATCCATTTGAATTAAAATGTTCTTAATGACAATGTTACCTCAAATGGTAGTATTGTCAATAATATATTTTCAATGATTAATTCGCTCTAGCACAAGTTTCTGATTCACCAAATTGAATCAATCATACGCCCATTTATTAACTGTATTCCCTAAAAAACTGTTTTTAGTTTCCTACGATATTAAGCGGTTAGGAAACAATTATTGAACAATTAAAGCGCCTAAGTCTTTATATATGTGATCTCCAAAGGATCTTAGACTAATACCAAAATGGATTACACATATCTTCCCATGTTTCGTCAAACTGCTCCAAAAGATATGCCATACTCATCAAAATGCTTGAATCACCACAAAGCATTAAGTATCATATTTGGAGATAAGAATGAGTTTACTAAGCATGAATCTACAAGATCGACCTCCTCTATTCAAAAATACTTTGGAGACAATCTTGTTATGCAACAGAACTCAGAGAATATAAGAGAATCTAAGGCCTTCCAAATAGGGTCTAATCTAGATCTCGTAAAAGAATTGATATTTTCAAAACTTAAAAGGACTGATCAGGTGATGTATCTTCTAGTTTGCAAATCATGGGGCAAAGTCATCACAAAAGAGATATGAAAACCTAAAATTCTATGGAAATATCTGAAAAGGCTCTTTGTCAAAGGAACTAAGAAGAAGGTTAAAGTTTACAGAATGGTGGATAAATCATCATCAAGAATCTTAGTACAATACAAATGTGCATGTCAGATTTGGTATGATCTCATGACCTACGATGTAAACCCTTGTTGGTTATCACCAAATAACCTTGCAAGTGTGAATCTTGAAGAAACTTTCTTAATAGATTTCACAACAGCTAGAAAGAAATGTGAAGGAATACGTGAAAGGTTATCCTTCTCAACTACTTTTAGTCATCCAAAAAGAGCATTTATTGATCACCTTAGAACAATGGAAGAAGTCACATTTAGAATACTACTAGATGATATTGGCTATAACCATTCGAAGTCCCTTTCTGCCTATAATTTGTGTAGTGCTGAGTGCATCACTCCACAAATCAGGGAGGCAATTTGTTACTACCATTTTCGGATGTCAAGTAACATTTATTGTGGTACATTGAATCAAACCTCAAAAGGTTTAATTTATGTTTTAACATAAGGGCCTAATATAAGTATAAAGCCCATTAAGCGAAGCCAACAGAGGTCAAAGTCAACAAAACCCAAAGGAAGATCATCGAGATTATCAGGAGATGAAAGTCAAAGGCAGTAAAAGAGTAGCAATCAAATGAAGATAATCAAAGGGTGGTTTAACATGAAGACAAACGTGCATTAGAGAGCAGCGGTTATTCAGCGCCAGAAAACGGTTAAGGTTTGAATCAAATATGATTCAAACATTTTCCCTCCCTAGCATGCATGGAAGTTACATGTTATGTTTCTCTATAAATCGAGAAACTATTATCAAGCAAAGGACACACAAACAATCCATCAAAACTGCATTTCTTAATTCCTTAGCGTAGCTTAGAGTTAGCATAGCCCAACCCCGCTTTACTAACATCACTAATGAATTAGTAAAAGCGTTGCTAGCTTTCTCTCTCTAGAGTTCTCTCCACGTACTTTGTATGTTGGTCACCATGGCCAAAACTACTAGAGCTCAGAAGGCAAGTCAACCTAAATCTTTGTCGGAGAAGAAGAATGGACCTCATTCTGATTCTCAGGCGAAGAAGATGAAATCAATGGATGTCATTCTTGGAGTGGCGAGTTTGGAAATTGATAATGAGACGGAGATCATCAACGAGGAAATCCTTTCTCCGCGATCATCTTTGCGAGATCTCCAGAAGCAATCAGAGCTGAGAATGAATTTCTCACAATGGCTGGATACGATTCAGATAACAAAGAAGCTGATTTCAGTGGAAAATCGGAGGAGTGAGGAAATTGATGCAGGTAATCCTATTCCTATTTTGTTTTCTCCTGTAAAGGAAGCAAGTAATGTAGTTCAGAATGCTGAATTGAACAATGAAAATCTTGTTAAAATTGAATTGGAGGATATTTAATCGAAATTGGATTACTGGAATTCTGTTGTTTATTGTTATGTTGTTGGTGCGAATCCTCCTCAACATGTTATGGAGGGATTTATTAGACGAATTTGGAGGAATTGTGGTGTTAAGAAGGTTGCAATGGTGAAATTAGGGATTTATGTAGTGAGATTTAGATCGATGGACAAACGAGACCAAATTTTGGTGGGAAATTTTCTTTCGTTGTCAATAAGCCTGTAATTGTAAAGGCTTGGGATTCGAACCTGGATATTCAGAAGGAGGTGTTGAAAGCTCTCCATACTTGGATTCAATCGAAGCTTGACTTCAAGTACTGGGTTGAGAAGTGTATTTTTAAGATTGCAGGATCATTAGGAACTCCAATTAAGCTTGGTCAAGCCACAATCAAGCGAGAGAAACTGCAATATGCTAGGATGATGATTGAAATGTCTATTGATCATTCATTTCCTGATCACATTGAATTTCTCAATGAATGTGGCCAAGTTGTGAAGGTTGAAATAGTTTACGAATGGAAACCTAGTTTGTGTGGGAAGTGTAAGGGCATGGGGAACAACCAGGAGGAATGTAGGAAGCCTGTTGGTAAACATCTTTGGTTGACAAAGGTTCCTAAGCCTACTGTTGTGATGCCTGTGAGAGTTGAAGCTGAGGTTGGTGAATTTCAAGTGGTGAAGAAATCAGCTAGGAAGAGTGCAGAGAGGGCTATTGGTTCTGTGTTGAAAAATGGTTTTGAAGTTCTCATGAATGAGCAGAATCAGGGGGGTATTGGTTCAATTGTGTGAGGGTGACGATGTGGGAAATAGTACTGGTGATGATGCAGGAGGGGAAGGGCCTCCTGAAGGGGATGGATAGGATCCTATGTTGGAATGTCAGGGGAATAAATCATACTCAGAAGCAAAGAGATGTTAAGAAATTGCTTAGAATGAAAGCTTTGGGTATGGTGAGTCTCCTTGAAACAAAGGCAAAGGCCTGCAACATGGGCATCCTTTACTTGAACCTCTTTGTTGGTTGGTGTTCTGTTAGTAATTCAACCCATCATAAGGGTGGAAGGATTATTGTTGCCTAGATTGGTTGTTTCTAGTCAATTGATCCATTGTAAAATCAAGCCTGTTACTGGGAATGGTTGTTTCTATGCTTCCTTTCTGTATGCCATGAATGATGCTCAGAGTAGGAAAATTGTTTGGCAAGAATTGGAGGGTCATGCTAGCTATAATTCTGAACCGTGGATGCTGGCTGGTGATTTCAACTGTGTTATGTTTGTGAATGAAAGGGTTGGTGCACCTGTTAGACCACAAGAAACAGATGATCTTTGTAATTGTATGATGAATTGTGGCTTACAAGATCTGTCTAGCTTAGGCTGTTTTATACATGGAATAACAAGCAAGCTGAAGATAGAAGAGTTTTTTGCTAATTAGATCGGGTTATGGTGAATGAGCAATGGCTGAGTTATTATCCTACAGCTGCAGTGAACTTCATGCTTGAGGGCTCTTTTGATCATTCCCCCAATGTTGGTGTGTGTTTACCCTCAGATGGAGCTTGGGAAGAGACCGTTTAAATACTTCAAAATGTGGTGTGCTGCTCCCAATTTTGATAGTATTATCTTTGAGTGCTGGACTAAAGCTGTCCAAGGTACAAAAATGTTTCAATTCACACAGAAAATGAAGCTCATTAAAGCTGAGTTGAAGAAGCTTAATAGAGAAGGATTTTCTGAGATTCATGTTGCTGGTCTGGTGGCTTTCAAGGATCTTGAAAGATGTCAAAATGAACTTAATATGAATCCTGGTAATATGGAGTTGGGCACTGCAGAGAGATTAGCAGCTCAGCATTATAAGCAGGTGCATAACCAGTACATCTCTTTTTTGGCTCAAAAAGCAAAAATGGCTTGGTGTAAAGATGGTGATGAAAATTCTAGCCTTTTTCACCAAGCTATAAAAGCTAGGAGAATTCAAAATACTGTGTATGTTATCTTTGAAAGTGATGGTGTGTGGAGAGAAACCCCTGAGGAAGTCAATACAGCTTTCCTTGACTACTATCAGAACCTACTTGGGACTGCTTCTAGTAATAGGAAACAAGCCCATGCTGAGGTTATAGCCTTGGGTCCAGTTGTTACAGAGGAGCAGGCTACAATGTTGGAAAGGCCTTTCACAGCTGAAGAAATTCATAAAGCTTTGTTTTCCATCCCTGGAGACAAAGCTCCAGGTCCTAATGGATTTGGGAGTTATTTCTTCAAAGACACTTGGGGCATCATTGCCACTAAGGTGACAAATGCAGTGCTGGATTTCTTTACCAGTGGTAGATTATTGACACAGGTAAATTCTACCATTCTTACTTTGATTCCTAAAGTAAGCTGTCCTCATAATGTCTCTGAATTCAGACCAATTACTTCTTGTAATACGATTTATAAGTGTATTACAAAGGTACTTTGTAATAGACTCAAGATGATTTTACCTGATGTGATAGCTGAAAATCAGGGGGCTTTCATACATGGGAGGTATATCATTCATAATGTGATGGTTTGTCAGGATCTTGTTAGATTTTATGGGAGGAAAAATGAAAAAGCTAGTTGTTTGATAAAGCTAGACATGAGAAAGGCATATGACACCATAGAGTGGGATTTTTTGGAAGAAATGTTGGTGGGACTGAAATTTCCTAAGAAGATTATTGATCTTATCATGGTGTGTGTGAGATCCCCCAAGTTTACTTTGATGATTAATGGTTCCACTCATGGGTATATTAGTTCAAAAAGGGGATTGAGGCAGGGAGATCCTATGTCCCCCCTCCTCTTTGTGGTGTGTATGGAATATATATTAAGGGTCATGAAGAAAATAAGTGGGTGTCAAGGTTTTGGGTTTCATCCTAGGTGCAAAGCTATGCAATTAACTCATCTGGTGTTTGCAGATGATATCATCTTATGTTGTGAAGGTAAATTTCCTTCTGTGTACCTGATGTTACAAGCCTTCAAGCTGTTCTCAGAAACTTCTGGGTTGTGCATAAATGAACAGAAATCTGAGTTTTATTCTGCAAATATGCCTAGGGATGTGGTACAAAGAATAGAAGATGTGTCTGGTTTTAAACACAGCATTATTCCTTTTAAGTATTTAGGCATTCCTATTTGTTCTAAAAAGGTCTCTGTGGCTGAATGCAACTGTTTGGTGGAGAGAATTTGTGCCAAAATTAAAACTTGGAGTAGTAGGCATGTGTCTTATGCTGGTAGAGCATGCTTATTAACTCAGTGCTGCTCAGTATACATGTATGTTGGGCCCAGGTGTTCATCTTGCCTACTAGTGTTCTGAAGGATATAGAGAAGATCTGCAGGGCTTTCCTATGGGCTGGGACCTATTATAGTGCAAAACCTGGGAATGTCCGCTGGTCTAAAGTTTGCTCTCCTAAAGCTGCTGGTGATCTGGGTATTAGGCAAATAAAGGAATGGAATAAAGCTATTTAAGCCAAGTATGTCTGGGCTATAACTTGCAAGCAAGATAACCTATGGATCAGATGGATCCATTCGGTTTATGTGAAAGACCAGGACTGGTGGGATTATAAACCACCAACAAATTGTAGCTGGTACTAGAAGAAGTTATGTCAGATCAAAGAAGAAGTTAAAAGACACTATTCTCTTCATGAAATGAGAAGCATGGCTAGATATAGTGTTCAACATGTCTATAATAAGCTGGTTGGGATTCATGCGAAGATCTATTGGGATACTTCTTTTATATGGGACAGATTAGTTGTATCAAAGCACAGATTTATTGGATGGCTCTCTATACAAGGGAGGCTTAGCACAGTTGATAGGTTGCACAACATTGGTGTATTGGATAATAGCAGATGGTTGTTATGTTTGCATGGTAATGAGAGCCATGTACACTTATTTTTCATGTGTGATTACTCTCATAAACTGGTGCTGATGTTGTATGAGTGGCTGGACCTGAAAAGCAGGCAGTTTTGGTTACAAAGAATTGTTTTATTTTCAAGGAGAAGCAAGAAGTCAGGATTCAGGAGGAAGGTGTTCTCAGCTGCTATTTTGGCTGCAGTATACTGGATTTGGTGGGCACGAAATGAAGCAACATGGAATGCCACTGTATGGAGACATGAGAAAGTTTTTAGGATGCTTAAGGAAATTTTGATACATAGAATTACAGCTGTAATGCCAAGACGCATTACAAACACATATAGGGAATGGTTCAATTGTATATGTGGTAGATAACTTGTTCTTTGTTTGTTGTCTGGTTCCTGCCAGATAGTTTAGGTTGTAAATTGTTCTTTGATAAGTCTATATACATCTCTATTACTTAGCAAAAAAAAAAAAAGCATAGCCCAACCCCCTTCTGGGGTTATAGTTTAGTTCTTTAGATTTAGCTTTGGCATCCGAGCATTTTCTGGCGCCATTAGACAAGATCTCTCATTCTCCGATTGAAGCAAGGAACCATGGAGGTAACAGCCTTCGTGTTTCCCCTTTAGTTGTCCAGTCTGGCTTATCCCATGTGTGTTGTAAAATTGATCTCTAAGTTTGTGGCATGTATGGGAATTCTATACTTTAATTAAAAGTTTGATTATTGTTTGCTCTATTTATTGCTTTTCGCCTGAAATTAATTTGTTGTAGTTTGATCATTAATTAAATTGCAACAGAGTACGTTAGCAAGGTTTTATCTAATTAAAACCAATAACCCCTATGGACTAAGTCTCCCAAGTAGGGATGGCAATGAGTCTAGGACCCTACCAAGACCCACCCAGACCCTACCCTAAAATTAGGGTATGGGTCTTAATTTTTTGGACCCTATGGATAAGGGTAGGGTATGGGTCTTTGTCCTATCGGGTAAGGATAGGGTAAAGGTCCACTCCTCAAATACCCAGACCCTACCCAAACCCTA
The DNA here is from genome assembly GCA_947646795.1 of Beta lomatogona. Lineage (NCBI taxonomy): Eukaryota > Viridiplantae > Streptophyta > Magnoliopsida > Caryophyllales > Amaranthaceae > Beta > Beta lomatogona. The sequence continues at coordinate 8,824,051 of CANSNZ010000927.1, read as the reverse complement.
CACATAGACTCATCTAAACTAAAATATATATTTTTATTTTTTTAAAAATTAAAATAAATAAATATATATATATATATATATATATATATATATATATATATATATATATATATATATATATATATATATATATATATATATATATATATATATAAACATATCCTTCCAGCAGACTTCCAATAAAACTAAAACCCTCCCTTAGTTAGGAACCCTAGCCGCAAATCGCAATCACGTAAAAATATATTTATTTATATTTTGATGTATGAGACTTTTGGGATGTGCAAAAAATATGTATTGGTATGGAATGTAAGTGATATTATGTGTGCTAATTGCAAAATTAATATATAAAATTATGCTTAACGATTATATATACATGTGAAAATGTAAGCGGATTTATTTTTGTGTTGGACCCATTTTAGACCCTACCCAGACCCTATAGGACCCTACGGGTAAGGGTCCTAAAAAAATTTACCCTATGGTATGGATAGGGTATGGGTCTACATCCAAAAGTTATGGTATGGGTAAGGGTCTAGCTTTACCCTACCCAGACCCTACCCATTGTCATCCCTACTCCCAAGGCATTCACTACTAAACTATTGGGTGTCCATTGACTTGTTTGCAAGGTCAACCAACTGATTTTGCACCAACAAGGAGGATTGTCCAATGGTGTGATTACAATGTCTCCCCAAATTGAAGCATCATAATTTCCAGATTGTTGGTTGGTTGCCATTTTTGGTTTTATAAAAGGAGGCTGAAGGTTGTAGTCGGAGTAATCATAATCGAAAGAATACGGAGGGTTATTAGAGATATAGAATGAATCAGCTTGAGAGTAATCGTATGGATGCAAATTGCAATTAGTTTGGAAGAAGCCCAGCCAAGCATGGGTAATTATAAGAACAATAGCCAATATTGCTAGTAAAATCACCCCTACATCTAGCGGATGCCAAGATGAAAGTGTAACCTTCTCATTTTCTTGATTTTCTATATCCACATCATCAAAGAGTTTTTGGTAGTTTTCTGTTTACATTGTCGTTGGAATTCAATGCTACACAGTATTCACACAAATCTGATTGATTAACCAGGAGAGAAAGTTACATGAGGTTATATAGATCTTTTTTCTAAAAGGTGTTTATATAGATCTGTCTTCTTGTAAACTCCCAACACCACGAGGATTCATATAACTATGGAGTACTAATACTAATCTTTTTAGGAAAAATTGATTATAATAATCCAACCTTTGAGCCGTCTGCTCAAATTAATCACCTTTTGATTATTTTTTAATAATCCAACCTTTTACCACGATCCGCTCATATTGAGTCATAAGACCGGTAACCTGTTGAAGTTGTAAAATTAAAATAATTTTATTTATTTTGTTTTTTTTCATTTTTCTCCTCTCATCTTTGACCTCTTACTCCCTTTGTTTCTCTCTCCTACCTCTCTTCCTCCCCCTCACCACCGCCCTTCCACCCCCTCCCTACAGCCTGTGAACAACCCCACCCTAGCTGCCAACAAGCACCCTCTCCCCACTCCTTGTGACCACCCCACACCCCCTCTGCTGCGATCGCTCACACTCCCACCCCCTGCGAACAACCCCCACTCCTACCGCCTGCAAATACTTCCTCCCTCCCCCCGCGAACAACCCCCACGACTTTCATATAATACATAATTATATCGTCCTCAAATAATATCACCATCAAATAAAGGAAAAAGAAATTGTAAAAAAAAACAAAAAAAAAACTGAAGTGAGCTTCAAGCTCTTCACGCTCATGACTAGTAGCAATGGGCATCACATCTTCAATCCTCAGCTTCGGCTTCAAAACCTCTGTTCCAGAAAAAAAAGAAAACGAAAATCAATCAATTACTATAAATGAAACAAAAATCAATCGATTTGAGAACAAATTGAGATACCCTAAATTACCGGCATCAGTTGAGAAAGAGCGAGAGATTAAGGTAGAAGAGAAACGAAATGAGGAGGTAGAGGGACGAGGAGCGAGAGAAAAGGATGGTTTAACAATGGAGGAAGATGAAGACGAAGAAAGGGCTTTGAGGTGAGAGAAAACAATCTCGCAACATGATTGAAATTTGCAGAAGATGAAGATGATGAGATTGTGTTCTGGATCTTAGGTCACCCCCTTTTGTGTGTTTAAATTGGGGGTTTCGGGTGGATTTTTTTTTTATTGGGGTTGGGGTGTTGGTTTGTGGTGGCGAGGAGAGAGAAAGGAAGGCTGGAGAAGCTGGTTTGTTGGTGGTGGAGTCAAAGAGGGGTGGAAGTGGTGGTGGTGGTGTTTGGCAGTGGTGGTGTTGGACCATTGGTAGCTAAATTATTTATAATTAAAGTTAATTAAAATTAAAAAGATCAATTAAATTAGAACGAATAAGAATAAGACACGTGTTTAATTAATCTATTCTACTGGTAACCAATCTATTTCAACAGGTCATGGTTCAATATGAGAAGATCATGTTAAAAGGTTGGACTATTAAAAAATAATCGAAAGGTGGGATTAATTTGAGCGAACGGCTCAAAGGTTGGATTATTAGAATCAATGATAATTGGTTTTACAATGATTAGTAAAAAAAGAAATGTATTTACCAACAAAAAATATAATTCAAAATGTTGAATTAACATCAAAATTTTACTAACTTCTCATATGATTTAGATTTTATAAATGCTACCTCTTATCAATTTTAAAAAGGATTTTTTTTTCAGGCCAAAATCATCCGGATAAGTTAAATACATTATGATATTTTGGGAAACAAAAGATACTCCAAAAATCTAGCGAGAGGTAGAATAATCAAGTAAAACGTTCTATAAAGGTTGCAATATATTACTAACTTTTTTCTGAAAACATTGGTATGCAACAAAATGACTCCTATCTATTGGGAAGGTAGTAAATTAACAAAAAAAAAAAACCCTAACAAAATAAATAAATAAGATATTGCGTCAACCCCAACGGTCAACAGAAAAGGATAGCCGATAGTTAGTCAAAGTTATCTCTTCTCCTAAATGCTTTTAGTTATAACTTCAAGCATCTAACATAAGTTATTGGCAACAAGAAAACCTAGTCGCAACAAACCCTCTCGCCCAAAACTCTCCCCTTTCCCCACAAAACTCTTCCCCGCGAAAAGACACATAGGGGATCGCCACCACCAGAGCAACCTCGGCGCTTTGTCAATGGCATCGAGCTCCCCCTGCCGTTCCGGCCGCTCCTTTTCGGTTTCTTGTTTTCCGCATCCTACTGTACACTACCTTTTTCAGGTCGGGGTAGAATCTCGACATTAAGGTGCCGCGCTGCCGCGATGATGGTCCGGCAGCAGAGGAGAGGTAGGTCGTGTGACACGCCGTAGGTATTACCGACGGCGGCCTTGCGGGTAGTTATAAGTTTTTGGGGGCAGTTCTTGTTGTAGTTGGTTGCGATTTTGGTTTAGTGTGTAACACCCCAGAATTTCAAAGACCGAAAAGAAAGAAATAATAATATAATTAATAGGACGATGGCGGAAACATCGTCTTCTGGGAATGTCACTACTACAAGATTATTGTTTATATAACTAAGTGATAAAAACAAACATAAGTAAATACTATAAGTAAATTAATTACTTAGATTAAAATCGAAATGAGAAAACTATCTCAAACTAAAGAGAAGTCTAGAACTAAAACTCCTAATAGATTATTTCTCGCATCTCAACCCGAGCCCAAAATCAAAGAAAATCCCCATCAACAAAACCTGCAAAATATACAACAAATATCCACAATCAGTGGGGAGTAACTAGCAGTTCTCCCAGAACAATAGCAATCAAAGCACGATTCAGAAGAAGATTATTAAGAAAGGAAATAATTAAGTCAAGTTAACTACAATATGCATCCACTTCCATATAACTCACAAATAACGCAAATGAATAATAAATAGCAAGTGAGTTGGATAAAAATAAATAAATCATCTCAAGAGTACTTTTAGAAAAATAAAAGTATAGGTAAAACAAGTGTCTGAGACAGAAACCGAACGCTAGTGATTCGCAAATCACTTCCTAAGGTTTGTCAGATCGCAATCTCCGTGTCGCCTATGGGCTTACGTTCCCCACTGCCTGTGTCTAAGAATGGCCAAACTCCCGATGCAGGGTAGAACACGCAGAACTCCCTGACCTCTCGGACGACAACAATTAACCCAGGCTTACCCCTAGTTCGCAAACCAGGTGGTTGGCATGTTCTTCACCGGGGACTACATCTATCCCACCGGATGTTCTTATCTCAAATAAAATCATAAATAACATCAAAGTATCATTCATCTCAAAAATATTCGTCAAAAGGGATGCCACCCGGCCTTATACCCATAATTCATCAAAAGTAATTTTTCAAAAATCTTCAAAGTAGTAACTCACAAATTTACAACAAATATCTCCAACCACAATACTTTAAACATCACCAAGCATCGACAATGATAGTGAAGTAGTTTTTACAGCAACCACAATTCAATCAAAAATACACCACCAATTAACTCTAAATCATATTCATTAAAAGAGTAATAACAATTAAATCATTTTATTTCATAAATCAAACCTAAACATGTGGTTACCCAAATGATGCATAGTGTATACTACTGAAAATCAGTAACCAAGAATATATTAAATTATGAATTATTTCTGATTTACAAGCCCTCAAATAATTTAAAAGTGTATCCTCAATTTCACAACAAAAACACCATAATAATTATGAAACTAACAAATTCGAGCAGTCAAATCACACAAAAATTATCATATGACCCTAATGGCTCTACTGACATGGTAAAATTTTTATTTATCATTTTCGGACTCCAAAAGTATTTTTAACAGTTAATATACAGATTCCTCAAATAAGCCATTATAATAATTAAAAATATAAAAAGACGCCCAAAAATTACCAAAAATTTACATAACATGTAAAAACTCACGGAAATACATATTATTCAAGTAAATTAATTTTTCTGCCTCTACAAATAATTTTCATGAATTAAATACTGACAGAACAGAAATTACAAAAACAGATATATCAATTAATTAAAACAGTAAACAGTAGGTAAAAATTGTTCTATGCATGGAATACATTATACGCATGTAACATGATCTAAGAAAAATGATTTCATCAATTTTAACAGTTGTTCAATAATTATTATGAAATCTAGCATAAAACACACAAAATACTAATTAAATCAAATAAATATTAAAAATCATGCAAAAATTATTTTTCTCTACACAGTATACACATAGCATGTGTCACGTATGTTTATGTCAAATTTCGTCAAAAATCTCATTCAAAAAGTATTTTAAACAATTCCTAACGTAGTAATCTAATACCGAATAATACCCTAATCACTATGGTTCTAGGATAACAACTAGTTACCTGGATCGTCGGGAGGAGAGCTGAGTCTAAAGAGATAATCACGAATTAAACATGCAATCCAAATCCTCTTCTAACCCCAAGGCATAACGAACGAAAATTGTAGCAACAAGACTCTAGGCATTTCTTCTTGAACGTTGAAAACTCTTGTTTCGTACTGCTCTGTTACGACCATGATTCCCGATGATCAAAAGCTCAGATTCTAAATCGCTCCGGTCAGAATGTAGAACAAAATGTTATAAACGTTGTGTCCAAAATTGAAGACAATCTAACGGTTAGATATCCGGCTACGGTTATTTTCGTGAAGGTGCGACAGGAAAAACCGGGTTGAACTTTCTATTCTTTTGCTCTTCCTTTTCTCTCTTTCTTTTCTTGAAACGGTGGGGGGTTAAATGAGAATGATGCTGCTGAACTTCTTTGAATAAAAATAAGAATTTTATGGATGTTTAATGGTTGAAATAAAGGGTTTTAATGAAGGAGAATGATTAGGGGGTTACAAAGCAACAAAGAGTCATGAGAAAAACAAAAGAGAAAAGAAAAGGAGAAGGCTCCCCTTAATCCTTCACTTGGCCGGCTTCCCCAAGCCCAACACCCACACAAAACTTTCGGCCCAATTCAACAATGATCCATGCTCCGAAAGCCCGTTACGCGATAAAACGATTAATTCCTAAATCGCGCCTAAACTTTGAAAATACTTAATAATGAAAATAATTCTAATGAATTTTATTATAAATATAATGCACACATTAACACACCATCTAATGAAATAACAATTCGGCTCCCAAATTATAAAGAATAAAAATCATTGATCTAGAGAAAATAATAAATTATTTATTTTTATTTTTTTTACGAAAAGAATATCATTTTAAAATAAACTAACACCAAAAATAGAGAGTGAAAATTACGGGGTGTTAATATGTGTGTTTGTCTTGCTGGGTAGATCTGGTTATTCTATGATCTAGGAAATCAGGTTGAATAGGTATAACTTTAGGTTTCTATGTGTTGGCGAAGAACAAAGGTGTTTATCTCTATCAAGATCTTTGTTCTCATGTCCTGTTAGAACCTAAATTTGTCGTTGTTCGATCTTCTTCTTTAAGGATTGCAGGTTTCGGTTTCGATCTGTGGATCAGATGGTTGGGTGAGGAAATATAGAAATTCACTTCACCATATGATTTTGTGATGGCTTTGGATGTCATTACAACTGAAAAATGCATCTTGTGGGAGGCCCTCCAATTTGATTTAGGGCAAGTTTTGACCTCCACAAATGCCGAGATTTTCCCTCTTTAGGAAAAACTCATGCTACCCTCAGTGCAGGGTATGAAGTCACGAAAGAATGTGACTTCCTTCGAAGCTCCATCTTTGGAATCCCATGAAGATTTCTTACTTCAATTTACATGGGATGTCTTGTGCACCTGTGATTCTACAAGACCTCCTTTGGTAATCCATCTTTGAAGTTCGTTTTTATTTAATCTATTGATAGTACCCATCACATATCAACAATTCGTTTGATGCAGGACAACAAGGTCCTCTCCAACAACAAGCGTCCAAGGGAAGTTTCCAGAGTAGTTTCCTTCATATGTAAGGTAGCGTTGTGGTTTGTACTAGGGGTGTTCAGAAAAACCTGCCCCGAATTACCCGTTGACCCGCACAAAATAGCCGAGTCAAAATCTAATTTTTTTATTTTTATTGGGCCAGGTCCCCAACCAGATAAAAAAAGAAAACCTGAGTCGGATAATTGGCCACATATAAATTGCACGCGGGTACCCGGTACCCGGCTCGATTTAACTTTGGTCTTAGGATACCTTACATGCTTTTAAGTTTTGGGCCTTATACTACATAGCCCACAGGCCAGTTACCTGCCCTGCTTTTGACGTTAGAGTTTTTGCAGGAACCCTAATCCCTAATGCCTCTCACGACCAGCAAGAGAGAGAAGAAGAAAGTTCGAGATTGTTCCGAAAAGGCAAAAGAGAATCATGCTTTTATGGTGAGAATTGCAGGGAGGAGAGAGAAAAGGACAGTAAGAATAAAAGAGAAAACATGGAGATTACAAGTTTATTAAATGGAGATTACAAGTTTATTGCCATGGTTAATGGAAACAAAGCGTCTTCACTTTCTCCGTCCCATGTCTTCACTTTCTCCGTCCCATGTATGTTAATGTGAGTGTGCTATGAGGAGAAAGGGATAAGGATTGAGAGGTTGAAAAAAGGATCGATAAAATCCTAGATCAAATGAAATTCTAAAAAAATTAGAGGTACAAGGAATTTCGCATGTGCTCTACCAAATGTGATTTAAGTTAAACTACATTAAAAATCAAAAAATAAATTGAGTCAGGTACCCTATGACCAGACCAGGAAAAACCGGGGGTACCCGATTTGCGGGTACCCGGTTTTTCCTAGTCGGGTCATGGGCTGCATTTCAAGTACCCGCATATCCAGGTACCCAAAAAACCGAGTACCGTATTATGAACACCCCTAGTTTAGACCTTCGAGCCAGTTTTATTTTAACAAGGTTGTAATAGCTAGTTAAGCTCATGTTAGTGTTCTTTTGGTTTTTCGTCATTAGTTTGTATGTTTCTATAGTTTATACTTCTGTTTTTAATTAATACAAATCTTCGCAATGTTAAAAAGAAAAACATCTAACATTTCCCTTCATATCAAAATTGTGTGTTTAATAATCCATCAAAACGCATTACAGCTAGAAATATTTAACCACAAAATGATTTTTACGTGAAACAACAAAAAAAAGTTAAATCATGCATAACACTTAGTCCTCGTCCATTCCAGCTCCAGCGGCGGCAGCCTGATCTCTCCTGGGTCCACCAGCTTGTTTTGCCATTATGATCTGCAGAACAGACATGACCAGTAGAAGTAAAATAACTAAAAGAAGCTCAATAGGTAATCAGGAGAACATTAAAGAACACAGAGACTAACAAAAGCCAAAGTATTCATGCATTCTAAACAAGAATTTGGAGGTAATTAATTTGTTAGCTAAATTTTACTTGATTCTCCACTCTTCCACTCATTTAAAAACAGCTTACCAGCTTAAACATCCAAAGCTTTAATCAGTTTGAGTTTCAGTGAAATTGAACTCAAGCACATAAACACTACATTAGTTGGCTTGCTTGTAGCATCAAAAAAGGAGGAAATCAAGAAAGCCGACAAGTCGCTGAACTGATGGATCTAGGTAAAATGAAAAGCCCTAGAGCACCCCACTTGTTTGTTAAACTTTGACTTTTAATTGTCAACGGAAAGCTCTCGTATGTTAGAAGTCAGCAAAACTTAGAGAGCATGGCCAGAAATTTGAGAATACAACTCACGACTCACGAGTATATAACAGGGTGAAAAAAGTTGTTGCAGGCGGAGAGTGAAGGCTGAGAAGGAAGTGAGGAGCAAAGATGAGGGATATGAAGCACCAAAGGACTGCAGACACTTACGGCTTGTTGAGCAGAAGGGATTAGAAGGAAAAGAATGTAAAGTAAGTAAGATATGTGACTTCCTATATTTGATTCTAAAGATTATGTTGAATTGCATAGAATTGGAAGTGATAGGAAAAGAAACTCAAAAAATGCTTACTTTCCTTTCCCCAAAAAATGGAAGGAATATAGAATGCAAAAGCTATCAACCTATTCTTCCCCTTGCCTTCCTTTGCTTACCTTTACTATTTCCTAACCAAGCATCAAATTCCTCTCAATTCCTCTCACCAAACCAAACACTAGAAAGTATAATACGTCCCTTTCCCTTTCTCCTCTTCTTTCCCCTTACTAAAATTTACCAAACAAGTTGTTAAGGTGTCAAAGTGTGTATGAGTGAGAGTGAGAGAGAGAGAGAGAGAGCGGCCGAGAGAGAGAGAGAGAGAGAGGGGGGGGGGAGGGGGAGGGGGAGGGGGGGGAGAGAGAATCGAATTTTCATATATCTAGATTTTCAAAAAGTTTTGCTCAGCCCTAGCAAGAACAAGCTAGAGCACATAGTTGAACTACAAGAGATAATTAGAATGAAAGATGTCCATCAAGAGAAACAATGAACACATAGTTTTACTTGAGAAAACATTTAGATGACACCTTTTCTCCAATTGAACAGTTAAAAAACCGATGGCAAGGCTTGGAGTTCATTTTTTTCGGAAGGAAAATACTATAACCCAACTATATATAAGTTATGATGGATGACATTTGAAGGACTTGGCCTAGACAGCCTTCTAAATGTTATAAGTGTTTCTATTAATATAAAATCCCAATATAAGAGCAGGCATCATACAATGACAAGTTAACTACTCGATGATTTGAGATGATTCCAGTTGACCCCCTCTCACTGTGCTACTTCTTACTTTATGGTTTATAGCTTAGCAGACTTGGTACTGTATTATATATTGGCAAAGTTAACGACAGAGGAAGAAGGTAGCTGTTGTCAAAGTAACCCATTTTTCGTTTATTAATAGACGTCTGAAAAAGAGATAAGTTTAAACGACATGTTGGAGGATACGATTTCAGTTGACCCCCTCTCATTTTGCTGCTTTTTTTTTCACTTTCTGGCTTAGCAGACTTGGTAATACTTTATATATTGTGGGAGTTTAAAGACAGAGAGGAAGAAGGTGAACTTTGTGAAAGTAACCCATTTTTTTCGTAAACTAATGGATGTTTAAAAAAGAGATAAGTTAAAATGACATGTCGGAGGATACTAGACGATGAATCTCTTTGCAAATAGCACATGTATAATGTATTGCTGGGCAAGTAAATAGAATTCTACCTTTCATGCTACAAAGCAAGTTTATACTCACCTGATCAACTCGAAGAACAGTGCAGACTGCATCAGCAGCGTACTTAAGAGCAAAAAACCTGTACAAAGTGTAGGTAAATAAGTCATGGATGTCTACCCAGAATGGATACAAGCTCTATGTGCAGTCAGCAGCTCCAATTGAAAGTTTTGTCAGGTCATTGGCAGAAGAGCAGACATTGACCCTTAAAACCTACTACCTCCGTTTCATTGTACATGCACCATTTTCCACTTCGGGATGTTTCATAATACATGCACCATTTCTCTATTTATTAAAGTTTCAAAATATAACAGTACTAACAAATTATACTACCCCTTCCTTTAACTGCATACATGAGTAAGAAAAGCAATCACAACACTCTCTCTCCTCACCCTTGGTTCTTGTGTCCAAAAGATATGGTGAATGTATTAAAAAAACAGAGGTAGTATTTATTAAAATTCAGAGTTGACACACAAGGATATCATGAGAAACTTGAAGCATCGATGGAAAATGACAAGAAGAAGAAAATAGTAAAACATCTTACTTGGTGACATAGAGATCCCAGATGTTCAAGGCTGAAACGTCCTTGCATGAGCCCTCCTCCAGGTCAATGCCCACTTTTGAATTCCCAGATGAATGTTCACTATATAATGAAGATATGATTTGCATTGCATCAAGGCCAGCATTCTCTGCTAGTGTTCTGGGCACCATCTCAAAACTTTCGGCAAACTTTGCAATAGCATACTGATCTAACCTGTAGATAGGTTAAAGCACATTAATGGTTCAGCATGATGGGTAAGAAATGCAATTGGAGCAACAGGGATGGTGAAGTTGTACAAGTCATGCCTCTTTAGAAATTCGAAATTCGATGTATCCCCCCCCTCCACCAAGTAAATTCCAATTTCCCCACGAGATTGTGATATGGGATTGGTATGTCTATAAAATAAGAATGATTGGAAAATAAAGAAAACCTAATTAACTGGTTTCAGGTTCTGCAGATCATACTCCGCTACTGAAATAGAGACCACTACATGTGATTATGTGAACAAATTAATGACAAGAAACAAAACATATAAAAGATAGAACTTGGTACAAATATGATGAAAAATAAATTAGGGAATGATACATGTATCGAAGATGTGCGATCAATTCATCCAACTATTCCTAAAGCAATCAGAAGAGACAGCTACATGACAACAAAATAGATACTAGAATATCAATGCTAATGCTCCAATCAGGTAACAATGACTTCTTTAACAAAAAAACGAGCATCCAAACAAGAACAATAGCAATGGATACTTTTTTCAAAATTACTAATAAAGGCAGTCCTCGATCTAACCATATGTCACTTGAATAAAGATCATGCAACTACATAAAATATTGGACAACTACATCCAAACTAATATTAGTGATACAGGGTAGAGAACTGACAGGTCAAAATTACATGCATAAAGATTACCATGACGTGGCATGCAAATTTCATGAATGAACCATTAAAACCTTTGATCGATGGAGAGAGAAAGAGATCGACCATGAAGCATAACTTCTAAGATTTCCAAGATAAATACTGTTCAAACAAGAATATCAAACCATGGAATCATAAAAGAGCTGTTCCGTCACATAAAGACTGCTCTGTAACAGAATTTTAACATAATATTCAATATATGCTGTTGCTTGATGTGTGAATTAACGTAATTGCATTAACATTTAAGATAAGAGTATACTTTTTCACTAGGTATGTTTAAAACCTTCAATATCAAAATACCATTACAACATATGGCTCTAAAAGTTTATGTATTCTAAGTTGTAATCTACAATACGTCAATATATGCTCCAAATATCTTGAATCACGATAATAAAAGGAAGCATTTTCCATTTGTCCACTCATGCCATGGAGGCCACAAAGGCGCATCATAACACTTGTGAGATGCCCAGCTTCCACTACATTGCGACCATAAACAGTCACAATCCTTTTATGAATCATAGTAGCCCATTAACATGACAAGATGCATTAGAGAATAAAATTAGTGCCAATTCAAGGAAAAGAAGTGCGAAGTCAATTATGCAAGCATAAAGATTGTCATGATGTGGCATGCAACACGCACAAAATGAATATCTTTCACTGATAAAAGAGAAACAGATTAACCATGACCCATATAACCACAATCTTTTAAAAATTCCAAAATGAAGTTGTTCAAATCATACATTATCCCACTAACAAGAAATAGTGCATCAAGTCTAACTGTATAACATAGGAAGACAATGGATATTTTTCTAGCAATAGAAATAGGCAAGACGTGTAAGCTGCATCATCTTAGCAAAAGGTGATTAAGTATCTAAGCTGGAAAAAGAGGAACTGACTAGATTGGTGATGATATAGAAACCGAATTGCCAGCTTAATCCAAACACACGTGAAATTAAGAAAAGCAGAATGGTGCACTACAAGTCAGTATGCAACCAACAAGTTATTAAGAATTAATACTGCCAAAGTATATACTGAGTCTAAGTCCCTACTTACCCTGTTTCCTTGAACGAAACCTCCTTCAGTCTCCTAGCTAACTCAATTTCAGTAGCTGCCGCACCAGGGACAAATCGACTATCCCTGCACATAGCCTGGCAGCAAACAGCATAACAGGTATATCAGCATCCTAGACTCACCCTCACATTTATTTGAACTACAAACCAGAGTGCAGAAACTCACCTTGTAAGTGTTTACTCCATCATCAACTGCTCTTTCCAGATCATCCAATATACTATCTGTACTTCCTCGTAATAGCACTGTTGTTACAGAGTTCCCACCTTCTTCGTTTCTCACAACAGTAACCTTTCAGAGGAAATTATATCAAAAAAGGATAAGAGAAGGATGAATCCTTACAGCCATCAATGGTAGGGGGGCTGGAGAGAAGGCATAAGAGATATAAAAGAACTAAAATCAAATTATAACACAAAAAGATGTAATCAATAAACCTACTCTTGTACCACCAATTTCCTGAACAACAACGGAATCGACATATCCCAAATCAACTGGGTTAGGCTGGCTGAGCTTCAACTGCGATACCATTAAGCACACACAAGTTAGGAAAACCATAAAGACAACTTAGAAAAAACAAATTGTTTTATATTTCTTACAAGGGCAACTGCGCCAGTTGTGCGACAAAATCTTCGCAACTCAAACTTAGAGCTGATTTTGAGGACCATAAGCCTGCAACCAAGAAGCAGAATCAGCGTCCAAAGAATCCGCCATCCTAACTTCGCTACAACATAGCTTATGACTAACTTATCTTGCCTCCTAAAGAAAGAAGCATTTTGCTATACAATGAAAAATCTACTCAATTAGTCCACACAATCCAGAACATTCAAAAAATTTCACATACATAATAACCCCATGGGTTTCACTAAATAATACTACGCAACTCGTATAGCCAACTTATCCCACCTATTACACCAGCAAAAGCATATAACTAGATCATGAAATATCATCCCAACGAAAAACACTAATTTAACGAAAACAAACCTTTGGACAACAGATTTTCAACCCTCCCCCCAACTCTCCGAAAAAGGGAAACAAGGTAAAAAAAAACGGAAAAAAGAGAAAGAAAAAGCAGGGCAATAGCAATGCGCCCATGTGCTAATTATCACACTCCACAGAAGCTTCTCTTACCAAGAGAAACAATCAGATATTAACAACAGGAATCCAAATCCCAGGTTCCAAGTTTTGACGACACAAGGATGGGATTCTGTCAAGGCTTCATATCTTCCAATAGACTCCTCAATTAATAGGCAGTGTGATGTGTCCATCACTACATGCTTGTAAGCTGGCTATTTGTTCATAACAACAGATGAACTGGAATAGGTTGCAATCAACCTCCCATATGGAAATTCTTTCACAAGCTCATAAATCTATCTGAACTCACCACCCCTAAAGCTTTCTCTAGCACTCTAGCTCATGGCCAAAAAATATAGTGAAAAAACAAAAATACAGCTTATGAATCCAAATATTGCATACTTGTAACGCTCACAGAAATGCAGTGCCATATCTCCTACAGCTCCACCGCTTACAACAACTTGGGCACCAGAATCAGCAACAGCCTTAATGAGCTCCTCGACTCTAGCTTCTTCAGTTTTTGCATAATTTTGCAGCTGCAAGGTTAAAAAAAAAAGGCTATATAATACTGCAATAGAATTCAAAAGTAGATAAAGCAACTGTATTTAGATTAGAATTTGTGCCTCTCAGAAACTGAATAATTAAGCCAAGAAGAACACAATATTTGTATTGGTCCATGTTACTCAGACTTGGCCATTAATGTCCAATATGTTTCCATATCTGATTGTCAAACAACTATTTCATGAAAAATTTGCATTAGTTGATTCGAAATGAAATAAAGTGCCAAGGTCAATAAAAGACCCAAGTCAGAGTATCATATACCTGACATGGGTACTTGACTTAACATGAAAAATCAAGCAACAACTATTTTCAAAACATTTTTATCCAACCATCATAGTAAACTGTAAATCGCCAGGATACCTGCTCAGCACTGTGAATGAGAACAGTTCCTTTTGTTTCAGTGGCTGACGTATCAATACCCTGCACAAAAACAGCAACCTGCAGAGGAACAGACATCAGTCGACAAAAGAGCATTAAGAGATAAGATGCATAATCAGACGATCAAGGGCTTCAACATAACTCTTTTGACCCTTATGTTCATCTAAAAATGACAAAACTCTGTCTAAAAATGAAAAAAAAATTGGTCGTCAAGAAACACCAATTATTTACTTGGAGTCTTAAGAAGGTCAAGATGTAATATATATATATATATATATATATATATATATATATATATATCCCCTAGCTAGTCAAGACACGGCAGGAAGGCTGTTTTCAGAGGTAACAAGCAAATAAAGATTCCCAAAGAGTGAAAGAATAATTATACACATATACAAAGCGATAACCCCTCCCTCCCCATTAGTTTGCCCCATTGAAGTTTGGTTACTTTTTTATTTTTGGTCGGACGATGTGATACAAGACAAAATTGGTGGGACAGTGTAGGGTGAATGTGAGAGTAAAGTGGTCGTTCCCATGGTCATTTCTAGTGTGGTGAAAGCCCACAAAAGAAATTGGGGAAAAGAGATGCAGACAGAGGGAGTAGTTGAAGAATTCTGAAAGAATAAATAGTAATAGTGAAACAAGTAGCAATTATAGTGGAGATGAGTGAAAGATACAGCCTTATCCTAAAAGTTACCATGAAAGTAGCGATTCGTTATAAAATAAAATGTGATCAAAGGAGAGAGCCAAACAGGAGATACTAGGCCAACATTTTGACCTGCACTTAGGAATGATATTAGCAACATCACAAAACTAGAGGAAGGGTGTCCTACTGGGTATGTCCCTGTAACGTTAGCACAACACAATTTTGTAAGTGAGCGTTCGATCAGTCAATCGCCACCCACGTGAATTTCTCAATGTTTCTTAACTCAACTTCTTCTCTTGTAAATCTTAACAATATCACACATCCTGGTACTCTAATCGATCCTTATAATCCACTGAATCATCTAAGCCACACCACTTTGACCATGAACAAAATTAAGATCTTAAAAGGCTATTCAATAAAAGAAATTGCTATTAACCAGAAAAGAGAGAATACTATTATATAAAATACTATCATCCAGGATGCAGAATGTCAATCTTAATTCCTTGACCTCATAAGAAAATGAGAAGGAAAACAAAGGACAAAAAAAGTAATAGCACTAATTAAGATACTCCTTCCGATTTCTAATTAATAATACAATCTTAGACTGTTCGCAAGATGTTTGCAGCAAAGAAAGACTAAGAAAAGGTGGCAAAAGAAAATAGGGACAGAATCACCTTCCTAGAAGACCATGAAAACAAAAAAAATCACTTGCCTTGGCTTTCTCCACTCGCTTTATGCTGCCAACAGCATCATTCTTCAAAACCATGCCTCGGACAACTGAAGAGTTATGCAAACCTCCTCCAACAATTTTTGCAACACGGACGTTATCTACATTGAAGTTTACAGGGTTCTTTGGACATACTTGGATGCAAGCCTATGAAATAGAGAAATTTGAAGCAAAATAAGAAATGAATAACATCCAATACTTCAAGAAAACTGATATTATGGGTATTGATGAGCAATGGCCATTTACATCTGCAATAAGACTGCATAGGACATCTTCCTGACCAAATTGTTTGCTTGCAACAGCGGCTTTCATCCGAGATATGACCTCATCCTTGTTCCTCACGTCCATATTCTCAGAACCTTCCTCAACCAACTCTTCCAAAATTTCAATTGCCTTAAGGAATTATGATCATCATTAAATGACAAGGTTATTTCAATAAGCATGCACCATTAAACAGGAGAAATGATGCTACAAGCATGGACAGATATGACAAACCTTACTAATTCCTTTGTTATATCCTATAATTATTTCACTTGGGTGCAATCCCATTCTTATGAGCTCTTCCGCACCTCGGAGAAGCTCTCCCGCAAAAGAGATTGTCAAGTTAGCTCCATCACCGATCTCCTCTTGCTGAGCCTTACTCGCTAAAACCAAGATTTTAGCAGCAGGGTGCTGTACCTCAAGCTCATTCACAATGGTGGCAGCATCATTTGTAATAAATTGCTTATCCAAGTGGTTAATGACCAACTTGTTCCTTCCTACACATTAAAAAAAATATCTCAAAATCCAAACAAAAAGATGTTCCTCAGTCTACTCAAGAACTCTAACTCACATTGCCCTTGAGACTCAATAGCAAGGATCAACAATAGAGTGGATCCATCCAACTCCAAGTGTGAGGCGCAGCTGATGTACGAGTTCCGTCTTGCTTTTTTCGGTCTTAAATCAAATTGTTTACAAGCATTATACATCCTAGTGTAAAAGATCCAATAACCTAAACAACTAACAAGTAACCTAAATTTCATCCATTCTCAGAAGCAAGGTCATTTCAATCCATTAAAACTAAACCCCATTTCTAAAACCTTGAAACCTAAAAATCCTCACACTAACACAACTCCACGACTAAAACCCTGAAACAAAAAACTCAAAAAAAAGCAAGAAACACTCTAACAAAAGCATATATTACCTTGTTTTAAACCAATTCAACATAACAAAACAAAAACAGTATCAACAAATACAAAATGAGGGTCCAAAAAATGAACAACCCAGTTGAAAAGAGATGGCAAAAAACAAAACCCAGAAATCAGAGAGAGAAAAATATACCATTAGGGCCAAGAGAAGTACGGGTCATGTCAGCGAGCTCTTTGCAAGCATCGATATTTTTAATGACGGCTTCTTCGAGGCCAGAAAGATGGCTGTACCCTTCTTTTAGCATAGACTTCATACCATACGGCTGTAAATTGAACCCCATTTTTGCGAGGAGAGAGAAAGAAGAAGAAGTTTTGGTTCGATCAGAACTCAGAAGAGTGTTACTGTGTAAGTGATGTATGGGAATTCAAGTTTGAATAGAGGAAATATCAGTTTAGAGTGAGGTCGAAAGCCCTAGAACAACAACTGCTTCTCTTCCACCCTTTTCTCTTTCTTTTCTATTTTTCTTTTGGTTATTTTGCCCTCCAAGTTTAGTGGGTTAATGTCCAACGGCGGGGTGCGGCAGAAAAGGCGAAGAGCCGTATAGTGTTGTACTCCCTCCGTCCCAAAATATAGTTCACATTTTCCTTTTTTCACGGTAATTTATGCAAGTAGAATCTAAGAGGGATGGTAAATATTTTTTGTTTATTTAAATAAATGTTGTATGGGAAAAGATGATTTTAGGAGAGAGAATGGAGAATAATTGGTGAAAGAGCATTAATTGTAACACTTGGGTTGAATAAACAAAGCAAATAACAAAATTCAAGAAGCAAATAAATGATGGGACACGGTTTTTCTAGACAAATTACGAAAAAATGTGGAACTAAATATGGAAATGGGAACTATATTTTGGGACACCCAAAATAGAAATGGGAACTATATTATGGGACGGAGGGAGTAGTAGATTTGTAGATGGCCGAGTTTAGGGTGTGTTATCCCTCAGACTCAAACTCAAACTTCAGACTGTGTCACATCAACTTTCCACTAACTTTTACCTACTTTTTATTCTTCAGACTCACTCCAGATTCATTCCACTTTTACACTTTATCCCTCATACTCTCTTCAGACTCTTTATCAAAAGTTTAACATATTATATTATATTTAATCATTTTCATGTATTTTTTTCTAAAACATTATTAACTTAATATGTTATGAGAATATATAGTTTAAATATTTACTAATTATTATAACATTAAAATTACAATTTATATAATTATTTATTTAAGATTTTTAAGGTTACCTTAATCTTATATAAATTATGGGACACAAATTGAGTACATTTGAAATAATGACATAATTTAAAGGCATTCATAAACATAATTAGTTGCATATATAATTGCTAAAACATGAAAGAAGTGCAGCCACACGAAATAGAAAAGTACACACGAAATAGAAAATTACACACGAAATTTAATTAGCGTCTCCTCCAAAACGCGACCATATGTGTTCCACCAAATCATGCTGCAGTTGGTGGCATTGTGCTCGGTTGCGAATTCGCGTATGATTTTCAAAGTACCTGCTTCGGTTTACATAATAATTTCTAAGCCGACCGGTATGAAGTTGTAGACTTTCGCTTTGATTCCTTGCTACTGTATAATTAACGCTAGTGGTCATTTCAGGATCATCTCTTTCATCCTCAATAATCATATTATGTAATATGATGCATGCTTTCATGATATCACCAACTTCACTTTTTTTCCATAAACGTACCGGGTTGCAAACAATCGCGAATCTCTTTTGGAGCACCCCGAAAGCTCGTTCTATATCCTTCCTTGCACCTTCTTGATGCTGAGCAAATAGTTTTCTTTTCTCGGATAGCATGTTCGCTCGAGGAATGGTTTTTGACGAATATAGGCCATTCAGGATAGATACCATCCGCAAGATAGTATCCAATATTATACGTGCTTCCATTTATCGTGTACTGGGTTTCGAGACCTTGACCTTCAAGCAACTCATCAAATACCGGGGATCGATCCAAGACATTGATATCATTGTTAGATCCTGCAACACCAAAATATGCATGCCAAATCCATAAATCATAAGAAGCAACAGCTTCTAATATCATTGTTGGTACACCTTGATGACCCCCGGTGTATTGACCTTGCCATGCCGTGGGACATTTATCTCATTGCCAATGCATACAATCGATACTACCAAGCATACCAGGGAATCCGCGGGATTCCCCGATTTGAAGAAGACGTCGGGTGTCATCGACTGTTGGCCTTCTTAAGTAATGAGGTTCAAAAACCTTAATCACACACTTATAAAAATTCTTCAAGCATTGTAGTGCCGTATTTTCAGCTATTCGCACGTATTCATCTACAGCATCACCAGCCACTCCATAAGCCAATAATCGAATGGCAGAAACACATTTTGAAATGGTGAGAGAGAATTCCTACCAAGAGCATCAAATCCTTGTTGGAAATATGGAGAATGATTTTCGAGGGCATTGACGATGCGAAGGAATAACTCCTTTCTCATTCGAAACCTTCGGCGAAATTGTTGTGCATCATATACCAGGTCACTTGAGAAGTAATCATTCCATATGCGCTCATGTCCTTCCTCACGCTTTCAATCTGTGTATTTTCTTTTCTTTATTATTTTTCTAATGTTTGAAGGTGATGTATCTTCAATGACATGATTTAGAATATCATCTACTAAATCTGTGGAAGTGTCACCCCCCATGTATGAATCATACGTTTGATTGTACAATTCATCGAATGTGTTGGAAGGGTTAAAGTATGACATATCACTATGACTTGAGGTTTTGAATTTTTGAGAGGATTTGTGGATAGTTTGCTATGAGAATTTGAGTTCAGAAATGGGTACCTATATAGAAGTTGTGGAAGTTAATAATTCAATGCACAACATTCGAATAATTCAATCACTATAATGAGTACTACAACAATAATGCACTGATCTTTGGTACAATAATTCAAAAAATGGTGCAATTATATCTAACAAAGTTACTGAAAAGATGGATGTGAGGTAACAAGTCATGTACTGATATAGACTTGGAGGTGACAACTCACTGAAATTGGAATCAATTCACCATTATTATTTTGATTATTTTTATTAATAATATTACTAATAATTATCATACTTAAGGTTAATAAAGAAAATAATTAATTATTATTAATATTAAGAAGTAACATAAGTTCATGAAATAAAAACATGCTTAACTGAAACATAGCTACAATATATTAAAACAACATAAATAAACATTAATAAACATAATCAAATTTTGCAAGTTGTAAGCAACCTAATCATCAAAAGTCCATCCATATTTTTCTGCAAGTGCTTGCAACTTCTTCTCATGAATCTTTCTTTGCAAAGGAACCATCTTGGTGACATCGGCACAAAGTAGTTGGTTTTCAAGCTCCTGCTCCTTCAAATTTGCAATACGACTCATTGATTGTACACGTGACTCTTCAATATTTTTTGCAACTGATATGGCTTCACTATGATCACTTTGGGTGTTTTTTCCCTTCCTCTGGGCAGCTAATTGTTTCTTTGCAGCTTGTTGACCTGTTGGTCGAGGTTCATTAACTTCATCGAAACCCTCAACATCCTCCCCACTTGCTGTCTAGTCTCCTGATTCATAAATCTTGTTCCTTTTTGACGAATCACTATCGTTGTCTTTCTTACGTTTGCTCCTTAGTTCAGCTTTGAACTTATTAGTTTCACACACAATACTCCACACATGATCGTATTGGAACTTGGAATTGTAGAGACTTTGGTAAAGTGCACGAGCCTCCGAGAGCTTCAAAGCTTCATTAAACTCACTCCTCTTTTCATACTTGGCATAACACCCTGCAAACTTTCCAAGTGCATTATTAATTGCCCACCAATGTTGTTTGCAAGGGTTTACCTCTCGTTAGTTCAGCTTGATTTGTTTGCCTATTTTCATTGAAGAATGCACAAATTTCCCCCCATTATGCATCGGCTCTTTGTGCATTGCCATTCACTTCATTTAGAAAAATTTGTATTTTGGGAATTTTGGGATTGATTTTGTTGAGCTAAAAATGTATGAAATTGAGGATTATATTGAAACAAACTCATAAGGGAGTTTAAATCAAAATTCTGATTTGGATCCATTAAAAATATAATAGATGGATTTTTTTTTTGAGAGAATAGAGAGAAAAGGGAAATTGATATGGGAGAATATAGATAATGTAAAAAAATAGTTGTACCTAAAGAGTTATTTATAGGCATTATTACAAATTATTATACAATAAATTATACAAATTATGACATTTTTTATTAATAAAATTTAAAAACTGTTTAAATTTGGCAGTTGAATTTGTGCAATTGGAACAAAGTATCCGTTGCATTTGTGTTGGTGGGACATGGTAATAGTGCCAAAGTGAGTCTTTGTCAGAGTTTTGGAAACCAAAACTCTATCCAAGACACACTTCACTTTTGTTGAAGATTATCGCGTCAGACCGTGTGAGATATTGCCAAGTCTCTGCTTCAGACCCTTGATGAAGACTGCGATAAAGACACCCTTAGGCCTGTTCCTTTGGACTTGTTTAATTCAGTTAAGTTATTCTTAGCAGTTCAGTTTCTCCTCGTTCGTTTTGGTACTTTAGTTCAGTTAAGTTTAGTTTAGTTTAATTTAGTTTAGTTCAGTTCACTTGGGACTTAGTGATACCATATAGAAAACTTAAAAAGTCGGAGGGTAATATGAAGAACAGAAAAATAAGGGTAAAGTATGTAGAACAAAAAAATTAAGGGGTATAGTATAGAAATAAAAAAAACACAGAGATACTCCATAGAAAAACTCTTAATTATTTGTAGGGTTTAAACAATTTTTGGTTTTGAGTGAAATTTTTTTTTTTATTTTAAAAAATTATAAACGGGTCTGTTGGTCGGATTTGGGACAGTTTGTGTCTGAGATCATTGGATCCAGTCCTAAACCTAACCCATGAAATGTTAGGTCCAAATCCAACCGGGACACAACAAGTTTTTTATGTTTTGAGCAATTATGACCACCTCATGGTGTTACGAATTAGGTCTTATTATAGTATTGTACATACAACTTTATGACCCATTACAAGTGATTATCTCCTCTTTAAAGAACTTCTAATGACCACCTTTAGAATGGCATACAATTTTGTGTGTAAAGGAAAAGGAGAGTAGTTGGGCAAAACTACTTCATTTGTCATTATCATCTATTACAACTCAACTATAAGAGTTTGCACTCCATTCATTTCTTCATATTTTTTTTCGAACTTTCTGGACTTTATGCACTATGACTTTCACAGTCTTCTACAACACGCCCCTAACAGCCTAACTTCTCTTTTCCACCCAACTACATAAGTAGTCTAACTTCATCGTAGTTCACCTCTTGACCAGGAGCGGTGCTGACCTTATACGATATAAGCGAATTCATAGGGCCCCGAAAATTTAGAGCCCCAAATACTATTTTTTTATGTTGATACTTATTGACTTGTTATATAAAACATTTTTCAATGTTGGAAGGAGACTCAATTACCATATATACATAGTTATGATTGTAGAAATATGATCTTAATGTGTGAATATTTTTATTTCATAATATTAAATTAAACTTAAAACATATATATACGTTTAATATATAGAATACTTTACCTTTGAAAATCGTCTTTTAGCATGGCAATTCTTGACTTGTGTAAGAAGTAAAAATTGCTTTGAAGAAAGATATCATGTGTACTCATGGACAATTTGTCTCTTGATTAATGTATTGCTCTTTTCCCTAAAAAAAATTATGCACTTGTATAAGAAGTAAAAATTGCTTAGAAGAAAGATATCATGTGTACTCATTGCATAAAAGAAAGAGATTATGTCTAGAGTAATGACAATGTGTATTGAAAAGTGAGGCACAAAGGCCATAGGTGAAGAAATAATAGCTCAAGAGTCCCCAAACACTTGAATAATACTAATAGTGATTCAGATTTATAAAAATTAATGGGAATAATCCCACCTTTGGGTGGTCTTATTAAAACAGTCCCAACTTTGGGTTAACTTAATAAAATCCCACCTTTTGTCTTATCTTCTTAAAATGGTCTCCATTAACCAGTTACCTATTGGTAACCTGTAAACTCTTTAATAGAGGTTACTTTTCAGCTAACTCTCATTAATGAGCTTTAAACAAAAAAAACGCGGGTCATCTGTTCATCTTCTTCTCTCTCCATCTCTGTTGAAGCTTGGGAAAAGCTTGGGAAAAACCCAGAATTTCGAAGGCTTGCACGTTGTGAATGGGATAATTAGGTTCGTTTTCTTCCGCTCTTCTTTGCAGAACTTAAATTATTATTTTTTCAGTGAATTATTTCTGAACATGTTATGGGTTTTAGTCTCCATGTTAGGGTGGAAAAATTGTAAAACTCAACAATTCTTTGACGAAAGTAATAATCTTTGTGTTACCTTTTTTAAATTATTGGTAGTTGCTATTTTCCTAGAAATGTTTAGATGTTTAAAATTTCTTGCAATTTACTTATGATATACTTTGATTGTGGAAGTAAATGTTTGGTTTGGTGCATAAACTTGAAATTGATTGTGGTGTTGGCTTTTTCTTGTTGTTGTTGTTGTTGTTGTTGTTGTTTGGAGTAGGTTGATAGTTGAATATTAGGTTATGTTCAATGGATACAACCACATTAAGGTTTTGGCATGGTGGGCTCTTTAAAACTCAGAAAAATGGGTTAGTGTATTTAGGAAGGGAAGGCAAATTAAACATTTAAGGTAGATCCAGATGAACTTTGCTGGTGGTGGATTGAGGAACTAGCTAAGAAATGTGGGAGTTATAGGAAGATTTGTGATGTGCACTATCTACTTCCTGGGCTAAGTCTGGAGGAAGGTTTAAAGAATTTTATGATGATAATGAGGTTAGGGAGATGACTGCAGTGTTGGTTAAAAAGGGGTTCCTTGACATGTATGTGGTTCATGGTCTTGATGAGCCAAATTTGTTGCCTCCTGCACTTGAGTACCCCACAGTTCCTGAAGCGAGTGTTGATTTTGAGGGTTGTTCACAAAGGAGAGCTAAGAAGTTGACCCAAAGGAGAGCAACTAATAAGAAAGCTGAGGGGGGCAGGAAAAGGGAAAAGGAGGTGATATTAATAGAAATACCCCCTGATTTTCCCAAGAATGGGGGAGAAAAAAAATCCTGCACGGTCAAAGATGCTGCCATGTCAACAGATGTGGGCCCCCCAGAATCTGTCTTTACTTTATCACCTACCCCAGAAGAACCTCCCTTTACCAGCTATAATAACAAACCTAACAACCCAACCCCTTCACATAACATCATTCCACCACAAGCCAAAAATAACACCCCACCAATTACATCACCAACACAAGCCAACAACACACCATCATCAGCAACCCAAACTAGCAACACCCCACCACATTATTCTCCTACACACAACAGCAACACCCCACCAGCTTCTTCTGCAGCACACACCAACAACAGTCCACCACCATCTTTTCCTGCACACACCAACAAAAGTCCACCACCTAATAGATCTAGGACTAGGTGTAAAAATGTGCCTGAAGGTTATGAATGAGAAGATTCCATACCAGATAGTCCACTTGGATGGCAGGAATTGATTGGTGAATAAGAGAGTGAAGAGAAAAATAATGATTCAGATTAGGAAGCAGAACCTGATAGTGATTTTGAGGCTGAGAATGGAGGTGGGTTTGATGCAACTGACCCTAATTGTGAGACAGAAGGTGATGGTGAATATGAAGATGGAGAGCAACTAGAGGATGAGGGTGAGTTTGATGAGCAAGAGGACTTGTTTGTAGATGAGTTTGTGGGGTTTGAAGGAGATACTGAAGACAGTGATGATGAGTGTAGAGCTGCTTTTAATAGGGTGAGGGAGAGTAATGAGAAGCTATTAAAACTTGCACAAGAACTACAAAAAGATGCAGGGGTACAACAAAAAGAAGGGGTGTATCTGGACCACAAGGTGAGGAACAAAACATAGAAGTGTTGTTTGAATATGAAGATTCAGAGAATGACCTAGAAAATCCACCTGACAGTGGTTAGGAGGATACACCAGCTATTAGGAAAGCCAGAAGGGGGATTTTGGTAATCCAAAACACAGACTTTTCAATATTTCAGTGGAAGGTTGGGCAAAGATTTGGTACTAGATCTTATTTCAAGAAGGTTGTTGCTAAGTATGCTATTATGCAGGGTAGAAATATGAGCTTGAACATTAGTAATAAAAACATGGGTGAAAGAGTGGGTGTTAGGTGTATCAAGGGGTGTCCTTTTAAACTATATGCTTCTTGGGACACTAGAGCGCCACCTTTGTGCTGAAGTCAGCGAGTGAGCAGCATTTGTGCACTAGAAACATGGAGAGAAACAAGCAGTTGAAATCAACATGGCTGGCTGAGCAGTTTTTAGAGGTCTTCAAAGCTAGACCTCACTGGCCAGCAAAAGAGATTGTGGAGACTATTAGGAGGGCCTACAGGGTACTTGTGAAGAAAGACTTTGCATATAAGGTGAAGTACTATGCACACAGGTTGCTTCATGGATCCATGAAGGACCATTACCAAAAGGTAGGCAGATACATTGAGGCATTGAAGGCTTCATGTCCTGGAGTTGTGGTAGATTTGGTGACTGATCCAAGTCAACATGTCTTCCCTCCAGTTTTTCTGAGACTTTTTGTTTGCTTTGAGGGAGTTCAGAAGGGTTGGAAGGAAGGTTGTAGGAGGATTGTATATCTGGATTCATGCTTCCTGAAGACAAACCTAGGTGGGCAACTACTCTCAGCAGTGGGGAGAGACAACAATGATCAAATGTACCCCATTGCCTGGGCTGTGGTAGAAGGTGAGAATAATATTTCATGGGAGTGGTTCTTCAAGCACTTGCAAGCATGTTTAGCACTTGGAGATGGTTTAGAGTACTCAATTGTCTCAGATGAACATCAGGTAACTTCATTTGCACCACTTACAGTCATTTTTTTTTTCCTTTGGAACATGTAATGATTTAGTTGTATTTATGTACTATTAACTGTAGGCTATTTTGTATGATGTTGCTAATGTGCTGCCACAAACTGAGCACAGGCATTGTGCAAGGCATATTTATGCTCATTGGAATAAAAATTACAAAGGGGATGAGTTTAAGAAATTGTTTTGGAATATAGCATTCTCCTATAATATGGCAGATTACAATAAGAATATGGCTGAGTTGGAGAAAGTTAATGAGGCAGCTGATATAGGTTTTAGGAGTTACAACCCTAAGGTATTTTGTAGGGCCTTCATGAAACCTGACACTAAGTCTGATTCAATCACAAATAATATAGCTAAGACCTTTAATAGATACATCATTAATGCTACTCCTGTTCAATGACCTCTTTTTGCAGCTTCAATTTCTTAATCTTCTCCCCCAACATCTGCTTCTCAAACTCCAACTCAGCAATAATTGTGTCCTTCTCCAGAAGCTTGTAATGCAAATCTTTAATCTCACTGGAGAGACTAGTATACATAAATTTGAACTCCCACATGAAAAACCTAAAATCATCCTCCTACACCAAAGAACCACATGAACCCCATCAATTTTGAATCTAAAATTAACAGGGACCCAAAAATTGTAGTTGCAAATTTAACCCAAAAAAATTCAAAATTGATACTTACTGGCCAAAAAGAGCAACAAAGGACTTTCTTCCTATCATTAGTACCTTTCTTACAAGTCCTCACAGCAGCCTCAACTTCATGTCGACATTTCACCTTCAACCTTAGGTTGGGCAATTCCTGAACTTCTGCCTGAATTGTTTGAAGAAGAAACCTGAATTGGTTGGACCACCAGCCATAACGGTCCTTGGGAAGAAAAAATATTTCCCCTTGAAGAGCAGAGTGAAAAAGAGAAGAAAGAGATGAAGGGGAGTTCAGGAAAATGAGGGATGTAGAGAAGATTCCAACGGACAAAAATCACGTGGGTAACAGTCGTTGCCACGTGTGTCATTAACCTGTAGTTGTAGGTAACCAACAGGTGAAGGACCATTTTAAGAGGATAAGACAAAAAAGTGGAATTTTATTAAACTAACCCAAAATTGAACCTGTTTTAAGAAGACCACCCAAATGTGGAATTATTCCCATCAATTTTTACTTAATTATTTTGAGGGGATAATAGTGAATGAGATTAAGTAAAAAAAACTCCCACAACATACTTGTCAAAAATGATTATGCAAGAACACAATTTCACTACATATTAGCTAGTTATTATGCGATTCACTTTGGGCGCTAAAAGCCTAGTAGTACAATATAAATTTTGTGAAGTCTCATATGAACTGATAATGATCTGACTCAATTTGAAATGATTGAACCTGATATAAGAGACGAACCAAATGGACCGTAAACTTTATTAACACCAACTCCATTGACCATTACTCAGTAAAACAAAAACTCAATTTCATTAAAGCTACACATACTATTAGGTCTCAGAAAAGTCTCCTATGCAGCTAAGCTACCCACTATTCCCAGATCCCCAAAAACCACACAACCCATTAACTATAAAACGCAAAATAGAATCCGCCCTAAGAGGCTACATTCAAAAAGAGCAAAATTAAAAAAAAAATAAAAAAAAAAATAAAAAAGGGAAAATAACACAACCATATTTCGCATATCAACCCCCTCCCCATAAGAAAAAATTATAAAAAGGTGAAGTTTGCAATAACAGAGAAAAGGACCACCTATATGACTAGCTAAATTTTGGATCAAAACTAGGAACTTTGCTGGGCTTCACTCTGCCTTCAAAAACCTGTGAATCGCCAGCCACGTTGAAGCTCTGAACGAAGCATTTTCAGGCAGATGCGACAGTGGCATCTGCAGCACCAGTTTTATCTCCTTTGGCACCTTTGGTGGCATCAGCAAAAGATTGAGGTCTAGCTACAGATTCCTGATGAGTCTTGGGTTGGCCGTTGGGTCCAGGTGCAGGTGCTGATCCGCCATTGAAGGCTGCAGCAACATTCACATCTCCAGAGCTGTTCTCATTTTGTACCTGCATGTAGAACAGCATGTTTAAAAAGAGTAGTTTAAACCACACAACAAACCGTTACCATGAACTTCAATTTTCAATCTTTACAACGCATATCAAAGCAACAACTTGTCCCAGATATTGACCCCAAATACAATGACAAAAATTTAAATCAAGGCCCAATACAATAAAGTGCTATAGGAAGAGATAAAGGAATCAATAACACCTTATAAAAATAAAGGATAAATAAATAAAGAAGCAACATGATGACAGAAATACCCTCAATTTGATTTATCATGGAAAAGTAAAAGCTCAGGCAACAATCTTCAGGATCTAGAGGAGGGTTTTATAAACTTCTAAGGCACAAACCAAAAGTTATTCTGACCTGTTTCTGGAACTGAAGTCTCTTGGCCTTCTTTTCCTGCAAAGCTCTTTGTCGTGCTTCATAAAACTCAAAATCATCCAAGATACTAGTCTTCGTCAGATGAGACTTAAAAAGTTTAAGCACTAGAACACCCTGCTCAAGTTTAACCTGCAAACATCAGCAATTAATCATCAGCAATCATAATATAAAAATTTACAATAAAGCAGGGCAGCAAGCATAATAAAAAGAAGTGAATCATCAACAGTGTCCAATGTCTCAGATATATGAGGTTCACCTCTTGCGTGTCTCTGCTATTTGTAACAGGCTTGTTGTCATTATTTTCAAGAGTAATGTGCTTCAACAAACTATTAGGGACATCCTTGACTATGTGCCACTTAACAGGAAAGCACCCAGTCCACTTGTCTTGTTGCCAGAAGTCCATGCTCTTGTTGAAATCAACAGAACCAACCATCTCTGCTAGGCCAACAAATTGCCCACTAGCATTTACCTAGAGGAACAAGATGACACTGAAAACATCAAATCCATGAACAAATCATCAAAAAATCCAACGGCACAAATAAGACACCTACCGAAAACAACAAAAACACAGGGCAGCTGTCAGGCTTCCCTTTGGCTTCCTGATATGCTGCATCCAGCTTTTTGTTTCCATTGGGGGTACTCGCCCAGACATTGTACTTGATACTTTTATGGACATCATCCTCACTATACGATTTGATGACAAAGAATCTAGCATCTGAATAAGTCTCAGGAAAATCTTCTCGGTTATATTGATCTTTGTCTGACAATACAGAGATAGTTTCTTCCTTGCTATTTACTTTCGGAGCCAGATCCTGCCCCTTCACAGCCAATTTAACTGTTCCAAAACCTGGCTGATTTTTCACATCCTTTGCTCTAGGTCCCTTGCTTAGCTCATTCAGACTATCTTTATTTTCATTCCCATAGTTAAAGAACCCATTGTTGCGTCCTTTAGCTGCATATTTGTTATCAACCGTTCGCCAGGCATTCCAAGTTTTGGGATTGTAGAAGTTTAGTCCATATCCTGAACCACCCCGATAAGCGTTTCCATAATGACCATACATTTGATCATTTAGGTGCGATCTGGCCATGAATCCAGCACCTTGATTAACCCCTGAAGATACTCGTCGTTGTTGAAGGCCCTGCAAGTATTGTCCAATGAACTCAGTTGCCCAGGTATAAATGCATGACATATACTGAAGATCTATCAGCTTGAAAAGGCAAGTACATTGTGACAGCCATCTACAACAGCTAAAAAACACAATCCCCCAACAGCTTAATATACTTGAATCAATCCAGACCAAGCAAAATCCACAGTTATGTTTGAAAAAAATCTACATTTCAAGAAACATGCTTAGGAATTGATCATACAAATGTAGACAATCTGTAAGGTAAAATGCAAAGATATATCATATAATATCCCAAGAGGGTCCAATTATATAATTAGCTAATCCCCTCCAGTAACAAAAAGAGAACACAAACAATAACATACAGATCTGTCACATGTACATGGAGACAATTCAAGATATTAAGCCTCAGCACTTGAGTAAATACAATGTCTTCTGATGTCACAATATTGACTTTCACTCTCTATACCACAGAAAGGAAAAGAATAGGCACGATAGTGTAAAGCACCCCGGGAAGCACCATGATGCTACGGAAGCCGAGAAAGGTTCATTCCAAGCCAAAAGGAGCAATCATTTTTTTTTTATGAATTTTTCTTGCTGTCATAATGAAGCACAAGAGGCCAGAAATCAACAGTTATTGAGAGATAAGGCACAACATGACAGAAATCAGACCTTCATGAATTTTGAGATGACGTCAATGCAAATGTACTCTAGTACCCAGAGCATATTCCGGTTTAATTGGAAATGGAACAGCATAGAAGTTTAATGGAGGTACAAGACTGAAGAACCTAAAGTGGCAGCTGCAACAAGCTGTGAAGGTGAGAGAAGCTCTTGAGAGAAGGAAGGCCAATTCCTCGACAAAGAAAATTTGCTCTCGTTTGCATCTAGTTTTCACGTCAACCCCTTTCAATACGGATATATTACAGCCAAACAAAATGACACTTTTCTCACAGGGTGGGACCATCCGAATTTCTTTATCTATCCTATCAATTCGACATACAAGCAGTAGCTAAACAAACTCTTATATGACTAACTGTGGCAAGCTAATCCCCAACAGCAACATACCTCAGTTCAGAAACTTATTCCAGAGATATTAAGAAGCTTCCTTCACACCAAATGAAGCATACACACAACTACACACATGATCTATCTCCAATCACCACATAAAGAACCCATTCGGTGGAATATACAGGCAGACAAGGAAAATCCAATCTCACCAACATTCTCAAGCTTCGAGATGAATATCAACCACACATTTTCCAAATTTCAAGAACAGCAGGAAGCAATATCACAACATCAAGTTATTTCAAACACATGAAAACAACCCACTGAAGACTCGCTTAGATAGCCACATGCCACGTACAAACAGCATTTGAACCAAAAAAATATCAAGATCTTTGCTCATCAACGAAAACATTCATAAAATGATGGATTTTTCCCATTCTAGCAAAGATTAAAAGTGACTATCACTTACTGAATGCATATCAACTCCATCATGATTCAGGTATCTATAATCATTCCACAAGTTGAGTGACTCATCGTAGCCTGCATAAAAGAATTACAAAAAAAGGCATTAGCTATAAAATGATTATGCCTATTATTATCAGCAATTTAGACACATCCATGTCAGGAAAGAAGTTTCCACAGAGACAATGAGCATATCACTCCGGCAATGCACATAAATTCCAGATATAAGCATCATGGTATTGATGACCATTAGTTGCACGCTGATGTTAAGAATGCCACAAAATAACATTCCTCTAGTAACATCAGACTCCACATCCAAGAAAAGCAAAAGTGAAATATCTAATATCTAGAATTAAAAGAGGCCCAAAATGCAGCGATATGTCAAATCAGCAATCATCAACTAGCAGGACATACGAACACGCTAGTCACTTGCCTTGCTACGATGAAAAAATAGACCAGGGCTCTTTTTCTTTTTTGTCACTAAGAGGTTTTAGCCATTAATGCACTATCGAAAGGAGTCTAAAAGCACACGTACATATACAAAACAAGCAAGAACCTTACCTCCATAATAATAGGGAGCGGAAGGGTAACCATTAGGTGGATAATACATGTTCATATTGGCAAAATCCTGGATAGGCACTGCAGAACGCTCATATGGCTTAGCCAAACTATTGATAGCATTGCGCGAACCAATTGAACCAAACTGCACATCAAATCAGCATATCAGTAAAAAGCTTGGTTAAAAAAAATTAGCACACTGAGTCACTGACTAGAAATATCAGAGAGAAAATAGAAGGAAACCACTCAATAAAGCATGCATATAGAAGCAGCCACCTTCTTTGGGGGCTCGTGAGCTTCAAGAGATTTGGTCTGAGAATCCAAAGATAGTTTCTGCAACAAATCTGCGGCATCTGTGACATTTGCAAAACAAGAAAACACAGCAAGCAATAAGACATTGAGTTGCAAAAGGACTTGGAACAATGAAAATATACAAAAATAAAATAAAAACCACGAGTGATTCTAAGCAGGATATCAACGGGATCAGCTATAGATGATATCAACAAAATGTAACAGCAAAAATCATTCAAGGACTTTCTAAGAAATAGCCAAGAGAACAAAATTAACGACAGAAAACAACAACAGCTTTGGTATAAAGCATAAGACTCCAAAGAACCAGCAAGAAGACATTGCTTGAAAGTTCATAGATATATCAAACATGAAACATGGTGTATAAAAAGCAATTTAACAACACAAAGTAAGGTCAAATAAAAATACACAAACAGGGGATCAAAGACAAAAAAAAAATTTTGGGGATTACCATTAGAAGGCGTTCCAATAGCTGCCATAGTTAATGCAAGCGAAGGTAGGTTGAGCTCTGATACGTCCTCAAAATATGCACGCAGGCTAAGCAAAGAAATAATTGGTTAAACCCAGTTTCAATTGGGAAGAAAGAAGCTACTGCAAATTTGTAAACAATGAGACAGCCTACTTGCACCAATGTGAACAAATACTACATATTCAACAGCAAGTAGCTGGTACATAGAACATATTACCAAACATATAAATCCAAATAGTTCAACATCAGAATTGCACAAAAAACAATTAATTTCTCGTTTGGGCAGCAGAGGGAAAATGAGATTCTAAAACAAAGCTGGCATTTCAAATATAAAGCACAACATTCATGGATGAAGCATAAACACAAAAAGCAAGTAACATCAATGGGAGGCGAAAACACTACCACACTCAACAACACACACACATGGCAGATATGAAGATCACCCATAAGTATTTAACAAGACCAATGAACGTCCATGCTGTAAGACACTAAATTCTAGGGTGAATAATCAAGTGCATCAATCTCATACCCACATGATACCACTTGATAAAAAGCAAAAATCGACATACTCAATACACCCATCATATTTGATACAGCCAGCCAAGTATAAGCTCTTTTATCTCTTTCTAAAACTTCACTTCTACTATAGCCCTGCACACTATCCTTGAGGTCACACTGTGAAGTCTCAAGACGAGGTCATTTCAACATAATTACCAAGCTGCTTCTTCACCATCCTCAACATCAAATGACAACCAATCAGGAATATAACTGATATTTCCTCCATAAAATATTTCGTTCTTTCTTTACCTGAAGACCAAATAGAAAGGACTCCAGGAACATCAACTTAGCACCAATCAATCATGAGTAAACAAATACACCTTAATATTTCTCAAAGAAACACCTCCAGAATAACAACTCGTATCGACACTTACAGTTGACCCCCTCAAAATAACACCGTTCTATACTACCAAAATATCCAAGAAGTCAGGAGGATCCTCAACTTAGCACCAATCAATCATATGAGTAAACAAATAAACCTTCATATTTTCAAAACAAATATACGCCCACAATAACAACTCGTATCGACACTAATTCAAATCTAATCATTCTTCTCTCCCTCAAGACCCGTAAAGAGAGGACACTTAAGAGCGTCAGCTTAGCACCGCTCAATCATCTCCACAACGACGACACGTATCGAAAACTAACAGTTCCCCCCCTCTTCAAATCCATACCATTCTTCTCTCACCAAAAACCCAAATAGAGAGGAGCAGCATCAACTTAGCACATCTGAGTAAATCAACTTCCAAAGACATAACTACTACATCTAAATATAATCAGCAACACAAAAACATACAAAACTTGAAGACTACAACAATCATCAATCAAAACAACACTAATTAAACCCAACAAACAATTCAAGTAAAACCCTTCCTCCTTCCTCCAATCAAACAGCTACTTAAAACAGAAAACCAACACACAAACCAACTAAAAACAAGCAAGATCAAACAATAAAAGCCCAAAAAAAATCCTGTTTTCATGGAAAAAAACAAAAACCCCTAGTTTATAGCTAAAACCCTAAAAACAGGTAGAAAAGTAGATCGAAAAAAGAAGAGAAGAAAAGTAGAGATAGTGAAGAAGGTTGAAAAAAATACCTGAAGAGAGAGATCCGGTGTAAAAAAATGGGAGCCTCTCAAAGGTTGGGGCGGTTCAGTAAGGAAAGAGAGAGGCTTCGAGAAGGAGGAAGAAAGAGAGAGAGAGGCTGGCCGCCAAGAAATTTTTTGGGTTTTTAGACAAAAAGCGGTGAAAGGTTGGAGGGCAACCAAAATATAAAGAGCCCTAAACTAACGTCAACCCCTAGTTTTCTTTTCGATTTTTATTTGTAACCTTTTCGGTTTCTTACTATGGCCGACGACAGGAGTAGGATTACTACTCTTTTAACATAAATCGATTAGTTTTTCTTATTCCCCTCCTACTACTCTTGAGGTAAAAGATTTCTAGTTAAGCTTTTTTTTAGAGGAACAACTCCAAATAATTAGCCACCTTATTTTTATTTAAATTCATCTAATTTGATTTAATTAGAATTTATTTTTTCTTGTCTAATCTAATCGTAACTTATTTTTTCTGATATGATCCGAACTTATTTTTTCTAATCTGATCTGAACTTATTTTTTTCTGATAAGATATGAACTTAACTTTTATAAAATATATTATTACTAATATTATTATTACTTTGTATTTCATTACAAGTATTACCATTATTATCCTTTTATTGCTATCCCAAATTTTAATAATAATAATAATAATAGTAATAGTAATAGTAGTAACCATATTAATAACATTAACAATAATTATAATAATCATAGTAACAGTAGTAACAATAATGATCATAATAATCATTATACCAATAATAATAATAATAATAATAATAATAATAATAATAATAATAATAATAAGTTTTTAATATAAGCATGTTCTGATCTGAACTAATTAGATATAGTCTGAACTTATTTTTCTGATCTACACTTATTTAATCTGATCTAAAATAAAATAATTTAAAATAAAATAAACTAAACATAGCCTTAGTATTAGATTAACGACAAAAATAGTAGTCATGTTTAATGAAGATAATATTGGTCCCTTTATTAATATATTTAATATACCAACATATTTTAAAATTTAAATTTTGTATTATAAAATAGAAAAATATTCACACATTAATGTAATTGAGGTAAAATCAAAGGTATACTTTGAATAATTTGTCTCTATTGACAAGAGTTTATAGGATGAATAGTCATGTGTTATAATCTTGTTTTATACTATATATTTTAATGTTTTAATAGTTAATAAGCTCATGGTTTTACCATTACCCTTAAGAATGAGTTATATTCTCCTTGTAATTTATTTTATTATTGTATTAATATGAGTCGTCTAATCTCATTCGAGGGTTAAAAATTGTGAAAAGTATTATTTTGAACTATTCGAGTGTTAGGAGTGACATAAACCTTTAGTTATAATTCAGGAGTGTACTAAAATTATTGCTTGATTAATTAAATTTGGAGTAATTTAAGGGAATCAAAACCGTAAATCAGATAATCAGGAGTGATATTTTAATCAATTTACCATCCGGTCCCATATCAATCATAATTATATAACAGACTTATGCATGTATGATAGATGAGTCCTACACCAACAATGAGAAATGTTTTATATAATGAGTCAATATTTATTAATATAAAAATAGTATTTGGGGCCCTAAATTTTTGGGCCTTGTGCGATCGTCTATATTGTATGTGTTCAACGTCACCCCTGTAAGATGTCCATAACATCAACCCCTGGTTCTGATTTTTATTTTTATTTTTATTTGCATCTGTTGAGTTTTCCGGCAAGATATGAGTACTCTTTATCTTACCATTCATTACTACTTAGGAAATGGGTTGGTTTTTCTTATTCCCTCCCTAGTCATGAGGTAAATGACTAAAAGTTAGTATTGGATAATACGGACATAAGCTCATGAGACATGACAGTGAACGGGTGTGGTGAGCTAGTTAAGTGTTGGGTTAGCGTCTTAAATTTTGTGTTAGGGTGTGAAAAAAATTATCTCAAGATTTGTGGTTTGAGTATCCGATTTTGGACATCGAGATTCCGGTATTCGGTTTGGCGTCAATTTTGTTATCTTAGATTTTGAGCTTTGAGTTTAAGATTTTGAACTTCGAGTCTTGGGTATTAGAATGGGGGTTTAGGTTTTGGAGTTTAAGGAGGGCGGCTTGGACGACTAGTTACTTATTAACTTGATGCATAGCGACAAATCTATCTCTTCTGCAGCTCTTTCTATGAACTGAAGGGTTGCGGTTTCTCCTCTCTCGCCATTATTTTCCAATAACTCCAGCATCACTAAGAGGAGCCTTATAACAGCAAAAGATAATAGAGAAGACGGTGAGTTATTGCTGCTAAGATCTTCACTTGACTTCGAGCTCAGGGAAACTATAAGCTCCTTAAACACTATGATAATAACAAGTTATGAAGCCCTTCAAGGGGAACCTGGTTGGATTTTGATTTCTTTATTTTTTTTTCTTCATTAGATTGCTATTTTTTTGTTTGTTTATAGATCTATTTTCAATTACTTGCTTTTCAATCGATTTAATGGAAAAATGCAAGTTTTTTGTGAATTTTGGAAAGAAATGGTATCCATAGATCCTTAAATCGCGATCTATTATGTTTGAATTGGATATGTGAGCTTTTCTTTTTAAATCTTATCAAATACAAAAACAACAAATTGTTCTTTGTTATATTCTTAAATGGCAAAAAGAACAGAGAGAGAAAGGGTGTGCATAAGAGTGAAAGGTGAAGCAGGGAAGTGTAGATCGCCGGATTAAAATCGATCACAGTCTATCTCCTCCTTACCTTGTTTTATGTTACCACAACAAATAGAGAAATCTTTAAATGAATACATATTGATCAAAACTTATTTTTAATGAGATAAACTGAATTTTGCTTTTAAAACCCTATTAATTTCTACTTTTACAAAAGTCATCATTAGAAAATAGTTTTGATAGTAATCAACAAAAAATCATTGTCAATCAGCAAAAATAAAATGTTAGTTAATAAAAATCAATTTCTAATATGGAGAAATCAGCAAGCTACATAAGGGAATTAACAAAATCAGTTTACTTAATTAAAATTATCTACAACAATAAACAACACTAGAAAGAAAATTCAATTTAGTCAGCCAAGATTATTTGCAATCAGTAAAAGTTAGTTATGATAAGCAAATAAAATTTCGATCAATGAAATTAAGTTATAATAACTAAATAGGAAAATTGGTAAAAAAAAACCTTTTAAAGGTTCAATTTTGCGAGAAAAAACCTTTTAAAGCATTCTTTGCGAAAAAAACTACAAACTTAATTTTTCTTGCAAGATGAAACATATTCCCATTTTCCGGTGTAGTTTTTGAGATGCATAGGGGTGGTGCTGCAGTTAATGAAAATAGGGGGTTAAAGAAAGATAGAAGGGTCAGCGCCAGAATTGAGAAAAAACACACCGGAAAATGGGAATAGGTTTCTTCTTGCAAGAAAAAATAAGTTTGTGGTTTCTTTTCGCAAAGAATGCTTTATAAATTTTTTTTCGCAAAATTGAACCTTTAAAAGGTTTTTTTTGGCAAATTTTTCTACTAAATATAATTTCAGGTAGGTGAATAGCACAAGGTCTAAAACTAATTTTAACCAACCATAATTGATTTTATGAAATTTTATATCAACATGGCCTATATGAACTTGTTTTCGATAAATTTAGGACTTATTCACTTCAACTTAAAGAATATATATTTTGTAAAGAATATTTTAATTTTTAAGTACAATTTTAATATGTAAAAATGCGTTTTAATCAACGAAATATGCTTTAGTAATTAAAAAAACAGTTTTAACCCTTGAAACTTGGTACAACATAAGAAATCATATTTAATAAATTTTAATTTGTTATAAGCAGCTCTTGTTAGTAAAATTTCAACCAAAAAATATATTTCATGTTCAATATATATTAGCTTCAATTATGGGACCTTTCTTATATTTTCTCAATAACATAAACTTATTTTTGCTATAACGTATATTATAAACAGTCTAAGGAATAACAAAAACCTGAACAAGACATAATATATGCATGAACATATATTTCGGGTACGAAAATTAGAGATAGTACAAGGAAAGCAGCTAAAGTGTTACTAATATAGGAAATAACCCTCTAAACTTATCTCTCTTTTTTTCTTTACTTTATAGAATATTTAAATTTTTAAGCATGCTTTATGAACTTTTCTTATCTCTTAAACTATAAGAACTTTTCATAGTTAATTTGAACTTTTCTATATTTTTTTTATTTTATTCTCAACTTTCCTTAATATAATGTGAATTCTTCATAATATTTTTTGATTTTTTTTGAACTTTTATTCTTATTTTTTATGAATTTTAGAACGTGCGCTAGCTACATATTTTTTAATAGAGCTGTATTACTTAATAAATTAAATTTTGAGATATTTTCATCATATTAATTGTACATTTATGTTTTACTAAAATGGCCCTTTTATCGGCTTTTTTTATTTGGCTCATGCACTTTATAAAGTTTGCAATGGCCAACACACACTGCATATGATTCTCCTTACCTTTCAAACTATTACAAATAAATTTTGTTTACCCCAAATCCTGTAACATTGGTGACACCTGGGATTTATGGCGCATGTTCCCTTGGCGAGTCACATTCCTTTGTGACTTAACACTCATATTATTGGGTATTCCATGTTTCTCCATTGGGTGAGAGAAACTCAAATTAATTGGATTGTTATGAACTCTTATATCTTCCAAATAGGGAGCCTCCTCGAGACAAACATTTTTGAAGTGAGATTTAAACAAAGTTAAATCTCGAATAAATCTCCTATTTTGAGAATCAAAGGCAGCAAATCCTAACCATTCTAATATCTTTGTAAGATCTAATTATAAAGATTGGAGGAGAAATGAGTATAAACAACATAGGGTACTTCTTCTTGAATCAAATTCACTTTCATCAACTTAAAAGACCTTACGCCATTCTCCCCTGCAATACTTAACACACAACCTCCAGTAAACTCTCGAGCGCCACAAATAACCATGGCCAACCATAACCAACAACTTAAAGCAAAAGATTTCCTTTAACAATTAACAATATTACCAAGCAAATTAAGAAGGACAACAACTCAAATATACTTAATAAAGCTTGAGAAAAATGAATCAAAGTACACAAGTAGAAAGACACTAAAAGATAAAGTAAACACACAAACCTCTTACACAAGCAGCTTAAAGATGAAGACGTGATTTTGGGTGTAGATTAACTGAAATCTAGATCCTAAACACTAAAAACAATTGATATGGTAGGTGAGCACTTAAACCTTCTTTAATCTACTTGAAATCAACAAACTTTAACAGCGTACTTCGCTGGCGAACTTCTTCGGAAGTGGCAAGAGAAGGTGTTGAAGTAGCTTTTAAAGGTTGGCTCGCCAACAACCTTTTATGAGCAAACAACGCTTAGGCCATCGACGAGCCACTGGGATGTGATGCTTCTTGTGTAGGTTTTACTAGCAGTAATTTCTAAAGGGAGAACACATTTTGCGATCCCATGTGTGTGTTATCTTCTATATGACTCTTGGATTTTCTTTTTACCTTTCTCTTAGTTGTTGTATATCTCATATCTAGTTGTTCCTATCATTTTTAGTAATCTAGAGTTTATTGTTAATGATTCAGATTTTCATTTTATTCCACATAATAATTACTCCCTCTATCCCATATTAATTGCAACACACTTTTAATATCTGATCGTCCCATATAATAATTGCAACATTTTTATTTTAGGCATGGACCTACTATGTCCTCTTTCAATTAGGAAGAATTAATGTCAGGGGTCCCAACTATGGCCATACATTTTTAAAAGGTACTAACTATTATCTTGTGAAAATTCCAACTTTAGGGGTACTATTTTTTATCGGACCCAGTTGACTTGTGACTAGCTGGACATGTTAAAAATTAGATGTAGGGTCCATTCTTCATCTCCTTTAAAATTACCATTAATCATCCATACGATCAACGATACATGATTTAACTTGGTTTCTGTGAGCTTTATGAATGAACAACTAATATTTCAAAAGTTAAAAAACATGTATAAATGGCTGCAAGGTCAGTTTGAGAAGGTTGGATGACACAACTAGGTGTGGGCTTCATTTAATGTGCCAAAGCACTCCCTTATAGCATGGATGATAGCTTTGGGAAAGGTTAGAACAAGAGAAAAACTTGTTGCAGCTGGGATTTGTTCAGATACTTAATGCTTATTATGTACTAATGGAATGGATGCATGCACACATCTCTTTTTCAGATGCCACTTCAGTAAAAGAATTTGATGTGATATCATGAGTTGGCTAAACATCAATATTGCTACTGAGGAATCTTTGTACATAGGTGGAAGAAATGGGGCAAGAAATATCGTTCTAGAAGAAATCAGCAAGTGTGTTAGCTGCTGTAGTGTACAATGTGTGGAAGGCAAGGAATGCTGCCTACTGGAATGATGTTGTTCCTAGGCCAGATACTATGATTAAAGAGATTAAAAGTGTAATATGTAGGAGAATTAGATGTAAAATAAATGATAAGTGGAGTAGTAGTGAGATTGATTGGTTTGATAATTTAGTTGCTAATTGTTGATAGTGGTGTTGGGCCTGGTTTTTATTAGGCGCAAGTAGGTTGTATTGTGGTGGATGGCTTTTATTGCTAATTTTGGTATTATATTACATTTTACCAAAAAAAAAAGTTAAAAAACATAAACATTTGATTAAAGATGTGGAAAATGAATACTCCAAAGATTTGTTATTATCACAAAAAGGAAAAGTGGAAGAACAAGTAAATTACAAGATTTCAAAGGAAAAGCAAAAAGCAAAAAGTAAAAAGTAAATAGGTGGGGCCCACTCTTTGTCTCTCTTTACTTGGTTCTCATAAAAAAAACTTTCTTTCTCTATTTATTTCGCCATTTTTAACAATTTCATTTCCATTGTTGTTTTCCCAACTAACCCTTCGCAACTTCGCAACTCATCAAGGAATCTTAATAGAAATCCAACCCGAGATTCCAATGCCATTTTTATAATCTATGAATCAACATTATTAATTTATCTTTTCTATCTTCCATTATGTGAAGACACAAAAAAAAAGATATCGCCATTCCTACAGATGGTGCTGAGCTTAGGAGATGTTGGAGAATCTCTAGCGGAAAGACGAGGACCAACTGAAGGATAATTTAACGATGTGACCTTATCGAACAAATGATCCTATTTAAAGAGTAAAACCTCGAACAACATAGCAGTAGTCAGTATTAAGATTTTCACACTAAGGGGAAGAATATGAAGAGGGCAAGAAGAAGAGAGAGAAAGTGGGGTGGAAAAAATCGAGAGAAAGGAAAACGAGGAAGGCTTTTTTCCTTAATCACGTGACTTTTTTATACCCATGGAGTACCACCCTGAATTCCAGGGCATTGCCCAGGGTTTGAATCCTCATCCCAACAATATGTTGGGGAATTTACTTCTAGGTTGTTTAGCCTTATACCCAACATCTGAACTGGTGTGCCCTGCAGGCTAGTAGCCTAGCAGTGATTGGTCTTCAGACCAATTATCTTTCCTAATAAAAAAAAGTGACTTTTTTATGAGGTCACGTTACCTACAACCTACTATGACAAGTTACTTGACCTGAATGGTCCAATAAATAACAGTACCCCTCTAAAGTTGGGACCTCCACAGGTTAATTGATAGTTAGTACTCCATCCTTATTTTTTTACTTGCTATATTTTTCCATTTTCGGGTGTCTCAATTTAATTGCTACATTGTCGTACTATACTACTTATAGTAAGTGGATCCTACATTTTATTTACCTCTTTACCCTTATTTTTGTTCTTATTCCCCTTACTAATCCTCCTAACCCCCTGTTTAACACCCCAACCACCCATTTAACACCCCAACCACCCATTTAACTTACCTAACTTCATATATAATGTAACAGCCCGCTCCAGACAGCAGCTTATTTAAGACCTAATACTGCTAATTACAAAGTTAAGCTGCCATTCAGAGAGACTGTTAGGGAGGACTTCCACACCTTCCCTCCCTAGGAACAGTAGGAAGGTCTCACAGTATCCAAGCATAATACGAAAATAAGTTATAATAAAATACTTATTACAATAGGTTTGGATTACTTAGTTTACAAATCTGAAATATATGCTTAACTTGCAAAATCATTATATAATTCGATTCATCTCATAGCAGCGGATTTAACACATTGACCACAACTTCACATTTGCACACAAAAGCTAACTCGAACATTTCTCTAGACTGCAAAAAAGATGAATCGCCCCCCACCAGGACAGGTTCAAAGAACAAAACAGTCGACTTTACGCCGGTACACAAGTCCCACCAATTTCAAAATATTAAGGTGGCTGAAACTATTCAATCGTTTCTTATACTCAAACATAAACTTATAACAATCATAGCTTCATTTTCCTTTTTGCTCAGAAATACATTAATGCACTGAAATGGTTTTCGTTCTTGTTCGGAAATACGTTTATACTTGCTCATAAATACGTTGATTCTTTCTTTTAACTTCCATAAAAATTACATTGCATACACGGGAGAAATTCTTCAAGAATTATCTCAAAATATCACATTTCATTCTCAATACTTAGAACAACAATACTCGTAAACTTATTACAAAACTTAACATAACTCCGGGGAAGGAACACGAATGGAGGCAAACCCGCTCTCCAAACTTAACATAACTCCAGGGAAGGAACACGAATGGAGGCAAACCCGGCTCTCCAAACTTTTGAGGGACGTCTCCCTACCTTTCTTATTTTCCTCGCTTGCAAGACTTCCTAGGTCATGACCCTTCATAATGGAGCAATACCCGCTCCAATTACTTAAAGAGCAAACCCGCTCCGTGAGTGTTGTCCATCATCGCTTACGCAGCCTACTTCCCCTTATAAAACAAAATTTATACTTATACCGAAATACTTATGCTCAATACTTATACTTGAAATTCTCATACTCAAATACTTTACTTAAATCTCATTCGTATCAATTACAACAACTTCTAAAGCAAACTTAACTTGTGAGAACAAGTTTCGGAAAACAAGCTTGCTATGTCAAGTTCCACTGATTTCGGAAAGGTGACCTAACAATCAAGTTTCGAAGAATAATGTGATTTGGTTGAGGTAGATAAAGGTGGTATTATCAAGACATGACAGTATATAAAAGGTTATAGAAGAGCTCTTAATATATGGAGATATTATCTCACACAAACACCACATATA
Source organism: Beta lomatogona (assembly GCA_947646795.1). NCBI lineage: Eukaryota > Viridiplantae > Streptophyta > Magnoliopsida > Caryophyllales > Amaranthaceae > Beta > Beta lomatogona. The sequence continues at coordinate 8,780,701 of CANSNZ010000927.1, read as the reverse complement.
TCAATTCCCATGGTTTTCGATTTGGTGTTAAAGAACAATGGTTCTTATGCAAAGATCACTTGTACTTCTTGGGTTTAGCCAAAGTTTAAGTTTCACACTTAATATATATAAAGACAGTAGGTATTCATCATAGAAAAATATTGAAAGGATCAAAGGCACAAGGCTTTACAAGTTCGAAAAGTAATTAAGCGAACAGTCGAGTTTTGAGGTGTTATTTTCCTCCACGAATTGAGGTTGCGTGTTTAATTAGGTAAATGAAGCAAATGTTCATTTGATAATCAAGACATAAATGTTCCAAGGGAATATCATGGAAGTTTAACCACAACACGATCCTTAATCAAAACACAATCGAAATATAACAAGGATTGACAAACTTCTGACGGAACTCGTTATGCACATAACAATTTCCGGACAACATAACTTTTGATGTACAACTCCGAATGGAGTGATTTTTGGGTCAAAATTCAATAACTTTTCAAGATCTACCATTTCCAAGAAACATCAAGGCTAAAAACAGAGTGTAAAGAAAGATATTTGGAAGAGAAGATCACGGCAGCATAGCTCAAGTGAATGGATAATCACTTCCTTATTCGGTTATTCGAGAGAATCCTAGGGAACTTGACATGCAAAACATTTTTAACACAATATCTTCCATAATAAAACTCATGCAAATCAATTTTTATACACATTCAAACATAATCCAAGTATTCACAATTCCACAAACAATTTTCATGATCAAAGCTAGAAACAGAGTTTAGGTGGTGGAGCTTGTGTACCTTAACTTGGTGTTTAGGAAATCAAATCTTACTTAGTAATTCTCACCATCTCTCCAGCAACCTCTTAGGACCTTAGGCAAAACATTCATCACCTTAAAATTAGTAATTAACCCAAAGAAATCAAATTTCAAACTAATATACCTCATGTATGCTTGAAATTCAGCCATAACTCACCTTCCTTGGTTTTTCTTAAGGTTACAGGAATGGAACTTCAAAACTAACACTTGCCCAGTATGAAGGACACCTTGATGAACCTAGGGAAGTGTTTGCATGCAACTTTCAGTGCTAGGACCCAAAGAAAACAAGGCGGCAATGGCCTGCTTGCAACTCGCCGTAATGGCGTGAGGAAAGGGGGAGGAGAAAGAGATGTATTTTGTGTGTTTCTTGTGAAATGATTTTGGTGAAAATGAATGAGGACCTTCTTCTCATATATATAGAGAATGGGTAAGGGCAAAATCGTAATTTTCTATTTAGTAATGAGGGCAAAATCGTCTTTTCACAGCTTAAGAACATTCCAGAATTTTCTGATTTTACTTAATCCTTAACCCTCTGTAATTAAGCTCTAATCCTTCATTATACTTAAACTAAATCCTTAAAATATGTCTTATAACCTAATAAACATATTTTGGCTCATTCATCCCTTAAATTATAAACACAGAGTATCTGAAACACAATATACTCAAAGTCTCAAATTTCATAATAATGCTCAACATCATTAACGTAATTCGTTAATAACTTATCTTAACTCATAATTTGTATTCATAATCACATAATAAGACATAATATTCACATTTCCGGCAAAAATTCTCATAAAAAGCTATTCGGAAATTTTGATTCCAGCGGAAGTTTCTGCGAAAGTCATAACAGATTACGTACTGATTAGTACGTTAATAATGTTAGTAATCTTAGTTTAAAAAGTGGGGCTATTACATATAATCTCTCCCCCCAAAACCCCAATCACTCGCCGCCCCTTTTCTCTATTTCTCTTTCTGACCATGGCAGTTCTCTCTGACTCTCCCTTTTCTCTCTCGTCTCACTCCTAAAAACTTTTGATCTAGGGTTTTCTACTTCAAATTTCACAAACAAAAACGAGATTAATATTCTCCTACTTCTTATGATAATTTTGACACCAATTTTTCTGGGTTTTATGTTGTTTTGGGTTTTTCTTCCTTTGGTTTGTGTGATTTTTCCATGGATTTTTTAACCCCAAAATCTAAGAAACGTCTCTTTGATTTCCTTGATAAGTTTGATGCTGAGGGGAAAAATCGAGGGTTCAAAAACCCAACTTGGTTGCTCAGTCTTCATGTTGGGCTTGTGGTGCTCATTGAATAAAAACCACCAGATTAGGTGAAGTTTGGTAATGAAAAGTGGCGAAAAAAAGATATTCCCTTGAGGGTTTTGATTCATGGAGATCTTACCTCTTTTAGTTTTAACGACATCAAGAATTCGTCTTTGAAAGTTCGCGGAAAATTCTGAACCACGATGAGTCCACTCTTTAACTGAAAACTATTTTATTTTTTTATTTATGTATTTTGACTGTGGCATGTTTGTGGTTTGAGTGTGGTTGCATGAAATGATCCCCGTATGTTGTTGCATGTTGATTTAATTCATGTTTAAGGTTATATTTTGCTTTTACTTGCTCTATTTCGCCTTAATCTTCTTTATTTGTGGTATTATTTGCTGAGAAATAGCTTGATCTATGGAATATTTAGTTTGCTTGTGATTTGCTTCAAATTAAAGTACTTTATTTACGGTAACTGCTTTGGCATTTTCAATTAGGGTTTTATAGTTATGCTTATTCTAGGCATAACTTGAGTTGATGGCCCTTTTAAGTGATGGCTTATTAGAGATTATAGTCAGATTTTGCATTAACTTCATTTAGTAAGCATGATTTTATGATTATTCATGAGCTAGGGTTTAGCCGTTTAGGGTTTCACTTATTGTTGAGTTGTTGGATCTATTTGGGTGTTGATATAATTTAGATTATCCAGAGTTGTGGTTAAATCTTCATTTACTAAGCATGATATGATGAAATTTGACTTAGGGTTTATCGTTTCACTGATTTCGAACTTTACATGATATTAATATGACGATTCTATATGTCTGTATGATTCTATCTTGATTTTTTCCACCCCACCTCGCGATTGAAATGGTTTCATTTCATTAAAGAATGATGTAGTTTGGTTGGGAGAAGAGGCTAGAAAAAAGGGTGGGAATTTACTATGGCTGACTGTGGAATTGGTATGTCAATTATGTGTGTTTGTTGTTGTATGTAAGGGTGTTCACAAAAAATCGAAACCGAAAAACCGGAAATCCGGTCAAAATGGGCGGTTAGCGAACCGGAAAATTTGGGATTTAACGGTTCGGTTACCGACCGATAAAAATTACGGTTAAACAATTACGGTTACAGTTATGCTTTTTTATAAAATGGTTAGCCGAAAAACCGGATATATTTATTTTATTTTATTATTATTTAATTTTTTATAATAATTATATTAATTAATTATTTTGTTTTATTAAATGTAGTAATTTAGTAAGTAATGTAGTGTAGAGCGTAGACTGATTTATGTGAGAAAACATAAGTCAGTAAGTATTAAGTATCTTAGAACTAGGGATGGGCAAGGGTCGGGTCCAGCCGGACCCTAATTTTTTTGCGGACCCAGACCCGGACCCTAAGGGTCTGGAAAAATTGGACCCGTACCCGGACCCTTAGGGTCTGGAGGGTCTAGGGTCCAAGCCTAAATTCTTTATTTTTGCCAAAATTTCATTTTTTAACCCTAATTTTCTACAAATTCGACTCATCAAACACAAGAATTCGCATGATGAAACAAAATACCTGAATGCCTACATCACCAAAATTTCTCCGCGATCTCGCTGCGAATAAAGTCACCAAATTTAACCTCAATACTTATCCACAACGCTAAACACGACCAAAGAGGCACCAACAAGCATGAAATTTTCACAAATATACCCCAAATTCACACAATTTACATCTCTAGAACTCAAAATAAAAGCTGAAAAAAGCAATTAAGAGGAGAGAGAAAAAATAAACTTGATCGGAGAATTACCATTTTGATCTAGGAGTGAAACGCAATGTCATTTCTTTTTCAAGTATTACATCATGCTACTCAAAGTTAAGCAGGTTGAAGGAGGTGCTCAAATTGCTTATAATGCTATTTTGCACGCTCTTGCAAAGGAAGGTCGTGCAAAGGAGGCTTTAATTTGAATATTCTTCAAACCATGGAAGATAAGGGCATTGCTCCAAATGTTGTCGAACTGCCGAACCTCCGAACTGAAGCACCATCTTCTCGCCTTATGCCATTGATGAAGAGCTTCGAAGGTTGAAGATGAAGAGAAAGAAAAGTTTATAGGGTTTCGAATTGGAGGGGTTTTCGAAAAGGGTAGAAAATGGGTTTTCAAAGGCCCTGAATAGCGTATTGGTTTTTAGTTTCTTAGGGAATCAGTTTGTTTTTTTTTAAATTAAATTTTATATATTAAATTAATTTAGGGTCTAAGGGTCGGGCCCGGGTCTAAAATATCAAGACCCGGACCCTGACCCTAAAAAATTTACTTGGACCCAGACCCGGACCCTTAGGGTTTGAAAAAGTTGGACCCAGACCCTGAAATTAGGGTCGGGTCCAGTAGGGTCCGGGTCATGCCCATCCCTACTTAGAACTTTGAGATATGTATTATATGGTGCGGAATGTTTTTAGAGATGATTATCTTTGATAGAGAATCTTGGTATTAATGATATATTATTTATGTTGAGAAAAATTTGAAATCTAATATACAAATTTAGTAAAATAATTTAATAAAACTTGAGTAAAGGTTAATGGTTAACCGGAAAATCGTACCGAAAAATGGTTAACCGTTTATGCGGTTACCGGTTTGAACGGTTACAGTCACGGTTCGCAAAAATGGCGAACCGATATTTCCGGTTACTGGACCGAAATGTTATTTCGGGACGTTTAACCACCCATGAACACCCCTAGTTGTATGTTGGTGTATGTTAATGTATTCCTCAATGATGACATGTGATTAAACATCCAATAATGCATAATATATGGTTTTATTCATTATCCAATCACTAAGATTTAGTAGCAACTAATTGATGAGGCAAGTGAGTGATTTAGGGTGCATGTGGTCTTTCCAAAGTACTTGAATTGAAAAAACTTACCACAGAGAATTGTGCCATCCCTTAGCGATGAATGAGGTATACTGAATGTTGTCGTGGACACTAGCTTGTGTTGTCCTTCACCTTTGACTGCCATCAATAGTAGCTACTCTCCTTTTGAATGTGCCAATTAATTTGATTGATTGCATATGTTTTGTGTTCGTGGATGAGTGGGGACTCCCTGAGAGGAGAACCAACTAAAAAAAGGCTATGTTTTAAATTCATAATGATGTTTTCACCTTACTGTGATCTTTTATTATCTGCAACCATCTTCTTTAATTGTAATTAGCTATGGTGATTGCAATATGTTTTGTATTGCTCTAAATTCTTTTGATTGCTTCCACTGATTGTAAGAGATGAGTGAGGAGAAGAGGATAGTTCATATACTTACCTTTTACATCTTTGGATCCTTCCCTCTTTTTTTTATTTGCTACATTCACTTGAGTTTGCTCAGTATTTGATTGTTGTTCAGTAATTCATTTCTTAACAATATCTTAGTTATTAATATGCCACCGATACTAGTTGCTCTTCTATTAGATATTCTAATTTGCTATGGTTGTGGTGCTTGCATTGTGTTCCGTATTACTCTTAGTTATTTTGTTTGCTTCCATTAATTTGGTAAGAGATGGGTGAGGAGAAGAGGAAATTTTATAATTCCAAAGTATCTTATGAATGCAAATGAAATTTCCTCTTCTCACTCATCTTTTACATCTTTGGTTCCTTCTCTCTTTACTTATTTGCTAAATGTGTTTCATGATAATACTTTCATTATAAATATGCTTTTCACTTAAAAAAGTGTTCATATGCAATTACAAAAAAAAATCTATATGAACTAACCGTTTTACTTGCAAAAACTATCTCGTTTCCTTTTACTTACAAAAAATTTTCCCGTTTCCTTTAACTTATAAAAAATGATTGTACTTGTTTATCGTGTGCCAATACCATAATCTGAATCTTCATCTGAGCTTGTTTGATTGTGTCTTTTCCTCTTCTGGTTCTTCTAAGTGACCTCTATCAATGTGCCTATAACATAATCATGGGCTATGAGGAAATTTTTGATTCAAGGACTGCTTTAGTTGATGATATCACTTGCAGTCAGTTTGTGCTTAATGGTAAATTTTCCATTAAAAAGTTCTATTGGTTTATGAGGGGTGACAGTCCTAAGGTGAAATGGAGAAGGATCACTTGTAATCGCAGAGCAAATCCTAAAGCTATCTTCATTACTTGGCTGCTGCTTCAAGGAAGGCTCAGTACTAAAGATAGGCTTTTTCAATGGGGGATTGTGAGAGACCAAAGGTGTATCTTATGCAATGCTGTTGATGAAACTAAAGAGCATATTTTCTCCACTTGCAACTACAGTCATCAGATTTGGAGTGCCTGTTTGCAGTTAATTGGTGCTCCTATCATCACTAATCTAACTACAATCATCCTTACAATTGCTAAATATAATAGACGAGCAAAGAGGAATCATCAGCTACTCAATATGTTTTTTGTTGAAAGTGTTTATCATATCTGGATGCAGAGAAACAAGAAGATTTTTGAAGATAAATTGCTTAGCACTCAGCAGGTTGTTAGACTTATTATTTTTAATGTTGCTTGCAGAAGCAATCAGGATGTAAAGCATATGTTGTTGTAATTGCTATTCTTGTTACTTTGTTTCTGTTGGTTTGGTGTGCTTTATGTGTTCTTCCTGGGCTGTTCGGGTTCTGTAGTTGGGGGTCGGCCTTGTGGGCCTTTCTTCAAACCCTTCCTAGAAGGTGGGGGAAGTTGGGCTCTTAAAGGTTTGCCCCCTTGTAGTTTGTACCTTTTTTTTTTGTTTTCAATAAAAATTTTGAATTGCCGAAAAAAAAAAATTTATTCAAGAATCCTAACAAATTAGGTAGAATAAGAAAGTTACAACTAAGTCAAATGTTGAAACACAAATAACGAGTCTATATCAAGCTTTTCACGGGCCTGACCCACATGACTTACGAGCTGGGTTGGATGGGTTGGATTGGCCCATACCGTTAGCCATCTTTATGTGTAAGACTTGCATCATCGATTTACAGCATATGATCAAGTAGTTTCACAATTCCATTTGCTCAGTCGTTTCTCTTCCCTTCACTATGCATGTAGCTTTTTTATAACACGAATCGAGACCCACCATATGTCCACGAGCCCATTTTTGTATCGGATTTGTAAAACTAACAAAGCAAGACTAAAACTCAAATTCTTCATAATGTTAGAACAAAGATGACTAATTTGGTTATGATTTTGTATCGAATGTTTACTTCTCTTTAAAAGTCAATTTACTTTAAACACCCCAAACTAACCTCAATCAAAGGAGAGTGAAAGTAGAAAGTATCTACTAATACTTCTAGATTATCAAGTTTGAATGAAGCCATTGGTAAACTGCTGAACGGTGTAGATGAAGTTCAACTTTTTTGGTTGGGATGTATACACCTTTTTAGGGTATGTGCAAACACACAGGCACAGCTACACTACAAGTCATGCTAATGTCATTAAATTATTACATGCTAGTACAACACTATGCATTGTAAAAATACATACATATATTTACCAAAAGTTTATTTCTCCTAGGTCGGTAATCATTCATGTGTCCAATACGTGAATATCTACCATAAAAACATTTATATATATATAAGGTAATAAATTTCAAAAAAGGCAATATTTTTTTTTTTCAAAAAAAAAAAAAAAAAAAAAAAAAAAAAAAAAAAAGTAGGAAAATACCACTATCGCTTGGTTGATCATAAGGCCACATTGCATGCTCCATGTTTCATTTTTCGTATAAAAACAGAAGGGTTTTCAGACACCAGACAGAGGAGAGAGAGAAATAGACAACATAAAAAAGAGGAGAGAGAAAATTATATAAATATTTAAAAAAAAAAGAGAGATAAGCGTTTAGCGAAGCAAAGCATTGGCATTGCAAAGAAAGACGCCCTCTTTCTCCTCACCTACAACTTTATCTCATAAATTCATCAATACCCATAAATTTAAACTATTCATATTCTTTGATTATTTGGTTTTTTTTCTCTCATTTTCCCAGAAAAATTATTTTTTGTTGTTCAAGCTTTAATAAACTCAGTTTTCATCTTCCACCGATTATAAAAGAGAGGATTTTTGTTATTATCTTTTTGTGGGTAAATTTGTTGCAGATGTAAGCAAGTGAAGATCTGAGGCCGATCTTAATAAGGGTTCATATTAATTTGAAGTGTAATTTTATCGGGTTCTTGAGGCCGATCCTTGGTGTTTTTGTTGCTTAAAAGGAGGATCTGTAAGTGTAAATTTTTCCCATTTTGTTTGTTTTTATTTGATGGTTTTGTTTTTCTTGTTTTTGTTTGTTAATGTTTAACAGGATGATCGTGCTTTTTTGAAAAAAAATAAAAAAATGGAACATATTGATACTTTCTGTTCACTGAAAATATTTGAATTTATTTGTTTCTGGAAAGTAGTTTAATCGGTTTGATTGTTAAATTTGTGGGTTTTTCATGTTTTTTATTTGTTGGGTTTGTTAGAGGTGGATGATACCTAGCATATTTTAGCGATGGATGACTAGTTGTTAGTTCAGAATTATAGAGAACTTGATGATTTAAGTAGTTTTTCAGTCATCTTTTCAGGTTTTTTTGGAAAAAAAAAAGAGAGATAAGTGAGGAAGATTAAAAAAGATTTACCATCTTTTTACCATGACTGGTATGCTCTTTGAAATGTATGTGGTTAAAGTATTTGTATTAAACCATGATTTCTTGTTTTAGGAAAGTTTGTTGGGCAGTTATTTGACTTGTGGAAGTGGGTAATAACTTTGTATAGCTGTCCTCATAGATTGGCTGGAATGAGCAGATGAATCTTTGTAAAGACATACCATTTCTCGTGCATTCGTTAATTAATATGGGTTTTTATCTGCTTTTCTTGGGCAGGAGAGTCCAAAGGGGTTATGTTGTAATCACCAGGGAGGTGAATTGTATGGGTGGACGATGCCAGAGCTGCGAAGTGGAGCCCGAAGATCGAAGAGGCTTGGTGATCTTCAGCAGCCTTCCCCTGAATTGAATGACCAGGGTGAGAATTGTCATCCACCTACGCAAAACAAAACAAGGCGAAGAGGTGGTGGTAGAGGAAGAGGTGCGAATGCTGCAGCTGGTTTAGCCAAAGGGGCCCAAGCAGCAGTAGGAGCTAGGCAAACCGGTGGTGCTGGTCGAGGTCGGGGTGTTAGAGTGATAGATTTAGACCCAGAAATTCCTGGTGAAGTTCTTCCTCAAGTTGCACCCACCGCAGGAGCTGCTGGTGCTGCTCAAAATCGAGTGGAAGGCGGTGCTGATAAAGATATTGCAATGGAGGGAGGGAGTGGAGATAAGCTGGTGGCTGCTGAAGAGGATGCTAACCTGACACCTGTTCCCGACAAGGTATAATCTCTTTCCCTTAAAATTGCTGTGTGTTCCTATGTTTTTAGGATGGTAAATTTATGTGGTGTATGACGGTAAGGGTGCTTACTGTAATCATAAGATCTACTATTGCACTTTCGATGGTAAGTTTTGTTGGTTTTCATATAACTTTCCCTTTTAAAGTAAATGCAGATTACAAACTGATGTCATGTGTCATTTTATATTGCCATTGTCGTAAATGCATGTTGTTGGGAGATATAATTACCTTCTCCTGTTTGTATTCGTCATGTTTGTATTCGTCATGTCATCCTCTATATGGAGTTGAGTTTCAAACTTTTCTTCCAGGTTCAAGTGGGTACTTCACCTCTATATAAGGTAGAGCGGAAGTTGGGCAAGGGTGGTTTCGGCCAGGTTTATGTTGGTAGAAGAATGGTGGGTGGTGTTGACAGGATAGGACCCGATGCTCTGGAGGTAACATCTGTTGTGATATTGCAGTACTTACATCTTTGCATTTTGAGGAGTAGGTGTTGATTATTTTTTGGAAGCAGGTTGCTGTTAAATTTGAACACCGCAACAGTAAAGGTTGCAATTATGGCCCTCCTTACGAGTGGCAAGTTTACAAGTAGGTGTTGGATTTGTAATTTTACCTTTTAAGTCATTTCTTTGTTTTTACGTGTAATTAATGTCTCAAATTTTTATTATAGCTCCTTGAATGGATGTTACGGTATTCCTTCCGTTCATTACAAAGGCCGTCAAGCAGAATTCTACATTTTGGTAAGTTTTTGGCACTATCTGCTCCTTATATGAATTGCTTAGGAACTTCATTTTGTATAAAGGTACTCTTTTTTTGGTCTCAGATCATGGACATGCTTGGACCAAGTCTATGGGATGTATGGAACTCCTTAGGACAATCGTAAGCATGTTTCTCCTTCTTTTCCCTCTATCCCCAATGATGGTTGCATGATTTTTGTGTCTTCACATTTGTTATACACTTTCTTCTTTGCATGCAAATGTCCTCGAGTATTTTTTTCCTGTATCATAAATAACTACCTTAAACAGGATGCCTCCAAATATGGTAGCATGCATTGCAGTGGAAGCAATATCAATCTTAGAAAAGCTTCACATAAAAGGGTGAGGACCTTTTGACGTGTTTGGTTATATTATATTCATTCTCCTTTCCGTTCTATATCTCTGTATTATACTTTGACGATAATAAATTAGTGTTCTCTACTTGTTTGAAGTTTTGTGCATGGGGATGTCAAACCAGAAAATTTTCTTCTCGGTCAACCCGGAACTGCCGACGAGAAGAAGCTATATCTTATAGATCTTGGTCTTGGTATGTTATCTAAATTTCTTAACAACTAACTGCTACCCTTTCCTTCAAGGAAATACTCCCTCCGTCCCTAAATATAGTTCCCGTTTTTCCATTTATGTCTGTCCCAAATAGATTTCCCATTTCCTTATTTGGTATGGGTCCACCAATTAAAATATTGTTTAGCTTTCATTTTTTATTACATTACCTTTTATCCCATAAACAAGATTACTGTGTAAAGTGGCCTACATGCTCTCTCCTCAATAAACAATTTATGAATAGTATACCAACTTCAGTTTTAATTCTGATTTAATACAATTAAGGTCCCACTTATGATTTTTCCTTAATACTTGTGCCCGAAAGAAATGAGAACTCTGTTTAGGGACGGAGGGAGTAGTTTGAAGAACAAATCATATTTTTTTTTTTGGAAAATTCCTTTACATAAAGATAAAGGAACTGTCAAATATTGTTGGGATGAAGATCAACTTCTGCTATGTACTACCTTTTCTGTTTTACTTACTGTTGTTGGATATAGGCCACTAAGCACAATTTGGTTGCTGTTGTAAGGGTAATTTTGATTTATGTTGGTAGGGTAATTTTGATTTAAGTTGGTAGGGTTATTTTGACTTCTTGAAGCATAGTTTGGTATGTAATATTCTAAATTTCTAATGCTGTCTGTTAATTTGCTATCACCTTTTTGTGGTTCAGCCTCTAGATGGAAAGATGTATCATCTGGTCAACATGTTGAATATGATCAGAGGCCTGATGTATTCAGGTATGTAAAGTGCTTATATAATTTTCATTCAAAGGCTTAAAATTCTTGCATTACATGTTTTAGCATATGACTGAAATGTTGTCCTCTTGGCAGGGGAACAATAAGATATGCAAGTGTCCATGCGCACTTGGGTCGAACAGGCAGTAGGAGAGATGACCTTGAGTCATTGGCATATACTTTGATCTTTCTTATTAAAGGCAGGCTACCATGGCAGGGTTATCAAGTGAGTTTTGCTTATGATTTTGATTATTTTGAGAGATGTTGCAACTTGCTTATTAATTTTTTTTTTTTTTTTTTCTGTTTGGGCAGGGAGACAATAAGAGTTTTCTTGTTTGTAGGAAAAAAATGGGCACTTCTCCAGAGTTGATGTGTTGCTTTTGCCCTGCCCCATTCAAACAGTTCCTTGAAGCTGTGACTGTCATGAAATTCGATGAGGAGCCAAATTATGGAAAACTTATTTCTCTTTTTGATTGCCTGATTGAACCTTGTGCGCCACTTAGACCTATCAAAATTGATGGAGCTTTGAAGGTTGGGAATTATTGTTATTACTTTCTTCCTGTTATGTGTTAATATATATACGTGTTTCAAGTATGAAATTATCATTTTTGTCTTTTAAAATGCGATACCAGGTGGGCCAAAAACGGGGACGGTTGCTCCTTAATAATTTGGAGGAGGATGAGCAACCGAAGAAAAAAATACGACTTGGTAGTCCTGCGACTCAATGGATTTCAGTTTATAATGCTCGTCGTCCCATGAAGCAGAGGTAAATTGGAGAAAATTCAGTAGCAATTAGGATGGTCCTATATGCCTTTTTTTCCGCGTCTGATATGCTGTCTGGTTACATCTACTGCCATTATTAATTTGTGTAATGTGAGGAAGATGGGTTTAATTGAAGCGGCAAATTGGATTATGTTACAAAATACATAAATCTTCATTTTTTTCTGTGACGTATTGATGTTAAACTCAAAGCGTCAAGTTGGATTATGTTACAGAATACATAAATCTTAAAATTTTTAATTTTTTTCCTGACATATTGATTTAAATCACGCTTGACATGTCTTTTTCCAAGAATTTTAAAAGGCTGAAGTATCTTGTTCTAGACGGAATGTATTTTATTTTGACCAATCTGGTTCTATTGTGCTGCTTGATTGTTATTTCTTAGTTATTGACATCATTACATAAACCTGAAATTCCCATCTTCCCCATATATAGTAGATGAGCCGTCAAATTTTGGTATGTGATTGCTCTAGATCGATTTTGTTATATGGTAAAACATCTATTCTCTGGATATGTTAAGATGCCCATTAATAAAATTTATTATCTATTTGGATGCTGTTGAAGTGTTGATGTGGAATGAGCAAATAGGTAAACTTGCTGGCCCTATCACAATCTAATAAGAGGTTTACTTTTGATCATATGGATAATAGAAATTGAACTTTGTTAATCATTGGAGGAAGGCAAATTGTCTTAAGGTATGTTTGGACTTAAAGAACAATTAACTTGTTTAATAAATGGAGGGAGGCAAATTGTCTTAAGGCACGTTTGGACTTAAGAGCAGCTGACTAACTATAATGATACATAGCAGTTAGTGTTTTACTAGCTGTTCGTGGATTTTGTGAGGTGCTAGTGATTGGATGCTAGCTGCTAGCAGGTAGACAAAGCTAGTTATTGAGGTAGATTATGGAACTAAATAAAACATACATAAAGGACATGATAATTTTTAAAAATTGAGGGTTTTTGGGGTTGAAATAATGGAATTGTCCTTCTAGTCACGTAAATGTTAGTTTTATATAACATTGTAAATTACTTTATGAAATACTACTATCTACTGTGAAACAACAACCGCCACTGAAGCCCTTAATCCCAATACAATGGGGTCGGCTGCATTTTAGTATAATCTACTTTGGCAGACACAAAAGAATATGGGCTAACTAACTAGTGGGCTTTTCTTTATAGTTTATACAGATTAGTGACCTTTATCCAAAAGCTGTCTATAGTGTTGTATCAATGTCATAGAATGGGCCTGATAGAAATATATATGCATCTCTACTTTGTGGTGGTATTAGGTCGCTTAATAGTCTTTTACAGCCTTACAGGGGAGGGGAGTTAGTTGAGGTTGAAATATGGAAGGTCAATTGTAAACTGTTAAGCTTGGAGGAACAGGTGTGTTGTCCTTGGTCGAGTTAAGCTTCAGAAGGATTGCAGGTTTACCACTTTGTTGAGTAGCATTACAAGCATGTCTGCTGTTTCTTCCCAGCATGCTCATTTTGGGCACAGCATTATTTATTTTTATAAAATAGATAGGGTATGGGTGTGTGAGATGGAGGTTTATATTATTTCCATAGTACAGAAGACTTCCTCTTTCCTACAGGATAAGTATTGAGTTTATGCGTGCCTGCATATTTGCTGTCCTTTTGATGCTAATCGGTGCGTCTGCATTGTTCTTATCTTGATGAGTTTGCACCTTACAAAATTCGCAGTCTGTCCATACAGCAAAACATCTATTTCAACCATTTGGAGTATAGATATCATTGGAGGATCCTTTTAATAAATGCTGAAAGTTTCTGGATTTTGCGATTGTGATAAATTCCTCTAGACAGTATTTGCTGCGTTTGTTAAAACGAGGATAGCACTGGTACTTTCAAATACGAGCCTGTGGGTACTTGTTATCGTAGGCAAAGGAGACGGACGTTGCAAGAAATATATTCAACCAATTAGAGCCTGGCAAGAAATCAGCTATAGAATTCAGTTATGTATCCCAACTATCTATAGGTATCAAGAAAAAAGTTGATCTCGTAGGAAATTGTGTATACAAGATAAATTGGATTTGGACTGCAGCCCACTATTTTCTCATCTTTGGTGACAATTCTCCAGTATCTTTTCTATAGACAGTTGGGCTGTATAACTGATCATCCTCCTGAAGCTAGCAAGGGGAATAAGTTTTTTTTTTTTTGTTACGAATAATTTATCTTTGACATCTTAATTCTTCCTCCATTCTAAAACAAATGAAACGCTACTCTTTTTTTTATGAGAGCTTTTTGAGAGAAGTGTTTCAATTATTCAGATTAGAGGAAGTATTATAAATTTGCTTATTTTGACTCAAGGAATTCGCACCACCTCTAGATATATTGGGATTTAGCTTTGTTGATCTATAAGTAAAAAATCTGTGCATAATACGTGTAGTGAATATGTCCGGAAAATTATTTTTTTCCTTCGAACTCTATCCATATACTTCCTCCAATTTTATTTACATGTAAAATAGAGAAAGTGGTGGAGTTTTAAGAAAGGTAGAGAGAGAAAGCAAGGACCATACTTTTTAAAGTAAAGTGAGGATAATGTGGGGAAAATTAGGGGAGTGTTAAGAGAGAGAAAGAATAAAGTGAGGGTAAGGCGGTCTTTTCACAAAAAGTGAGTGGAGGAATATTTCCATTTAGGTAATGTAGCAAGTATTATGACATGGAAATATAGGATTAAAAAAAGATGGAGGAAGAATGTACCAAATCAGGTCTCTTGAAATTTTCTAATGCTAGTGTTGATGGCATAACGAATACATCTGAGTCAACAGTTGGTTTTACGTACAAAAATAGTGCATAGTTCTGTCTCTTGGCTCTTATACTCAGCTATGATGTATACTTTTTAGAGGCTAGTTTCCGATTTTTATCCCCTCCCTTCCCTATTCTTCCCCTTCTTGCACGTGTAGAGGCCTTTCTCAAGATTTGATTGGCTTTAGGACATCTCAGTTTTTATTGCCCTTTCTGATTCTAAAGTCAAGAATGATGATCGATGGTTGAGAACAGAAGAGTTATATTGAATGGATACTGATTATAAGGACAACTGTACAAGCTCTTTGAACATCATTGATATATGTGATATGTATAATGATAGTTAGTTGTCAACTCATTATGGTCTTTGAGCAAGTCTCTAAGTCTCTTAATAAAAATAAAATTTTCTAGTTTCCAGCTTATGTAACAAATTTGCTTGAGATTTTCGCATATGTAATACCAAAACTTTTAACTACTCCCAGAATATTCGTTATTTTAGCACATGCCAACAAAATTGGAAGTGATACTGGTACTTCAATATTCTAAGCATGCTCGGTTAGATTGTTAGGGTCTCTATTAGCTCATGACATGACCTGTGGATATAACCTTTTTGCTAACGTAAATTAAAATTCTTGTGCTTGCAGATATCACTACAATGTAGCTGATGCTAGGCTTAAACAACATATTGACAAGGGAAACGAAGATGGTCTATATATCAGTTGTGTGGCCTCAGCTACTAATCTATGGGCCCTCATTATGGATGCTGGAACAGGTTTCTCTTGTCAAGTGTGGGAATTGTCAAACGTCTTCTTGCATAAGGTTTGATACATTAGGATATCTTGTCCTGTGTGCAAGATATACGAGTTATTGAAATTACTCACTATTTGCTATTGTTTTGGATCTTGCTAGGATTGGATCATGGAACAGTGGGAGAAAAATTTCTATATCAGTTCAATAGCTGGTGCAACTAATGGAGCTTCCTTGGTGGTAATGTCTAAAGGTAAGTTGTCGGTATATAATCTCTTCCCAAATTTCCAGATAAAAGGGAAAAAATGGAAAGAGATTTTTTTTCCTTTGGTTATGATCCAAATTGAGGTGTATTCTTTTTCTGAAATTCAGGGACTCCTTACACTCAACAGTCGTATAAAGTGAGCGACTCATTTCCATTCAAGTGGATCAATAAAAAGTGGAAAGAGGGATTTCATGTAACTTCCATGACAACAGCTGGTAGTCGATGGGGAGTAGTAATGTCTAGAAATGCAGGATTTACCGATCAGGTATGACTGTAAACCCTCATGCTAATCTTCTCCTTTTTGACAACTTCCTACTTAATACAATCTGACTATCATCATTCCATGACAAGGTTGTCGAGCTAGATTTTCTGTATCCGAGTGAGGGTATACATCGGAGATGGGAAAGTGGCTACCGAATAACTTCCATGGCTGCAACACCAGATCAAGCAGCCTTTGTGCTTAGCATTCCAAAGCGTAAAACGATGGATGAAACACAAGAAACTTTGAGAACTTCTGCCTTCCCTAGTACTCATGTAAAGGTGTCTGCCTCTTCTGTTTTCAATATTTTATTGTTCTTGATTGGTATGCAATATCAAATATCTATTAGTTTGTCCAAGGATAATAGTCCATTTGATAGGGATTTGGGAGTCAGTAGTCTTTCTAAGGCATTCTATCCTTTGCTATATAAATCTTGACATCTGCACCATCGTCTTTTGAATTCTTTGGTAAGAGTATCACTAAGGGTAATTATATAGGACTTTGTAAATTGAAACGGTGACCTCTATTTTGAGATGGCATAAGTGGAAATATGGGAAATTGTTTGGGGTTTGTTTTCTTCACCTGATTTTACCTTGTGATTACACCTGGTTGGGCCTTGATCTGATCAACACAGATTAGACCTGATCAACCCTCGAGTTCTTATAATATGAAGAGAATGCTGCCTTGGTGGCGGAGGAGTATTATATGTAGTATGTACTGTAGATAGGATGGAGCTTAACATGATTAAGCGGTATTATGATTTATGACATGTGACTACTCTTCCAAGTTCTTTGACAGTATTTCTCTATCTTATGGCAGGAAAAGTGGGCCAAAAATCTCTATATCGCATCAATATGCTATGGCCGAACTGTGTGCTGATTTGCGGCTTGTACATATATCGCTGAAGAGTTTTGAGTGCACTCTCAAAGGCTGGAGTGGGTGATAACAGCCGCTATTTTCGGGGTTAGGGGGTTGAGCCTCCTCTTCACATCCGAGGGGTATAACAGGCTTCCATAATGATTTTACCCCTCGTGTATTTTGTAAAAGGTATCCGTATATATACCATTTGAGAAATAGAGAAACATAAAAAAAGAAAAAGGCTGAGAAAAGCGTTCAAAAATGAGGAAGAATGCAACCCCGAAGCCAAGCATGAAGTAGAGGCTGTAAAATTCTGCCTGAAAAAGACCGAATGATATCATCCGATATGGAAATGGTATTTGATGTTTCATATTAATGGGAGAAGTAATTTTAGCAGAGTATTTTTAATGAGACTCGTAATCTGCTGGAATATAATTATTTGGTAATGGAAAAATCTTTTTTAAAACGTAAAATCTCCTGTCACTATATTTTTGCTTGAAGAAGGGGTGATTGTGGTAAATAATAATATGTTCTATTATCCTTTTTTAACCTCATTTTTGTTCTGAGAAAATGTTTAGGTGACGGGGTTTGCCAACTTCGTGAGCGAAGTTACAGAGAAAGTACCATTAAATTTAATATTTTAGAGAGAAAATATCATAAAATGGATTGTATATATTATGCTTCATCTACTACTATCTCATAAGGATTGACAACCCTTCACGGGCGAAGCTATGAATAGGCCAAGGGTGGCCTTTTAATTATCCCCTTCCTCCTTGTTTCTGTAAACTTTAAAGCTTGGTATTTTAATTATATACTTCATTCGTTTCTCAATAAGTACAACACAGAGAAAGTGGGGGAATACCATGGAATGTAGAGAGAGAAAGTTGGGATCATAATAAAGTAGAGTAATTTAAGTGATGAAACAAAAAAGATGTGATCCGTTGTGTTTTTTGTGGCATATTTGTAACAAAAGTGAACTTTCTTTTACCATTTGGAGTGCGGTTGCACTTATTGTGATTATTTCAAATAACAGAAGTGTTTCACTTATAGAGAAAGAGAGGTAGTAATAAATATACTTTATTCATTATGTTCTAGGAGATGAGAGATATAAAGAGAAAGAAAAAAAGGGACCCATGTGATGAAGAAAGAGATAGATAAAAGTAAATATCAAATAAAGTAATACTTGTGTTTCATTTGTTTTAGAACAAAGTGTATCAATTTTCAGTAGGTGTATGATAATTATTAATTATCGACTCTTCTATGAAAATTGTTTGGTGTCTCGTCTTTTGAACCTTTAGACTGACCCTATCATTCTCCTTTGTTCCAGGCATGTTGGCTTGAATGTACCTTTTTGGGTTGAATGAACACCGGCTTACGTTTTTAGTGTTTGAGAATGGAACTTTTTTATTTTTGTTTTGAGGGAATTTGAAAATGCAATTTAGTCTCTACTCTCTCGAAAACGTACACCTCCGATACAATTTTGACAACTTAACGCTAAGCCAAAATAATGAGAGGGAAAACAAGAACTTGGCGGACAAAAACTTGGCGGGACAGTTTTAACGAGCGATTTTCACCGATGTGTTTTGGCGATCTAGCTTTTCAACTAGACTACTAGAGTAAAGTAGTAAACTTACTTCCCTTGACCAAAACAAGAAGGATTTTCATCCAAATAGACAGGTCAAAGAGCGGACATAAACACCGGCCAAAGTTTCAAGATATAAGAAAATGACTGGTAAAGAAGTAGCTCATGAGTCCGTTTTTGGAGAGACGGTCTCACGTTAGTGTTAAAGTGAGACCGCTGATGTCATGCTGATATCACGCGCGTGCATCAAACCAGCAGTAGAATTAGTTAAGCGCTTGCACCTATTAGTTATGCTAGCCTTAAATTGCTTCTGGGTAAATTAGTTAAGCGCTGAAATATATTAGTTAAACGCTGAAGTATATTAGTTAAGCGCTGAAGTATATTAGTTATATCATAAAAATCAGATTATAATGCATTTTATTGGCCATAATTTCAGTATCACGCATAAATAATTCTCTCTTTCTAAAAAAAAAAAAACGACACACTAATTCTCTCTTTCTTAAATAACTATCGCATTTTTGCATTAGTTATGCCAACCTCAAATAACCAATGCAAAAACAATGTTTACTAATGCATACAATAAATAAAACTAATGACCTTAAAATCATAACTATCGACTGCCCATACTATCAACCCTCAAAGTATAATTGTTTACCAAATATCCAAACTAAAACCATAAAACCATGCATCATTGTTACTCGTGAAATTAATAAATAATTATTCATATGCTATAATTATAATCTTTCAGTTATTTTCTAGACTAAAACTATTAGCCATAAAACCGGAACTAAAAAAAAAATCATAACTAATGTAAAAAATAATAGTAACTAAATACCCCAATATCATAACTATTTATCAGAATACAATAACCAATAGCCATAATTATAACTATCAACCATAAAACCATGATTATTAACCACAATTAATAACTAATAACCTAAAAATCATAACTATATATCCAAATTTCATAACTATTAAGCAAAAGTTAACTATGAATCATAAAACCATAACTAAGAGTCAAAAATATGCAACTAATTATTAAAATTCCTTAACTAATTGGAAAACTATAACTATAACTTGAAAATGACAAAATTTGCCCCACAAATTCACCTTTCACCCGAAAATTAACTCACCCATCCAAAAAATTCCACCACTAAACCCCCACTAACCAACCCCACCACTCACACGCCATATGACCTAGAAACCACCACCTGAACACTAATAAAAACTAACCCACCACACCACAACAAAACACACCATCTTCTAGTAACTAAAACTCAAACGTTAAAAAAACATTTGAAAGTGAGATGTAGATTAATTACCTTTTCATATCTTTAATTCCACAACCTTAATTCTCAGAGTTTGTTTATGAGTTTCATTTTCTTCAACCAAGAATACTTCTTGAAAGGGGCTAATGCGACATAGCTTTTGCGAATTTATAGGAGTTGGGTTGAGCTTAGAAAAGCATGAATTAAAAGGGTTTGTTTTTTTGGAAGAAGAGCAAAGAAGCAGACGATCATATCGAAATTGGATGTTACTTGAAAGGAGATAAGACTATCAAATCCCTAAAAGAAGAGATTGATTGAAATGAATAGAATCCTAAAATTGAGAATAGTGTTTAAAATCATCGGGAGAAATTGGAATTAGAAATAGAAAGAGAAAGAGAAAGAGAAAGAGCGATGAATTTGGAAGAAATTAGAAAAGGAAAAAGGGGGAAATCGAGGAGGATGTTGGAGGAGATTGGGGAAGGTAAGAAAGAGTGTGTCAGTGAAGTAAAAATGGAAGAAGAAGAAGAGGAGAGATAAAGGGAAAGTTGTGAGTTTTCAGGAGAAGAGGGAGAAATGAAGAAGAAAGCTGTTGAACAAAATGCTTAGACCAGTGCAAATTAAGCGCTTGGGCCTGCGCATGCTTCTTGGGCCCCATTGCATTATTCTGTTGGATTTTGACAGGTCTCACGTTAAGACTAACTTGAGACCGTCTTTTATAAGACTTTGTGTTAAATCATTATCCTTTGTGTAGCATTATACTTGTATTTTAATTTTTATCTTCATTTTCTGTTGGCCTAAGATTATCCTTTCGTTAACATTTTTTAAGATGTTTACTTCATCCAAAAAAAACCATTTTAGAGAAAAGAACAAGCTACCGGAGAAAACAAGTAACAACCATAATCACCAACAAGTTTTTCGGCCAAGGAAAAAGTTAATGTAGAAAAAGCCCATATAACAAGAAATTAACAGCTTTGAATGTTAACTAGTTGTTGACCCGAGCGATGGAGTAGATTATTTACCAATGTGAATTTGAATTGTTAAATCAAACACTTGAAAGGAGCGGAAAAAAGAGTTATAGGCATTGGATTGTGCTCGTGAAATAATCTTCTAGGTCCTTTTAAATTTTCTACATAATAGTTATAATATGCATTATTGATCAATATAACTCCCGGCTTCAAGAGAGTATATATATATATATATATATATATATATATAATTAATTACAAAGACTATGATACAATCTTGTTTTTGAAATTTAAGTTAATGTGTAAAAATATTATTGACGAAATTAAATAGTATAGTGGTGTTAATAGGGGGGTCATAAAAATTTTAAGAGTTTTTTTAAAATGTTAAGACTACTGAAAGGTAGAACACACTATAATTAGCATTGATTAATGAGTATTGATATATACATTTGTATTTAGTTGTTTTAAAAAGAGAAATATTATCTTGTTTAAATAATTTTTTTCCACAAATACTAACATGAGATTGTAGATTGGTTGGTAGTACATTTGTAATTCAAATGAGAG
The DNA here is from genome assembly GCA_947646795.1 of Beta lomatogona. Classification (NCBI taxonomy): domain Eukaryota; kingdom Viridiplantae; phylum Streptophyta; class Magnoliopsida; order Caryophyllales; family Amaranthaceae; genus Beta; species Beta lomatogona. The sequence goes on along the minus strand of CANSNZ010000927.1, from coordinate 8,759,238 downwards.
GTTATTTGGGGAAAGAGGGAGTTCATGTGGCAACATGACATGTTTTGCCTTAGTTATATATATATATATATATATATATATATATATATATATATATATATATATATATATATATATATATATATATATATATATATATATATATTTGCTCATGTAGGAATTGAGGTTGACTCAAGTGGTGAACTTTCCCATCCTCCTTAGCAAAAGTCTAGGGGTCAATTGCTACCCCAAGTATTTACTTGGGATTTAAGGGGACATGGGTGTATGGCTTGTAATGGGACTTTGGGTGGGGGCTTGTGCGAGGGCAGCCAAAAGATTTCTTCTTACATATATACTTCATCCGTTCCATAATAAGTGAAACATAGGGATTGGACACAAGATTTAATAAACATCACTTTCAAAAGCCAAAAAGTCATAAAATACCCTTTTCATTATCAAAAGAAGGAGAAAGAAAAACAAACCACACAAGTTTGTGATGGATACTCTTGTCATTTTGTCAATTTTTTTTATCCATTTAAGGTATGTTTCGCTTAATTTGAAACGTTCTAAAATAGTAAATGTTTCACTTATTATGGAACGGATGAAGTATATATAAGTATATGAATTTATATATATATATATATATATATATATATATATATATATATATATATATATATATATATATATATATATATATATTCATGTATGAATTTTGTGTAGTATGTATGTAGAGAAAATGAAGTTTGCCTAGAAAATACAATTAACGGTTCCCTCTAGGGTTTCTCCTTGGGAGGGTTTTTTCTTTGTAGGGTTTATCCTTGGGAGGGTTTTTTCTTTGTAGGGTCTTTTCCTAGCCTCCATCGCTAGGTTTTTCTTCTTTTTTGAATGTTTTTCCTTCATTTTTTCTTCTTTCTCTTTGTTTTTTCATCACTTTTCTTCTTAGTCTCAATTGTGAATCTTTGTAGGGGCTTCCACTGGTGTACCGGTGGTAAGCCTCAAAAACTCCTTTAATTGCTTCCAATAAGTATATCCCATCCTTAAGATAGTATTTATTTTAGGGTGTTCAATTTCTTTTTTTTTCGTCTAACGAAGAAGGAAGATCTAACAATCACTATTCCCTGTAAGAATCTAGAAGACCACAGAAGTATTTTCACCCCAACGACTATGCATCAGCAGAAGTTAAGCCGAATTAGGGCGAACTCACAGATTGTATTGCTTCAGATGAAGTTTTTTTATTAAGGCTATTTTTAATCAAATCTGCGATGTATTTAGTTCTAAGGTGTTATATACCTATGTTGGAATTTTTTATTTTTCAGGAATTGATTGTAAGTGCCGTTTGACTATCCCTTATAAATGAAATTATTTTTCTTCATATAAAAAAAAAAAAGGAGGTTGATCCAAACATTAACAGTTCCCAAGAAGGCAATGGGTAAAAAGCAAGCCATTTCTTTATTAAAAAATTCAAAGCGAGCTATTTGTAGCCAAAAACCAGGTTCTACACGTAAATGCTGATTACCCTGTGCTTATGTTCTTTTGAAAAGAAAAGCATCAATTCCTTGGCAAATTCGTGGCGCATATTGGTCAAAAACCATAATTTCTGGGCAACTCAGATCCCCGTTTACCCATTGACGATAAATCAATGAATAGTGATTTGTACCCGTGTAAGCCAATTTACTAAATTGTTCATCAATTTCTTACCAAGACTAAAGAATATACAGTTTAATGTGCACTCTTGCAAGCTTACACTAGTTGACTTGACTTACATTCCCTTGACTTAAACATATCAATGAGCTAAGTTTGATTGCCAATTTGGCATAGCTTGAAACGACAGAGTGAAAAAAATGGCCATTATCTTACTCTATTCTATTCTATTTCCATTCCGTAGTTTGAACCAAACAAACTACTAGTCTTTTTATACAATTTTTCTATCAGTTGCTCCTGTCCTTAGACCCAAAGCAAGTCCACCATTTCAAATTTCAACATTTCTTTTCTCAGAGAACTGACTAACCCATCTTCTAATCGTTTTCAAGCTTAGAGAAATCAAAACGAGCTCGATTTATTACAAATGGGAATAGATTATTTGCCTTTTATCAGCCATGAAAGATTTTTTTCTCAAAGGCGCAAGTAATTTGGCCAAGAGCTTAGTAATGAGGGAATAAATTTTTATACAACATACAAGAAGAAAATTTGTCAAAAACAAATACACCTTTTTGTGAGAAAATACGTTATACAAAAAATGTAGTGAAAACTACTTTTTGTACGACTTCTGTTTGTGACAAAAAAGTACCAGTTGTCGGATGTTGGTGTGTTGATTGATATCTGATGTTGACTAACGCATATTTTGCATGTGACTTTTGTTTTACCCTCAATCTTTTCTTTTACCCCAATCAATGTGGGAAGTATTTAGTTTGAGGGTGCATTCTCTTTACCTGAATTTATTTGATCTGATCTTACTAAACCTGATTAATTAGTTATGATTTCAACATATATTTACACTTAATTTGACTTGATTAACGCTGATTGGACATGATTGGACTTGAAACTTATTGTTAAAGCAAGGCGAACACAAATCGAACACACCCTGAGAATCTATGTGAGAAATGTAGACTTAGACCCTATTATTTTGGGCGCAGTTTCAGTTCAGTTCAATAATTCAGCTCAGTTCACCTACTTTCCTCTCACACTTTCAGTACACTTCATCAGTTCAGCCTAAAAAAACAATGCCTTAGTGAGAGAGATTAATGAGAGAGAGAGAGAAAGAGAGAGAGAGAGAGAGAGAGATCGTTGTAGTGCTGCAAGAGGAGAAAAGAACAAAACTGAAAAAGCGAAGTAAAGCCGAAATAAAATTGTGGGAATACAGTAGTATCTATGTTTCTAACCTGTTCTTTTCTGATGATGCTTTATTCTTTTTTCATGCTGTAGATTATGCGTACTTTCACCTAAATAGAATTATTAAAGATTTATCTTAAAAAAAAAGAATTATTAAAGATTTTTGTGATGTTTCTCGGGAGATGATTAATGTTGATAAGTCATCAATCTTGTTTAGTCCTAGTATTCCTCCCTAGGAGATAGCTCGGTTCATGGAGATTCTCTTTTTTTGGGGAGGTGGATAGTTTTGAGATTTTTGGGGTATCCTGTTGATGATAGGTTTTCCTCAAAGTTTAACTTCTTAGTTGACGGAATCATACAACAAATTTCTTCTTGGAGATTTATTAATCTGTCTATGATGGGTAAATTGATACTTATTAATGGTATTCTAGTGGCTTTGGCTTCTCATATCCTTTTTGTCTATCTCTTTGACAGATCAGTTGCGTACTATCAAAAATAAACCTACAGGTCTCTCTACTAATGTAGTAAGGCAAGCAGGGTCGAATCCGCAGGGAGATGGCGTTACTAGTTAAACTGAACTATTCTACTATACTAACTATCAAAAGGTTGGATTTTAATAACTAAATTAAACTAATAGCAGTATTGAATATCAAGGAATAAATCAATTAATAAAGAACTAGGATCATGGATCACTATGTATAATGATTGAAAGCCTATACGGGAAATCAGGGACGAATAACAGCTACCTAATAAGTCAATTTATCTAGGGCACATGTAATTTCTCTCGAACATTACCTCCCTCAAAGATTACACAACCGCTCTCGCATGGTCAAGGTTCACTTTGCCTAATGATTGAAAGCCTATACGGTATCTCTCCTCTCGAAGCAGATTCAGTATTGCGATAGTAGAAATACAAATCAGGCCTAATTTATAAATCTAGCATGAACGATTCAACCATAGGAAACAATTGAAATAAAAGGCAATTACATTAATCTATCAATCCCTCATTGCATACATAGATCCCATTGCATACATAGATCCCACAACCCTAGATTGAGACTACTCACTCATATTTATGAAAGCAATAACAATATCAATATAAAAATTCATACTTGGAAGTTGGAATAATTGCGAATAACTAAAAGATTAATCTAAGGAATAATAGAGAAAGCAATAGAAAGGATTACCAGAATGAAGAACTATATTGAACTTGTAAATAATCCAAAGATCTAATCTTGAATCCAAGAAAAAAACAATAAAAATAAGGTTTGTGAATCTCTCTAGATTTCTAGAGAAAAATAGGAAAACAAAAAGTAAAACAAAAGGTCTCTAAGTAATATTCTAATTTTCGTATTTATACTAAATCTAAAACATAAAGGAAAAGTAATATGAAAATAACCCGGAAAATATAAAAATAAGTGAGTCGGAAAACCGCCCGATGGGATTGTGCAAACCCGCCCGTTCAGATCGGGTCTACTTATGTTTCAGCGCAGATTCTTCGCAGCACAAGCAACAACCGCCCGATGGGATTGGGCCTGTAATACCCCGAATTTTAATCTCGTTTTATTAGCTACTAATTATGTTTATTATTATAATTACGTCCTAAAATTTTTCAAAATTATTCTGATGAAGGTTATTTAAAATAAGTATAATTGCTTTATTGATATTTATTATGATAAATGATTTTATTTACAATATAGTTTATGACTTTAATAGTTAGATAAAAATCAAAGCTAGAACATTTGAAAATAGCAAAGTTTGACATTTTGATATTCAAAGTAAATAGGAAAGCAATAAGGAAGAAAAGAGAGGCAAAACCCCCCTTAGTTCTCTCAGTCAACCAACCACCATCTCCCTACTCCTTCTTTGTTCCCTACTCTAAGCTCCCCTATTTGAACCACCATCCATCATCTACTACCTCTATTAATGTCTTCAAGTTTTTTCTTTCTATAAATGCTCAGTAAATTAAGCTTTGAAATCTCACAACAACAACAAAAATCACAAAGGAATTCTTCTCTTGCCTCTCCCTCCTGTCTCGCCGGAGATCCCCAAGCTCGCCGGAGCTCAGTTCTCCCCTTTTTCCTCCGCTTTCTTCTCCGCTTCATCTGCTCGTGCTGCTGCCATTGTTGTTGTTGTTTGTTGTTGCTGCTGCTCGTCGTTGTTGTTGTCGATGCTTTGTTGCTGCTGTGGTTGTCGTCAATGCTGCCGGAGCTCAGTCCCCACCTCTGCTCGCGTCTCTTCTTTCCTCTAGATCGTGCTTTGCGTGTTGTGTGTGGTGGTGCTGCTTGCACCCGTTCTCGTTCTTCCGGTGGTTCCACCATTCCCGGGATGTTGTTGCCGGTGCTCGTAGCCTCGCCGGAGCTCCGTCTCTGTTCTCTGTTTCGTCCCTGCTCCAAGTGAGCAGAGGTACTACACCTCTCTCTCCTTCTCTTGTTTTCCTCATAATAAAAAAAGAAAAAAAAAACAATGTTGAAATTATGGATTCTGAATTTGAGTACTGATTGTTGATTTCTTGATTGATTGAGTAGTTGTAAGTATTACAACTATGCTAAATTTTGGTACTACTCAAATTAATTTGTGAGACTTGATTAATATTAGTCTTTAGAGGAAATTAGAGTTGGATGTGGATTATCTTGATTTGATGAAAATGATTAAGTTGAAATATTGTTAGTTTTGGAATAAATTTGTGATTATAAGTTATGAACTTTGTCTAATAGAGTTTGTTAGATTCAAGTTAATATGTGGGTCTAAGGTAATTACTTGAAAGACAGTTCGTCTATAGTTTTGGGTGTTAATCATTTATAATTAAGTTAGACTTTCTATGTTGATTGATGATATGAATTTGTAGTCAAGTTGTGTATTAATATAGTTATTTGTAGTTATAACGTACTCCTTGCTTGCGGGTCAAACACTAATTGATTATGTCAAAATGATTTAGTTGTGTGAAGGTTAGGTGCATGGTTCAGTAAGTAAAACTCTAAGTTGGAATGTTATTGGTTTATGATTTACGTACTTTGTGTTGGTATTTAAAAGTGATCTAAATATCTGGAATGGAGTAGATTCTAACTGTGAGTTGTTAGTTGTGAAGGTCTTAAACCTAGTAATCTAATGTTCATATTCTAATTGTAACTAGAATGATATTCTTGTTACTCTAACAAGATGATTAACTAAATGAAAGTCTATAACGAGGTGCATTCATGAATAATTAGTTTAAAAAAGGAGTAGATGGTTCAACTAGACTGTTAATTCTACTAAAGGAGTTTACATTATAGGTTAGAAAACTGGTTCATTGTATAAATTATAGAAGTGTGAATAACTAATAATGGTGTATTATAACTGATGTGATTTATAAAAGAGTATTTATGGAGTTTGAACTAAAAATTTGCAATCAAGCTTTACTTATCTGGGAGGTCTATAGTTAAATCTGAAGTGATAAATGAACTCAAGTGACGGTTGTATTTATGAAATGAGTTAATGAAACCACTATGATTGGATTGAGATTATGATGAATGAAATATGTTCACATTGGAGTGAACAAATGATGACGTAATTGTATACATGATTTATGTGATGACGTGAATTAAAAGATGTTAATCACGTAAAGTGAAATATTGGAGGGAAATGATGAACAGGTTGCCCTGTATGAGTGGTTCAGCGGCCCCTACAGGTTCTCTGGTTACTATGCTGATTATTCTGTTACTGTCTTCCTTCTATCTTGTTGTGATCCAAGTAGAAGGGGTGTGCACACTAGGGACTCTGTTATTATGGCCATTGTGTTATCCGTAGGTGGTTACAGGGGATTGACCCCGGCCTACAATGTTGAAGTAAGTGGTTACAGGGGATTGACCCCGGCTTACTGGCGTTCTCTTTCCTCTCCTTAAATAATTGGATTAATTAAGATTAATTATGTAATTAATCATTGTATATATATCTACATGTGAACGTATGGATTATGTGAATATTGCTATGTTGTTGTGATATGGTTATGAATGATATGAACATGTATTGATTACGTGAGAGTCGTAGACACCAAAGCATGTTTTAAGAATATTTTATGGGTTAGTACTCAGCGTTGTGCTGATGTGTGTGTCAATGTTTTGTTTTGTCACTACTGTGGCCTGTCACTTGGTGGGTGGCAGTGTTACAATAGTTTCAGGTTGAAGTTCTGGAGCATCTGTTCCAAGATAGAAGCAGTTACGTGCTAAGGGTACAGCTATGATTGTTTTATGTTTCCTTTGAGGCGAAGACGTTCCACTTTGTAATAGTTAAATAATTAATTGATTTAGTTTCATTTCTAGTTCTGGTTGAGCAATAGTGCTCCTGATTCTCTTTAGCTGGTACTCCGCGAAAGCGTTGAGTTTTGGGATTTGGTATATTTTATTTGTAACAGGTTTTTCAAACATTTTCCCATTTTGGGTTGTCCAATTTACAAAGGAAACTCTGCCGAAATTTTCAGAAAATATTAATCTATTATTAAATTGTTTCTTTCAAAAGTGACTAATCAAAGTAATGTCCATGTAAGTTAATGATTAATGTAGCCTTGCATTTATTTCCAAGGAGATAAGTGCGGCGGTAACACGCCCGTTGAGTCGAACCTTCGTGGATTTTCCCCCATCTCGAGTTTTATTAAATGAAAAAGGGTTCGGCTTGGCGGGGGTGTTACAGGGCCAACCCGCCCGATCAGATCGGGCCTCTAAAGTTCAGTGCTTCGCATCGCAACAACCACGTACAGCCCTCGCCCGATGGCTTCGGGATGGATCTCCGTATCACGACAGGGCTGCTACCGCCCGATCGAGCCCGCAACGAAACTGTTCGTTGTCAAATGCATCCACCCGATCGGGACTGAATATCCCGATGAGATTGGGCGAGGCTTCGTTTCTTCATTCCTTGGCTTCAAACGCCAAGTCTTCACTTCTTCTTTTGTCTAAGGGCCCGGAAAGTGTACTCGGGACCTCGGAACTCAGCATATGTGTCCTCAAACTTCTCCAGTCCACTGTGGCAGTCATAGAGTAGCAGAGAATAGGGAAATAGTTACCTAAAACCTACAAATCATCACGAAATAGAAAACCTCAACTAGATGGAGAAAGTTAGCATAAAATGGCTCCTAAGAGCACCATCGACACACACTTTAGCTTATCAATAGGGGAAAAACTCTATATAAAACCATAACGTCAAACTCCCCCAAGCTATACCTTTGCTTGTCCCCAAGAAAAGCACAACATGAACATGAACATAATTGCTTCACCCCTCAGATAAGAAATTCAGGCTCAAACATTTTCAATACTCAAAAACTATCAAGCAAGCAAAATTCAAGTTCAGTTATTCAGATCACCCTCACCACCAATCACCCAAGCAAACAATCAAATGTGGCTGCCTTACATAACATGCAAATCTTGAAAAGGTGCTCACCGAGGTGTCACTCCTCTCAATTTTGTGGCAGGCATAATATGTTCCCGAACACTCACCAACCCAACCATAATATCCCTCCCACTCACACTCTAATGTGTTTAGAAAGGTATAATATCGCTCATCCTAGTCAGGTCAACTCAAATAACAAACTTACTCTTTAACTTTGGCAAATTGACTCAGTATCGATCCAGTAAACAATCAAATACGTGCTCAAGATGTCTTTCTCAGGGTTGTAATGGGGCTCGGGTAGAGGTAAGGAAATTATTTAGGGAATGTGGTGGAAAAGCCAAGAAAAGGGGAGCAAAAAACACTAGTAACAGGACTAGATTTGGCCGAAACAACTCCTATGGCATCAACAACATGACCAAAACAATAACCAACTTTAAAGTCTCACGAACCATCCAATAATTATCTTTTTCAGCATAATTTTCAACACACTTTTTGAAATTTAATGAGTGAAGACCATAGAGATTTTTCACATTTTTCACTTTATTTTTTTTTCTTTTCTTTGTATCAATGTAGACATTATTTCCAACCAACCCACAGAATCAAACACACATCATAGTATCAACCTAACGAATGCTCCCCCAAGCTAGGCTTGGGACAATAATCATTGTAAAGGCTCAAGGCGTGTAATGTGGCTTAATATCAAAATAAAAGTCGTTAGGCTCAGCGAGGCTAGGAGGGAAATTATTTCATTTATCAACTCTGAGGCTTAAAATTAAACAAAAGAATGCCTCTATCACAACACATGTTCAAAGTCACCAGAATTCAACGAGTACATTGCCAAAATCAAGATCAGAATGCTACGAGGAACTAACACACAAGAATAGATTGGATATGGATATAAATCCATAGGCAATAATGAATCCTCACAGTCTAACCAGTTCAAGCATGCAGTCAAAGTATGTGCGTTATTATCAAAATTCACTCAAGATTAAGGCAGTCAGAGATCACATCACAACATCACAATCACAAATGCCCAACTATCCAGTAGAATGAATCATTTTTCAAAGCACAGTACGAGTACAGGGAAGCAATTAATCCACTCCATATTCAATTCGTATTTTTGGTATTTTTTCAGTAATTTTTCATTTTTTTTTGTGATTTTTCATTTTTTTTAAAGCAATTAAATTAACTAAACTAATATAGAAACAGTAAAAAGTAAAAGAAAAGCAGTAGTTACAGGAATCCTCCCCCAAGCTGAACTTGACAATGGCCTCATTACAACAAGGGAAAGGAAAGGGACATGGACATCAGTTGTGCATCAACCTGCATCCAGCAGTTTCGTAACTTTTTGCTTTACCACCTCTTGCAACCCGTGTTGGACCTGAATGATAGGGTGGTGGCCCTCATCTAGATGAACTCGATGCTCATTAAAGTCCAGGCTTATTCCTGTGAAGTCATCAGTGCTATACCCAATTGCCTTTTTATGAGTCTTCAAGACTGTTAGAAAATGTTCTTCACCTGCAATAGACTCTAAGACAAGCACATCATCTGAAGTATCACGGGAGGGGGAATGGGGCATGCAATCATGGGTCAATCCATCTATAACATCAACACTATAGCATGATTCCTATAACATGGAGCTTTTAGGGACAGTGGTCAGGCTAAAAGTAACCTTATCATCCCCCACAATCAATGTTAGTTTCTCACTTTTAACATCTACAACTGCTCCAGCAGTATGGAGGAAAGGTCTCCCTAGGATAATGGGTGTCTGGGAATCTTCTGCCATGTCTTGTATAATAAAGTCCACAGGGATAAAGAATTTACATACTCTAACAGGAACGTCCTCTAATATACCTAAAGGGTATTTCACCGAACGATCAGCCATTTGCAGAGTAATGGTAGTACATTTTAAGTCACCCATGTTCAGTTGCTTGCAGACAGAAAGGGACATGACACTCACACTGGCACCCAGATCACATAAAGCTTTGTCAATAAATATGGTGCCAATGTTACAAGGGATGGAAAAACTCCCTGGATCTTTCAATTTAGGTGGAGACTGGTTTTGTAAAAGGGCGCTGCATTCAGCAGTAAAAGCCACAGTTTCCACCTCATTGAGAGTCCTATTCCGCATCAAAAGTTCTTTTAAAAATTTAGAATAAGCAGGTACTTGATTTAATAACTCAGTAAAAGGAACTGTTACCTGCAAATTTCTTCACCACTTCTAAAAACTTACCATACTGGTGATCTAACTTCTTTTTTAGCTTCCCGTTAGGGAATGGTAGCTTGATCACCGGAGTCACAATTTTCTCCTTAGTCGCTTGTGTAGTCTTTTCCACGACTCCTTGCTTTTCTTGAGGTTCAACATCCTCAGGCACTTCATGTGGTTTCTTAGCAATTGATCATTCCACCTCTAGCATTGCCGTGGCATCGTACGACACTCCACTTCGCAGGGTAATAGCATTTGCAATGTCCCTTGGTTGGACGGGCTTCGATGGGAAAGAGCCAGGTGCTCTAGTAGATGTCGAACTGGCAATCTGTGCCATTTGAGTTTCCAGCATCTTGTTGTGAGTAGGGATGTCAGTGGGTAATAGACCCTACCCGGATCCATGGATCCAGATCCGTTTTTAGCGGATCTGGATCCTCAAAGTTTGGACCCTACAGATCCGAGTAGGATATGGATCCTTGTTTTTGAAAACGGATCTGGACCGGGTCCTAAATTATTACCCGAATCAGGATCCATTACCCGTTTTTGAAAGTTATTTTAAAATATATAATTAAAAGGGTAAAAATTAATGTTAAACTCTTAATGTTATTTATGCTCGGATTTGTTATATAAAGGTTGAATGATTGCTTATTTCAACATCGATAAATGAAAATGTTAAATGGCGTTGTTTTGTTTATTTAAAATCTCTAATTATTGTGAAAATTAGGGTCGTTTGAAGAAAATAGGTTAGGATCTGTTTTGGACCCGGATCTGGATCTGGATCCTCATTTTTATTACCCAGCGGATTCGGGTAGGATCTGGATCCTTGCCTAAAAAACGGATACGGATCTGGATCCTAGAGGACCCTGTCCAGATCCTACCCATTGCCATCTCTAGTTGTGAGTATGAAGGGCCTCTAGTTGGGACTGGACGGCAATAAACCCTTTTTGCATACCCAAAATCATGTTTTTCAATTCTGCCACTACAGGGTCTGTAGATGGGGCAGGTGGCTGTTGCTGCTGGTATGGCCCTCTAGGCTGGAATCCAGGTGGGTTATTAGCTGCAGTGTTGGAGTGTTGATAAGGAGGTGGTTGAGGGTTTAACACATCGGTACTATGGTAAGACAAGTTGGGATGATGCCTTAACCCAGGGTTGTAGGTATTAGAGTAAGGATTGAACAGGGGTCGCTGGTGGCTTTGGAGTGCATTTACTTGATCTTATGACCTCCCAGAAGCAGATGAACAATCCCGCGAATAGTGTCCAGCAATACCACAAATACCCGAACCACTAGCCATGGCATGAACTGGCATAGGCGCAGAACCACCTAATTACAAGCGATCTATCTTCTGTGTTAGGCTGCCAATTGGCCAGTGACAAGTGAGTAAGCCTCCACATCATGTTTACCACCTTTCTTGACAGGAGCATGAACATTGTTCCACTGGTTTGCTGCCTAAAGCTCTAGAAAATCATAGCCGAGGCCATTCTCCATGATCCCCCTGCAGCTCCATCTATCATTCTCCGTGTGTCAGGGTCGGTACCATTGTAGAAGACTTGGGTGAGAAACCAAGTTTCTAGACCATGATGAGGGCACAAACGCTGCAGATCCTTAAATCTCTCCCAAGCTTCATAGAGGGACTCCCCTGGCTCTTGAGATAATGTAGTTATCTGATGTCTCATATCTGCAGTCTTGGAGAATGGATAAAATCTGACCAGAAATGCCTTAGATAGCTCATCCCATGTAGTGATAGATTCTGTGAGTCTGTTATACCACTCCAAAGCTTTCCCGCTGAGTGAAAACCCGAACAGGATAAAACGAATCTGATCAGCAGATACATTTGCGGATTTTTGTGTAGCACAGCATTGGAGGAATCTTTGTAGATGAGCATGTGGTTCTTTATGTTTGACCCCACTGAACTGATTTATTTTGCACCATGTGGATCACATGGGACTTAATATCAAAATGGGCAGCAGTAATATCAGGCATCTTAACTCCAGTGGTAACATGTTGAGTTGAAGTTTGAGAGAAATCCTTCAAAGTGGTATGGAGAGGTGTTGATGAAGGGGATTTTTGTGGTGGTGAGTTTTGAGATGAGTGTGGTGGTGTGGATGGAGGAGATTTTTGTGGTGGTGTGGGGTTCGGAGTAGGTGCTTGCGGAGTAGTGGATTTCGCAGACAACTTTGCCTGCTGAGTCTGTTTCTTATTCTTACGGACAATCTTCTCAATCTCTGAATCAAATATTAACTTCACATATTTATCCTTCCTGCTCATAAACTAAAGAAACTACAACAGACGTTAGATATTCTAAGGAACTGACGTTCCTCAGAATGAGGTTAGTGCAATAGGATAATTCAGACAATAACTAGAAAATTGTCGTCTCCCCGGCAACGGCGCCAAAATTTGACAGGTCAGTCGCGTACTATCAAAAATAAACCTACAGGTATCTCTACTAATGTAGTAAGGCAAGCAGGGTCGAATCCGCTGGGAGATGGCGTTAATAGGTAAACTAAACTATTCTACTATACTAACTATCAAAAGGCTGGAGTTTTAATAACTAAATTAAACTAATAGCAGAATTGAATATCAAGGAATAGATCAATTAATAAAGAACTAGGATCATGGATCACTATGCATACAATTTGAGAAATCAGGGACGAATAACAACTACCTAATAAGTCAATTTATCTAGGGCACATGCAATTTCTCTCGAACATTACCTCCCTCAAAGATTACCCAGCCACTCTCGCATGGTCAAGGTTCACTTTGCCTAATGATTGAAAGCCTATACGGTATCTCTCCTGTAATACCCCTCATTAGGGATGCAACTGGGGCGAGGCGGGGCGGATTTTGGCATTCTCATCCCCATCCCCACCTCACTTTTTCATCCCTATCCCCATCCCCATCCCCGCGGTGGGTCCGTAACTCATCCCCATCCCCGCCCCACCATGTACACAATTAAAACCATCCCCGCCCCATCACCCACTTGGGCATCCATCCCCACCAAATCCCCACCTTCCCCGCCCCACCATCCACTTAATCCTCATTTGAAACTCACTAAATAATACTCATATACCATATATAATTTCAAATACTAATAACAAAAAATATATATAGCTAGAAAAACTATTAAAGAGTGTTATAGACTTGTAATTTGTTGAAAAATTAATATTTTAAGTGGGTAAGATGTAGGGTGAGTGGGGATGGGGTGGAGCAGGGCGGGGATGGGGCGGGTACGACTTAAAATCCACCCCCGCCCCATCACCCATGGCGGGTATAACTTTCATCCCCATCCCGGCCCCACTACCCACCAAACTAGGATCCATCCCCGCCCCAATGGGGCGGGTCTCCTACTTGACCCGCCCTACTTGCATCCCTACCCCTCATGATTGTTTTAAAGGGATTGAGCGGGCTACTCATTCCAACAAAATGCATCTTTCTTTTAAGGAGCTTATTTCCTTAGTTACTCCACAGTTAAGCGTGCTTGGCTGGGAGTAGTCAAGGGATGGGTGACCTCCTGGGAAGTTTCTCATGGTGTGCATGAGTGAGGACAAAATGCGCCGGAAGAACTTGTATTGGTTATTGAGGACAGTTGTTGGCCCCGGATGCGCATTGGTGACAATTGACTCGACTCCGGATGGGTCGGGGGTTACATCTAGGGATGGCAACGGGTCGGATCTGGACCGGGTCCTTAAGGACCCGGATCCAGATCCGTTTTCATCCATTGGATCCGGATCCGACCCGGATCCACCGGGTCTGAAAAAGTAGGACCCAGATCCAGATACTACGGATCTTACGGATCCGGGTCTGAAACGGGTCCAAAACGGATCCGCTCGTAAAAAATATTTTTCAATTCTAAATAACAAAATATTCAACTCAATAAATTCAGCAATCAAATCACAAATTGACATCAAGAACATTATTGAATATTTGCAACTGGAACAATGAATTAGATTACAAAGAATGGGTGTAGTCGTATAGATCTGCACAGAATGTGCAATAAGCACAAATTGATGACCCAAATCTACATAATAGTTCCTGCAAGCGCCATTTGTTTCTTCACCAAAGTTATACCAACATAGCATATCATATTTAGTAGATACACCAATTGAGTGATACCCAGATCTGTAGTAACGGGTGGTGAGATGTGCGTGCAGGTGGTAATGACGGTGGAGACGATGGTGCGCGCCCGCCGCCTTGCTTGCTTTGGTGGGGCCGATTGATCGAGAAAGGGTGCTGGTGGGCGAGAGAATTGATAGAGTGGCGGTGGTTGTTGGTGGAGAGAGGAGAGAGAAGGGGGGGCCGGGTGAGATCAATTTAGAGTGAGTGAGGGTTTATTTTGACAGAAGGGAGAATGAATAGGAGATTAAAAAGAATGTGGAGGTCGACATAAAAGTGTAAAGCTGCCAGATATTTTTTTTTAAACGGATCTACGGATCCGGGTCTGGGTCCAGGGATCAGACCCGGATCCGCATCCGTAATTTGACCACTGGATCCGGATCCGACCCGGATCCGTCGGGTCCAATTTTTTGGGATCCAGATCCGTAGAAACGGATCTGGATCCACGGATCCGGGTCGGGTCCAAGATCCATTGCCATCCCTAGTTACATCTCCTCTCGAAGCAGATTCAATATTGCGATAGTAGAAATACAAATCAGGCCTAATTTATAAATCTAGCATGAACGATTTAACCATAGGAAACAATTGAAATGAAAGACAATTACACTAATCTATCAATCCCTCATTGCATACATACATCCCCACAACCCTAGAAAGAGACTACTCACTCGTATTTATGAAAGCAATAACAATATCAATATAAAAAATCATACTTGGAATAATTGCAAATAACTAAAAAATTAATCTAAGGAATAATAGAGAAAGCAATAGAAAGGATTACCAGAATGAAGAACTATATTGAATTTGTGAATAATCCGAAGATCTAATCTTGAATCCAAGAGAAAAGCAATAAAAATAAGGTTTGTGAATCTCCCTAGAGAAAAATAGGAAAACAAAAGGTAAAACAAAAGGTCTCTAAGTAATGTTCTAATTTTCGTATCTATACTAAACCTAAAACATAAAGGAAAATTAATAAGAAAATAACCCGGAAAATATAAAAATAAGTAAGTCCGGAAAATCGCCGGATGGGATTGGGCCAACCCGCCCGATCAGATCGGGCCAACTCACGTTTCAGCATAGATTCTTCGCAGCATAAGCAACAATCGCCCGATGGGATTGGGCCAACCCGCCCGATCAGATCGGGCCTCTGAAGTTTAGCGCTTCGCATCATAACAACCACGTACAACACTCGCCCGATGGCTTCGAGCCGATTCGCCCGATCGGGCTGGATCTCTGTATCACTACTGGGATGTTACCGCCTGATCGGACCCGCAACAAAACTCTTTGTTGTCAAATGCATTCGCCCGATTGGGCCTAAATCGCCCGATGAGATTGGGCGAGGCTTCAGTTTCTTTATTCCTTGGCTTCAAACGCCAAGTCTTCACTTCTTCTTTTGTCCGAGGGCCCGGAAAGTGTACTCGGGACCTCGGAACTCAGCATATGTGTCTTCAAACTTCTTCGGTCCACTGTGGCAGTAATAGAATAGCAGAGAATAGGGAAATGGTTGCCTAAAACCTACAAATCATCATGAAATAGAAAACCACAACTAGATGGAGAAAGTTAGCATAAAATGGCTCCTAAGAGCACCATCGACACACACTTTAGCTTATAAATAGGGGAAAAATTCTATATAAAACCATCACATCACTCTTTCCTACGACAGTTCTTAATAGAGTTCAGTCCACTCTTTTGTGCTTTTAGTGGGCGGCAAACTTTCAAAACAGGCCTATCTATTGGAAGAGTATTGGCATCCTTGATATTCCCAAAGCCCGGGTGGGCAGTGTTTAAGGGATGTGGAGGCTTTAAACTCTGCTATTGTTTTTAAGCACGCCTGGCGAATTTATAAAAGGCCAAATTTGCATGTTTAATTTCTAGGGTTCTTTGCTCTAAATATGGTTCGAATCCTATTTCGTTGGCGGTCTTTAGACCTGGTTATTAGACAGGATAGTGTAATGGCTAAAAGGTTAGGGTCAAATTTAAAAGGCTTTAATGGATAATTTCATCAGTGGACATGGTCATTACATTACATGCCTAATAAAATATCCCAATAATTCTGAAAAATAAAAAAGATATTGTAAAAAATAATTACATGTACAGATTCGTATTCAGTTATACTCACTTTTGTCTCTTTACGTTCACTATTTTTCTTGCCCATTTATCAACCCGCCCGTTATCGACCCTTTATTAGCCCGTGAGACTTTTCCCCTACCCGTTTTGACCCTTTATGAGGTGTTCGACCATTTCATGATCTGACCCGCTTTCGACCCACATTGACCCTGACCCGACCTGCTCAATAACTAGGCTTAACTGTCTTAGATAAGAGACGTAGGGTTTGCTTCCGGGGTCTAGTATGCTCTTCGTCTTCCTTTCGAAAAGATTTTGTAAGGAGAATCTGTAATGGTAGATTTACTTGTTTGTCGGATTCAGATTGGATCCCAGGGAGGTGTCCCAATCAGGGTTCAGTCTTAAGGGGGGATGCAAATCCCCAGATGGTAGATTCGTTGGTGTCTAGTCTCATTCATAATGGGCATTGGGTTTCTAGTAGTGTGTTCAAGGCTTTTGGGAGAGAGTGGGTACGCAAATTCTTGCTATTCTAATTTCTTATGTGGTTGCGGATGATGAGTGGGTGTGGAAGCAGTCGCAGGATGGGCATTATTCTGTAATGAGTGGTTATTGGGGTAGGATTTTTGTCTTTGATCACTAATGCTTCTAATAAGCTTCGCTTTCTAGATTCCTTGTTCTGGAGTAAGTTGTGGAGAAGATCTACTCCTCCAAAATGGAAAAGTTATTTGTCTGGCGTGTTGCGTACTCATGTTTGGCTACTAGTGATAATTTAAAGAGGAGGGGTATGGATTTCCCAGGTGTGTGTATGTTTTGTTCTTATTAGCCTGAGTCTCATGCTCACCTTTTTCGTGATTGTCCTATGTTAAGAAGTTCTGGAGTTCGAGTGTTTAGGGGATTCTTCTTACTAGTATAGAAATTGTTCCTTTTGGGGAATGGTTGAAGAATTGGCTCTTGTTTCTATTTTCTTTGGATAGGGATGATGAGAGTAGACTTTGTGCTTTTATAGTTATTGTTCTTTGGGTAATTTGGCTTACTAGAAATGGTTTGTGTTTTAGGCGGACTCGCTTTGACACAGTCTCTGTTTTGGAGTATGCTAAGGTGGGGTTCTCCCATGGAAATTTGAAATCACAAGAGAATTTGGAGATGGCTGATAGTGAGAAGGATAGTTCCAGGCTGATTGGCATTATGATAATGAGAGGATGGATGTGTGGAGTAAAGATTGTTTTGTAGAGGGTCGTCTGGTTGTGTTTGAGGTTGATGGTGTGTGGAAGAAAGCTGTTAAGGGGAATGGCTGGAAGGCTGTGCTGGGGTGGGTGGCGTTGCTGAGTGGACTTAATGGTATCTTAGAGAGCTAATCATGTATTTGCTCTTTCTCCTCTTTCCGAAGCATGTGAAAGCTATGTGGGAAGGGAGAAGAATGTGATGTTTCAGACAGATTCTACTCTTCCTATTCGGTATCTCCAAAATCCGCTGAAGACGAACAAGGATCTATGTCATTTTATTCATAACTTGGTTTCTTTGTTTAATAATTTTGAATATTTTGTTGTTAAAAAGGTTTATAGGAATAGTGTGGTTAGAGCTCATAACCTTGTGGTTAAGGCTCGTGCTAACTTTTAGGTTTTGTCTTGTTTTTTTGATCAAAAAAAAAAATTTTTGTGGGAAAAAGTCAAGTGCAAAACACATGAATGTCAACATTGGAATATTGGGTCAACCCATTGGAATTAGACAAGTGTTACCCTTTTTTCAACAAACTTATTATAAAAGGCATACTTTTTGACAACATTCTTTATACAAGGTAGTTTTTGTAAAAAGTGTATATTATAAGATACTAGTTGCTTACTTGCTTACAAATTCTCTTTTCAAAAATATAGTTTAAGTAATAAAAATTACGGATAATGCCATGATTTGAGGTTTAAAGCTGATCAGATTAAGTATAATTTTGGTTAAACTATCCGGCGAATATTAAATCGAGTGAATGTCGGGACGAGTCCATTTTGATCCGATGGTTATAATATCGGCTGGTTAACCTTTAGATTATC
Organism: Beta lomatogona; assembly: GCA_947646795.1. Taxonomy (NCBI): domain Eukaryota; kingdom Viridiplantae; phylum Streptophyta; class Magnoliopsida; order Caryophyllales; family Amaranthaceae; genus Beta; species Beta lomatogona. Next base: position 8,740,649 of record CANSNZ010000927.1, on the reverse strand, counting down.
GGGTTTCAGATTCGAGATACGAGTGGGTTGTTATGGGTTAGTGGCGTCTTAAATATTATTTAATTAAAATAAATTAGGAAAAATTGATTTAATCAGTCCCAACTATGAGCGTCCTGACAAAAACAGTCCCAATTATGGTTTTTTATTATTCAGTCCCAACTTTGATGGGCATTTTACAATAGTAGTCCCAGCAGGCAAAGTTATTAAAATCGCGATTCAAATCTTAAAATCTTACGATTTTACGATTTAAAATATGGTAGTCGATTCGATTCTAGACGATTCTATACATTTTTGTTGACTAGCGAAAATCTCGCCAATTTATATCATGCTAACAAAGCAAATAATAGATATATATTGTTAGTTATTGCTAATATAGTGGGTAAACAACTATTTTTTTTATTTTTTTGGTCTTTTAACTTATAATTTTAGCATATTAAATGAAGATTGAGTGCAATATCTTGATTATACGTGTTTGTAGAATCTTACGATTCTACGATTCGATTTTACGATTCGATTCTATAGGTCGTTTCCGATTCAAACTAGAATCTCGATTTTAACAACTTTGCCAGCAGGTTACTAACCTGCTGTAACAGGTAATTTGCCATTTTTTCCTTTTTTTTTTCTATCTTCTTCCTCCCTCCTTCCTTCACTGCTCCCTTCTCCTCTCCACTGCCACACAACCCCTCCCCTTCCACCCCACTACCCCCTCCACCATCTCCCCTAACCCCTCCCCCCCCACCACCCCTCCTTCCGCCCTCGCCACCTCTCCCCCCTTCCCCCCACCTCCCCTATCCCCTCCCCCGCCACCCCTCCCCTTCCCTCCCCCTGTCCCCGCCGCCACCTCTCCCACCCCGAAACACTTTCCCCACCCCCTCGAAATACCTCCCTCACCCCCCGAAATCACCTCGAAACACTTCCCCCACCCCTCGAAACACCTCCCCCACCCCGAAACACCTCCCCCACCCCCGAAAGAGGCAAAGAAAAGCCGCAGTGGAATGTGGTGAATGGGGCTGGGGGTCGAAGGGTGGGTGGCGGTTGGGGTTGTGGGTTGGGCGTCGGAGGGTGGGCGGCGGCAGAGAGGCGTTCTAGGATTACGGGTTGGGGGTGGTGGCAGTATGGTGGTGGGGTGGCAGGAGAAGGGGAGGAAGGAGGGAGGAGAGAGAAAGACTGAAAGGGGGGGTCAAAAAAACAGGTGAATTTTTTTTTTACCGGTTTAGTAAGTCACAGGTCCACTTGGACTATCAGTGTAAAGGGGGGGTTAAAGTTGGGACTGAACAATAAAAAACCATAGTTGGGACTATTTTTGTCGGGACGCCAATAGTTGGGACTGATTAAATCAATTTTTCCAATAAATTATTATTATTATTATTATTGTTATTATTATTATTATTATTATTATTATTATTATTATTATTATTATTAGATAATTTACACAATAAAGTTGTTGTCGTTGTTAATACTACTAGTATATTACTACTACTGTGCTACAATTGTTAATACTTCAATTTTTTTCTCCCTAAGCTCCTTTGTGTTCTTTCCTACTTCTAGGAAAAACTTTTAATAATCATTTCCAAGAATAATATTTCTATTATTACATGATTGTTCATTATTAATATTGATGTGTCATATTTTATAATCATTTCAAAATATATTATTTGTATTACTACATGATTATTCATTATTATTGTTATATATATTTAGGTGCATTTATGTTGCATTCTAGAACATTTAGATTCATATTAAGGTTCAATTTTGCATTATTTTCTTAAGTTATGCTATTCTACCCTATTTGGTATGTTTTCGTGTTTTTGATGCATTTACGGTATTGAGAACATATTTGGAGTATAACTAGCTAAGCTTGAGCATTAGGAGCATTTGGAAGTAGGTGTGTTGCATAAGGATCGTTATGGATATCTTATAATACGAGTTTGAGCGAAAATAAAGCGGAAATTTTTTAGAAGAAATGTGGAAAAGGAGTCATCTCTACTCTCTTGACCATAACTTTTGACGTATTTATTATATTTGTATAATTTCAATGGATTTAGAAACTAGACTTAAAGATCTTTCCCACAATAGGTGGCACGCCTGGAGGAGACTTCTAGTCAAGGAGTTATATCTTTTTGAAGTTCGCACTGTTTCTGCTGGAATACGCAATGTGTATGCGTGGATCACTAAATCCGCTTATTTAATGATTATTATTTGATTTTCTTTATCTTGTAGATTACTTTCCTAGTCATATTAGGTTACTTAGTCTTATTTATACTACCTCCGTTCCGAATTAAACGCAACAATTTAGAGGGCACGGACTCCTAGTTGAAATTTCTTAGGGGGTGATTAAAAAAGGGAGGGGCATGTGATTAAGTTTAAGTGGAGAGAGAAAGTGGGGCCAATCAGCCACCACTATGAACCACTGCCACACACCACCAACCACCACAGCCACACACTGCCACTACGACGACACACCACCAATCACCACTGCCACACACCACCAACCACCATTCACCACTGCCACACACCACCTCCACCGAGACTACCACGCACCACCATCGAGGCACAACCACCACCACCACCGAAACGCCACAATATCATCAAAACAATACCAACACCACCAAAATCCACCACCAAACACACCAATTTCACCACTAACACCGCCAAACCCCGATTTTACCAACACCACCGAAATCCCATTTTACCAACACCACCAAACCGCACAATACCAACACCACCGAAATCCACCACCAAACCCCGATTTTCCAACACCACCGAAATCCCAATTTACCAACACCACCAAACCGCACAATACCAACATAATCCACCACCAAACCCCAATTTACCATTCGAAATCCCAAATCAACCAAAAAAATGAAGAGAAGAGAGGCAGAGAGATCGGAATTCGAAGAGAGTGAGAGAGAGATCGGAATTCGAAGGACCCATATTTTGTTTCTTTTCTTTTTGTTTGGGAGGAGGTTTCAGGATTCGAAGGAAGCCATTTCCTCCGTTATTTCGAAGAGAAAGAGGGAGATCTGAATTCGAAGAGAGAGAGATGGTGGGGACGAATTCCAGCAGATCGCGGGTGGTTGGGACGAATTCCGGCAAATGGCAATGGTGGGGACAAATTTCGGGGGGGCGTGAAGAGAGAGATAGTGGTGGTGGGTGGGAGTGAGGAGAGAGAAACCTAAGGTGGTGGAAGTGAGGAGAGAAAAACTTAAGGGGGATGATGATGGAGGTTTAGATGATCATTAGGTATAATTAAGTATGGTTTAATTTTTTAGTAAGGGTATTCTCGTAAATTCACACCTAAAAATCTTACCAAAAGTAGAAATTTAAAATTGTTGCATTTAATTTGAAACTTCCCAAAATGAAAACTGTTGCGTTTAATTCGGAACGGAGGTAGTATTAGGAATCACTTCTTGTGAAGAACTCTCACTCTCATTATTTTTAGTTTTCTTCTTCTTTTTCTCTCTAGCTTTAGTTGTAAACCCTAGTTTTTCTTGTTCTTGATAAGTTCATGAGATCTATTAGCTTAATTCATAGAAGTTTCATTCTTTTTCTTTGATTTCTTTTAATTATGTTTCCTTTTTTAAATGTAGTTTTTATTCTTTGTTTCATAATTGGGTAGTCTTATTTTGTACGGTTTGGAAATCCACGTTTATATGCTATCAATCTTGATTGATGTTATTGATGGTTTGATTAGTCATTGATATTTCTAATTGATTATGTTTATTTTGTTAATCTTGTAATTTGATCAACTGTTTGGTTAAATCTTGCTAATAACGAGTCATAGATCGAGAGATAGTACTCCTTAGAGGCTTACCTACAAGTATTAGTAAATCTGATTATGTTAGCGACTGTACTGCATATGTTGATCTGATAGCCTTAAGACCCGACCATAGGATTAACCTGTGCTCTAGATATTAAACTAATTGAATTTTTGATGGTATTTTGATAGATAATAAATATAAGCATGGTGATCCATTATCCTAAATCTTCTTAGTTTGATTTTCTTATTTTATTAGTTTAGAACCTTGAATCTCAACTTTGTGATCTTGTTTAGTTTCTCCGATCCATAGCTTGACTAAAATAAATATCTCTCTGTGTATTCGACCCTACTTACCGTACTATATTATTATGAGGTTTTGTTAAAAATTATTTTTGACAGGTGTATGACAGCCTATCAGATATTGATGATCATATTTCAAAAAATTAAAGCTTTTTTTTTTATTGATTGTCAATATTTTATATAAAATATTGGCATTCAAGTTCATATTTCAGTTTTGTGAATGGTTATTTGTTTAAGGTTTTGAATTTCAACCATTATTAGTCTTAAAGCATGTTTAGAGAAGTGAAAAGACAAGACGGTAGACAAAGGTAATTACTCAACTAAACTTAAATGATTTGTTATTAATGATGATCAGGAGACCTTACGTTAGTGATATCACCTTATCTATATCAATTTAATACTTTTCTATAAGAAACCAAATTCATTTATACTGGGAAAAATCGGTTAATCCTGTTAAGGTTTAGAATATAGGAAAACTCACACTTTCTCATTAAACTGTAGAGGAATATATATACAACCTAATATTAGGAAACCTAACTGAACTAGATAACTTAACTATATTTCAGATAGGAATATAACATAAGACTCCTAATAAACATAGTACTCCGATACTCCCCCTCAAGTTGGAGCATGAATATCACAAATGCCTAACTTGCGGAGTAGAAAACCAAACTGACGTCTGCCCAAGGCTTTTGTCAAAATATCGGCTAACTGATGGCCCGTAGGAACATATGAAGTAGACAAATTACCAGAAGTTAATTCATCACGAACAAAATGACAATCTACCTCAATATGCTTCGTACGATCATGAAAAACTGGATTCTTTGAAATATGTATAGCAGATTGACTATCCGAATACAAACGCATAGGCATAGGATGCAAAACACCAAGAGAAGACAACAAATACTTCAACCACTTCAACTCACAAGTAGTAACAACCATAGCCCTATACTCAGCCTCTGCAGATGAACGAGCCACAGTAGGTTGTTTCTTAGTCTTCCAGGAGACAAGAGAACGACCCAAGAACACTAAATATCCGGTAATAGAGCGTCGAGTCAAAGGACAAGCAGCCCAATCACTATCACAAAATGCAGTAAGTTGCATATTACCCAAAGGCCGCAATACAATACCCTGACTAGGACTTCCTTTTAGATAACGCAAAACACGAAGAGCAGCATCCCAATGACAAACCTGTGGAGCAACAAGAAATTGAGATAGAGTATGCACAGCATAACTTAACTCAGGACGAGTAACAGACAGATAGACCAGGCGACCAACTAGGCGCCTATATCTGTCAGGATGCGCATATGGCGAACCTTCGGCGGAGGCGAGATGATGATTCTGCTCCATTGGCGTGTCAATGGGTTTACAACCTAACATGCCGGCTTCTGTTAATACATCCAACGCATATTTGCGTTGAGACAAAAAAATACCATCCTTGCTCCTAGCAACTTCAATGCCTAAGAAATATTTCAATATACCCAAATCCTTCATATGAAAACATGAACTCAAATATTTCTTAAACCGAACAATAACATCATGAGATGAGCCTGCAATAATCAAATCATCAACATAAACAAGAACATGAAGAGCAACATGTCCCTGAATGTAACTGAACAAAGAATAATCTGCAGCAGACTGTTTAAAACCATAGGATTTCAATGCCTGAGACAACTTTGCAAACCACCTGTCGAGGTGCCTGTTTCAATCCATACAACGATTTTCTTAACTCCGCAAACCTTCCCCGGGAGGAGCACCACGATACCCAGGAGGAAGTTTCATATAAACTTCTTCATGCAAATCACCATGTAAGAAAGCATTATGAACATCCATCTGATGCAATTCCCAATTAAGAGATACAACAACAGCTAAAAATAAACGTACAGTTCCCATTTTTGCAACTGGAGCAAACGTTTCATTATAATCAACACCTTCTATCTGGCGATTACCATGAACAACTAGTCTACCTTTCAACCGTTCAACCTCGCCAGTTGAAGTGTATTTAATACGATACACCCAACCACTACTAATAGCTTTCTTACCTGAAGGTAGATACTCCAAACTCCAAGTACCATTGCGCTCAAGAGCCGCAAGCTCCTCCTCCATGGCCTTGCGCCAACCAGGGATGTTTCACGGCCTCCCCGAAAACTTTGAGGCTCCTGTCCTTTAGTAACAGCTTGCCCGAAAACCTCTATGTTTTACGAAAAATTATTATAATCAACATAACAAGCTATATCAAAGGGCGTACACGAAGAACGTGACAGAGAAGGAGACACAAGAGAGGGGTTGGAGTCAATATTTTCACACACCACAGTATGAGTCACAAAATCACGAAGCTTGCAAGATTGAACTTTAGTACGATGCCCACGTCCTAATAGTTCACCAGACGACGACGAACTCCCCCTCAAATCAAGAGGCGTGGAGGTATCACACATAACTTCACCAATACGCACATGAGTCGGAGAAGCATCATCAACTATGCTTCGAGTGGGGTGTGGAGGCGTGGTGACCACACCATCCATACGCACGCCAGCACCATCAGATGCACGCACCGCACCATCAACAACACTAGGAGCACCAACATCACCAATAGGTGCACCAACATCACCAATAAGTGCACCGACATCAGTGCCATAACCACTATCATCAAACAAATCATCCGCCCAAAGGGATGGTTGGGAAAAATATAAATCCCACTGCTTTCGCGCCACATCAGAAAGAACAGTGAGATATGGGAATTGATCCTCAAAAAATGTAACATCCCTACTCACAAAAAATTAACACGTCTTAAGGTCATAAAGGCGCCACCCTTTTTTACCAAACGGATACCCAAGAAATAAGCAACGACGAGATCTAGAATCGAACTTATCCTTTATACGAGAACGATTAACAGCATAGCATAGACAACCAAACACACGAATTGAATCATAAGACGGTGAAACACCAAACAAACATTCATAAGGTGTTTTACCTTTCAAAACAGGAGTAGGGGTAATATTTATAAGATGAACAGTAGTAAGGACACACTCCCCCAAAAAGCTTTAGGTAACTTAGCCTCGAAACCTAAGAGCTCGAGCTACATTAAGGATATGACGATGTTTACGCTCCACCCTACCATTCTGTTGGGCAGTGTCAACACAAGATGTTTGATGAATAATACCTTTCTGGCGAAAGAAAGATGCAAGACTTAAAAATTCCTGTCCATTATCACTCCGAAGCACCTTAATCTTCTTATTAAACTGGGTTTTCACCATAGCATAAAATTCTTGCAATAATTGTTTTGCCTCATATTTGCCAATCATCAAATAAATCCAGGTAGCACGAGAATAATCATCAACAATAGTAAGAAAGTAACGAGCATTACCAGTAGACACAATACGATTAGGGCCCCAAATGTCACAATGAACTAAATCAAAAATCTCTGTAGCTTTATTATTACTTAAAGGAAAACAGTTTCGGGGTTGTTTACCCTTAAAACAAATGTGACAATCAAAAGAACAACCCTTATTAGAATGTTTACGACTAGCTACACCAGGAAAAGAGGAAATAACTTGCATAGAGGGGTGACCTAAACGACGATGCCATAGTATACCCAAATCCGGAGCCTGAACAATATTTGCTTGCAAACCACAAGCACGAACAGGTGTGAAAATATAGACTCCATTAAACCGCGTCCCCGCTCCAATCAGGTTCTTCAAAGTGTGGTCCTGTATGACACAAAACGTGTCAGTGAAAATAATAAATAATTTATGATGCTCTAAAAGCTGAGAAACAGACAATAAACTACAAGTAAGAGCAGGAACATAGAGAACATGATCCAACACAAAACCATCCGACAATACAACTTTTCCTTCCTTAGTTGCAGTAGCTTGTTTACCATTTGGCAAACCAATAGGAGATGAGATAGACACCAAATCAGAGAACAACTCCAAATTACCAGACATATGATTTGAGGCACCACTATCAATGATCCAATCACTAGAACAAAACATACCCGAAGTCGCAGACACCTTTGAAGACTTCAATGCAGGAAGCAATTGGTTCCATTGATCATCAGTCAGCGTCGGGACAATAGCCCGATCGCCATCACTTACCACGGGAGTTGAGGAGGCACGAGAGGTGCTGGTGGAGGCAGCAAAGCCACCACGACCACGGCCAGGGGTGCGTCCACCGCGGGCGCCACCACGCCCCGACCGACCACCACGGCCACGAGTCGATTCCGGAAAACCGTGAAGAGAGTAACAGGTATCTTTCACGTGACTCGTACGCCCGCAATGCGTACACTTACGCGTATCGCGGGGGCGCCCCACATCCCCATCACTACGGCCAGACGAGGCGCCAGCCGCAGCAAACCCAACAGCAGCAGTTCTAGACGAATCCTGAGTATCAGAAACAGCTTGTTGCCTTTCATCAGACACAACTTTAGCATAGGCAACATTAAGAGAAGGCAACGGATCCATCATCAAGAGACCCAAAACTACTGTAGAATTTTTTTTGGAATCAAGACCAAGACAAAATTGGTGCAACAACTCGGTTTCAAGGAGTTGTTGATAAACCGGTGCCGCAGCACACGTGCAAGTCGGTATTTTGCAATAGCTTTGCAATTCATCCTGTAATCGTCTCAAATCACCATAATAAACAGCTACGGGACGCCCACGTTGTTTACAATCACGAATTTGATTTTTTAATTCAAGAATTCTAGGACCATTACCAAGAGAATACCTATCCCTTAAATCATCCCACAAAGATTTTACATGATCCGGAAAACGCATAGTAGAACGAACAGACACATCTAAAGTATTATAAATCCAAGCCACCAACATAGAATTAACGATTCCCCATTGAGCAAAATCCTTAGATGTAGATAAAGGTTCAGAAATAGTACCATCAATAAACCCCAATTTATTCTTTGCACGTAAATTATTGCGTAAAGAACGAGACCACTCTTCATAATTATCTCCCGTTAATAGAATAGGACTAATCACAGCACTAGTGCCCTCACTAGGATGAAGATAATATGGAGAAAAAGGTTCATACCTCGAAGCAGTAGAAGGCTCGGATGATGGAGTTTTATCGCCCATGGCAGACGAGCCAAGGACGAGAGGAAAAGTCTGATGAGGTCTCGCACAAACAACAGCGAAGAAAATTGGATCGAATAATGTAGCAACAGCAGGAGACCCACAAACAATAGCAAATAAAGCTTGAACGATTTGCACCTAAAAAATTGGAACGAATGAAAGTGGGACAACGAAGAAGACAAGACCGCAGACAACAGCGGTACAGCAGCAGCAAACCAACAACAGTAGGAGACAAGAAACCCACTCGCAGAAACCCACTCGCACAAAGTGGAAACCAAAAAAATCAATTCAATGGAGATTGGCAAAGCACTTACCCATCAGAGAGGATCGATCAAAAAAATCTGATGAGATAAAAAGCAAGACTTGGAAAAAAAATTCTCAAAATTAAAGTGGCTCTTGATACCATGTTAAGGTTTAGAATATAGGAAAACTCACACTTTCTCATTAAACTGTAGAGGAATATATATACAACCTAATATTAGGAAACCTAACTGAACTAGATAACTTAACTATATTTCAGATAGGAATATAACATAAGACTCCTAATAAACATAGTACTCCGATAAATCCTCGGTTTGTATCAGATTTGGATCAATTATATTAAAATTGATTTCAGTTCAGATACTTTGGTTTCACTTCGGGTAACAGGTCAATATTGGAGTTAGTTGATTTTAGGTCACATTGGATTTAGTTTGGTTTATTTTGGGTAGATTGAGTTCTGATTTTCAATTTTAGTTCAGGTCCATAATCTAATTTCGGTTCATTTACCATATCTAAGCTCAACTTCTCTATATAGTCAATTAGTCATATACTATAGCTTTAAGTATGTGGTTTAACATATAGGACAAGATAGATAGAGAAGCTTTTACCTCCAAACATGAGAACCAGAATGGTTCTACTAGAAGTACTAACTTTCCTCCCCTATTTTGCCGACATAAGAGCCACTCAGTGAAGAAAGTGCTTTGGCATTAAGCAAAATAGCAAATCAAGGATGTGAAAGATATCATGAGATATTTTGGACAATTCTTATACGAGCCATGTAAAGGAGAAGTAATACTACAGAGTTCCAGCCAAAAACTAGGACCTACGCGTAAATCCATAGTGCAAAAGTGGTCAAAAACCACAATTCCTTGGCAAATTAGATTTCCGTTTACCATTGACGACAAATAAAAGGATAGTGATTTGTAGTCATACATGTAAGCAACTTTACTTAAAAATTCATAATGCAAATTGGTCAATTTCTAAATCTAATCAATACTATAAAGAATTATACAGTTTGACGTGGATGGCTTGCAAACTTATAGTAGTTGACTTTGACTTACATTCCCTTTAGATATAACATCAATGAGCTGAGTTTATTTTGCCATAGCTTGAAACAGAAGAGTGAAAAACAATGGCCTTAGTCTCACTTTTCATAGCCATTATTTTACTGATCTTCTCATACAATCCTTCTTTGAGTTGCCCTTTACACCAAAAACAAGCCCTCCTTCATTTCAAACAATCTCTTCTTACAGAACTGACATTGAACCAATCTTCTGATGCATCGCTTGCGGGCTTAGAGACATGGAACTCAAGCTCAGATTGTTGCGAATGGGAACGAGTTGCTTGCCTTTCATCATCATTATCATCGTCGAAACAAGTAACCCATCTTGATCTTTCCTCTCTTCTCCCTTCATTACTTGTAGATGCAAGTGATAGTTCAATGGGGGTTGCCTCACATGTTTTAACTCCTCTTTTTAATATAACAAGTTTAGTGTCTGTTGACTTATCATATAACCTGATCTTTAGTGGTGAAATCCCAGTGCCCGGGTTTCGAAACTTGTCTAATCTCACTCATTTAGACCTCAAACTAAACCATTTTACTGGTTCAATCCCTGAAGAATTGTTCCTTTTGAAGAACTTACAGTACCTTGATATGAGTAGCAACTCACTTGTTGGTACGCTGAGTTCTGCAGCAAATGGTTTAAGAAACTTGCAGTTTCTGAACTTAGATGGGAATTTTCTGCATGGAAAAATCCCAGAAGAGATTGGATATCTTACTAAACTACGCACATTATCACTTCAACAAAACCAATTCTCTGGTGGGATTTCATCCATGCTGCTAAATTTGATCAATTTGGAGGTCTTGGACTTGAGTAACAATTCTCTCTCAGGTGAAATTCCACCTAATATTGGCAATTTAGCAAACCTGTCAACACTGGCCCTTAGCAGAAATTATCTGATAGGAGGAATTCCTGCATCAATTCAGAAGATAAGCAATCTCACAATCCTTCTGTTGAAGAATAACTTGTTATCAGGAAGAATACCTTCTTGGTTGTTTGATGTGGAAACACTGAAAATTCTGGATCTTGGAGGAAACAGGCTTGTACTAGATAACTCAGTGCAACTGTTTCCTAAGTGCAAGTTATCTCAGCTCATTTTGAACTCTTGTGGGCTTAGAGGGCCGATTCCTCGATGGCTTTCGAATCAAACACGCTTGGATTTCTTAAACCTTAGTGAGAACGAACTCGAAGGTGGATTCCATCTTTGGCTAGCGGAAATGGACATTGGAAGCATCATTTTGTCAGATAATAAGCTATCAGGTTCACTGCCACCAAGATTGTTTCAATCAGAAAGTTTGTCAGTTCTTGCTTTATCTAGGAACAATTTCTCAGGGGAGTTGCCTGAAACAATTGGGGAGTCTGCACTTATGATATTGATGTTATCAGACAACAATTTCTCAGGTAAGATACCTCAATCATTGCCCAACATTTACAGGCTTATTCTCTTGGACTTGTCCAAAAACAATCTCTCAGGTGATCAATTTCCTACTTTTGACCCCGAGTTATTCCTTGCTTTCGTTGATCTTTCTTCGAATCGATTCTCCGGAGAAATCCCCACAGGATTTGGCCCGGGTGTGATCATTCTTTCACTTAGCGAAAATGAGTTTTCCGGTCCACTCCCTAAGAATCTGACAAACTTTAGTCAGCTAAAACACCTTGATCTTCATGACAATAATATCTCAGGAGAAATCCCATCATATCTGTCAAAACTTTCCTCACTTCAAACACTAAGCCTTAGAAACAATTCTCTTACAGGATCGATCCCTAGTGATCTTTCAAACCTCACACATCTCCAAATCCTCGATCTCTCCCACAATAACCTTGTTGGGAGCATCCCTTCAAAACTTGGGAACCTTCATGGCATGATCAATGCACCTGATACATCCTCGCTCTCCTCTGCATTGTTTAGCTTCGCCATTCAGTTCCAGGACTTGATAGTGAACTGGAAAAATTTCAAGCAAGGTTTATCAACATACAACCTTGATTTCTACTCTTTACTGGACTTGTCAAACAACCAACTCACAGGCCAAATTCCTAGCTCATTAGGTGGCCTTAAGAGTCTCAAGTTATTAGATCTTTCTCACAATTCTCTTCATGGAAATATACCAACTAGCATTGGAGATTTGCAAAGCGTCGAGACCTTGGATTTGGCATATAATTCTCTGTCTGGAGGGATGCCAACAACATTTACCAAACTGCAACAGCTGACTACTTTAGATTTAAGCAATAACAAGCTTCAAGGAAGGATCCCGCGAAGTTCTCAGTTGGATACTTTGAATGATCCTAACATCTATGCTAATAATAGTGGCATATGTGGGGTGTCTATACGAGTGGCTTGTCCTGATGACACACCCCCTCCTGTCGCTGAGCCAACGGAAGAGCCCAATGAATCATTTTCATGGCAGGCTGCTGGTATTGGGTTTCCGGCAGGATTCGTAGTGGCAGTTGTGATTGTTTATATCGCCGGGTTTTTCAGTGCAGGGACTAATCGCCATAGTTTGCGTATGGCAGGAAATGGAAGATGCAACAGCAAGAAATAGTAGCCTTCATGCTTCAGGGTCTGTTGGTCCATTGGTCTACATGCATAACCATGTATGTTGTGCTACCCCTGTTTTTTTTAAAAAGAAATTGAGTTTTTTTTTTTTTTTTTTTAAGAAAAAGGAAGAGAAACGGTGAGGAGGCCGAAAGCGTGCAATAAATCAGCCAAACCCTAACTCATTTCCGCCTCTCTCTCTCTCTTCCTCCTTTCCTTCTCTCTCTTTCGGTTGTTCTAGATTTCTGGTTGTTATCGCAAGGTCACAACTCCTGGAGTTGTTGTGGTGGCTTTTTCGGAATTTTTTCCTTGAATAATGCAAAATGGGGTTTTAATTCCCGAAATATGTTGAAAGGGAAATTAATTCCCTGCGTACCGTCCACGTAGGACGGCACGCGAGAAAATGTTTTTTTTTTTTTATCCCATGTAAACCGCTACTTGAAGTAGCGGTTTATTTTAATTAAACCGCTACTTCAAGTAGCGGTTTATATATATTAACCGCTACTTCAAGTAGCGGTTTATGTGGTCAACACCTTCCCACACTCACACTGTATAATATGTAAACCGCTACTTGAGATAGCGGTTTATGAGAGAAAAAAAGACCTCTCATTGTTGCTTCCCCATAACTGGCCCAAATGCCAGAAACATAAAAAAAAAGAAGCTTTCCAACCTACAATTTCAACACCAAATTCCATCCAAGTCCATACAAAGTCTATGCACACATTAATCATCAAACACCAAGTTCATCCACATTCACATTTATCCAATAAGTAAGATTAAGAAAATATGTCAATCACAAACGAAGTTTAATATTTAACATAGTGTTAACGAACTATACAAACAACAAATGAAAGTGCTAAGACCCCCTCTTCTTCTTTTGTGAAGGTCTAGATGAACTAGGTGTGGTCTCACTAGACTCTGCAATGGCATGAAGAGAAGATGGAGTGGTGGCGAACGGGCGTCGGTAGGTCCTCGACGACGGCGGGAGGCGAAAGCAAAGGTGCTGTGGCGGCGGACATAGAAGGTGTAGAAGTCGAAGTATGTACACCGCAGGTAGGCACGCCCTGTAAGATGTGGCCATGTCCAGCCTCGGCTAATCGCATCAATACACGGTCCCTCATGGTGCCGCAATGTCTCGTGCAAACAACCGGCGCCCCATATCTCGGAGGCAATGACTCGGCGGCCTCTAGTACAAGTGCTTTGCACCTATGAGCAACATCGATAAAGTATGTGCTCGCATAGAAAGAAAAATACATATTATATAGTCGGATAAATAAATAAAAGTATAACTACAAATCATGGCACTTACCAGTACTACATCTGCAGACGCAGGCTGATAGTGTGTAGAAGGAGGTCGCCTCAACGGATCTGTCATGCGTAACCTCGTGATGCGACGATACCACACCATATACTCCTCAATGGCATGAGTACGACCAGTAAACGGAGTGCCCTGAACAACACGTCTCTCGCGCTCATCCCACTGCGCTATGTAAGGGCGATGTCCGAGCGGATAATTCTTGTTCTTCGACCTCCGATCTATGCCATGAAGGGTCGTGCTTGTATCACAAGGTGCTTGGAATCCTCTCGCTCGAAGCCAAACCGGCGCATAACTCGATCAGGACAATGGAACTCCACAATGTCGAAACAAATAAGTGGAGCCATTGTGCGCCATACATGTCGATCAGCTCGACATATAGCAGGCAACAACTCTAGTCTCGCATCAGTATATGGCTGCCAAGTCATCTACAAATAGAGAATGTTGCAAATATTAGACACGTGAGAGATGTCTACCAATGTATATAAGTTAGGCATGTGAGACTCTATGTACCTGCTCGTCCGTCTGATGGTCAAGTGCATCCCTGTAGTAAGATAGCCCACTTGCTAAGTGGGACCTACTAAGGTGTACCCGAAGCCAACTGAAAAGAAATACACATTAATATCCTTCTGAAAAATGAAACTAAATAATTTCAACAAATGTGAGACACTGCATATTACCTGACAGCTAAGGGGTCAACCCCCGGAACATGCTGGGAGCCTAAAATAGGAACCGCATCGTCAAACTGTGGAGGTGGGTCCCGCAACCTCGAAATCTGAGGTCTGCCGATGTGTACGTGCTCCCATGCCCAAAGCTGTAACAACAACACAGGACCACCTAACTCCCTGGCACGCCTCTGAGATGCCCGACATAGCTGTCGATATAAGTATGCAAGGGTGGCACTACCCCAGCTATATGTCCCTGCTACGTCGAGATCTGCCAAAAGTGGAAGATAAAGCACCTGTACTGTATCTCCACTCTTGTCAGCAAAAAGAATGGACCCCATCAAAACAAGAATATAAGCCCGTGCGAATCGCCCATGTCTTGTCACCTCATCGGCATCGTTCGGCAACAAGAAAAAAATGAAGCCGAAGCCATGTCAACCTCAAAGACGAACCCCGGAGAACTTTGGGCTCGTTCTCCGGGGTGGTGGGCCATACCCCTAACAACTCGTGCACAACCGCAGCCCCAATTACCCTCGCCGCTACCAATAACAGGTGGTCCGTGCACTCTCGGTCCAAGGAGAACAACTGACATCTCCTAAAGTAATCGTCGCCTCCCCAACAAGTGAAATGGAAGGTATGGGTCTCCCCGCCTCCATCGCTCCACTAATGCCGTAAGAAGTGGTCGATCAAGCTCCAAACCTCCCCTACCAAACGATGTATGCCAAGAAAACCGGCACGCTCAACATACCGAAGAACTCTATCGTGAACCTCCCAGTCATGAGTGAGACTATGATGATGCAACCGACACGATAATACCGTGTCCGCTACTCCCCTCCAGGCATCCTCACTCCGATGCTTATCCTGGAGGGTGAGAACGCTACGATCAGTGGGGCCGGGATAGATGGACTGCGCCATCAGACCTGAGGAAAAAAAAAAAAAAACAGGTAAGTAACACATTCTTGGACTATGATAAGAATATAAATTTATGAGAGTTAATAAAAATTAGATTTACCCGGATGTTCCTTCATCATTCTTATTAGGACATCTTTGCTTATTGTGTCCCGAAGCCTTACAAATGCTACATCTATATTTGCCGGGCCTATCACCGCATCCATTTCATTTCGTATTCGAGTGGACCTTGGACGTCCGGCTCCACGCTTTAGCCCCTCATCGCCTATAATTCTCGGACCATAATATGGAGAACAATTATGCATATCGAGCACGAGGCTTGAAAAAGGACATATAAGTAGATCGATACTCGGTAGTCATAAAAGAAGCGTCCACTAAACCACTATATGACAAACTACGGTATCGACAGACCGCAAGGACATGAGAACACGGCAACTTGTATATTAGGAGTTTCTCACATGTACATGTCTTCGCATTAAGTTCACCGTATGTTTCTTTCCACCTTTCCCCGCAATACGGTTTCCACGTCCAAGTAGTGACCTCAAATAGCCCTCGTTCATAGTCAAACACAATCACCTCATGAGCACTTGCCTTCTCCATGTTTTTTTCAATGATGGTAGTCGCCTTTGGACTATAATCATGGCCTTCCTCAAGTCTTTTTCTACCCAATTCTCTCCTTGTAGCAAAATATGAATTGACACGATAAAAAGTCATTCTTACCAAAGCAAGTGATCGGAAGACATCTTGCCCCTTTTAGGACGCCATTAAACACTTCGGACATGTTCGTGGTTTGCACACCATATCTACATCCACCATCATGATGAAGAGACCATAGATGAAGGGAATGTCCAACAGATATCTAGCTGCCTCGACATTAATGGAGCCAATACGATCCATATAGTACAAAAACTTCCTCTTCTGCCTAGCATATGCAGCTTTTCCGAAAAGATTCTTGATGGCAGCATTCTTATACTTAGTATTCAAGTTCGAAGCAAGATGTCGCACACAAAATCGGTGATGGGCATATGGCTCTTCCCATCCACTTTGAGGCTCGTTCATAGGCTGCAAGGATACCCCCAAAGCACGATTAGAGATGACACACAAATCCTTTCTATCCGTGACGGAACGTCTAATGCAAGCTAAAAACCAAGACCAGTCCTCCGTGCTTTCTTCCTTCACAACAAAGAAAGGCAAGTGGGAATAGCTGGAAATTAGCATCTGTTCCCATAGCAATCAATAATTTGCCTTTGTATTTCCCGCATAAGTGAGTACCATCTATAGTGATAAGAGGTCGACAATGACGGAATCCGGTAATAGAGGGTTTAAAGGCCCGTAAGACACTCTTAAAGATGTTCGTACTAGGATCTTGTGTTGGGATCGTCTTCCAATAAACGACAGTGCCTCGATTGGACTCTTTCAAGGCTTGCAAGTACCTAGGTAACTCTTGATAAGACTTCTCCCAATCACCAAAAATACCGGTTATTGCCTTTTGTTTGGCTAACCAAGCTCTCTTGTATGTTATTGAAAATTGATATTGGTTCTTCACAAAAGTCAAGATGGACTGAACTTTGAATGAAGGATCGAGTCCTAATGAAATCCTCGATAAGATCAAAGAACGAAATCCGATGAAATGAGAGGATGGTCTCCACATGTTATGTCTCCCAAACAATTGCTTGCATGTGGACCACCATATCGTACAATTTTGAATGAGTACGACTTAGTCATGATTGCACGCAACCTCCAAGGACAGGTGACACACTTCCTTTCGGGCACATTCAATGACATACTTTGTGGGCTCGACTCTAACACCCGAAACATTTGGTTTCTAGAGATCGACCAGGCTTTAACAAAATTCTTTAATTGCTGCAATGAGGCAAACTCTTGTCCTATCTCAAATTCGAACCCACAGTCAATGAACCAAGTGCATTTCCAAGTCATCCATGCATCTATTAACCTTTGATCAACTTCGTCAATTCCGAGCCAATCGGATGAAGGAACACCGGACTTTATTGCATTGTCACTGTTTCCCTTGCATCATCATCCTCCTCCCTATCGAGAATCCACATGCTCCTCCTCATTTCCCAAAAAATCAACATCATTTCGATGTAGAGTATCAAGATGGAATGTGGACGGTATGTGGGGAGACGAAGCAGGAGAACTGAACTCATTCATGTGCTCATTGACATAATGTGGGTCCGACAACATGCTAGTAAATGATTCAAATTGCATGCTAGGAGCCGATGCCGGTACCTCCATGCTATCCCTAAAGTCCATTGTAGGTACATAACCCACATTACTTTGGAGATTTATCTCCTTGGGAACTTGTTCAATGTACACCTCCATTGCCATGGCCGACGTTTGTGTCACCGATAGCCACATAGCACTTAGTGACTCGTCATCCTCTAGTGCAATTGGCACATATTTCCCCGGCATCGGATATCTCATAAACAATTTCAGTTCCACATACATACGATCACATCCAACAACGTCATATACCCTATTCGAAATCTCTTGAAACATCATACCGAAATTGATGAACAAAAACTTTTTCCTTCCACCTCTATACACAATATCAACGTCATTTTGAGATAGTTCACCATTCCAATAAAGGTATAAAGGATATTTAGGTTGTTCCATATTCTACATACAAAAAACATAATGTTAAAGTTATTCTTATTCTACACATTCAAACAATATGAACACCATTCTTCACCTATACTAGTAGCATTTGCAACCTAAACACAACAATTCATGCAAAATCAACCATCACATTTGCTCAACACCATTTTTAACCAACCAATATAACCAATAAATCACCTTCCAATTCATGCAAAATCAACCATCACAAAACGATAAATTATGCAAAATACTAAATTATACTAATCAAACCAAACAATTTCCATCTAACAACAGTTACAAAGCTAAAATACATACTAAATATGGCATGCTAAGCAAATTAAATTAAAAAAAAAAAAAAAAAAAAAGACTACTCACCTGGGCTAGACGGTGGCGTGCGGTTGGTGGGCTGGGCGACGGTGGCGTGCTTGGCGATGCCTGGGACGACGGCGGCTTTCAGCCGGGCGACGATGGTCGGCGTCTTCGACGGTGGTGTGTAGCTCCGGTGGTGTAGAGGGTGGTGGGCGACACTTAGTAAGAGAGAGAGAGAGAGAAAAAATTTGAGAATCGTCGAATATGAGAATTTGGGGAAGTTAGGTCTGGTTTTGGGGATTATAGTAAACCGCTACTTCAAGTAGCGGTTTCTATTAATGAACCGCTACTTGAAGTAGCGGTTTACTTCAGTCAACGCCATACCACAAAACCGCTACTTGAAGTAGCGGTTAACGTTTATTAACCGCTACTTCAAGTAGCGGTTTATTTTTTGATAACCGCTACTTGAAGTAGCGGTTTATAAAGGTTAACCGCTACTTCAAGTAGCGGTTTTACTTAAGTAAAGAAAAAAAAAAAATTTCTCGCGTGCCGTCCTACGTGGACGGTACGCAGGGAATTAATTTCCCTTTCAACATATTTCGGGAAATAAAACCCCATTTTGCATTATTCAAGGAAAAAATTCGGCTTTTTCGCAAGTTGTTGGATATTGCAGAAATTAAGGTAAGGATAAAATTGAATGAAAAGATAGAAGTGAAAACCCCAATTTTGTGGTGAAAAATTGATAATCGCTACTAACTTTTTTATCTACATCTTGGTTAGTCTTTCTTTTCTCTCATTTTTACTGTGAAATTTGAATTATTTGATGAGTTTTCTTGATACTTTAGCAAAATTAGGAACTTTTACCAAGGTGAAGTTTGCTCAGAATACTAAACTGGTGAAAATGTTGCCATGAAAGTTCTTGATAAGAGTATTATCCTTAAGCATAAGATGGTTGAGCAGGTGATTTTCTCTCTCTTAGTTTTTGGTTAAGAAGATTCGAACTGGGGATCCATCAGGTTTTGAAGAGGAGAAAACATAAAATTTTGAATTTTTTTTCTGGGTCCATGTTAAAGGTGAGTTTGCTGTAATATAGCTGCAAATTAGTGTAATTTTTGACTGATATGGAATTATTGGTCTAATTTGTTTTCCTTGTGATGTAATATTTTTGGGTCCATGTTAAACATAGAGTTTGCTATAATATTTCTCCCTCCTAGTGTAATTTAGTTTACACTTTCACTAGTTTCAGTATTATGTGTATAATTAGAGTATATTTTAGAGTATGATGAGATTACAAGAGAACTATTTCAGAAATAACACAAAATAAAAGTGGACATAATTTTAATCCAAATTTTTCTCCAAGTCAATCGAATCAACAAATTTTTCATCCATCAAGTAGTATTCCTCCTCAAACTAAAAAAGGTGAATTAGAATTTGGAAAACTCAACATGAACAACTACTTTTAGGTTGTATTTGAATTTTATAACTTTCCAAATGTAATAGTTTATGAGGATTTTTTTTTTTTCTTATATTTGATACATAGTTATCAATATTATGCTACCACTCACTCCAAATCCTGGATCCGCCCCTGGTTATAAGATACTTTTCATACTACCAATTTCAAGCAACTTAGTGACTAACTGTAACTTATCTCTATTCTATATGTGAACATATGAGGATTTGGTGTCCACCCAAAGTTACTTGAATACCCCCAACTACCACCATTATATTACAAACTCAACCAATCAGTAAAGTTAACAAATAAAAAAATAGAAAACGGCAGTTCTTCTTCTTCCTAATCAATCTCTAACTCCCACTTCCACCATCACTCTCATGCTTCCATTTCAACTGCTTCTGAGTTATTTTTCTTCTCCCTACCATTATCTTCTCCCAATATTTCTAACTGCCTTTCATGAGTGATCTCCTTCCTCATCTCTGTTTTCTCTCTCTTCCTCCATCAATGCACTGAAGATATTTGATTTATGATAATCCAGGTGATCCCCAATATCTTCATCATCTTTATCCATATTCATATTACATGCACTTCCTTAAATTTTAGTACTATCCCTATATTTCCTTAAATTTGCTAATTGTTACCTGTAAAAGTATTGATCTTTTAATTCTGTTTTATCACATGTATATTTCTTGATTCATGCTTAAGGAGGTGATCTTGAACATATCTGCTTCAATTCATTCATTTATATTTTGATGTTATAAATTTTGGTGACAAAATATAAACACAATAAGATGAGATTTTTTCTTCAAAAACATAAAACTTCCGAAAAGGAATTTTGTTAGTTCTGTAATGATAGTGATCATGCTGACAATAATTCTTTTGATATGCTGAGTAAATGCTCTAGATGGTTAGATACATTAATAAAAAGATTGAGCATGTGTTGCTGAAATTTCATTAATTTTTTTTGACAAATTAATGCCATAGGCTTATATATGTAATTTATTTATTTTGGCAGTAATAAAATGGATGATACTCCAAATTATCGGCCATGGGATGATATTTAATTTAACTTATGATAATAAAATTTCGCACGCATAGCGTGCGTTGTAATATTAGTACATGCATAAACAAGACATTCATAAGTAATGTTTTGGGAGAAACTTGCTCTGACCCAATTTCTCTTCCTAGCTAGGTTAATCCTCCAATCAGGTAAACCCACTTTGATGGGTTCTATTAGGGAGGTGCTATGATATCGCATAGAAACGTTCCACTTTCAGGTCTGATGCACCAGTGTCCATGATCCAACGAATTATCAGAAGAGTTAAAATTTTAACCAACATTAGAAGTAGTGGGATTAATTTGGAAAATTGGTTGCGTGTTATTTTTCTCCAAAAGCCTTCATGACTTCTGGCATAACTTAACTAGATTTTCCATTTCGGCGAGAGTAATTGACTTAGAGCACCATTTATGATCATCTTAAATAAAGATCATCCACTTTCTGAACTTTTACTCTCTCTAAAATATATCAATCTCACAATCTTTTCTTACCTCCCCTCCGTTCTTACCGATGAATAGAAAAAAAAAGAAAATCATCCCAACTACTTTTTTCTCTCTTAAACCCAACACTAATAATTATTAATAAGATAGGTAACTAATATATATATATATATATATATATATATATATATATATATATATATATATATATATTTCTTAATAATATGAAATATTCATTAATAAATATATAACTAAAATATTATGTAAAATGGATTTTTAAATTTAGATTTTTTTTAATGTGAAAATAGAAGATAATTAATATAAGTAAGCAAAATTAGATTAAATTAGTAAAACCCTAGCCTCCTCCTATCCTCTCTCTCCTCTTTCTCCTAAAACACCCTAATCATTTTCTTCTAGTTTGGGGCTGCCATCATCCTTTAGATGGTGGTAAGCCCCCAATTCTTCTTTTTTCTTCTAGTTTTTATTGTTTTTGTTATTAATAATCTTTCATTCTCTATCTTTTTTAGAGTACTCAACCCAATTTTTGGGTTCTTTCTCTCCTTTCATGGGAGTTTGGAGTTTAGTTTTATTCTTTTCCCACGTAGAAGTTTAAAAATTGGTATGAGAAATTGTTCCTATTGGTTGAAGTTCAAGACCATCAACATCGAAGTATTAGAAATTCAGATGCGGTTAACATGGTTAAATCAAGAATTTTCTTCCCCAAACTATGTCAGAATGATAGACTTCCCCATCAATAGCTACGTGATTCAGCAAATACAAGGGGGCTGCGCTGTATTGCTCGATCTGGTTCATTGTAGTTTCTTCGAATATGAATTTGATTTGATCTTGTCTGATTATATCTTGTTTTTCTTTAATACTTATTGTAGATACCGCTTGACCTTCATTTAATGAAATTTCTCTTTGAAAAAAAAAGATAAAATTAGTAAGGAAGGTAAAAAAAAGTTGTCCAAAATATTGAAAAACGAGTCTCTATTTACAGAGCTCCGAAAGATAGAGCCATTGGTAATTATTTTTGCTTTGTATTTTTCAAAATAAATCCATTGCAATATTTGTCATTGTATTATTTTCTCTTTTCTGAAAAACTTGACAAGTTCTGACGCGCGCGTCAAAAAAGCTGACTATTTTAAAGCCAAAACGACGTTGGGTTTGGCGTTGAGTTAGTCGAGAAACCATCGTCCTAACCCACTTTTTCTTCCCAATCGACCCACAATTTTATTGTTTGGGCTACCATTAAGGATCAAAATTTTAAGATTGTGTTCACAATCTTTATGAAAAACACTCTCCTCTCTCTCATTATTATTATTCTTCCTAATTTTATGCATACACACATATTAGTTAGTTTCCCAATTTAATGAATTATTTCGAGATTTCTTATCTTATAACTTACTTTCCTAGTTATATTAAGTTACTTAGTACTTATTTAGCTGAGGAATCAGTTCTTGTGAAAAACACTCTCCTCTCTCTCATTATTATTATTCTTCTTAATTTTAGTTTTAGTTTTTCTTTTCTTTTAGTTGCAAACCTTAGTTCTTCATTATTTCACGAGTTCTATTATTTCATCTTTCATTGGTTTCGTTAATTATGTTTTCCTAATTTGTAGATTTAGATTTTATTCTTTATTTCATGTTTGAATAGTTTATATTCTAGTGCTTTGGGAATCCATATGTTTATACTATGAATTTCTATCAATACTTGTTTATAGTTTGATTAGTCATCAATATCTCTAATTGATTAGTGTTCTTATTATTAATGTTCCAACCTAATCAATTATTTGATTAAATCTTGTTAATTAGAGTTAGAATTGAGATATTGACTTTTAGAGGCTTACCTACAATTATTAGCAAATTTGATTATGTTAGCAATCGTTGATAAGTGCCTATTTATACAAATTTTTACCTTCTAATATAATACTTTTAGTGTTGTCTGTTGAGTTATATGGGTTAAATATTATACTTTTAGGATATTTTGATTTAATCACTTGATAATTATTTTAGTGTTTAAAAGATGAATGTGTATCTATATTAATTATTTTGTGATAACTTATTTAATTAAGAGTTTGGAAAGATGCACTTAATTCGAGTATTACTAATTCTGCAGGGCTAATATAGTATTTTGGTCATATCTCACTCACACGGAGTCGAAATGAAACGATTCAAGTGACTACGGAAAGCTGAGATCGAGACTTACAACTTCTTAGAAGAAAGCAAGAGCTAATTCATCTGTTTACTAGGTCGAAATTATATTATAGAGAAGCAGCCCATATTGATGCAATTATATTAAGGAGTTGAACATTTGTGGCTTGGTCCACGTACACACCTACAGCAAAGCAAAAAGGGCAAAAAGGCCCAAGAATTCGTTAAGAAAAGAAGGCAGAGTAAGTAGTGCAAATAAAAAGAAGAAACGACATTGTTTCTTGTTGGGCTACAAGAAAATACCACGTGGGTATTGGAAGAAAAGAAGGGTTTTGATTAAAAACCCACACAACAGCACACAAGACAGCAGGAGGATGCCGCATAAGAAGGCAACAGCGACGAAATAAGGAACCAGAGGAGACCGAAGAGGACGAGAGTGAAGGGAGACGATATACAGTCCGAAATTCGCCCCAATGAGTTTTCTCTACTCTTTTCTTTGTTTTTATGTCTAATTTAGAGTAGTTTTACAATAGTAGGAACATGTAATTGACTATTTGATATATGGGTTTATGAGATTACGAATTTGTTTGTGTTATAAAAAAAGAAAAAAAAGAAAAAACTAGCTTTAAAATTATAAAACAACAGTCCCCGGCAACGGCGCCAAAATTTGATGCGTGTCGTTTCCGCAACAAAATTAAATTTATAAATCGCTCACTAACTCTAACAGATAGATAGGGAAAGTAAGGGTCGAACCCACAGAGACTGCATTATTATCTTAAACTAATTATTTAATTATATAGATAACTATTACTATATAAAACGGGGGGTTTTCGAATATCAAAATTATACCTAAAACTATTAAACTAAAATTATGAAAATATAAATTGCAGGAAATAAATTCGGTTTTAAAATATAATAAAGAGGCTAATAGGAGACATGTAATTTTCTATAGATATTGGGTATAATCATTGATTCATTCGACTAGCCTAGGATAGATTGGTTAACTATATAACCCTTTGAAAGCAAGTAGATTACTAGTTTTATCTTTCGTACTCGTTAAATCCCGTGAAAGCACGCAAATTTAATCCTAATCAAAGCTAAGATAATCCAACCATGAAAGCATGTATCAAATTATCAAACTTGACAGCATTAGAAATACCAAACAACTGAACCCAAATTAGCCAGTAAGCTGCAACTAATTGAATTCAACTATTACACAAGATTCTAGCAATTATAATTAGACCAGAAAGCTGCAACCTAATTAAAACTACTATCAATCTAACAATATGAATACATGAAATAATTTAGGTGATCAATCTAAATCAATAAACATGAATCAAAAGCCAGAGAATAAACCTTGTATAAATACCCAAAAGAAACTAATCGTTTATAACACAAACAAATTCGTAATCTCATAAACCCATATATCAAATAGTCGATTAGTTTTTTTTTTTTAATTGGTTTTTGTTGATTTTTTTTAATACTTTGGTTAGTAGATTAATATCATTTACTTGCTAGTTTATTTGCAAACAATAGCCTTTTGGGATGTCAGGAGAGGGTGAGAAAACTTTAAAACAATTATTATACCCTTCTTTAGGGGTGCAATCTTTAAGTATTGTCTTTCATCCCTTAGAAAAATCATTTAAGTTTAATTCTTGTTTTATCTCCCTACTCCCTAAATTTTATGGCGGTGCAAGTGAGGATCCCCAAAGACATATACATGAGTTTTATGTTGCTTGTTCAACTTTGCATTTTGAGTGTATAGATGATGACCAAATTTGGCTTCGTGCTTTCTCCATTACTTTACATGACTTGGCTAGAGATTGGCTTTACCATCTTCCACCTAAATCTATCACTTCTTGGGATGGTCTAGAAAGAGCTTTTATGGAAAAATACCAACCTCTGAGTAAACTTCGATCTATACGAAAGCAAATTTGTCATATTAAGCAAGACGAAACCGAGTCTCTATGTGAGTATTGGCAAAGGTTTAATATACTATGTGTTTCTTGCCCCCAACATCAACTTAGTGAGCAATTCTTGATTAAATGTTTTTATGATGGGTTGTTGGATGATCAACAGAATTTGATAGACATTGTTAGTTGTGGTACCTTAGAGAAGAAAACTCCTAGTGAAGCTAGAGAGTTAATATCAACTCTGGCCCTTAACAATCAACATTATGAGATAAAGACTAATTGTGATGAAAAAGTGAAAAATCAGGTAAGAGAACAAACTGAACGAATTGCTGAATTTCAAGATGTAATCTCTAGTGTTAGTAACCAAGTTTCCAGTTTTAGTACTCAACATGAGTCTATGGAAAATTTAGTTAAGCAATTAACTCTCCAAATAGGGAAGTTCACTCTCATGGGTCTAGTAGTCATGAACAAACTGAGAACCATCTCCACCATCTAGACACCCAAATTGAAAACTTGTCTGCCACACTTAGAAACATAGAGAATAAATTAGATGGACAAGTTTTAGAGAAACCTCCAACTTACTTCTTAGGTGAAACTAATGCCATGATTTTGAACAATGATAAGGACTTGAGTTATATAAGTGAGGTGGATAATAAATTTGAGGTTACCCATGAGGAGTCCAAAGAAACCGATAAGAGAATATGGGATGAGTTTGAAGATTCCGATGATGAGGATGATAAACATTGGCTAGTGGATTATTACACTAAAGACTCTGAGATTTTGCCTTGTTCTTTTGAAAATAATATGGAAACAAAATTGGATGGACTTGTAGCAAAAACTTATGAAGAATCTGACGAAATTGAAGATGTCGGGCATATATAACTTTAATGAGGTTGCATTGGTGGAAATTGAGGATTTAGAGCGGCTATTAGGTATTGAGACCAAACCTAATTCTGATTTTCTAATTAATTCTATGGGAGATACTTCACAGATTGACCTTGATGGTTTAATTGAAATGTTTGAGAATGGCTCACCTTCACCACTTGAAATAGAAGAGGACACCACACTTCCTCCTATAGTTGAAGTCAATAATAACTATTATGAACAAGAACTTTCTTATGCTCTTGAACTATCCGTACCATTATCTAAGTCACTAAGTTTATCTTTTGCACCTAATCATGAATATCATAAGCCTAAGGTTGAATTGGTAAACTTGCTGCATTGTTGTAACCAAACTAAATGGAAAGAGTCTTTATGTTCTAAAAATGAGTTGCACGTTCAATTTTGCTTTATTATGATATTTTGGTTTGTAAGGAGGCTATTACTACATAGTGTTTGGAGTGCACGAGAGATAGCTTTAGCTGCCGTTGCGTATGGGGCAGCGGGTGTTTGATAGCGCATGCAATTTTTCAATGTCGAGCTAACGACAATAACCAAAAGCACTGCTTGGGAGGCAACCCAAGATTGATTTTTCTAGTTTCTTTCTTTCTTATTTATTTACTGTTTTTATTTCATTTTCTTATTTTATTTTATTTGCAACCGTGTTCTATTTTCATCTGTGTTTGACTTTACTCATCCTCTATTGTTTTGTGCTTCCATTAGATGTTCTATAGCTCATTGCATTCAGTTTTGCTGGGATTCGACGCTGTAGAAGATTACCAAGTTTGAAGACTCAGTTATCGACTAAACTCTGAACAATTAAAGTACACATATGAGTGCTGTTGATTAATTTCATGGGTCTGCACCAATGTTCTGCCTAATATGTACTAGCTGAGAAAAGGTCTAAGAAAAGCTAAATTACTGCAACTATTGAAGAACATAAACAAAACAAAAGACAATAACAAAGCAGCAAGATGAACGAGGGTGCCTGCTCTCATTCCCTTTCACTTCTCATTATTGAATAATGCGCACATAACCAGCTAAGTTTCTTTTTCCTTTCTTACTCTTTGTTTCATTGAGGACAATGCAACACATAAGTGTGGGGGGAATTTTTGAGTTATTTTGAGCTGAATGGTGAAGTTGTGCTGTATTGATATTTGCTGGAATACAGGTGTTGTGATTGAAAAAAAAAATTTATGGATTGTCACATTTTAGGGGAGGTGTTGCCAAAATTTACGTAGAAATTTATAATTTTCATGTCTGATATTAATTTGAAGGCGAATTTCGTTAGCTTAATTTGACTGAAAAGAAAAATAATCAGTTTAAAAAAAAAAAGTTTTTTCTAGTTTTGTTGCAAGTTAATGGGTTTTTATGTTGATTGATTCAGAGAATTGCATAGCATCATTGTACAAGTGTTTGGCAAGTGGTAAGAATGGTTATTTATGATTTGAGTTGTGATTGACTTGGTGAATATCTATAACCATTGTGAGACTTTTGAGCCTTTTAATAGACTAAAACATCTATGTTAGTCTCTAGATTTTCATGAGAGTGTGTATTAGTTCCTGGTGAAGTATAGACTCTTGAATTTGCATTGGTTTCTTCGAGACTACATTGAAACATGAGCATACATAAAAATGATAAAGGCATTTGTTTTTCTTGAACCATTAGCCTAAGCCACCTACATTATTGTACTCCTTTTTTGAAAAAAAACCCTCTGAGCCTTAAGCCTATTTCTTTTGTTTAAACCACATTACAAGCTTATAATCCTAAACACATGTCCTAACCAAAGCTTTGAGCTAGTGGAATATAATTTGGTGATTGGAGTATTATTTGTGAAGGGTATGTATAAAATTATTATTATGGAGGTGGTGTTCTCTATTTTATATCAATGGTTATTACGAGATTGTGAAGAAGAAAAAAAAACAAATTTCAAGAAGAATCTGAAAAAATATATGATATGTGATACGAGAAAGATAAGATTATAAAAAAAAAAAGTAATAATAAGTCAAATGTTATCATTCAGAGCAAATGGTGCACAAAGAGATATATGGGTTGTAAAGTGATGGAATTGGATTATTTAGTAACATTTAAATAGAGTTGAAATTTATTTGTGGGCTTTTCTTTTATTTGGCCATGGGGTTATTGTTCTTATACTTCACTAGCTCTTAAGCTTTTAAGCACCAAATCCGAAAGAATCCTACCCTTACCTTAGCCTTACATTACAACCTTATTAAGTCCTTTTGATTTTTGTATGTTCTATGTCTTACTAAGTAGTGAAGGATTGAACGATATGCAAATTTAAAGAAGAAATATTTCATTTCGAGTCGACTTTATAGAATTTGAGTGATAATTATTATGACCCCAAACACATGAGAGGGTATGAATTTATATTTATTTTTATTTGCACAACTAAAGCGAGGGTTCGTCAAATTAATTACTTACATTACTCAAATCTTGAATATGGTTGTAGTAAGATGTGTTGAAAACGCTAATACATGAAGTACTATGTGATTTGAGAGTTGGTTAATCTTTTGCCTGCTTGCTTGCGACGTATGAATACCGTTTTCGAACTAAAATTATTTCCATAAATCATATTTTTGGTCTTTGTGAAAACTTTCAGTTGAGTTATGGCTACTTATAAATGGAGTTGCTTAAAAAGTCAATCAGATGGAAGTTAAAATTTATAATGGCAGATAGATGCTAGTTATAGTCCTAGTTTGATCGAGGACGACCAAAAGCTAAGTGTGGGGGAATTTGATAAGTGCCTATTTATACATATTTTTACCTTCTAATATAATACTTTTAGTGTTGTCTGTTGAGTTATATGGGTTAAATATTATACTTTTAGGATATTTTGATTTAATCACTTGATAATTATTTTAGTGTTTAAAAGATGAATGTGTATCTATATTAATTATTTTGTGATAACTTATTTAATTAAGAGTTTGGAAAAATGCACTTAATTCGAGTATTACTAATTCTGCAGGGCTAATATAGTATTTTGGTCGTATTTCACTCACACGGAGTCGAAATGAAACGATTCAAGTGACTACAGAAAGCTGAGATCGAGACTTACAACTTCTTAGAAGAAAGCAAGAGCTAATTCATCTGTTTACTAGGTCGAAATTATATTATAGAGAAGCAGCCCATATTGATGCAATTATACTAAGGAGTTGAACATTTGTGGCTTGGTCCACGTACACACCTACAGCAAAGCAAAAAGGGCAAAAAGGCCCAAGAATTCATTAAGAAAAGAAGGCAGAGTAAGTAGTGCAAATAAAAAGAAGAAACGACATTGTTTCTTGTTGGGCTACAAGAAAATACCACGTGGGTATTGGAAGAAAAGAAGGGTTTTGATAAAAAAACCCACACAACAGCACACAAGACAGCAGGAGGATGCCGCATAAGAAGGCAACAACGACGAAATAAGGAACCAGAGGAGACCGAAGAGGACGAGAGTGAAGGGAGACGATATACAGTCCGAAATTCGCCCCAATGAGTTTTCTCTACTCTTTTCTATCTATTTTCTTTGTTTTTATGTCTAATTTAGAGTAGTTTTACAATAGTAGGAACATGTAATTGACTAATTGATATATGGGTTTATGAGATTACGAATTTGTTTGTGTTATAAACGATTAGTTTCTTTTGGGTATTTATACAAGGTTTATTCTCTGGCTTTTGATTCATGTTTATTGATTTAGATTGATCACCTAAATTATTTCATGTATTCATATTGTTAGATTGATAGTAGTTTTAATTAGGTTGTAGCTTTCTGGTCTAATTATAATTGCTAGAATCTTGTGTAATAGTTGAATTCAATTAGTTGCAGCTTACTGGCTAATTTGGGTTCAGTTGTTTGGTGTTTCTAATGCTGTCAAGTTTGATAATTTGATACATGCTTTCATGGTTGGATTATTTTAGCTTTGATTAGGATTAAATTTGCGTGCTTTCACGGGATTTAACGAGTACGAAAGATAAAACTAGTAATCTACTTGCTTTCAAAGGGTTATATAGTTAACCAATCTATCCTAGGCTAGTCGAATGAATCAATGATTATACCCAATATCTATAGAAAATTACATGTCTCCTATTAGCCTCTTTATTATATTTTAAAACCGAATTTATTTCCTGCAATTTATATTTTCATAATTTTAGTTTAATAGTTTTAGGTATAATTTTGATATTCGAAAACCCCCCATTTTATATAGTAATAGTTATTTATATAATTAAATAATTAGTTTAAGATAATAATGCAGTTTCTGTGGGTTCGACCCTTACTTTCCCTATCTATCTGTTAGAGTTAGTGAGTGATTTATAAATTTAATTTTGTTGCGGAAACGACACGCATCAATCGTACTGCATATGATGATTTGAGAGCGTTAAGACCCCACCGTAGTATTAACTTATGCTCTAGATATCTGATTCATTGAACTATTGATGATATTTTGATAGATTATAGATATGAACATAGTGAACCATTACCCTAGATCTCTTTTTAGTTTGATTTTCGTATTTTATTAGTTTAGAATTAATTCCCATATTTCTGATGTTGTTTAGTTTTCTCATAGAAGCTAGATTAAAACAACCATCTGTTCGTGGATTCGACCCTACTTACCCTACTACATTGTTACGAGGTTCCGCTAGAAATTATTTGTAACAGGTGTATGACAACCTACCAGTAATTCAGAGCATTTATAATTTCTAAGTTGATTTCTTACTAGGTTGGATTTTCCTATAATCTGAGTATGAGTATGTTGGGACCGCCAGTTTGAAGTAGTAAATATAACATGTTAAGATTTAAGTATTTAATAATAGAAGAGTAAACGTCGGAAATACTGACTTTAACTTTTGATTCTGGGCCGATGTTTGTTAGAGGGACATTGCTACACCTACCCACTACTAATAGAGCATTAAAAAAAATAAAAATTATGTTGAGTTGGATTCCATTACCACAACCCTCAACAAGTCTTTATTAATGGTGGTTAGTCTACCCAAAGTATACATCTTTTGATTGCATGATGGACTCCCCTGAAAACCATTGGCGCGCGTGTAAACGAGGTGCTCTACCTAACTGAGCTATAGCCCTTGTGATCTTCATACATAATAGTGGGATTTCCACTCTTCAGTTCTAGCTTTAAGCTTTAGTCTTCGAGGCAAAAGGATCCTTGCTCCGGGCAACTTAGGACTTGATGCAGCCCCTACCCCTGAAAGCTGAAGGAAGGTATTAATGCAGGCTTTCTCTCTGAGTCCCTTCCCAAGATAAGAGAGATCGAAAGAAGACTGAAATCATTCCTTGTTAGACAAAGTAGTCCTAAGTTTAATATAATGGTGAAAACCAGTAGTGGCTTTGATTGAAACAATATAGGGTTGCAAGTCTTGATTAGGGAATAGGGATGAAACCTACATGATCAGGATTCAGGAACCAAAGTATAGGAGGTATATTTTAAGAGAAGTCCCTATTTCTTAACCAGCCACTTCTTCTGTTATTTGCAACCTATGTGTTTACACGCTTGTTAATGCATAAATTTAACCGCTAATATCTATAATTACCTTTTACTAAAAATTATAAAAAAGTTATATTTTGAAAGTATATAATTTGACAAGACTCCAAATGACTATATTATTTCTTACTTAAAGATCACAATAGATGGTGAAATGATAGTATGTGTTTGAATAGGGTAGAAAGTCATACTATTTACAATTGAGAAAAAAAAATAGAGGAAGTATATTTGAATGCAAGTTTGAAGGAGAAAAAAAATAGGGGAAGTATATTTGAATGCAAGTTTGAAGCATGTATGCTTTAGCGCAATTCATAGTGCTTGTTTGGTTGCAATGGGAATTATTTTCCCATCGGAATTTACAATTTGTGGGAATTCAATTCTTTTATGAAAATCCTAGGAATTAGTCTAAGTTGTTTGGTAGTTATAAGGGAAGTTGTAATTCATAGGAATTTATGTAGGAATTATGAGCGACCAAGGGGAGGGTAGGTAAATCAATTCCTACATTTTGTAGGAATTTCAAATCCCATGAAATTTCATTGCCTCCATTTTCCCCATTTTCTGTCAAGCAAACAACAACCCAAATAAGAAAATCATGGGAATTTCTATTGCCTACATAATAACATGTTTACCAAACAACCACATAGTATGCTACAATGAATCTATTCTCCTGGCCCTTGTCTTTAAAGTTGAACTAGAATTTTGGGCCCGGGCGTTGCCCCGTGTGCTATTTTTTTCCGAACTTAATATGCATTTTTTTCCATTAGTATTAAAATATAATAAATAAAATTCAATATTTAAAAGGTACAAATATAATAATGTGAACATTTAAAGCATGATTTAAAGTTGGTTGAGATGGTAATTGTGCTATATGCAATAGCAAGATGTCATGGGTTCAAATCTTGTTGCAAGCCAATTTAGTTTTGTTAGTTGACATGACATATGTACACATTGAACAATTCTAGTAGAGTAAGAGAGGTGCCACGTGGCGTGTATACGTTATCAAACACGCCTTTTAATATATTAGTATAGATTAGTAATAATTTTATTATTTTAGCTTAATTTAGCAAACCTTCTCCCAATTGATCATTGTTACTTGCAAAAAGATTAAACCATTACAACTCACCCTTCTTAGTTTGCAATCTTCCGTCTCTGTGGATTGACCCACTTGCCCCAATAACTACCCAAGTTTAAGGTCCAAACTAATTAAGGATTATAAATTGTTAATTATATGACAACCTAGGTGTTTAATCACCTCTCAGACCCTTATCAATAGGCCTGATTTGAACACCTTTGGATCAGACTCAATACCTTAACCTCATCAAGAAGCTCCCTCAAGTGCTGAACATCCTAGGATGTCTCATCTACAGGCTCTGTCGTATCAACACCATCATTAGGGGTGTTCATAAATATCCGATCCGGTCGATCCGAACCGTGACCCGGTCGATTCGATCCGGTTTTTCAGATATTCGATCCAACTTTTTAGTTTTCGAATCGGATATCCCAAAATTTCCAGATCGGAAATTTTCATTTTCGGATATCCGAAAATATCCTAAACATAGGAATTTTTCAGATATCCGATCTGAAAATATCCGTTTTTAAAGCCGAATATCCGAAATGTCCGATGATCAGATCCGATCCGAAACTTATTTTATGAACTTTTCCTTTGAAATTTTTTCAGATCAGATTCAAATCACATTTTTCCCGACCCGAAATTTCGGATCAGATCGGATATCCGAAATGAACACCTCTACCAATCATGACTTTCCTCTAAAAAAATGAATTTGTTCATGATAAACAACTTCATCATAGAAAATCGCATGCTGAATAACACACACAAGAAAGAACTAACAATCTAAATCTAATCAAAATATAGAGTTATTATAATAGATACTAGTCGTATATGCACGTGATGCGTGCGTCAACAACCTTATGTAGCTATATATACGAATGGACATATTTTTTCAATCTAAAATTATTTTGGTAGTGATGCAAATTATTGAGGTTCTTTTGTAGATTTTACTATCTTTTTAAATTGAAGGTGACCGATTTTTAACTGTTCTATACCGTCACTAAAAAATTTGGTCGATGATTTAATAATTCCTTGTCAGCGGCTTTAGTATAGTTCTTTAACGATTGTAAATGTTAATAAACCATATTGTTTGATATTTGTAAATACGAAGTATTATGTTGTTAGGATATATTGCTAATTTTTTTGATTGAAGATTCTAATTAATTTCGTGAATTTGATTGTGTCAATCTATTTTGTCAAGTTATTAATGCTGATTGCATATTCTGTTTTTGACTTATTCCATAAGGCAAGTAATCAGCATAAAATCTTTGCTAGAAAACCGAATCACTGTGGTAGTACCACCACCATAAAAACAGCACGGAAGAGAAGCGCCGCAAGGGGAGGAGAAAGTGTAACAGCCCAGAATTTCAAAGGCGGAAAAGAAAGAAATGATAATATATTTAATTGGACGATGGCGGAAACATCATCTTCTGGGAATGTCACTACTACAAGAATAGTGTTTAAATAACTAAGTGATAAAAAAAAAAAACATAAGTAAATACTATAAGTAAATTAATTACTTAGATTAAAATCGAAATGAGAAAACTATCTCAAACTAAAGAGAAGTCTAGAACTAAAACCCCTAATAGATTATTTCTCGCATCTCAACCCGAGCCCAAAATCAAAGAAAATCCCCATCAACAAAACCTGCAAAATATACAACAAATATCCACAATCAGTGGGGAGTAACTAGCAGTTCTCCCAGAACAAAAGCAATCAAAGTACGATTCAGACATAGATTAATAAGAAAGGAAATAATTAAGTCAAGTTAACTACAATATGCATTCACTTCCATATAACTCACAAATAACGCAAATGAATAATAAATAGCAAGTGAGTTGGATAAAAATAAATAAATCATCTCAAGAGTACTTTTAGAAAAATAAAAGTATAGGTAAAACAAGTGTCTGAGACAGAAACCGAACGCTAGTGATTCGCAAATCACTTCCTAAGGTTTGTCAGATCGCAATCTCCAGGTCAGTCTATGGGCTTACGTTCCCCACTGCCTGTGTCTAAGAATGGCCAAACTCCCGATGCAGGGTAGAACACGCAGAACTCCCTGACCTCTCGGACGACAACAATTAACCCTGGCTTACCCCTAGTTCGCAAACCAGGTGGTTGGCATGTTCTTCACCGGGGACTACATCTATCCCACCGGATGTTCTTATCTCAGAAATAAAATCATAAATAACATCAAAGTATCATTCATCTCAAAAATATTCGTCAAAAGGGATGCCACCCGGCCTTATACCCATAATTCATCAAAATTAATTTTTCAAAAATCTTCAAAGTAGTAACTTACAAATTTACAACAATTATCTCCAACCACAATACTTTAAACATCACTAAGCATCAACAATGATAGTGGAATAGTTTTTACAGCACTAACAACATCAATCAAAAATGCATCACCAGTTAACTCCAAGGCTTGTTAAATAAATGAATAGTATACAATTAATCATTTTCTTTCATAAATCAAACATAAACATATGGTTACCCAATGATACATACTACATACTACTGAAAATCAGCAACCCAGAATATAATAAATTATGAATTATTTCTGATTTACAAGCCCTCATATAATTTAAAAGTGTATCTTCAATTTCACAACAAAAACACCATAATAATTATTAAACTAATAAGTTCGAGCAGTAAAATCACACAAAAATTATCATACGACCCTAATGGCTCTACTGACATGGTACAATTTTTATTTATAATTTTCGGACTCCAAAAGTATTTTTAACAGTTAATATACTGATTCCTCAAATAAGCCATTATAATAATTAAAAATATAAACAGACGCCCAAAAATTACTAAAAATTTACATAACATGTAAAAACTCACGGAAATACATAATATTCAAAGAAATTAATTTTTATACCTCTACAAATAATTCTCATGATTAATATACTGACAGAACCGAAATTACAGAAACAGATATATCAATTAAATAAAATAGTAAACAGTAGAAAAAAATTATTATAAGGCATGGATTACATACTACGCATGTAAAATGATCTAAGAAAAATAATTTCATCAATTTTATCAGTCGTTCCATAATTATTATGCAATTTAGCCTAAAACGCACAAAACACCAATTAAATCAAATAAATACTAAAAATCATGCGAAAATATTTTTCTCTACACAGTATTAACATAGCATGTATCAAGTATATTCATGTCAAATTTCGTCAAAAATTTCATTCAAAAAGTATTTTAAATAATTCCTAGCGTAGTAATCTAATAGCGAATAATACCCTAATCACTATGGTTCTAAGATAACAACTAGTTACCTGGATCGTCGGGAGGAGAGCTGAGTCTAAAAAGACAATCACGAGTTAAGCATGCAATCCAAATCCTCTTCTAACCCCGTAGGCACAACGAACGAGAATTGTAGCAACAAGTCACTAGGCATTTCTTCTTGAACGTTGAAAAGTCTTGTTTCGCACTGCTCTGTTACGGCCATGATTCCCGATTATCAAATGCTCAGATTCTAAATCGCTCCGGTCAGAATGTAGAACAAGACGTTATAAACGTTGTGTCCAAATTTTAAGACGATCCAACGGTTAGATCTCCAGCTACGGTTATTTTCGTGAAGGTGCGACAGGAAAAACCGGGTTGAACCTTTCTATTCTTTTCCTCTTCCTTTTCTCTCTTCCTTTTCTTGAAAAACGGTGAGGGTTTAATGCAAATGATGCTGAACTTCTTTGAATAAAAATCAGAATTTTATGGATGTTTAATGGTTGAAATAAAGGGTTTTAATGAAGGAGAATGATTAGGGGGTTATAGGAGTTACAAAGCTACAAAGAGTCACAAGGAAAATAAAAAGAAAAGAAAGAAGAGGAGCTCTCCTTCTCCATATCCTTGGCCGGCTGTCAAGCCCAACACACCAACAAAAAAATTTCGGCCCAAATCAACAAGGGTCCATGCTTGAAAAGCCCGCTACGCGATAAATCGATAAATTCTTAAATCGCGCCTAAACTTTGAAAATACTTAATAATGAAAATAATTCTAATAAATTATATTATAAATATAATGCACACATTAACACACCATATAATAAAATAATAATTCGGCTCCCAAATTATAAAGAATAAAAATCATTGATCTAGAGAAAATAATAAATTATTTTTTTTTTTACGAAAAGAATATCATTCTAAAATTAACTAACACCAAAAATAGAGAGTGAAAATTACGGGGTGTTACAGAAAGAGTAAGAGATAGAGAGAAAGAAAAGACCAACACAGTGGTAACAACAATCAGCAGACGGTTTTGTAATTTCTTTGGAATAAGAGAACAGAGAAGCAACTGAAGCTGCAGCAAAGATGAGCAATAACGAGCCAAGAACCTTGAGTGAAGACGAAAGATTGCACCCCAGAATGAAAGAGATACCCAAATTGAATCATAACACAAAAGGAAAACCAGGGCTCAAAAAATCCTAGTATGAAATCCCAATTTTAATTTGAAAGGAAGAAAAATGAAACTTTTAATCCAATTAACAGATTGGAACGGATCCTTACAATGAGACTAGAAGGATTAATTTGCGAGAAGAACAAAAGATAAAATTTCACAGAAATTATGAATTGTTTTCGTGAGACAACCCCACTTTGGGGAAATTTTTTGAACTGATCTAAGCTAAAATTTGAGAATTGGATTCCCTTGATTACTACTAGAACCACTAAAAGATGGGTGATGGCTGAAATTAGGAAGGATTTTGCATTTTGAGTGAATTTGCAAATCACAAAATCGAATTGGGGAATTTTTGAGAGACTAGGGTTTCTAGTTTTTCGGGTTTCCAATGGCTCTAAATTGGGGATTTTTTCTTCTTTCTTTTCTCTTTCTCTCTCTCTCATCTTTTCCTATTTAATTTTTGTTAAACCCATATCATAAGCTTGAATAAGTTATTTAATTTTTTCCTTCACGCACTTCATATCTTGAAGACTTTTCTTAATGGACTTTACTATTTACCGTCCGTATTTACTACAAATCGTCCGTATTTTTTCCAATACATCCCTAAACTACCCCAACATATATCACCTCACTCTTTAACAGCAGGTGATAGCCTAGTGGTGTTGGCATCACTACCTCCGATCCCAAATATCCTGGGATCGAGTCTCACCCCTTGCAAGGAAGAATCCCCAATTTCCCCCGTACTTGCAAGGAAGAATCCCCAATTTCCCCCGTACTTGCAAGGAACTTCATCTTACCACCTCACTCTCACTCTCACTCTCACTCTTACTCACTCTCCCTCTGACTCTCACTCTTCTCTCACCGCACACCAACTACAACCGCGATAACCACCACCACCGTGATAACCACCATCACCACCGTGACACCCACACCGGAAAAGTGATAACCACACCACCACCAAGACAACCACGCCACCTTACTCTCGCCAGAAACATTGTGCAAGACCTTCGCCACCACCAACACCCCCGAGTTGACCGGATTTGAGGAGCATGGGCCCAAGGAAGAAGGTGAAAGAAACTGGAGAATCATCAACTCAGGTTAGTTTTAACCCTTGTCGCAGGAAAAAACCCCAGCCCCGTTGTTATGTATAATTTCCCGAAAAAATTCCACGCCGCTATAGAAACGATTTTTTTTCATTTCTCCATCGAGGAAACGAACGTTTTTTTCGTTTCCTTCGCAGAGGAAACGAACCGGATCTTCGTTTACTGAGGAAACGAGAAAAGAGTTCAGTTCAATGGTAACGAACCCTTTTTTTGTTTCCTCCACCGAGGAAACGGAGATCTGGTTCGTTTTCTCCATGGAAGAAACGAAAAAAACGTTCATTTCCTCGGTGGAGGAAACGAAAAAAAATTTCGTTTCCATTGAAGGTTTGCTTTTTTTTTATAATTTCAAATATTTATTGTTTATATTATTTCGAAAAAAGACGCATGTTAATATTATTTATTGTTTTAATTTTAGTGAATAAATTACGAAAATATTAGAATGTCAACAATTATAAATTATTTTAATTTGGTTGAGCCTGTTAGTACTTCCTCCGTAACAAAAAAATGCAGCATTTGCCATTTTGGGCCGTAACACAAAAAATACAACATTTTAAAACTTACTAATTTTAGTGAAAAAATTTCAACATATTTACAACAATGCCATTACTAAAAAACCCTAAATTATCATTATCATTCCCTAACCCACATCACATTACTAACCTAAGTAAACCAACCCCTTAAGGATTCGCACCAAAATTAAATATCTAACCTATCCCCCCTCCCAAAATCATAAATCAAATCCCAACCTTCAACTACCCCCATCCCCCATTTATGTTCTGCAATAACTTCCCCCAACTTCCCAGATCAGAATCCTAAATTCTTTCCCCCTTTAAATTATCCCCAATTTCACGAAAATGCCAAACCCTAGATCTACTTTCAAATTCTCTTCTCCTTCAATCGCCGAATTCTCTCTTTCCTTCCCCTCTCCATATCTCACTGTCCTTGTTTCTCATAATTCTCCGCCGAAAATGGTTAACCTTGAGCAGTTGAGCCCCTTAGAACAGTTCTTGCAATGGAAAAAGATCCGGATAGGAAAAATCTCCTGAATCTGTGTGTTCAACTTTTTGAAGCATCGCATTTCGCGCACTTCACTTGCCTGTACGAAAGTGGCGAGGCTGCACAGTAGTTGAGTCCCGAAGCGGTTGCGGCTTTAGGGGTAGCCATTGACAGCATTAATGGGGCCAAGAAGTTTGAGTGGATTGTGGTATGTGGTTTGCCTGCGGGTCACTCGGAGTTTGAGTTTAGGGAGCGTAGATCGGGGGGAAAAGGCAAGAAACCCAAACTTGAGTCCCCAAAACCGACGCCTAGTCGATTTTCTAAGTGTTTGTACTTGCGCAACACAAGGGGGTTGGGGTCAAAATTGCTGAACCTTCTTCACCGGTTAAGGAGAAGGAAAAAGTGGAAATTTTGGAATCAAGTGACGATTCCTCCGTTCAAATATCGGGTCCTAGGCCTAATTCTGATTCTATGGGTTCTAATTCTATGGGTGGTCTGATGCTTATGGAGGTCATGATCCTGTTTTTATTCTGTCATCTGATGATGAGTCCCCTAACAAATCAGAGACTATAGATTTACTTTGGCAGAGGAACCCAGATAAGTTTAAGGCTGATCTCTAACTTTCGCAATTTTTTTGTTGATTTTTTTTCGTTTTCCTTGTCAATTGTTGTTTGTGATATTTGCATGTGGGGTATTCATGTGTTTTGTTGATGTGGGAATTATGTTTTTACTGGTGGATATGGGTGGGTATGATGGTTCGCATTTTGTTGGATTTGCATGTGGGATTATGTTTATGTTGCTCTGGGATTATGTTTTTGTTGGTCTGGGATTATGATTTATGTTGTGATGATGTTGGATTCTTTTTTGTGGCTGTTGGATTTTTATTTGTGATGGTGTTGGATTCATTTTTATTGTTGTTGGATTGGATTATTATTTGTGATGATGTTGGATTACTTTGTGTGGCTGTTGGATTTTTATTTGTGATGGTGTTGGATTATTTTGTGTGGCTGTTGGATTGGATTGGAGGATGGATTGTGTTGGATGTTGGATTCATTTGGGTTGTTGTTGGATTATTTTTTGTTGCTGTTGGATTATTTTTGTTGTGGTTGTTGGATTGGATTGGATTGGATTGGAGGATTGAATTTGTTGGGGATATGTTGTTGT
This sequence comes from Beta lomatogona, assembly GCA_947646795.1. Taxonomy (NCBI): domain Eukaryota; kingdom Viridiplantae; phylum Streptophyta; class Magnoliopsida; order Caryophyllales; family Amaranthaceae; genus Beta; species Beta lomatogona. The sequence continues at coordinate 8,699,695 of CANSNZ010000927.1, read as the reverse complement.
TGGGGTTTGATATTCCCAAGGTTTGATTTCATGTTGTTACTTTTGCATATGTCCCTGTATGTGTTTTCTGTGTATGAGTCCCTGCCCTTTGACCTGGAGAAGCCATTGTTGGATGATGTTTTGTGTGTATGCATGTAAGATTAAAACCTCAATAACAATATGGAGATGTCTTGCACATGGGTGTCCCTGTCCCTTTTTTTTGTTTGGGTCCTGTATGTGTTAATGTCAAAGTGATGAAGGGACTCAACACAATTGGTTATGATGTTTGAATTGCTCCGTTTGCAACAATGGACCTATGATGGTGCTAAACCATTGACATTAGTCCTTGTTGTGAACGTTGAGGTAACAAACATCATAAACTTATTTGTGAAAACCCTAAACCTGATGGACCTAAGGCTGTAAAATGATGAGACTTATGAAAACATTAAACATGCATTCAATAGGATAATAACAACACATTTTTTTTCCAACCATTGAGTCCCAATAAGAATTGACAAACATAGACATAAGATACCTTCTATTAAGTTCATTGTTACAATTTGGATCAACAAAATAAGTGTAACTAGTGATTGCCTTCACATAACTACAAAAAGGACCTTCTAACCACTACAGTTAACCTAACAAAAAGGAATGTTTAACTTGAAGGCTTAAAATCTAGGTAAGTAAACAAAAAGGGACTTACACATTTTAGCTTAACCTTCATCAAAAGTGGTTAAAAGAGGCAGTCATCTTCATGGTTCTTTTAATCTGCATCAACTTCTATGTCTTCTTTCATTGCTTCTGAAAAATCAGTTATGACTACATTAAGATATGCAACAGCCTCATCAATGATATCTTGATCAACTTCAACATTCTCCTTTAGCAACCCCAACATGTCCAACCTAGCCTTCCCCACATGTGGATTATTGTAGTTGTTCCATCCCTTGACCTTGAGAGCTTCTACCATAACATGTTGTAAATGAATCCAAGTGTACCTAATGATATTGGGATCAAAGTTTACAAATGCTAGGTTGACTTGCTCAATCAACTCATCCAAATTTTTAGGAAATGATTGGTATTGCAAACTTTGAAAAGCCCTAAAAAGAGCTAAATCTAGGATGTTGAAATCAAGAGACTGTGGTGGTTGGAGAATTAGGTGAATGTTAAACCCATTTTGGCTTGCTACATTTTTAAATTTTGCATCATCATTAGTTAGGTGTGGCCTTGCATTATCCTGTTGAATGAAGATGTCCCTGCACATCCCTTCTGGCCATTTTCTCATGATGCTTGATAGCACATTTGTCAACAGCATATCTCTGATTACAGCCTTAGTCATATTTTGTATTGCCTTGGTCTCAACTGTCCCAACTAAACTGTTTTTGCTACTCTTCTTTGCTCTTTGCCTGAACACAAATGGGAATATTCCAAATTTCCCATCATGTATCATCACACCATGTTCATTAAATAAGGGCCTTGATATAACACCCATGAACATTGCCTTGATCTTGTACCTTTTTGACATGCATACTCTATATGGATCAATTTCTGATGGTAGCATATAAAACAAGGGGTGTTCATTTCGGATATCCAATCCGATCCGAAATTTCGGATCGGGAAAAATGCGATCCGAATCCGATCCGGAAAATTTTGGATCGGATCGGATATCCAAAATTTCGGATCGGGTCATCGGATATCCGAAAACTTAAAAAAATGAAATTTTCAAAGGAAAAGTTCTTAAATATATGTTCCGGATCGGATCATCGGATATTTTGGATATCCGGCCTTGAAAACGGATATTTCGGATCGGATATCCGAAAAATCGCATATTTCGGATATTTCGGATATCCGAAACTTTAAAATTCCGATCCGTATCCGATCCGTACCCGATCCGAAAACTTTCGGATATCCGATCCGAAATATCCGAAAACTAAAAAAGCTGATCGGATATCCGAAAAATCGGATCGGATCGCTCGGATCAGATATTTTGAACACCCCTATATAAAACCTTCTCTTGTCAGGGTTTAAGTTAAACCATTTTTCATCAATATGAACAATGTTGTTCATAGGGATGAAGCATGGTTGCTACCCTCTGTTGCATAGTTAATGTGCTTGAGTAACCACTGCATTCTCTCTATCTTGTGCTTGTCTGTCACTGCTGGGTGGTTGTTGTTTGTGTGCACCCATAGCTTTCCTGTCTTCAGCATCCTAAAAATCTTCATGTGTGAGCATTTTAAATATCCTGTGTATGCTCTGTAAGTACACCTCAGATGAAGGGGAGCTGATTGTAGCCACTCCTCAAAAACTTCTTGTGCTTTCCTCCCTGACTTGCCCTTTTTTTTTGGACCTGACATCAATGGCTTCTCCCCTTGCTTTTTGTTTTTCTGCTTCTTTGAAAATTCAGGAAATTGTACTTTTATGCACCCCAATTTGTTTAGCAACCCATGAAATTTTCCCCCATGGTAGAGAGGTGTAATTAGAGATAAAACTTCAGAATTGGTGGGAAACTTTCAAATTTCACTTAATGACTAAAGTTTTAAATTTGGGGTTTAAGTTCATAAGGTGCTTGTAAATTATGCTTGCTTAAATTTTTTGCATTAAATGGCTCAAAAAATGGCGCCTTGCATTTAGCAGCCACAATGTAATTGGCGCCTAAAAAATTGCCTACTCACAACATTTTGTTGTTAACAGTATTCAAAATTGGAGGGGGGGGGGAAATAAAAGGTAATGTGTAGCCCCTTTTTTTTCTCTCTCCTAAAAAGGCTAAAGCAAAAAAATTTCCCCCCTAAAAATGCCTCCTAAATGCACCACATGGCCAACAAACCAAATGGTACCCTCCTTTTTTCTCTCTCCTACTTTTCACTAATTCACCCATCTAACTACAATTACCAAATTTTGACTAGGAGTCCGTGCCCATCCCAATTGTTGCAAAAATTTTGTTATGGAAGAAGTATGTTATAATAGTATTTAGTGATATTATAATGTTAGTATGTTATAATAATATATTGTCATATTAGCATGTTATAATTCATAATTATATTCGCTAATGTAGATAGCATGCTATAATTTGTAATTATATTCAATAATGTAGCATGTTATAATTTGTAATTATATTCAATAATGTAGCATGTTAGTATGTTATCATATTTAGTGATATTAGCATGTTATGCGACAATTTAGTGATCAATGTTGCTTAGTTAGAATTACCAGTAATTACAATATAATAACGACAAATGTGCGTAGATATTGAATTAAATAGTTTAAATTGATTAAATAATCACTAATTAACCTAATAGATGATTAGGGTCAATCGAGTGCTTTAGGCAACGAGAGTGTGGGTCTTGAGGGATCCAGGCCACGACACACTAGATCTCGTGGTGTCGATGCATCGAGTAGGAGGGCGAGGCATGAAGATCGAGCTAGGTCGACTCCTATTCCTAAGGATGCGCCTTACAATTTGGGTTGGGATACCGAGGACGAGGAGGAGTTAGAAAATACTTTGAGCAATGCTGCAGATGAGTTGGGTAAAGCCACCTCCCGTGTGACTGTGAGGAAGGGTAGAGGAGGGAGATTTGTTGCGGAATCGTTGGGTTCCTGACCTAGTCGGACTACGAGCAGGACCAGAGCTGCTAGTGCTACTTCCTGGTTAGTTACCGACTCTATGTCTGGGTCCTCTTGACGGTAGCATGATTTCTAGTTGGCAGGGTCACGTCAGCGCCTATATTTATGATAATTCGAAGGCTCATGGGGTTATTATGTGTCATAATCGTTCGGGTGTGTTTGATACTTTGGCAAGTTGGCAGTTTGATCAGCAATTGCAGGAGCGTGTACATGCCTCTGGTCTTGGCCAACTGCCACATATTATGTTTTCGCACCTTGATTTCCCATTGATTTCAGCGTTTGTAGAACGTTGACAGTCCGACACGAACACGTTTCACTTAGCTTGCCTCTCAGAGAGATGACGATCATGTTGCATGATGTTTGGCAGATTATACAAGTTCTTATTGAGGGTCGCACAGTCAGTGGCGCTTTACCACTTTCCGATTTGTATGTTCGGTTCGAGGAGCTCCTCCATTGTACTCGTGAGGAGCTATTTCAGCAGAATGCACCTATTTGGAAGAATGATGGCGTTGGTATTCAGGAGATTTTTGACAGATGCAAGCTGCCACGCGGTCCCGCTGATGTGAAGCTTCGCGCTTTTCTGCTCATCACACTTAGATGTACGATGTTCACTAATAAGAGTGGTACCCTGATCTTACCCCAGAACATTATTGAGTTGGATGATCTTGATTTAGTATCTAGGTACTCATATGGTTCTGCGTCTTTGGCATATCTATATCGTCAGCTAGGGGTGGCGAGTAGGCAGTCAGCCAAACATATTGTTGGGTGTCTCACGCTTTTACAGTGTTGGATATACGAGTACTTCCCATGTTTTCAGCCTCAGAGAGATGGTTTAGCATACAGTGATCACGAGGCGCGGGCTAGAAAGTGGGATGATCACATCGTCAGCAAGGATTATGTTCGACTAGAGTAGATGTGCAGACGCTTGGACACCCTTCGGGCTTCAGAGGTACACAATTTGTTTAATAATTAATGTAATCGTATATTACTAGTACGCAACTCATGGTTGTGCTGGTGCAAGACCTTTACCCCCGGCTCTACAACAATCACCCATCCGTTTCGAGTAGGATAATCCAAAAAATCTATCCCTACTCCGGCTCTGCATCCACATGCTTTTGTTTTTATGGCTACACGTTCTGCTACGCTAAGATCCCTTTACCTTCACAGCGATATGGCTGACCTTGGTTACATTTCATATAAACATATGGTCGACCACTAGGCTCATGTTTTTTATTTGACGAAGTTACCATCACAAACCCAATTTCACGTGCCAATTTTTTACACCAATCTTGTACTTCCTTTTTCTCAGCCCAAAGCGTTTCATTATAAAACATATTACTATAATCTGTAAAATCACCCTCAAAATCCAGCAAATAAACCTTTTTTGACATTTAATATTTACTATTTAAACAACATATAATCACTATTGACATGCAATAATCACTAATATTGGCTAATAATTAAATTAATCACTTACTTATCGTAACTACTAATCACTATTTACTAATCACAACCATATATTAACTCAACATTCAATTTCACAACTTAATAACAAATATTCATCAACAAAATTAACAAATTTTTGGAATGACTATTATTCGCTAATCTGAAAATAACTGCTAATTATCAAAATAATTTTTATAATATGCAACATATTCGTAAAAAAAATATTAATATTAACTATATATTCAATTTCACAACTTAATAACAAATAGTCATTAACAAAATTAACAAAATTTAGCAACGACTATTATTTGCTAATCAGAAAATAACTACTAATTATCAAAATAATTTCAATAATATGCAAACATATTCGGAAAAAAAAACTGCTCCAGCAAAGAACCTGACATAATTTTCTCTTGCCCTTGCTTCCTTCCCCCCGAGGGGTTAGGGGGTAACGTTCCGCTTAATGGGGGGGTCACAAGGGGGGGATTCCCCTTTGCTCGCCCGTTCAATTTCCGAACGAAAATTTAATTAGGGCGTCAAGATTTTTGTTTCCTCCATAGAGGAAACAAAATTTCTGTTCGTTACCGTGGTAACAAATAGAATTTTCGTTTCGATGATCTCGGAGGAAAAATAATTAAAAAACTAACCACATTCCGTTCCGGTGATGCTAGCAGCGTTGAGGATTCTTCGTCGAACATTGTGGTGTCGACGGTGCTCGGTGGTGGTGGTGTATCCCCGGTCGTGGTGGTCTGCCGGTGGAGGTGGTGCTCCGGTCTTGGTGGTCAGTCGGTGGAGGTGGTGCTCTGGTGTTGGTGGTCAGTCGGTGGAGGTGGTGCTCTGGTGTTGGTGGTCAGCCGGTTGATGTGGTGCTCCGGTGGGCGACGGTCAGCCAGTGGAGGTGATGCTCCGGTGATGGTGGTCCGCCGGTGGAGGTGGTGCTGCGGTGGTGGTGGTCCACGGGTGAAGGTGATCCTCTGGTGGTGGTGGTGCCCAATGGTAGAGAGAGGTCAATATGGGTGAAGTTGGATGAGAGTTGAGAGAGTAGGAGTAGGGTGAAAGAGGAAGGGTATGAGGGGTATTTAAAGAAAAAAATAAGGACAATTTCATGTAAATACGGGTTGTTGGTTTCAGTTTGTCATTTCTACGAAGAGAAAGCAATAGATTGTCAAAGGTCGATTCCCCCCCTTCAAAAAATGACAAAATTAATACTCCATTCGTTTACAAGTAATTGTTAAACTTACACTTTCTACGCATGTCAATGCAGAATTTTAAGAAATTAAAGGAGTAACTTACACGTTTACTATTTCTCAAAAAGTTCCTCCATTATATATCACTAGTGGAAAAACAAGGAAGGGCTGCGGGCAAAACAGCCCTAAGGGCTGCGTTTTTGGCCAGCAGCCCTTTCCACCGCAGCCCTTCAATAGATAAGAAGGGCTGCGGTTTTTAACCGCAGCCCTTCACAACGAAGGGCTGCGGTTCAGGCCCAAAACGCAGCCCTTCTAAGCTTGAAGGGCTGCGTTTTCGGCTTAAACCGCAGCCCTTCTTTAAATGAAGGGCTGCGGTTTTAAGCCCAAACCGCATCCCTATTAAAGTGAAGGGCTGCGTTTTAGGCCTAAAACCGCAGCCCTTCACATTCAACTTTTTTTTTTAAAAAATAAATTAAATCCGCCAAAGCCCCCCCCCCCTCGCCACCCCCAGACCCCCACCCCCAAGACCCCCCGCCACCCTATGCCACCACCCCGCCGCCCCCTGCACCACCCCCGCCACCCCTTGCCCCACTAGCACCCCCACCCCCAAAGACCCCCTGTCACCCCCAGCCGGCCCCCCCCCCCCCCCCCTGTTAGCCCCCCGCACCCCCAAAGACCCCCGCCACCCCCAAGCCCCCCCGCACCACCCCCGCCACCCCCGCACCACCAGCACCCCCACCCCCCAACACCCCGCCACCCCCTACCGCCCCGCCACCCCCACCCCCTGTTAGCCCCAAAGACCCCCTGCCACCCCTAGCGCCCCCGCACCACCCCCGCCACCCCCGCACCACCAAGACCCCCACCCCTAGCAACCCCAAACCCGGCCCCAGCCCAGCCCCCTACCACCCCCGCCACCCCCAAGACCCCCTGTACCACTAGCGCCCCCGCCACCCCCACTCCCTGTTAGCCCCCGCACCCCCACCCTGCCACCCCCGCCCACCAGCCCGACCCCTGCCACCCCCTGCCCCCGCGCCCCCCTCACCCCCACCCCCGCTAGCCCCCTGCCACCCCCCGCCAGCCCCTCACCCCCACCCCCGTTAGCCCCCTGCACCCCCACCCCGCCACCCCACCCCACCCCCACCCCCGCCACCCCCGCCGCCCTACCCACCCCCCCTCACCCACACCCCCGTTAGCCCCCTCACCCCCTGCCCCCAAAGACACCCCCGCCACCTCTCGCGGCCCCATTACCCCCTGCCACCCCCAAAGACACCCCCGCCCACCCCCACCCCACTTCCACCCATAACCTCCCTTCGACACAAAAAAAAACCGATCAAATTGCAATAATATATGACAAGTTTTTGAACGTAATAATTAACTTTAAATATGTATATATTTAATAATGTAAAAAGTGTACATAGAATTGATACAAACTAGTAGATGTATCATAAGCAATCATCACAAATGTGGGACGCCAACTTATCCCGAACTTCATGTAATTCGTCTGTGGTGAAGGCCCTCAAACGTGGTGTGTTATTCATATAAACCATGCAAAACAACCAAGGAATAAACACAAAACATAAGAATTCAATCATTTACCGTATTTAGTAGTGATTAAAAATGGCATATACCTTCCCGAAATTCAATCAAAAACAAATGCAAGCCTAAAACTCTACACACTAGTTATATTATACCTTATATTATCATATTGAAAAATAAAATGGAGTGAAATGACTCGAGAAACAAGAATTGGACGCGAAAAGGCGAAAATCGGCCTAAAATCACATTTATGTTCCCGATATACAACCTACAACAAATGCAAGCCTAAGAATCTACGTAATAGTTAAATTATACCTCATATTATCATGTTCAAAATGAAATTGGGGTTAAATGACGCGATAAGTACGAATTGGACGCGAAAAGGCAAAAATAGGCCAAAAATGCCCTTTTCGTTCCCAAAATTCAACCTACAACAATTGCAAACCTAAAAATCTACACATTAGTTACATTGTGCCTCATATTATCATGTTCAAAATGAATTTGGGGTTAAATGACTCGATAAATATGCTTTGGAAGCGTAAAAGGCAAAAATAGGCCTAAGAATGACATTTTCGTTCCCGAAATGGAACCAACAACAAATGCAAGCCTAAAACTCTACACAATAGTTACATTATACCTCATATTATCATGTTAAAAAAGAATTTGGGGTTAAATGACTCGATAAGTACGAATCGGAAGCGAAAAGGTTAAAATTGGCCTAAAATGCCTTTTCGTTCCCGAAATGCAACCAACAACAAATGCAAGCCTAAAACTCTACATAATACTTACATTATACCTCATATAATCATGTTCAAAAAGAATTTGGGGTTAAATGACTCATATAGTACGAATCGGAAGCGAAAAGGCTAAAATAGGCCTAATATGACCCGAGAATCAGGTCACATGGCAATGGAATGCCCATCAGCTGGTAGCGGCGGAGAGAGTGGAAAGTGTCACAAATGTGGAGAGCATTCCATTGCCATGTGACCTCACTCTCCACATTTGTAACACAGTCCCACCACCACCACCACTACTGCCCCCCATTGCACTCCATCATTGCCATGTAGCCCTAAAATGACCTTTTTGTTCCCTAAATTCAACCTACAACAAAAAATAAGCCTAAAAATCTACATAATAGTTACAAATTGGAGAAATTACACAGACCTGAGTTTATGTCTCATGATTTATTGACCTTCCGCCGTTTCTTAGGATCCTCAAGTACATGTATCCCTTCCGTGTGATCTACACACATATAGTTCTCCGACATATTCACATCATCTTCCACACTATTTTCAGGATTGGTAAAAGGGGGGAGGTCCTCAAATGCATCATATTCTTCCTCATTATCAACATCACCAATACCGAGGATACTCCTTTTACCAGGTACAACAATTGACCACTTATTATCGGCGAGGATCGGTTACAAAAAAACTTGCTTAACTTGTGATGCAATTACAAATGGCTCCTCAGTTTCACGTAGACGACTAAGGTCAACAAGAGTGAATCCGCAAGGATCATCTTTTCTTACGCAACGTCGATTATCGTCAACCCACTTGCAACACAAGAGGCAAATATTAAAAGTACAGTAGTCCAGCTCCCATATTTCTTCTATTCGCCCATAATAATTGCTTTCAGCATGTACAGGCGACTTATCCTTCGAGCTTGCGTATTGTGTAGCTGACGCCACAAGTGAAACACCACTATTTTGTTGCGATGTTGACTTCAGATCTCGACGTTCAGTCCAAAACGTATACCCATTAATATCATTACCCTCATAAGAGCGTACAGCTTCACGAGGACCAAATGCTAACCACTTGACTATTTCAGGAACACTTTCATCCAAATCATTCACTACTCGTTTATGAAACCAATCAATGAAAGTCTTGTTATGCATTTGCGTCAATGCCCTAACTCCTTTTCCGGGATTGCTAACACGTAATTCCTCCATATGTTCATTTAAATAAGGATGGACAAATGCTACGTGATGCAATACAAATAAGTGAGCTTGTTTACGCTTTTCTACGGAAGGTGTGATCAATTTTGAACCAATTGTGCCATTGCCCTCAAGTCTGCCCTCGTGTCGGGATGTCGGAAGTCCAACAAGATCAACACTAGCAAAATACTCAGCCACAAAATTACTGATCTCTTCACCCACAACCCCTTGAATTATACTACCTTCTGGTTGTGCAGGATTCCGAACTTTATCCTTCAAAGTGCCCATATATCTCTCAAAAGGATAGCACCACCTCAAAAACACTGGACCACACAGCTTAATTTCTCGAACTAGATGGACAATGAGATGGACCATAATGTCAAAGAATGCGGGGGAAAAAACATCTCAAATTTGCATAGAGTTTCAACTACTCTGGCCTGCAAGGAATCGAGGGTCGACGGTTCTAGGACTTTGCTGCATATTGTATGGAAAAATGAACAAAGTTCGGTAATGGTGTGCCTCACATGCTTTGGAAGTATCCCACGAATTGCAATCGGTAAGAATACTTGCATCATGACATGACAATCGTGAGATTTCATACTCGATAACTTCAATTCACCATTTAAGGTAACAAACCGCTTCATATTCGATGAGTAGCCAGTTGGGACCTTAATGCCATACAATGACTCGCAAAAAATCCGTTTCTCTGCACGTGACATCGTGTAGCAAGCTGGTGGCAAATAATTCTTCTCCGAATCCTCCACCTTCTTTTTACTTTTCTGAGTTTCATCATCAACCCTTTCCTCCACTACTTTCTTCTTCCTTCCGTCCCTTTTCTGAGCCCACAACTCTGGTCGAAGCCCCTGTTTTTCCAAGTAAAGTCGTGACGCCTTAACATCTTTTGTCTTGCCCGAAATATTCATAAGTGTCGCAAGAATAGCTTCACAAACATTCTTCTCTATGTGCATGACATCCAAACAATGTCTGACCTTTAGATCTTTCCAATATGGGAGTTTCCAAAAAATGGACTCCTTTTTCCATAATCCCGTAGGTCGATCAACCTCACTAGCAGGTTTACCAAAGATTGTTTCAATGCCCTTCACCTGATTATAAACTTCAGTACCAGTTAATGGTCTATGAGCAACTTCTTCTTCAACCGTCCCATCGAATGCCTTCTTCTTAAACCTATAGGGATGGTCGCGTCTGAGGTGCCTTCGTGTGCGCATATACACATGTTTGCAGCCCTTAAGGTGTGTAGATTTCATGTCATCTACACAAATTGGGCAGGGTTGTTTTCCTCTCGTCTTATACCCAGATAAGTTCCCATAAGCTGGATAATCGTTCATAGTACAAAAAAGCATGGCACGCAGAGTGAACATCTCATTAGCATACGCATCAAATACTAACACTCCTTCGTTCCACATCTTCTGTAAATCTTCAACAAGCGGCCGGGAGGTATACATCAATGTCATTTCCAGGTTGTTTGGGCCCCGATATAAGAAGCGACAGCATCATGTACTTGCGTTTCATGCACAACCAAGGAGGCAAGTTATAAACCACTAAGACCATTGGCCATGTACTATGCTGCGAACTGAGATTGCCAAAAGGGTTCATGCCATCCGTACATAATCCAAGCCTCAGATTCCTATCCTCATTACCAAATGCCTTATGCACCCTGTTGATACTTTTCCACTCAGGCGAATCAGCCGGATGCTTGAGCAGACCGTCTTTCTTCCTACGATCTGCATGCCACCTCAAATTCTTCGCATCTCCTTTAATTGAAAACATGCGCTTAAATCTAGGTATTATGGGTAAATACCACAACACCTTAGCTGGTGGTCCTTCACTACCTCCAGCTCCTTCACGCTTGTACCTCGACAATCCACAACGTGGACACTCATGTAAATGCTCATACTCATTACGATAAAGCACACAATCGTTAGGACAAGCATGTATCCGCTCGTACTCTAAACCGAAAGGACACATCAGTTTCTTCGCATAATAGTACGACTTTGGCAGTTCATTTCCATCACGGAGCATATCAGCTAAAACTTCCAACAACGATGTGAAACTAGAGTCCGTCCAACCAGCTTTCGACTTAATGTTGAACAGTGTTATCACCGCGGAAAGTTTGGTGTACTTTGTACAACCTGGATACAACGGCTTTTCAGCAGCCTCAGACATAGACTCAAAAATACGAGGTCGTTTACACGACTGATCTTCAACCTCATGTATCATCTCGTCTACCCGATCCCTATCATCATCTGCAAACTCATCATCCAAATTCTCATCCCCGAACTCATCATCCTTCTTTTCTTCACATACATCGTTCATTACTCTAGAGCTTCCTATATACTTCCCCTGCTCACCATGCCAAACCCATACGTGGTATTGAGGCCTAAACCCACGACGAAAGACATGCTCCCTAACCACATGTATACTACTAACCTTGCTCACGTTTCTACAATCGAAACAAGGACAATAAAAGTCGACTGCTCCAGAGGATGCTTGATATTGTAATGCAGTTGTACAGAATTCTGAGACCCCTTTCACAAACTCATTCGATTCACGACTACCATACATCCAAGTACGATCCATCTCATTCAAGAAGACCTCTAATAATTAAACACAACCATTCACTATAATGCATCAATCATTATTTAAGTACATACACTCACATATCATCATATCACACACGTATAGAGCAATCTAAGATAGTGACATGTTCAATTGTATGCATGCAGCCGAAGGTCCTTATCACTCCAACCTAACCCATCCTTGGACGTCTAATCTCACTAGTGAATGTGTGCCAACTTTTCAATTCTAAGGAAAATCTGGCAGCATTTCCCTACAGTTCTCCAAGTACACAATGTAGATAATTGCTTATCTACATATGTACCCAGAGAACAATGTAGAGAAACGATGAGCCAAGATTTTCCTCAGAATTGAAAAGAAGACACACATTCACCACCTAAGTGAGATCAAACATCCAAGAACAGTCCCAAACCGGGGACTATTCAAGACTTACTCCTAATGAGTAAGTCTTGAACAGGTATCTAGGCATATGATGACAATTCAAACAACTTGTAGATTTCATAGCTAAATTACATTGCGTTTTCATACAATCTCATATCAAGAAATATACATACATTATAAGAAATACATATATATATCAATAAATTATCATAACTTAATCAAATTGAATCACATGACAACTTTGTCTCATCAACAAATTAAATCAAACAAAAAAGACAACGAAATTCAACTAGTTACCTCTTAACACCAATGATAAGCAATGAAGAGAGTAGAGATAGTTGGAACTTTATTTGCCTTCCTAAGCCTCTTCTTCCTACAATTAACAAAACCCACATTGCACATTAATCATTTAATTCAATTAAGAAAAACAAAACTAACTTAAAAACATTAATTCATACTTAACTAAGCAAAAAATTAGCTAAACCCAAGAGCTAGCAATGAAGAAAGAGTAGAGCAGTGGTGGTGGTAGTTGTTGCTGTCGCTTGTGGGTGGTGGCGCTGCGTAGTGGTGGAGGAGCTCCACACCCTAAACCCACTCAAATGGTGGAGAAGAGAAGAGAAAAGAAGAGAAGAGAAGCTAAGAGAAGAGAAGAGAGGTGAAGAAAGAGAAGGGTTGTGGTGGTCAAGCAATGTGGGTGCTCCGGCGTCAGGGCTCCGGTGATGGGGCGTTAGGGTTAATGTGCGAGTGAGTGAGAGGGAGGGAGGGGTTTTTCGCTCGTCAAATGCGTGTAAGGGAGGAAAATTTAGAAAATATGTCTACCTACTGTGTGTGTGCGCGCAAAACTGGAGATATGGGATGGGATCAGAAGGACTGCGGTTAGTCTAGAAAACGCAGCCCTTCGTTTATGAAGGGCTGCGGTTTTCAGGCTAACCGCAGCCCTTCATTAGTAGGGTTGCGGTTAGCCTCAAAACCGCAGCCCTTCATACTGCATGAAGGGCTGCGATTTCTTGTTAACCGCAACCCTTCAATAAAAGGGCTGCGGTTTCCAAAGAAACCGCAGCCCTTCATACAAGAAGGGCTGCGTTTTTAATAAAACGCAACCCTTCTTGCGCAGCCCTTCCTTTTTTTTCCCCTAGTGTATGTATTATGATTTTTGTACCATTAGAGAGCACTCAAAATATGCTTCAAATATGATCCATTTACAGTATATCTTTACAGCTTATGAAAACATATCGTCTCTCAAAATCTTTGTCTCAACTGAACCAAAATTAGTATTGAATAAGATTCATTAAGAAACTTTGTTGTTACAACAAAAATAAAGTTATATAGCGATAGCGCCACATAAGCATACCATGCCATGTCATTATTTTAATTTTGATTTTCTTTGAATAAAAATAGAGTTATGAATAGATATAAGTACATGCAAGGAGCTCTGGATAAGTGAAAGATTAAAGTTTGGTTTTGAATAAAGAACTTAAATTGTTATACAATGTAAATTAAATATAACGTTTGCTACATAATTCGAAATAATATAATTTTATACCATTGGAGAGCGCTTGAAATTTGCTTTGAAATAAGATCCATTCACAATATAGTTTTACCACTTATGAAAATATATTTATTTAGATGAATGATAACATATTTTTCATTCTTTATATTAGACACATACAAAAATAATTATAAGAATAGCGTACTATATGTGATTATAACTTTTGATTACTACAAGATATAAAAAAAAAGATTTTCAAAATCATATTTTTAATAATTGAGTTACATAAAGATAAAGCGCCTAGAGTTCTAAATTAATATAAGTACATATCTACTCCCTCCGTGTTTAATCTGGGTGGGAACACGTTTGTAGGATATGAAAAAAAGGTAGCAGGGAACATAACTTTATGGAAAAATGACACATGTATGGAATTTATAGGTAGGAAGATGACAAAAATAAAGGGGAATATTCGTACTTATTAGTCGGTCATGGTTACTAAATAAAAAAATGTAGCAATTAAAAAAAGATATCCATTTATGGTAAATGTAGCAAGCAAAAAAAAAAAGATGAATGGAGTATAATCTTAGATGTTGAAAAGGTCAAAGTTTAATTTTGACAAGACAACCTAAAAAGATTATACAATATAAATTAAGAACAAATTTTACTACATTGTTTGGACAAGTATGAGTTTTACACCAGTGGAACTTGCTTACAACTATAGAAAAGAAAATTAGATGAATGTTTTATTTTTAACATATATGTTCGATCAAATTATAATAAAGAAGTTATAAGCAGAGTATGAATTTATACGAATATATTAAAAAGCGTTCTTAAGCAAGTCTACACGCCACGTGGCACTCTCCCTTTAGTTGTTTCATTCCATGTCATCATTATGCACATTAAAAAAATAGAAACATGTTCCATATAAGATTCGACCACGTGACCTCAAGTTAATATATTAAAGTTCTAATCAATAAGCTATGCAATATTAGATGACATTTTTTAACATGAGAAATGTTAATAAATCAGGAAATCGTCCGAGACTAAAAATTAGTTTAATATAATAAGAAGTAATACATGAATTATGGTAAGAATAAAGGAGTTTTAAATTATTAAGAGAAATTAGGGTTTAATTTATAATAATTTATCTAAAAATCAATAATACATACTCCCCCCGTTTCTTTTTAATCTACACACTTTCTTTTTTGGTCCGTTTCGTTTTAATCTACACACTGTTGCTTTTTCTAGTTTTGGTAACATGTCACATCTACTTTCTCTTCTTTTTCCACCCATGTCATCCACTTTTAAATATTTTAACCTACTTTTTAATTTCTCTCTCTCACTTTTCAATTTCTATCTCCACCTATTCAGTTTCTCTCTCATACTTTTGCACTTTCTCCTTGGTTCTCCCCCAAAGTGAAGTGAGTAAATTAAAATAAAACGGAGGGAGTATAATTTTTGCTACATGCTACAAAAAAATACGTAATCTCATTATAATTGAATAGAGCTTGAGATTTGCAATATAATCATTAATTAAGAATAGAATTATAATATGTCTCTCAAGAAATATTTAATTTTAACTTATTTATTATCTCACAGCTATGACATGAATATAATTCTACCACATTAAAACAACATGCATCACACGGGCTTCAAAATCTAATAAATAAAAAAAATTAATATAATTAAGGGTTCATTCTCTTGACCTGAAAAAACCTGAACTTGTGTGAACTTAACTTATTAGACCTTATTTACCCTTATCGGAACTTATTTTTTAGTGTTGTATTAGACCTAATCAAACCTAATCTGAACTTATTGGACTTGAAACTTATTTTTGTTTAAGGTGAAGAGAACACACCCTAAAGACTAAAACCTACACATTACTTATCAATATCATTAATTTAGAAATCTATGCATATAAATTATGATGCATTGTCAAATTTGAACTAGTTTTTAGGCTCGGGCTACGTTCCGCGTAATGACAATTTTTATTTATTAATATTTTACTTTAAAATGATAGCACTAAATATGACTTGGTTTAGTGGTTAAGACTTCAATATATGAACTTGAAGTCATGGGATCAAATCTTATACAAAGCATTTTCTAATTTGTTTTATTGTATGTGAATTATATGAACGTCTATATTAATTTCATCAAATCTCTATTATATAAGTGAAGGGGGAGAGGTAAATGGCGTCCTCTTATAAAAAGTCTGATATACCCTTAATGAATTTAAATTGTCATATATATTAAATAATATTTTTTTCTTCCTACTTGCCATATATATTGAACAAGTTAACAATGGAATTATATTTGAAATTTCAATTACATTATTAAATTAAGGAAAATGATATCCTCTTCTTATATATGTATGAAAAACTCTGATCAAAATTAGATTGACAATATTATTTGATTGACACAATCAGAAGAAAAAAAAAAACTTGAATTTCATATTAATAATTATAATAAAAATACTATTAAAACCTAAATGTTGATTATTATTCGGTAATCTAAATTAATATAAATCAAACTCTTCCACTTTATTAATATTCAACGATTGAACCTGATACACAAATTCTTTCACTTTATTTCAGCACAAGTTTTCTTCTACTTTATATTTCCTTCTCTCAATACTATATTTGAATAATGATGAACAAATAACTAAAAAAACCAACGAAACATTGATTTAAGAAAAATATATTAAAAAAATTAAAAATAATTATGAATGTCAGTTCGAATCAAATTTTTTGTAACATTAATGAATAATTAATTGAGAAAAAAATTAATATGATACGCACGCATAGCGTATAAAAAATGATAGTTTATATATAGAGTGGAAGTAATAACAGATAAAAGACGACACATAAATAAAGCAGGACAACATGTAGAATTAGATGCTCAGAAGTCACAAACATTTACCCCCTCAACATCAACCACAAGCCCACAATTTTCAAAAATGGATTGCCCAACAATACATACTCTTTAGCCCAACAACTAATACTAACCCAATAACTCAAAAAAAAACAAACCCTCATTTCCACTACTTTCTTCTATCATCCTCATTCATTTCCTTCTCTTAAACCCTGAACCCTAATTAGCGCCCCTCCCACTCCCACACCATCCCTGTTTTTTTTTCTCTCTCCTCAAAAACTCTTATACAACAACAATGAGACCTCCGAGAGGTGGCGGTAGTTTCAGAGGCGCCCGAGGCGGTGGAGGGCGTGGCGACCGAGGTGGTCGCGGTGGCTTCGGTGGTCGTGGCGGCGGATTTGGTGGTCGTGGTGGCGGTGGTTTTCGCGACGAAGGACCACCTTCAGAAGTCGTCGGTACTCCCCTATTTATCTATCTGTATTATTGTCTTTTTAATGTGTCACTTCTTTTTTACGATGATGTTTTTATAAAAAAAAAAAATTGTGGGTTGCAGAGATTTCGACGTTTGTTCATGCGTGTGAGGGAGAAGCAGTAACGAAGCTGACACATGAGAAAATACCATACTTCAATGCTCCTATTTACTTGCAGAATAAGACACAAATTGGCAAAGTTGAAGAAATTTTTGGCCCTATTAATGAATCTGTAAAGTTTCTTCTTTTTAATGTACTTTTAGATTATTGATATGGGTCTGAATATTGATTCTGACTTATTTGGGTATATTGTAGCTTTTTTCTGTTAAAATGATGGAAGGAATTGTTGCTACTTCATATTCTCCGGGAGATAAGTTTTACATTGACCCTGCAAAGCTTCTGCCTTTGGCCAGATTTCTTCCACAGCCTAAGTAAGTTTTTGTTTCATCTTTTTTGAAGTGTATTTGGTGCTTTAATTAAATGTCAAATTTTGGGTATTGCTAGTGACATTTGTGACCAATTTAGTAGTTTAATGAGCATAATCTAGATGGCTGTATGTAGAGATTTCGGACAGAAGTTCTGTTTTTCAGGAAAGAATATATAGGGCGTGTTCACAAGTTAAGTTTCGGGTCAAATAAATTTTGAGAAGTTCCGATAGGTTCTAACTTCTAACACTTTAAAGTTTAGTTCCAATAAGTTTGGTTTAGATGAGTTTAAGGAATAGATAAGGTGAAGAGAATGCATTCTTAGTTTGGTTGTTTTTCCTGTTCATCTGATTTCGAAGTTTTTTGAACAATGTAGAAACAGAAAGTTTGGAGTAATATGCTTGTACTTCTTTCAGTCTGGTTCTAGTTCTAGTTAATAGTAGTTTAGGATCGAGTTATTCTGAAACGCTCGGTTACTATGGGAACTTTGACATTTTTGTTGTGTATGGTTTCTGAGTATGATTGTAGCTTAACACGAATCATATGATTGACACTGAGAACAAACATGAATCATAACCATGGCCACCCATGTTGCTTCAGCTTCTTGTGCTTTCTGTAAAATCAATTTCTCATAGTGTGCGAATGTTTGCAGAAGGTGATTGACTATGAGACATTTGTTTAGGAAACTGTTTTTTTCCTTCTATCAGTATCAGCTGGAACTGACCCTAGGTTCAGACCACTGTTCATGTAGGATTTACTCGGCTTCAAAGGATAAATTGTAAAACCTCACTAGTTAGTTGGACTTTTTATTTTTTTGTAATACGTGATGTTTGAAGTTTGAACAAATAAGTGTAGAAACATAAATATTTTCCACTCTCTATCTACAGATTCTATAGTATGCTCGTCTTTTTTCTCAATGTCCATGTCAAAATTGAGGTGATAATTTCTTGGCCTAAAGGGCAGTTTATTGTTGTATTAAATGGAACTATGCTTGATTTCTTGTGAATGTTGATCAACCATTGTTTTATAGCTGTTTAACATTCTAATCTCAGAATGCTGGCACAAGTCTTTAGTTTTGTATTTGTCACTTCGAGAAATCATTGTAATATATATTGTGGTGGTTTAGATCATTTATCACGTCTGTGGTGCTGATCTTTTTTACATCTGTTTTTTTCTCAGGGGGGCTGCAGGTGCAAGAGGAGGTGGTCGTGGTTTTGGTGGAGGCAGGGGTGGTCGTGGTGGTCGGGGTGGTGGTGGTGGTTTTAGAGGAAGGGGTGGTCCAAGCCGTGGAAGAGGTCCTCCAAGAGGCCGTGGTGGATTTAGGGGGGGTAGAGGAGGAAGATATTAGACTCTATCGCTTCTCGTAGAAAACCAGGATTTATCCTTCTTCAAGTACCCTTGTATTTGTTAGTAAATGCCTTGGATTCTGATATCTAAGTGATTTTGGTTCAGTGGATTCTTTAGTTCTCTAGTTGCGTTCACATTGTTTCTTTTTAGTAGTATAATTTCACATGTATGATCTCATATGGCTGTTGTGTTTTGATCCTTGATTGTCATATGCATGAGAATATGAAGCTAGGGCTTTTTCTTCACAGATCACTGGCTTTTGATTCTTCGATTATTTACGGTAAATGGAAGATGGTGGATTTGTTGCAGTTTGTGCAGTTTAGGATTAACGTTTCATTATTTTGCAATCTCTTTAATGAACCATGAGGTGTCCCAACAACCTCATCTTTCATCTGTGTGGCATACACGAATGGAGCTACCTAGCCATCATCTTGTCGGTCGAGACATCAGACGATGTCATGATACGTCCATTCCCAGTTGGTAGTGAGAGCTATGGGGATGGCTCAGTCTCGCGAGCAGTTATAGGCTTCATAGTATCTGCCTTGTTCTTAGGCACTAGTAGGTGTTGGTAAGGAGGCGTTGGAAGGAAACATGCGTTGATGTCTTTGAGAAAGCAGTCCACAATTTGTGCAGCTGGTTAGCACTCGCTTGTTATTCTCCATAACTGAGCTAAGGCAAATAGACAATTGATAGCAAGACATAAAGACAATTGAAAATGACATATATGGAGGGAAAGTGTTCATCAAGTCCCATATGTCACATTTCAATTGGTCTGTGAAACTATTATTTTATTGGGAAAATGAAATTTATAAGATAGTTATTTAAGAACTTATCATACAAGTAGTAATATTTTTTTGGTAGTAATACAAGAAGTATTTAAAACAAAGATACTTTCCTTTGTTCTTTGTTGATTGTTACTATATGGCTTGGAAATACATATTAGGGCAATGAAAAAGTAGAGATATGTAGGAGATAATTGTTATGCAATACTAGGTGCAAAAGTTCATGACTGAGAAAAACAGTTACTAAAATAGGTGTATAGTAATTAATACTAAACTTTTTACAAAAAGAAATGTAGTAATTATTAAAGGATGAATTATAAGTTAGTTGCCCAAACCCCAGTTTCATTAGCCCCCTCCCCAACAATAAGGATATAATCTAGTTTCTTCACCACATGATATCTATATACAGTATACTTATATATACAAAAACTTAATGCCAAAAAATATGTTATGTTGCCACATGTACTCACCCTCTTCCCCGAACTTTTTTATTTGTACCATTTATCTTTTCATGTTTACCCATACACTTCCTTAAACGTCAGTATATCTAATTCGATATAAGTAAAAATTAAAAAAATTTGATATATGGAATCATTGCATTGAGATGAATATAACAAGGCCTCACTTGACTTTGTTTTTTCTTATATAATGATGCGAGATAACTCAACAAAGTGGTTAATCAATAGTGCCAAAACGAAATGGTTCAATTAAAAAAAAAAACAGAGGAAGTATTAAACAATAAAAATGTGTGTTTTTAGACTTGAACCCATAACCTCTCTTTTGAGATGCAAATGCACTAACCAACTACTTTACAATCTCATATTGGTCCTTGTAGGAAAAAAACATTATATTTCTAAAACAATTGAATACAAATGTATATATTAATACTCATTAAGTTAATGCTAATTATGCGTGTCCTACCTTTCAGTACTCTTATATAAAAAAAAGGCTCTTCAAATTTTTAGCTTCCATAATTAGCACCACTACACCATTTAATTGCATTGATTATATTCTTACACATTACCCTAAATTTCAAAAAAAACTAACCTTAAGCTGAAAACTGAAAACCGACCTTTTTGCTCATATTGTAGATTTTTGCTCATTTCATGTTTTTGCTCATTTTAAGAAACTTTTGCTCATTTTAGCAAACTTTCGCTCATTTTACGAAGTTTTTGCTCATTTTACAAACTTTTGTTCATTTTATATTTTTTTTGCTCATTTTATGATTTTGCTCATTTTACATATTTTTGCTCATTTTATATTTTTTGCTCATTTTATATTTTTGCTCATTTTAAGAACTTTTTGCTCATTTTAAGAACTTTTTGCTCATTTTAAGAAACTTTTTGCTCATTTTATGTTGCAGTTTTTAGCATAAGGAGTGGTTTTCACGTGATCCTATTCCTATATACATATACATATACATATACATATACGTATACATATACATATACATATACATATATATATAGAGAGGTAGGATCCACTGAAAACTAACCTTAATTAAGCTGAAAACTGAAAACCGACCTTTTTGCTCATTTTGCAGATTTTTGCTCATTTTATGTTTTTTGCTCATTTCATGTTTTTGCTCATTTTAAGAAACTTTTGCTCATTTAACAAACTTTCGCTCATTTTACGAAGTTTTTGCTCATTTTACAAACTTTAGTTCATTTTATGTTTTTTTGCTCATTTTAAAAAACTTTTGCTCATTTTACAAATTTTTGCTCATTTTATGTTTTTTGCTCATTTTATATTATTGCTCATTTTAAGAACTTTTTGATCATTTTATCGTTTGCTCATTTTAAGAAACTTTTTGCTCATTTTATGTTGTTTTCAGTTTTCAGCATAAGGAGTGGTTTTCACATGATCCTATTCCTATATATATATATATATACTCTCTCTGTCCCAGAAACTATATACTTTCCTTTTTCATTTGTCCTAGATACTCTTTACACTTCTATTTTTAGATATGACCCACTATTATTTTAATCCTTCTACCTTTTAACCATTGACCCACACTCTCTCTCCTCCAAATAAAATAATATCATTCATACTACCTACCAACTCTAACCATTGGCCCACATTCTATCTCCACCAAATAAAATAATACTACTTTTACTACCTACTCACTCCTATCACATCTACTTTTTTAATAAAATAACAATTGATAACCAAACAACAACTTATCATCTAAAACTACGTGCCCTGATAAGTGTCAAGAGTATTTTGGGACGGATGGAGTATATATATATATATATATATATATATATATATATATATATATATATATATATATATATATATAGGGGTGTAAATGATGCGAGTCGAGTTCGAGTTTGAGCTAGCTCGACTCGACTCGAGTTTGACCGAGTTTTGACCGAGCTTTGATCGAGTCGAGTTTTGACCGAGTAGATTTCGAGTAGCTTGCAAGTGTCTCTTGTTAAAAAGCAACCATAAGGTAGAAAAATGTTATATTTAGGTATTTTGCTATTGATAATTGGGTTTTCGAGCTTCTCACGAGTTTTCGAGTCGAGTATCGAGTTGCTCAACTCGACTCGCCAACATCTCGAGTCGAGCTCACTCGAGCCGAGTTTTGAGCGAGTCGATCTCGAGTAGCTCGCGAGTTGTCTCGTCTCATTTACACCCCTATATATATATATACTCTTTGAAGCCGCGGACTATATTGATGAATAATTCATATTATAATTTACTATGTAGAAAACTTAGAAGGAATTGGAAGATCCATTCCTGAGCACTATCCAATGCCTATAACTCTTTTTTTTTTCCTCTTCTCTCAAGTGTTTGATTTAAGACTTCAAATTCACATGGTAAATGGTCCGGACCATCGTCCAAGCCAACAACTAGTTGATTAATAAAAACCCTAGTAAGCATCACATTGACCCAATTTACCTAATGTAGGAAAAATGATCCCACTTTCTATAGGACTGGAACATTTTTTTTTTTGTAAGGAGAATTTCTTTGTAAGAAGGGGAAGAAATTGAAGATCTTTCTTGTAAGAGGTGAGAATTGAACCCCTGTCATATGGTGGAAAGATGGTCTCACAACCAGTAGGCCAATCTTGAGGAACATATTTACCTGGAAATGTCCACCTAGGATAGGGAGGAGGTCCAATTTTTTTTAAAGATAAAATGTTAGCTTGGTTAGCAGTTTCGTAGAGAAAGAAACTTGAACTTGTAACTTTCTCACATTCTCAATAGTGGTCGGTAATTTTTTCAAATAATGAAAAAAAATGCATCTTGGTAATAGCAGTCTGCTAGGGTAGTTGGTAATAGCGAAGTCTTGAGTTCGAAAAATAAAAAATTGTAGTATAAAAGTTATTTGGAGGAATTGAAGCCGTGTTTACTATACCTTACAAGAGTAAATATCAAAGTTGATTAAATGTAAACATGAGATGAAATCAAGCTTAATTAATAATTTTAGTTCCAATAGGTTTAATAAGTTTAGGTAAGTTTAAATGAAAATAATATACCCCTACTTCACATACATATTTGTGTCTTTACAACTCTTTACCATATGATTGCTCAGCAAATTAATTTTCTAAACTAACGGTATAGATCGCCATCTAAAAAATAGCGATTTTCCCGCTAAGGCACTAAAGTCGCTATCTCAAGTGGCGATTTCAACTTGAGTGTCGAAAAATATTCGAATGCCTTCGCCAATCCTATGTAGAATAGTCTTTGAGTTAATACTTCTATGTTCAAATCTTATGTAAGTGAGATTTTTTTTAAACATCATCTAAACAAGTCATTCCATCGTTTTGGAAATATTCCCGGCCTTTTAGGAAGGGCTTGAGTGTTGAGTGCTTGAATTACAAGAAGGAAAAATTGATAGAAATAATCCCACTTTTGGCCGGTCTTCTCATAATAGTCCAACCTTTTAATAATCTGAGAATAATCCCACTTATGACCTATGTCTTCCCAAATTGGGTCATTTCAACCGGTTACCTGATTTACCTGTTAAAAACTTACTTGCTGACTCTTGTTTCCTTTCTAAAAGCAATTATCAATTAAATTAAAAAAAAATAAAACAAAAAACATAACTCTCCTAAATCTTGGCGAGCTTAGAAGAACCCCTGGTCGAATTCACATCGTCACCCTTCTAAAATCTTGCAAAACTCGGCGATGATTCAAACAAATTTACGTTCACATCATACAAAAGGGTCTTGAGAATGATAACTACTTCATTTCCAGCTTCATTTCTCGCTGCACCATCTCTTTATCTTTCCTCAGCTACGCTACATCGATTTTTTTTTATTCTGTTTCTTACCCCAACACTTGCCTTTGGAACTCTCTTTTGAAGGGTCATTGTAGTTACTCCTCTCTCATATTTTCGCTTTCGGTTTTCTCCGCCATGAGAGTTTCTTATGGTGCTCCACATATGTACACTTTTCCGCCATTGATCAAGTGTTGTTCTAATGAGTTGGCTGTTTGTGCTGGGATGGGGATTCATGGGTTGTTGATTAAGTATATGGATGAGGATGATGTGTTTGTGGGTACGACTTTGGTTGATTTTTATTGCAAATTTGAGTTAATTGGGAATGCTCATAAGGTGTTCGATGAAATGTCTGTGAGAAGTGTTTGATGCAAATATGCCTCATTAAGCAGTGAAATTCGGACCTAGTGAAAATTGGTTTGGCTTTTGGTGAACAGAGATAGGTGTTGGTGCGTTTGGATGTTGGTGGTGGATTGGTGCTGATGTGGTTGACGTTGTATATGGTTGTAGCTGGTGGTGGAATTCGTGGGAGGCAACATCCAGGGGGTGGGGTGGGGGTGCTGGTGGTGAGGGAGGAAAGAAAGGAGGAAGGAGTTGCCTGCTAAGGATGATTGCGGTGGGGCTGTGGTGGTTTAGGTTGCGGTGGTGGAAGAGGAAGGGGAGGGGAAGGGTTCCCGTGGACCGTGGTGGTTTAGATTTCTTTTTAGGGAATTAATAATCAAATAATTAAATTTAGGTGCTTAATTAAAAATATAATTTTAAAACATATTAAATATAGTTTTAATTGTAAAATTAGGATATTTAACCTACATTTACAGGTTACCAACAGGTAATGGCCTATTTTGGACAATCGTACCTCAAAGGTGGGATTATTCCCAGATTATTAAAAGGTGGGATTATTATGAGAAGACAGGCCAAAGGTGGGATTATTCCTGTCAATTTTTCCCAAGAAGGAATAAGATGCTTATGCCTTATGTCATGGGTACTAGATGAAACGAAGGCACGAGATACAATCATACAATCACCATAAGAGTTTACAAGTTACACGTCAAAATAACAATCCTATGTCTTTTTCCTTTTCACTTTTCAGGGAGATAACTGATAAGGCTAACACATCAAATCTATCCACCGTCGCCCACCCAAAATATACTTGTACAGTTCTACTTCATATAATTGTCGAGAAATGCCATATAATTGTGGAGCCTAAAAAGACAGGATTTCCATAAGAAAAGGCTGCCATATAATGGAGTGCACATAATTAGCTAACTGATATTCTCCTAAATTTTAGATAATCATCATTCTCTTATTGCCTAGTTAATTATGATCCACCATTTTAGAGTAAGTTAAGGAGGTGCACTCACTCCCTTTACTTCTATGAGCCATCACATGATCACACCCCATATTATTCTATTGAAAAAGCTCTATACTTTCCCTCTTCACATTCTCATTCGGACATAACTACCGGATAGATTACCCTATTCCTAATTGATCATCAAAATATAATTATTAATCTTGAGTTGTTCCACCTTACATTGAATCCTATTAGTAGTAGGTAATATATCCAGTGGGTCAACCAAGTTTTATCCTTCTCATTATACTTGCACAATCCTAGTTATTAATTTGTAGTCTCCTTTGAACTCAATTCTCAAGCAAGTCAAGCAATCAAAAAGTCGGGAATGACTTCCAATACCCACCAGACTGCTATCACTGAGCTTTATTTATAGTATTTTTTTTATGAAAAACCACCGATAAGTTGAGATTTTGATCTCTAAATCATCCCTAAGTAAAAATCTGAAAATTAATCCCTTTACTACATCTTATAGCCACCCCCAAGTCATTTTTTTGATAAGTCAATTATTTTGTCTTCTATAAAAAATACAGTCATTTATTTGCTAACTTTTTTTTTTTTTTTTTTTTTTTTTCCCTCAAAAAAAAAAAAAAAAAAAGCAACTAAATTGACATATTTTAGTACTCCATCCCTAAATAAAAACATCAAAATTAATTTTACAAAATAATACAACGAATAAACATTGATTTGAAAGTTGCATTTGAATCAAATGTAATTTCTTTACAAAAACCTTAATTTATTAAGATTATGTAATTACATGTAAAATGGACAACAAAGGAAGCGATTTCAGAAGGTGCCAACTCCCAACCATGAAGCTTCCTTGCTCTTGTTTAATCATTAAGTTACAAATCCGGTAAAAAACCGTGAGCAATTACACAAAAACATAAAAAAAAAATTCTAAATTGGGGATAATCTCTCCTCTAATTCAACCAGGGTAATGATAAAGGACCCGGGTTCCTAAGAACATCATGTATAGAGGTATCATCTGACTTAAACATCGGAGCACATCTCCATAATAATTAAATGCACAGACCAGGTGAGCAAAGAGGCCTCTTATTAAAAAACAATCACAAGCTTATTATGATCTTAGGCTTCCCAACCTCTGAGAACAGTTGCCCGAGCAACACGATTAACTCCGAGGGTGAAGGCTCCCATACGAAGATCACAATCATGCGTCTTGCACATTTGTTTTACATCCTTCAATCCCCGTGTCATGTAATTCTTGAGTTCATTGTTCACTCTCTCTTCATCCCACATGAATCCTTGAATGTTCTGCAATCAAAAATGTATATGGACTCGTATAAGATAATGTTTCTCCTCTTGGAGTAATTCCCATCTAGGCCACAGTTGCAATGTATAGAATTGAATATAGAAATGTCATCTTTAGGAGTCTGGCTATTTGGCTAACCAACAATGACAATTTACAAAACATAATTTTGGTTGTTTGACCATAAGCAAAAAAATCAAAAGCCAATAGAAAAAAAGAGAGGGCATATGCTATTGAGAGAATGCCAGGCAAAGCCGATATAGGATAGTCCCTATTCGTCTTAATCTTTGCTTTTTCCCCATATAGTTTCAGGTAAATTCAGTACAACTTGGATTAAAACACCCTCACATACACAAACCTTTGAATAAGTTCAAATTGTCCATACCACGAAAAACAGTAATTTATTTTTGGAATAAAAACAGTAGTTTTTGCAATGAAAGTCTAACAGTTGTAATGAATCTTACAGTTATATGATGTCAATTGCCAAGTAACTTATTTTGTACCTGATGAAATCTAAAACAATGGGCTATGTTTAAGCTGGGGAGGGGGGAGAGGGGGGGGGAGGGTTAAGACATAATAAAGAGTAACGGGAGAAATAAATACCTGAACCCATTCAAAGTAACTAACGGTAACACCACCAGAGTTTGCATATATGTCAGGAAGGATGACAACACCTTTCTTTTTCAATATCTGAAAAATTGCAAATCTTGTTGTAACTACTCATCTGCAACATCATAATACAACACTTAAATCCACACTTGAACTAACCTCATCTGCTTCTGGATCAGTAGGATGGTTTGCTGCCTCAACGATAAATTTGGCCTTGATTTCATTCGCATTATCCCTTCATTTGCAGCAAACAAGTTTAGTTTAGCCAATTTAAGTTGTAATAGAAGTTGAACAGTTCAAGTAAAAGGAAACAGTTTCAGAGAGGAGTCTTTATGAGATGTGAAAAAATGAATTGACAAGACAAAGTGTATCACAAAACTACCCACTAGTTGGTTTGTCTTCAAAATGGTTCACAAAACTAGACTGAAACTTAATGTCACAGGAAGGAAAAAATCTTCTTATGCCTAGTAGACAATTTACTGAAACTTAAGTCATAATTATGTCTATTTCTGCAAGTGGAAATCATATTCAGCGATACTGTGCTAGAATCTGGAAACAACTACAATTTTAAAAATTTATTAGGAATTTGGAAATGGGTATCATTGTCCTTCCCTTTTCCTAGGTTAACATTAATCTACAGGAGATAATAGCTATTCAGAACCGCGCACCATATGCTAGTCACTCAGAGTATTTATTTCAGTTCTCTTCTTTCTCCGACATCGCAACTCTTTTTCTCTAAATAACAATATGAAGAGGAAAAAGTGGTTTACTACAAAAGATTAAAAATGAACCTGTTGATAACGCCACCAAGGGCAGCTGGGATTAGCACATCACAATCTTCAACCAATATTGAATTGGCGTCGATTGCCTCTGCACCATGGAAGCCTTTAACTCCACGATTTTCTTTGACATGTTTCAGTAAGCTATCAACGTCAAGTCCGTTCTTGTTTTTTATGGCTCCAGAGATATCACTTACAGCAACAACCTTTCCCCCTAATTCACTGATAAGTCGCGCTGCCCACGAACCTACATTCCCAAATCCCTGAGATAAAAGTACCTAGCGTTAATTGCAACTGAACAAATAGAAGATACGTCAAATTAATTTTCTCCTCATTCCTAGCAACCATTAGAACCATCAGACACGACGGAACAATTCCATCAGGGTGGCATTACCTGTATCACGAAGCTCTGTCCAGATATAGTTTTCCCATACTCATTTAGAAGAGCTTCAGTAGCAAAGAGCACCCCTCTTCCTGTAGCGGCATCTCTACCAAGAGACCCACCAAGGTCCTAAGTCCACACCAAAGAAAAGGTCATTTAGAAGAACTGAGTTTAGTAGTCGGAAACACTCACAAGTAACAAGCACATTGATAATAAAGAAACAGTTATAAGCATTTAGACTAGTGTAAAGACAAGGGCAATCGGAGAGCAAACACAATACAACCAATCAAGACGGCGTCTACAGTCACAATTACGTTGCAATGTACTTACAATAGGTTTTCCAGTAACAACTGCTGGTGAATGCCCATGAAATTTCGAGTACTCATCCAATATCCAGGCCATTGTCTGTCAAGTAAGACAAATGATTAAAAGTCGAGTCTAAATCCAATTTCTCAATACTATTCCAGACCTTGTATCTTATTGATGAATACAAATGATAGAGGCTTCACCTGTGAGTTTGTCCCCATATCAGGTGCTGGTACATCAGTGTGGATTCCGATGAGGTCATGAATCCTCTGAGTAAAGACTCGTGTCAAACGTTCAAGCTCAGAAGGACTCAAATCTGATGGGTTACATCCTATGCCACCCTTCGCACCACCATAAGGGATATTTGCTACTGCTGTTTTCCATGTCATTAATTGTGCTAATGCATTGACCTCATCTGGATCAACCTACAATGTATGTTAAAAACAATTAACATGGAAATTATTAACATTGTCATAGAGTACATGCTTTATAATGTCAATTTTCAGGGACATGCATGGCATATTATGACATAGACATGGTTCAAATTGATGGTATAGTACAAAGGGAAAACTCAATGAAGTTATAAAGATAGCATAATGATTTTGTTGCATATTGGAAGTTGATAGAGATCAATTAAGGTTTCTTTCCCTCTACATGATGCTAGAAAGAACTGAAATGACACGAGAGAACTGAACCAACCTCAGGGTGGTATCTGATCCCGCCCTTCATGGGGCCTCTAGCATTGTCATGCTGAACTCTGAATCCAATAAACGAAGCAAGAGTACCATCATCTTTGGGTATAGTGCACTCAACCTGCAATTTTTTGGTTGAAACTTGAATCAGCAAGACACTAATGACTAATCGCAGGATTAAAAAGTACTATTACATATAGTGGCCCCATTTGACATATTCCAAACAGAAAAAAAAGTGACGTCACCAAAAAGTATCAGCAAATAATGCAAGTGACAAGATAAAGAAATAATAACAAGTTCATTGAAGCATCAACAAAAGGACCACATACAAGGTGGTTGCTTTTCTTAGCACAGGTACGGCCAATTACACTATTTTAAATATAAGTACCTAAAATGATCTGTTTCTAGCAAAATAGAATAATACATGCAGCTTGGAAAAAGACTTTTGAAGTTATCAATATTGCATGCAACTGCTAGCAATAACAATGGTTGCGTATATTTAATGCATTGCAAAGGCAAGCCCCAGGACAACTTTCAAACTAAGATATAGGCAAGTGCTCCACAAGAGCGTGATCTCAAATATTGAAGGAAAAACATATTTCATAGTACTATGATAAACAGTGCTATGTCTATAATCAGCATCAAAATATTTGCATATAAATATAGTTTATGAGAATACTGGAATCAACCGATTGAAGACGCTCACTCAATCCAGCATTTGGAAATTTTAACTAGTAATAGAAAAAATAACTTCGTGAAAAGCATTAACCACCTTGATCTCTCTAAATGGGATGAGAAGACTCCTTTCAAGTTTAGCATCCAACCCCAACAGTTGAGATGCGCGCTTAAAATTTCTATTTGTTGCTGCAAGAGCGTTCATGATTTTACGGCTTCAAAATAAGTTGAAATCTGAAAAAGAAGGCACTACTCATTAGAGATCTTCTTCAAGATCCAAAACATAAAAATATTTCAACTTAAAAGCTTACTTAATGAGAAGAACAGAAAGATGAGCTAAGCAACCCCTCAACCTCACGAAAAGTGGTATGAAAGAAAGAATATTTACAAAAAAGAAAAGATAGCACTTAGCAGTGAAAGTCAAGCAAATTAAGCAGGTATATTAAATACATCTCAAGATAAACACAGCCTTAAATTACTGGACATATCTTAAAATATATAACTTCAAAGCCTGACCATATGCATAGAGCATCAATGGTCGAATCACCCGGATAACATGGACGCAATGTTTTCTCTGCTACATGACAAACCTAAACTAGCATATGCATCAAAATTGTTTTATCACCTTAATGCTCAAAGAAGGTTGTTTTGCATCACCTAGACATAGGATGATGAGTATGCATGCTACTCAAAGACTCAAAATATCGAGATTTAATTGCTCATAATGTAACTTCATAACTCTATTCATAGCCTCACCAACATATATAACCCAATCTACAAGAGTCATAACATATTATGTTGTTGACGTTCATAGAAGTAACAGATTCGATCAAAGTGCTATGTGTGCGAAAATGTTAGGAGACAAACTCCAAAACATATAATATAATATCAAATTGAATCAGGACATTCATATAAACTCTTACCTCATAGATAATGAAAAATGGATGAAAGTAAAAAAATAGTCAATTGAATAAACTAAACCCCGAATTTAATCATAAGGTAAGACATACTCAACTATTATACAATACTTGGTAGATCTTGAGTTTTAACACAAGTCAACAAATAACAACTCATAAATGTCACACTCAAAGACTCAGCAAATTATGCGGAGATTCGTTGAGTTCATTGGATTAGTTGATCAAACTATACCACCCCATTTGCCAGCCTTAATGTCATCTAATTTTCCTTAATTCAATACATCCTTTCCTATATGAATAGTGTAAATTTGAAGCAACAAAATCTAATTTTTGTTTTTTTGTAAAAAAAAAAAATACAGTCTTTACTTAAAATTCCTCACAATTAAGGATTTTTATAGCTAAATTTGAAGGACCCAGAAAAAAGTCACAAGAAAGCATGAATTGGATAAGATTAAACTATAAAATATTCTTATATTCTTGGTAACTGAGATTAAAACGACATTACCCTTATGCCATAAATCCAGAAAATAAACTAGTAAAAGTTTGAACTTTGGAATTAGCAATTAATATTCTCAGATTATGAGTATAAAAACAACAATAAAAAAACAGAAAAATTTTCACATTCTAAGAAATGGACACCTCGATCTTGTAACAAAACCCATGTGAATTTGATCAAACAAACATCATAATGAATCAAAATTAAAACAAAAACTGACCCAGTAATTCCCTCCCTAAAATTGACACATACCCAGATGAAATTAATGAAAGAATCATACAATGTCGCATAAAAAACAATCAATTTGCAAAAATATGATCAATCAGAAAAGAAAAAAGAAGTTGGGTTTTGTGAATTATACTAACCGAGGAAGGTAGCAAGTAAGGAAGAACGGATATAATTAGAGGAGAGAGAAAATTAATTTGAGGGTGGAATTGGGGAAGGTGAGATGAAGGAGCAGAGCACGTATTGAATTGCAGAGCACAAATTTGAGGAATTAATATATAGAGGAGAGGAGAAACAGGAAGAAAATATTTTTTTAATGGAAATTCACATTACTTTTTATGTTAAATATTTCTATATTTATTTTATTTTTATTTTTTTGAGTTAATCCTACACGTCAATCTTACACGTCATTTGTATTTTTGGTCTTAGTTTAATGCTGTGTCAAATTTCAACCAGCAATTTTCAAACCAAAAGGCGACAGAAAATGATATTCTTTGTAGCATGCAGATCATGAATAAAACAGTCCATTTTCTTCATTTCAATATTTAAGTTGTACCAAAGAAATATCATACTATCATAGGGTGTATGGTGCAATATTTTGGTTCTAATATGCCGTATTCCGTTACATTTATTTTGAGTACAAAGTTTGGTATGAGATTACCAAAAAAAGAAGAAGTTTGGCATGGAATCCA
Organism: Beta lomatogona; assembly: GCA_947646795.1. Classification (NCBI taxonomy): domain Eukaryota; kingdom Viridiplantae; phylum Streptophyta; class Magnoliopsida; order Caryophyllales; family Amaranthaceae; genus Beta; species Beta lomatogona. The sequence continues at coordinate 8,667,018 of CANSNZ010000927.1, read as the reverse complement.
TTAAGCCTTGTTTAGGGTAATGTGTTTGAGACTTGAAAATTAAGTACTCTGTTATACACATGGGAATAATAGTAACTCAATATCAGTCTTGTGAATTAGTTATATATTTTTATTTTAAAGGAAAAATTGACAACAGAGGTTTCAACTTTGGGTGATAATTTTTAAAAGGTCTGAACTATTGATTAACCTGTGTAGGTCTCAACTTTAGGAGGTCTTAACTTTTAGAGGGCCTTAGTGACTTGAAACTGGCTTAATATGTCATCACTTGTAAAACTTGGGTCACACCAGAAGGGTTAATCGAGGGAGGTATGTAGGAACTAGGTGAGATTTTTACAAAAATCGTCAGTTTTAAGTCACCGAGGCCCGCTAAAAGTTAAGACCCCTAAAGTTGGAACCTACACAGTTTAATCAATAGTTCAGACCTTTTAAAAATTATCACCCAAAATTGAGACATCTGTTTTTCCTTTTTTAATAGGTAAGAAGAAATCATATGGATTGCCTCTGTACAAGGCCCCCACCAAAGATCCATTACAAGCCATACTCCCCCCAACCCCCCCTCCCTAAATCCCAAGTAAATTGCTTGGGACAGGAATTGAACCCTAGATTTTATTAGTGTGAGTTTGTACACAAAATTACATACTTCCTCCGTTCCATTTTAAATGAAACACTTACTATTTTAGGCCTTTCAAAATAAGTGAAACGTTACCTTATTTGATATTCACTTCTCTCTATCTCTCTCCTCATCACATGGGTCCCTTCTTTTTTTTCTCTCTATCTCTCTCCTATTCTAAATCCCCGTGCCAAAGCCCTACGTTTCATTTAAAATGGAACGGAGGAAGTATGTATCCTTATAGATTCTATTACATCACCTTAATATGTATAGGAGAAACCAGGTGTAGGTTGAAGGTGAGAATATAAAACATTGACTAAGAAACACTTAGTAAAATTAAATGCTATTGAAGCCGAGTAAGAATATAACGGAAAATCAAGTCACCATTAGAGGTGTCAAAAACTGGGCCGACCCACGGGTGAATCCGCATGCGACCCAGACCCAACCTGTTCCGAGCCGAGATTGGTCGGTTGGGAAGCCGACCCATTCCGACTCAGCGTCCACCCGTGCCCAGTTTAACCCGTGGAATTGGTAACCCAACCTGAGTTGGGACGACCCAGTTTGACCCATGCCCAGTTGCACCCGTGAACAACGACCCAGACCCAACCTGTTTCCGACCCAAAATAACCCGTACCCAACTTCACCCGCCAATGACCCAGTTAAACCCACCCAGTTATCACCCAATCCAGTTACTACCCAACCCAGTTACCACCCAACCCGTTGTGACCCAACCCAGCTATTACCGTTCAGTTATGACCCAACCCAATTTCGACCCAACCCAGTTACCACCCGACCCAACTAAACCCGACCCAAGTAAACCCGACCCAACACCATTCCGACCCAATACAACCTGGCAATGAGTACTATTTTTGGGTCAATTTATATAATTTTTGAACATAAAATATTTCATAACTATTTTTGGTCAAAGTAATTGACAAATATTATTTATCAAGACATAAATACATAATTAAGATCTCTATCATTTATAACCACCTCATTTAAATTTGAAACCCCCAATATTCAACCCCCACGCGGTTGTTTTTTGTTAAGTTGTCCATTGTACAGTATTTTAACGGTAAACCAAGTGGTATTATTAAGCCAATTAAGGTTTGCTGTTCTGGTATATATGACATAAAAAGTTAAAAGAATTTGCCAAAAAAAATAACGTATATTAAAGAAATATCTAATATGTATTATGTAATTGATTGTAATAACTTAAATACTTAATAAGTATTGGAAATGCTCTTTTAATTTTATCCCTCCAAATCTCCACACTCCACTTGCTTATATAGAGTTTAGACAACATAAATAAAATATAAATTGGACAAAAATAGATAAAATAAAATCAAAATTGGAGTATTAGACAAACGAAAATAAAATAAAAACAGAATTGGACAAAAGAAATGCCAAAAAATTTCGTTTCATTCCCTTATGAAGTTTCCAACATTCATTACAAAGCTAAATAAAAAGTAAACATTACTTAATACTTAGACTTAGACAGTAAACAGTTAGGTTAGTCATTACTAGCATAAACAAAAAATTACATAAGTCTACTTATTATAATTTACATGGCCCAGCAAGGCAGCAAAAAATTACACCAAAAAATTACACCACAACCAGCAAGGCAGCAACTAATACCCTCCTCGAACGATCAGAAAACAGTGTTCTTCGGGGTCCAACTCCCCAGTGACGCAAGGGCTCATGGGTATCTCATGGCCATCATCAATGAGTGTGATCCCATTCTTCTTCAACCATAAATCGAGTGAAAGCCCCATCCTCACCCTCCACAAAATCTCCTTAGGTATCTCGAACCCAACCATGTGAACAACACCACCACCAGCCATTTCACCACCAGCCCAAAACCCAAACCCTTAACATGTCATAAACCCAAAACACAAACACAAACCCAAATCAATAAACACAAACCCAAATCAATAAACACAGAAAACCCGTACCCAGAAAACACGAACCCTAAACAAATCAAACCCTAACAAAAAGGCAGACCTAGATACTTAGATTGTTAAACATCAACGAGAAATCACAAACATGTAATATAAATGAAATCACAAACATCAAACATGACAAAAAAAAACAGTATTAAGATCGAAAAATAAATGAAATCACAAACATGTAACATAAAATTATAAATGACAAAAAATCAGAACCAGAAATCACAAACATCAAACATGCAAAGTTGTAAACAAGTCAGAAACCCTAAACAATTCAAGTTAAGAATTTAATATACAATTATACATGACAAATAATAACGAACACAGTAGATCTCACATATGACAAAAAATAAGATACAAATAAAAAATCAGTATTAAGATCGAAAAATAAACTTGATATTCCTAAAAAATTCTAGATCTCACATATGACAAAAAAAAGTAAAAAAAAATCAAAAAATACATGATATTCCAGTAGATCTGCAAACTGGACCAGCACATAATCCCACATTCACATGCAAGCAGATCTTCCTAATTCTAAAAAAAAAAAACGAATTCTAGAACTCTAGAAGTGTAGAACACTTACCTGGTGGTTGCGACATACTGTTTTTAAATATTAAATTTGCTTTTTTTTTTGCTTTTTTTTGCTTCTTCTTTGCTTCTTCTTTTCCGACGATCACCGTCTTTTTTTCCGACGATCTTCACTTCTTCACTTCTTCACTTCTTGACCAAAAGTCCAAAACCCAGAAAATAAACCAAGAGAACACAAACCCGTAAACCGTATTTAAGAGAAATGAGAAATTTGAAAGATAAATATGAAAGAAGCGAAGAAAATAAGATAGAGAGAGAGAAAATGAGAGAGTAATAGAGATTGAATGAAAAAAAGAGGCGAAGAAATCTCAAAGAGGGGAAGAAAATATGAAAGAAGCGAAGAATTTTTAGGGTTTTTTTAGGGTTTGGAAGGGAGAGGAATAGAGGATGAGAGATTGAGAGGGAATGCCGGAATGAGAGAGAAAATGAGGCGAAGAAATGAGGCGTGTGAGGTTAAAAATAGGTTTAGATACTAGGGATTAGGGTGGAGGTTTAGGGTTAGATTTCTGATTCAATCTCAACCGTTGGATTTAATCATTGAGTCATTTTAGTGAGTTAATTTTAGATTTTTAGATTTATGATTTTAGAGATTAAAGAAATGAAGGGTCAAGGGCACAGATTTAATATTAGCTAATCAATGGTCTCAAACCAAGATCCTTTACATATTTTTTTGACCAATGAACATCAAGAGTGACCAAGCACATGGATTTCAAAATCTCAATGGTTGGATTTACTCTTTCTCAAATCAAATGGTTAAGGTTAAGTCTTAAGAGTTGTTAAGACAAGTAATGCTTTTTTCTAGTTTACATATTTATAATTCTACATTTTTTAATACCGATTGTAATTATAGTATTGATTTGTAAATTTGTTTAGTTATTACTAATTAGTAATATTATAAATTAATATAAATTACAAACTTTAGAAGTTTAATTACTATTTTTAATTATAAACAAGATGATTCATGTAAAAATTATTATGAATGAATAATGATGTATTGATGTGAAACAGTGAAAGTAGAAATTGTTAAGTATGAAATATGAATGTATGATTATTTAAGTAATGAAATAGACGGATTCCTAGTATGACTTTTGATTAAGATCCACAACGATACGTATGATTAAGTTGCTATACGACGATACGTATAGCAACTTAGTATCTTATTGTCTTTTAAGATCCAAAACTGAAACATCAACGATGAAAGTCGACCAATCTATTCTAAATTTCTAATGATGCTTTGATTATTGTTAAAACCGTGTAATAACATCGATGATCGATCTTATGATCATTTGATGGTTTTAACTTTTGATTAATGTCGAAGACAATCAATCTTGTGATCATTTGATTAATTAATTTATGTCAAGATTGTGAACCTTAACTTAACGAAATTCGATCATGTTCATGATCTACTAATATAGTGTATGATTATGTATCATCTTCATATGACATATTGACATATTCGATTAAGTGATTAACGTTGATCATTGTTACTTCACTACTTGCTGAGTTGTTCCATGAACGATGAAATTCTAACTCTTTTTGTTGCTATATAGTGACTCATTCAGACTTGAGACTGTGTAAGTCACTAACTAACAAAATGTTTAAGTTTAATAGTCTATTGACTCTAACACTATAAGTCTATAATCAATAATCAGTATGGACTATGGAGTATGGACTTATGCCTTAAGCCCTTAACAACTTAAATGCTTAACCCTTATGGTTGTTAGTTGTTACTTGTTAGATGTTAGTTGTTACTTGTTACTTGAATACTTATGCAATCATGAATAAGAATAAGTGAATAACCGATACTTAGGCAATAGGCCAATAGCCAATGCCCAATGGTGAATGACCTAATAATATAAGTATAACTTATAAGTCTTACTTTAGTAACTTTTAAAATTAGTATATATAAGTATCAAACTATTAATGATTCAATGTATTATTACAAAATTCACAATGACTCAATCACAATTCACAATATTAGTATAATTACTATAATATATCACTATAAAGTATAATCTATGTCACAATATCACATGTTATAAGTTTATAACGTTTAAGTTATAACAATCTCGACCCAAATCAATACGCCGACAGTTTGAGATTTCAGCTGATCCAAGAACCAAGTCCTACCGAGATCCGATTTATTCCGACCCAAGTCATTCCGAAAGCCGATTTATTCCAACCCAAGTCATTCCGATAGTCGATTTCTTGAATACTCAATTAATTCCGAAAGTCGATTTATTCCGACCCAATTCATTCCGATATCGATTTCTTCCGACCCAAGTAATTCTGAAAGCCGAATTATTCCGACCCAAGTCATTCCGAAGCCGATTTATTCCGACCCAAGTTATTCCGATATCGATTTTCCGACCCAAGTAATCCGAAAGCCTATTTCTTCCGACCCAAGTCATTCCGAAAGCCGATTTCTTCCGACCCAAGTCATTCCGAAAGCCGATTTAGGCCGACTTCACCTTATTCCATTCCGACCCAAATTCACCCAACCCAGATACCGGCCGACCCAGTCTCAGCCGACCCAGCTCCTACCCAGTTCCGAGATCCCCTCACACAGTTGAACCCGACCCAAGTTCACCCGACCCACCCAGTTCCGACTTATGACACACTCTCACCCAGATTATTCTGACCCAAATCATTCCGACCCAGCTTGGGTCAACCCAAACCCAACCAGTTTCCCAGATTGACACCACTAGTCACCATGTGTTACGTACTCAATAACAAAGTGACAATTAATCTTGATATGCTTGTAATGGTCATGCTAAATTGGATTGACGCACAATAGATAGCAAACATAGTATCACACAGAAGTTTGAAAACAGTTGGTTGTTTCTTAGATTGTTTGTATACAAAATTATTCTCCACAAATGTTGCATAACATCATGTGGTGGAATGACAATTACTGAGATAGACAACCCAACGCATATTTCTACAAAAAAAATTGAATGGATCGGGTTTACAATAACTTATTGTGCACCGGAAATCATATGATATAGTCTAGGCGCATTTTTATTACCTACGCGGTATGAGCGCGTATTTGACTACCTAATTGTAAAGGTTTTAGTTTCGAAAACGTTTGAAATAAAGAAGTCGCCAACAAATCTTTAAAGGAAGACTCATAAACCTAATTAGATTTTGGAAAACCAAAAGGAGAATTTAAGGACATATCCAATGTAGAGTTTCCTGTCATGACTCCATAATTGATCAATGAACCAAAGATTGAGTTCGGGGATGAGGGTACGAATATGATCAGGAATCAAATTCGCTCATTGCTGGCCTTTACTTAATATGATTCATGTTGAGCGTTATGCAATTAAATAACCACATAATATGTTTATGCAGTGTAAGAATTATTCTACGTTGGTTTGTTAAACATGCAAAAGACTAATTTTTGGTGACACGTTGTTTAAGCAATCAAATTACAGGGAACCTAATTCAATTGTCCAAGTTATCTGAATTTAGCATCGAAACATTTATTTAGGTCTTGTAATTAGCATAAATAAGCATGTGCAGTGATGAAAGCGTTAAAACATATTGGCATGCATATGCATAATAATAATGAAAATAAATAAAGAAATATAAAGAATAGATTAAGAGTTATAATTTACAAGAGAGCGTAAATTCCTTTAATGATCTACACCACGACAAGCAGATGGTTAGTTGAATATGGAATTAATTGGAATTGACCTTCAGAAAGTATACCTTTGTCGCCTGGGTATTACATGACGAATTACAGGAGGAGCAATCTTGAAGCTTGAAATTCGAATATGGTTTAAATGTATGTATTTGAGTGTTTGATTATGTAGTATAAAATATGTAGGTAAATGTATTGTAAAGTCGTGGTATGAAAAGTTTGTACAAAAAGTTCATCAAAATAAACAAGGCTGTTTATAGAAAAAACAAGTCCGAAAATCACGCATAGAATAGGATGAAACAGTGGTGTGCTAGGCACACGGCCGTTGTGCATTGCGCAACCACCGTGCGTCAAGCACAGGCTGCACGCCATGCAGGCTTGTTGCATAAGACGCAATCGTTGTTTGCATTCCAGCGTTTTGTAAACTGCCTTTGTGTTGCGCGCGCATCTCCTGGTGCGCGTGATGCAACGCAGATCTAAGCGGTTTTCCAAAATTAAAAGATTTCTTTTATCTTTGATCGAATGTTATCTTTTAAAGTCCGAAATCAGTTATCTTTAGGTGATTTTCATAATATCTTTAGGATTTAGGAAATAATTATAAATTATCGAGAACAATTAACATTTAAAAATACAATTAATTATCAAGAATAATTAATTGGACTTTTTGAAAGATGGCTTGAAAATACAATTGATTATCATCAATAATTAATTGAGCTTTTAAAAATAGGCTCGGAATTGTTTTAAAAAAATAAATAGACTTTAGTTTCTTAAAATGATTTTGGGCTTAGCTTGTTCGATTGCTCTTCCTTTGGACCGAACAAAATCTTGTTTTTTTTTTTTTTAATAAGAGTTACTTCTCAAATCATGTGCCTCCCTAATTACATCATGTAAAGGAATTAAAAAGTAGATTATAATGAAATAAATAACAAAATGAAGTAACTAGCCGTCCGAAAAATCTTCGGCTCTCGACAAGCCTCGTCTCAGTTGTTCGTGCTACTTCTTGCAACTAACTAAATTATAGTTGGTGTCATATATAGTCAATTTTCCCTGCAAATCAATTAAAGAATCTATTTTTTTTTGCATTACAAATAATTCCCCCATTCCATTATTATTACAATATCACCATTTGACATACGTATACTAATACTACTTTATTAAAAGGTGTTCCCAATAAAGTACATATTGCCATGTGGAACCCTCAATTCACTAGAAATAGGCCATGACATATGCTTATAAACAAGGAATATGAACTACAAAATTTTGTACAGTGAGATCCAAACATGCGACCAATGATGTCCTTTACTCCATATTAATATATTATATATGTAACTGTAGACACAAAATCGTGTCTCCCCATTGAATACCCAATGATGAAATATACCGTCGTCCTAATTGGTCCGGTCCAAAGGAAGAGCAATCGAACGAGCTAAGCTCAAAAGCATTTCGAAAGCATAAAGTCTATTTATTAAATTTAATCCCAATTTTAAAAGCACAATCAATTATTCCTAATAATTTTAAAAGATCTGAACACTTGGTGGGATACGTAGTTTAAGGTGATAAGTTGTAGTGTGGTTATCAAATGTTATGTTATTTAAAAATTAGATGTGATAGGAGTTGATGGGGTATTTTTTATTAGAGGAGAGAGAAAGTTGGGTAACTTTTTATTGATAAAAGGTATAATGTGGGCCAAAGATGTGTAAAAGAAATAATTTATTAATAGTGGGACCATGCCAAAAATGGGAGTGTTCAAACTAATTTGGGACAAACATAAAAGGAAAGTTTTTAGACTATTTTGGGACGGAGGGAGTAATATTAATTATTCTCAACAATTAATTTTTAAAGGATATTTCAAAAATCAGATTTTTAGTAAAGATAGCTGATTGAAATGATAAAATTTCATCTAAGATAAAAAAGAAAATTAAAACGAGCCAAATCCGCTCCAGATTTGCGTTGCGATATGCGCATTGCCTGTGTGCCTAGTGCATTGCCTGTGTGTCTAGCGCATTTTCTTATATCTTCGCGTCGTTTTCGGTTTCCTTTCCCGATAAATATTTATATTTCTTACAAACGTTTTTTCACACAACTTATCTCTTCCTAATACGCTTCGACACCCTTAACAATATACTTTACATCACACATTCAAACACATATATTTAAAGTACATCCGAATTTCAAATTTCGTATTTCAAGCTCCAAGATTTCGTTACATATGACCCAGGCGACAAAGGTATTGAGGGTCGATTCCAATTTAATTTCTTTTTTTAATAACAATCTATTTATCACAATGCAGATCTTAAAGGAATTCTCGCGTTCTTGTATATTCTAATCTCTACTATTATCTATTTATTTCTTTTCTATATATTATATGATGTTCATATGCATGTTTGTATGATTTAATGCTTTCATCAACACACATGCTTTTTTTTGTTAATCAAAGACCTAAATAAATATTCCAATACTAAATTCAGATAATTTGGACAATTGGACTAGGTTCCCAGTAATTTGATTGCATAATAACATGTCACCAAAAATCAGTCTTTTATGTGTTTAATGAACCAATATAGATTGATTTTCACATTGCACTAACATATTACTTAGTTATTTAATCACATAAATCTTGACAGGTTTCGTTATTATGTACTATGTATAGGTCATCAATGGGCGGATCTGATTCCTGATCATATTCGTACCCTCACCCTGAACTCAGTCTTTGGTTCATTGACCATTAATGGAGTCATAACGGGGAAATCTACATTGGATAAGTCCCTAAGTTATCCCTACGGTAGTCAAATACGCGCTCATTCCATGTAAGCAATAAAAATACGCCTACAATAACAAATTACTCTGATATGAATATAAGCTCAAGACATGGAAGCATAATTCAAATTAAAAATTCGGAGCATTACTTGAGTTTATTAAGAAAGTCATGAAAATAAAAGATAAAGATAGATAAAAAGTGGGGACCTATGTGATATGAGAGAGATGTAGAGAGTATATACTACCTCCGTTTCACAATAAGTGAAACACTTCCCTTATTGGAATAATCACAATAAGTGCAACCAAGCTATAAATGGTAAAAAAATTCACTCTTATTACATATACGCCACCAAAAAGCAAGAGGGGACCACAACTTTTTTGTTTCATCACTCTACTTTATTGTGGTCCCAACTTTCTCTCTCTACCTTCCTTGGTAACTCCCCACTTTATCTATGTTTCACTAATTGTGAAACAGATGAAGTATATTATTCAATAAGAAAAAATATTGCAATTATTGTAGAAACTTTTAAATAAGAGAAACATTACAAATAATATAGAAAGAAGGAAAAACCGCTAAAGTATACTCAGCTCTCTCTTGAAAGAAAGAACTGCTCTCTCTAACCTCGTTAGACTACCCTACCATATGGTCTATCTCCGCCGCGGCGGCTGCACTCCTCCGCCCAAGGCCGATGAGATTGCTGATGTTGTTTCTAAATTATGCATTGATGATGAGGAGAATTTTGTTTTAGATTTGGAAACTATAAACCCTAATAATGAAAACCCTATTTCTCTGTTACTTGTGGGACGACTTCTCACGGAACGCAGTTTCAATGTTGATGCCTTCAAACGAACGATTACCACCGTTTAGGCACCGATTCACGGACTTGTTATAAGGGTGCTGAAACCGAATCTCTTCGCTTTTCAATTTTTCCATTGGAGAGATATGAAGAAGGTTCTTGATGGTAGACCTTGGTCTTTTGACAATATGTTGATCTTGCTCAAGGAAGCCGAAGGAAACGAACAGCCTGATCAGGTATCTCTGATTTACTCCCCGTTTTGGATTCGCTTGAAAATCTGCCTTTCAACTTGAGATATAATGATGTTGTTAAAGCCCTAATTGGTAATATGGGTGATATAATAGAAATTGAGGAGGATGTATTAGGCTTTGGTCGTTATAGACGTGTTAAAGTCATGTTAGATACATCTAAGCCTCTGAGACGATACCGAAAATTACGTGATAAGAACGGTAAAGAATTACAAATTGATTTCGCCTATGAACGGCTTCCTTTCTTTTGTCTGGCTTGTGGAATTATGGGTCACTCTGAGAAAAATTGTCAGTTTGTGCATGAGGAAGAGAGTTGTGAAAAACTAGGTTGGCACTTGGGGCTTAAAGCCACCCTAAGGAAGGGGAGAATGAAAGAAGTAGAGGAGGAAATTAAATTCAAGAACTGCAAGAAAGTGCTGTTTGATGCTGCTGTATTTACAAATGGTGAGAAAATCTCTTCCTGTAAGCTTATTGCTTCTACCCCTTGCACTGATCACGAGAAGGCGTGTGTTGGAATGCTTCCTAGTAAAGTTATTAATGCTGTTGCTGATGATCCCACTGTTGAGTCACCATCTGGCACTTTATCCCATGATTGTGCTCCAAGTTCCTATGTAGTGGTCCCCCCTCTTGTTGACGCCCAGCCTGCCATCAATCATGAATATGATCCATTTGTCTTTTCAGCCATAAAGGAGAACAAGGCTTTAATGAGAATAAAAGGGCCAAAATGGGGCCTGGAGGAGAACGGCTCGTGGGCCTATGGAGGATAAAGGGGAGATGCAACTTATGGATTTTGACAATTATGGGCTGGTAAATAAGAGAGTTTTTGAAGACAGTGTGGAGTGTGGTGATGGTGATGATTCTATGAAGCGTCAAAAGCTAAGTTCATCCCATGACTCGGTTCCCGATTTTGTGGCGAAGGTTGGTATTGACCAACCCCGCCATTCATTATGAATCTCTTATGTTGGAATTGTCGAGGGATGGGCAACCCTTGGTCAGTTCGACAGCTCCGTAGATGGAGCCATTTTTATGCCCCCGACATTGTGTTTTTGTCGGAAACTATGATAAATAAAAATGAAGTTGAAGCTTTGAAGAGTAGGCTGGGTTTTCAGAATGCTTTTGGTGTTGCTAGTCGAGGTAGGGCGGGTGGTCTTTGTGTTTATTGGAAAGAGGAAGTCCTGTTTTCTCTTTTTCTTTTCACAGCACCATATTTGTGGAGATATTGATGATGGCAACAAAAAGTGGCGCTTTGTGGGTATTTATGGATGGGCTAAGGAGGAAGAGAAGCATCATACTTGGCCCCTTATGCGGCATTTATGCAGTGAAACAACGCTCCCTATCATCTTCGGAGGAGATTTTCATGAAATCTTAAGCTATGATGAGAAGGAGGGAGGTGTGGATAGAGTTCGGCGAGAAATGTCTCACTTTCGCGATACTATGGATGACCTTTCACTTCGTGACTTGGGCTATAATGGGGTGTGGTATACTTGGGAGCGTGGTAACTCTCCTTCAACATGCATTCGTGAAAGACTCGATCGATTTGTTTGCTCATCGTCATGGCTGGATCTCTACTCCAATTCTATGGCTGAACATTCAATCCGCTACAAGTCTGACCATTCGGCCATCATCCTCAGGCCCAATCATGTATCGCGGCCCACAGGTAAGAAGAGGCGCTTTTATTTCGAGACAAGCTGGCTGCTTGAAGACTCGTGTGAGGATGCGGTCCGGTCTGCCTGGGCTAGCACTGCTGGGGACGTTCTGGTGGGCTGCATTAATTCTATGGCCCAACCCCTCAAGAACTGGAGCAGCGAGAAAATTGGGAGCATAGGGAAGCAGTCAAAAGTGTTGAAAAGGAACTTGAGGAGGCTCAGCAGCAACCCATCTCCGAAAGTTCTTGTAATGCTCGAATTGAAATTGAGAGGAAGCTTGACGATCTCCATGCCAAGCATGAAGCCCATTGGTACTTACGTTCGAGAGTTGCTGAAGTGAGAGATGAAGATAAAAACACAAAATATTTCCATCACAAAGCTTCACAAAGGAGGAAGAGAAATTTTGTTAAGGGGTTATTTGAGTCTCATGGAACTTAGTGGGAGGATGTAAATGATATTTAAAGGGTTTTCACTGACTATTTCTCTTCGATTTTTACTTCCACTCACCTTCTGAGGATCATTTCGATGCTGTGCTGCACTTCATTGATCTAGTTATCACTGATGATTGTAACCATAAGCTTCTGCGGCCTGTTACAAAGGATGAGATTTTTGCTGCTCTGCAACAGATGCATCCATGCAAAGCTCCTGGACCTGATGGTATGCATGCTATATTCTATCAACGTTTCTGGCATATTATTGGTGATGACATTGCTACTTTCATTAGCAGTATATTACATGGTTCTATCTCTCATGGGTGTGTTAATCATACCAATATAGCGCTGATCTCGAAAATTAAAACCCCTTCTAAAGCTGCTGATTTTCGACCCATTGCTCTTTGTAATGTTTTATACAAATTGGTGTCAAAAGTTATTGTTATTAGACTAAAGGATTTTCTTCCGAGTCTTGTCACTGAAAATCAGAGTGCTTTTGTTCCTAGGCGTCTGATTACGGATAATGCTCTCATTGCTATAGAGGTGTTTCATTCTATGAAATACGGAAACAGGAGTCGTAGAGGAACTATTGCTATGAAGCTGGATATGAGTAAAGCTTATGTAAGGGTGGAATGGGGTTTGCTGAGGAAGTTGTTGCTCACCATGGGCTTCGATGGGCGATGGGTGAATCTAATCATGAGCTGTGTCTCATCTGTTTCTTATTCCTTCATTATTAATGAAGGCATTCGGGGTTCTGTTGTTCCTGCTAGAGGTCTCCGGCAAGGTGATCCTCTCTCTCCGTATCTTTTTTATCTTGATAGCTGATGCTTTCTCTAAAATGATTCAGAAGAAAGTTCAGGAGAAACAAATTCATGGTGCTAAGGCCAGCCGCAGTGGTCCAGAGATTTCCCACCTTTTCTTTGCAGATGACAGTCACAAGAGCTTCTCGACAGGAATGCGCTATTATTGTTGATATTCTCAACCATTATGAACTAGCATCCGGGCAGAAAATTAATTATGAGAAGTCGGAAGTTTCTTTCAGTAGAGGAGTCAGCATCACACAAAGAGAAGAATTGAAGAATATCTTGAACATGAGGCAGGTTGATCGGCATGAAAAATACCTTGGTATCCCTTCTATCTCTGGTAGATCAAAGAAAGCTATTTTTGATTCACTGTTAGGTAGAATTTGGAAGAAACTCCAAGGTTGGAAGGAAAAACTGTTGTCTAGAGCTGGTAAAGAAGTTCTGCTGAAGTCTTCGATTCAGGCCATCCCGACCTATTTGATGGGTGTCTACAAACTTCCCTCCTCCATTGTTCAAAAAATCCAATCTGCTATGGCTCGTTTTTGGTGGGGATCTTCTGATTTCCAGCAGAAAATTCATTGGAAAAAATGGGATTCTATGTGCACCCTGAAGTGTTTGGGAGGCATGGGGTTCAAGGATATTAATTAAAGTTTTCAATGATGCTCTCTTGGGTCGTCAAGCATGGAGGCTAGTGCGTGAACCTAACTTTCTTTTTGCTAGAGTAATGAAGGCAAAATACTATTCGAGTTGTGATTTCTTGGATGCCCCTCTTGGGGGTTCAAGTAGCTATTCTTGGAGTAGTATCTGGAGTTCTAAGTCTCTTCTTAAAGAGGGTGTGGTGTGGAGGGTTGGAAATGGCACCTTTATTTATTTATGGGATGACCCATGGGTGGTAGATGAAAGTGGACATTTCCTTTCAAGGGCGCGAAATGATGAGTTCAGTACAGTTAGTGAGTTGATAGACTTTGAGAAGATGGAATGGAGAGTAGAGACCATCGAGGCTTTGTTTAACGATAGAGATGTTCGGTGCATTCTTAGTACTCCCCTTAGTTCTTTTCCTTCGAAGGATGAGTTAACTTGGGCTTTTACTAAGGATGGGTGCTACTCGGTTAAAACGGCTTATATGCTTGGGAAAGGCGGAAATCTCGATAATTTTCACCAAGCTTGGGTTAACATTTGGGGTATGGAAGTTAGTCCTAAAGTTCGTCACTTCCTATGACGACTTTGTTCAAATTCTCTCCCGGTTCGTAGCTTGCTCAAGCATCGGCATATGATTGAAGATGACTCCTGTCCGTGGGGTTGTGGTGATCATAAATCGCCTGAACATGCTCTCTTTGAATGCCCTGCTGTGTGTGCCCTTTGGACTGATAGCGGCTGCGATGTTTTATGCCATGATATCCACACTAAATCGCTGTCAGACGTTGTGGTGGGCTGGAAAGACATCGATGAGAAACTGCGAGTCAAAGGTGCTTACCTTGCTTGGATAATTTGGAGTGAACGCAACTTAATGGTTTTTAATAGCAAAATCACCCCCCACAATATTTTGTTGCAGCGTGCCCAGCGTCTAGCTGAAGAATATAGTAAGTATGCCAAGCGGATATATAATTCTCATGCTCCTCACAGAACCGCTAGTGTGAATACTTGGTCTGCTCCTCCTAGAGGGGTAACTAAGTTGAATGTGGATGCTTGTCTTGCTGTGGATGGATGGATCAGTCTGAGTACTGTTGCCCGCAACGCAGATGGAGATATTTTATTTGCCGCTACACGCCGAGTCCGTGCTCACTGGACTGCGGAAATAGCCGAAGCCAAAGCTGTAGAGATGGCTGTCAGATTGGGAAAAAGATTTGGGCTCCATGATGTTATCGTCGAATCTGATTGTCAAGTTGTGATCCACCGCCTCTCAAAGAATGCTCTTTTTCTTGCTGAACTAGATGTAATCCTTCATAGTATTTTATCTTCTAGTGTGTGTTTTAAGTCTATTACTTGGTCTCATGTCAAGCGTGATGGGAATAGTGTAGCCCACCATCTAGCTAAGATTATTCCTTTTGGAGTTGAACAAATTTGGGAGAACCACTATCCTCATGAAGTGGCTCCTTATGTCTTAATGGACAATTTGTCCCTTAATTTATGAAATTTGCTTTTCCCCTCAAAAAAAAAAATATAGAAAGAAGGAAATATGAAACTCAAAATATTTATAATTTTTCTTTGACATCGAGAAAATTTGCATTAATTAAAAACTGGAGTACAGCCTAAGGCTAATACAAGCAAACAGAAACAACAAACAATAACAAGAGCTTTATCATCTCGTACATGCGTTGTGAAAAAACAACTAACTATTACATGTCCAGTCCAAAAGCAGCTTGTCTTGAGCGACGATGGGTGAGGTTGGGTTATATATCTTGATGAAAAAGACTTGATATGAGAGGGAGTCTGTTGTGATACGAAACTCTGACGATCTTCAAAGAGAGACTGCCGCACTACAGCTAGTAGACCCCAATGTCCACTAGGCACTAAATCCCAAGGTTCTTGAAAAGAAACATCCTCCTGGGATTCTACTGATTCAACGAATAATGAAGTCACGTCCTTTGGTGACATCTGACCCTGCTTCGAGGGTACCCGTAGTTTAGTCTCATTGGACAGAAACTTGAAAGATGTGGAGGTCGAAACTTGCTCCAAATCAAATTCGAGGGCCTCCCACAAGATGCATTTTTTTTAGGTGTGATGACACTTGAAGCCATCACGAGAAATTGGGGCGAGTTAGATTGATGAACTTCGCCCCACTTATGGATCCGAAGATCCAATCTCACTAGGCCTGGCAAAAGCTGACCCAACCTGATAACCCAACCCGAACCCGACCTGAAAATAGCGGGTTTGGGTTGAGTTTTCCAACCCGATTAGTTAAATGGGTCGACCTGAACCCGACCTGAAAGATAAATGGGTCAGGTTCAGGTCAAGATTTCTAACCTGAAAATGACCCATTTAACCTGATTATAAATGGGTCAAATTTAATGAAACTCTGAAAAGGTGTGGTCATCCAGCCCAAATGATAACCAACCCAATTCCTTTTCTTTCTCACTCACATAAGTTTAACCTAACCCTAATTCCTCATTTCTAAAGCAGTCACTCACTCACTCTCACTTTATGCTCTCCTCTTCTTCTATTCTCACTCTCAATCTCTCTCCTCTTCGGTGCTCTTCCACAACAAATTGAAGCACGCTGCTCAACTGAGTATTTTTTCGTTCTTCTTTTCTTTGTTTCGTTAGTAATTTCGTATTTTGTGTTTTCATATTTTTGTATTTATTTGCTATTTTGCTCTCTCCTTTTCGTATTTCTTCTTAATTCTTCCTTCTCTTTGTTCTGAATTTAGTATTTTCGTACTATTTGTTGCTTCTATTTATTTTGTTTTCCCTATTTTTCCATTGTTCAATGAGCTTTTTCTGTGTTTAATATTCTGTATTTTTTCCTTCTAAATTTCTCTTTTTATTTTCTATTATTTTCAGTGATCTGCGCTTCTATTGTTTTTTGCGTTTTTTTCAAGCTTTTTTGGTTATGTTTTCATTTTTTTAAATTTATTTATATATTTCGTTATGCCTTTATTTTCTGTATTTTGTAATTTGTAATTCATGTCTTCTGAATTTTTGATCTTCTTAATTGAGCTTCATTTGTTTCATTTTCTCATCTCATTTTGTGCCTTATTTTTTCTGCATTTTTTAAGCCTTCATTTCTTCTCTTATGTCTTATTTTCTTCTAGTTTATTCATTTATCTAGATCTTGTTTTTTCAGTTAATATGGGCTATGGTTGATGACAAGTTAGCTTTCTTCAGAGGCAAAAGAGGAGATTTTCTTCAGAGGTAGAAGAGAAAATTTCCAGATTGTATTTAGACTACATTAATCTTTTTTATTTTTATGAAATTTAGGTTGTAATATTCCAATTGACTATTTGTTAGCTTGAAGCCTTGAATGGTTTGTAACATATTTAGTGTGCCAACTTTCAGGTTCTAATTTCTATTTTTATTTCAAGGTGGTGCATTTCGTTTTATGCATATCAAATTATGTGGGTCGGGTTAACCCGAAAATGACCTGATTTGACCTGAAATTTTATACCCAAAAAAAAAGTTTCAGGTCAAATCAGATCATTTTCGGGTTGACCCAAACCCGAAATTATCAGGTTCAGGTTGTGTTTTTCAACCTGAAAACTTAAATGGGTCAGGTTCGGGTTGGGGGGTGGCTGACCCGAAATCACTTGACCCGAACACGAACCTAACTCGACCTGATCTGTTTGACACCCCTAAATCTCACAATCCCAAACCTAGAAGAACGACGCACAACATATCTGAATTGAGAATCTCCTCTCATCTTAACCAACACTCGAATTCCTGAAGTGGCATAAACCCCACGGTAAACTCCAGGATCATTGGCTCTATTCAACAGGTTTCCTAGATCTTCCTTTGTCATAGGAAACCAAGAACCTTGCACATGCCCACCAATCACTACTAACGAACACTCAAGCACATTCAGACACAAAAAGGCAAGGGTTATTGGATCTGGAAGATACTGAATTAAAACTGAAACATAAAACGAACATTAAACAACCTAAAAACGCGAATACTAATTCATATTAGTACTCAACCAAGACGTAAACCGGGAATGGGGAAGGGGAAACTTGACCAAACAGGGGCAAGGGGAGGGGAACTCGACCAAGACAGGGAAGGGGAACGGGGCTGGGGAACACAGGAAATGGGATAATCAACTAACGGGGGAGGGGAACTCGACCGGGAACCTAGGCACTGCAACAAGTTTGACATGGGAGGGGGAAGGGGGACACCGACTAACTCATTAGGGGAGCCCAAGACACGCAACAGGGGAGGAGGAAGGGAGGCCGACGACTTAGCAATGGAGAGGGGAGGACGGAGCTCCGAACAGGAACCCTAACAACCCTAAGACAACGAAAAAAAGAACAAAAACGACGAAGACACCAGGGGAGGGGGAGGAGACTACGGGGGATGCGCGAAGGGGAGGTGGAGACAACGGGGGACGCTAGGGGGGAGGCCAACGAAGGCACCAAGGGAGGGGGATGAGACTACGGGGGACGCTAGGGGGAGGGCGAGACCCACGATAAAGGACTGGGGCTGGGCACGACGGGAAGGGGAATAACAGGGAAGCGGAGTAAACAACGGGGAAGGGGCTAGGCTCGCCGGCGAGGCTGAGAAGCCAGCCACCAGCAAGCCTAGTGAGGCGGCTGTAGTGGGGTTCTTGTTTTAGGGTTTTGGCTGGGAGAATTTTAGAGAGAGAAAGGGACAGGAACGAGATGGTAAAATATTTATAATTGATAATTATATATCATGTTAGAATTAAAATCTAAGATATAATACTTCATAAAATTAAAGACGACTCAGGAGCATTACCCTGCAAAATTTTCAATTGAATTTTGTTAGTGAGATAAGAATACTAATGATAATGAGGAAGGAATAACAACTTCATCTTTTGTGTTCCTTAATAATTTTATAACTGACTAAAATTCTCTTTATTTTAAAATCAAGAATAACTTCAGTATGTAGTACGTATGTTATGTAAGAATCTTTATCAAAGTATCATTAGTTACTAGTTAGTGGAGTACTCTTTTTCCAAATTTTTGGAATACCATAAGACTCATAGAAATTAGCCAATATGTAGGCGTAGACGGAATTACGGAACATGCTGATGAAAGAAAATGAAATTTTGTAAATGGAAATCTGTCTCAGATTCTACAATTATGCTACAAGAATCTCCACCCACATGAAGATTCCACATTCCTCATCTTCCAGAAGTATTACTTCAGCAAAGAGCACGATATAAAGTCCCATTTTAAAGGAGGGAATCATGATGTGAATGTGTGATTTTATTTTCTTGGGTGTATACAGAGTCATAAAAGACAACTATGTGACCTAGATTTGATTCTTGGTTCATGATATTTCAGCACCCTTAAACAATTTAGTTAAACTAGTTGATATTTACCTTGTTAATTCATATCTTCTTCAATAAGTAAACACCACCTTAGTACAGGATTTCTTCAAATAAGTTCTTTCTTCCCACTAAGATAGAGAGAAGTTACAATTTTGTAGAAGAGTAAACAAGATTACCATCTGCCTAAACTATCTTACGGATCCTTTCAGATGAATTGAATGGTTAACATTATTATCAAAAATCAATAGCTCCTTTTTTTAATTGTTAGCAATAGTCATCAGATTATTACAAAACTAAATTAAAAGAATTTTTTTATAAAAAATAAAAAGCTGATGAAAAACATATTAGGTTATTAATATAGAATTAATAATAATTATTATGCAAAGAAGATAAAATCGAGGGTAGACATATTGGATTATCATACATATTGACAAATAAGACTTTCCTTACTAAAATTACATATTGTGAGTTGTGACCAACTATTTATTACCACTTACTAAACAGACAATATGAATATATTCTTACTCTTATTTTATTGCAGCCTAGTATATATTGCGTATAAACAACTCCCCCCCAAGAAGATGATGATCCCCTAA
This sequence comes from Beta lomatogona, assembly GCA_947646795.1. Lineage (NCBI taxonomy): Eukaryota > Viridiplantae > Streptophyta > Magnoliopsida > Caryophyllales > Amaranthaceae > Beta > Beta lomatogona. Next base: position 8,647,004 of record CANSNZ010000927.1, on the reverse strand, counting down.
CATATATTGGATCTTCAATCAAGTAGATCATGATTGTATATACTAGATTAGAAGCCATTAGACTAGTTTATCTTCTTTCCTAAATATATCAAGATTGATAAAATGATTGCCTTGGAACTAGACAAGGCTATTGGGTTGGTCAAGTTGGGTCACTCTAGGTAAAAAAAAAATTATCTCATGTCAGGTCACATCCCATTAAGTTATGGTATATTTCAGGTCGGATTACGGGTTGAAAGCGTTCAACCCTAATCCAAAGTTCAGGCTTGCGCCAACTCAAAGGGTCAAACAACACTTTTCATTTTATATCATTTTCCCTGGTTTTTTTTTTCAATTTTTTATATTATTTGTAATTAAGGGTTATAAAAAATATTTTTATTAAATATATGCATTCAATCTACAGTAAAGCTATTTGTGATGTTATTAGAGAATTATTAAAAAAAAAAAAGCTTATACTCAGAATTTTGCCGAAAATTTATTTATTTATTTACTACACCTATTGTTGCGGTTTTAGGCTAAAACCGCAACAATAGACTTGTTTTTTAATAAAAAAAAATTAAGATGTTGCTACGGTTTTTCGAAGAAACCGCCGCAATAGGTTAGCCTATTGTTGCGGTTAAAAACCACAACAATATATTTACTTATTACTAGAGATGGCAATGGGTAGGTTCTGGTTAGATCCTTACCCATACCCTAATTTTTGGATGTAGACCATACCCTACCCATACCCATAGGGTAAATTATTTTAGGACCCTTACTCGTACCCATAAGGTCCGATAGGATATGGGTAGGGTCTAGGGTCTAGAATGGGTCCAATACAAAAAAATTCCGCTTGCATTTTCACGTGTATATATATACTTTCTCCGTTCTATATAAATTGCAAATATTTTCTCTATTTCGAAGATTTTCAACATTACCTTATTGAATAACATTTCTCATTATCTCCCTCTCCATATGTCTTCCTTAAAGAATGTGTCGGGGGTGATGTAATAATGAAATGGAGGAAGTAATACGGTTTTTGAGATTGGAGATTTTCCTTATCCTCCCCCAACCCCTCACTCCTAAGGACCTGACCAACAAAGTTGGATCGAATTTAACAGTGAGAGGTCTTAGTCCAGTAGAGTCTTTCTTCTTATTAAACAAAATGTCATATAATTAAGTGAAACACAACTACACAAGTACAAAAGCGATGAAAGAAAATAAGACAATAACAGGTAAGTTGACATATTGAAAGACTTCCACACTTGCAAAACTCAAGAATACAACACAATAATAAGATGATTTCTAAACTGACGAAATTAGATAACAATTATGTAAAAGCTGTATCCAGTATCCACCTTTAAGAAAAAAACTCAAAAATACCTAGCGTTAGAGATCTAAAAGACATATTTTCTTTCTAAACATGAAGCTATAGAACCCTCTGCAGATTCTATAGATACAATCCTAGTATCTTTGACCATGAATAAACCTATGGAAGCGCTTCTGTTAAATCAAACATCACAATAATACGTCGATGATCCTTTGATAAAGAGGCGTCATTCCAGAAGCAATGTCTAGGTTTATAATCCATGTTCAGAGAGCAATAAGAGTGAAAGTGAACAAGAAATTTCCACAGTAAACTTGATTCATAATGTAATTGTCATTCATAATGTAAGAAGCCCTTTTCTCCTAAATATGATGCTACTTGCCCGGCCATGTCTAATGGCGTAGGACATATACCGTCCATCATTTTCAGTTCTATCTGTCAAACATAAAAAGCCCACGTAACTAGGAAGTATAAAGACATTAAACCTTTAAGTAAATTACGAAATCTAATGGCAAAATGTTGAAATTTTTTATATGGAAAAACCACAAGTAAGATTAGGGGATACCTCGCAATTCAATGGTGGTTCATAAGGATCATCGATTCCAGTAAAACCTGCCATTCACACACTATTTAAAAGACTATATATATATACTCTCTTTGATCCAAACAAGTTGTAATAGCTTATTTATTTTGATCCAAAATATAAGTCGTTTTACCAATGTAACATTATTACATGCCATTTGTTAACATTGGTAAAAAGTATGATGGGTCTGTTGATAGTATCAATAAAAGATGGTTTGATGTGTGAAAATAGCAGACCTTGAAACTCCAACTATGGTGTAGAAGTAACTTGCAAAATCATTAAGCATGGAAGATTTCTTCAATTAAAAGCTAATTTTGAAAAAAAAAAAAAACATAAAAAGGTATGCGAACCTTTGATTTTCCCAGCACGTGCAAGCTTATACAAGCCTTTGGCATCTCTTTCTTCACAAATTTCTAAGGGCATGTTCATGAAAACCTGATATATATATCAACATGTTTAACAGCTCATTTTGTGGGAAATAGGACCAAGCTTCGTATAGAGTCATAGAAGCTTTACCTCAATGAAAGTTCCGTCTGGCAACATTGCACGACAAGCATCACGGTCTTTTCTATATGGAGATATCAGACTTGCAACACAAATCAAGCCAGCGTCTGCAAATAGCTTCGCCACTTCCCCTGCAAGACTAGCTCAGCATCAGAAGCAATTACAGGCTTTGGAAAATAACATTCTACATATTGATAATGTAGAACAGGCTCACTTAGATCAAAGTCCAAATGTCGAAATAAGTGGATCATCACTCATGACCCTCATTAGCCTCATAGTTCATTTTTCTTTCTCCATTGCTCAACAATATTCCTCTCTTCAGAGAACAATTGCAAATTATAATTTCTGTACAATGGCTTTTATCCTGCATTCAACATTAAAATTCGTTTTTTTTTCCCAATAACCTTCCGATAGGAGGAAATTAAACATCAAATGTGATTAATCAGCAATTTGGGTTCTACAATCTTGATGCATCTAAAGAACTTATTTGGGAGGTAAGGATTAAAGGAAAGATGAATGAAAAACAGTTCAGTAACAGATTAACAGAATCAGGAAGCAGAAGCAGGGATTCCAAGTTCTTGAATCTTGATATACTATCATCTGTCTTCAGATGTGAAGGATTGAAAGGGATTTGAATCCTCCCGCTATAGCATCTGTTGATTTCTCGTCTTCCCTTGATAGCACGACTCTTTTTTTGAGCAACTTAATCCCAAGAAGCAGTAAGTTGGTTCAACTGTAGATTGCAATGAGTATCAACTGATATGCTTTATTATAATGAATCAAACTAGTCTTCATCCAGTATAATGCATGGGTGTTTCTAGAATCTGACATGTGACTTACAATTATGATTTGGATACAATTGCTAGTTGCTACGATCTATGATAAGAGACAGTGGGTCAAGTATTTACGGATGTATGATAATACAAAAGAAGAAATAATGAAAAGGGAGAGGTCTAGAAAGAGGTTGGAGAACCCAAATTTGTTATTAAAGCAATGATGTCAAGAGTCAGACCCTACTAATTTTTCTTCGTTGTAGAATTTAGAGTACTAAGTACTAACTAATATTGATCAACATTCAAGGTTATTTCTTCACTGATTGGATTAGTGGTCATAACACACTAATAATTGAGAGGTCATGAGTTTCATGATTGATAAGTCAACTTTTTTTTTATTCAAAGGTAGAAAAATTGACAAAGCAATCACCAATTGATGTATTTCCAAGGTGGGGATGCACGTGGCCGAGTCTTGAGAAAAACAACGCTTTTTAAATGTATAGTATAGATAAGCGATTTCTCTCCAGAAACAACAATGTATTGTGTCATTGTGTGTAGCATGCATAAACTTCAGGAGTAAAATAAAAAATGTCTAGTTAAATATAAACTTACCAACCCTGCGTATGTTTTCAACACGGTCCTCAGCCGCAAAGCCAAGATTTTTGTTTAAACCATGCCTAAGATTGTCTCCATCAAGTACATAAGATAGCTTCCCTCTGGAATGCAATTCTCTACCTAATGAGCAGGCTAGTGTACTTTTTCCTGTCCTCATACAAGAAAAAGAAAATAAATTCATCCAGACAGAACATTCAGAAACTTTAACTGGATGCAGTCAATCTAATTCAGTATAAAACAGCCTTCTTCTAAGATTAATAGACTAAGTAAAATTTCTGAAAAGGAGTGGGAGCTATTGACTGTTCCAGAAGTTTGAGTAATTACATTAAACATATTAGAACTTAGAAGATTGTAAAGATTTGAGGATTCAGTATATTAATGAAAACTCATACTTGACTAAGACTCTGTTTGGTTGGAATTGGAAATATTTCCGATTGTATGATGAGATTCCATGAAAACATTTCCCTAGGAAAAATACAACTGTCGATTAGTTTTCCTTTGTTTGTTTCTCACAAGAAAAGTTTGAGAGGGAAGAGAAATTGGATTGGAGGGAGAGGATGTTTGGTAGAAGAGAAACAGCAAGATAAGGATAGGGAGGAAATGTGGCATTCCTTAAATAAGGCCCTTCTGTCATATTTCCCAGCCATTTTTCTGGGAAGATGTTTTCCTCCTAGCCAAACATTCTCTAGATGAACTGCTAAAGAAAGATTCTTTAGGAATTAGTGAGGAAAACAATGATTGAGCAATTTAGAGTGAAGCACCAAATGAATCTATCAAGGTTTATCTAATATTATCACAGATCTATTTCTTAGGAAATCAGGAGTCATAACTTCTTTGAAAAGGGCAAGACAAACATGTACAAAACAATTTGCTAAATGAAATAAAAGAAGGGAAGCAATTACCTGATCCGCTGAGACCAGTTATCCACACAACACATCCCTTCTGATTAAGGAGCTTTTGCCTATCAATCTTTCCAACTGGACATTCATGCCAGAAAATATTGGTAGAGTTGCCTACAGTAGACATGAGAAATTTCACTTCTTCCCTGTTCCTATCCAAAAGTATACAAGTGGTTAGACATTTCAACTATGTCATTACATAACAAGGTAGGGTTCCCGCTTGAATCCCACAAAACAAGAATAAGACGAGATATATATGGCGCGCTCTCTTTGCCTAAATAATAAGATTCAAGGCTACTGAGGGCTGATGAGGTGTAAACATAAAGGTGAAATCAAAGGCTCATCACATCTAATCAAGTTCAGTTCAAATCAGTTCAGCCAAAAAGGAAGCACCCATAATTAGATGTTCGAGAGGAATTCATCAATCGCGATATTACCAATAAGAACACTATGGCAATCTCATAACTCAGGCTTCCGGGAACCAAAATACATATCTCATTCATTATTCACTTCCTTGGACTCATTTAAATCAAACCAACTTATTTACTTATTATTACTCATATACCGCAAATACAGCCTAAAGTATTCACCTTCGGGTACGAAAGGAGAGAGTTCTTAAATTTAAAGAGTTAAAACTAAAAACTCTTTCCATACATTCAAATTGTTGTAGAATGCAAGAATGCTAGAATCATTAAAAATCCTTAACAAGATTAACTAAAAGCAGAAATAAGAACCCCTCTTTGCAACCATGATAAGATTTAGAAGGATGCAAACCTCCTTCACTTTTTTTATCCCAATTTTAACCCTTTTCTTTTTTCATTTTTTTTTCATTTTTGATCTGATTGAGGAGCTGAGCACACAACAATGCAGGCCACAGAAAAGCATTCATGGGTAATCTCAGGTAAAAAAAAAAAAAAAAGCTCATTAACTTGTTGTTTCAATCTTATTCATGATTATTCAAAAATTACGAAATTCTGATTGATGCCCAGAAAATAAAAATCCTTAGTAAAAGTTTTATAATCATAATACTAATACTGTAATACATCAATAAACAATCCAAATACGTCTATATCTCTGATGAACACAACAGCAACTTAACTTAAGCAAATTGCTTGAACAACCATAAATAACATAATGAAATTATTAATCAAATAAGCGTGATATATTGATGACAGAAAACAATATTAGTTGTACGACTAAAAAAAGTGTGAAAGATTTTACCAAAAGTTTGCTGTAAGAGTGTGAGTGAGAAGATCGCTAATAGAGATTAGAAGGTGAATAAGGGAACTAGGAGGTTGAGGAAGAGGAGGAAATACTCCATAAATGAATGAGGAATGGACGAAATTCGAGGAAACTTACGTGGAGTGTGATTCAATTGAATGCAAGACACTTATTTTTGGGAAAAATTCGATATTACCATTTACTTGTCTAATACTCGAATCGATAAGTTTGTTTTAAAAGATCTTAACTTTTAATTATTTTATGGCGTCTTTAATCTTAGAAAGTCTCTAAAAACATGATAGTATGAAAGCTCTTTAATACAATTAGCTAAAACCTATGAAAGTGTCCTTAAAAAAAATTGTGAAAGTGTATTATGTCTTGTAATTAACAAATTTAGGATGTGAAAAAAATGTTATAGAAAGAAACTCTTTAAAGTTGGAACCGTTATGAGATAATCAAAAGTTATGATCTTTTAAAATAAACAATTGGTCTTGTAATAGATTGGCTACTTTTCTTTTAAAATTATGTAAAGGTCCAAGCCCACTGTTAAAAAAGAGAAGGGATCATGTTTATGAATATATAGACTAGTTTAATTTATTTAGTGATCAATTTAATTTATTAAGTTTTCACATTCTTTAATCCATTTAATGACTAGTTTAATCCATTCGGTAAAACTGTCGGGTTATTTTTTAAAATTGTCTGTTGTAATTCGATATTCAAAGGGAGACAAGGAAGAAAAAGATAGGGGTGTCAAAACAGGTTCTCAAACAGGTTCTGGGTATACCCACGGTGAACCAGGTCAGACCCGGACAGGTCAGGATTCTGATTGTCAGTGCCCCAGGTCATGATTGGTCAGGTTTTGTTCAACTGGGTCGAACACATTTGAATCATTGGATTCCCGGGTGTCGGACAGGTCTGAGCGTTCCATTTACAAGTCGATCCATTCCCGGATATGATCGCCCGTTGACATTTTTTTTTTGTCGGGTTTGCGCAGGTCGTATTTAGGTTTCATGTACGGTTGAGTTAAGTCAAATGTTCTCGGGTTGAATTAGTAATGACCTTAGTTCGATCATTGTGAAACATCGAGTCCATTCGCCATTGGACGTCAACTCAACTTCGGGTAACTCCTGATCGGGCCATCTTGATTTTGTTATGGATTTTGTAAACGAATCATATTAATAAAAGTATTAAGATCGACATATATATATACATATGTGTGTGTGCGATAAATATATGAATGACAACGAAAAACCAATAAAAACACTATATTGATTACTGTGATGTTTAGTGTATTCTCTTACTCAACTCTTATTTCGAATAATCAACTTCGTAAAACCACTCTAATGAGTAAAGGAGTATAACGACTCTTCATATGTTTAAATATTATATATTATAACCAACGACAATAATAACGAGTAGACGATCAATTCCAAACTTTATATAAATGATTTATTATTATAAGCATTATGATTGATATATAAGTTTGTAAATAGTTATGATGGTAATGAGAATAATAATACTAATAAACATAAAGCGACAATGATAATAGGTAAAAATACAAATAATAATAGTAATAGTAACAAAGCTAACAATAGCAATAGTAATACAAATAAGAACAGGAATACTAACAATAACAATATAAATACTAATATGTTGAATCATTTTAATATAAGGTTGATATCAAAATAATTGTAAAACCAATCTAATACTCTATTGATTATAAATTAGTATAACGACTCTTAATATGTTATAATATTATAACAAATGACAATCATACATTCATATGTTTACAACGACGGTTCATATGAGGCCTAAGTGATTATAACGAGGGTTCATATGTTGCACAATAATAATAATAATAAATTATACCCCCAAATCATTATCCCTATAAAAGCTAACCATAACTTATTAAAATAAGTTAACTGTTAACAAGTAACAACCATAAGTAAAATAGTTAACAAGTACTTACTAGTTACTAAATAGTAACTTGTTAACAACCATATAGTTTAATACTAGTATAAGATTAACAACCATAACACTCCCTTATCTATATAAGTTATAAGATTATTTAAGTTAATTGATTTTATGTTATACTATAGTTTAATACTAGTATAGTATTTATGGTCTTCTCTTAACTTTGTAAATATATGTGACTATAAAGAAACTATTTTATCAGTAGGCTTATATATGTTAATACGATATAATAATATTGGAACCATTCTAGCTAATACGTGAATGATTATTAATGAGTATCGACTCTTAATATGCTCTAATAGTATAACTAACGATAATAATAATGAGTATTATATATTAACTACGAATATACGATCAATTACTGGATTTATATAAATGACTCGATTATGGTAAGTATTATGATTCAAAATAATAACAACAAAACAACAACTCACTTAGACTTATACCAGCTCAGTATCTCACTAACTTGTTATTGGACGAGATCAATAAATGTATCATTGTAAGTCAATAAGCTAAGTCAATGTAACACTACCTATAAGTTTACTTAAGAAAATATAAGTATACTAATATTACTTAATAATAATAATAATAATAATAATAATAATAATAATAATAATAATAATAATAATAATAATGATGATGATGATGATGATGGTTATATTATGCTTATTAATAAATGATAGTTATACTTAAACACTAATTATAATAATTTCAATAAAAATAACCAAAATTTTAAATTAATAAAATAAAATTGACTAATTATTAAAGTTAGAAGTGACTAAACCAAGACAAGAATTAGTAAGATTATGATTTATGAGATTATATTTATAAGATTGCCAATTATGTGATAGGTCATGAATCCATGTGATAAGTCATTCTCTTTTCCTATTGGCCAAAGAATAATATCATGGATTAAGAATTAGAACCCTTGATTTGAGAAGGATCAAAATCTAACCATTCAATCTCTCAAAGACTCAAACCCATCTCCCATTTCCCTCATCTCTCCTCTCTAAATTCTAAAACCCTAATCCCCATCCCTCTCTCATCCGCCCACCTCTTCTTCCTTCTGTCATTATCTCTCCTCAGCCTACCATCCCCTCAACCACCCACTCCTCGTCACACTCTCAACCACCCAACTGCGTTGCTCGTCGAAGACTGCACCACCACCACTCCTCTCTCGCCACACGTTGTTCATCTCAACCTAAAGCTGCTGTTTTTTTCGAACCAACACTCTCTCGCCTTCGTCGTCGTTCACATACGAATTTTCGAAGCTCCGGTGAAGGTCGTAGCCCCGGTCAAGCATCAGGAGGCTTAGACGAGTTGATAGCAGAGAAAACATAGACTGAAGAGAAGAAGTTTCCGATTGTCACAGTTCCTTAAATTGTGACAAATAATAGCTTTGATTTTGCAGCTTTTTGACATGGATTTTCCCATGCCATTTTTTGTTCTTCACTAAAATCAAATTGATTAATGAAAAACTGATTGTCTTCACAAATTATTAGTACTGGATAATTGTATTATTATGAGCATTTGGTGAATATCGTGGAGAAATGGGGAACAATAATTGGAAAATTATGTTGAAGGTTTTGTGTTCTCTGATTTTGTTTTTGAGTGATTCTTTTTTTCTTTTTTTTCGGTGGATTAAAAAATTATGTTGAAGGTTGGGCTCTTTGTAATATCTTGATCTCATTTTTTTATGTTGATTTCAGGTTCAAGTTTGTTATGTTAATTCTCATATTTGTTGTTGTAGATTTTGTAATTCTCATTTATTCCTTATGTTGTCTTGTATTACTCAAAGCAACAGGATAATTACTATGAAGACAGTTAATAGTAAGCACTAAGAAATTAACGGCTAAAAAGCAACCAAATAATCTCATCAACACTTAAAATATTATAATATGTACCAAAATTACATCAAATATTTAGATACTTTAGAAAATTGTTAAAATACTATGTATATACATACATGTTGTGACTTGTTAGTAGTAGCCTATATGATATATACATCAATAGATGTCAAATCAAAACAAGAGAGCAATGTACACAAATAATTCAAAAATAAATGAAAATAAAAATATAAACATGTACATGATATTCAAAGTTTAACCTTAAATTAAATGAAATTTAATTTATTTATTTAATTAATTATTAAATGTAAGCAATTTTATAAATTAACATATTTATATGATTTTGTAGATATAAAAAAATAATTGAATTTTAATAATATCTGGTTGAGTACGGTCGGGTTCGGGTTTGAATGCAGGTCTGTCTAGTCAGGTCATAATATAATCTTGCCAGGTGCCGGTCAGGTCTGGGTAATCCCAGGTCAGGTTTCGATCAGGTCTGGGGACTGACCCTCACAGGTCGAACCAGGTTCAAGTCAAGTCAGAATCAGGTTGACCCAGCGGTCAGATCTGTTTCTGACACCCCTAGAAAAAGACAAGGGACCACTACGTTGGTGTAAGTTGTCTATGGATAGTGTTAGGTTAGAGTGAGATGTAATGAAGTTATTCTAATAATCTACTACCCTTCTAAAAGTGGGAGTCTCAGCACTGTTCATATGCACAGTGGTCTGAGTGAAGAAACCTTGCAAATCACTGTAGCTAAGGAAATGCAAGGTATAATCCTTCCCAGCTGGACTCGGGTACTCTAACTTGGTGTGGGCCTTTCATTGAGGGCTTCTACTGCCTAAAAAATACTGGGCATTGCACTCGGGTTGGGCCACGCAATACTATCTGCCCATGTAAGAAAAAGGTGAGAAAAATTACAGTTTCGTCCTCGCTTCAATATCCCACTAACTGAGCTGAGCTTCTTATCTTTAATGGCTATGTTAGCTCTAATCTTGCTAACAACAACAAAACCTCAATACCTCATAACCCATCAATTCAAATGATTTCTGTAATTACGAAATGGATTCCCCCTTCCATTCCTTCGTCGAAACTGGGTTGAGGAAAAAACCCCAATGGTGAACATACGAATTGCAAAGTAAATTGCAAAGTAAAGGGTAATGGAAATTTACCAATTAGAAATCATTCAAACATCTACGAAAATGCACAATTGAATATTTATTGTCATTTTTTTTGCAAAACAGGTTTCAATTGAATATTTACTGGCATTGGTTATTTACATACTTTTCAATTTAGGAAAAATTGATAAGAACAGTCCTAACTATAGCCGTTCCGCTATTTTCAGCCCCAACTTTTGATTATTTTTTAGTGGTCCCAACTATTACTCATTGTTTACCAAAATGGTCCGAGTTGACTGAATACCGGATTAACCGATAAATTTTTATTAAAAAGTTTTTTTAAATCTGTTTTCCCCTTTCTTCTTCCTCTTTCTCTCTCCTCATCCCTTCATCCTCTGCCACCCCTCCCCCTCCCCTACCACCCTCGACAAAGTCCACCCCCATCCTATTATCTGACTCTAAATGAATCAATTCAGACAAGAATTTCATCCCTTGAACAAATCCACAGTTTTGCTTCTTGAATTTCTGCCTGAAAAACGGTGGCATCTTCTGAAATCACAAATGCGACTTCAAGATCTGAATAAACCTAGAGAAATATTAAGCATCATGAGTTTCAATAGATAATCAAGACTCGGATGACTTAAAGAAGGAAAATTTGAATGTTATATCCACTTACAAGATTTGAAAACATTGGCTTCTTAAAATACTTTTTATCCAAACAAGCGTCCTTTATGGACAAGGAAATGTACTGATTCTTTAGAAGTCCACATACAATGGCAACATTTGGAACACAAGAGGATGTAATGCCATTGATGAAGGAGAAGAGAGTAAGGATTTTGTGCTATGATTTGTGATGATTCTAAGGGTGACAAAAGATGTAAAAATTCGACTCATTTGGAGTATGATAAAAAGCTAATATTCAGATTGCAAGATGAACAGGGAAATGGAACAGCATGGGGAAAGGTCACAAAGCCATAAACTCCGGCGGCAGATTAAAAGCCGGCGAAGGTGGGGTTGTGGTCCGAGCGACAACACGTAGAAGGAAAAGGGGGTGGCTGGAAAGGGGGAGTCGGTTTCAGGGGTGACAGGGGAAAGAGAGGTTGCTGGAGGCAGTTTCAGGGGTGAGGAGAGGGGTAGTAGGGGAGGCGGTGGCTGCAGGTGGCAGTTTCGAGGCTGTGGAAAGAAGGGGTGGTGGTTTTGACATTTTACTTGTTGTAACTTGCTGGGACCATTTTTGTAAAAAACGAGCAATAGTTAGGACAGCTGAGAAATATTCAAAAGTTAGGACTGAAAATGGCGTAACCTAGGATATTTGTTGCTATTCTCTTTAAATCAAGATCATATTGAATAATTCCAATTAGTTGCTTGCTTCCATACTTTGCAATGTATATTCCAATCACGTGTTTCCATACATTTCAGGTTAATTATTAACTTATATATCTCAATTGTACATATATAAATACTTGACAAGAGGTATTTGGGAGATACTATGAGCAAAGTTCCTGTATTTATGGGTTCTGGTTGTTCGATATATGTGATGAAAGTGCATGTATTCATGGGTACTTCCTAGCTGGTGCCCACTTGCTTGCGTGGGGTAGGCTGCTACCCCCTCCTGAGCGTCCAGTACACCCCTTTGTATCCGGAACTACTGCTGAACCATGGTACTTTGAGCATTATTTCTCCTTTTTTTTCCCTGTGTTTCAGCCTCTTCATTTTTACTCAAATGCCCTGTGGGTTTTTAGGTTTTGCCTTCTACATCTTTCTTCCTTTCCCATATATAAAGGTTGTTTATCCATTTTTCTTGTTCATGTGTAGTTCTTTTGTTTCCATCTGGTATTATTTCTTCCTTCTTCTTTATCTCCAAATTGAAATTTTCTAGCTAAAAAATTGACTGTGATATCTACCAATTGATGCAACATATTCATACATGACATATCTTACCAAGAACATTTGCAATAATATTATTTGACAATACACATCTATCAAACATTATAAACAAAGTTCTATATAATCTTAATACAAAATTGACAATGACATTGGATTCGATTTATTGACAGAAATCCACACTGATTGTTGCTCTTGCCAAAGAGAAGTAAAGGATGTTCACATTACCATGTCCTTGTTCATCCTATATAATTCTAGCTACTACTAAGTTATGCAATAGTTGTTATATTCTATGTGTGTAGTTTTTACAGTTAACATGCATATATTTGTGGTTGTTGATCCTTAATGGCTTGTTGAGCTAGGTTGAATCAAATATGGCAGAACACTCTTGTTGAGGGTCTGCTGGTTTCTGCAATCGGTTTTCTATGTCTGTCATTCTGGTTATACATATATCCTTGCTTATCCTGCTTACTAAATATAAGATATACACAGCTTAAGTGGTTGAAATGTAATTGTTTGCACCATTTAGACTCATTGTATGTCAGTGCATCCTAGATAGAATTAAGATCAAATCACATGCCAGGTTTCTTTATTGTCTTTACCACTATTCCATTTAAATATGGTGTAAGTGTGCAACATAAACCCACTTTCTATGTTTTAGAGGACTGTACAGTTCTTCTAATCTATGTTCTACATCTGAACAATTTGTGTGGTTGTGTTGTTTTTTTTATTAAGCTTATGCATCACCTGTGTTCAAAATACTATACCTGTATGCTATATCTAAATTAAATTGTCATACAGCTTATATGTGGAGTACATTCCATTATGGCATGTGGTTTGAGGGAGCACACCATCTGTATACATGTTAGGAATATACATTCCACTTTGCTGTTGTTGTTAAACATGTACTCCTTATCCCTTCTCTTACTTCCCTTCGTACCTTCCGTGTTCTCTCTCGCAGGGCTTTGCTGGTTGATTTATGCATTCAACTCTTTTGTGGTACCCGTTTTAAGCCTGATATACAGAGGTATTATCTCTGACTCTTGCTATTGACTTAACGCAAAATACCCTTGTTATACACTATTTGTATTGGCCTAGTTTCCTTTATTCTATTGTTTCCCTACATAGTACTCCTACTGGTTGCCTGCCTATAAATGTTTATCCTACAGTTAGCAGTGTACGTTTGAAACATGACATCCTGTTGATGGACTTGTACAAAATATCCTCATGCCTTGTTAATACATGAATGCTTTGTGAGTTACTTGCGGTTAGCTCTTGTAATTAAGGCCCTTACTAGCTGTAATCATGTCAGCACATGCTCCACATATACAAATCCCTATGATTAGTACTTTTGCCTTTGCCATTTATTCCCTTAGTAGTAGTGTAAAAGAGCAACCCATGCATTCCCTGTATCACCTTCACAATATTGCATATTAAGCTACCTTTTTAGTGTTTGTTTAGGGATTTCTTTTTATGTGGTGTTACTATGACTTCGATACCTATGTTTCCAATGCGTGTGCGATGCCACATAGCCTTTATCCTTGCTTCTATACATACTTGTCACATTGCATAATAGGTGGATGGAATTTGTCACATGATCACATGGCATTAGCAACCACGTGTTGTATAGTGTTACTATATGACATGCGCACTTGGCGCTTCTTTTCCCTGTGTCGTTGCCATGGAACCCTTTAAATCAATTGTTTGCACTTACAGGTTATGGTTATACCATCCACAATTATCTCAATCCCATTTCGGCCGCTGTTACAACAAATTAACCAGTGCATGCATTTGCCAAACCCCAACTACGAAATTAGGGATCTGGCCCAGAATAATGCTTGCGTAACTGTGCTGACGAAATGCACGTCAATTGGTTATATTTTTATTGGTGGGAAAGCAACTACATTAGATGAATCATGCGAGAAAGCAGCTGAGCAAGCTGTCCGCCGACTAATGAAACTCTACCATGTCCGCGTTGAAGACTTCACTTCAGCCAAGACACAAATGTTTGAGCGGTGCGTTCGCCTCTATTATTTGAAACAAGTTGAATTAGAACGGATTGAAAAGAAACAGCCACATGCTGTTGTACATGAGCACCAATGCATGGATATTAAGGTTTACCCTAAACACGTGAGCCTTAACTATATGGATGTGCTGCGCACTGTTGTCAAACATACTCAAGCACTGATTACTCCCGTATAAACAATCTGTTTTGGCCGGTACTCATCTACTTCTTGGTTAACAATCAAACATGGTGCCAATGCAGATGAGATGGAGTGTATATTTGGCTATTATTGTGATACACGCTGTGATGCAAAGCAGAACGTTGCTAAAAAGGCCATTATGTGAATAATGCGCATGTACAACTTTGAACTTAATGATGCAAACTATAAGTCTGCATCCTATGCTGCTGTTTTATACTCACTTGAACGAGAAAGCTACGCAACTGCTAGGGAACGTGTGTTGGGGATTGTTGATGCCCTCCAACCCAGTGCGTTGGTCGTGGAGCAGGACTGCTTGATTCCTCGTGGTCAAGAATATTAGATACCTACACTGATCTCTCCTCCGACCCCCAAGGAAACGCAAATCCAAGCCATCTTTTGGAAGCTCGTCTACCAATGGGTCAGGCTCTACTGTCCCGCTCCTGATTGTTCCACCCGAACTTGATACTGTCATGAAGTGTAAGAAGCCATCTTAGCCCTTGCACCTGCTTACTCCCTTTTGTTTTGGTTTGCAGCAATACGCCGATGTGCACGGTGCCCTTTTTGTTCTATACCACCTATTCAGTTTTACTATGCTCTAGTAGGGTAGTCTGGGAATGTTAGGCGGTTGGACGCTGTCTTTATTTTTATAACGGCCATGCTACTACTTTGTTCTCTATGTAAGCCAGTGTGCTAGGCAGGCCTCTCATGTATTACTATTAAATATAATACAAGTGTGTTTTGCCATTCCATTTGTGTTATACATACCTTGCGTATCTGATGCTTTTGCTTACATTTAATTTCAAACTTATGACCAGTTATCTTACTTACCCTATATTGATTGTATTGCATTTCCCTACTTGTGTGCCCACTGTTCTCTTATTGTGTTGCATTCACTATCCTTGAATGTCTACTATCCTTGAATGTCTCCAATAACCCCATCTAAGGCCTTGCTGATTTGCAATTGTGTTGCCTCCAATGTTCCCAACAAGTGTGGACCAGCTACAGACTCTTTGGAATTCGTAGGCTTCTCTGCAACTACAAATGGGTAATACTTATCTTACCCTTTTTTGCATCCATGTACATGTATCTTGCTTTGCATTCTTTTACTACCTTCCAAATGTCTTTTAAATTTTCTAACCCACATTAACCCGTAACTAATCGTAACCCTCTGTCGTTTGCGGTGCATGTGCACCCACCTTACCTGTTTTACATAGTTCCTTCGGATATTCCGTCGTCATCCAAAACACGGACATCCAAGCGCATGCGGTCGCTGCAGGGGAATACAGACTTGTCTCCTAATATGGGTTTCTTGTCCTCAACCCAGGGACAGAGGGTTATCCATCATAGAAAAAGACATCTACAAACACTTCAAAGTGACCCGACACCGCCGAGAACAAGGAGAAAACGGCAACAGCAGGAATCCACGCGTAACTTACCATTGTCTCTTGTGTTCTTTGTATATTTCCCTTTTCTATAGTTCTTTCTAAAAATATTTTATTACACCTCCTGTTCAGGCAGCTTTAATAGTGGGCCAGTGTGTTCCAATTACCCCCCTAGAATTACAACCACCACATTTTTGCCGATACTGTTTGGCAAAGAAATTTGCCTATGAGCCACCTGGGTTCTGCTGCAGTAGTGGTGAAATAGAAATAGCTTCTGATGCCTACCCATCTGAGCTTATTAGACTTTTCACAAGTCAAGACAATGATGCTCTCCATTTCAGGACGTATAGAAGGCTATTTAATAACCTCATTGCTTTCAGCTCGCTTGGTGGAAAATTCGAATCATCAATTGACAAAGGCATCTATGTTTTCAAACTGCATGGGCAAATGTACCACTTTGTGCCTGACCTTATCCCTAATTCTACTGATAATAAAGCAAAATTCCTACAATTATATTTCTATGACGCTCAACACGAACGCGAAAACCGTTTATGCCTTTTCCCTGAACTTCGACCTGATGTCATAGCCATAATAATGGACATTATGCAGTATAACCCATATGCTAAGTTTTCCAAATCTCTAAAAGAAATTGACATAGCTGATAATACAGAAATCCGAATAAGTAAGGATCTGGTGCTTGATCAGCACATTTATAATGTGCCTACTTCTGAAGAAGTTGCTGTAATATGGACTGAAGAATCTGCCACCAGCCAACATAGCAGCCCATATATAGTCGTTCATGGGAAGTCAGACGAGTCCCATATAATTATGCACTACTATGGATGCTATGATGCACTTCAGTATCCACTTATCTACCCATATGGTGCATGTGGTTGGCACCAAGGTCTGAAAAAAATGTCCAAGGGTGATCGAGCGCAAGTAGATGCGACAATTAATCCTATCAACTCTCCTGCGGTAATAGAAGTTTCGGCAAGCATCTGGTAATTAGCCCGCACAAACTATTTGCTTGTTTCCTGCCACGATAACCCTTTATTGTAAATGTGAGTCACATACATGCTATATTCTAATTGTCATGCTGTTTGTAGATGCTCGTTCTGGTCAGAATACTCGAGGGCATCACATTTCTTGTCGAGAATAATATGCTTACAAGTTCCAGATTCGGCTTGGAAATTACCTCCTTAGGGCGTGCCGATTGCTTCAACGCAACAATACATTGTTGATATGTATGTGAAGCTTGAGAATATGCGTTTAGATTTTTTCAGGAAAAATCTAACGACTATACTGGCCGAACTGTACCAGGGTATTCTCGACAGCTTCACAGGTGGCGAGACAAGTGGTTCTAATGTGGGTCATCTGGTTATCTTGCCACCTTTTTTTAGGCGGTCTTAGGGATATGCAACGACGTTATTTAAACGCAATAAGTCTTGTGCAACACTTTGGGAAGCCAGATTTATTCATCACGATAACATGTAACCCCAATTGGCCAGAAATAAAGGCAGAACTTGTACATGGTGAGCAAGCACATAACATACCTGACTTGGTTGCTCGGATCTTCCGGGCAAAACTGATTGCTCTGAAAAAAAATTACAGAAGAGAACTGTTTTGGTGAAATTGCAGCGTTTGTGTACGTCATAGAGTTCCAAAAACGTGGCTTGCCTCATGCGCATTTGCTCTTTATTTTGAAGCACATGCATAAGATTAAAGATCCAGCGTCATTTGGACAAGTACGTTTGTGCTGAAATTCCAAGTATTGCTACTCCTTACTTGCGTAAAGTCATCCTAGCTCACAATATGCATGGTCCATGTAGCGCGGCTAATCCCGAATGCCCATGTATGAAACATAAATCCTTGTGGTTTTTGCAAATATGAATATCTTAAGCCTTTTACTTCAGACACAGTGTTTGCTCGCTGAAAGTGGGTACCCCCTGTATCGAAGAAGAGAACTGGTGAATCTGTTAAAATAAGGAAGTGCAATATGGATAACAGGTGGGTCATACCATACAATACTTACCTTTCTGCTCTTTTTGATTGCCACTTGAATGTTGAAGTTTGCTCAACTATCCAAGCCGTTAAGTACCTATACAAATATGTGTACAAAGGCATGATCGGGTTGCTTTCAATGTATCCGTAACTAATTCCAACAAACCACCTGATGAAATTGAACAGTTTCAATCAGGTCGGTGGGTTTCCCTTTGTGAGGTTGCTTGGAGAATATTTAGCTTTGATTTGTTTGAAATGAGTCCACCTGTTCTTGCACTCCAAGTGCATCTTCTAAATGCACAGTGAGTACAATTCAGGCCAGATGAACCATTGTCCATGGTAATTTCAGATGACAAGAGGTTGATGACTTCTTTGACTGAATTTTTCAAGGTCAACGCTGCAAACCCAGATGATCCGAAATATGTGTATCCAGAGTTCACCGAACACTTCGTATGGAAACCCTCAGCTAAAACATGGACCAAAAGAGTCTTGCAGAAAATTGTCATCGGTAGGATGACGTTTGTTTCGCCGTCAGAGGGTGAGCGCTTTTACCTACGCCTGCTCCTCGCACATGTTCGTGGGCCTACATCATTTGAAGACCTATGCATAGTGAATTGTCATAAATGTGCAACATTCCAAGAAGCTGCATTGGAACTTGGATTGCTCGAAGAAAATGATATAGTCCAAAAGTGCATGGAAGAAGCTATCGGTAGCCACATGCCTCGTGCATTGCGCCGTTTATTTGCAACAATCTTACTTTTTTGCAAACCAAAAGATCCAGCTTCCATGTGGCAACAATATTGTCCCTTTCTATCTGAAGATTTCAAACAACAACATATTAATCAAGGACACAAAGCAATCCAGTTAGCTATCAGGGAAGTTGAACATAATCTAGAAGAAATGGGCAAAAACCCTCAGAGATTTTGATCTTGACCAGTTTAAAGAACCTGAAACAGATGAAATAAGATGGGTAAAGGATATAGTTGATGCACTTGATGCTCATATACCTGATGCTTATATAGCAGCTCAGGATAAACTGAACCCCAAGCAAAAGAAAGCATTCGATTGTATAATGCACCATGTACAAACTAACACACCTGGTGCTTTTTTTGTTGATGGCCCAGGTAGCACCGGTAAAACATTTCTATACTGTGCATTGTATGCAGCTGTGCGAAAACTTGGCAAAATTGTGCTCCCAACAGCAACTTCAGGCATAGCAGCGTCAAACATTGCAACAGGGCGCAATGCCCATTCAAGGTTTAAAATCCCACTTGACCCCACCATTTCCTTGGCATGTAATGTTTCAAATCAAAGTGGCCTTGCTGCATTGTTAAGAGAAGCGTCTCTAATCATTTGGGATGAAGCTTGACAAGGGAGAAACTAGGTCGTTACTAGTCTCCTAAAGTCAAACAAAACCTAACTAGACCACTAAACTAAGTAGAGTGGTAAGCAAGGGTCATTCTTCCACAAGGACCGGAGGTCTCACCAAGGTAGAGTCGCTACAAGTAAGCTAAGTCGAAGAAATCGTCAAGTTTTGGTTGAACTAAGTGATTAAAACTATTGGAATCAAATTAGGAAAAACACTAGGAATGGGAAATCACCACAATCATAGTTCACATCCAACAACCAAATAGAGGTAAGGGGGTTGACATGTATTGGGGATATGCAAAGGGAAATAAACAAAGCTAAACACCTCTAAAATCGTTGTTAGGGAGTTTAGAGTCCTAATTATGGCAACAAAACCTATATTTCGAGGTGTTATCACCTAACTAGGCTAAGTTAGGAATTGAAATCAAACCCAAGTTAATACCAATCAACAAGTGATGTGTAGCAACTAATCAATCGATCATGAAGGTCAACCACATAAAAGTAAACCATTAAATGGGCAACAAAAGGATCAAAAGGCCAGGTGATGGAGCTCACATCAACTAAGTCACCAATCAACATTAAAGATTGAAATTGCATAAATCCCAAGCATAATCAACCCAATAAACTCTACTCATGAAAATAGGATGCAAACAATGATTGGGCTACTCCCAATCCTAGTTAATGAACTACTCACTACCCATTATACTACCAAACATCCTAAACATGGAAAAACTAGCAATAAATCACCAATCTAAAAATAGCAAACACCAAAAATCAAGACTTTAAAGCAAAAACAAAATAAAATCTAGTGAGTAAACAAGAAGAATCTAAGAAAAGATGGAAACTTTAATCTAAATTAACTACTAAGCATGAAGATTAAATAATGAAAACATGAAACTAACAAAGTAGAAATGCATAAAAACAATGAGAAAGAAAGAAAGGATTGAGAGGATTACTAAGGAAACAAGAAACTTCAAAGAAATTGTCACTTTTTCATTGATTTTCAATCTCCAAATTACACCTCTCGAGCCAAGTTTTCTCTCTTCTACACTAGTAAGCAAGATTAGGGTTCTAAAAATCTGGGATCCTTTCTAAAATAGGGTAGAGGAGTATTTATACCCCCCCTAATTACACGAGTCGTAAAAGAAAAGAAATCCGAAAAATGCCCAGCGAACAGAGGCCCGGGCGGGCTAAAACGGGCCCGAGCGGGCTCCATGGTGGCCTGGTCGGGCTAGTAAGAGGACCATGGGGGGACCAACCCCCGTCAAATGTAGGATCGTCAAAAGGGTAGGAAGGATCGCCCCTTGGATCGGTCCCACCCGACACCGTGTAGTCATATGGTGGTGGACGAGGGGGCTAAAAGGGGTAGGTCGGTTGACCACTGTTCCACCCCGAAACCGGCCCATATTGGGGAGGCATGTTGGGGTAGTTGACAAATGGCTCAACTAGACCTTGCTCCACATGATAATGAAAAATTTTATTTTGTTGGAGCATGATAGTGTCAATGTCTTGTCTCATCCTTTGGTATTGGTCATTGAGGTGACCAAACCCTTGGGATTGAGACAATGCGAGGTTGGCTAGGTGAGCCTCTATTGAAGACATGTCAAAAGAGGACTCACCTTGGCCGGAGGAGGGGACGGAACGGAAGGGAGAGGGTCGTGGAGGTGGACTATCATCACCACCTCCTTGGGGTACCTGCGGCCCTTGATCCCTAATGGTTCTATCAATGTAATAGGGATTGGGCGCGTCTCTCGTAAGAGAAGTGATAGATGGGTTAGGAAGGCGGCAACATGAGGTTTTCTCCGACCCTATTAAAAGGACGTAGGGACGGGTTTCATTGCCACCTTGGCGGATGAAATTAATCACCCGCAATTGCCGGATGTCTAGGAAGACATCCGTTGAAACAGGGGAGAGGGTGGCAAGCTCTTGATCAAGACCCAAATGACGGGCAATAAGTGTAATCATGCCCCCCATAACAATGCCGGATCGGTGTGGGGTGCCGTCCCGGTGTTGTATCATCCGAACTACAAATTGCTCGGCAAAGTTTATAGGGGGGGGATCTTGGTGCTCTTGGGTGCACAACCAAAGGGCCGGAATTTCATGTTCACTTGCCGCGCCTACTTCGGAACGGCCATAGACCGCGTATATCATCATGCGATGCACGTAGCGCATCGCAAGATGGATAATGGAGGATGATTTCTCATGACTCCGGTCGAAGTAGTCTCGGGAACATGTAATGCGGGCCCAAAACCTCTCTAAGTTAAAATCACCGAGAGTGTTTAAATCCATTCCCGCAGGGGAATTTGGATCCCACCCAAAACAAGTATTTAAATCTTCAAATGACATATCGTAATCCGCATTAAAGAGACGGAAACGAATTAGGGTCTCGCCCGTCTCATCATCCGTGTCACGTGATAATGTACTTAAAAATTCACATACAAGTGAGGGGTAAGTGGGAGCGGATTTGTTTAAGAATGAAGTCCACCCAATTCGTGCGCAAAACAAACGCACATCTTCATCAATGCCCAATGCAGTGCATGAGCGTTGATGGTAAAATTTTGTTGGTTTAAAATCGCGTTTGATGTGCGTCCGAAAAAGGCTTTTCTCGGCGGCGCTTGTAAGTGTGATATTGAATCTCCTCCATGGTTGGGAGGAGTCTTGTTGATGAGAGTTTGTGGTCGCATCTTGAGTTAAATTAGATTTATGGCTTTTAGACGGCCTTGACATTGTTATGAAAATCGAAAATCGTAAATTTTTGTTTAACTACAATGTCGAGGTTGTTTAATCACGTAAAGCTAATTCCCAAATTGCAATCACAAATTAACTCAACAAGTACAATGTCAAACTTTCAAAGCTAAACAAAAACACAAACACTAGTCTACAATTTCAACAAATCTCTAATACAAATTCCAACTAATCCACAAGCAAACCACACAAAACCAACAATTATTTCACAACTAAAAGGAAACTATAAAGAAAAACTAATCAAGGACTAATCCACAACTAATACCACAATCAAATCACAACTAATACCACAATCAAATCACAAACAATTATCTAATGTAGCATAATAATTTCAACTAATCAACTATCCTACACCACAATCAAGGGGAGCAACAATAATGGGGGAAAAACTAGATTATAACTAGGATATTGAGATGAAGAAATGAGAATAAGCAAGAGTTAGAGGAATTTGTTACCCAACAATGGAGAAATTCCTTGAAACCTTGCAAAATCTTGTTCTTTTAGCCCAAAATGTGATGCTCTTCTACCCTTGAAGCTTCCTTGAGTGTTAATGGAGGAGAGAGAAAGTTTAGGTTTAAGGGTTTGTGAAAGATGGGGATTTTGTGAGTTAAAGAGTGAAATTTGTTGGGGTTTTTGTAAAGAAGATGAAAAATGTGGTGATTTTGTGGTTTAAATGAGTGGATTTGATGGAAGAATGAGGATTTGAGAGTTTGAAATGTGAGGGTTTGAGGGTTTTTGAGTGGGAGATGAGTGAGAGAGTGAGGGAGATGAGTTGGGAATGTGAAGAAATGAAAAAGAGAGGAAGAAAGAAAGAGGCACGAGCCTCTTTTTTTTTTTTTCGGCTGGAGTGCAGCGCCCGGGCGGGCCCGGGCGGGCTTGAGGAAAATTACCGGGCGAGCTGATGTCTAAACTCGGGCGGTGCAGGGTGGGTAGGCCCGGTCTTGTAACTCGGGCGGGCGTCATTTTTTTCCAAGGTTGGCAGAATGTTCCGAGCGCGACCACCCGGGCGAGCAAGCCAATTGCCCGGGTGGGCTGATTTGCCCGGGCGAGCCACTTTGAGCTCGGCCGGGCTCTGGGCTCCTTAGCCATTCCTTTTATTTTATTTTTTTATTTTTTTTCTTCTTCTTTGCTTCTTCTTTGCTTCCTCTTTTCCCTTCCCTTCCTTAGCCTGATTTTTTTTTTCATAGTAAAAAGAGTTCCTATAACAATAAAACAAGAGTTAATGAGTAAAATTAGAAATTACTAAAATAGTAAAAGTAAAATAAAGTAAAAAAAGGAAGTAATGAAGAAAATAGAGTAGGGAATTTGGGTTGCCTCCCAAAAAGCGCTTGTTTTTAAGGTCTTTAGCTTGACCATGATGGAATGTGTGCTTCATGTTGTAGGAGGGGGAATGAAGGCCCTAAGGATGGTAGTAGAGATTGCTCTAACAAAGGCATCACCATAGTATTTCTTCAATCGGTGTCCATTGACCTTGAATGGGCTTTGGCTTGGACAAGAGATGGTGACCGAGCCATAAGGAAAGACTTCCTTAACATCATAAGGGCCACTCCATCTTGATTTGAGCTTTCCGGGGAAGAGCTTCAATCGTGAGTTGTAGAGGAGGACTTGGTCACCAACATGGAACTCCTTTTTAACAATGTGCTTGTCATGCCAATCTTTGCTCCTAGCTTTGTATATGGTTGCACAATCATATGCGTCCATGCGGAGTTCTTCAAGCTCATTAAGGTCAAGGAGTCTTTTGTCACCCGCACTCTTCAAATCAAAGTTAAGGGCCTTGATTGCCCAATGAGTCTTGTGCTCAAGTTCCACCGGAAGGTGGCAAGACTTCCCATACACCAACTTGTATGGAGTGGTGCCAATGGGAGTCTTGAAGGCGGTTCGATAGGCCCATAGTGCATCATCGAGCTTGAGTGACCAATCCTTTCTATTCCTATCCACGGTCTTTTCTAGGATTAACTTGATCTCTCTATTTGACACTTTGGCTTGCCCACTTGTTTGAGGGTGATAAGAGAGACCAACCCTATGGTGAACACCATATTTAGCTAAGAGAGCTTGGAATGACTTCTTAGCAAAATGGGAACCCCCATCACTTATAATGGCCTTGGGCACGCCAAATCGTGGAAAAATAGTATTTTTGAACAACTTAGTCACGACCTTTGAATCATTGGTTGGGCTTGCAAGACATTCAACCCATTTAGAGACATAATCCACCGCAAGAAGAATGTAGAGGTTGCCACAAGAGGAGGGAAAGGGTCCCATAAAGTCAATTGCCCACATATCAAATACCTCAAGCTCTTGGATCGTATTTTGAGGCATTTCATCCCTCTTGGAAATATTCCCGGTTCTTTGACAACGATCACAAGTTTTGACAAAAGCCCATGAATCCTTGAAGAGAGTGGGCCAAATCAAACCACTTTGAAGAACCTTGGCGGCGGTCTTGTTTGATCCCATGTGTCCTCCACAAGGGGAAGAATGACACATCTCAAGAACTCCTTTCATCTCTTCATTAGGAACACACCTCCTATATAAGCCATCGGAACACCTCTTGTAAAACAAGGGCTCATCCCATATGTAGTACCTTGAATCATGCTTGAGCTTGCGCCTTTGTTGTGGTGTAAATTCAGGGGGAATTGCACCACACGCTAAGAAATTCACAATATCGGTGAACCAAGGGAGGTCCTTGCTCTCAATAGCATATAGGGCATCATCACGAAGATCTTCATTGATGGGAGCATCATCCATACCGAGCTCCATAGGCTCTAACCTAGAGAGGTGATCCGCAACAACATTCTCACATCCTTTCTTGTCGCTCACCTCTATGTCAAACTCTTGGAGGAGCAAAGCCCATTGAATCAACCTTGGTTTGGCGTCTTTCTTGGACATTAAGTATTTGAGTGCCGAATGATTGGTGTACACAATAGTCTTGGACCCAACAAGGTATGATCTAAACTTCTCAAAAGCATATACAACCGCCAATAACTCTTTCTCGGTGGTTGTATAGTTGCGTTGCGCATCATTGAGGGTCTTGCTAGCATAGTATATCACATGAGTTTTCCCTTCTTTCTTTTGACCAAGTACCGCTCCAATAGCATTGTCATTTGCGTCACACATAAGCTCAAAAGGAAGTGTCCAATCCGGTGGTTGGACAATTGGAGCGGAGGTGAGAGCTTCTTTAATCCTACAAAAAGCATCTAGGCACACATCATCAAATACAAACTCACTCTCCTTTTGGAGAAGAGTGGTGAGAGGTTTGGTGATCTTAGAGAAATCTTTAATAAACCTCCGGTAGAAACCAGCGTGGCCTAGAAAAGATCTCACCCCCTTAACCGTAGTTGGAGGTGGAAGTCTCTCAACCTTAGCCTTATCCACCTCAATTCCTTGGGATGACACTTTATGCCCAAGAACAATGCCTTCTTGAACCATAAAGTGACATTTTTCCCAATTAAGGACAAGGTTGGATTTCTCACATCTCTCCAAACATTGAGTGAGGTTAGATAAGCAAGCATCAAATGAAGAACCACATACGGAAAAATCATCCATAAAAACTTCCATGGTATCTTCAATCATGTCGGCAAAGATTGCCATCATACAACGTTGGAAAGTTGCCGGTGCATTACATAGCCCAAATGGCATCCTACGATAAGCATAGGCACCATAAGGGCAAGTGAAAGTCGTTTTTTCTTGATCCTCCGGGTGAATGGGGATTTGAAAGAACCCGGAATAACCATCAAGATAACAAAAATAGTTATGCGCCGCTAATCTTTCCAACATTTGATCAATGAAAGGCAATGGAAAATGATCCTTTCGAGTGGAGACATTTAATTTTCGATAATCAATGCACATTCTCCACCCCGTAACGGTCCTAGTGGGGATGAGTTCGCCTACATCATTGCGACTCACCGCCATCCCCCCCTTTCTTAGGGACTACTTGCACTGGGGATACCCAGTTACTATCCGAAATAGGATAGATGATCCCCGAAGCAAGTAGTTTAAGGACCTCCTTTTTTACAACTTCCATCATGCAAGGATTCAATTTCCTTTGCCTTTCTCTTGAAGGTTTAGCATCATCCTCCAAGAGAATACGATGCATACAAAAGAGTTGGGCTAATCCCCTTCAAATCATCAATTGTATAGCCTAACACACTCTTATGCAATCGTAACACATCAAGCAATTTGGAGATTTGTTCTTGGCTCAATTCGGCATTTACAATTACGGGGTATGTAGAGGAAGGGCCAAGAAAAACATACTTAAGGTTCGAAGGTAGAGGTTTTAATTCTACCTCCGGAGCTTTAGTATCACTTTTTGAAAATTTTGCCTCTTCCTCATCAATAGCCAAGAACACATCTTCAAATGGTTCAAGAGTGGGGGTGGAGTCAAGTAGCTCAACTATTAACTTCACCTCATCACTTCCACAATCATCATCAACCAATGCAAGAGCAAGAAAATCATTATCATAAGCATGCATGGGTTGGGGAACATCATAATCAATCGTTTCAACTCTAAAACAATCTTCCGTAAATGGTGGACATTTCATGATTTGTGAGAGGTTGAATTCAATCTTATCATCTCCTACTCTCAAGGTTAGCTTGCCATTTTTAACATCAATAATTGCCCCCGCCGTAGCTAAGAATGGTCTACCTAGGATGATTGGAACATTTGGATCTTCATCCATTTCAAGCACCACAAAGTCCACGGGAATATAGAACTTTCCCACCCTAAGGGGGACATCTTCTAACTTTCCTATGGGCATCTTAACCGATCTATCGGCCAATTGAAGTGAAATGTGAGTGGGCTTCAACTCTCCTAGGTTCAATCTTTTGCAAACGGAGTGTGGCATCAAGCTAACACTAGCTCCTAAGTCACATAAAGCTCGGTCAATGGTCATGTCACCTATAGCACATGGTATATTGAAACTACCGGGGTCCTTCAACTTAGTGGGTAACTTGTTTTGAATTATAGCACTACAACTCTCGGTCAAGTTAATGGTGTCCACACTATCTAGGTCCCTTTTCTTGGATAGGATCTCTTTTAAGAACTTAGCATAAGTTGGCATTTGTTTTAGTGCTTCGGTGAATGGGATATTGACATGGAGCTTTTTCAAGGCTTCAAGGAACTTAGCAAATTGGTCATCAAGCTTAGAAGAAGCAAACCTACTTGGGTAGGGAAGCTTTGCTACATAAGGAGGTGGGGTGCTAGTGACTAGCCCATCATCTTTGGCTTTTGGTGGTGGGGTAGGAGGGTCATTATCTCTCTCATCCTCATCATCAATCAAGTCATTGGTCAATTGTTTTTCATCTTTCTTTACCTTACTCCCATTTACACTCACATCCCCCAATTGTCTACCACTCCTAGTGATTATAGCATGAGCTTGTTCATTAGGATTTACACCTTGACTAGGGAGTTGGGTAGTGGAATTACCTTTCATAGAACCCGCCATTTGAGCTAATTGAGTCTCAAGCATTTTATTGTGAACTTGCATTTGCTTTATGCTCTCTCTCAACTCACTAGTCTCTTTAGCTTGATTAGTCCTAAACGTTTGCATCATACTCTCTAGACTAGTGGTGGTGGTGGGCGGTCCTAATTGAAGAGGTGCTTGTTGAGGGGAGTTGTAGTTAGGCCTTTGGTTTCCTTGAAACCCGGGGGGAGGTCTAGCATTTGAATATTGGCCTTGATTAGGATACGAACCACGGTATTGACCTTGGTTGTATCCATGTTGGCCTTGACCTTGACTTTGATTAACATTTTGACCCACATTTTGAAATCCATTTTGATTAGAGTTTTGGCCTTGGTTCTTCCACCCAAAATTCGGGTTATGATGCCAACCCGGATTAAAGGTGTTAGAATAGGGGTCGAATTTTTGATTTAGGGCATTGACTTGTTCCATGGAGGAAGGAGAAGTGATGTTAGAGTCTACAAAGTTGCATTGGGAAGAATAATGGTCATATGCTCCACAAGTATCACAAAACAATAAATGCATGGGCATGTTAGTATGACCGGAATGGGGAGTGTTCCCATAACTATTCACATGAGACATGTTAGGAGGGGGACATGGGTTGGGATTTTGGAAATGACCAAGCATGGAGACATTAGATGAGGAGGGGGACATAGTAGATGATTTCAATTGATTAACTAAAGCATCTACTTTAGAAGTAAGTAAATCAATGCTATCAACTTCATACCTTCCACCTCTCTTGGAGGTTGAAGCGCGCTCCCCTTTGTTCCAATCTCGATCATTTGAACCACATGTTCAATTGCTCGAAGAGCTTCATCCGCCCCCTTCATCATTATGGGTCCACCCGCTCCCGCGTTTAGACTCATCTTGTTGTGAGAAGAAAGTCCACTGTAGAAACAATGGAGTTGCATCTCCTTCCCCATATCATGATGTGGACACTCCCTCAAGAGGCTTTTGAATCTCTCCCATGCTTCATTTAGACTCTGTCACAATCTTAGCTCTTATTTCGGCCGTCTTTTGCAAAGAATAAAATTGGCCCAAGAAAGCTTTGGTGACTTCTTCCCATGTGGTGAGTGAGTTAGGAGGTAAACCCATGAGCCAACGTGATCCTTCATCTCTTAAGGAGAACTTGAACATGCTTAGGCAGATGTAATCTTGTGTGACTCCATTGTGCTTCACCGTCGAGCAAAATTCAGTAAACCTCCTTAGGTGTTCTCGAGGGCATTCATGGCAACTACCCCCAAATTGATTGTTTGATATAAGTTGAATGAAAGTCGGTTTGAACTCAAAATCATTTGCTTGTGTAGTGGATGCAACAATGGCACTTGTTGGAGTATATGCCATAGGAGCACCATAGTCTCTCAAACTTCGGTTGTTTACTTCCCCCATTTCTTGCTCAAATTCCTCAAATTCCTCGGAACTAGAGGAACTTGTAGAACTTCGAGGACTTTCAATGGTGGAGGTAGGATGTGGTTGCTCTTGCACTCTCTCGCCTCTCAACCCTCTTCTTATAGCTTTTACGGTTCTCTCTAGTTCCCTATCAAATGGAATAAGGGGCAAGGCACGATTGCTTCTTGGCATACAAGACAACAAGGCTCAAGAGGGGTACTCAAACAACTAAGCAAGCAAAGGGCACCAACACACAAACAACAAAAGAACAAGAAAAGAAAAAAATAAAGACTTAGACTCACAAACAAAACTACTACTCAATGAAAATACACCGATCCCCAGCAACGGCGCCAATTTGACAAGGGAGAAACTAGGTCGTTACTAGTCTCCTAAAGTCAAACAAAACCTAACTAGACCACTAAACTAAGTAGAGTGGTAAGCAAGGGTCATTCTTCCACAAGGACCGGAGGTCTCACCAAGGTAGAGTCGTTACAAGTAAGCTAAGTCGAAGAAATCGTCAAGTTTTGGTTGAACTAAGTGATTAAAACTATTGGAATCAAATTAGGAAAAACACTAGGAATGGGAAATCACCACAATCATAGTTCACATCCAACAACCAAATAGAGGTAAGGGGGTTGACATGTATTGGGGATATGCAAAGGGAAATAAACAAAGCTAAACACCTCTAAAATCGTTGTTAGGGAGTTTAGAGTCCTAATTATGGCAACAAAACCTATATTTCGAGGTGTTATCACCTAACTAGGCTAAGTTAGGAATTGAAATCAAACCCAAGTTAATACCAATCAACAAGTGATGTGTAGCAACTAATCAATCGATCATGAAGGTCAACCACATAAAAGTAAACCATTAAATGGGCAACAAAAGGATCAAAAGGCCAGGTGATGGAGCTCACATCAACTAAGTCACCAATCAACATTAAAGATTGAAATTGTATAAATCCCAAGCATAATCAACCCAATAAACTCTACTCATGAAAATAGGATGCAAACAATGATTGGGCTACTCCCAATCCTAGTTAATGAACTACTCACTACCCATTATACTACCAAACATCCTAAACATGGAAAAACTAGCAATAAATCACCAATCTAAAAATAGCAAACACCAAAAATCAAGACTTTAAAGCAAAAACAAAATAAAATCTAGTGAGTAAACAAGAAGAATCTAAGAAAAGATGGAAACTTTAATCTAAATTAACTACTAAGCATGAAGATTAAATAATGAAAACATGAAACTAACAAAGTAGAAATGCATAAAAACAATGAGAAAGAAAGAAAGGATTGAGAGGATTACTAAGGAAACAAGAAACTTCAAAGAAATTGTCACTTTTTCATTGATTTTCAATCTCCAAATTACACCTCTCGAGCCAAGTTTTCTCTCTCCTACACTAGTAAGCAAGATTAGGGTTCTAAAAATCTGGGATCCTTTCTAAAATAGGGTAGAGGAGTATTTATACCCCCCCTAATTACACGAGTCGTAAAAGAAAAGAAATCCGGAAAATGCCCAGCGAACAGAGGCCCGGGCGGGCTAAAACGGGTCCGAGCGGGCTCCATGGTGGCCCGGTCGGGCTAGTAAGAGGACACCGGGCGGGCTCCATGGTGGCCCGGGCGGTGCATGGTAGATGGGCCCGGTCTGGTACCCCGGGCGTGCATTAAAATCCAGGCATGAGGCAGAAAGTTTGGCCGCTGATGCGCCCGGGCGGGCGACTTGGCCCGGGCGAGCCGTCACATAGCCCGGGCGGGCGCATTTGCTCGGGCGGGTTTCCTGGAGCTCGGGCGGGTGTCTTTGCTCGGGTGGTCCTTGAGCTTCCCGGGCAAACTCTTGCTTCCCTTTTTTGCTCCCCTCTTAGCTTGTAGAAGCTTGAGTTCCTACACATCAAAGATCAAATAGAAGAGTAGGGGAGAGGGATGCAAATACATGTACACACGTGCTAAGAGAGAGTTAGATAGAAAAAAAGCGAAATTAAGAGAAAAAGAAACTAAAATAGGAAATAAGTCAAGTAAAATAGCCTTAATACTACCCTAGGAGTGAGAGAAATCTCACTCATCAAAGCTTCATTGGCAAAAAAAGAAAATATTGAATCTGTCAATCTGTTGCTACACGACTTGTGTGATCCACATCTCCCAATTGGAGGTAAAGTTGTTGTCTTCGGTGGAGACTTCCGCCAAGTACTACCTATGGTCCCCAAAAAATCACAGAGGGAGGTTGTTGAATCAAGCCTTGTTTCTTCTGTATTATGGCCACGATTTAGGCGATTCAGCCTTACTGACAACATGCGAGCTCGTACAGATCCTGTCTTTGCAGATTTCTTGCTAACTCTTGGAAATGGCCAGTTACAAACTACTGAAAGTGCAAGGGTTCCAGTTCCAAGCCATATGCTCATTCCTTTTGACGAGGACAATGATTCATTGGGAAAGCTTGTCAAGAGTGTGTTTACAGAAATTGACGATGTCCCATTCTGCGAAGAAGCATTCACAAACCAAGCAATCTTAACACTAGTCAATGATGATGTTGATGAAATAAATGCTCGGCTAATTGAAAAGTTCCCAGGGGAAGCTTGAGTCTACAAGAGTTTTGATGCTTTACTTGAGGGTAGCTGTAATATATACCCACCTGAGTTCCTTCACACCCTCTGCCCAGGTGGAATGAGGCCCCATAACTTAGTTTTAAAGGAAAATTGCCCTGTCATACTACTCAGGAATTTGGCTCCCTCATCTGGGCTATATAATGGCACACGCCTAATCTGCAAACATTTCTTCCCTAATATTATAGAATGTGTGATTACAACAGGGCACCACAAGGAAGAACATGTTCTACTACCTCGTATTGACCTACGACCATATACTTCCTCCAAGTATCCATTTCAGTTTCAACGAAAACAATTCCCTATCAAACTCAGCTTCGCCATGACAATTAACAAATCACAAGGTCAAACATTCAAACAAGTTGGCCTATACCTTCGCCAACCTTGTTTCTCACATGGCCAGCTGTACGTGGGCCTTTCACGTGCATGTAATTCAAACCAAGTTATGGTCCTTGCAAAACCATCTCCACCTCACCAGATTGATAGCTTTGTTAAAATATCGTCAGCTTTGCGGTGTTGAAACTGGCTGGCATTGCATAGTCCATGTGCACCAAAGGTTGTGCACTGCTACACAAACATTCTAACATTTTAAACCTGTGCTTACTAATTATCCTTTTATTTTCCTTCAAACTTTATTGCAGGCACCTCAGTATGCTTGTTTTGACACTACCCTTTTGCCTGCATACTTGGAATCTTCTGAAACACTACTCCTTGCATTGGTGAGCTATGTTACTATATGTATATGTCATTGACTCGATTAGTTGTTGCCCTTGTGACTTTACATTTGGTTTCTTTAATTATGCATACCGACTGATGTACTTAATTTTTCCTTTACAGCCATGTATATTTTACCCGTTGTACGCGTTGGAAGTCAGAGAGGAGCTCTTTGTTTTTGGTTATTCATACTTAGAGTGAATGTTCATCCTAATCCATGTGTAATTGAGTTGATCAACAATCATGCATGACTATTAGACGTTTACTGTTTTGCTTGGTGAAATCTAGGCCTATGCAAATCAAAATCAATATAACTATGCATCATTTGTCTTTTAAAGTGGTGTAGCATATGCAGCTGTTTCGTTGAGGCCTGCTTTATTGTGATGGTGACACACCTTAACGTTGTACTATAACCAATCCATGCATTCCTAGGTAAACGTCAACTTAGTTGGCCAGCTTATACCTACGTTTTCATCTAAGTATAACTTTTACCCTTGAACGTCCATATGTGCTACGCATGAGTGGCACGGAATTGCCTTCGCCTGGGCTGGAAGATATGCCCTTATTCGTTTTATATCGTTGTTCGTAAAATTACATTTGCATATCTGTTAGTTAATAGTTGCAGCTGATTACACTGTTCATCTAACATCTAATAACAAACCAGGAATGCAACATATTTCCTAACAAACATACCATATCTTTTT
Organism: Beta lomatogona; assembly: GCA_947646795.1. Classification (NCBI taxonomy): domain Eukaryota; kingdom Viridiplantae; phylum Streptophyta; class Magnoliopsida; order Caryophyllales; family Amaranthaceae; genus Beta; species Beta lomatogona. Next base: position 8,613,718 of record CANSNZ010000927.1, on the reverse strand, counting down.
CTACCTTTGCAGCACAGGACCGAAGTTGAACACTATATTTCTTACGTGGCCAAACAGAAGTTTATTGCTCAAAGGATCATATACTTCCTGACATTTGGATCAGTAATCGGTTCTCTTTCAGTATTTCTATTATTGGTGATCTTTTAGAATTTCTATATTTTAAGGAGAACATATTCCTAATCAGACTTACACACTTTCCTTGACACATAATTGCACATATTATGTTGTTATTGTGTTACAGTTGACATAACAACTACGCTGCAACGACTTAGTCGGTGGCTAGAAACTACGCAACGAGCAGCTATAATAGCACAAGGTTATGAACTTGATAAGAAGTGTGAAATTCACCCCTTACATTGCACACATATTCCACAATGCCTTTGTAATTCAGAACAAACAAAATCATGTATTTCTAATTTCTATCCTCTGTCATATTACATCTATTTCTAGAAAAACAGTGGACAATGATATTCATCTAAAATATTTACTGACGTAACTTGCTTTCTAATGTCATCCTGCATTGGTCTTAAGGAATAGTATATGCAAGCAGGAAAGTAAAATAATGTATTTAAAAGTAAAATAAAATTACACTTGATGTGAATAGCTTCCACCTAATTACTGCCTTTTCTTGCCTACTCCTTCTAATGTGGTAACTTATTTGCTTTTACCTTCCCATTTGTACTTATATCTATTAATATAATAGATATCACATGGATCTGTACAAGTAAACCCCATTTTCTTAGCAAGATAGCATGCACACACCACTCCTACCATACTTGTTCCAACAGTAACCCGTACTTTTTTGCTTGTGACTTACCCCAAACACCATGCCTTTTCAGCCGTTTGTCTAGGGCTTTTCAGCACACCTATCTAGGCCATTGTATATTACTTGCACCCTTTCCCTTTTTTCCACAACCTCAACTTCAACAACAGGTATATCTTTTTCTCCCTCTCTTAGCCATTTCCTTGTTATACTTTCATGTTTGTGCTTCATTAATGGCTATATTTATTATGAAATTCTTAACTTGCTTACAACACTATCTACCTGTCATTATTTAACTTCTTATTTAACTTATTTCTTATTCAACTGTAAATTTATAGCTGCTTTACATCATCCACTTCAATAGCAGGTACACTATCTTACTTCTACCGAATATTTCCTTTGTCATAGTTCTATGTATTCCCTCTATTAATGGTTATATTTATTATGGTGTGCATGTCTTGTTTGCTATATTTGTTACATATGCTACTATTTGCCTATTGGTTTTGCTAATTCTTTATCCACATCTAACTGTACGAGGACATTTTGTGTTTCATTTTCCATCTTGACTGCCAAAATTTGATTATAAAAACAATCAGCTAACACATAATACCTTGCATTCTGGACTGTTTCCAAAACTTTTGAACTCTTGTGGTAAAATTTTGCTTTGTTGTTCACACTTTACCAATGAAACATACTAACTTATACTGGACACCATAGTTTACGCCTTATAGAAGTGTGTTACATTTCTTGTTAACACTAAGAATCAGATTAAACCACATAAATTTTCTGTATACTGCCATCCTGGACATGATTGGCAAAAAGTGAAACAATAATCCTTCCCCTGTTAATATTGTCCTTACATGCTACGATATAATTTGACTTAGAACATACCACATACTAATTAGGTGTAGGTAAAATTACTCTCCTAACCACCATTTAAAATAATTATTAAATTCACCATGTATGTCTACGCATTCGATTACTCACCTTTTATAACAAAATACATACCTAGCTAGCTAATCGTACGCACTAACTATGCCCCATTTCCCCCGAACTACCCGCTCAATTGAGTGATTACCATCTTTTCAGTCAAGTATCCAACAGAATAAATATCATAACTAATTTGTGTCCCTAACACAATAGGAAACTTCCATTGTTTGCCCCTATATTTGTGTCTGCCCTCCATCTAGCCATATATTCATGCTTGGTTGTTTTTATGAAGCATGATGAAACCTGATAAGGCAGAGAAGACTCACCTTGACAAACTAACGCCCACTACCAAAGCATACAAACACCCACTACCAAAGCATGCAAAGTGAGGGTCAAAGTTAAAGAGAAGTCCAGGGTGTTGATCTCACCTAACAAAAAAGCCAGATACCAGCAGCTTGTCCTAGAAGATGAAAAGGTATACTTAATGGATAGTTGATTTATAATTTATGCAAATACTTGTTCTAATAACTATGATATATTAAGTTGAACCATTGTACCTGAAATATTTGCACCGTACATCATTCATGGTATGCATGCAAACCTGAGCTTAGGAAAGCCATTAGTACCTACACTAACTATATTGGTATGTACGTATGCTATGTATCTTTTAAATCTAATAGTGGCATACATTTCCCTCTGTGTACCGATCTACATGGCAGGGAAACAAGATGCGGGGTGCTTTGTTTGAAAACCAAATAGATGAGTTTTCAAATGTCCTGAAACATGAACATGAGTATGAAATTGTAAACGCTCCACTCAAGCCTGTTCAAGCCCCATATGCAAAAAGGGATAATGATTGTCAGATGAGTTTTGGTGGACAAACAATCATACAACCAGTTGATCTTGCAGCCAAAGAAGTTCTCCCAAGTTATAGATCCATTGATGCTGTGCCACACACTACTGATGATGCTGATCGTTTTGGTATATGTACACTTCCTCAAACGTAATATCTTACCAAATACGTTTTCTACCATTACTTACCAGACTTGTATGCACACCCAGATGTGTTAGGAATTGTCCTCTTTGTTGAGAAACCAAGGACTATAACAACATCTTACGGGATAGACCATACAGACCGCGAGATCGTAATCACTGATCATAGGTTATTACCTTCCTTATGCATTTAATATATGTTGTGGGTGTGCATTTTCATTTAGAATACAAATTTGTGTATACTAATATTCCAGTCATACCCTATTCAGCCTTGAACAACCAATGACTATCTCCACCTAAAATGATTTAGCCCTCGAGGATTATACCACTATCAACTGCAGTGTTGATTCATACATTGTAATGGGATTCACAGCTTTGAAGGCAACAACCCACAAAGGTATTGTCATTGTCATGGCGTTTATTACCATTAATACACATACGCTTGCTCACCACCCTATTTGCATTGTTCAGGTTTTTCTTTGTCAACGAGCATGTCAACACGGTTCATTACAAATCCAAGTGATGAAAAAGCAGTTGCGCTCCGCACATGGTACTTATTTCCACTCGATCTCCTTCCCACAGCCAGCCAATCCATTGATTTGTGCTTGTGTCCACCTTCACATGGCTGCACACAACCATACTATACTATCAGCCCGCCGTGCAAGGGTTACAGCTGCTAGGAATCCAACTGGAGAAAGAGTCATACTAACAATTGGAGAAATAAAACTGAAAGAGGTCAGTGGTGACATGTTCACTATATAACACTCCCTGTTAGTTTAAATGTTTGAAACATGTGCAAACTGATAAACTCTTATAGTTTAGGAGTCCTTCATGGATAAAATTAAAGGTCAATCTCAATTGTACACACTTTGCCATTAATCTACCTATATATACACATTATGTGCAGGCCACTACCACACTCCAGGAAAAAAGGTACTGGTTGCGTGTGCATGTGCATGTGCCTGAACCTAAATAATCCATGATTGTTGTGTATGTTGGCTGCAACAAGTGTGGAAAACGCACTGAGAAACTCTCTTGGAGAATCGTTCTCGTGCCAATTCTGCCCCAGAGATGATTGCACAGCTACTCAAAGGTAAGTATAGCCCTCCTTTTCGACACCATTATCTAGCTGCCAGGTAATTATCTTACTTCTAATACTGAGGAAACAGAATTACATTCAAGTTTAATGCAGCTGATGATCCTGGTACAATGACATTCACAGTATTTAGCGAGGAATGTGCAACGCTGTTCAATCTCCAAATTGCAGATATATATACAATGGTGAAGGATGTGAGTTTTTTCTAACATATCTATTACTCACCTTGACATAGACAAAAATCCCATTCATTTTGCTCCTTCTGTTTGATTGTTTAGGTACCCTTGACTATTAATATATGAACAGGCAGTCATTGAAATAGACATACACAACTAATAGGCCCACATTATTTGCTACCTGATAACTTGTAATTCTGATGTTTATTTCATATTTGTGTTTGGCATATTTAGTTTACAGCTACACTATGACAATGTCCAATATCATTCACACACTTTATTTCCTTCTTTCTTAGCCAACTCCAGTTCATCCACAACAAGTAAAACACTGGAACACTTTCAGTTCTTCAGATTTAACGTGTTTCACAAACTGAATTAGCTCCGCTTTAAAACAAAAGAGACCTGCATTATCAATACCATTTTAATTAATTTCTGATTTCATCTTGGTTTGTTACTTGTTTATTAGGCTTATTCCTTCTTTGTGCTTGCTTGTGGGAGTTCTTACACACTTGTTAACAGACCTGCATCTTTGTAGGGCACTCTGGATTTCGACACCATTGCATAAACGATTAAATCAACGTACTTTTACCTTCAAATTGGGCCCGCTGCCACCCTATCAAGGAACCATTGTCTCAACTGGGTTCCAAAGGCCCTTTCATGGGAATAATTGGTGTACCTGCCTCGTGTAGACACAAGGCTTCTATTCGGAACACATACCCTTTTGTGCCTATAAGGTTTGTGTTCCTAGAGGACACCCTGCTTTTGTTGCGGTTTCGTTGTTCGACATTCTTATCAAGCAATTAAGTTTTTGTAACAACCAACACGCTGGTTGCCTGGCTTACGCTACACTGCTACTATCTATGCAGTGTAATACTATCTATGGTAAACTAAATTGTTTGCCCAACTAGCATGGGTCATGTAGTATGGCCATGCAAACAATTGCTGATTAACACTATGTATTTGCATTTTATATATCCACTACTACCATCTTTGCCTTACTATGTTAGTCATAGTATCTCGAAGCACTAGGCATATACTTCTATATGTTCTCTACTTACTCTTAAACATATGTCAATTGTTCCAACAAAGAACAAACTGACATTACAAGATTAACCATTAGAATACTTTTAACTGCTAGATCCTATATTACAGTTTCAAAATAACGATTATACAGCAAATAAAAATAAGAAACTACATCTAATATCCCATCACAAATTACACTAACCAAAACTTTTTCCGCTGCTTATCTCCTCCAATCAGCAATGGTAAATATACTTACATGCAAATATTGTTAGCTACAATATAATAACTAAATTAAACATGTATGCATTGTGATACTTCTACACTGACTATTGCAGCAGTTATGTAACCAAGCGAGGAAGAAAATATACAATCCTTTAACTGATTCAATTGCACCAATACCATTACATTCATATTGAACAACCAACGTTTAGACATATATTTCAAGCCCAATAATGCCAAGTTTTAACACTTACATTAAGCCCTGATGCATCTATTACTAAAGGAATGGAATCACACATATACAAAAGTATTCTCATTCCATTTATAACTGATGCCCTATGTTAGTTACCTACATACCATAAGGGCTTACAAAAAAACAAGGAAACAAAACCCTTGTCACATTCAAAATCCTAGTTACAACCATTACATTACCCACACAAAAAGCCCTTGTTACAATACGAGATTTCATTCCATTCCATTAGTATTAACCAACTAATTACATACATACGCAAAACGCTAAGTTCAACAACTTACTTCAACTGAAGGAATGGAATCCCACATTTACAAAAATGATTCTCATTCCATTGGCATTTTCACCCCTCCATTAGTTAGCTATGGATCCTACAGGCTAATAGATAAAAAAATATCAGCAACCCTCATCACAGTTGAACCCCCCACTACAATCCTAACACTAAATGCCCAAAACGAAACCAAAAACAACATCCATTTCAGATCAACTTGTAGCAGGGGTTCAAGTTGTTCCATCACTCATACTCGTCATCTGAGTCTTCCATCATCCAGTTTAGATACGCAACATCATTGTGAATGATGTCCCAACATATCCAGGCCTCAAAACGGCGCGCCCATGCCTCCACTCTATCTGGAATCCACCATTTCCAGTGCCACATTTCTTTCCATCTCTTGCACACCTGGGAAACAGTCCCTTTGTCCCTCCTAGAGAGCTTGGGGAACACGTACATACACATAATGTGCTCACTAAAGAGCACATCCTCAACAGACCTCGACATGGCCATTGTACGCCTTCAGCAAATAACAAACACCCAGTAAGATTCCCCAAATTAAAAAACAACTTTACAGCTAAATACATCCCCTGTCATAACTAACATTCAAGAGGTGTAAACATATTATGGTATATTTTAAAAAGCAATCTTTTTTACCCAAAACATTACACAATATCACAGACACACAATTACGCAAAAATAAAATATAACTGAACCTCCTCCCATGTTATACCTATCTGTAGCTAGCAAACACACAATACAGTACATAATTTTCACCAAGAATCCATTACCACAACTGGTAATATCGCACCCACACAGCAGATCACAAACTAAACAACCTATTAAACATATAAAATCACAAACTAAACAACTTATAACAAGATGAAACAATTTTCAAACTAAACCCCCCTCTCTAGTTGTAACTCGCTTTATAGGGGTAATCCCACAAGATGAGTATGAATTTTCAGCATAAATTCAAAAAAAAAAAAAAAAAAAAAAAACCAACAACATAACCACATAGGAAAGTATAATTTAAACAAGGCATCAACAACTTCGCACAGCTATATAATTTACATAATTCAGTAATAAAGCAAAACCCTAACTGGTAGACTTAAAAGAACTTGAAGATTTAAATGCATGAATGGAAACCTACATCACCTATAAGATTTTGTAGTTCTTTGCAGGCAAGTTCTTTCCCAAAAATCGCCTCTTTGCCACCTGACAGATAGTTCTTTCTGACAAGAATGAAAAAAGGAGGAACTAGAGTGAACTATTCAGTTTCCAAAATATGAGAGTGACTTAAGTTTTATGGCGCCATCTTTACGGGTCCCACCATGGCAGTATAAACGTTACAGTACGTTCCATATCTACTTAGTTGCAAATAAGCCAATTCAGTGCTTTTGGGCTTTTGACATCCTATTCACTTTATTTGGGGCCCATGATCAACCATAGTTATAAATAGGCACCCAAAAGAAGTATTGGTCCCTAAGCGGTACAACAACAAAAAAAACAACCAACACCAACCGGTCCACAAGTCAACAGTTTGGGTCTTGAATGTACCCTTAACTCCTAATAACCGCCTAAGATATTTGAAATCCCTTTGCCAACTAAAATAGTGGCTAAAAATTACCAAAACTATTTTTGGTCTTCCCATTTCTCACAAGTGCCTCTTTATTAATCATTTACAATACAATTATACCACTTACAACATTCCAGCTAAGATATCTTGGGGTATTTGCATTTAATTATTGAACTAAATAGAAATATGCATTGATTTTGTTTTACAAATGTTTACGGATTAAGTCTCATATAACCTTAATATTAATGGCATCTCTATTTCTACTTTGCATGTTTCATGAATCCAAATATATTTTAGATGTTGAAGTTATCTTAGTTAGAGGGGAGGTACTAAAGGCGATAATTTTGCTATGATGAATCCAAGGCTCGCATGTTTTGGCAACATGTAGATAGTGTTTTCTTGCGATGGTCGATAGTTGATAATATCAAATGTATACTTGGAAGACATAACCATTACTCTCTTAATAGTACTTTATGCTCGTGATAACTAATAGAACACACATTCCCTTCTTATTCACTGCAATAGTTTCGAAAACCGGGTGTTACAAATTATATGAAATCCTTACCTTCTTTCTGATTTCTTGCCATATTTTGATTGCAAAAGATACACATGTACCCTTATTTAAACTAATTAACCCTTATTTTGTAAACTAATGTGGATTCAACAATAAATTAAATTATACATGTTTAATGCCTTACTTTATGATCCCACCATTTCCTAGATATAACCCCTCACCATCCCAACTAACAATCAATGCATCAGTTCACTTTGAAGTTATACTAACTGGTCATCAAACCCCCCCCCCAAAACCCAGAACCCCAACTCCCAAAAAAAAACATCTATATCCTCCGCCCAAACTCATTATGTTCATCTTTTTTCCTCCCTCTATTCATCTCCTCCTCTCTCTTAAAATTCTTTGATCTCCTCATCTGCTTACCAAAAGTGGACGATGATAAATACTCAATCACTAAAAGACGCAGCCTCTGCTGCGAAAACGAAAGAGGAGAAGATGCTTTTCATACAGCTGGCTAATTCTATTTCGGATGGGAGTCCTTTTGCATGGAAGATATTTTACTCCGGCGAAGCATCCAATCTATTGAGCAAAAAATCCTACAAAGCCTTGGAGAAAGTAATGCAAACGGCTGAGGAAATGTTTAACACCCCCCCTTGTAAGTCCTCTACACCTAACCTTAAGCGTGTGCCTTCTGTACTAAGATCTAAGGGAAAGGGGGTAAAAAGTGGTGAACCTAACACTGAGGATGAGAAAAATAAATTATAGCAACCCCCATAACCAGGCCACCAATTGTCTGCGAATTGAGGGCGTTGGGTTCAAATGAAATTTATGCACCCAACAGGAAGGGCAAAGAAAATATTGTTGAGATGAAGATAAAGGTTGATAGTGAGTCGGATGAAAAACAGGAATTGCCTTGGGAGGGAATGTCTATAAGAAAACCTGGTTTTGAAGGGGAGGGGAATTGCCATGATATGTTTTGCGAGGATAGTGATGGCAATCTTCACCTTTTTAAAGTATATAAAGATTATGAGGAAGACTTTGATGACGATGGTCCTGAGATTCCTCTTAGTCCCTGTCGTGAAGGGGAGGAATTGGATCCAGATTATCATGCTTTCCTATTATTGCGCAAAGGAACTCAAAAAAGTACCTAAGGTTCTGCTGTCTTCCTTTGTCTTTTACTTTAAATTGTGATGATAATGTGTTGGTGGTTTGTGATTATTTGTTGTTATCATTTGTTGTTGGTATAAATAATATGCTAATGTATACTGAATTGGAAAACAACCAAATTCATATCGACTCCAAGATAGTTTGTCTGTGAGTATTTGTTGTTATCATTTGTTTAGCTGGTATACTATCTTGCCCCACTTGTATCATAGTTTGATCCGTATTTTTCCTTGCCTGCTATTTGTTTTGTGTTAGGGTAGGTAACATTCGTATAAGCTAGGCCTTAAAACACCTCTTAGCTTGTGCGCAAGCAATCTTGGAAATGAAAAACCAAGGTTCTGTTTTCTTCTCAGTAGTTTTTCAATATGGCAAGGTAGTTCTTGTTAAAAGCTCTGGGGAAAACTTTGTGAGTGATGATTAAACAATGTGACTATTTTATAGAGCATATAGAAAGTATATGGCCTCCACCGAAACCTCCTCTTAAGCATCTCCTTACAAATTTCACATGTCCAAGTTAACAAAAATATCCAATTCTTGGCAAATGCATGAAAAACTTTCAAAAACTTAATGACATCTTGCTATGGACATTAAAGGAACTCGTAGACATGTTCAATCGACTTGAGGGCAATTCTTTTAGAAGGCAGAGAAGTATGTTACAAGAAGTTTAAGTAGTTGATAAGTGTGTTGGAATTGTTAGTTAAGTTTGGTAGTTTGTTGCTAACAGTTTTATTAAACTCTTAACTCTAAGATATCCCCTCCTCAAATATGCTGTACTTTTTACAATTACTTGTGGCATAAAATACTTTGAATTTAGTGGAACCGCTTCGTGTATGCAACCTTGTCCCTTAAGAGGAGGAGGCTATGTTGGTTGACACTTATTACAGAATAATTTAACAATGCCTTTTTAATGTAAATAGCTGAAAATCAATTGTAGTTTGCGAACTACATTTAATTAATGAAAAGTGAAGAAGGTCTGCAATGGATAAGAATTCAGAACCATCAACTGCTCCATCTTCCATGCTAACTGAAATGCAATAATTCTTTTTTTTTTTTTGCTTTTCTTCCTGTTGTACAAAGAGATGTGTATCTCTTAATTAAGTATGGTGCTATGAGTAAGTGATAGTTTTTTGGGGGTGAACAATAGAACTTCAGCATCTACTTTCTCTGGTTTGTAAATGTCTACATAGGTACTGGTTGTGTAAACTTAGCCTTATGCATTTTAATTTTTGCATCTTTTACCTCCAAAAAATGGTTATGTTCACAGAGGTGATGGTCTTGTGCACCTGCCCTTTTGCTTAAATCACTTATGCTAATACATGCATTTAGTTATTCACCACTATTTATACTCATACGTACATTTAATTATTCGCCACAGTGCCTTTTTATTCATCATCTTCAATACAATTATACCACTTACAATATTTCAACTAACATATCTTGGGGTACCACGCTACAATGTTTACTAGTATACCGTATGATTCTTGTGAGTATGTCAATGTTTAAGTTACCTAATTTATCAACTGGGAAAATCGATGAATCCTCAAAAATAGAGGGCAGATATTCAAAGGGTAGAAATTTGGGTCAATTTTGGGAAATGATGATTGAGATGTTACCTAATGATCGTGCATTTGATGTGTTTGTGTCCTCTGAAAAGGCCTTTGAATGTGATTTGATATTAATAAGGGAAGATGAAAGGTTTTCCCCGATTGCATGATTCGACATCACTTTTAATCTGATTGCATGATTAGACATCACTTTAAATCTCATTTTTTTGTCTTCTTGTAGCTGAAAGACTTCCCGCAATAGCTGCTCAATGGAGAAGAATTCAGAATCACCAACTTCTACATCCTCCATGCTGACTGGAACACAAGAATTCCTGACTTTATTGGTTTTTTTTGGGGCTGTACAGAGAGATTTGTATATTTCAAGTAACATGTGTAAGTGATAGTTGTTTTTTTTTTGGAGTGAACAATAGAAGTTCAGCAGCTACTTCCTCTGGCTTGTAAATGTCTAACTAGGTGCTGGTTGTGGAAACTTAGCCTTCTAAATTTTAACAATTGCATTATTTGGTTCCAAATAGGTGCTGGTTGTGGAAACTTAGCCTTCTGAATTTCAATAGGTGATGGTTTTGTTAACCCACCATTTTGGTTAAATCAATCATGCTAATACTTGCATTTAGTTATTCACCACCGTTTTCGCTACCTTCGAGGCTTGCACTAACAATGGTTATATGCATGTATGCTATGCACAACCACTACATGTTGTGATTATTAAAGAACAGACTCATACTTTATAGACTTTTAAAAAAGACTCAACTACATATTACATAAAACACAACGGGTTGCTACAATAAGAGATTTCATTCCATTCCATCGATACTAACCAACTAATTGCATACATAGTACGTGAGCACATACCTGCTAAGTTCAACAGCTTATATCAAATTAAGGAATGTAATTACACATTTACAAAAAATATTTTCACTCCATTCTCAAATGCTGCCCTACATTAGTTAAGTACAGATCCTTATGGCTAATGGAAAAAAATCAATAGCCTTTGTCATAGATGGATCCCCATGGACATTGACGCATACGGAGATTAAATCAACCAAGCACATAAATCATTAGTTGCTGCAGACGCAATACTACCCCGTGGACATAAAATTAATGAACAAGACAAATAATTACCCACTTACAAGCACACCTTTTCGTTAAGCATGTTTAATGCAATTAGGTTGTACAAAATATACAGATTTCACTATCTTGGGGTGCCATGCGCGTAGCGCGTGGTGCAACAACTAGTCTATACAAATATATTAAAAGACTTTCCTACCAAAGGAACGGTGCAACATGACACTCTCCAATGTATGTGCCACGTGGTACACTCTTCTCAAACTTCTAATACACATGTTTAATGATATCATTATCAAAGATCGGACACATGACCTTTGAAATGAAATGTGATAGTTTAAGTATTTCACCACCAATCCACTACAATTTTAATCTTTATTGTTTCAAAGTAAAACATAATAAAGTCTTATAATTATATGTAACTATAAAGCTGACATAGACAAAATTTTGACCTCTAACATTTCTATTAAGGTAATAACATTTCTATTAAGGTAATAACATTCTCTTACCCAAATTCCATTGACATTGTTATTTTTATCCCCAATTCCTTGAAAGTTTTTTTTAAAGCAACTTATAATGTCGTAATGTCCATTTTTCAATTTCGCACTAGAAAGAAAATAACAAAAAGCTAATAAAATCAATTATGAAACTTATGAATAATAATATATTTGATAATTGTAACTGCCAAGCGCATCGCCTGGGCCAAAAATACTAATTTGTGAGTTAATTAAAGACAAAGGAAATATATATATATATATATATATATATATATATATATATATATATTTACACATTGATAAAATATTGTTGGAAAATTTTCCATTAAAGGAGCTTAATGTTGTAGAATGTTGATGATAAAAACACAAACTGAAAACTATAACACCCCCACGACCCCTCCTTATATATACTAGGAGAAATTATGGGAGTTGTTATGCCACGCATGATAATACGTAAGGCTAATCAGAGAATACAGCGGAAGTCTTTTAAAATAACTGGAAATACTTTAACACAACTGAAATAAGAAAGTACGTAAATGAGTTACAAACTCGGAAACTATCCCATAATAGTCCCATTTTCAAAACAAGTCAAACCTTGACCCCATTGGTCAAGTAAAGTTAAACATATAATTCAAAATAACTTAAATACATAAGAAAGTATTCGTGTGCTAAAATTCCCATCCGGATGCTCATGATTCTCATGCACATCAAGAACTTGTACCTGAAACTTCTCCTCTAAGCTCTGCTCGCCAAATGGGTCATCACAGGGTCGTTGAGGAAAAACAACAACCAAAAGAAAACAAAGAAACACATACATCAGCAACGCTGAGTACATAACACTACTAAACTAATGCAAATAATGATGCATGCAATCCTCAAACAACTTCGGCTTGCTCTTCTTATGATACTACATGCGACAAGCACATAACTGAACTTACTAAATACCTTCTTTTATTATTATTTGGCAATGAACGGGCACCGTCATCCTCTTGGAATCATACGGGCTACTATTCCTTGTGTAAGAGATCCCACACCTCTTGAACTTTAAATAACTTGACTTGAGAATTTTAAGCTTGTTAGTAATGAAAGAGGGTGAGAGTGGGCCTCTAGACTCAACATCTCAGAGACAAAGAATATGAGTGACGCCTAGTCCACTCAAAGATCTTGATAATTGGAATTCCATAAACTTGCTTGATAAAATAATAGTGTTAGCATCGTCATGCTAAGCTATATGCAGGAGTGTAGTTTCACACTAACTCCCCCCTTATGTTCAATACTCATGGGGGATCCATCCCAAGAGTTTTATTGCCAAAGCCCATTATGTGAGACACAATCACAATAATAATACATCTAGCAAATAAATTAATTTCTTATCTTTCTTTAACAAGTGAATGCAACAAATACCATAAATAACTCGATTCTAAATCCTTTGAGACCTTGCTCATCTTGTTACTTTAATGACTCCATGAGTCCTTTCTTACTTCCTTAAGGATCCACGATCCAATCAATTGAGTCCTTGCTCAATGATTCAACTACTTGTGAGACCTTGCTCAATAACTTTAAAACTTGTGAGACCTTGCTCAACAAAATATATAACTTCTAATGAGACCTTACTCAATAAAATATATAACTTCTCATGAGACCTTGCTCAATAAAATATTCTCATGCAAGCCCTAGCTTCAAGAATAATTTTAAATAACTTTAATCATGCTCAAAAGCAATTATCATCAATCACATGTTTTTCAAATATAGGAATAACTCAAAAGTTCCATTCCTAATCTCCTTTCTAAGTTCTCAATATGTACTCAAACAATTATAAGACATAAGCATCTCCTTACTCCTCATGCTCAATAAATAAACCTTTAAACACTAAAGTCAAAGGTCAAGTGTATGTACCTTGATAACACACAAAAATCAACAATTAAAAGCTTCACTTGCTTCTACTATGCTTGAAACCTACCATCAACAAAGTACTATCAATTAGTACTTACCAACAACAATTCAAGGCTACTAATAAATAAAAATCAGCACTTTTAAAATTAATAACAAAGCTGATTTTTTTCCTTAAAAATGCTTTAAAACTATTTTTGAGTCATAAACTTGAAAACCTTTACTAATAGGCAAAACCCACTATAAACTAATACTTAAAACTTCATAAAAATTACCAATTTATTAATTTAATTACTGTTGTAAATTCATTTACTAAATAATAACTAAAAGAAATTTTTTTTTTTTTTACAAGTGGTTCGAAAACCACAAATCTTGGCAAACCACACGAACCGGGCCACCACGAGCACCACCCGCACCACCACCGGCGAGGCAGTGGGCTGGGCGGCACTCGTTGTGCCCAGCTGCTGCCACTGCCGGCACGGTAGTGGGACAGCCAGCATTCGCTGGTGCCCAGCCGGCGCCCCACCACCGACGGTGGCCGGAAAAACGAAGCCCAGATTTTTTTTTTTAGATGTGGTTTGAACACCACTGTCCAGCAGCTGCCACCACTGCCAACACGGCAGTGGCCCACACAACTCACGTCACAGCCCCGCCGGCGAACCACCACGTGGTGGCCGGAAAAACATAGGGGAGAGAGAGACCCGAAAATGAAGAGGAAAGATAGAAGAAAATAAAATCAGAAAATTCAACCTCTTGCTTCCCTTTGATATTTGCAAGATCCTCTTACAATTTTTCAAAAACAAAACTAAATTAAACTTGAACTTTGAAGGAATTACTTGAAGAAGAAGAACTAGAGTTTGAGAGAGGAAGAAGGAGTCTTACTCCTTTGTTGAAGAAAGTGGCTGGTGAAATGGATGGGAAACTTAGGGTTTCCTTCTTTTTTTTTTTTTTTTTTTTTTTTTGTGTGTGGTCTTTTGGGTAAAAGACTAAAATACCCTTACTCATCAAATTACCGAAATACATTTGATGATAAAATTGCGTAACTAATCTTCCTACTAATATAACTAAAATACTTTCTTGAAAAGACTAAAACGCTTATTTGTGAAAATACTCAAATACTCTTTTGGTAAAATGACCAAAATACCCTTCTGCTCCGAAATACTGAAATTAAGTAGCTTTAATAATTCAAAAATGATTAAAACTATTTAATTAAATAACTTAAAAATATGGAGGATTACAAAAACTGTCAAGCATTATTTTCCTGGCTCACTTCTTCAGCAAGAAATGTCCGTTTTATATCTAATATGGAATTTTTTTGTTGATGCCAATTTTCAATGGTATAATTAACAAAAGAAAAGGTAGTATATTTGATCATAAATATAGTACTTAAATTAGAAGACCGTATATGAAAATTAACATAACACTACTATTTATGAGCAGCATTTAAGCCCCGTTCTTTTGTACTGAGAGAACTTGAACTTAACTTAACTTAACTGAATTGAATTGAGAGTAACTGAAATGCAGAGAGTAACTGAATTGAATTGAATGGAACTGAACTGAAAATAAGTCCAAAAATACAGGGCCTTATGCAAGGATATTTTTTATTTCAGCGTACTTCCTCCATTCTTTTATGCGTGCAACCTTTTAAAGTTCACACTAGTATTTTGGCCCGAGCAATACCTCGAGTCAATTATAGTAAACAAATATGTTATTATTCATAAACTTCATAAATCGTTTGTTACTTTTCGTATTTTTTTGTCCATTGGTTAATGCACTATTGGAGTTTTCCTTTCAAAAAAAAAGTTAAATATAATTATTATAAGACTTTATCATACTTTATTTGAAATATTAGACAATAAAGTTATAGTGTATTGATGGCTAACCTCTCAGTTTTCATTTCAAAGGTCACATGTTCAATCCTATGTAGTTGCACGGTATTACATATTAGCATTAGAAGCTTAAGCAGAGTGGTACGTGGCACATAGGCTTCTTTAGAAAGGCCTCTTAATATATTTGTATTGATTGGTCAAAGCATAACTTTGACCATAATTTTTTTTAATATTTAATTAGTAATGTGAAAATTAGTTTTCTTTATCATATACATTAAAACTACTCCACAGCACATTACATGATACTACCTCTGTCCCAGAATAGTCTGAACACTTTCCTTTTATGTTTGTCCCAAATTAGTTTGAACACTTCCATTTTTGGCATGGTCCCACCATTAATATATTATTTCTTTTACACATCTTTGGCCCACACTTCAGCTTGTATCAATAAAAGTTACCCAACTTTCTCTCTCCTCTAATAAAAAACACCCCACCAACTCCTATCACATCTACTTTTTAAATAAAATAACATTTGATAACTACACCACAACTTATCACCTTAAATTACGTGTCCCAACAAGTGTTTAGATCTTTCTGGGATGGAGGGAATAACATTTATTTATACATGATATATAATATATAATAAAACTAAGTCTATAATGTAAACATTGCAATCATAAAGAAAAGAGCACATACTATCATACTCCCTCCATCTCCCTTAAGAACAATTTGGCTGGCAACAACTAATACACTATTTTGACCATTAATATCTCTAACTTTCCATTAATAAAAATTTTGAAAAAATTAATATGATAAAAATATCGGATATTTTACTAGGTTCCCCTGAGTTTTTATGAATATTCATAGCGTACCCTCACAGTTTAAAAAATGCACAAGGTGCCCCTAATGTTTTAAAAAATACATGACTTGATCTTGCCGTTAAGTTTACGTCAATTCCGTTAGTCCAAAAGGCCAAATTATCAACCGACGGCCTAAAAACCCCTACTCAGCCTTCCATCCAGCCACCACCACCCCCTGAAGCCGCCCCCTCCTATCCCCCAGCCCCCGAAAACCTCCCTCATTCCCTTCTCCACCGCCGTAAACCTCCCCCTCCCCTTCCTTAGCCCCGAAGACCTCCCCCTAACCCCGAAGACCTCCCCCCCAGCCTAGAAAACATCCCCTCCCCTTCCCCAGCCCTGAAAACCTTCCCTCTCTCCTTTCCCACCGTCGAAAATTGCCGCCCTCCCCTTCCTCCAGCCCCCAAAAACCATCCCCTCCCTTCCCCTTCCCCTTCCCCTTCCCCTTCCCCTTCCCCTTCCCCTTCCCCACACATGGGGGGCGGTTTTCGGGTGCTGGAGGAAGGGGGAGGGGGCGATTTTCGGTGGTGGGGAAGGAGAGGGGAAGGTTTTCGGGGCTGGGAAAGGGGAGGGAGGAGGTATTCGAGGCTGAGAAAGGGGAGGGAGGAGGTTTTCGGGGCTAGGAAAGGGGAGGGGGAGGTTTTTCGGGGTGGTGGTGGCTGGTATGGTGGCATGGCGGTGGTTGGGGTGGCTGGTAGGTGAAGAGGGGGTGGGGGATTTAATTAATTAAGGTTAATGAGGTTCAATTGGAATAAATTAGGTTTAATTAAAGTTAATTAGGATTAATTAGTATGAGACAGAGGTGCGTGATTCAATAGAAAAGCATCTTATTGGAACATATGAACACAAAGACATGAACTGGGCAAAGCTTCTCTCTTCTCTCTTCTCTCGCACTCTGCAAATGACACTCTCTTAGACCATCTCTTATAAGTTACAATCTTGTTCAATAACGATGTTTAGATCACTTTGATTATACTACACAGAAAAATAAAACTACCCGACAAAGTATACTAATTTAATTTACACCTTATAAGAATTTCTGGAAGAAGAAATGCTTTCTGGGCAGCTGGCGGTGGGACCCAGTTCGAGCACCATATTCGGCGGCTATGGTGGATTGCTGTTGTGGAGCCCATTACGGTGGCGGCGGAGGAGAGATGTATTCTTGGTTTCAGCAATTGATGATATCAACAGGCACAAGAAGAAGCAGCAGCAGAATCACTATGCAATTCTGGGGATTTCTCCTTGTGCTTCTCCTACTGATATCAAGAAGGCGTACCGCCTTCTCGCCCGTAAGGTACTATCATTTCTCTCTTTCTTCAAGGTATGAGGTTACTTTGATTGCAATTGATCAATTACTTATTGAATGGGAACTGATTTTTGTCTGTTTGGATTGGGGGAATTTTAGTGCAATGAAATTGAAGTTTGAAACTTACTATTTGTTCAAATGCCAATTCTAACAATAATTTAGCTGATTAAGGATCAAAGTTTATCATGTTATGAGGAGATTATTTATGTGGGAAATCAGGGAATGGCTTCCTTGGTCTAGCAAACTGAAATTTTGGACAAGTGACCAGAATAGAATTCGAACATATTGAAGATGTTTTACATCATTGCTAGTAGGGAGAGATGCATTCACGGACTAGGCTCATCGAAGCACTCAGCTATTTGGAAAAGGTAGTATGGACTATGGCATAGTGGGATATGTATGCAATGAGGACTAGTTTCTTACGGTCAATGGCAATTGATGGAGGGAGTATCAAGTATGTGGTATTGGAACTACAAGGGTGGGAATAAGGGCAACAAAAAGTAATAAACGATTTGTCTTGACAAGGATTTAATACCTTTTGCAATAATTTAGTCAGATTATGCATTTACTGACTATTTGATTATCATACGCATTCTTTTACTCTTTAAACACAAACTAGCAGTCTGTAATCTGTGTAGTTGGTGATTTATCTTAGATTTTCATGTCTGTTTGTTTTGTATAGTCGAGTAAAAGCTAAGAGAGAATGATGATATGATGACTGTGTAATAACGGAATATGTCTACCTATGAAGTCCAGATAGTGTTCTTCTCAAGTGAAAGCACATCATTTTAATTTATTTTTATTGTGCAATTGAGTTGGGAAAACCTGAGGTTGCTAAGCAGTGAAAAGAATTCTTAAAAATGTTAGTTTTTGATTGCATTATTGCCACTTAACGAATTAATTAAAGTGAATAGGTCTGTGTTGTTTTCTGCAATTGTTCTTTTATTTTTGTCATTAACTTAAACGACATGATCTTCCGATGCTCATAGTAAATGGTTTAACAATTTGCAACTAGAAGCTCTCGATGTAGTAATTTTCAGTGACTATAATTGTAATTTGTTGTAGACTTGTAATAGTGAAAAGGTTTTCCATTTTCCTTAATTTGGAGTTACTATAAATGTAATTTGTTGTAGACTTGAGATTGTTGAAAGGTTTTCCATTTTTCCTAATTTTTCCAAAGGAGGAGAACTGTGAGTCTCTGAGGCCAAGATAGGCATGTGGAACCTAAAATAAACCAGTAAATTGTGGGAAGACTTTAGATTTTTGTAGAATGGCCATCACCAATACAGTAATTTTTAAAGAAGTCTAATACAGCTCTCCGGAGCATTCGGATCTCCTCCCAAGTCTATCATGGTGCAGTTAGATGCATAACAGTATTCCTCTTCCCTGTCTTTTTTCTCCAGGGGGTGGGGGGTCTTATTTTCTTTCAAGCTCCTAGCTATAAAAAGGGCTCATTGAGTAGCACATTTTATGTGAATTGAAGCATGTGAATGTCGAATTAATGTTGCGGGCCATTCCAAAAGTTCCCTAGAATATGTAAAGTAGCATGAAAGTATAGATAGGAGGGGGAGGGGACTAGGGAGAGATATATAGAGAGAAGGAGCTGAAATGAGAAGCAGGCAACAAGCCAGTGAAAGTAGTATGAGAGAGAGAGAAGAGTGCAGGAGAAAGAGAGAGCAGACTGAGAAACTTGTATGTCCTTTTGTTGTCAGATAACTGAAAAGTAGGGGGGAGAAAGCAAAGAAAGGACATTTAATATATAGGACACAAGCTCTTGTTCATGTTCTCATCTTACCAGAAACCTGCCTTGAGCGGTTAAACGCCAAACTTGTCAAAATTCAAAAATGCTTATGTAATTCATTAATCAAACGCCAAACTTGTCAAAATTCAAAAATGCTTATGTAATTCATTAATCAGAGACAATTTGGAGAAGGCCAAATTGTTTCTCCTCATTAGAAATGTATTGCCACGACAATGAGATTAGAAACCTTAAGAGATTAACTTCTCTTTGTTCTCATCACTTGACTTTCAAATTTCTCTGCAATACCCTTGTTTGGACCTATGTTGAATTGCCATCATAGTATTTGCTGCCTGAAATTTCTGTTACTCGGAGTGGTTCTTAATGTTGGGAGAAATTGGGTTTAATGGGATGCCCGATTGTTAGGAATAAGTATCGTAGGCACTAACATATCAAGCAATCGAGTAACAGATAGGTTTAAAAAACAGGTTTAAAAAATTAAGCAATGAAGATTACACAAGATTTAAACCACAATACTGCACTAGGACTTTCAATATGAGATGATGATACTAGGAGACAATTCGATCTCTCTAGATTCTAAGCTCTCTTTAGAAGTCTCTCTAGATGAATTTCTATCTCACTTATGGCATACATAATAAAACAGCCTCAAACATATTTACACAAACATAAGCCGAATAAACCTAGGAATCCGCGTAGGAAAACCAACCTGACGAGTAGCCCGGGAACCGCCCGTCAGGTTCCACAACGCCCAGGTAAAAACCTACTGCCCAAGGCAGGAACTCCCAGACGCAAAACGCTCACCCGAGCAAGCCACTGCCCGCCTGGGCCCAACACCAGCCTGCCGAGGCAGTGGTCAAGCCCGCTCGGGCCCAGCTTGCTTGTTGCTGCTCTATTCACTGCACTTCATCGCGTCGCTGTGGCTCGATGCTCGACATTGCACGCTTGTGGACTACTCTCGTCGACTCTCCGATTACTCGCTTCATGTAATATGTCTTCAACACATACCCAACACCAAGTACCATGTTCTGCATCTGACCTAACATTAAGAAATATTTGCATGCGGGATCTGATGACTAATCCAACTTAACTTTTAACCACTGCTAGTTCCAAGTCCAACTATAAGTTAAACCTACATATATTTCATGTTGTGTTGTATTTCTTCTGGCTCTCTATATTGTCTCCTGACTCGACGTTTTAATTCAAATGATAGAGATTAAGAAGCTACAGGTCCCGTCACAATAAGAACAGTTGGATATATATATGCTACTCCCTCCCTGTCAAATAACTTTTACACTTGCAAGTCTTGGCACATAGGTCCCGAGTCCCGACTATTTCTCTCTTCGTTCTAAAAGCAAGGACTCCCTTCTCTTTTCGATCTCTCTCCTCTTCCTTAATAGATGTGCCTAAACCAAGTGTAACACGGATTTTAAAACAGAGGGAGTATAATACTATAACCTCCTGATTAGTATGTGGAATGACTGAAGTGTTGAAGGATTGGATGACGAGAAAGGCTTGTTGTTAGCTGTGAATCTTTTCTTTGAAGTTAAAGGGTTATATTGGAAGAGATTCTGAAATTTTCCTTTGGAAAAGAGTCTTTTGGTATGTATGAAGTTCTTTGACTTACTCTTTGTCTAGTCTGTTTAGTACAGCCAGGGAAAGTCTTATTAAGGGTTTGACAATATTTGTTGCAGTAGATTTTCATTGATGCTGCAGCTGGGAAGAAATGTTCATGAACAGTTGTCAGTTGCTGTTTAACTTGTCCTTGATGTAGAATTCCATGACAGCTTCATCATAGAATTTTATTGATGGTAATAAACCATGCTTGTAACTGAAACTCGTCATTTCATATCTAAGGTGGGTTGGAAACTAGACCACACGCTTTAAGACCTTTATACTTTGTGGATTGCATTTGTGGTGGACCAAAAACCAAAGGACGCATAATAGGAGACAGTGCATAATAGAATTTTTTTACCTGGTCTTTCTTGTGTGAATTGTTTATATTTATTTTTCTGTCAACATTAAGAAATCAACATAGTAAGCATGCTTAGTGGGTTAAGGTTTGAATAGTTTGTTGGACACAACATGTTTACCCTGTAACTTATGCTATGTAATTTGGTGACTCGTATTGATAACAAATCACATTTGGAGACACAATAAGCTCGTCTTGCACATTGTAGAAACAACTTGTTTCTGAGTTAAATAGAATCCCAAAGACTACTATTATTCCCAATTGGTATTTAGCATTGAGCTAAACAAAAATCGCAAGAGAATTCAATAATGTGGGTTTTCAAGAATACATCAGCTGTCAATTATATTTACTGTTGGACTATGATGAGCTCAGTTTTGACATTGCTTTTATCTTATGATGACCATACATTTTGATCTCTGTCAATATTCTGGTGTTGTCAAAACCATCCATCAGGCTGCCCCTTGTTAACAACCTCACCAGTAAAGGATGCTTGGGAACAGGTATCTATTGTGGTGGTGACTAGTGACTACCATATACTGTAAATCATCGATACATTTCGATTGACTGTGATGCTGTGTGATGTTAAGAGTTTAAGACTCGGTGTTCATGAATCATGAGCCATTCAGAAGTTGCACAAACACTCATCTAAATTACCTTTTCTCTACTGCTCATTTGGAGATACTTGGAAGTGCACAACTTGTAATTTTACCTGATTTGAGGCTTATTTTTGGTTTATTTGGGAATCGCTTCCAAAAGATCGATTGGTTAGAACTTAAAAAACAATTCGTGAGTACGGGAAAATTTGTCTCAACATGTGGGCACTTGATAATAAGAAATGTTGTATTCCTGTCTTGGTTGCAGTGGCATCCTGATGTTAGCAAGGAGGCAGAAGCTGGTGAAGTATTTAAAAGTATTCATCTCGCTTACCAAGTGAGCAAGTCCTTTTCTCCTCTGTGATTGTGTATTTAGTTTCGTATATGGAGCCTTCCTGGTTATCTTTGACTAAAGTCATCAGCCTTCTGTTGACTTACTTCTTTATGTTTGCTTACTCTGATATATAGGTGCTTTCTGATGAAGCAACAAGGATTCAGTATGATAGAGTGCTCAATAAATCTGAAATGTACACCTCTGAGCGCATCAGAAGAAATACTTATCATGATTTTGAGTTTGAAGATGAAATCAGAATGCACAGATGGAGTGAAGTAAGGCGAAAAATGCAAAATGATAGATACCACAGACGATATAATGATGGAGGTGAAAAATTTTCCTTCAACGCAGAATCAGATGAAGAGCCGGAAATTGAGGAAGAGGTTGAAAGAGCCTCATTTATTGAAGTGCTTCAATCTGCTTTCCTCTCCATATTTTTAATGCAAACAGTGGGTTGCCAATTCTCTCTTATGTTCAGCACCCTAATGGCATGGTTTGATGGGAAGTTAGATGCTGGCTATAAATTGGGATACCTGATTGCTTGGGTATTCGGCGGTAGAGGTGGCGTTATGCTTTCCTTGTGCCTCTCGTTTGCAAGCTGGGTGTGTGGTAAAAACAGCAGTAGCATAGTCACTCTAGTGGTCGTAGCTATGTGGGTTGGTTCAAATATTTTGAGTTATACATCACTTCCTCAAGGTGCACTTCTTGCACTTCTGTACATGTCTGTTAAACTACAGGTTGATCTAAGTTAGAAGATTGCTTTCTTTTGTATCAATGTTTTCTTATAAGCTGTACATATTTTGTGTTGAGATAAACCCATTTCCATATGTTCCTTGAAGGAATGTTCTTTCCGAGGGCTGCCTCGTAAACTGTACATAAAGCAACTATAACTTGTAATTCATATGGAAACTTGATAGATTATGGAGGGGGATTGTTAAACGTCACCCCAAAATTACTTAAAATTGCCCCAGGTCCACTTTTAATAGACTATTTTACCCTTCTCTTTTTTCCACCACCCCCCAGCTCCGGCACCACCTGCCACCACCACCCATAACCTCTACCTCCCATCGCCAACACCCACCTCCTCCACCACCCACCCCGCAAATTTTTTTTTTTAATTGGGCGATAGAAGGGGAACGTTTGGCCAGGATGTCTCTCCCATGGCCCGAAGGTACGTTCCAGCCCAGACGTTCGGGCCATGGGAGGAACGTCCTGGCCAAACGTTCCCCTTCCATAGCCCAATTTAAAAAAAAAATCGATTTCAAACAAGTAAGAATCGCAGAATTTGATTTCCTTCCTTCGATTTCCTCTGCAATTGATGCGATTTCCTTCCTTCAATTTCCTCTGCAAGAATCCCAGACTTTCCAAACTTTGATTTCCTTCCTTCGATTTCCTCTGCAATTGATGCGATTGATGCGATTTCCAGTCGTTCAAGGGGTTGAAGAATCAATCGATGATCATTACCACCACCATAATCAGCAGCGGTGGAGTGAGGTGGGGCTGGTGGTTGTGGTAATGGAGGTGGTTGTGGCAATGGGGGTGGTGGTGGCAGGAGGTGGATGGTGGTGGAGTGAGATGGTAGGAGATAGATGGTGGTGGAGTGAGGTGGCAGGAGATGGATGGTGGTGGGGTGGTAATTTAGGGAAAAAGAAAGGAAAGGTTATAAATGTAATTTCAACTTTTTTAGGGGCAATTTTAAGTACTTTTTGGCCGATGTTTAGAAGTTCAGATTATGGAGTTGATATTCGATCATTTTGACTATATATTATTTTGATTTTATTACGAAAATGTCACTTGGTTGGCAAATTTGGAAATCAAGGAGATAAACTTGGACTATTCCATATTCAGCTGTGCTGATCATCCTCAATTTAAGAAAAAATGGTGAAAATTCATCAGTCTTTGGTGATCTCTCAGATTGCAGTTGCACTTTGAGCAAATTACAATCAACACATTTTCAGGATTGAGTGTGTCAGCTGTAAAGCTGCAAAAGGGTAAATTACAATCTCTTAAACCTATCCGTTGACTTAAAAAACCAACCATTATAGATAACAAAAACAACAGAACAAAGCCAGAAATTTAATCTAAGATAATATTGTCACATTTTGCAAATAAAATTTTTACTGGGTCTAATCTCTTCACCAGAAATCACACCAAATTGCAATTACAAAGTTAATTTGACACAGGAAAAGTCAGGAGAGCAACTTGTGCACAAAATTTACACATTATATTTTTAGCAACTTATACAAAGTTAACTCATCATATTCAACAAAGTGGAAATACTCAAATACAAGGATTTCAAATTAGAAAAACTCTTTTTTCTTGGAAAAAAATTCTAACAACTCTTTACTTTCTCCACTGTCTTCATCTCCTTAAAATTCCGCCACAAGTATTTCCCACTTGCCATGTCAACAAATACCCAGAAACCATCTTGAATTATCTGGAAATTCCAACAATTTCCCAAATTTTAGAAACATAAAATAAAAAAATTACCACCCACAAAAAAAATTAGAGAAAAAGAAGAAATCTTTTTACCATTTTGAGATTCCTTTCTTGCTTATCATCCTTTGACGATGTCGTTTTATCAGCTGTTAAATCTTCAGAAATTGCAAAATCAAGCTCAGGTGAAGAACGAAATGATCTCCATGCCAAAAATCCTGCCAAAATTGCAGAGAAAAATACTAAAATGAATCTTAAAGGGCACATTATTGATGAACTTTTTTCTTGGTTTTGGAAAATTTTATGAGTTTTCTTGAACTTTCCTCTCCCTCCTTAATTCCGGCAAGATGAGAGAGAGCGAAAGATCATTGAAATTTTTTTTGCAGGAAGAATAAGACAGACGGGATGTTTGGCTTGGATAATTGTAAGGTTGTATTATTATTATTATTATTATTGGTCCGTAAGTATATTTTAAAAATCTTTGTAAGAACGAGCTAATATATTAAAATTATCATAAGAAAAAATAATAAAAGTTTTGTGTATTAGGTGACGCGTTTGGAAGTTGCACATCGTCTTCTTTTGACTTGTTATTGTTTTTAGTTTTTACAAAGTCAAATTGTTACGCCACCAACTACTGAATACTGATATCCAACGTGGTCCGCAACTACTTTCATAATTTCGAGAAGGTCCAATTAGTTTCATTTCATTAAATTCTGATTTGAATAATTTTGTTTTTTGTGTTTAATTTACAACTACGAGCTTTTTAACCACAACAACTTAAGTATACGCCACTGGAGCTGGAATTACCGTGGCTGCTGGCACCAGACTTTCCCTCTAATGGATCCTCGTTAAGGGATTTAGATTGTACTGATTCCAATTACCAGACTCAAAGGCCCGGTATTGTTATTTATTGTCACTACCTCCCCGTGTCAGAATTAGGTAATTTGCGTGCCTTTTTTCCCTAGATATTGTCAAATGAAGTTTTAATTCCCTCTATGCGCTAGAGTTGGAATTGATTCCCTCCATACCGTCCACGTAGGACAACACGCAAGAAATTTCGTTTTTTAATTGTACTTGAGTAAAATCACTACTCAAAGCAGCAGTTAACCACAATGAGCCGCAAATGTAAGTAGCGATTAAGGGAAAACAAACCCACTACACGAAGTGGCGTTTCACTAAACCTGACCGCTTCTCTTTGAGGGAATTAACCTGGCGCGTAGAGGGAATTAAAACTCCCTTTGACAATATTTAGGGAAAAAATACCGATTATCGAATTTTGCTGAATTCTTAATTGTATATACATTTTTTTTCCAAATCATCAACAAAAGTATTTAATCAATAAAGTGGAGTAGTATATTGAAATCAAAAAATCACTATAATAATACACAAATTATTAGAATAGACATTCTAATTTTAACATAAAATTAGACAAACCCAAGCCCTAGCAAGCCCATTTCATCTCACTCTAACCCAACAACATCCCTAGACCTCTCACACTAACCTAGTCGTCACTTCTCTACTCATTCCTCTGTTTCCCTTTGATCTCAAACTACAACAGACAATTTTTAAAAATAACCCGGCAGTGTTACCGAATAAATTTAATTAGTTATTAAATGTACTAAGCTAGTCATCAAATGGATTAAAGAATGTGAGAACTGAATGAATTAAACTAGTCACTAAATAAACAAAATTAGTCACTAAATAGATTAAATTAGTCACTAAATAGATTAAAAAAGTCACTATATTAACAAAGGTAGTCTGTTTGTTTCTTAATATTAGGCTTGGGTTGTTGCCTAATTTTAAATTAGAAGTATGCAATCTCTAACAAGACCAACTGATAATAATATACCATTAAGTAGGTTATATGTTGTGTTTTTATACCTACTTTTTTTTTAGTATAAATATACTACTTTTTGTAATAAATATATTATTTTTCTGAATATACTACCAAAGAATATTCAAATTAGTTCTAATTTAGACAATTTTTTTCTTTTTCTTTTTTTAAAAGGAAAACTAGGAGGGATTCCTAATGCGAGAGCCAACCTAAAACGTTGTTATGGACGAAGAGTGAAAAATCAACTGAGTAAGAGGGGAAGAAATACTACCTCCGTTTCTACTTAATAGTTACACTTTGCTTTTCATTAGAACCAAGGCAAAATGGGTAAAGTAGGAGAGAGAAGTTGCATAAAGTTAAAAGTTGGCATCAATAAGTACAAATCAACAATAAAAAATTATAGGAGAGATAAAGTCTTAGCATGTGGGAGACTTTTGTGGGACCATATGGGAGGACCAATAGTGGAAATAATGATTGATATTTTACCTTATATAGAAAAAGCAAGAGTGTAACCATTAAAAAGGAACGGTTAAAAAAGGAAAGTGTAACTATTAAATAGAAACGGAGGTAGTATGTAAGAAAAGAGGTAGGGTGATCCTTACTCTCTATATAATCTGCCACTTGTTAGACAATCTTTCGATGATTGTCTCTATCAAATGAAAAATTTAAGGAAATTAGGGTACACTATTTACCTTACCCAATTCAGTTCATCAGCTGTCGCCTATGAGTCTTTGAAAATTCACAAAAAATGACAAAGTTGAAGGTGACGTGATGACAGTGGTGTGGGTATAAATTTAGATAAAGACAATGAATTTGGATCCATTATCTTTTAGGTGTGTAGTGCTTTATTTGTAAAATTCTATCGTTTGCATTGTTTATTATTCCTATTTTTTAGGTATGTAAATTGTAATGCACATATATGATCACGAATCCGATCTAGAAAAAATCAGATATCCGAAAATCGGATATCTGAAACTTTCAGATCAGATAACCGAAAATCCGAAATTTTTACCACTTGATTTTTTTTTTCGGTTTTTAAGGTTTTTCAGGGCTATTTTTTTCTTACAATTTTGGGCCCAACACTAATGTTACAAAAGGCCCATATTAGCCATCAAGCCCATGGCAGCTTATAAGTAGTAAATAAATGTAGTATGCAATCTAATAATATATGCATCATTGCATATTTAGCTTCTCCATCTTAATCCATACATAATTAATTCATCAAACTTCTAGTAGAGTTTCAACATCCAAGTTCCAACATCCAAATTAACACACTAATACAAATTACAAACAAAGTTAACAAATTTAAAATCCCATAGAGTTTCACCACCATAAAAAAGCTCATAAGTCTAATAAACTATTAGATCATTCAAAAGTATCCAAGGACTCGTCAATAACAATGGTTGGTTGCTCCATAGTCAAATCTTCCATACCTACAAAACAAATACCACAGCAAAGAATATGATAGTATTAGTATTAAGTAAAAAAAATTAAAGTACAATAATTGTGATTAAACTTACCATCCTCCATGTTCTCCAACTCAAGCAAACTTTCCTCTATTATAAGAGGCTCATGAGAAGTTCGAAGCCAATCTTGAGCACATATAATTGCCTCCGCCATTCTTGGAGTCAACGAGGTACGAAATGAATCAAGCACACGTCCTCCGGTGCTAAAAGCACTATCCGAAGCAACGGTAGAAACGGGTATAGCAAGTACATCTCTAGCCATGATTTGAAGAATGGGATATGTCTTATTCCTATCCCTCCACCATCGTAACATATCAAAGTTGGCATCATTGAACTCACAATCATCACTCAAGTATTTCTCTAACTCATTTCTCCTCTCACTAGTTTCCATACCACCCTTTTCTCTTTGATACTTAAGTGTCATGAATTCCTCAAAATCCATGACTCTCTTCTTTTGTCCATTCCCACCATTTTTCAAATTTGGAGTAGAAGAAGATCAACTTTTTTCTTTCCCTTTGCTTTTTCATGAAGGTATGGAAAAAGCATAAGAATCAAACAAATCACGCAAAGTAACCCTTATTTTTAGAGATAAAGGGCTACCTTGTTCACTCCCATTAAAAGATTCAACAATCCAGTCAACATAACCCACACATCTCATACGTAAATAATTACCATTTAACACACTAGTTTGATGATGGTTCATCCTTCTTTTCAAATATTGGATAGCTAAGTCATTTGAGCTAGCATTATCCATAGTCACAGTCAATATTCTCTTGATTTTCCATTCATTCAAACATTTTTCAACTGCCCTACCAATGATTTCCCCACTATGACCAACAACTGGACAAAAATTAATGATCCTTTTATGCAACTTCCAATTTTCATCAATAAAATGAGCGACGAGACACATATAACTCAAATTTTGTCCAGAGGTCCATGTATCAGTGGTGAGACAAACCCTAGAAGAAAGACCAATCTCTTGTTATAGTAGAACGTGAAGGCATAACAAAATGATGATTGATTATTGCCTTACAAAAATATCGAAAACTCTCACGCTCCACAAACAAGAAAGGCAATTCATCAACAATTATCATCCTAGCAAGTGCTTTTCTAGTGATTTCTTGATCATAACTCCCACAACGTTGGAACATTCACAATCTTAGTGGATCCATCTTCTTTAGTTATTGTTATGGGCTCAAAGTCAAGCAATTTTTGTTTATATCCATATTGGCAGGAGCTTTTTTACATCGTTGAGCATGATTTTTTATAGGAGTAGTCCCATTTATCCCTTTACAACCAATACGAGCTTCACAATGTTTACATATAGCCACATCGGGATCATCAACACAATCATCATAATGAACCCACCATTTAGATTTTTTCTTCCTAAGACGTTGAGAAGAGGTATCACTTACATTAGGATGTACAAGAGGTTTTTGAGGCTTGTTTGAGGACACTAAAGTGCTTCCCTTTTTACTCTTAGTTGGTAGAGCCGAACATCTCTCAACTTCTTCCAAACTTGCAGCTTCATCATCAGATATGCACACGTTCTCCATGTTTGTATCAATTTCATCATTGCTCCCGTTCAAAGTACTACATTGTTGAGAAAAACGAAACAACTAAAATCAGTTAAAACAAAGAACAAATAAAAAACCAAAACCACAAAACAGAGAAGTTGTAGAAATTAAAAAAACGAAAAAATGAAAGAACAAATAAAAAGCTGAAACCACAAAACAAAGAAGAAGTAAGTTGCTGAAATAAAAAAAAAGAAAAAATTATAATCTTGAGTTTGAGACTTGAATCGCTGAGCATTATAACAAAGAAGAAGAAATAAAAAAAAAAAAAACAAAACAACAAAACACAGGAGAAAAAGTAAGTTGCAGAAATGAAAAAAAAAACGAAAAAATCAAAGAAGATTCAGTCGAAAATTTTTAGAATATGGCAAGATGCAGTCGAAAAATTAAAGAAGATGTAGTGAGATGAGAGAATTGCAGTCGAAATCTACAACTCAGAGCCAGTCGAAACATTACCACATTTATCGCGCCGCGGAGCAGAGAACTAGAGAAGCAGTCGCGGCCTCGCAGGTGGCCTGGCGCCGTCGCCGCCTCGTCTGTAGGTGGTGGTCTGGCAGCAGCCTCGCAGTAGGTGTGGTCGTGTAGAGAGAGATGAGAGAATTGCGGCGTCTCCTTTCAACTTAGGGTTTAGAATGACTCTTTTCAGTTTGAAACTTTGAAGAAATGTTTTATTGTTTAGGGTTTTTTTAAAAGTATACTTAAAAAAAGGGATATTTATCGGATATCCGAAAACACAAAAAGTGATCCGCATTCGATCCGATTTTGTTTGGATATCCGATCCGAAATATCCGAAACTCAAAAAACCGGATTGGATATCCGATTTTTCAGATCGGATGGACCGGATCGCGGATCGGATCATTATGTATAGCCCTAGGTGTGGGTATAAATTGTAATGCATAAATAGATTTTTCTAACTTATGCCACAAGGCATATGTTAAGAATTGCAAAATTTCATTAAAAAATATATAATACAACAAGATTCTATTTACGGATAACAAATAAGGATAGTTACCTAAGATAGAGGTAATTATGTAAGATTTTTTACTTTATATATAATAATATCTTATAGAGTTTTTGATACTCTTCACCTATGCCTTGTGGCATAAGTTAGAAAAATCCTATACGCACACACACACACACACAGATACATATATATATATATAGCAACCGTTTGACTTTCACGCTAATGCATAACTTCAATAATTAATATCTTTAATTAATTGATAATTAAAAATTATGAAAATTAGATATTCGAAAAATATACATTGAGACGAATCTAACAAGATCCCACATGAGTATGTTTTTCCTTAACTATAAATCACCAAAGATAAACTAAATAGAGTTGGTGAATATTATAAAAGTCAAACCGTTGCAAGTTAAAAGGAACGGAGGAAGTATATTTTTTTAATGCATAATGAGAGGCAAGTCCCAAGAAAGCAAGTGTAAGATAATGTAAGAGCACCCACATTGGTTAACCTCCCCTTATTTTCTCTCTTCTCACCTCATTAGGGACTATTCTCCCCAACTTATTTTCAATTCAGTTCAGTTCAGTTCCTAAATTATTATCATTACTATTAGTTATAATTTAATTCAGTTCAGTCCAGTTCAGTTCAGTTCAGTTGCAATCAGTTCAGTTCAGTTGCAATCAGTTCAGTTGTTTTATGCCGAAGCGAACAGGCCCTTAGTCCACATCACTTTCCACTAACTTTATCACATACCCTTCTCATTTCACAATTGCATACCTACATTCATTAACCTCCCCATTTACCTTCTCTCTCCTACTTCTCCATACCCACCATCTTTTCTCTCTCTTACTTTCCAAATTCCACCAATATTAATAAAATAATCTTGATTCATCACATTAATTTCAGATAATATTTATTAAATCAATATACGGTAAATTATAATTAAGTAATTACTCCCTCTGTATTTTTTTTATCTTTCCTACTTTGACTGTGCGTGCGTTTGCCAATGCACTTATCAACCTTACATATCTTTCATTACATATTAGTAAAAATTATAATGATCGAATATTAATAAAATATTCATTGAGACGAATCAAACAAGACTCCCACATGACTCTATTTTTTCTTATATGTTGAGAAGAATTTAAAAGATACTCTCTAATTGTGAATAGTGTCAAGATTTCAAGTAAGAAAGATAAAAAAATACAGAGGGAGTACCTTATAATTAATCAGATTAATTCATTAATTGTAGTACGTTAACAAAAGTGTTATTTTTAATTGTACTAGTGTAATTGCTAATTGCTTATTACACTAATTTACCCGATTAATTTTAATAATTGCGGTTATATTATTGATAATTACACTAATTGCTAATTATAATAATTTACCCGGTTTTTAATGTTAATAATTACGACAAATAAACACGCAAAAAAAACATAAATCACTAAAAAGGCATAGATGAAATTGAACATGAAACAATACAAATAAGTTTTAATAAAAGATTGCAATAATTTAGATCTTCAATCGTCATCGGTAGACCGGCCACGATTTTGTCAAATATGTTGAGCCAAGTCTTTTTGTAAGGCGTTGTGCACATTTCTGTCCCATGCATCAACTCTTCTTTCCATATATCGTTTCATTCCAATATCATTAAATCAACGAGGTTGCACATAATAGTTTGTACGAGTTGATCCGCTAACCGCTGTCCTATTTTCTTGTTCGAATTTCGACATGTCACGATAATTTCGATATGTATCTCGCTCATCCTCAACAATCATATTATGAAGAATTATATAAGCCAACATTATCTCCCGCAGCAAGTGTTCATTCCATACAAGAGCTGGTCTTTGTATTATTACAAAACGTGATTGAAGAACGCCAAAGGCCCGCTCAACATCTTTTCGGACCGACTCTTGTCGTTGGGTGAACAACTCATCCACGGGATTCACTGGGAGTCGAATCGCTGGGATGAACACTGCCCACTTAGGGTATATCCCACCAGTTAGATAGTATCCTTTGGTAAATGTGTTCCCATTGACTGTAAAGTTCACTTGAGGAGATTTACCTTTATATAAATCATCAAACACCAGAGATCGTTGCAACACGTTGATGTCATTGCAAGTTCTAGGTGTTCTAAAAAATGAAGTCCATTTGCATAAGTCATAAGAGGCAACGACTTCTATGATACCCGTTGCAGATATACTCCTTTCTTGGTATAATACTTTCCAAGCACGCGAGCAGTTTTTCCATTGCCAAATCATGCAACCTATACTGCCCATCATGCATGGAATGCCCCGTCTTTGTCCATCATGTAGGAGGTGCTGCAAATATGGAGCAGCAGGCCTCCTCAAGTACTCTTCTGTGAACGGCTATTGAACCCCTTTAACGAAATGAGCAAGCTTTCTTTTGCAGTTGACTGAGCTATTTTGATGTACTCATCAATTGAATCAGTTGCAGTTCCGTAGGCTAGCATCCTCAATGCTAACGTACATTTCCGGATAGGAATGGCTCCTAGTTTCCCAGTGGCGTCGCGACGTTGGTCTAAGTATTCGTGTTGTTTAGCAGTAACTGCCTCCACAACTCGAAGGAATAGAGATTTACGCATACAGAATCTACGTCGAAAAATAGATTATGAGTATAACTGATGATTAACAAAGTATTCATTCATTAACCTTGTGTTTAATTTGTAGCTTCACGATCTCTATCAATATACTTGAGCTTGTTGTAAGGTCTTCTTCTGTTGCTGGATTCTTTTGCTACTGGGGCAACAACCAATTGAGCAACTTACTCAATTATGTAATGTTCTTTTCATCTAGACACTCGTTCACATTGATGATGTTGTTGACATAGTCATCAAAGAAATCATCACTTGAACTAGAAGAATTTTCATTTAAGTTCATGTTTGTGAGAAATTTAAAGAGGGGGGAAAGCTCTAGTATTTGTTGGAAGAAGAATGTTGTTTTATGTGTTAAAGTTGTTTATTGTTAATATTTTTTTTAGAATAATATTTGAACTAAGATGATAAGTTTATGAAGAGCAACAGTTAAGTGAAAAGGAAATAAAAAAGGATAAACAAAGGGAAGATTAAGCTTCATTTTGAAATGTGGTTTTATGTGTTAAAGTTGTTTATTGTTAATATTTTTTTTCTTGTTCTTTTGTTAGCAATGAAATTAAGCTGCTCTCATAGTAAGCTTCATTTTGTGAGTTGGTAATATTTTCGGCCTTGTGTTTCTTTAATCTGACATGATTATGTAATGTTGTAGGTGCTACGTGAACTAAACACCAACGAACGCTGTGCTGCGTTGAATGATTAACAGAAAATAAACAGAAACGCTATATGATAAACAGAAACAATAAACGTACAGCTTAGTCCAGGTGTCTCATTTAATTTAGAACTTGAAATATATTTTTTATGCATTTGTAATAATTTATGCTCAATTATGTATAATAAAATGAGTATTAGTACATTTTATCATATACTAATGATTTTGTATCGATTAATAATGAAAAAATGCAAAAAAAAAAAAAAAAAAAAATTGGTTTTTGGGGTGGTCAACCGCTGCCGTTTTGGGTCAAAACGGGCAGCGGTAAATTATTAACTGATCCGGTTTAGGATCGGATCAGTTAATATTTGGGGACTGTTGCGAGTCCAACCGATGCGGCCCAAAATCGGAGCGGTAAGCCAGGTTTTGACCGCAACGGTTGAATTTTTTCCACTAGTGTTAAAAACAAATGCAATGTAACTCTTCTTTTATAGACCTATACGTATAAGATTACAATCTATGTCTACGGATAAGATTGCATTCTAGCTCTGCGGGTAATATTGCAATCCTTGTCAATGGCTAAGATTGAATTCTATCTTTGCGGATAAGATTGCATTTTTTCTTTGCTAATAAGATTGCAATATATCTTTGCTAATAAGATTCTCATCCATTATTTTTGAAGATAAGATTGTAATTTATCCATGAGACCGCAATCTATTCTTACCGGATAAAAATGCAATATATAACGTCAATGGATAAGATAAGATTACATTTAGCACTAAAATACAAGTACATTAACCATAAAATACTACTAGATTAATCATTAAAACATAAGTCCATTAACTAAAACATGATTACATTTAACAATTGAAACAAGTACATTAATCATAAATACTACTACATTAACCATTAAAACACATAACATTTATCAGAAAACATGAGTTAGCCTAAAAACAAATGAGTTACTTCATAAACTCTTCCATCAGCTTCGCAAGATACTCTTCCTCAAATGGTTCAAGATACGATTTTGTCATCAACAATTGAGACATCTTAAATCTCATTTTACGTTCATCTCGTTGTTTTTGGCGCTCGAGCATATCAGACATTCCCGTCCTCATTAGACCTTGCTCATTTTGCATCCTGCTTAAAGTGTTGTTGAATTCATCCAAGCTTGTTGCAACACCTTTCAATTTATTTTTGGCTTTCACTTTCTTCACACCGTCAGAACGCTTTGTCATTCCGGCATCATCGCTTGATCTCTTAGAACTCCCTGCACTCACAACAGTTGAATCTCTACTAGTCATCCATGCATCTCGGAAGGTGTTGCATTGCTACCCAACAATGGTAAGATTGGAAAACTTGATCGCCACCTTTTTTTTATCTAAATTCATGTGCTTTAGCCTCTATGTCGCTAATAACCTCACCACTAGCTCGCATACGCTCAGCTGCACGAAGTTGTGATACCCATAAAGTAAACACCTTCTTTGATTTGACCCCAAAGTCTTTGAGATTTCATAGTTCTTTTGTGCATGACATTCGGTCTTTTAGCAACTGTTGCGTCGTAGGACTCTTTGATTTCAGTCCATAATGCTCCCTTTTGTCGATCTGTTCCTTACTTTAGATCACCGGAACAATTAAGTTAAGTGGACACCAAGTGTTTATCTTCTTCTGCAATCCACCTGTCCCTCGAGTGCTTCCCTTTCTTACCTTTAATTACTTCAGTGTCTTGAAGTTCAACTTCATCTTCATTTTCATCATCACCGAGTGATTGCATTGGATATTGGTTTTTAAACGACATTCTCGTGCTACTCCCGTCTCCTCTTGGAGTTGTGGAATATGGATCTACTGTAACGCCCCGACTTTCATACATCCTTATTAAGTTAATTAATAAAGATTAGCAGCGGAAGACTTAGCTTAGTCGGCGCGCTACCGCCGTACTTTCCACTAGGGGAAAATACAAGGCGACATTAAACATTAACTTACATGGACATTACTTAGATTTGTCACTCTTTAAAAAAACACTTTAATAATATATTAATATTTTCTAGAAATTTCGGCAGAGTTTCCTTTGTAAATTGGACAACCCAAAGTGGGAAAATGTCTGAAAAACCTGTCACAATCAAATATTTCCAAATCCATAACTCAACGCTTTCGCGGAGTAGCAGCTAACGAGAATCAGGAGCACTATTGCTCATCCAGCACTCGAAATAAAACTAAATCATTACTTATTATCTATTACAAAGTGGAACGTCCTCGCCTCAAAAAGAAACGTAAAACAATCATAGCTGAGCTCTTAGTACGTAACTGCTTCTATCTTGGAAAAGATGCTCCAGAACTTCAACCTGAAACTATTGTAACACTGCCACCCACCAAGTGACAGGCCACAGTAGTGACAAAACAAAACATTGACAGACACATCAGCACAACGCTGAGTACTAACCCATAAATCATTCTTAAAACATGCTTTGGTGTCTACGACTCTCACGTGTCAACATGTTCACATCGTTAATAACCATATCACAACAACATAGCGACATTCACATAGTTCATTATCATTCATCATGTTTTATGACCTTTAAGTACTTTCAGAAATCATAGCAAAGTCGTAGCATCATCGTAGTTCTTTCATATCAGAGTAGAAGACATACTTTCATATCATCAGACAATAAACATTCATAAACATATACTTCAAGTCATACAGAATATCATAAATCATCATCATCTTTCATTTACTTAACTAGTAATGATAGTACTATCGTAATAACATAGTTATTTCATAGCATTCGTTCATAACATCACCAATCATCATATTCGTAAAACACTTCACATCTCCTAATCCAAACATCGATAACATAATTGCAATCATAATCATACTTTTGTACCATCAAAGTCATCATTCTTCATATCATTAAATCATTTAATAACATTATCTACCTAGCAAACATTTCATATCATAACATAAGCTTCATCATATTTTCCATCTTACCCAAGTCATACTGGTAACTTGATTTACATCCGAGCTTTGTAAAACCAGAAAGAGCATGCATTTATTATAGGGAAGGACAACATAAATCATTTCATAACATATCATATCAGTTCATATCATATCATAAGCTTCATCATTATCTTTTCATTTACTTAATCATTTTGGTAACTTGGCAAGTACATCAGAAGGGACGTCTCCCCATATCTTACAAAAAGGCGGCCACAACATAGGTGACACTTTCGGTGCCCAACAGAAAGGCGGCCACAACAAAGGTGACACTTTCGGTGCCCAGATTATGAACCAGAGACGTCTCCCTAGAACATACAGAAAGGCGGCCACAACATAGGTGACACTTTCGTTGCCCACATTTTTAACAGAAAGGCGGCCACATCATAGGTGACACTTTCGGTGCCCAGATTACTTTTAACAGAAAGGCGGCCACATCATAGGTGACACTTTCGGTGCCCAGATTACTTTTAATAGAAAGGCGGCCACATCATAGGTGACACTTTCGGTGCCCAAATTACTTGCCAAGAACCATCTTTCACTTTACTTTATCATGTTTCGTTCCTTTTACATATCATAATTACATTACATCATTGTAATCATAATCATGAAACATCATAGCGTTATCATACTCATATTTTCATAAACATCAAAGTCATTTCATTTCATCGAGAATCATCATATTCATAAAACCTTTCATATCCCACAATCCACACATCAACAACATGGTGCGAAATACCATAATTACATTACGTCATCATAATCATAATCATAATCAGGAAAAGTAATCACAATCGTATTTTCATAACATCATGATCATCATACCACATAGCCTCAAATCATTTGATAAACATCATTTACATAGCAACTATTTCATATCAGAGTCATACTTCCTATACTTTCATATCGTTTCAGAATGATCATAACGTAAATTTTACATAATCGGAAGTTGTAAGCATATCTCATACCTTTTTAAGTACTTTTAAGAATAACAACATAAACATATCAGAAACATAGCAGAAACATAGAAGTCTTTTCGTATCTCATATCGGTTAAGAGTCGTTCATACTTTCAGATCACTTATGAAACAGGAGGTATATTTATCCCATACTTCTTCATATCCATATAATAAGTGTATTAGCAATATAGTTCACATAACTGACTAGCGTCATTAAACATCACTCAACTCTAAATATTACTCGCAATAGTCCAGGTGTTACATTTTTCTTAGCTTTTCAACTTACTATAATAGAGTGATAAACCCGATCACATAGTTACCAATAATCCAGCTTTAGTAATCATAGCACACCATAAGTTAATCTAACTTCCATATATAGTTTAGTTTTAGACCACCAAAAACATCATAATTCACAAATTGTAAATTTATTAGGAAATCAACAAGACAACTTATACTGTCGTTAGAGTTCACTAAATCAGTTTCATCGACTCAATCAAGTTTTATCAGTTCAATTAATTTCATCAACCAACTCCAATTTCATCAAAAATTGATATTAATCAAATCATACAATTACTTCAAGTAATACCAAAAAGGAATTAACATACTTGTAATACTTATAATAGCACAAGAAATCAAAGCATCAACTCTTAATACCCAAAATTTCAGAGTTTATAATCTCAATAATATCCTCTAACATGAGGAGAATAAAAGAGAGGAAGAAGGGGGTGTAGTACCAAACTCTGAACCACCAACACATGTCGGCGGCGACGACAGCAGCAGCGACCAACCACCAGCAGCGTCGCGGTGGCTAACAAGGCCAGCAGCAGCAGCGAACGAAGGAGAGAAACACACGAGCAGGGAAGCTCGAACAACAGCAGCAACGAAACCACAACAGCACCGCGGTGGCACGCGAGCAGCACCGACAGCAGACACACGCGGACGGAGGAGAGAGAAAGCTCCGGCGAGCTTGGGGATCTCCGGCGAGACAGGGGGGACGAGAGAGAAACTGGGCTGGGGTTTTGGGATTTCACGGGAAGAGAGGAGAGAGAGAAATGGGTTGTGGGTTTTGGGGTTTTTCCACCGGGAGAGAGAAAGAAATAAAGGGGGTTGGGGGTTTCCTTTTGGTGAGAGAAAATAACAGAGAGAGAGAATTTGGGGGTTTTGAGTTGGGTTGGTTTTGTTTCACCAACAAAAGAAGAAAGAAAGGAGGGAGATTGGGTTATGCTTCTAACAAATTAAACCGACGTAGGTGTTAGATGAGTAAACCTATTTTGTTTCTCATTTTGGCCAAATACCACCCAATTAATTACACATAAAACCCAAAATATATTTACTTTAGAAAATAACTTAACCATAATCATTTTGGAAAATTTTTAGGACGCAGTTAAGCTAATAAACATAATTAGAAATTAATAAAACGTAATTAAGGTTCGGGATATTACATCTACTTGTTGAGATATTGGATGAAGTGTGTCGGATGACGAATTTTGTAAAGTATTCTGGTGGACAAAGGCTTGGAACATAGCAAGGAATTGAGGATTGTTTAGCATGTTTGGATCAAAAGAATTATTTGGATTTGGTTGGTAATTTGAATTTTGTTGGGAATTTGGATTTGGTTGGTAATTTAAATTTTGTTGGGAATTTGGTTTTTGTTGGTAATTTGAATTTTAATTTGTTGGGAATTTGGGTTTCTTTGATATCTATTTTCGTAATTAGGATGACTAGGATCTATAATTATCAAATAAGATTTATGAAATACTTAGTAAGAGATATAAATGAGAAATTATGGAATTTTTGAAGTGTTGAAAATATATCAAGATTGGTCTCTATATATAGAGGATAAAAAAATATGGTCGTTGGTATATATTTTTGTTAATTCATTATATTTAAAAAGTTATGTTATTTTTTGTAAACAGTAATATTACCGTTGGAAAAGTTGGAGAAAGTGACAAAGGGCAATCAGCGAGTGGGAGGAAGCCTGGCGCGCGCTGCAGCTGCCAAGTGTCGCTGTATTACTGGCGCGCATCAGTTTTTTTTTAAAAAAAGATGAAATCCCTGCTGCCTTTGGGGAATTTCGGGAAGATCTCCTCACTTTTCCTTTCCACTTGGCGTGCTGTAAATGGTCCGAGTTATGGGAAGGATCTACAATTAATGATATTCCACTTTTTTGGGGGCTCCATGTGACATTGGTGGGAAGGTTCATTTTACCCATTTTTCTGAAATGGGAAACCTAAATTCCCACCAATGTTGGTCTTCTAAACTCCATATTTCTATTGTATTCCATTGATAAATATTTACAGGGTTACAATGATAGTCCTAATCATATTAGGAAAACTAACAAGACTTGTAAAGATAATATTTTACAAAATATATCCTAAATCTAGGAAGAGAATATTCTGTGTATATTCTCTATCACACTCCCGGAGTCGGAGCGGGAGAAAGCCGGACGCTCAGACTAGATCTGAATCATGAATCAAATGATGAAGGATAGTATGATAACCCAAGATCAAATGGAGAAGCAACAATGACCTAATGATTACGAGGGAAGCATCAACCACAATCTACGTAGAGTAGAGGAAAGCGCTGAGAATGGGTGTGCGCATGTTGCGGAGCAGAAGATAAGGCTATTGTCGAGGAGGCGTTGCTTGTACGGGAAACAAAATTAGAAACTACCACTATATATATTCTTAATAGGATACAACTAAAACACTTTCCTAACTAAAAGTAACTACGAATATAGGAAAATAATAACACATAGAAGACTTTATGGAGAGTATAAAATACTATATGTACTTTCCTAATATGAGTAGAAAGAGAAAAAAAACATGAGATTTGAATTTTGAGAAAACAAATCAAACCAAACACGACCAGGAGGACCTACCCTGCACAAACTTCGATTAACAAGCCTGACAGAGCTGCAAATGATGTAGAAGATGGCATAAAGGGCGCTAGAAATAAAACTTATGTTGTAACGGAGGAACAACACATTCAGAGAACTCCGAATAGTAGAACACATAATAGAATACCTCTTTGCTGCGACCATGGAAACACCTTGCGTTGACGTTAACTACTATGAAGGTTGAATGATTATCCAAGATTGAAGGTGAGTGGGGCCTTTCTAGACAACGTTGATATAAAACAATGGTGTGTTGGTGGAAAAAAACAATATATTTTAAACTTTCTTCTGGAGAAAATAAGCTATTGACTATGGAGGGAGTTTGAAGGAGTA
Source organism: Beta lomatogona (assembly GCA_947646795.1). Taxonomy (NCBI): domain Eukaryota; kingdom Viridiplantae; phylum Streptophyta; class Magnoliopsida; order Caryophyllales; family Amaranthaceae; genus Beta; species Beta lomatogona. The sequence goes on along the minus strand of CANSNZ010000927.1, from coordinate 8,572,359 downwards.
AAAAAAGAGTTATGGGCTTATGGCTCATATGAAACCAAACTTGCGTTGACTCCCACATGAATATGGAAAGCCCAACAAATCATTTGTACCATCTGACATCATAAGGCATTGCCTAGTTGTTTTCGTCAACTGCCACATATGAATTTGGAAGCAACAATTAACCAAACAACTCAACGATAAAACAAGAAGACCACTATCAAAGGCTATGACCATACAACCAAAACCAATCTAGCACTAATCAAATATATGTAGAAGCTAAGATATTGTATCCTGTCGATGGGTTTAATTTATAACCCATCGACAAGGAGAAAATTTTCTTAGATAATTCCAAGATCTAGTATGCTCTAATACCATGTAAGATAATGTAAACTCCCTAGTTCTATTGTATTTCATTGATCAATATTTATACAGTTACAATGATAGTCCTAATCATATTAGGAAAGCTAATAAGACTTATAAAGATAATATTTTACAAAAATATATCCTAAATCTAGGAAAAGAATATTCTGTGTATATTCTTTATCAGCAAGAAAGCAGAAATAAACAAAAAAAACAGGAAAGTTAAGGAGGGATGAAGCATGGTATAGCCACACCTAGAACATCCTCATAAAAAATTCGACGCAAGTTCAATAGAGGACTTGAATCAACTCTATCTTGTTGTTGTGAACTCCTTGATCGGCTAGTAAATTTGCAGTTCCATTTCCTTCTCGATAACAATGCTTTATTTCTACCTCCTAGTTTGAATCAGCTGTGAGGGTCTGCAGCGGTGTATGATATGGGTACAAGCTCCTCCATATGCTTCATTATCTTGTAGTGCCATGACTGCAGCTTGATTATCCATTTGTACTTGCAGCTTTAAGATATCCATTCTTTTGGCTAGCTCCGGTCCAAATTCCACAGCCTTAACTTCAGCCATAAAGGCATTACAGGAACTAAAGTTTAGAGAATACGCATATTGAAGAGTGCCAGCGTTATTTCGTATCACTCCACCACCCGTGTTGCACCCGGTGTGCCTTTAGAAGCACCGGACGAGATTAGAGCTGGCAATCAGGTCGGGTTGGGTCAATTTCAGGTTAGTCTGATTTATATTTCAGGTCACTTACCTCTAACCAAAACCCGACTTGATTATAATTTCAGGTCGAAAACCATAACCTGAACATGACCTTTTCGATTTCGGGTTGACTCGAAACCAATCCAAAATAACCTGAAATAAAATTTAACTATACACGCTAATTTATGAAAGTCTAGGTTAATGACCTGAAATGAAATTTAGATGATCCAAGAAACGGGCTTGGTCCAATACAAATAAGAATAACAGAAGATAAGTTGTATAAGTTATGAAAGTTTAGGTTAATTTCAGGTTGGCCCGACTTGAAAATAACCCAACTTCTAAATCAAGTTATTCAGGTTACTTTTAGGTTCAAAAAGTCAACCCGAACCTAATCCATTATATTTTCAGGTCGGGTTGGGTCGACCCATTTTTTATTTCAGGTTGAAAATCTCAACCCAAACCCGAAATTTTTAGGTTAGTTTCAGTTTTGGTTATCATGTTGGTCAACTTTTACCAGCTCTAGACGAGATGATATATTGTCCTTCAACACTCATGATATTTTTTATCATCATTCGATGAAAATCAGTCATGGAACATGAACATGACTTTTAAAAAAATTACCTTACTCGTGATCTATTTTATCATCACATTAAGTCATGGCATGAGGCGGAAAAAAATAATACTAATAGTCATAACTAGTTTTGATATTTGTATTTTAGATTCTGGATTTATTAGTATCTTATATGTCTTTACACAAATTTTTTATTGTTAATTTAGATTTGTTTATAATCAAATTGATTAACAGTAAGGTGGTGAGTAAAATGAATATGGTATGTGAGAGGGAAAACAAAAAAAGATAGAACAAATAAAAATCTCAAAAAGAAAAACAATGTAACAAAAAATGGATTATTTAATAAGATATATTATTTATTGCGTAATACGGCCTAATGACATATTAATATAATTTTTCCATAGAATGAAAACAGGGTATAATAAATAATACTATAAGGTTGGATATAAAATATTTTTAGTCTAGAATCATTTTTGATTTAATGAAAACTCAATTATCAATGGAAATACCATTGTAAAGTAGTTTTCCATTGTTTGGTCCATTGCATAAAAAGTTGAAGAGAAAGACACTTTGATAGAAAAAGATTAACATCTTGTGCGTACCAACGCGCACATCTCTATTATATAAGTGAAGGGGAGAGGAAGATGGTGCCCCCCTTACAAAAAGTCTGATATACCCTCAACGAATTTCAATTGTCATACATATTAAATAATCTTTTTTTTTACTTGCCATATATATTGAACAAGCTAATAATGGAATAAAATTTGAAATTTAAATTAAATATTAAATTAAGGAGAATGATTTTATTTTTTTTATATATATGTGAAAAACTCTGACACAAAAAATTAAATTGACAATATAACTTGATTGACATAATCAGAAGAAAAATAAAAACTTGAATTTCATATTAATAATTATACCTATAATATTTTAAAACCTATATGTTGATTATTTATTCGGTAATATCTATTATATAAATCAAACTCTTCCACTTTGTTAATATTCAACGATTGAACCTAATACTATATTTGAGCACTTTATTTGAGCACAACCTTTAATTTCTTTTACTTTATATTTCCTTCTCTCAATACTATATTCGAATAATGATGACAAATAACTAAAAAAGGCAACGAAATATTGATTTAAGAAAAACATATTAAAAAAATTAAAAGTAATTATAAATGTCTGATTGAATCAAAATATCTGTAACACAGATGAATACAACACGCGCATATTGTATAATAAAGGCTAGCTTATCTGGTGTCGGTAAAAAGTCCTCAAATTCTTTTTTTGAGGTTCCTCAGCATTCAAAATGCGAAATTTGTTATCCTTTCGGTACCACATTAGTGGAATTGTACAGATCTGAGAGTGAAAAAGGAAGATAGATGAGAGGATGGATATATAGGAGAAAGCAAAGAGTGAGGTGAAGATTAGGGTGAAAAATGTGCTTTGTTTTCTTTGAGAAGGAAAAGTTTTCATCATTGGATCGATGATTATTGCTTACCATTTGAAAAATTGTATTCCACCCTTTACCAACCAAATGAAGGAAAATGGAAAACTATTTTTTTTCTGGCAATTTTGCGCCCAACCAAACATCATCATTGATCATACAATATTTAATTTATTGTCACACCTAATAACAAATGGCTTTAGTTTAAATATACTAAAAAGAACCCGTGCATTGCATGATCTCAAAACTAGAGAATTCGGCGAATAAGGCTATGATTGATTCAAATTATTTTTACTTAACTTAACTTATCTTATCTTATCTTATCTTAACTTATATTCTAGTTTATTGTGTTGTCTAACACATTTAATCTGTTTTATTCAATTTATCCTATCTTATCTTATCTTATCTTTCTTTTTTTCTGAAATAGGTTAAAATAAGTTGAACAGAACATAGCCTAAGATTTCAGTTAATTTATTTAATTATCAACAAAAATGAAAAATTTAGGATAAGTTTTTGAAAGAATATTGTTTTTAATAAACAACAAAAGATAATCCTAAAATGTAAATTATACAAAATAGTAGACATAACTATTGTGTAATATCTAAAAATTATTATTTAAGAAACTTTTTAAAGTTCCCTAAGCATGATACTAAGTTCCAAACACATTCCTAGATAGTATATGATATTATACCCAAAAATCCTTAGACATGCATGCACCTTGTGTAAACTATTCTCAGTGCCACCTTCGTATAAGAAATTACTTAAGGAGTATTCCACTCTTACAAGTAGTAATAATAATAATAATATTATTATTATTATTAATCATCACCATAATAAAAATTCTAGAATTTATAATATTATTTAAAATTTATCTAAAACTTCAAAAACATCATTTTAAGCCTCAAAGTTCCAACCTTTTAAACTATAAAAAAACAGTAATGATTTTTCCCTTTTAAAACCTTCAAAAACCAATAATCCAATGCTATAAACACCCTAAAACTTAAATCTTTAAATTTGAAATTTTAGAGTATTAGTACTACAATCTACAGTATAAAAATTATAATACTAATATACTCTAAACACAAGACTAATAATAACGTTTCGTTGGATAATATGTTCCCGATAAGGGAGGGAAACCGGATGATCAAAATTCCACTTTCAATTATGTTATCACTTTGGGTAGTAAGCCCCAATCATTTATGTAACTGTTAGATGTGTATCAAATTTGTGGATAACCGGACGGTTCTTCCAAGCACGCAGAATACGCTTTCCTATAAGTATTTTGTCAACCATCTATGATCAACGGGTTCACGGTAAACACCTATGAAATACGAAGAAGACAAAAGTGATTGGTTGATGACAAACTCTGTACATTATAAGTGCTTGAAGGTTGTGTTTTCTCAAGAACACGAAGAAGGAATCTAGAAAATAACTTCTTCAAAAGCAAGTATGAGAATGATGTAAATTCAAGTCTCTGCATGTGACATCCTAATTATTCCTACCCCTCTCACGGTCTCAACACCTCTAACACCATTCCACCATTGCAAAGGCACTGCTTGACATCATATCGTCCCAATGTTTGTGCAAACTGGGAAGAATTTTGAAATTTCCTCTCTCCTCTAACTAGATTTGGGTTCCAAAATTTTATCTCTCCTCCAATTCTCCGTTTTTTAACTTCATCAATGGTTTTAGATGACTCATCCTCCACTGACCACCAACTACGCCCTTCGACTGTCCCCAAATTTTTTTTGTTCTTCTCCTAGTCGAACGAACGCCATTTTTTTGGGTAATTATATGATATGTTCGGAAGGAGATTCTTAAGGTTTGTGTACTATTTATGCTAGGTTTAGTCAATTAAACTAGTGGGTTGCTGCTAACAAATTAGATCAGTGAGAACCCTTGACTCTTGAGATAGAGTAATTATAAGCTAAGTCTATATTTGCTTCATTTTTCTCTGTAAAGTTCTGGGTGTATTGTGTTTTGCTTTTAAATGCGCTTGATTTTGGCTAAAGTTTAATAGGATCATTTATTTTTTCAGGTAGAATTTTACTGCAATGTATTATCAATTTCCAAGGTTTGTTGATATTTTGATCTTTGCATTTGTACTTTATTTCTGTATTTGATGATTTCATCTGAATTTCTCTCTTTCTTTATTTTTGTTTTGCACACCATGTGTTTGTAGAAACAACCTTTTATATTCAATTTTTTGCGTAAAAAAAAATCTGGCAAAATAAGACCTTAAAATAATTTTTTTTTGCAAGGAACAACCTTGAACTATTTTCTAGGCGTTGACCAAGTATTTTGCAGCTTCGATTCACTAAAACCAAACATGGCAAGACACGTAATCTACATTTTTTATGTTTCAACTCCATTTCCCTTCATATATTGATGAATTCAATGTCAGAAAATATTTGGTCAATGTCGAAAATGGAGAAAAAAAAAGAGTTGAAACATAAGAGATGTAGTTCACGTGCCCTCCACATGTTTGATTTTAACGAGTCAAAGCTGTAAAATGCTTGGTCAATGCTGGAAAATGGGTCGAGGTTATTTCTCGCAAAATACTTTTTTCTTAAGGTCTTATTTTGCCAGATTTTTTTTTAAAATGTTGTTTCTAGCAAAAACTTGTATTTAAAAGCTTGTTTTCGTCAAATTTTCCTTTAAAATATGGTATATCGAAGATGATTTTTTTTTGGTTCTACAATTGCAGGTATTGATTGAAGATACCTGAAGGAAGCACAATTGTTCAAGATTTTAAATATAGATTCAAGGGTCTAGTTAACTTTTGTATAACCTTGATATTGTATGATCTTATTTCTGCCATTGTTAATTTTCTATTGTCGTAATGAACATATATCAATATTAAATAAAAATGTTGATTGCTATAAATTTTCTTGTTTCTGTTGTTGGTTGGCTAATTTTCAAGAAATCTTGTGACAAAATGTAATTTTATTTTGTTTAGATTATTAGAATTAGGACTCAAATACTGGTCCAAAATGTAATTGTAGCTAGTTTTTATCATAAGGATTACGACGAGAATATTGGTCGCTAATTGTACAATAAACGACGAGTATTCAATCTGGTCGTAAAAAATAATTACGACGACTAAAGAGACCTAGTCGTAAAACTTTATGACGATTCACGACCACACGCTTTTCTGGTCGTAGAAGACCATTTACGACGAGAAACTGCTTATTAACGACGAGAAACCTCGTCGTAGATGAGACTTACCTTATAGTGTTTTTGGTGTGGGCACACCGTTATATCATGGTGCGACCGCGCCAAATACACTTTTCAAAATCTCTCTCTTCTTATACCATGTTACACTCAAATCTCCACAACCCCTTAGTGTAAAATAAGCATATATATACCCAACGAACACATTTAACTATAAATGTTCCGACAGTAACTTTTTGAACTATTGAAGCTTAGATTATGGCCATTATTGAGATACTTCCAGAAGCAAAGGGGTTGATATATCAAAGACTTATTGGGATAAATTAACTAATGACGCAGTCGGAATTATTAAGGAAAAGCAAAAGCTAAACTAAAACGAAAGAACTGATGATAATTTTCAAGCGATAAGCTCCGGAATCCACCAGAAAAGAGTATAAACTGTCGAAATATTATTATCAAAAGAATAGTTAACTGTAATGACGGCTCAAAAGCGTTTAAATAGTTACAGCAAAACCCTAATAAGAAAATTAATTAAAAATAGATTTCGTAAATTATTAAAATGTTGTTTTCAAGCCTTAAACGAACTCGGATGGCTGAAAAACCCATAGGTCATAGCATAGTAGTGTAGACACATAATCGTGTCTCCCCGTTTAATGATCTGATGATGAAACATACCGTGGTATTAATTGGTCCGATCCAAGGGCAGAGCAATCTGAAAAGCCATTCAAAATCATTTCGAAAAGGGTTAAAGTCTTATTTTAAAGCCCAATTAATTATTCATGATAATTAATTGTATTTGAGCCCAATTCTTTGAAAAGCCCAATTAATTGATAATCAATTGATTTATTTTAATAAATAAATGTTTTCAAAAGATATTTTTTATAAGTCAAAATCATATTTTATCCCGTAAAATCATATTTCCATAGTTAAAAGATAAAAGAAAATCTTGTAGAACGCGTATCAAAACATGTCAAAAAACAAGTGTTGCGCTGAGCGCAATGCCTGCGCCGAGCACACGTTAACTGCCACGTGGACTTCCACGTAAGCTGCGCCTAGCGCACAGACTGTGCTAAACGCACCAGAACTGCCACGTAGACTTCTGTTTCATGTAGAGTCCTGCGTCAAGCACAGTTCTCTACTTGAGACGCGAAATTTCTTTCTTATCTTTTTCAAAAGCGCGTACCACATGTACGCTTTGGTCATGCCGCATCATGCGCTTGCCACGTCAGCTGCGCCTGGCGCAGCCAGCGCGTGTGGCGCAATGTCGTTTTCCCTATAAATAAGCCTGATTGCCGAACATATCTCAGAACAGATTTTTGACATTAACACACTTCGAACTCGACGAATAACTTACGAAACTCTCTACGAATTATACAATCTCTCTACAAAATTCACACCTTTCAAACACAAATACATTCAACCTACATACTTACAGACATTCGGATTTTCAGGCTTCACGATTGCTCGTCCTGAAGGTTGTCAATCTCTCAGACCCAAGCCACGGTATAATCCTGAGGGTCCTTAAATAAATTATTTTTATATTGAAGTTACTAATCATTTGTTTCATGATGTAGATCTTTGGTATAAAATCGTTCTACAGTATATTCGACACCTTTCTCTTTCTTTTTATTTATTTTTCATATTATTATATGCCTGCCTGATCATTATATTCATATTATTATGATTGTCTTGCTTATTTCTTTTATCGCCCCACATGTTATTTGTGCTAATCAAGACCTAAATAAATGTTCTAATATTAATCAAATTAATTTGGACAAGCTGCTAGGTTCCCTGTGATATTAATTGCATAATAACATGTCACTAAAAATAGTCTTTTTAAGTGTTTCCTAAACAAATTTAGACTAAATATTTTTAGGGTGTTTAAAAATGTTATATGATTATTCTTTGGCATAAACTCTGCAATGAATCGATATTTAGTAGAGGCCAGCAATGGGCAATATAGTTCCTGACTATATTTGTACGCTCACCCCCGAACTCAATCTTTGGTTCATTTTGACCATCTATGGAGTCAGGACGGGGAAATCTACATTGGATAATTTGTCCCTACGATTTTCCCATATCCAATTAGGTTTATGATTCTTCCTAAAAAGAATTGTTGGCTACTTCTTTCAATACAATACAATTTTCAATAAAACATTTACAGTGGGGTAGTCAAATCTAATACGTGCTCACATTGCGTAGGCGAAATAAAAAACACGTCTACAAGTAGTGAGTTGCGTTTGTTGGCCCGATTCCCTTTTGATATTAGGTTTTTCGCGTCGTTAAACAAAACCCTAAATCAAACTACATACCTAACCACTAGCCTAAGTATAATGGCAAGCAAGGGTCATTCTTCCACAAGGACTAAGGGTAATCACCGAAAATGTTAATTATAATAAGCTAGGATGAAAATATAGTTATATGAGATTTGTCAATTACCAACTAAAAACTACTTCATTAAATTAAAGGAATTCGGGTAGGGATATTCACCAATTATTTCAATTATGAAAACAGTTTAGCAAAATAAGGGGGTAGTCTAAAGAGAATGAATTATATGGGCCATCTAACAATTCCCTAAGTACTCTTTCAAGCTAAAGAGGGTTACTCAAGTTGGGGATTTGTCCTATTTTCATGCAACAAATCCCAACTCAAGAACATGAATAACAAGATGACTATATAAATCCCTTAACTAAAACCCCTATTTTCATGCAAGTTTAGTTAAGTGAACAAATAGGGAGTCAACTCTTCAATTTTATCTTTCAATTCTTCATTGAAGTGACCAATAATTAAGTTTTCATGGAAGCCAACCAAAAAAAACCAACAATAAAACTCCTATTGTTCATTTGATTTCATTTTCCAAAATAACCCCAAATATGAACCAAAGGCTCATGATATCATTAATTGGTTCATCCCCTTCCTAAAATAACTACTCACAAATCATAATAAATTATGAAGAAAAATAAATAACAACAACTAAAAACATGAAATCAAATATTAATCTAGGATGACCAAGTAAATAGTGTGAAAATGACATGAAAATAAGTAAATAAAGCAACAAAATTTGAGAGAGAGTAAGAAATTCTCATTAAAGTTGCAAGGAACCTCTAAATCTTCAAGTTTCCTTATTAGATTATTCAAATTCCAAGTTTTTCAACAAGTTTCTCTCACTTCTCTCTATAGAAGATGAGAGTTTCTCTATCTAAAAACCCCAAGTAAAACCTCTATCTAAACTTATGGATGCTAGCCCTCCTTCTTCCCCTTCAAAAGTTAGGGGTTCGTCCTTTTAAAAGATTTAAACATTACATCATTAAACGGGTCAAAAAACAGGGATTTCTGCAAAATTCAAGCGGAACGGGCGCTCCATATAGTTTGGAGCGGGCTCTCCATACAATTTCGAGCAGGCAGAAGGTTTTTTGGGCCTCTGGAACGGGCGCTCCAAACAATACGTAGCGGACGCTCCGTTCTGGCAGACGTGCCTGACTTTAAACAACCATATCTCTTTTATTTTTCATGGGAATTGAGATTATGACCACTCGTTGGAAAGATATCGAGCCAACTTTCATCTCCAACTTGAATCACTAGCTAAAAAATATTGTGTTTGCTGAAAGTTATTACCATTTGAATATGACCTATGTGCACAAATCCTTCCAAAAGCTCTTATTTTGCCAAAATTGCTCCATTCTATGCTTGGTGTGTTGTATGGAGACCTCTAAGATTGATCCTACATCATCAAACACAAATAAGCATTACCAAACCCTATATAAATAGGCAAAATAACTAATTTTCTCAAATAAGCTACAAAAAACTCAATTACTCTAAATTAAGCAAAATAAGCTAGAAAAGGATAAATGAAGAGGAAAAATTACTCTAAACATGATGAAAATAGGCTATTTGAGTGATATATATATTTATCACTTATCACCTTTCCGAAAAGGTATTTTTATTAAGCATTCTGACACCGGAGGTCATGCTAGTAGAAATCATTTCAGCAATTTTCGACGATTGGCTTCTTCGACGAACCGATCAGCCATCCTTCCTACGTCAACTCATGCGCTAGCTTGGTTTATATTCGTATATATATGGAGGAGAGTTTGACCACATACAAGGTTAGGGTTCCATTCTAAAACCAATTGGTGATACGTGAAGTAACCCACGCTACCAACCTTATATGTGGTCAAACTCTCCTTCGGCGTGGGCTTGTGTTAGGCCCAATTAAGTTTATCATGGTATCAGAGCCCAGGTTAAGTTTGGATTGATTTAGGCCACGATTATGGACAACTCACATGTGAGGGGGAGTGTTGCGCCCATGAACAAACCCACATTGAGTAACCCACCAATGTATAAGTTAGTCATTCTCTCTCTAATTCTTCAAAGTGGGACAGCTATTTCCTAACTCACATGTGGGTTATATTCTTAACACTCCCCCTCACATGTAAGCCACCTTTTATTTTGCACTCTGGAGAGGTCACAACATCCTCACTGGGCTCTCTATGGACTTCCAACATGAGGTCAACTGGGCTCCTTCTTGGGGCCATCAAAATTCTGTTGGGCTTACTTTCCCTAAACAGATCTTTAACACCTTCCATATTGGATTTCATAATGTGCGGGATCTTCCACTCTGATACCATGATAAAATTTATTGGGTCTAATACAAGCCCACGCTGAATGAGAGTTTGACCACATACAAGGTTGGTAAGGTTTCATCCTAAAACTAATTGGTGATAAGTGGAGTATATGTTAGTTTTCTCTCTCTAATTCTTCAATGTGGGACAACTATTTCCTAACTCACATGTGGGTTATACTCTTAACAGATATCCATAGGGCCATACATTTGTCTAAAAAAATTTCATATGACGACCAAACATGCATATAAAATTCAAGTACAACTTCATTCTAGATATAATTGTACGAAGAAATTATCTTTGATGAAGATTGCTAATAAGGAGAATCTCGTTGACGTGCTAATAAATATTTTGTAAATAACGAAGTTGGATATGTGTTGGAGTTGAGTTGGTCTTTATTTATGTCTTGTGAGCTTCAAGGCGGAGGACGTCATGAAGTTTTGTACTTATAAAGAAATGTATCGATGATTCAAGTTAAGATGGAAAATGTCGTAATTGTGCCTTAAATATTGAGAGAAGATAGGAAATTAGAGACTAGAGAGAGAGAGAGAGAGCCCACAATTGGGTTGCAAAAGTTATTGGTCTTTTAATTATGTGAGTTGGGCTTGACTAGGAGCACGAGTACCTAGCAAGGCATCTTTTATTGTGTGCTCAGTTATCTGCTTTCCTATGGAGCCCCTTTTATTTAAGGGCTCCCTTACTATTTAAAACCAAGCATGTACGATGAAGGTTTTGGAAGGGCTCTCTAACTAGCTCTCCAAGGAGAGAGAATTGAAAGCTACTTCTTACTCAACAATGGGGCTCTTGGGTGTTTCTTGAGTGTATCTGCATGGAGACACTTTGAAAAGTGTCTCTTAAGGAAATACCATTGGGAGTGATGGGAAATAACTCTTTATTCCCCCCAACCAATCAATTGGTCATACATGACACAAATGAACTGGTTTTATTAATTGATATGGGACCATTACATAATGAAATATATAATTAAGAGCTCTTAACAAAGAGCTTTATTGTTGTTGGGTGTTTTTTAGATATAGTTTTTTAAAGTAGCTTGAAAAGAGAGAATAGTGGAGAGTTCAATAGAGAGTCATTACCATTGTACATGCTCTTAAGATTCAACTTTTCTACACCAAAAGATCTCTTCGTTTCTCTGTCATCTTTTTCTTCATTGTGATCTCTTTTCTCATTGTGATCTCTTTTCTCCACAGAAGTTGAATACAAAAATTCCATACTCTTAGGGTGGATTTTGGTCACATTCACTAATTGACTGAACAACAATAAAACATTTTTTCTGCTATCTAATGCTTTCACATTTTGAAATACTACCCTTTATTATTTCCACAAATCATTGCAGCTCCTAGATTATTGCCGAGCTAATTATACAGCATTAAATGCTTAAGTACAACATAAGATAATTGGTAACAATAAGAAGGAGATGAGGAAGGTACAAAATGTTCAATATATTCAATTTAGGAAAAAATGTCATAATAAGTTTCAAGTTTGAGAGTCTTTCCATTTAATCCCAAATTTGATTTAGTTAAGAATAATCCCAAGTTTGGGTGAGTTACAAGAATCGATCGGTAAATTACGAAAACTGTGGATAAAAAAATTATTGATTTATATTCGACCGGTGGCCTGCAGTCGGTAAATGTTTGGTAGGTAATTTCTATATATCGACTGCTAAGACGGTCGGTAAAATTTAACCTTCCGCTTTGTCAAGATTACCGACTGACGAAGTGCGATAGATAATTACCAACCATTGGGCAGTGGGTAATTACTTACCACTTTCAATCAGCCGTAATTACATAGCGTCTTGATAAAATAACGATTGTTTTTTCAATGCCCTAAATCATTTGGTTATTTGGCTGAGAAAGCCGATTGTGCTGCGGTCGATGATTCTGGAAATAAAAAAAATTATTGTCAATTGCTCTGTGACAAGTCATATGCTATTCCATTCTAATAACAAATAATAGGTTTGCTACAACCTCCATTTCAACAACTAACCTAAATTAAACACCATATTTTCCTCAATATATACCAATCAATTACTAGTCACATGAAAAATGTCTTAAAGACTATTAGTCTAACTAGTATAAGGATATTCTTCTCCTTAGGGATGTTCATAATGATCCAATATGAGCTATCCGATCCGAAAAATCGGATATCTGGTCCAATTTTTTGAGTTTCGGACCGGATATCTGAAATATCCGATTTTCCATTAAATTGAAAACCCTGTAAATCATACTGTGTTACTCTCTCCTCTTCTCAGTTATCAACCCCCACCGATCGCCCCACTCCCAGCCCCAGCCGACCGCCATCCACCCCATCCCCAACCCCTGTCGCGCACTTCCCCAGTAATGGTGATTACTTACTGCACCAGGTTTCAACTTCTGCATGACGATGATTCCAACACTAGCCTCTGCCGCGCACTTCCCTGGCAGCAACCTCGTCCTTCCTTGATGGTGAAGGCGAATTCCAGGACGGATCTCACTCACAAGGTTTGCATTGGTTCACATAGGGTCCAACGCGTTTAAGCAGGCTTGCGTGTTGCTGGACTTCTTTTCAGGTGGGGTTGAGTATGGCGTGGAATAGATTAAGAGAATAATGATGGGTGTCTCATAAATATTGGGTTGGCATTGCAGGCCACTCATCAGTCATCACCACATCGAGCCCTTGTCCTTCCTTCACTGGCTAAGCAGGATGTAATTCAAGTTGAAAGTTTCAGCTCATCTCCTCCTCCAGACCCTGAGTCTCTTCCTCTTCTTCAACTTTTTTTTTCCAGAAAATCGAATCAGATAATTCAGATATCTGATTTTTTCGGATCAGATTCGGATCACCTTTTCCCTTTTCTTATATTTTTGGATATTTAAGATTTCAGATCAGATCGGATCGGATTATCCGATATGAACACTCCTACTTCTCATATATTGGTCTATATATTGCTTTTTAGTTCCAAATTCCCAATATTCTCCATCTTGTCTATCCTTTCCACCTATTGGACTATCATGACTAATCAAGTTCTGTGAGGTGGATTTTTTCCGTATCGAATTGATGAAATCTATATATGGAACCAATATATAGTGGATATTACCAATTTCATGATCAATATGGAAGGCTTTCATACTTGAAATTTACGGCAATACTTATTTCTAAATCTAAATGTATTTGTAGTAACATAAGATTCAATACACAACCAATATATATACATAGCATACTTTTTTTGGGGTAAGAAAAATACCATTAGTAGACCCTCGGCTAGCTCGAAGGGAACTCCTAATGTATCGGTTACAAGGATATAATATAAAGTAGAATTATTACAAGGATGGATATCAAAAGAAGATCTAACTCAATGACCAACATTAGCTATCTAGTTGAGTACACGATTACCCTCATGAAAAACATGTTTGATGTGCCAGGAGTCAAACGTTTTTAGAAGGAGTTTGATGTCTTGAGTAATACTTCCTCCGTTCTGAATTACTTGCAACAAATGGACTTCTAGGCTATCCAGATACTCCCTTTTGACTATGTAGTATGATTAATATGTCAGATTAAACATAGTAACGCCGGATCTTAGTAGATCTGCTCAATGTATACTTGCAAAATACTAATTTTTTATAATTTTTACTTATAGGTAATAGAAGATATCAATGGTTAAAGTTGTGCATTTGGAGGCGTGCAAATCCTAATGTTGCAAGTAAATTGGAACGGAGGTAGTATTAACTATCTGCCAAGGTGGAGCCCATATATCTTTGATTGCATTGATGACCAGAAGGTTATCCGCTTCGATGTGAACGTGATTTATGTTATTTTGAATGGCAATGATGATACCATGATGAAGAGTCGCGACCTCGGCGATGAAGGTGGATGTGGAGCCGAGGTTGAAAACACAAGCATGGAGGAGATCTCCTACAGGGTTATCGATATATATACCGGCGGCTGTTGAGGAATCTCGAACCAAATCGTCTAAGTTGAGTTTGAAGAAGTGAATAGAGGGCGACTCCCAAGCAACGATGATGGTGGAAGGACGGGGGGGAGGGGAAGGGAGTTGTGCTCCGTGCATGGGAGAACGAACTAGAGTTGTGAAATAAAATCTTTCTATTTTTGAGATTTCCATTCTCGGTGGCAGATAGGGCTCTAATTAAAATTCTATGGCTATTATTCCACTTTTCTTGGTTGAAGATAATGGAGTTCCTTTCTTTTTATATGCTCCAGAAAAGGGAATCTATATTTCGGCTTAGAAGGTCTATTTTTGAATGGAATCCATAGGATGTTTGATTGTCTTGGTGGTTATAATTGCTCCAAGCCAGTCGTTGACCTCATAAAGGTCCCATGAAGTCTTTGTGGATGTGCAGTGATAAAAGAGATAATCTATAGTTTTAGCTGGAGACATTTTGCAAAGGGCACAAAGGCTGGAAGTAATAATTTTTCAAAGGCGGAGAATGTCTCTTACTATAAGGCTATTTGCAGATTTGCCATAAGAAAATATGCAATTTTGGGGGAATGGTCAGTTTTTAGATCCACTCATATGGCCATGGAGGAGACGGTGGTAGATTATGAGCCTACCAAATGGCTGAGTTGATTGAGAAATGCCCATTGGAGGTGGGGCTCCAGATAGCATACTATATTAATACAAATTCAATCATGGGAGGATCCAGCGTGGGTTCAACTGAATCCACAAATCTGGAGAAAAAAAAAGGGGAAAATTGCGAAAAATCTGAGAAACAAAATCCGCTTATAATGTTCCCGCACCACCTTATAATCAGTTTTAGAAGTTTGGCTCAGTGGTTTGTTAGGCTTGCAAATCTTTAAATTTTGTTGGCTGACGCAGGTTCGTTTGCTGCAAGAAGCTTTTTGTTTACTTATTATTCCCTTCTTTTTTTTGTTCACTTAACTGATGGTTTGCTTTTTCATTTTTTATGTTCGTTTTCCTTCTAATATACAACTTTACTTCCTTTTTTGATTCAAATAGACTACTTTCTAATTTTTGTTTGCTTTCTTTTAGTTTTAAGTTTTATGGAGCATTTTATTCATTTATTTTTTGGAAAATTTTCTCAAATAACCCAACTTTTACCCGTCTTATAATAATATCAACTTCATTATTTTGGACAACACTCAAGTTTGAGTGCTACCTTATCAAAATAATACGAGCTCTTCAATTTCCTATATATAATACACCCAAAATATATTAGTGAGTGCAAAAAGATAAGAGTTTGAATTACTATATATGAGAACCATCCAATAATGTAAAAATATATATTGATTAGTCATATTAACTTTTACCCTTTATTAATTGTTTTTAGAATCCAAACTAATAATTTATTGTGATTTTATATATTATTTTTGAACTTTTTGCCTTCTCATTTCCAGTTTGTAAATTTCTTCCAAAAGAGTTGAGGATATAATTGTCTTTTTGTGAATATGCATTTTTGGATGCTCAAATATGTGCTGTTGCTGCATAATTGCTAATGCATAAACAACTTTAACTTTCTTTCTCTCGGGTTTTTCTGAAGGACTCTGAACCCACATGAGTCAGATCCGGGATCCGCCACTGCACTCAAATACACAATCAAAAAATAAGCATAACATATTGTAGTAACACAACCAAGGACCCTTGGGTCCAATGGTATGGCTTCCTATCTCCCACATGGGAGACCAAAGTTCAAATCTTGGTGGAAGCAAAATTTCAATATTGTTGGGGGGAGGGGGTTTGGGGCTTGTTGGGCCTCTGGGTGAGTGGCCCTATGCGAGAGCAGCCCAGAGGAAATTCATCTTACCACGGGTTCCCGAAAGGGGGACCAAAAAAAAAACTGTAGTAACACAATACTCCTCAATTTGCTAGAAAATACGCATAACATATTGTAGACTGTAGTGAGGTTGAGGTGGTGGAATAGTAGTATCGCTTCCCACCTCATATTCCTGAGGTCTAGGGATCAAACCTCATGGGACTCATTTGAGGATTTCCCCTTATCCTACTCAAGTGAGTTCCATTCATCTTACCATTAAAAAAAAAATATTACTGTAGACTGTAGTAACACAACACTCAATACACTTCACGGTGGATGTGCATACTTATTTATTGATGAAGTTACGAAAAGTTCAGCAGACAAGTGAAAGAAACAACCCAGTAGAAAAAGGAAACTATACAAATTAACGAGACACCCAAGAACGTAAATGAAACACACAGTACAACACCCATAAATGGTCAAATGAAAGAAATGGTGTCCATCGGCCCACCATAACTAACGTGAAACACTTTATTACTTGACTCCAAATCTCGAGGTATGCCCTCGGCTCTTATGACAGATGCCTGGGCCGTTCATGCCATCGTCGAGCATACATGCAAAAAAAAAGCAATCGTAAATATGTTAAAAATTGTAATTTAGTAATCAATTCATACAAAATTAAATATGAAATATAATTCTAATAACTCTACCTTCTCATAAGACCATGTTTTGAGAGAATTTGCCATAAATAACCTTTTCAGATTTGATCTTTTCAGATTACCTTTTCAGATTGTTTGATCTTTTGGCAAATTACCTTTTCAGATTAAAAGTTGATTTTCTTAGCTTATCTTTAGACTTTAGTTCATTAAAATCTTGTTTTATCTTTTAATTAAATAAAATCAGTTTTTAGTTTTTTTGGGGTCAAAGTTCCTATTTCCTAAGCTTATCATGTCGTTAAAGCTGTTTGATTTTCTAAGGATAACTCTTTGAGTTGCCAAAAACTATACTTACTATTTTAGAACGTTTCAAAATAAGTGAAACATACCTTAAATGAAAAAAAAAAGTAACAAAATGACAAAAGTACCCATTACAAACTTATGTGGTTTGTTTTTCTTTCTCCACCTTTTAATAATGAAAAAGGTATTTTATGACTTTTTGGCTTTTGAAAGTGATGTTTATTAAATCTTGTGCCCAATCCCTATGTTTCACTTATTATGGAACGGAGGAAGTATATAGATCACCCTGTACATCATTTGTGTGTGAGACTGATATAGCAAAACCAGTGCTTATATTATTCAATTAAGTAACTTCTATTTAAGTTCTTAACAAGGGCCTGTTCGGTATCACTGCCAGTTTCCAGTTTTTGGTTTTTATGATTTTAGAACTATATGATATGAGTTGTATAAGAAGGTTAAAATTAGTCATATCGATAGTAAACATGCTAATTTCGAAAACTGACAACAGAAAACTGGAAACTACTTTTTATGGTTTCCATATTTTTGTTTTTGCTTTTCAAAAAAACTTAAAACTGGAAACAGAAAACGATAACGATCAGGCCCAGTTGTTTGTTTGTTCCCTTAGTGTGAAATAGATATTATGTATTTTTTAGGTTGCGATGTAAATCCTGTGTTTGAGTGAGCTTTGAGTGAAACAAAAGAAATGACTTTGAGTGAAGTCAAGGAACAATAGTTATGACTTATGAGAACTGTTGTTGGGATTGGTGTTTATAGAGGAACAAGAGTAGTGACGTGTTTATAGATTTGGCTTATTATTAGTGAAAAGAGTTGAATTAAAATCCCTTGTGGTCGAGATTGTTAGTTCCTATATTTCATAGCTTTAGCTTCTAGGAAGGTTTTTTCGTAAAATCTCTTGAATCTTTACATTTTTTTTAAAGAGAAATTTCATTAATTGAAGGCCAAACGACATCTACAATAAGTATTAAAGAAAAACAATATATAATCAGACAAGATCAATCAAATTCATCTTTGAAGAAACTACAATGAACTAGATCGAACAATACAGCGCAACCCCCTTGTATTTGCTGAATCACGCAGCTATTGATGGAGAAGTCTATCATTCTGACATAGTTTGAGGAAGAAAATCCTTGATTTATCCATGTTGACCGTATCCGAATTTCCAATACTTCGATGTTGATGGTCTTGAACTTCAACCAATCTGAACAATTTCCCATACCAATTTTTAAACTTCCACGTGGAAAGAGAATAAAACCAAACTCCAAACTCCCATGAAAGGAGAAAAATAACCCAAAAATTGGGTAGAAAACTCTCAAAAAGAGAGAGAATGGAAGATTATTAGTAACAATAACTATGAAAAGTAGAAGAAAAAAGAAGAATTGGGGGCTTACCACCATCGAAAGGATGATGATAGCCCCAAACTAGAAGAAAAGAATTAGGGTTTTTTGAGGAGGAAGAGGAGAGAGGGGAGAGGAGGAGGCTTCTTGAATCTTTACATTGTTCCTTTCATTTTTCTCTTAATTTATCAAATGGTACTCATAGTTAGTTCCTATCACTGCAATTCACTTTTTGTAGTGTTCCTAGATAAATTACATAATCTCCATTCTTTTTCAATTGCTACATGTAGGGGATGCACACATATTAAGAAATAGGCGATAGATAGAAATAGATTAAAAGAGTGACCCATGTGATGTGATGAGCAGAGAGATAGAGATAACATGTTACCCAAAAATGAATATGTAGCAATTAATATGAAACTTCTAAATAAGGGCAATGTAACCATTAATAAAGAACGGAGAAGGTATCATTTCAATAGGGTCGATCTTAAGTACGTACCTTATTGACGAGAAAACGTAGTTGCAGTTGCACGCTGCCACAGCTTGTTACAGAGGTTCGTAACGGACACCATGACCAAATCGGTAGGCATTAACGCCGGTATAAATACCATCAGATAGTGTAGTCTGAATATGTTCCCCATTAGCCATTCGATCAACTTGAAGATAAGAAAAGGGGACGTCACAACTGCCTCGTGTTGCTATAGCAGACACAATTGCCTTTTTTCTTGGTGGCACCTTCACAGTATAAGAGCTTCCAACTTCTTCTGATTCTTCTACAGTTCTTCCCATATCATACTGTTCCGAGTATCCTCCTACAATTTCAATAGTTCCTTCACTAATAATTGGAATACCGCTGGTAAAAGTGAGACTGGCAGTCAAAAGCCAGGATTTGCTAGTATTCCAGGTAGAACTTCTCGATCTACTATAGGTAAAATTCAGCGTGTACTCTTGCTCAGAGTTAGTTGGGTTGTCAACAAATGACTGAGCCATTGTGAGCGGCGTAAGGCCATAGATCCTAGCTCTATCAAGGTTGAATTGGAAAACGTTGACTCTACGCTCAATCACAGGCTCTACTACTTGCAATCGTACTTCCTGTACTAGGCTAGCTGCGGTTGCACCAAGCAAATTATTAGCATTGCTCATTCTGTTGCAAAACCTATTGTTCCCCAGACAACGAAGAGCAATGACATTCCTATCGACCCTAATGATCGAAAACAACATGTTTGGATCAGTAGGATCATCAGGGCCAGAATGTGGGCCAGTGGGATAGATCGTCGTAGAATTCGTGCATCTCCAGAAACCCGATTCATATTTAAGGAAAACTGGCTTTACATAGACTTGGCCATCCCTAGTAGCGTGAATCTCGTGAGTATTGCCTACATGTGCAACATCATTAGAGTCAAAAGCGAGCACCATTTGGTTATTAGAAGTTATGAGATACATGTTATTGTCGCCTTTAAAGGCTACGTATCGGGGCATGATAGTTAGTGACCCATAATCTACCACAGTGGATATGGCAGTATGACGAAGGGCATTTTGGTCGTTGGACAAAACACCTAAGGTCAAACTACCTAACTAGACCACTAAACTAAGTAAAGTGGTAAGCAAGGGTCATTCTTCCACAAGGACTAAGGAACACCAAAATGTATTGATAAAACAATAAATTAGGCCGGAATCAAGTCGGAAATTGTCAATAACCAACTAAGAACTACGAAAAAGCTAAATATCAAAGATAACTAAAGTTAGGAGATGGGATTAAACACCAACTAATCACGAAATAGGCATAAGAATATCAAATATAGAGAAAATGCATGAACACTACTTGAATTAGGTATTGACCCAACACACAACTCCCATCCTACTCTCATAGGCGGAGAAATCCTCAAAGACATCAAATAAGGACTCTCATCCATTACTAACATATCCCGAGGTTCAAAGTAACCCAAGTCAATAATTGAAATCAATAGGTCACACTCTCATGCCAACCTAAATCAATCAACTCCAATCTAATACGACATTCAAGTGATCAAAGAGAATGCAACATAGATTAGAAGAGCTAAACAAGCAATAATTTAATCACACAAATCTCTAAATCCAATCTCAAATGCCCAATTCAATCATTGTTGGGTTTTCACCCAAACCCTAACCAACAAACTACTCCATAAATACAAAAATGAGGACTTTAGAGAAATTAAGCACTAATAACGTGATAATAATCATTAATCTAACAATAAACTAAACAAAATAAACCACATATAAATAAACTAAGCATGAAAAATTAATCTAATAGAAATAATTAAAATAAGAAACAAAAGAGGAAAGAGAGTAAGAAATTCTCATTGATAGATGAAAAGAAAACTTCAAATCTTCTTGTCACTAGATGATTATCCAAAATCTTCCATTTTTCATTGATTTTCTCACTTTCTCTCTCTAGGTTTTGAGACTTTCTCTCACTTAAAATCCTATTCTAAGACTAATGGAGCCTAATCCTCCCTCAACTAGGGTTTGCCCTGATAAATTAGGGATGAGTCCTATTTATATGTACAACTCTTACATCATTAATGAGTCGCGAAAATAACAGAGCTGTCCGGAAAATTTGAAAGGAGCGGGCGCTCCTTTATAAATAGGAGCGGGAGCTCCTAAGGAAACTGGTATTGGCAGAAAGTTGGAGCGACCAGAGAGCGAGCGCTCCAAATAACAAGGAGCGGGCGCTCCTTTGAAAAAGGGAGCGGACGGTCCTAAGAAAACTGGGCAAACAGTTCAATTTCAAATGGCCATAACTTTCTCGTTTTTCATCCAAATCAAGCATGTGACCTATCGTTGGAAAGATAACGAGCCAAATTTTAATCTCCAATTTGAATCAATGCAATATGATTTGTGGTCTGTAAGATATGGTCGTTCGAAGTGGACCATGTTGTGAACTTTGCTTCTTCAACTCCCATTTGCCTTCATCCGTTCATTATTCATGTTTTACTCCTCATTTGTGCATTCCTTTGGCTTTTATAGGTGAAATCAAAAGTATATTTTAATTGGACCTACAAAGAAACAAGAAAAAAAATGTAAAATTTAACTTGAAAAGTAAAACAAAGACACAAATCTAAAAAGAACTAGTAAAACAAAAAGGTGCAATTTAAGCAAAACAAACATATAAAAGGGGTAAAATAGAAAATAAAGGTTAAATATAGGGATAAATAAGAGGTTTAGAGTGATATAAATATCACTCATCAAATTCCCCCAAGCTTAACCTTTGCTCGTCCTCGGGCAAACAAAATAAAAAGAGTGAAAAGCTATGCTAAGAAAGCAATAAGTCCTAACTCACTTTCGTAGGAATCACGGTTGCATTTAGCATATGCAACAAGCTCTTTAAACCCCTAAATCGCTCTAGAGGGCGAGTGAGATCTCGCGAGGGTTTCCCAAGAGCTTAAACCCACAACTCTAATCAAGAACAAATATATATAATAAGCCAAAGTCATCTCTTCAACAATGGTCCACAAAACAATGGACGATCTAAGCAAACTTTCAAAGCATAACCATCATCAATATGTATCCAAGACTTGGGAATATAGGGGATAGACTAATCTAAGGTGCAAAATTGACACTATCAAAAGCTTCAAACATCAATTAGAGTCTACTAAGGCATTCAAGAGTCACAAATCGTTCTCAAATGGATGAAGACGGTCCCAAGATTGGTCCTAACCACCTATGGTGCACATGAACTCCCCACAAATTGACTTTTGCTTAGAGAAAACCATAATTGTAGGATTATAATGATTGAGCAATGGGTCTAGAGTCTCAATGAATTAAGCCATAATTACATTCATCATTACTAGGGAAACTCTACTTATTAAATTTTCGAGCTCCCACTCAACCATTTCGACAACCCACTTTCTCAAGGATATGTGGATATTACCACTTATTGACTCTTTTTCGATTTTTTTTTCATTTTCATGGACTTTAGTAGGCTTATCATGCCTTGTGGGCTCATTGGCCCCACTTATTGGACTCAAGACATAAAACACATTTTTTTTAAACAATCGATTTAACTGATCTTAGTATAGCTTATTCGGAGGTAAAACTTGTGCACCAAAGAAGATTTCAATATTCAACTTGGATCACTACAACTTCCAAAAGAGAAATAATTCGACTCTCTTCAACACAAAGTTTGACAACATTTGGAATTATTAAATGCCTTTTCAAGTAGAAAATCAAAGCAACAAAGATTAATCGATCCCTAATCGCCCCAAATTAGACATACAATCAAGCATCCAATAGAGTACCTCTACTCATCTACCCAAATGTCCAAAGTAAAGGAATCCATATAAGTTGACATCAAGAATCTTCCTTTTGACACAAAATGCTTTGTACTTTTCTTTATTCCGCATTTTTTTTGGATTTTGCCAAACATCTTTTTCATTTGTTTTTTCAATTTTTTTCGTTTTTTAAGAAAAAGAAAAGAAATTAAAGGAAAATATTTTTGGATTTTTATTTTTTATTTTTTTATAAAAAAAACGAAAAGTGAAGAAATAAAGTATATATACACCTCCCCCAAGCTAGCGAATAGCTACTCCCCCAAGCTAGAATAAAGCATTGTCCTCAATGCTTGAACAAGGCGATCAAAGGGAGGGAGGGAGGGAGCAAACATCCAAACAACAAGCATATGCTCCACAAATCATAAAGCATTGGGAAAATAGAAAAGGAAGGAAGCTACCAGATAGTAGGTGGGTATAATACCCGCATATGACCCAATTTCTCCACTTATAATCAACTTTTCAACACCATGATTTGCTTTCCACGTGCTATTGAGAATGAGTGTTATTCCAATTATGTACCTAAATAAATCAAGGAAAGAAAAGAAGATTAAGTAAATAAAAAGAAAGAAAAATAAAAGCAATAAATCCCGGGTTACTTCCCGAGAAAGGCTTATTTAAGGTCCTAAGCATGACCTTTCTAGTAAATATCCCGACAAATATCGCAAGAGTTTGTCAAATGCATTGGCACACATTTCAAAGAAGATACCATATGCAACGAGTAGATAGTGAATATGCACAAGGTATGGTGCATTTCTATGCAAAAATCGAGGAGGGGGATGCCTAAAAGAAGGAACAAAAGGAAAATCAAGAAAGTAGGAAGAGGAAGAACCAAAAGAATATAAAAACGAAGGAAAAAACGACAAACTCTCCTCGACAAACTCTTTTTGCTTAGCAATCTCAATCTTTTCCTCAAAATTTATCAAATGAGGCACTTGAGGATAAAATGAGGAAGAAGGCTCATCTAATGGAGGAGATTTGAGAAGTGAGAATGGATATGAGATGGGAGTGGAGGGAATAAGGTCAATTCTTCTTGCAAATGGAATATGAGGGGAAGGGATAGAAACAAGGCTTTCACTAACCACTTCACTCACATCACAAGACTTAAGAGGGGAGACTTCTTCCATCAATGAGTTCTCCTTAAGAACACCTCCGATACTCATCAAAACTTCAAAATCATCCTCAAGCTCTATGCTACTCTTTCCCAATTGATTTTCATTTTCAACATCTCTCGAATCATCATCATCATTAATAATCTCATCATGGTCATCATAAGATCCATTTTGCTCTTGATTTGCAAAAGTAGGCTCCAACCTAGACTCCAACAGTCGAGAAACTTGGATATCTAGCATTTTGAGAGTTTCCATATTATGATTCATGTGCTCCATAAACTCTTTTTGTTGTGCCATATAATCAACCATCATGGTCTCCAAATTAGACTCCGACAATTCGGATTTTGAAGAAGATTGAAAATCATTTTGGAGAGGGGGATCACAATCAAGCATACGAGAATCAATATCGAGGACATGAGGCACTTGATTGAAATCAACATTAGAGTGCACATCATTGTTATAAGCATAAGACGGAGGGGGGTTAAAATCATGCATAATAGGATAACTAGTGGGATTTGACTCATCAAAGAAATTCATGCCAACATTAGATGAATTATGAGAATTCACACAATCAAAATCATAAGTATCCCTAGCTAACCACATATAAAAATCCCAAGCTTCATCTAAAGATATAGCTCGAAATTCACCATTAAACATATTTTCAACCACTCCTCTAATATCATCATTTAAACCCCAATAAATGATCTCACAAGCCTCCCAAAGACCATAACCATAGTACTTTACAAATTCCTCAAGCCTATCAAAGTAAAAAGGACTCATTTTCATATTGAGGAAAAGAGATATTTGCCATTTTTTTTGTAGTAAGAATAAACCAAAGGAAAGTAAATCAAAGAAAAACAAAGAGTATTCACAAATAGCCTAGACTCATCTAATCAACACAAATCAATGAAAGCCGAAGTTCCCGGCAACGGCGCCATTTTAACGAAGGGTATTTTGGTCGTTGGACAAAACACCTAAGGTCAAACTACCTAACTAGACCACTAAACTAAGTAAAGTGGCAAGCAAGGGTCATTCTTCCACAAGGACTAAGGAACACCAAAATGTATTGATAAAACAATAAGTTAGGCCGGAATCAAGTCGGAAATTGTCAATAACCAACTAAGAACTACGAAAAAGCTAAATATCAAAGATAACTAAAGTTAGGAGATGGGATTAAACACCAACTAATCACGAAATAGGCATAAGAATATCAAATATAGAGATAATGCATGAACACTACTTGAATTAGCTATTGACCCAACACCCAACTCCCATCCTACTCTCATAGGCGGAGAAATCCTCAAAGACATCAAATAAGGACTCTCATCCATTACTAACATATCCCGAGGTTCAAAGTAACCCAAGTCAATAATTGAAATCAATAGGTCACACTCTCATGCCAACCTAAATCAATCAACTCCAATCTAATACGACATTCAAGTGATCAAAGAGAATGCAACATAGATTAGAAGAGCTAAACAAGCAATAATTTAATCACACAAATCTCCAAATCCAATCTCAAATGCCCAATTCAATCATTGTTGGGTTTTCACCCAAACCCTAACCAACAAACTACTCCATAAATACAAAAATGAGGACTTTAGAGAAAGTAAGCACTAATAACGTGATAATAATCATTAATCTAACAATAAACTAAACAAAATAAACCACATATAAATAAACTAAGCATGAAAAATTAATCTAATAGAAATAATTAAAATAAGAAACAAAAGAGGAAAGAGAGTAAGAAATTCTCATTGATAGATGAAAAGAAAACTTCAAATCTTCTTGTCACTAGATGATTATCCAAAATCTTCCATTTTTCATTGATTTTCTCACTTTCTCTCTCTAGGTTTTGAGACTTTCTCTCACTTAAAATCCTATTCTAAGACTAATGGAGCCTAATCCTCCCTCAACTAGGGTTTGCCCTGATAAATTAGGGATGAGTCCTATTTATATGTACAACTCTTACATCATTAATGAGTCGCGAAAATAACAGAGCTGTCCGGAAAATTTGAAAGGAGCGGGCGCTCCTTTATAAATGGGAGCGGGAGCTCCTAAGGAAACTGGTATTGGCAGAAAGTTGGAGCGACCAGAGAGCGAGCGCTCCAAATAACAAGGAGCGGGCGCTCCTTTGAAAAAGGGAGCGGACGGTCCTAAGAAAACTGGGCAAACAGTTCAATTTCAAATGGCCATAACTTTCTCGTTTTTCATCTAAATCAAGCGTGTGACCTATCGTTGGAAAGATAACGAGCCAAATTTTAATCTCCAATTTGAATCAATGCAATATGATTTGTGGTCTGTAAGATATGGTCGTTCAAAGTGGACCATGTTGTGAACTTTGCTTCTTCAACTCCCATTTGCCTTCATCCGTTCATTATTCATGTTTTACTCCTCATTTGTGCATTCCTTTGGCTTTTATAGGTGAAATCAAAAGTATATTTTAATTGGACCTACAAAGAAACAAGAAAAAAAATGTAAAATTTAACTCGAAAAGTAAAACTAAGACGCAAATCTAAAAAGAACTAGTAAAACAAAAAGGTGCAATTTAAGCAAAACAAACATATAAAAGGTGTACCATAGAAAATAAAGGTTAAATATAGGGATAAATAAGAGGTTTAGAGTGATATAAATATCACTCATCACAGTAGTAGTGGCGAAAGGCTCAAGGCACAGGTACATGTTACGATCAGGTGCAACATCCCGTCGTCCTACAGGTTTTCCCAGTTGGACATGAGCAAATGTGACAGTGTTGTTAGTAACCGTGGTCCGAAATAGAGTACAATTCCATGCTTTCTGGTTTTCCTCTGGGTCACTTGCAGCTGCAACAATCCAGTAACTATCTGCCGCTGATCTGCATATTTGTTAAGTAACTTATTACTTATAATGAAGTATGTACTACTGTTAGGTATAGCTAGAAACATGCAACAAGTAATTATGTAGTTATTCCACTTGCTTTTTTACAGTTTCTGTTTTTTTTTAAACAGTTTCATATGCATCTGATTGAGTACTCCGGTTAGGTACGATAATGGGTATGATAGAGTATAAAACTGTTCTTGGGGCCTCAATCATCAGCTTAAGCTTTTGGTTAAGTTGGTCCTTTGACATGGTATCAAGAGCCAGCGTGACAAAAAGGTCACCGGTTCGAATCTCATCCACCCCTCCTTTCTCAGTGGAATATTTAGCGCCAGATATAAGGGAGGCCTGTGCTGCATCCACACTTCAAGCTCAAAGGGCTCTTGTGTGAGGGGGCGTGATAGAGTATAAAACTGTTCCTGGGGCCTGAACCATCAGCTTAAGCTTTTGGTTGAGTTGATCCTTTGGCAGGGTATACAAATTGTAAGTTGATTGTTCAAGCCAGGTAAGAGGGAGGCCTGTGCTGCATCCACACTTCAAGTCCAAAGGGCTCTTTTAGTTTTCACTTTTTAGTTGTCAGTTTTCAAAATCATCATGTTCCCAATAAATTTGACTAATTTTTATTCATTATAGGACATATATCATATGACTTTGAAAATCAAAAAACCAAAAAACAGAAAACCACAGTAATACCGAACAGGCCCGCTTTTGGTTGAGTTGGTCCTTTGGCAGGGTATACAAATTGTAAGTTGATTGTTCCCATCCCTAGAGCTTAACTACATAGGGAATTTTACTACAAATAATGTAACTGTTAAAGTTGTTGCGCCAAGCTAAGGTCAAAGCTAAGTTTAATTTTTTTTTTTTATCCATATGAGCCACGAAGGCAGTACAAAGTACAATGAAGGGGAAGGGGGATTCGAACTTGTGACCTATTGTTCACAACACCTCAATCTTAACCACTAGGCCAAGACATCCTTGGTAAAGCTAAGTTTAATTTGTAGAACATATTGTGTATAATTCTTTTCTTTTCTTTTTTGAAAGAAAATTAATTAAAAAAAAGAAATTCGGTGTAACATGTGGTACCACGTGCATTTATCTCCGCCACTACAATTGATCTTTTACAGGGATAAAAGATAAATTATGTCATTTGATTTATATTTATGCTGATAACTTTTTAAAAATAAATAACATAATAAAGACACAACACCACTTATTTAGATCAATTATATCCTTATATGTTCATATACTAATCTTGTAATTTTTCTTACTCTCCCAAAGAAATAAAAGATTGAGAAAAGGCAAATATTGTCACTTCAATTTTGATTTAATATGAGGTTTTATATCAATGACTTCATCAAAATTTTGCTATCACTAGTATATCTTTATAGATTGATTTTCACTAGATTTTATTCAACATCAAGTTTTTAATATTTTTCTAATTTATATTATAAATATACTTTATACTTTACGTGTACAAATCACTTGCACAATTCACTTCAATTCCAAGATGACCTAAACATTTCTTTCTTGTGTATTTTAATATTTTTGGTGTTCAAACCTTCAATGTCAAGCTATTTGTAAATCTTTAGTTTCTTTCAAAGTAGCAGTTAGTTTACTTTATAAATAACTAGATTTTGAAGCCTGTGCATGCGCGGTTATTTTTTTTATGTGGTTGAATTATATGCATTTCATTAGCTTTGCTATAATATATAAGATAAATTAGATACTTATTGAGAGATATCTGATCATAATTGTATTGATTACAATAATATAGTTATATTCCTAATTAATGATTATTGTTTTAATGCAAATCTCAAGCTCTTTTCAATTATAATGAAATTGTGTATTTTTTTTAGTATGTAGCAAAAGTTATAATACTCAATTGTTTAATTAATTTTTAGATAATATTGATGGAAATCAAACTCCATTTTCTCTTAATAATTCTAAAACTTCAATTCTTACCATAATCATGTAGTATCTCTTATTATATTAAATTCATAAATCGTACTTTTCTTATAATTTCTTATTATAATATGATCCAACGCATAGGTTAAAAATAAAATATTTATCTAATTTTTTTTATTTTAATAGTTGTAAGCAAGTTTCAATGATGTAAAATTTATAATTTCTCAAACTATGTAGCAAAAACTATACTTATTTTCTATTGTATAATATTTTTAGGTTGTTTAGTCATAATTAAACTTTAACATTTCACTATTCAAAACTCTATATATATTTATTTCTTATCTTCATATAACTCACTTTTTAAAAGCATGATTTTGAAAGACATGCTATTATCACATATAATACGCTATTTTTATAGTTATTTTTTATATGTATTTAAAATAATGAATAAAGAATACATTATCGTTCATCTAAATAAATCTATTCATAAGTTGTACAACTATATTGTATATGGATCTTATTTCGAAGTATATTTCGAGCACTATCTGATGGTAAAAAAATATAATATTGCGAATTATGTAGCAAAAGTTATATTCAATTTACATAGTATAATAGTTTAGGTTATTTTTTCAAAATCAGACTCTAATATTCAATTTACATAGTAAAATTTTTAATTATAGATTTTACTTTTTGTTGTAACAACAAAATTTTCTTAATGAATTTTACTGCAATACTAAATTGTTTTGGTTCAGTTGAGTAAGGTTGAGGTTTTGAAAGATAATATGTTTAATCTTATAAATTGGACCTATGATCAAATGCCATAATCACATATAGTACATATAGTACATTATACTTATAGCTACTATTATATTTAACTAAAAGAAAGACTTAATAATGCGTTACAAATTCATTTAATTAAATATATTTTTATTAGTTGTAAAACTATATTGTAAATGGATCTTATTTTAAAGCATATTTCAAGCACTCTCCAATGGTAAAAAAAAATTATAATGTTTTGAATTATGTAGCAAAATTTATATTCAATTTACATAATATAATAATTTAGGTTGTTTATTTAAAACCAAACTCTAATTTTCCCCTATCCAAAACTCCTTTTATGTATTTAAATAAATGTAGAACTCTATTTTTTTAAAATATTTAAAATAAAAATAAATGACATGACAATCCTACGTGGCGCGCTCTATTTCATAAGTGGTAGAACTATATCAGTATATTGTTAATGGATATTATTTCGAAGCATATTTTGAGCACTCTCCAATGGTACAAAAATTAAAATATTTTCAATTGCATAGCAAAACTTATACTTCATCCGTTCCATAATAAGTGAAACACTTACTATTTTAGAACGTTTCAAAATAAGTGAAATATACCTTAAATGGAAAAAAGAAAGTGACAAAATGACAAGAATACCCATCACAAACTTGTGTGGTTTGCTTTTCTCTCTCCTCCTTTTGAAAATGGAAAGGGTATTTATGACTTTTTGGCTTTTGAAAGTGATGTTTATTAAATCTTGTGCCCAATTCCTATGTTTCACTTATTATGGAACGGAGGAATTATACAATTTACATAATATAATAATTTAGGTTGTTCATTCCAAACCCAACTCTAATTTTCGCTTATCCAAATTAAAACTCCTTATATGCATGTATTCGAATCAATGTAGAACTTTATTTTGTTAAAAATAAAAATAAAAATTGATGAAATTGCAATCCTACGTGGCGCGCTCTATGCTCTCAAAATTTTAAGAACCTTCATGTGCTCTCAAAAAGTTCCTCCTTTAGATTTAGATTTAGTTTTAGATTTATTTTATGCTTCACCTCGATTATAAGATCGGAAATTAATCAAGATACGAAGAAAACTCGTGCATTAAAGGTTTATGGATAGGGAGAAGAAAGAAATAAGGGTCCAAGAGAAAAACTAATAAAATCTTTTGTCTCACTCAATCTTTTCTATTTTTTTACCCTTGTGTTTCTTCAGTTTTTACGTTGTCTCCCAACCTTTTGAAATTTTCACACGGAACCATCAAACTTATCTTTTTTAATGCACAATGCCCTACCACTCATTATACGTGATTCATTTCGTTTACTTTTTGTAATCCAATGGAACAAATCTAATTTGTAAAAATTTCCTTCAAAAGTTAACCTATGTATAAATTCAATTAAATAACAAAAAGTGAACGAAATTAATGACATATAATGAGCATTAACACATTGTGCATTAAAAAAAGTAAGTTTGAGGGTACTATGTAACTTTTTAAAAAGGTCGTGATACAACGTGTAAACTGAACAAACATAAGGGTATAACGTAGAAAAACCGATTTTTTTTTAAATAAGAACTTTGTTTAAATATAATGATGTGGACCAATAATATTGATTGACACATAAAATGATAAAAAAAAAAAAAGCAAGACTGAAGTTTTTGACGTGGAGGAAAAGGAGGAAGAGTAATCACCTGACCCAGTATCTGTTATTGTAGCATGATCTAATGTGAGCAAGTCCATTTTGAGTGAACTCGATAGCAAATTTAGCTTTTTCGTTCACCATTTTGTCAGTTAAGTACGCAACGCTCCTGTCCTCTTCGACGCCCAAGTATGTAAAAGGAGCGTTACCATGCGTTGCTCTAAGAGCCACATATGTGGGCAGATTTTTCGGTTGTGCCATCTCTCACTGATCTCTACTCACTGATAAGCTTTTTTTTTTAGTGGGAAGATAAGCTCTCTTGCTCACTGTTGCCTCATTCGTCCATCACCCCTTGCTATTTATAAGCCAAGCACTGAACCACTCTCAACTCTCTAGTGCATGTTGATTAGCCTTATCCACCCAATATAATACTCCCTCCGTCCCAAAATATAGTTCACATTTCTCTTTTTTCACGGTAATTTATGCAAGTAGAATCTAAGAGCGATAGTAAAGATTTTTTGTTTATTTAAATAAATGTTGTATGAGAAAAGATGATTTTAGGAGAGAGAATGGAGAATAATTGGTGAAAGAGCATTAATTGTAACACTTGGGTTGAATAAATAAAGCAAAAAACAAAATTCAAGAAGCAAATAAATGATAGGACACGGTTTTTCTAGACAAATTACGGAAAAATGTGGAACTAAATATGGAAATGGGAACCATATTTTGGAACACCCAAAATGGAAATGTAAACTATATTTTGGGACGGATGGAGTATAATAATAAGCCTTCCCAACACGTTTACAGTATATATGCCCATTATGTGGAGCTTCCACTTCCAAGGAATTTATTCCAAAGGAGATGGAGCGAGGCATTTGGTTCCCTGATTAATCTAAGAGAATTGTTACCCTTTCCCTAGTTTTGGAAATGGAAAAGACACAAAGAACAATCAAATGTTAATAACAAGTTTACCAATTAAGTGTTGGTTATGCATATATATGAGAAGCTACTATGTATATCAAATATCATTAAAAGTTTCAAATGAATTCGAGTTTAAAGAAAATCGAAGTAAAGCTAGGGGAGAATGAATCTTAGTTACATTAGGTTGTAATTAGGTTCCTTTGATGTAAGTAACAAGTTGTAATGGTAAGGAAAAATAAAGGGTACGATAGTTTTTTTTTTTTTCAAAAATGGGGAAAAACATAAATAGTTGTCCGAACTTGCTAATAAAATTCCCTTGTAATGGAGTATACAAGATCTATATGTAAAATATTGATCCAATATGTTTAGAACATATTTTGAAAATATTTATCTAGCCTATTGGATCAATATTTTACATATAGATATGTAGGCTTATGGAGGTGGAAAATTGCCAGAGTTCACAATCAAGATGAACTCAGATTGAGAAAAGAGATAGAGAGAGAGAATGTGTTTGTGTTTATTACCGAATGAATGAATTATTACAGTAAAACTTGTATTTATACAAAAGAGATTGAGCTCTAATTGTAACTAACTAATGTAGCATACACAAGAAGCTTAGTAACTAACTATAACAAACTGTTATTACAAGTAGCTGTAGCTAATCTTCTAGAAGCAAGGAGCAGGCTGCACTGCTATATACCAACACCCCTCCCCCCTCAAACTTGGGAGGGATGAACCAGAAACCATGCCAAGTTTGCTAGATAAATGATTATGCTGAGCACTAGGAAGAATTTTAGTAAAGAGGTCAGGAATAGTAATGGGAAGGAAAAATTGAGTGGAGTAACTGTGTTTAGGAGTAGGAGACAGATGAAAGGGAAAATGTTTTTCATGAAATTGTATATCTCTTGATATAACAATTTTATTTGTGGCAAGGTTTAGGACTTTGTAGGCTTTGTGACTAGGAGAATAACCTAGAAAAACACATGGTTGAGCTCTATTGTCAAACTTGTGTCTCTTAGTAGTGGATGTAGCTATGTAGCACAAGCAACCAAAAACTTTCAAGTGAGAAAGATCAGGTTGATTATGAAAAAGTCTTTCATAAGGTGTAGAGAATTGTATGCTCTCACTACTACAGAATTAACGATTTGCGTCGGATGTCAGAGCCCCATTTGCGTCGGACATGTGTCCAATGCTACAAGTCTCGACGCAAATGAAGAAGAGATGATCTGTGTCATATCAGGACCCGACCCAGATATTAAGCTATTTGCGTCGGTTTTAAGCAATGTCCGACGCACACGACCCTTAAGCCCCAGCCCCCAACACCCAGGATGTCAGCTATTTGCATCGGATGCTTCGGCACATGCGACGCAGATCAACCAATTTTAATTAAAAAAAAAGTGAATTTGCGTCGGATTTTGCACTACATCCGACGCAAAAGAGTCATTTAAAAAAAAAATAGAAATTAGTGTCGCCTCTACTGAGCATACACTGCAAATGGCTGTATTGCTAAAACCCAGACTTCAATCAAACCAATACTTTCTCAATATAACACAAATTAAAAACAAAATTCAGTAGCAAACTTAAAAAAATTACGACCATGAATAACACACTGACTTATCTTAGAAATTCTAGAAGAATAATAAAATTAATTACAAAATCACAAAAATTCAAAAAAGAAAAAATATAAGATGAGAAGGATGCTACAAACAGAAACTAAAAATGAAAACGAAAGAAAGAAACTTAGATTTGTAATTCTGTCTTTTTCTTTGATTCTATCACCTTAGCATTTCTCTTCGCCATCAGTATTTCATTCATAGGGGAAATTCCCTTATTCAAGAACATCTTGATTGTGTTACTAGTGATTAGAAATCAGATGTTTATTCTTTAATTCTTTTTCTCCTCTGTTTCTACTGTCATAGTCATAATTCATCTCTTCCTTGTAGAAAATAAGATGTCTGAGTATGTAATAAGCATGCATGAATCGAGCCGCATCAACAAAAGCAAAACAAACACTAGAAATATTATTAGAATAAACAAATTAAATAATTATTTTTAAAGAAAAATGAAATAAAAAAGGTAATACTCCTGAGTCTTGAGTCAAACTATTGCAGAGTTCGAAGAAAGCAACATTAACTCAGGATTAAAGCCACTTTTCCGGAAAGATTATGTAACGACAAATTGATGGTCATGGAGATGAATCAAGACGCTGATGCAGGTTGAAGACGAGAGAGGGATAGAGAGGGGGGAGAGAGAGAGTGACGGCTGAGTTTGAGATAAGGAAATGTTGAAATGTTTGTAGGGTTTCAAGATAGACTCCCAAATTAAAAAAGGGGGGGGGGGATGCAGACCATCTGCGTCGGACATGTCAAAAGATCCGACGCATATCGTTCCACAATCACAAATCGCAAAGTGGGACTGATATCCATCTGCGTCGGACATTAATTGGATCCGACGCACATGAATCACGCACCCAAATGAGTTAATGTTTGCGTCGTACATTCATGTAGACCCAACGCACATGAAACATGATTTGCGTCGGACCCCCTTAGCATCCGACGCAAATGGTGCGGCCCTAGCCATCTGCGTCAGTTTGTCAGTTGTGCGACGCAATTTAGGAAACGCAAATCAACGTTTTTCTACTAGTATCTTCAAAGGCATCCTATTGATCAAGTATGTGGCAGTGAGAATGCACTCATTCCAATTGGCAGGAAGTTTAGACTGAATAAACAATGCTCTTGCAGTTTCAAGAAGATATTTATGTTTTCTCTCCACAACACCATTTTGTTGTGGAGTGTTGCTACGACTCTTCTACTGCACAATACCCTTATTAAGCAGAAGAATTTTCATTGCTCCTTCAGTCAAATCTAGAGCATTATCTGATCTGATGGTTTTTACTTTCATATCAAACTGATTTCCAATATACTGCAAAAATTGAGTCATGATGGAAACAGATTCTGTTTTATTCCTCATGAAATGAGTCCATGTCATGCGAGTGTAATCATCAACTATTGTGAGAAATTGATTACAACTAAGGTGATCAGAAATGACATATGGTCCCCAGACATCTAAATGTAGATGTTCAAATGGCTTATTTGTTCTTATAGAACTAGTAGAGAAAGGGGATCTTGTATCTTTTGCCAAAGGACATGTGTTACAGAAACATTCAGGTATACATCCTTGAACATCAAGACCTTTAACATTCTTTATTCTGCCAAATGATATGTGTCCCATCCTCAAATGCCATAGTTTGTTTTTCTCAACTTCAGCAGAACATATGAATGAAAGAGCAGTAGATGACATCTTATCATGTGAACCAGCAGCAACATGAGAAAGAAGACTGTCATCCAGAACATAAAGATCTTTTTCCAGCTTACCAAGCACTGTTTGCTTGTTCAAGGAAATGTCCTGAAGCACACAAGTATCATTGATAAATGATATAGAATAGGCAGCATTGTGACATAACTTGGAGATAGAAATTAAGTTGAACTGGAACCTAGGGACACGAAGAGCATTTTCAAGAATAACAGTACCTCCCAAAGATATGTTGCCTTTATGTTCAACTCTAATTTTAGTTCCATCAGGAATAGTTATTACAGGATGTGGTGCAGTAAGTTTAGTGTATGCATCAAACATATGCAAATATGAACACATGCGATCAGTAGCTCCACTATCTAATATCCAAGTGTGATGATATTTAAAAAGCAAGCAAAGATTACCTGACAACTGAGAACTTACTGCCAATTCTATTGCTGATTCTAAATCATTTTGATTCTGATTCTGTTGTTTCTCCAAGTATTGTAAGAGTTGTCTATGTTGCTCTGGAGTAAAGGCAGCATGAACAACACTAGAGTCCTAAGTAGAATCAGGAAATTCAGACTAAACTGAAGCAGCAATTCTTTTTCCTTTGTACTTGTTATCCTTAGGATAACCATGCAACTTCCAGCATTAGTCAACAGTGTGATTCCTCATTTTACAATGATCACAGAACAAGTGATTTCTAGCAAAATTCTTTGTACTTCCACTGCTAGATGATTGGGAGAAGAAATGCGTAGTGTCTATATATCATTATGTTAGTTGAGAAAGCTGTAGCTTCAATAGTTGATTGAATTTTCAGGCTACTCAATTCCTTGCTAGTTTCCTTTTGTAACAACAATCCATATGCCTTGGAAATTGTTGGAAGAGGACTCATCATGAGGATAGTACTCTTTGTATGAACAAACTTCTCATTAATCTTCATTAAAAACTGGATTAACCTTTGTTTTTGTTGAGATTTTTCCAGTTTTTGTGTAAGAGTGCAATTACAGCCAGTACATTCACATGAAGGTAATGGATCTAATCCATCTAATTAATCCCAAAGTAACTTGATCTTTGTGAAAAAACTGGTCATGCCTTCATATTCTCCCTGTGTGATGTCTCCAAGTTGTTATTGTACATAATATAACTGAGGTCCAGATGATTGACTAAATCTCTCCTCAAGATCAAGCCAAATTTCTCTAGCAGTATTGAAATACAACACACTTCGACTTATTGAAGGTTCTAAAGAATTTAGGATCCAAGAAATTACCAGATCATTACATCTACTCCACAATCTCTAATTTGATGAATTTGCTACTGGTTTAGCTAAAGATCCATCACAAAACATAACTTCTTTCTTGCTGACAAAGCAATATTCATATATCTCCTTAAATCATTGAATCTAGTTCCATTGAAGGTAGAATTTACTAATTTTGATGAATTAACATCAGAATTGTTCAGAAAATATTCTGAACTAGGATTTTGTGATGGATCTTGAGTATTTTGATAGTTTTCAGAAGAATTTTCAGGCATTTTGAATTGAATGAGAAAAAAACAAAACACAAATGAATTGAAATTCTAAGAAATTCGAACTTCAAAAGAACCTGAAATGATGATAATTCAAATTTCTTGAAGAATCTGAGATGATAAATTTTATGTGGAATATTAAAGTGTATGATCAACTGAATGAGAAAAGAAATGCAGGATCATATGATCTGCTCAGATACCATGTTAGAGTTCATAATCAAGTTGAACTTAGATTGAGAGAAGAGAAGAGATAGAGAGGAATGAGAAAAGATAGAGAGAATGTGTTTGTGTTTATTACTAAATGAATGAATTATTACAGAAAAACTTGTATTTATACAAAAGAGATTGAGCTAACTAATTGTAACCAACTAATGTAGCGTACACAAGAAGCTTAGTAACTAACTATAACTAACTGTTATTGCAAGTAGCTGTAGCTAATCTTCTAGAAGCAAGGAGCAGGCTACACAAAAATACATGGAATAAGTCCCAAAACATGAACAATTCATGATTCATGACTACCTTAATCTTGTCCACTAGGTATGGCAGTTAGCTACGTCACGGCACCCCACCTTCATGTACATAATCTTTGTTTCTAGGATTCTTTAGCAGTAGAAATTTGTTCCAATCCAGAAGCAAGAACCCCTAGTTGATTTTGAAAGTTTTCAACAAGTGCTAGCAGACCTAAAGCTAAGCATACTGAAAAGAGTCGGGGTACTGCCATAGTGCAGGCCAAGTCAGTAATCTTGATAACGTGGTTGCATCTAAACCTAAAACTTTTCATGTATTATATATTGATGAGGATCGTGATGACATTGGCGATCATGTGCAATGTGCTCAAATTTGGTGGAAAGGATCAA
Source organism: Beta lomatogona (assembly GCA_947646795.1). Lineage (NCBI taxonomy): Eukaryota > Viridiplantae > Streptophyta > Magnoliopsida > Caryophyllales > Amaranthaceae > Beta > Beta lomatogona. The sequence goes on along the minus strand of CANSNZ010000927.1, from coordinate 8,534,258 downwards.
GGGTCAAAGACCCCTATTCCACAAGAACTATATCATGTGTTGAAACATTAGGGGGCTAGATGATACGACCAAACAAATAGAGCCTCTTAGAAACTAAGGTCAAAGCTCCTCAATTGGGGGTTTTGTATCTTCATTTTTACCCTAGATGGTGTTTTTCTTCTAGCATCACCAAAGCATCCATATGGTAAAATTGTTGTTGCTTGCAATCCTACTCGTTTTCATATAGATATGGGAAATTCTCTATGGTGACCTCGAACTTTTCGAGTTTCCCATTAGTGGCCCTAAGTTTTTTTTATTCCAACTGGTAACCCTCAATTATTGTTTTATTCCTAAATATGACCTTATAGAGTAAAAAAAACCGTTAGTTTCATTAACTTTTCGTTAGAGCAAATGTCTCGGTTTGCGTGCTTGAAAATGACGTCTAGGTTTGCATGCCGCAAATATTGCTCGATTAAAGTTTTGGGGCTCATTTTAGCCCTTAAGGGTCAAATTTAAAGTATAAATCGGTTTCATGCCTAAAAATTGGTCGGCTAAGGAATTGAGTGTCATTTTAGCCCTGCAGGGTCAAATTTGACGTCAAAACTGATAAAAATTCAGTGGAAGTACCTTGGTTTGTGTGCAAAGACATTAATTCTAACGGAAAGTTAATGGAATTAATGATTTTTTTGCTTTATAAGATCACATTTAGAACTAGAACAATAATTGAGGGTTACCAATGGGAATAAAAAAAATTAAGGGTCACCAATGGAAAACTCGAAAAGTTCGAGGTCACCATTTGGAATTTCCCTATAGATATTCTTAATTGCACTTAGGGCTAGCAATGGGTCGGAAATGGGTTGGGTGGACTTTAACCCGCCCCATCACCCGCGAACCAAAACCCCATCCACACCATCCATCACCCGCCAAAAGTTCCATCCATATCTGCCCTATCCATCAACCTCGGATGGAGCGGGTGGGGTGGGTGGGGAGGGTGGGAAATGGATAATACTAGAAAAAGTTGTTTGTATACTTAACAACTTTAAAAAATTAATGAATGAAAATTTAGCCATTGATTAACAGTAAAGCGACTAAATATCAATTGTCTATCGTTAATACATGGCAAAATTTAATACTAATCATAATCTATATAGTAGTATGTTTTATAAATTATTATATATATATTAGTATTTATTAGTATGTTATATATATATATATGACATGGGTGGATGGATGGAGAGGGTGATGGGTGAAAAAAATCTCACCCATCTTTGACCCGCCCCCATTCCACCCGCCACCTGTCCGCCACCCGCCTTATTGCGGGTTTTCACCCATTTATCTGGGGCGGGTGGGTGGATAATCCACTCACCCATGGATAATTACGAGCTCTAACTGCACGAGTCAGACGTTTCACTGCAAATTTTGGCGCTACCAGTAAATCTAATCCTTTCTACTGTAACTTTGTATTTGGATTTAATGACAAGAATTATAGAATTAGTCAATGGGATTCACTATCTTCCTGTGCTACTCTAACTGTGTTACCATGGGTGTGTATGTGAGATTTTAATTCTGTTCTGTAGATGAATGAGACAACTGGAAGTTCTATTAGAGATTCTGAAAGTGAGCCCATGAGAATATGCCTGAGTCACTATGATCTTTCTGATGTGAAGTTTGTTGGGAGGTTTTGCACTCAAATTAACAAGCAGGTTAAAACTGCTAGAGTTATGTCCAAAATTGATGGAGTGGTAGCTAACTCCCTCTGGATGAATGCTTGCCTGCTTGCTGAAATTGTCTTCCTTCTTGAAGGCATGCATGTATGATCAATTAGTTATTGCCCTACTTTGTTTAAGGTCCACCCCGGCAGATAACTCTTGAGTCTGGAAGAAAGTCATTCACATTTATTAACATCTGGTGCTCCTCACCCAAGTTTAGTGATATAGTCATCAATGGACGAAATTACCTCATTCAGGGGTTGCTTAACATATAAAGTTACACAAAAGGTGAGGGTTCGAAACATGCATTCCGAAAGTTAAAAATGTAGGAACTAAAATCGGAGAACAAAAGAAATAAACTAATCTGATAGCCGCAGCGTGAACAAACACTGACCTAATAAAGTTGAATTTACCCCATTACGTTTACACGGACTCTTGGCAACCAACCTCCAGGGATACAAGACCACTGTTACTCGGTGTAATACAGAGTAACAGTTTGAGAACACTACGAAGATGTCTAGAGGAATATAGTAACAAGAAACTGTGTTTAAGCTTTTTAGAGGAGAAGAGCATTTTTCTATGTCTTTAGAATAATATTAACCAAGCTCTTGAATAGAGAGACTCCAAAAACAAAAACGGCAGCCCAAATCATTAGGAGCATATCAAGGCATAACAGAAATAAGAAAGAAGTCAAGAATTTGTAATGACACAAATCGGTGAGGATATTAAGCAACGGTTATGAAATCAGTGAAGATATGAATGCTGATTTTCGGCAAAAATTACGGAGCGGATATAAAAGTACCACAACCACACTCCCTTGTACGAGCTCAGCCCAGCCGGCGCGCGCGTGTGTGGTGACTAGTTCCTTCCCTCTAAACCTTCGGGACCTTCCCGGAGAATGGTCGGCTTTCTTGTTGGTGGATGCCATAAACTTTCTTGCTGACTATAAGGTTTTGATGGCTGTTCCATCGCTTCAAGGGATGGGAAGTTAGGGGAATGGTTGAGGTCCATCTTCCTCTTCACAGCCTTGTGGTTTCGTTTGCCCGAACTCCTCACTGCGTTTTGGGTGAGCCAGTGGTGTTTGCGCTTGGCTTTCTTCACCTGAGTGGTTGTCTGGATTCCTGTCTGAGACGTGTACGTCCATGGTTGGAGATTCGATAGTGGATTTTTAAACGAGCCCCTCCTTCATTCTAACGCCAAATTGTTTCTGCTAAAACAGTAATGTGAGTGGAAGTAGCAAGTCGGACTTTGCTAATTGGGTATAAGAATGGTGAATGTTGGACCGAATCTCCCAATCAATGGTCCGTCACCTGCAAAATAAGAAGACTAACCCGGGAGCTTTCTGGACGAACCATCTCTGATGCTTAAGTCAGTCGACCGAGCAATGGAAAGCAAGAGAGTAGAGAAAAAGTGCCAAATGTATATGTTTGTTTAGTTTAGATGAAGTTACCTTTCATTTGATGCCAAATGGATTATAATAGTGGCGAGTATGTCTAGGAGTTTAACGCCTCGGACTCCAGAATCAATTAATACCAACCTTAATTAAATAATCTCATAATTTGACTCGAAATTTCGGCAAAATTTCCTTTAAAAATTGGACAACCCAAACACGAAAACTAACGTAAACCTGTTTACAAACTCAACAAAATATAAAGACCCAAATAGTCGACACTTTCGCAGAAAACCACCTCAAGAGGGAATCAAACCCAATGAAATTATGAAACTACTCAATATTACAAACTCATCTAAGAGATCTTGAATCAAAACTTCAACACGAATAACGTAACCAATACATGCATCAACCCAAGTATAATTTACTTTTGAAACTCTTCATAATACAAAGTTCCTCCATGAATTGTCGTCCTCAATTCAAATATCCCAAAGCCCAACATTAAACCTGTTCTAGTGTCAATTGCTTGCCATTATACAAGGTACATGGGTCATTGATAGTCGTTATTTTAGGTGCATCTCTAAGTCTCATTTAGCCTAGTTTAGAGCATTTAGGACTAACTCTTGCATCATTTTGGTTTCTTTTAGTTCTTTGGCACTGCACGAGGTATTTTGTGGTGTTTGGGTTGATTTTCAGGTTAATCAAGCATTTTTGAATATCTTGTGACGAGTTGAAGGTGCATGATGAGTTGAAGGTGCATGGTGATGAAGATAGGATGAAGCGAGTCAACACGGACGTGTCATATGTGACACGTCCGTGTCATTTTCTTGGATTATGAAGAAAGGCGACTAACGGCAGCTTCCCAGGGAGACACGTCCGTGTCACTCTCTTTTCAGCAAATCAATTTGAAAGTAATATGAGCCTTCTAGGGCAACACGTCCGTGTCATATGTGACACGTCCGTCTTGCTCATTTTTCCCCAAGTCAGGAACTTTTCATTTGACGACTGATGTTGTAATATCAGATCGACACGTCCGTGTCGACCTGTTTTTTCCATCAGGTTATAATTAAGTCGTTCTTTTATTTTAGGAAATTATAAATACCTTCTTAGTAATATTATTTCGGTACTTAGGTTTTCAGTTTTAGAGAGCTTTTGGATAGAAAAACTCCATTGTTAACCTTGAGAGCTACAATTTTGTTACCTTTGATTATTTTCATTGAAGTAAAAGACTAAGTTTTCTAATTCTCTTTCTTTATTTATTATCATGTTTGCTTAATTATTATTGAGTTGTTTTGTTATTGTAATTATGAGTGAGTAGTTCCATAATCTAGGGTTAAGTTGAACCCTAGCAATGTTTAATGCATGAATTCTCCCTAAATCCCATTCTTATGTGATTAATTATCCTTGCTTGATTGAATTGTATTTATTTTCATTATCATACTACGGATAGGTGATATTGAATTGAGTCCTTATGTCTTGTTTTCAATGGGAATTGAATCTACATGGATTGGTTGATTCAATCAAGGGTATGAATATCTCTATGGGAATAAGTAGATAGGATTACAAGGAATTCATATTGTGATGCCTTACTTAATGTCCCTTTTCTTGCATGATTCCATGGGAATAGGTTTGATTGCTTGATTAGAGTAGCCATTGGTACTCGGGAGAGGTCTTTGGTATTTTTAGGGTGCATTACTCCTTTTGGACTATTGATTGCGTTATTTGGGATGGGAACTATTCATGTATTACTCATGCTAGTGGGGATACTTAATTCTAGATGCCTTTATTAATTAATTTTACCTTGTGTGCTATTGCTAGCTGTTATAATTTAGTGTTAGAATTAGTTAACACCCTTTTCACCGTTGTTTGTCACGTGTTTAGTTAAATTGAGTCAAGATACCTAGTGTTTGGTACCGTTTGTCTATGTGGATTCAACCTTGACTTACCCTGCTACATAGTTAGGAGGTTTAGTTAGGATTTATCTTTGTTAGGTGCCCGACACGCCTATCAAATTTTGGCGCCGTTGCCGGGGACTAACGGTATTAGATTAGTTAACCTTGATTTATTTAGCTAAACTTATTTTTGTTCGATCATTGTTACTCTTTTTGTTGTTTGATTTTTTTTTCCCTCTTTCGGTCTTTTTGTTGCATGCGCACTCGTAGCAAAGGTCCAGAAGATTTAGCTACTCTTGATCGTGAGTTTGAAGCTACAGCAAGGAGATTAGGAGGTCAACGAAGAAGACAACAACAAACACTAGTGGAAAAAACGCTATATGTCACAACACAACAGCTGCGGTCCTTAAGAGAACTGTAGCGGTAAATCCTTGAAATTTTGGGTGGGAAAATTGGAAACATAAACCGCTGCGGTTCCCAGAAAACCGTTGCGGTTCTCTGTTAACCGTTTCGGTTCGATGAACCGCAGCGGTTAATCAGCCTCAAAACGGGGAGCCCAAAAATTGCTTGGCCCAAACATTTTCCCTTGGCCCATTATTCATCTAGGCGCCAGCCATCAACGCACACCCTAAACATAAGTTCTTTATCTCTCTTCCCTATCCGGTTCTCTCTCACTCTCCTCCCTCCTTCCTGTTCCAACAACGATCCACCAAACCCTCCTCCCTACTCCCTGTTCCAACAACGATCCACCACCATCATCGACAGCGATGCCCACAACAACGAATCAGCACCGTCATTGACAGCAACACCCACAACAACGAATCACCATTATCTCCTCCCTAATCGCTCCACAACAACGAACCAGCACCGTCTCCTCATCTCCTCTCTCCTTCACGCATCTCTCTCCTCTTCAGCCTCCTCTCTTCGATGCCATTTCACCAGGTTACAAGGTACGATTGCCTCGCAAATCCTCTTAGAGCCGTCCGATTAACCTTCGACAAAGTCGTATCTTCCTGTCTCAATCTATCCACATCCGACGGCTCTTATTGGGGCGCCATCGATCTCTTCCGGCAATTTCTCTTTGACGATTCCGGTCTTTCTCAGGTACCAATTTTTATTAATTTCTAGGGTTTTATGTTCTTGATTTCGCTTAATTTCTTGATTCAATTAACTTCTTTTTGTTTTTGTGAATTTTAAGGTTTCGATCCTTAATGCTACGAGTGTTAAGTACATTCAACCTAATACGTTGGTTCGATTTTGTGGAATGATTCAAGATATGTTGGGAAATGAATTTTATGCTGGCGTTTACAAGGTACTTTTTCTTCTCTTCTAATCATAAACCCTAATTTTATGTTGGGAAATGAAATGAAAATTCACAACAGATGTTGTATTCAGTTTGTCAATTCTCGAGGTCTCCTTTTCTTCTCTTCTAATGATAAACCCTAATTTTATCTATTCTTGCTGTTTTTGGGCTTAATTTTACTTCATGCCTTGTAATTCTTTGAGTTGGTTGGTGGTTTTGTACTTTTTTTTGATTTTTAATTCGATTTCTACTAACTGTTTAAGCTGAATTGAGTAACTTCCGACTATATCTTGTTGTTGATTTTGTTGGAGAAGCGATTTTACTAACTTTTTTGGCTCCTTTGACCATATGCATGTTTTTATGAATATATTTTGCACTTTTTTGCTATTTATTTGGAGTATAGGTTGTTATGTTATAAACTGGCATTGGTTTGCATTCAAGATTGCGTCTTTTGTTGCTATAGTCACTCCGACGTCGTTTTCTGCGTCAATTTTAACCAACTGCTACTGGGGTTTGTTTGAAGGTGTTGATTGATGATAAAATTAGGGTTTCTTATGCTAAGTTTTCTCCTAATGGAAAGTTTATTCTTGATGCTCTCTGTCTCTATTTATGTGTGTTTGTGGTCCCTTCTCGCCCTCCCCTCTGTCACCGCCTTGATCTTGCACTTTCTTTGACTGGTCTTTCTCACTTCATAGGTCTTATATAAGTTTATTTTCCCTTACCTTGTATGCTAGAGGGTTTTAGGAGTAGAGCTATATGAATCTATTGTAATATTGGTCATCCCTTTGGCCTTTCCTATTGTTGTTGGCTTGTTTCTAGTGCATCATTAAACCTGTGGAAACCCATATACCATTTTTGTTGCTGATGAACTATTTTATGATGTAGGAAAGAAGGGTAGAAAAGGTGAAATTTCAAGTGACAAGCTGCCTGTGGATAATGGAAATAACCAATAACAGAAGTTTGGTTTAACAGTGAAGAAGTACAAATTACCCCTAGTCTGGATTGATCTAGAAATGACTGGTAAGTTCCTTGACATATCTATTTTGTTGAAAAATCATCATCATTAATAGGTTCTGATTAGTGGAGTTCAGGCTATGTACATTTAGATATGAGCATATCATTATCATTGTGTATGACTCGGTGTTGGATTAATTGTTTATTTGCTTGGTGATTGAAACCTCTGGTTAGCACGGGAACAGCAGTGGGGGTGGGTGGCAGTGCGGGGGGGTAACGCAGGGGGGGGGGCGGTGCGGGGGGTGGGGGCCGGTGCGGTGGGGGTGGGGGCGGTGCGGTGGGTGAGGGACAAGGTGCGGTGGGGGTGGGGGCGGAGCGGGGGGTGGGGGGCGGTGCGGGGGGTGGGAGGATAGTGCGGTGGGGGGTGGGGGCGGTGCGGGGGGGGGGGCGGTGCGGGGGGGGGTGCGGGCGGTGCGGTGGGTGGGGGCGATGTAGTGGGTTGGGCAATTGCTCTTTGAAATTTTGTGTAGCTTTAAAGATTTCATCTTTATACTGTTATGGTCTATACTTCAGTTGATATTGTTGATATTGTTAATATGAAACCAGACATTTTTCTTGTGAGTTGAAACGTTCTAAAGCTTTGAGTAGTTGATTCTAATCTAAGGTGATTTTATTTGCTAATAAATTTGAATTCATTTGATGTTTCCCAATTCACCTCTAGATTGGCCCTCGATGGAGCAATATGTATAGTAGGTGAACATGTTAACTATTAGTGTTATGTTTGTAGCTTTTATACTTAAAGTCTTGGTTAGCTTCCATATATGTGCAGCTGAATTAATGGAATACTTACGTAGATTGCATTGTTGATCCTTAGATTACTTATTGGAAGGACAACTTGTTGAGAGATTGCTGGCGCTATGGGGAACTAACCAAATCAAATGACCAGCGCTTTATTTGCTTGCGTTGTGATTGGAACAGAGATAATATGTCATTCTTTTCAATGTATATAGTTATAGTTGAGTATGATATTAAAATTATAGTAAATATTCTTATGTATCTAATTATTTATGTTTCTGCTTCAATTGAGCATAATATGCTTAATAAAATGATTATTGATATATATTAGTGATTTTATATTGATTAATAATGAAAAAATGCAAAAAAAAAAAAAAAAAAAAAAAATTGGTTTTTGGGGTGGTCAACCGCTGCGGTTTTGACCCAAAACCGCAGCAGTTAATCATTTACCACTGCGGTTTTGGGGCAAAAACCGCAGCAGTTAATAGATTACCTGCTGCGATTTTGACCCAAAACCGCAGCGGTAAATGATTAACTGCTGCGGTTTAGCACCGCATCAGTTAATATTGGGGACTGCTGCGAGTCCAACCGTTGCGGCCCAAAACCGCAGCGGTAAGCTCGGTTTTGACCGCAGCGGTTGAACTTTTTTCCACTAGTGAAAGATCAACAATGGGAGATGAAACACCACCAAAGTCTCTACGGGAATATGCTATGCCCGATGAGACTACCACCACCATTACCAGGCCAACCACCACTGCAACACACTTCGAGTTTTAGCCACAATTTATTCAATTTATTTCACAGGACTCTTATGCGGGAACACCCAAAGAGGGCCCTACTGATCATTTGGCTAGCTTTTTAGAGAAGTGTAATACTTTGAAACTAACGAATGTTTCTGATGACCTGATTCGTTATTGTGCTTTTCCTTTTTCTCTTAGGGATGAAGCAAAATAATGGTTGAAAGAAGAAGAAGTGAGGAAGATCGCTACATGGCCAGAACTGAAAAAAGCTTTCCTCTACAAGTTCTTCCCTCCTGTGAGGACTTCAAAGTTTAGAAAAGAGATATCTGGCTTCCAGCAACATGAATTGGAGTCTCTCTATGAGGCATGGCAAAGATACAAGGCTTTACAGCGACAATGCCCGCACCATGGTATTCCTGAGTGGCTATTAATTCATACATTCTACAATGGTCTGAAGCATGATGTTAGAAGTTCTATTGATGCCGCATCTGAAGGTACTTTCATGGCCAAAACTCCGGAAGCTGTGAAGACATTGTTGGATGATATGGCTGCCAACAATTATTTGAATGATTGGAGTGTATCTCGTGGAGCTCCTAAAAGGGGAGGTAAGTATGAGGTTGATGCTATTGCTACTTTGACTAAAAATGTGCAAGTTTTGGCAGCTAAGGTTGACCAATTGAGTAGCGGATCAATAGCACCTGTTTGTGAGATTTGTGAAGTGCAAGGTCACTCATTGAATGAGTGTCAATACAACACCATGGGCATGATATCTGAGCAAGCCAATGCCCTCCTAAACACAAACACAAGACCACAAAACAACCCATACTCAAACACATATAACCAAGGTTGGAAGAATCATCCAAATTTCTCCTACAAAAACAACCAACCTCAACCTCCACACACAAACTACTCCCAACCACCCGGTTTCCAACAAAGACCACCTTTCAACTCTTCCCCTTCATCCTCTAGATCCAACCTTGAGGCTATCATGGAGAATCTAGCTTCTTCTCAAGCAAAGTAAGTTGAGTATCAAGCTAAGCAATATGAATTCTTCAGCAACTCTCTCCAACAAATCAATGCTCATAATAAGTTGATGCAGAATTAGATGACCCAACTTACCCAACAGATTAGTCATCTCTCTAAACCTTCAGGCCAACTTTTTGGGCAAACTGAACTAAATCCTAATGGGCATATCCATGCCACATTGAGGAGCGGTAAGGAATTGCAAGAGCCTACGAAGAAGGTGACTGAGCAAAAGAAAAGTGCAGAAGAGGTTATAAGGTTGAGTGAAGAAGATCAAAGTGAGAAGGCTTTGGAAGATGAAGCTAAGGAGACTGAGAAGAAGGAACCCACTGTCATCCCTGTTGAATCATACAAGCCACCTGTTCCTTTCCCTCAAAGATTGGCACAGGCAAAACTTGAGAAGAAATACGGAAAGTTCCTTGATATCTTGAAGAAGCTGCACATCAACATCCTTTTCTTGGATGCTATTTCTGAGATGCCTTCTTATGCTAAGTTTTTAAAAGACATGCTCTCTAACAAAAGAAAAATTGAAGAGAATGTCACTGTTTCACTAACAGCTGAGTGTAGTGCTATTTTACATAATAAGCTTCCAAAAAAGCTAGGAGATCCAGGAAGCTATTTTATTCCAGTCAAACTTGGTGATATTGCTATCAAGAATGCTTTGTGTGATCTTAGGGCTAGTGTTTGTCTCATGTCTTTATCAATCTGCAAGAAACTCAACATGGGTGAACTAAAACCCACACGCATCTCTCTCTAACTAGCATACAGGATAGTCAAGTTTCCACTTGGTATCCTTGAGGATGTTCCTCTTAGAGTGGGTAAATTCTTTATCCCATGTGGTTTTGTTGTTATGGAGATGGAAGAAGATGCACAGGTTCCCATCATCCTTGGGCGACCCTTTTTTGCCACTGCTGGAGCCATTATTGATATGAAGAAGGGTAAGATCACCTTTGAAGTAGGTGATGAGAAAATGGAGTACACTCTCACAAACTCCATGACTTCTCCTTCAATGGGAGAAACTGTTTACAGAGTGGATGCTCTTGATGAGGTGATAGAAGCCAATGCTTTCAGTTTGTAACTTGATGACTCACTACAAACTGTCTTGATGGGTAGTGCTGATGAGCAAGATTGGGAAACTAAGGAATACAAGAGACTTCTAGAGGAGACACGAGCCATTGAATCTGAAAAGCCTCTCAAGGAATTATTGAGCTCGGGGGAAATTAAGGAGAGTATTACGCCTCCTAAGGTAGAACTGAAACCTCTCCCATCTACTTTGAAATATGTATTCATGGGTCCTAATGATACTTACCCTATTATTGTTAATGCTGAGCTTGATGACATTCAAATTGAAAAACTACTTGTTTTGAGAAAGTATAAGAATGTTATTGGGTACACCATTGATGATATTAAGGGTATTAATCCCTCATTTTGCATGCATAAAATCATTCTTGAGGACGAACATGCTTCTTCTATAGAATCTCAACGACGACTAAATCCAAGTATGATGGAAGTAGTCAAGAAAGAGATTCTTAAATTGCTTGATGCAGGTATAATCTATCCCATCTCTGATAGTAAGTGGGTTAGCCCTGTTCAAGTAGTTCCAAAGAAAGGAGGCATGACCATTGTCAAGAATGACAAAGGTGAGCAAGTTCCCAGTAGAACTGTGATAGGGTGGCGTATGTGTATTGATTATAGGAGATTGAATAATGCCAGCCGAAAGGATCATTTCCCCCTTCCTTCTATTGATCAGATGTTGGAAAGGTTGGCAAAACATTCTTTTTTCTGTTGGTTGGTTGTATACTCCGGTTTTTTCAAAATTCCTTTTCATCCAAGTGACCAGGAAAAAACTACTTTTACATGTCCTTATGGCACCTTTGCATATCGAAGGATGCCATTTGGATTATGTAATGCTCCCGCACTTTTCAACGGTGCATGATGGCAATTTTCTCAAGTCTTATTCAGAATTCAATGGAAGTGTTTATGGATGACTTCTCTGTCTATGGATCATCCTTTGATGTTTGCCTTCCTAATTTACAAAAGGTGCTCCATAGATGTCAAGAAGTTAATTTGATTCTCAATTGGGAAAAGTGTCATTTCATGATGCAACAAGGAGTTATTTTGGGTCATGTTGTCTCTCATCGGGGCATCGAAGTCGACAAAGCTAAGATAGAGGTCATTGAGCGTTTACCACCTAGTAAGGAGCTTTCTTGGTCATGCGGGCTTCTACCGTCTCTTCATAAAAGATTTTTCTAAAATTGCTCGACCTCTAACTGAACTTTTAGGCAAAGATGTCCCTTTTGTGTTTACTGATGCTTGTACTGAGGCTTTTCACAGGTTAAAAGAAGCTCTCATCTCTGCCCCTATCATTCAATCGCCAGACAGGAATCTCCCTTTTGAGATTATGTGCGATGCCAGTGACTATGCTGTGGGGGCAGTCTTGGGTCGAAGGAACGATGGAAAGCTTCATGCCATCTACTATACAAGAAAGACTCTTAATCCGGCCCAGATGAATTATGCCACAAGTGAGAAAGAATTGTTAGCAGTGGTATATGCTATGGAGAAGTTTCGATCCTATCTGGTGGGGTCGAAGGTGATAATTCACACTGATTATGCGGCACTAAAGTATTTAATGAGCAAGAAATATGCTAAGCCCCGCTTGATTCGGTGGATCTTGTTGCTACAAGAGTTTGATTTGGAGATTCGAGACAAGAAAGGCGCTGAAAATGTTGTTGCATATCACCTTTCTCGACTTGTCCTTGACAATGAAGGTGATGAGAATATTCCAATTGATGATACCTTTCTTGATGATCAACTCCTAGCTCTAGACACTACTGAGATCCCATGGTATGCTGATATAGCCAATTATTTGGCTAGTGACATTATTCCTCACGGCTACTCATCGCAGCAAAAGAAGAAATTATGTAAGGAGGTGAGGCGATACTTTTGGGATGATCCATTTCTTTACAAATCTTGTGCAGATGGGGTGATTAGAAGGTGTATTCCTGGAAATGAGGTATCTCTTATAATATCTCATTGTCATGATTTACCTTGTGGATGCCATGCTAGTACTAATAAAACTGCAGCGAAAATTCTTCAATGTGGTTTTTATTGGCCTACTCTGTTTAAGGATGTTCATCATTATGTTCATTCTTGTGATCAATGTCAAAGGACGGGTAATCTTTCCCGTCGGAATGAGATGTCTCTCAACACCATCCTTGAGGTTGAGTTATTCGATGTGTGGGGTGTGGATTTCATGGGGCCATTCCCTTCTTCTTATGGGAACAAGTACATTTTGGTTGCTGTGGATTATGTCTCCAAATGGGTGGAGGCTCTTGCTTCTCCTACTAATGATGCTCGTGTGGTTAGTAGATTCTTCAAGAAAACTATTTTTCCTCGATTTGGCATTCCACGGGTTTTGATTAGTGATGGAGGCAAGCACTTTTTGGAGAAAAAGTTTGAAGCCATGCTCAAGAAATATGGTGTGCACCATAGAGTGGGTCTTTCATATCACCCACAAACTAGTGGTCAAGTGGAGATTTCTAACCGCGAGATCAAAACCATCTTAGAGAAGACGGTTGCGAGAACGAGGAAAGGTTGGGCAGCAAAACTTGATGATGCACTATGGGCTTACAGAACGGCATTCAAAACCCCTATAGGTACCACCCCCTATCACCTTGTTTTTGGGAAACCATGTCATCTTCCTGTTGAGTTAGAGCATCGTGCATTTTGGGCTATCAAGAGCCTCAATTTTGATTCTCAAACGGCGGGTGAGAAGAGACTCCTTCAACTTAATGAGCTTGATGAAATTTGGCTTGATGCTTATGAGAGTTCAAAGTTGTACAAGGAGAAAACCAAGAGATGGCATGACAAAGGTATTGTGCGAAAAGAGTTCAAGGAAGGAGATTTAGTTCTTCTTTTTAATTCTTGTCTAAAGCTATTTCCTGGTAAACTCCGTTCGCGGTGGACGGGTCCAATCAAAGTTTGTAAGGTCTTCCCTTATGGTTTAGTGGAATTATGGAACAGCCAAGTTGGCACTTTCAAGGTAAATGGCCACAGATTGAAGCACTACCGAGTTGGAGATCCCATTTCTGAGAGAGTTGGCATCATACTCTCTATTCCTTCATGTGATTGATACATGAGGAGGTCGAGCTAATAACCTTAAAAACTAGCGCTTATTGGGAGGCAATCCAATTTTCTATCTTTTTCTCTTCTCTTTTCTATTTCTTTTCACTTAAGTTCAATTTTATTTTATAGATTTTTAATACTTTATTTGATATCCTTCATAGTTTCATTTGCTAATCCTTTAGTTAAATCCCATACAAAAAAAAAAATAAAAAAAAATAAAAAGAAATTTTTTTTGTTTCGTGTTATGCTGCTACAGGTCAACACGGACGTGTCAAAAACAACACGTCCGTGTCGCTCGCAAAAACCGAAGTCAGTAGCTCCTGTTTTGAGAACAGCAGGTCAACACGTCCGTGTAGTTTTCGACACGTCCGTGTCGACCTGCAGTCCGGTACATTAAACCCGAGTTTGGGTCTTATTTTCTCTCACTCCCTTCATATTTTTCGAGCCCCTTTCTCCATTACTTCCTCCTCTCTCCCTCTCTACACCTTCCTTCATCTTCTCCATACTCCATTTTTTTCCTCTCTCTCTCCTCACTACTCTTACCAAATTTCTCTATCAACTTTTTCTTCACATCCTTTTTCTATTCCATTGACAAATCTCCATTCTTTTTCTTCCATCCTTCTTCAAACCCTAGAAATTGAATTGGGGAAACTTTCTATTGAGTCAATTGGAGTCCGTTTGGTCACTCAATCACCTTCACTAGCACAAATTGGAAGCAAGGAACGTTCATTGCGGGATTTACTCCCACGACATTGTCGGTAACATCTCTCTTTTCTCACTAACTTGTGAAATTGCGAATTTACCTACATTGTTGAGTACTCATTATTTGTGCTATTTGCCAATTGCTTGGATATTTTTTTTTTTGTTCTATTTGTGATTTGCTCTTTGGTGATCTTTGTGATTTACTATAGGGTGCTATTTGTGGCTTGGTCCTAGATTGGTGGTGATCTTTTGAATTGGTTGTTTTTTATTGTGGTTGGTTTGTTTTTACCCTTTGCTTGCAAATTGCTTGTTTAACCATGGGTCCTAAACCTAGGAGAAACGAACCCCGAAACACTTCCACCACAAATCTTCGCAACCGCTCCCCATCACCTCCTCCACCTCCTTTGTCTCCCCCAGTTGTTTAGACTTATGGTATAACCTTTACCAACCAGGATCACATGCAAAACTACATGCGCATCTCACGCCGACGCCTTAGGCCTACCCGTTTCTTTGACTCGACCGCGGTAGAAGCCTTAGGTATTGAGAACGTCAGATAATTATTTCACTCCATGGGTTGGGATAATTGGCTAAATCTTCATGCTCCGACCTATGCACGTCTGACCTATGAGTTCTTTTCTACATTGCATGTGCATAGGGGTACAGATAAGTCGCCTCGGAAGCTTTCCTTCCAATTGATGGGCAATCACCATACTCTTTCCATTAAGCAAGTCTCAGAGGCTTTTGGTTTTCCTAAAGGCGGTCAAATTGGCCCCCATCACTCCTACTCTCGCCAGTTTGATTCAGGACACTTTTGGCGCCTCCTTATATCCCAGTTCACTTATGACCCCCGGTCTTTTAAGGCCACCGGGATTATCAACCCGAGCTTTCGTTATGTTCATCGACTACTTGCTAGTACATTGTTTGCTAGGGGGGAAAGTTCCGGGGTTGTTTCTTTGAGGGAACTATATTTCTTATGGCATATGACTCGGGGGGATTGTCGTCTTGTGCCTTCTATGTGGCTCATGGACCATTTGGATGATGTCAGAAAGGGTAATGGGGAGATTGCCATTGGGGGTCTTATTTCTATCCATGATATATATCTTAGCTATGATCTTTCTAACTTGGCAGTTGTACCCGGCGAGACGCGTCTTAATTTACGCTCTCTCCGGGTTATGCATTGGATAGCCGAGCAGGATAACGCCTCTGGGTATGTTTGGTTGGTCAGTCAGCGACCCTATGCATATCTTCCTAATCTAGAGGCGACTGTGATCTACCTCCCGGAGAACTGGATCTTCCAACCCGACTTTGAGTGGCAACCCGTTGCTGACCCTCATGGAGATCATATGGATGAGGATCCGGGTGCTGCCACCCCTACTGCTACTAATGTTCCATCCTCGTCCTCTTCTTCTATGGAGCAGCAGCTAGCCTCTCTGCAGAGCGGTTTTGGTGACTTACGCTTAGAGGTCCAGTCTATCAGGTATGACGTCTAGAACCTCACTCAGTCTAACCTTGTTATTGATGGCCATCTTCAGTCTCTACAAGGTAGCTATGATATAATGGTGTCCGAGTTCCAGGGTTTCCGTTCTGATTTTCAGAGTTGGACTCGTCATACTGAATGGCCTCCTGGTAGTTCTGGTACCTTTCCTCCTCCTCCATCTTGAGTTTTGTTTCTCCCCTCTCCTTGTCACATTGAGGACATTGTGACATGCTAGCTTGGGGGAGTTCCTCTACTCTTCATCTCTTGTACATTATAGGCATTTTAAATCTTTGGCATGCTAGTTTTTGCATTTTAGGTTGCATTTAGGATTGATCTTTGATTATAGTACACACTAAACTTGGTTATATGATCATCTCTATGTGAAGTCTAAGCATGATTTGAATAACTCTGAACTATTTTTGATCCCTCCTTGCTCATTGTGATTTGAATGGTTTGTGGTAAGACGGTTTGATCCCCCCAAGGGAGACTTGACTATACTTGGTAGCCAAAAATCTAGTGAGGTTATTTGAGTCTAATGGACTAACATCTTTTTAGTCCCTCTTTTCATGTGTGATGCTCTTCCTTGGCTATTATTCTCTAGAACTTGCATTGATACTCCTCGAGACCGCATTGACTTGTGTATGCATTGTGTATGATTGAGGCAATTTTTGTTTTCTGAGCTACATAGCCAAATGCCCACCTACATTGATTGCTCCCTTTTTGTCACCCCTTTGAGCCTAGCCTATTTCTTTTGATCAACTACATCTTTATCCCTTTACCTTGTCTTACCTAGGGGATTGTGAAGCTATGTTGATGAAGTTAAGTGTGACATTGGAGATATTTTGTGGTGTTTGATGTGACATAATGTTTGTTCGAAACTCATGATCTATGTTGAGTTCGCCTCCTCATAGTTACTTTCTTTGAAACTCCTATTGATTTCCTCTTGTAGATGGTTAGTTAAACCCTTTATTGAAAAAATAATAATAATAATAATAATAATAATAATAATAATAATAATAATAAAACAAAAAAAAAGAAAGAAATATTGTGATTTATGTTTTTAGTGCGCGATAAAAGAAAATTGGAGTTTATAGTTGAGTAGTTATGCATTAGCTAATGAGAAAAAATAAAATGAAGTGAAATTAAAATGTGTGTTTGAGGTTTGGCAATTGTTGTCAAAGGTGTGTGAAAAAGCTTCATTTTTCCCTTTGAGCACCACTTTTCTAGACCTTCCTACACCCGTACCTTAAGCCTTCATTACAACCCATATGAAGTCCTCATGATTCTTTGCATATAAAGTAGTCCTGTAGCGGTGGAGAGTGAGAAGATGTGCAAGCTTATGGTAGGATATAGTCAATGGAATGGAGCCTTGAGCGATTATTTGACCCTTTCATACACATGAGTGTTGTGTGCACGACTAGAGTGAGGGCTATCGTGTATGGTCAAGGCAAGCTTGGGAGAGCAAAGTGGTAAGATTGGTTGTCAGGTCACAATTATGAGATTTGGGACTTGGATTGAACAGTTTTGTGTTAATTCCCTTCATGGTTCCATTTTTTTACATTGATGATTGATTTGAAAGCCCTGTTGAGTGTGTGCTTGAAGAGTTTTGTCTTATTTTTCCCTATGTTTCATGTTGGATTGCTTGAGGGCAAGCACTTATATAGCTTGGGGGAGTTTGATAAGTCAATAATAGTCGTTATTTTAGGTGCATCTCTGAGTCTCATGTAGCCTAGTTTAGAGCATTTAGGACTAACTCTTGCATCATTTTGGTTTCTTTTAGTTCTTTGGCACTACACGAGGTATTTTGTGGTGTTTAAGTTGATTTTCAGGTTAATCAAGCATTTTTGAATATCTTGTGACGAGTTGAAGGTGTATGGTGAGTTGAAGGTGCATGGTGATGAAGATAGGATGAAGCGGGTCAACACGGACGTGTCATATGTGACACGTCCGTGTCATTTTCTTGGATTATGAAGAAAGGCGACTAACGGCAGCTTCCCAGGGAGACACATCCGTGTCGATTATGACACGTCCGTGTCACTCTCTTTTCAGCAAATCAGTTTGAAACTGATATGAGCCTTCCAGGGCAACACGTCCGTGTCATATGTGACACGTCCGTCTTGCTCATTTTTCCCCAAGTCAGGAACTTTTCATTTGACGACTGATATTGTAATATCAGGTCGACACGTCCGTGTCAACCTGTTTTTTCCGTCGGGTTATAATTAAGTCGTTCTTTTATTTTAGGAAATTATAAATACCTTCTTAGTAATATTATTTCGGTACTTAGGTTTTTAGTTTTAGAGAGCTTTTGGAGAGAAAAACTCCATTGTTAACCTTGAGAGCTACAATTTTGTTACCTTGGATTATTTTCATTGAAGTAAAAGACTAAGTTTTCTAATTCTCTCTCTTTATTTATTATTATGTTTGCTTAATTATTATTGAATTGTTTTGTTATTGTAATTATGAGTGAGTAGTTCCATAATCTAGGGTTAAGTTGAACCCTAGCAATGTTTAATGCATGAATAGTAGATAGGATTACTAGGAATTCATATTGCGATGCCTTACTTAATGTCCCTTTTCTTGCATGATTCCATGGGAATAGGTTTGATTGCTTTATTAGAGTAGCCATTGGTACTCGGGAGAGGTCTTTGGTATTTTTAGGGTGCATTACTCCTTTTGGACTATTGATTGCGTTATTTGGGATGGGAACTATTCATGTATTACTCGTGCTAGTGGGGATACTTAACTCTAGATGCCTTTATTAATTGATTTTACCTCGTGTGCTATTGCTAGTTGTTATAATTTAGTGTTAGAATTAGTTAACATCCTTTTCACCGTTGTTTGTCACGTGCTTAGTTAAATTGAGTCAAGATACCTAGTGTTTGGTACTGTTTGTCTCTGTGGATTCGACCTTGACTTACCCTGCTACATAGTTAGGAGGTTTAGTTAGGATTTATCTTTGTTAGGTGCGCGACACGCCTATAGTCATCACAGGTTCAACTCCAAAGGAAAAGAACAACAACCACAAACAAAAGCAGATATAGCACACGTCAGCAAAAGGTGAGTACCAACACTCTACCTTATACAAAAACAATTAAGCATCGAAATATATATTTTAGAAGAAAAAAGTATAACTCAAATTCTCATTACATTCTTATCTCAAGTTCCCCTTTTTCAAACTTCTATGTCAATCTATATCCATTGAAAGCCAAAAGTATTCGTACCTCAAAACCAGATCAATTATACTCAATGTTCATAATCCTAAAGTTCTAAATCAAGTTACATGATTATGATAAGTAAAATAACCATGTAAACCACATGTAGATAAGAATAGAGTCGAATAAAATTACCAATAAGTTTCCCCACCGAAATCACAAAGTAATTGAAGTGACAAGTTATAACGGTCACAATATTTGAGCATCTTAAGATATTAACAACGATTCATTGAGTCCATATTCATGAGTAATTCATCTTTGATTATCAAATATAAAACGAAGAATCAATATCAATTTTAATCAATCCCAAATATCATTTGCTTATACAATAGTTATAAAACAATCTAAAAAGAAAATCAAGGTGGATCCGGGAACCCCGACCGATCCACTTAATAACAAACGATAGACCCAGGAGTCTCGGCCGGTCATATAATAATGTAAACTCGGGAGCCCCGTCGGTTTACCAATAATATTAATGGCCAATAACCTATATAGCGTGCACACCCGTCGACTCAAGGTTTTATGTGACCCGAGAGTCCCGGCCTGCCATGCTAGAGTGAGGACGGTTTAGTATCTTGCCACATAAGGCGATTTTTCCCATTTTCAGCTATATGGTTGGACAAGGGATCTATAAACGAAAACTAGTATGACAAAGACTTTTTCATCCATTTGCAAACATTTTCCTATCATTTCCTCCACTCTCTCATTTCTAACATTTCTATTTCTCCTTTTTAGCTTAATAGTTTACCACCAAACCAAATAAAGAAAAACTAATATTTATTTGTATTTTCCACCATGTATTTTCCATAAGAAAACATTTTCCATCAAACCAAACTAACCTTAGAAGAAAAACTTAATACACGATAGATTGTCCGGATTGTAACATATAAGATTTTATTATAGAAAGTCTAGTGAGACAAAATGCTCCAAAAGATGCTAAGGAATTCGAGAGAGAGAAAAAGAAAAAACAGAAGAAATCTCCAATGAAACCCAACCCTAAGACCTCCTACTCTGTTCTTGAACCAAACACCACCACTGCACTGACCATCATCTTCCACCATCGCCCCTCCTCTCGATATTTTCACGGCACACATCAAACAAGTCCAAGCTTCGTTCTTGCTCCGGTGAACCCCAAGGATCAACAGCTGACATTTAGTGGGAGCATCTCAAGCACCACCGCGGCCGCCGACAGACTCAGCTTCACCGTTTGTCAGGGTGGCGGATTTCACGGTACCTCTCAAGTGCACTGCAGCAGCGTCCTTGCTTTGGCGATGGATCCCGATCTCACGTTTCGGGGAGATGTCCCACACACCTCCCTCGCACCTACCACCTTCAGACTCGAAAATGGATTCTCTCGCCGGCTTCTTGTGCGCTTCGGTGCGTGTATCTTCAACCGCTTCATCCAGGTAAGTCTTCTCCTTGTTTCTAGTGTTCTTTGTTCCTGTTTCATATGGATTTTCTTCGTCAGATCCACGATTATTTCATCTATTCGGTATCACTTTACTTTGGCTTTACTTTTCTATTGCCTGACCTCTTTTTCAAATTCTTTCAAGCTGATTTTGCATAGTTGGATTTCAATTTCTTATCACTCTCTTTTATTTATTGAAAAGTGTTTACTCTTAAGCCTTCTCCTTTGGATCTGTTCTTTTCATTATGCTAATTTTCTCACTTCTATGGCATCTATTTGGTTTTGGTATGAGTTAATTACCTTTTCAAAATATGTTTCTCAACTTTTATCAATTAACTTGTATCTCTTTGCTTTGGATTGTGCTGTTTATCTTTTTTGTGGAAATATCTCTTGCATTTCTTATATGCTTGGTTGGAAAGTAGTTCTCTTTTATTTTATTTTATGGCTTCTCAATATAAGAATTGTGGGCTGCTCTGTGACGGATTATAATCCTCGAACAAGACATTTTAATGATATAACTTATGCTGCCAGTTATCTGTTAAGCATGAATCTTCCTCATTCAGATTGGATTTTACCCTTTTTTCATGGTCCATTTCATATCCCTACTCCTATTATGCAATTTTCTTGGAATTTATGCTTGCTTAATAAGACAATCCTTAGATTAATGTTCTGCC
This sequence comes from Beta lomatogona, assembly GCA_947646795.1. Classification (NCBI taxonomy): domain Eukaryota; kingdom Viridiplantae; phylum Streptophyta; class Magnoliopsida; order Caryophyllales; family Amaranthaceae; genus Beta; species Beta lomatogona. The sequence goes on along the minus strand of CANSNZ010000927.1, from coordinate 8,512,875 downwards.
ACATCATTTTAAGTAGGATGATTATTTTGAAGTGTTTGCACCACCTCAATTTCTTTTGGATTAACCCTTGCTTAACAGCAATTTCTTATTGGAACGATTTCCCTCTTAAGTACCTAATCCATATTACATTATTAAACATTCTATTAATGCTGCTGAAGTATGTAATTGTTAAGTTCTTCAAGTATCTATTGAGCGTTAAGATATTCATGTTGTTTTTGTGCTGTGGCGAAATCATTCTCATGTTGTTTCGTACCGATTATTTGGAATTATGGAATGGTATGTTGAATCTTGCTATGTTACAATTAATGACTGCTTACTTAACTGTGTTTGAGTATGGTTTTTGTGGTATATTTATGCTTCGAAAGATAGGACCTCCAAACCCCATTGGACTCGAGTGCTCCATCACTCGCTATTGAATCTTTATTTATTGCACTTTCCTTCGGTTTGTATTTTAATTATGATCCATGTGCTGCTGATCTCTAAACTAGATTGGGCTTCGAAAACCCATTGGACTCGAGTGCTCCATCACTCACTATTGAATCTTTACTTATTGCACTTTCCTTCGGTTTTATATTTTATTTATGACCCATGTACTGCTGATCTCTAAACTGGATTGGGCCTCAAAAACCCATTGGACTCGAGTGTTCCATCACTCGCTATTGAATCTTTACTTATTGCACTTTCCTTCGGTTTGTATCTTAATTATGATCCATGTATTATATTCCTGATCTCTAAACTGGATTGGGCCTCAAAAACCCATTGGACTCAAGTGCTCCATCACTTGCTGTTGAACATCTCTCATAGTGCATATTTTCATCCTTTGCGAAGTTATTTATGAAGATCTTATGTTGGAATGTTCAAGGGGGTAAAAAACCCCAGGCCCTAGCTGAGATCATTTTTCTTAAGAATAAATTCAGGCCAGATATTGTGTTCATTATGCAAACATTAACAAATCATACGAACAGCCGAAAAATCCTCAATGCCCTTAATATTGACAATAAACTTATAATCGACCCTCTAAATCATTGTGGAGGGTTATGGGTTGCCTGGAATTCTAATATTATTGTACATTCTCATGTCTCTCATCCACGCGTTGCTTCTCTAAATATTACATATAAACCGACTAATAAAAACTATTCCATTGTTGGGGTGTATTGCTCAGCTCAAGAAGAGGAAAAGGATAATTTCTGGCATTTCCTTAATGACTTTGTCTCCACTCAATCTTTTCCATGGCTATTAGTCGGTGATTTTACTGAAATGTTAACCTGTCACTATAAAATAGGAGGGCGCCCCCTCCTTCCTTATCAATTGCAATGGCTGCCCAATTTTTTGGCAACCAACAACGCCATTGACATTCCATGCATTCAAGGTCATTTCTCCTGGAAAAATAATGATACAACTTCTCGATTTTTGAAAGGTTAGACAGAGTTCTCACTCATACCTCGTTTATAGACGATTTCCCTAATAGTGTCTTATCGTATGGTAATTTCACTGTATCAGATCATGCTTCTATGTTATTCTCCACAGATCAAACCACAAACAGACACCATTTTCAATTTCGCTTCCAAAATAACTGGGTGGTCGAGACCCAAACCCATGCAATTGTGAAAAAAAAATTGGCAAGTTCAACGTCCAGGTTCCAGGTTCTATCGCATGCAACAAAAATTAATTCATATAAAGGATGATCTTAAACTATGAGCTAGAACTCATTACCGTCATAATGCTCATAAACTTATCGAAAATGAAACCAAACAAAAAGAGTTGCAAACCATTTTATGGGAGCAACCTTTCAACCCGATTCTTAAATCTCATATTAATCGTCTTATCCTTCAACGTGAAAAATTGCTCCTATAATCATCTACGAAATGGCACTCAAAATAGAAAAACTTGGCTTTCTCAAGGCGATAGGAACTCTCGGTTTTTTCATAATAAGTTGAGAAAAAAGATGGCTTATAATACCATCTTTAGAATGAAAAATGATCTCAACCAATGGGTTGAGTCCCCTGATGAAATTACCCAATTGCTCACTAATTCTTTTAAACATTGATTCACTTCTGCGCATAACTCCCCTCCCAATATCGACTTATCTTTTATCACCCTGCTTGTTTCAGAGGCTGATCGTCATTCTTTGCTCACCCCTATTTCAGATGAGGAAGTAGAACAAGCCACCTTTGATATTAACCCTGATAAAGCCCCTGGGTCCCACGGGTTTGGAAGTAAATTTTTCCAAGCATATTGGTTTATTATTGGAAAAGAGATCACGACGGCAGTACAAAGTTTCTTCCATCATGAAAAATTGCCACCATCTCTAAATCATACGCTCATTACCCTCATCCCTAAAATTGATCACCCTGAAAACCCGAATCACTTCAGACCTATAAGTTTAATTAATACGCTTTATATAATTATTTCCAAAATCTTAGTAGCTAGGCTTAGCCCAATTCTACAAAGAATCATTAGCCCCTTTCAAAATGCATTCACGTCATATCGATCAATTCATGATAACATTCTCATTGCAAAAGAAATCCTGAATACGTTTCACAAATCACATAATAAAACAGGTTGGGCTGTCCTTAAACTCGATATGGAAAAAGCCTATGATCGTATTGAATGAGATTTTCTATAGGCTACCTTACTAGCCTTTGGCTTCCCTGTCACGTGGGTTAATTGGATAAAAGAATATGTAACCAATGTCTCATATTCTATCAAAGTCAATGGGCAACCTTCCCCATGGGTTAAACCATCTTGAGGGCTTAGACACGGAGATTCGCTTTCACCCCATCTTTTTATCTTGTGCATGGAAGTTTTTATTATAAAACTCAGATTGGCATAACAAAATAATGAGTTGGGTTTAGGATTTAAACTTCGCCCCCACACTACATCCATACCATGTCTAATGTTCGCTGATGACAACCTCCTTTTTTGTAAAGCAACCAGCACTGCGTGTAGAAATTTAAAATCTGCTATTGACTCCTTTTGCCAACTATCAGGCCAATTGGTAAATTTCCATAAGTCTTCTATTATTAATTTTCTCAAAAAAGATCACGCCCTCAAGAAAAATTTCTCTTGCTAGCCATTTTCATATGGCCCCAACCTGTAGCTTAAGTCGGCATTTAGGAATTTATTTCAGCTCTTTTCAACCGACTATAGATGATTTTAAACGCATTATTCAAGAGGCAGAGCAGAGAATGCATAACTGGGAAGCAGACTTCCTTTCTAAAGCTAGTCGTCATACCCTAATCCAAAGCAACTTGGAAGCTCTCCCAGCCTATATATATTTGCTCCTCTTCTTTGCTCCCTCATTCCATTGCCAATTCTATTGACAATATGCATCGTTCGTTTTTTTGGAGACAACAAAAGGATAAAAATGCTATTCCACTAATTACATGGAGCAAAATTTGTAAGCCAAAATCTAAAGGATGGCTCGGTCTTCGTAAAACTCTACCACTTAATAAAGCCTTCCTAGCAAAATTGGGATGAAAAATTCTTAATCAAGACGTTAACTTTTGGGTAAAAATCATCAAACAGAAATATTTATCAAACTCAAGCTTTTTCCAATGTAACCTAAGCCAAGTGATTTTCAAATATGGAGACAGATTCTAGCCCAACGGGAAATAATTAGGAAAGGGATTCGATGGAAAATTGGAGACGAAAAGCCCATCTCCTTATGGGGTGATAATTGGCTATCCCATGTCCCCTTGTATCAAACGCTTAAAATCCCGGCTTGCCAAGTGAACCTCAACCTAAAAGTTTACGACTTCATTCTACCATCCATGGAATGGGATTTACAAAAGTTACAAACATATTTGCCAAACCATCTCATTAGCCTGGTCAAAGGGATCCCTCTCCCCTCCGCGCCTACAACCGACACTCCTATTTAAGGTTGTACCTCCTCAAGCCGTCAAATCAGCTACTTGGATAGCTCATGATCTAGATCCCACTAAGGATCTTTGGATCTTTAAATGGATTTGGAAACTTGACATACCACCTAAATTAGAGATTTTCTTATGGCAACATTGTCATAATAGTATAAGTGTCAGGGATACACTAGTAGAATTTTTGCTTATTGCTGCAGTTTTACACGTACGCAGCAATAAACCACGGAAAAAAAAGGAAAAATCGGAATTAAACATATTGTTGCGGTTGTGGATGGAAACCGCAGCAATATGTGTCAACGGAAATTTTTTAAAAATTCATTGACTATTTGACCAGATCTATTACTGCGGTTCCCACCCAGAACCGCATCAATAGATTAAAATATTATTTTTAATTATCTATTGCTGCGGTTGTTTGTAAGAACCGCAGCAATAGGTCCTTGGAAAGTATTTAAGGCTGCTAGGGTTATAACCCCATCTCTCTCACCCTCAACATTATTGTGCGCCGTTTTTATTTCTCTCACGCCTCTCATTCTGTCTTCACGCCTCTCATTCTCACCTCACTCATCTTCTCACCTCTCTCATTCTCACCTCACTTTGTCTCTCTCATCCTCCCACGTCACTATGTCTCTCACGTTCTTCATCAAATAATATGACACATAATCTGCTCGTCGGTATTCTTCATCTGCTGGCCTTGTTCTTCATCAACTCGCCGGTGTCTTCAAAGAATAGGCGCCTCATTCTTCATCTGCTCGTCGGCGTTGGCTCGTTTCCTGATCTGCGTTGTTCGTCTTCTCTGAAGTCGCTGGGTCTCGTCTGCTCGATCTGCTAGCCTGCGTTGTTCGTCTTCTCGCAAGTCGCTGGTTCTCGTCTGCGTCGTAGATCTGAGCCAGAAACAAACCACGAAGGAACCGTCGAACGCAGCATACGTCGCAGATCTGAGCTGATTTTTTTGCAGATCTTAGTTCTTTGTAGTTTTTAGTTTTGCCTTTTAGTTCATAGTTCTTATTTTTTTTAGTTTTGCCTTTTAGTTCATAGTTCTTATTTTTTTTAGTTCATAGTTCTTTTTTTTTTAATTAGAGACATTAGTTTGTTTGTAACTAGCTTTTTTATCTTTATATATTAATGAGAATCATTTGTCATTTCATCTTCAGCTCGTCTGCGAATTTGGTGGAAAGTGGATGGGTTAGTTGCCCGGTTTTAATCTTTCAAATTTGATTGCAAAATGCAAAAAAAAAAAAATTACCTGTACCAGGACCTATTGCTGCGGTTTTGGGCAACAACCGCAGCAATAAGACAAACCTATTGCTGCGATTCCTAGCCAAAACCGCAGCAATACGTTGTATTTTTTTTAATAAAAAATAATCATATTGCTGTGGTTTTCGATATAAACCGCAGCAATAGGTAGGCCTATCGTTGCGGTAAAAAACCGCAGCAATAGGTTAATTACATATTGATGCGCCCTTAATTGCTGCGCGGCCAAAACCGCCGCAATAGGCCACTTAATGACCGCAACAATAAGCATTTATTCTACTAGTGATATACTCTTTAAAAGAAAATTTGCTCCTTCCAATTTATGCCCTCAATGTCATTCCCAACCTGAAACAATTAATCATCTGTTTAATTAGTGCACTTCAGTCAGGCAAGTTTGGGATCTTCAAAAAACTCATACATGGCTAAACTTCCACCACAAAGACACCTCTCTTTTAAAAGCCCTGCAATCCCTTAAATCTGAAAAAACTGTACATAACTAAATTCATTTTTCTAATTTGATTGATATGGAAGGAAAGAAACGACTTTATTTTTAACAACGCCACTTTTAACAATCACAGAATACTCCATAAAGCCAAATTCCTTTATCACGAATGGACCTTTAGAACATCGCTTGATTCTTGTTATCTTGCAGGTATTCCATTCTCCTCCCACAATCAACCACCTCCCACCTCTCATCACAAATCTATCATTCAAGTTGCTTGGGCTCCTCCACCTCCATCCCACTTTAAACTCAATTTTGACGGTTCGGTCTCAAATAACTCCACGGTTGCGAGGGGAATTATTCGCAATAATAACGGTGAGCTCATTCATGCCACTTCTTACAATCTAGGAATCGCTCCAGTGTTCTTGGCCGAGCTACTGCTCTTCAAAAGGGTCTTCTTTTTGCTTTGAATCATGGCATCCAGAATATCCACATCGAAGGTGATAATCTTCTTGTAATCAACGCGGTTAAAAAAGTATAGAAGGTTCCTTGGCAGATACAACTTATCATAGAGGATATACACGCTCTACTCCAACAATTCCAGTTCTATCAGATCCACCATGTCTATAGAGAAGCTAACAAAGATGCAGATTGGATAGCTAATGTAGGACATTTAGTTCTGTCTAATTTTGATGTTACTCCTTCTACTAAGTCAGCTCTTCATTTCATTCTTTTAAATGACTTGTTATGAGTTCCCCTTGCGATGAGGGTCTCCTAAAATCCTTTTTTATTACCTTATTAAAAAAACATATAAGATTTTATTTTTTATTTAAGGAATTAAAGATGCTTAAGAAAATAATTTCCGCAAGAAAATCACTATTGAAGAATTTTGCTTCCTCTGTTTCAAAATAGTTGCACCATTTGGCATTTGGTTGCTATTCATCAACCAACTTTGACAAGCATTTTCTCATCATTATATAAGAAAAAACTTAGTCAAGTGGGATCTTGTTAAATTCTTCTCAATACGAGGATTTCAAATATCAAATTTTTATAATTTTTACTTAGACACAATTAGAGATATTAACGTTTAAAAAAGTATATCGGCAAACATGAAAAAGTAAATGGTGTAACTATTTTAAAACAAATTCAGTATTATTTAAGTGGAACGCAAAAGTGGAATGATAACACCAATTCAACTAGGGCCACGCCAACACGGACACCCCACAAAATTCCTAAATCCAACCAAGGAAAAACTAACCAACAGCAAAAAACTTTATTACAAACTAGATAAACTAAAAAAAAAAAAAAACACAAGACGACGGAGGAGAGATAGAGAGAGAAAATGGTGCTGAATAGCCAGGTGGTGGTGGGAGTGGCGAACATATCAGCAAACGTATGCCAATACATCGCTTGCAACCCCGAGCACCTAAGCAGCGCACAAGTATTAGATCTCCTCTTTTGCTTCCCTTTTCAGCAGTTTCGCCGTCTTTCTCTCTGTCTTTCCGCTTTCTTCTGCTTCCCTTATTCTTCTGATCCCCTTTTTTACCCTTCTCCTTCTTCTTCCTCCTCCGATGATTCTCTCTCCTCTTCTTCTGCTCTTCTAATCTCCGGTTACGACTCTCACTCCGATTAATCCTTCTCCATCTCCGTCCCCCGCTAAGAGCATGTTCGCTTCAACATTTTTCGACTCTAAGAAACGGAATCAAATACCTATTCCCTTTTTTCCTGGTTCAACCTCTCCTCTTTCTATTACACGATTACTTGGTGGTAATGGATTCCTCTAGTTTGTTATCTTATTCTGAAGTTTGAACCAAACACCCAATATAGGTAACATGTTTTGTTATCATTCTGCCCCTCTATTTGATTTTATTCTCTTTCCATTTTATAACTTGAACCAAACATGCTCTATGTTCACGCCAAACCACTTTTTTCTATTTTTTGTACATATTTTGTATGATTATGTAGATTAGTTTTATACGGAAATTAAACAATAGGAGTATTTCTTTTATAATGAATTACTGTACTGGCTTTGTAGATCGTTGAGATTCCCCACCTTCCATTAATGAATCCATGAGATGGGATTGGTGTTCGTTCTACATGTTTATGGTTGTTTTAATTTCTTTGTGTAATTTTCCGGGATTGGATCAAACTGTCCATATCATTTTGTTTATGATAGGCTCTTATTTTTCAAAGATTGTAATCAACGGTTTTGAATTGACTGTTGATTATTTGTCTGTTCGAATAATGCTAGTATCAGTTTTTGTGTTCAGACAATGCAGGTTTTGGCACCATCTTTGTGTTTTGGTATAAGGTGTAAGAGTTAAGCATATAGGAAGGATACAAATTATATTGCATTGATTAGAACGCGTAATTGTGAATATGTGATTATGATAGTGTATTTGAATGAACAATGTGGTAACTAAATCCGGACTAAAGTCGATTTCTATGAACAGTCCTATCTGTAATTGTGGCTTTGCTCATGGGAGTTGGCTGCTTCTGATTGTTTATGAAGTTGTACTAGCAATTGGGTTCTCCCAAATGATGTTCGTCTTCCTAAAAATCAAGACAGAAGAATGATTCCTTACCGGAGATGCATTTGTCGATTTTAAGACTAAGCGTACCCTGTGATTGTCGAAATCTACTTGCTTTCTCGTCGTCATATGTGTAGTAAGTACATTGTGAATTGTAAAATGAACGCAAAAATTTTGTTTGGAAGGACACTCCTGGCTTGTAGATTTTGATATTACCTTTCTGCCATGTACTACTATTTAGGAAGTTTTAACCTCATCTTGTCCTAGTTGTAATATGGGAGATTTGCATATTTTTCTGAAACTTTTAATGATAGTGAATATGGCCCGATTAGATAAAGATATGCTCAATGTTGTCTTGGACTTTGGGAGGATTTCTCATCAGTATTCAGCTATGTGACTGACCTGTTCCATCGTTTCTTAATTCTTGCCATGTTTGCCTTTTCTTCCTGAACTTGAGGATGAGCAATATTTTCTGTATATCTAGTCACAGTTATGCTTCAAATCTTCTGTAATTTAGGACTGCAGTGAGTGGAAAACTCCGACCCCCTCTGCTTCAGGCTCCAGTAAACATGTTCAATGGGTAAGAGTACATAGTGTCAATACTTTGCTGCGAATTCGACGTATGGTGTATTGTATTAGCACACTTGTTCAGAGTGAAAAAAGATGAAAATTGCAAATTTTATGAAGTAATTTATAGAATGTTAAATCCATCTGAGAATTGGTTTGGTTGTGCAAGTCTTCTGAAAAGAATAAGCTTGCAAGAGCTCGACCTTGTTTCTAGTTCTAATTCAAGTTTTGCTCAATTAACTTTGTTTCATCACTAGCATACTTTTTAATGACAGGGTGTTCGTTTTTGGTGCTCTCCAATAGTCAAATCCTAGAACTAAGAATTGTTGTTAGGCAACCCTTGCCGGACAATCCAATCCTGGGAGAACATATAGTTGATATCTTGGATAGGTATGGTGATCTCATATGTTTATGGTGGATTACTGGTACATGTTTATAGTTCGCCGTACTTTGAATGGGTATGGTAGCATATGTCTTATGGTGTTACACTGTTACCTCTCAGATGACTATAGTGTTGTGTTAGATGGTTTAGTAGTTGGGATGTATTAAAATTGACAGTCTTTCAAGGACTGCTTTTTCCTTATTGCTTCAATATGTTAGCACTCTGTTGCGTCTTGGCAACCGGTAAAACTGTTATTATTGGTTGAAGCTTCGACAGCTCGGCGATTCCAACTCCGGGAAAAAGTTGTATCTTGTTTAATTAGAGGAGACGTAACAAGCAGTAGGCCCAATATCTCAGGGTTAGAGAAGAACTGCAGAGTTGAATAACAGATGTAGATAAATGTTGAACTTGAGGTGGAACTCTATAGATTTTTATGGAGATGTGAGGGGGAGGAAGTGTGTGGCTCTTTTATACTCACTTGTAACATGACCAATAACACCCAAAAAAATATGATGTGTTAAGAGTATATAATCCATATGTGATTTGGAACTAATTTTCCTATGTTGAAGAAATAGAGAGAGAAGGACTAATATATAAGTTTAGTGCGCAATTCTATCTATTACCAGTTGGTTTTAGGATGAAATCCTATCGAGTAGGCCCATCAGAATTGTGATAACTTATGGTGTAACAATTCAAAAATTACAGGTTTCACCCCCTCTCTCCTCCCTCATGCTTCACTTTTTTAATATCAATAGTCAGAGGAAACCATTTTTACAGCGGAACACATTGATGTGATTGAAAACCTTTGCAGATAAAGAACACTTGAAATTACTTCCTCTGTTTCTTTTCCTACTGCAACAATGGGTTTTGATACGATTTTTAAGGAAGTGAAATTAGGTGGGTAGTTTAGCATAAAAGTACCCTTTTAATTAACTAGCTAGAGTAGGAGAGAGACAAATCCTTAACAAAGTAAAAACAACTTCATGAGGCAAATTGAGTAATTACATGACGGTTTTAATAAGATAAAAAAAAGGGTAATATTGTAAACTAAAATTGTTTTTTTTTACCAAAAGTGGAATTGTTGCAATAGAAAAAGAACGCAAGAAGTATACTTTCTTTTTAAGGTAAGATGAATGGGGCTCAGTTGAAGGAAGGTAAGGGGAATTTCTCAAATGAGTCACATGATGTTTGATCCCTAGACCTCAGTGATACAAGTGGGAAGTGATGCCTCTACTCCACCACCTCAACCTCAATGCAGGAAGTATACTTAACCTAGAAAATGGGGAGTAAATATGCAACCTTACTCTGGTAGTCCAGCAAATTTTGTTGCATATTCTACAGTTTCGAACCCACATGATAGAATTATGGGCCTGGATCTTCCTTCTAGTGGGCATTTAACCCATGGGTATGAATGACGTGGAACCGTTCTAAAATGACATGAAATAACTCTAAATGACATGAAACAGATTTAAAAATGACATGCAACAGTTCCAAAATGATGTGGAACATACCAATAATGACATAAAAGAATTTTATAAATGAGATGAAATAGATATATAGATGATATCAAAACATAACTCAAATGACATGAATTAATAATGACAAAGTGACAGCAAATTCATGTCATTATCTGTGTAGTTCATATCATTTTTGCTGGAGTTAGAGCTGTCAATTCAGTTACTCGAATCGGGTTCAAGTTGGGTCATCTTAGGTTTCAGGTCATGTTCGGTCAGGTCGTGTCAGTCAATAAATCAAACAAGTTTGTTGCAGGTCGGGAATGGTCGTAATTCGGTCAGGTTTGCCTCGGTTTATTTCTTCTTTCAGGTTCGGCCGGGTTCAACACGATCAATTTTGGGACAGGTCATCTTTCGTGGTCATGTGGTCTCAGATCTGGTTTATTGCAGGTTTGTAGCGTGTGCTTTCAAGTTCAAGTCATGCGCGGGTCGGATACTTATTAGGTTTGGACAATAACGATTTGGGTCGGGTTCGAGTCAATTTCAAGTCAGTATTTATCGGGTTGCGCCATACTTGGTTTCGGGACACTTTCGGGTCGCTTCGAGTATGAAACGGGTCCTGAATTTTGTGTGGCGCTGCTTCAAATTGGTATCATTATTTAAGATTTTATTGAAAATCAATGCTTGAATAGTTCATCTATATATGCCTTTTTGTAGTAGTGCCAGTTTATAATTTATGTTACTATGTGGTGAAGTCAATGACAAGTCAAGTTATCATTGACTTCACCACATAGTAACATAAATCATAAACTAAAACTACTACAAAAGGCATATAACTAGATGAACCATTCAAGCAATCAATGATTTTCAATGAAATCTTAAATAATCTTAACAAGTCGGGTAAAATCGGGTAACATGTAGCAACAAGTCGGGTAAAACCATGTACCAGGTCGCAACAGGTCTAGTAAATCAGGTAACGGGTCGCAACAGGTCGGGACAAAGACAGGTTGCGTCGAGTTATAATCGGTTTCAGGTCCTAATCAGGTCATGTGTCGAATCGGGTTCGGATCGTTGTCAGGTCGGCTCACTTTAATTATCGGTCTTTTTTGGGCGGGTATCAGTTCAAGTTCATGTCATATAGTATTGGGTCAAGATCAGGTATCAGTTATTATCAGGTCGGGTACAAGTCAGGTTACAGGTAACCTGTTTTACCAAAATTTCAGGTGCAAGTCAATTACAGGTCATTACAGGTTCAAGTCGAGTTCTCAGATCAGGTCATTTTTTGACAGCTGTAGTTGGACTACGTGTCATTATATAAGTGTGAGATTTTGTTACATACTAAGTTATGGGGTAAGATGTTACATTCAAAACACTTTCTTTATTATATCCTATCAAAACTAAAGAAAAGTAACAAAACTAAACAACATTTAAAAAAAAAAATCTTGGCCAAGTAGCTGAGTACTCCAAACAGTACACTCTCTCCTCTTGCATAAATCATCATTATCATTATTATAGCAAAAGAGTAAATGAGTACTCTTTCTGATATTTGTTATTATTATCATTATTATGTAAATTGTAAATATAAATTATTATTTTTATTAATATCAACAACAACAACTAGATAAAAATATCAATGTCCTTACTCCCTATTTGATAGATATAATAAATGCGGGTAATAGTAATAAATTCATGTGTAGTATTGTATATGTCGAAAGTAATATGTCCATGTTCATGGTAATGCGAGACAGTAAATAATGCTTGGAGATGAGATTTTCCTTAAATTTGTGAGTCTTTTCATAAAATTCTATTACCATCCATCACCACTTCAAATATAAAGAGAATTACATGTTTGGAGATGAGATTTTCCTTGCAAACATATGATTTCATTACCTCCATTTAATACCATTAGGCAAGAATCAAAGTTGGCCTAGTTGGTTGGAGTCCCTCCTTCTACCATTGTAACAAGGGTTCGATTCTTATCCTTTGTAAAGTGGAATCCTCAATCCCCCCCCACTTGTGCAAGGGATATTCATCTTACCTTAAAAAAAAGTAATACCACTAGACAGTAGCAAAAGGTCATTTTCACATGAAATATCTAAAAATTGATTATACCAAATACATCTATAAAAAATCGACAGTAAAATAATCAACATAAACATCCATTACTAATTGATCAAATCCCAAATAAAATAGAGAACAAACAATTCCCACAACACTATTCTATAGGCCAGCTTCCTAAATTATCACTCTAATAGCAAATAGTGCATATCATAATGTACGCCGTTATAGCACAATCAATGGTTACCCTATAGTTTGTGGTCATTAATTATTTTATTACTTCCTTACTCTTCCACCTATCCCACCATATTTTCTCTCTCCTCCAATTTCTTCTTTGCTTCTCTTTTTCCTGGTCCATCATGAAGAGTTGTGCATTAATTTTTTGGCCAAATTTTTTCTCTCTCCTAATAAATTAATATTACTTTTATACTCTCTATCCTCATAACCCACAAGGAGGACAAACTGCTGGGTTTGCTCTTATGGGTGCTACCGTGCTATGCAATTTCCCACATTGATTTCAAACTTACCTACGAGAGAGAGATAGAGTGTCGTGTCTCGTGACGTAGTTCACCATTCACCATTCACCATTCACCATTCACCAGCTACACGGCTGGCTGCACCACGCCTCAGCCTCTCAGATTCTCATGAAGTCACAGAGTACTGAAAAAGTCTTCCTTCCTTGACGGAAAAAAAAAAGGAAACGAAAAGCAGCAAAGCAAAGCAACAAGTACAAAAAAATGAGTAACATGACGGTGCTACCACCTACTCTCCGATGCGCAATTCTCCCCAATTCTCGCTTCAATTCAACCTCTTCCTTCCCTAAATTACTCTTCTCCTCTCTCTCCAACACCCCAATTTCCACTTCTTTTCTCTCTCCTCGCCACTCTCTCTCCTTCGCTTCCATGGCTTCCCCTTCCAAACCTTCCTCTCAGGTCATCTTTTCTTCTTCCTTTATCTTCTTTCGCAAATTCAAGTTTTTGATTTTTGATTTCTCAGATTTTGTATGTATTTGATGATGTTTCAGGTAGTAGCAGCTGTTAATTCAGTCGATGACGTTGAAATCTTCCAACAAATTCAATCTCACCAGGTCTCTGATTGAAATGTTCGTAAATTTCAATTCAATTTTTTGATATTTTTTAACGAAATTTCTCGATTGGATTTCTGTAATTTGTTTGATTATTGCAGGAAAAGGCAATTCGGCTTCCACCAGTTGAAGAAATTCGAACTGTTGTTGCTAATAGTACTCGTGGCATGCTTTCTACCTTCTCTAAGGTTTTTTAATACTTTTTGTTTTGTTTTATAAACTTCATCGATCACTTGATTAATCATTATTGCTATTGAAATTAGTGATCGTGATTTATACATTGTTGTTGACTTGTTGTACGACTTTGATGATTTTATCTGCTTCATATTGATGTGTACTGAGTTGAACAAAATTCAGTAATCATGTATGTCATTACATTCGAATTCTTGTTTAATCGTCGTTCTTTAGTCATTTGAGATTTTTGCTTAAATTTTCTATATCTTTTGTAACATGCAGAAATATGATGGTTATCCTTCAGGATCAATGGTAGATTTTGCTTGTGATGTGGATGGAACTCCAATCTTGGCTGTCAGCAGCCTGGCTGTTCATACACAGGTTTGTGTTATATAGCGATATTGGTGCTTGACTATGGCTGCCTCGAATTGCATTCATTTCTTTGGCCTCAGTAGTAAGATAGATGCCTGATACTGTGGTGATATCTGACATACTCCTGCATTAGAACTCTTGAACATACAGATATTTCTTATATTTTGCTGAAATTTATTCCAGAAGAGATTTAAGATGTAGCTGCTTTCAATGCGGATGTGAATCAGGCAGACATTTATTGTGTCATCACTTGCTCACTTCTGTGTAAACGTCTGAAAGTTAAGCAAGTCTGCTCACATGAGAGACAGTATATAATGCTTTCCACCTAGCGAAACTCTCTGAAAGGGCATACTAGCTATTTAACCATAGTATTATGATAGGTTCTTTGCCAACTTGCGGTCTAGAAAATGAGGTACCATCCATACTGATCCTGTAAGCTTTATGCATTTGCCATGTAGGGCGTGTTCTGTTCACCAGAATTTTGCTTAACTTATTTGGATTTATTGAAACTTATATGATCATATTTTTCGTTGAAAAGAACACACCCTTCGTGGAAGGCTGCCAATTAACGGTCAAGAATTGAAGAAGGGCTTTGATGACGTGAGTATGTGACCAACAAGAATGTTTTCTTCCAAGAGCCACTGTTATATGCTGCAATTATTAACTTTGCACTTATGTAGTGGCTGCTTGAAAGTGAGGAGAGTTGGACTTGTTACAAGTCTAACTATACATGTAAGTTACATTCCAAAAACAATTGGCAATTGGAGAAGTAAGTCCTCAAGCTTGTTAGTTGGTTGTTATATCTTCTCTTCTCCAATGTGAGACATATGAGGTTCAATATACATATATGAGGTTCAATTTTCAACATTCTCCGTCGCATTTGAGTTGCGCAGAAAGGCCCAAAGTCTTCAACTAGCCATCACCCACCTTGGCTTTGATATTGTTAAAGGTAGTGTGGTTGCACCCATAAAGGAGGAGAATTGGACCACTAACAAGCCCAAGAGAGCTTCTCCCACAAAGTTCCCAATGAAAAGTAACTCCCCAACTTCTGTGGTAGTTTTTATCTATTGTCCCCTTCAATGTGAATAACTCACATGTGCACACATATGAGATTCATTTCTCTAACAGCCATGCTAGATTATTTCCACTGGTCGTCAATGCTATTACTTCCCTCCTACTTGGAATTGTAGATGCACTAGTATGATGAGCTTGAAAGTTAAACGTGATGAACTTCTAGCACCCCGGTAAAGTGTTCTATCTTACTGTGCATTTTATTGTGATTTTCCCTCAAACCGGCTTTAAGTTAGTGGAATCTGGATTAATGGGTCTCTGACCCAAATGTTTAAGAAGAACTTCTAAATCCCTACCTGTCGAGTGTTTTTATCTTTCAGTTTAATAAAATAGCAAAGAGCAGAATGTGAAGGACATTGTTTTATGACCCCTCTTGCTAGGTTCAATTAACAAACTGAAAGTTTTAATAAACAGACGATTTGGCTTGTTCCGAGTAGCCAATGCCAGTAGCCAGCCATAACTCTGTTTGGGAATGTGGAGGGAATTGTGAATTTGTGACCATAAAGGATTAATTTCCGTGGTCTTCTATTATACTTAGGACCCTGAATTTCCGATTGCTGTTGTTAAGCCTTGCTATGCTGACATATTAAGTGTTTATTTTGTGGAGGCTTAAATAAAAATCACCTGGCATTCTTGCAGAAATTCAGGATCTTTTGGACCTCAGCAGATAGTTAACCCAAAATTGCTTTCGATGGATAATATTACTCTAAAACTCATTGCTGTGTTTGACCTATTTTATTCATTCAATGTTTGCTTCATGAAAAGCTGGCTCTTAATAGCTGTCTCTCTATCAAACATAATCCTCTTTTCTGGTATCTTTGTTGTCCTAATCAAAATCTCACTTCTGTGTTTTAAGGACCTATTGGCCAATTCACAATGCTCATTGCTTGTGGCAAAAGATCCAGATGACAGGACTGATTTAGTAATAACTCTGCATGGAGATGCTGTTGCTGTAAGCTTCTCTTGTGTTTCATTTTTTTAATGTAATCTTACGGGGCCTACTTTCTGAATTTAGCTCATGGTGATGAATTTTACTGTAGGTTACGGAAGAAGAAAGAGAAGCTGTTCGTACTGCTTATTTGGCCAAACATCCTACCGCTTTTTGGGTATGACTAATACATCTTTTGGTTGTAATGGATACATTGGCTTTCGTTGATTAATGTTACTAAAAATCTAAGCTTTTGGATGTGAAGGTTGACTTTGGTGACTTCCAATTTTTGAAGATCAAACTAAAAGTAGTTCGGTATGTGTCTGGGGTGGCAACTGCCTTATTGGGATCAGGAGGTTTGTTTAACTTGCCATTTTGACAATCTAGTCTTTCATGTGTGGGCAGCTAGTATACTGATATACAAATTACAAACTATGCAAATGTATGCAAATCGAGGCAATTATATTGCTTTTTCAACTGCTTTTGGTGGTGTGTCAAAGTTTTATTCTGACTTGTATTCGGTATTACTTTTGGTCTTTGTTAGATTACTTTTAGATGGTCTAATGTAACTCACTACTTGATGTCATTTCCTTGCCAGAGTTCAGCAGAGAAGAATACACTGCAGCAATAGTAGATCCGATATCCCAGTTCTCTAAGCCAGTAGCGGTATTTTCCTGACAAGGTGGACGCTTATAGTTATTGTAATGAGGCTATGAATATTTATTTGACAATGCCTTTTCTTGTCAGTCCCATATGAACAAGGATCATGCAGAGGACACGAAGCTAATTGTGCAACACTCGACTAGTGTTATGGTAATGTAATACACTTTTGTCATTCTAATACGCACTCAGAGATAGAGATTAGAGAGAGGGAGGGGGGTAGGGGAGAGATAAAGAGAGGCAGAGAGCGAAAGAGAGAGAGAGAGAGAGAGAGAGAGAGAGAGCTAATGTGGGTCATCCCTGGTGATGTAGGTTTCTTATAGGGCTTTCTGATGCATATGCCTTGGAAGTTCTGCTTTACTAGAGGGTAATGTTACTACGTGTGTGTTCTCATATGAATACAAGTGTTTAAGCAGTTGGATCTGGAAAATGGAAACTATCATTGTTTAGTTTCAGTTTTTCCATGCATGTGTGATAGCAATTTAGTTACTAGATGCCATGCTGAACAGATTATTCTCTGACATGCAAATAATTATTTTCTTGATGTGCATCACATGCCTGCAATGAAAAAGAGGCAAGAGGGATGAATAGAGACTGAGTTACCAATTGGGCATTGCTGCAGTAGATGGATTGGTGAATGTGAAGAAATTCTTATTAACCAGCTAACAACTGTATTTGTATGTATATGCAGGTGGAATCTGCTTATATACTGGATATGGACCATCTAGGTTTTAACGTCAAGGTAATTCATTGTTTTGCTTGATTGTTGTTTGCTTTTCTGTTATGGTGGCTACTTGCACGGAAGCTATTATTATAACAGGTAGGGTCTGATGTATGGCATGTCAATTGCATTTATTTAGTGTAAGGTTTCAATTTCAATGGAACTTCTTCCGTATTAGTGCTCAATTAGGTATATCGAGGGCCGAGGCATTGAGCTAAACTAGTGTAAAACCATAAAGGGATCTAAAAGGGGATTCTAGCTTTCTGGTGCTTGTCAAATATCCAACTTTGAATTGACACAGTGAAAGAGGAAGCTACTTGACTTTTATATTTCTATTGTTTCAGGCAAGCTATATGGGGAAAACTTACAAGCTTCGAATTCCTTTTCCCAGACCAGCAGCTGATAGAAAGTAAGTCACTGAATGATCTGTAAATGCCTTCCTCTTTTCCAAGTAAGGGGTGTAGGTTATAAATTGCATGTTATTAGAGTTCTAAATTTATTTTAAAGGACTGCCACTACACGTTTATTTTAGATTACCAAGAAGGAACACTGAGGTCCAGAAAAGGAAGGGACTTAGAATTTTTTTTATCTGCTAATTGAAAGTATTCAAGCTACTGAAAGTAATTTTTGCCCAATCTGCAAACACTTGTTCATGCAAGTGTTTGGAAATCTCCTCATTTGTAAAAAATATGACCAAGTCAATGAGCCAGGCAGAAACTAATCTCCCTTCAATTTTGGTCAGGGATGTGAAGACACTCATTGTTGAAATGCTTCAAGCAGCAAGATCGATGGGCAGTTAAAACTCGTGCCTCTACAGTAAAAATGTATGTGGTGATACAATATTCAAATGGGATCTGACCCTGATTTTTTCTCACAAGATCTGTTCCTTACCAATTAACCTTTTTTGTTCTTCTAGTGGCATAATCAATCCTATCCCATAATAGATGGACAACTTTAGTAATACAATTTCGTTGTTATGTTGGGGAGGAAGGCAGCTAATTAGTTCGATGAGAGAGTAGACAAATCTGATATAACCGGAGGAGAATAGGGAAAGAGAAACATGCAGAAAATGTTGGAGAGTTTAATGGTTTAGTTTTGGGAGAGAAACAAGCCTCTCGAAAGCTTGTTACTATCTTTATATTGCTGTAAATTTCCAGGTTATTAATCAAATATCAATTTTAGTTTTCATCTTTATCTTTAATCTGCCCCAAAATGTCAGTTCATTATAAACATATGCATAATCAAATGAGATCTGACCCTGAGTTTGTTTTCACAAGGTCTGTTCCTTACCAATTAACCTTTCGTCCTTCTAGTGGCATAATCAATCATATGCACCATTGCTTATGTGGTTATATTTACTTTCTGCTACTGTTATATTTAGCTGAAATCCACCTGCGTCTAGCTTGGTCGATTCTTAGTACGGGCTGGGGTTGGGGGTAATAGGCTTTATAGTTGGCCGGGTCAATATTGAGATAGACGTGCACAGACACAAACACGCGCGCACACACACACACACACACACACACACACACACACACACACACACACACACACACACACACACAAAGAAAAAGAGCTTCTCAGTAATGGGGGTTTTCTTTCCCTCCCTTGAATTTTATAAGATAAGCAATACGGGGCTTGGACGACATATATTGGTGTAGCCATTGAGAACCTAAATTGGACTCTTAAGGCCCCATCCCCAAGTAGTTACCCCGCCCTGCGTCTAGAGGAATTGTAAAGCCTGTAAGCCAACTTGTTGTATGCAAGCGCTTCAAATTCCAATGTGCCAAGTTGGGGTTTGGATGTGCAAAGCTGAGTCCAAGCTTTCTGGGTCGAATCGGCCGGTATGGTCGAATCTGGGGTCAAAGGATGCATTACTTTTGAGCTTGAACTTGGTCTCAGTTTGTTCACATAAGCTTTGCTAGGTTGGCAAGCCTAGCTCAGGCTTCGTCCATTTCATTTTTTTTTGTTAAAATCACATCTATTATTGTCGATAAGTATCTGTGTATCATCAAAAGAAATTTCTAGGTAGGACCCCCTAACCTCACCAAAACCATATCAATAGAAAGCAGACCTGAAACAGGCCTAAGACTACTAAATAATCATAACAAAAACTAATCACAAGAGCGTGAACCAGTTTCTATCTATACTGCTAACTTTCCATCCTATCTAGCTTATCCTACTCTTAAGTCTTGACATTGTAATTAATCTCATTAATTTTGTGTTCTACCTTTACAACCTATAGTTTCCAGAGGGCACCATTTTGAGTTCTCCACAGCTGATGTAAAGTAACAGCTACACCAACATAAGATGGTTTTTTTTTCCTGAAGCAGGACCCTTCTTTGTCTACTGGAAATTCAACTCATCAGCAGTTTATATTAATCCTGGTGGTTTCTGATGTTTTAGCCACTGTTTAATTGCTTGATTACAAGTGAGATTGAGTTTCAAGACCACTCCCACAGATCGAGCGTGTGTTATCACATAATATGTAATGAATTAATAAAAATGCTTCAAATAAGCAATGGAAGAATAAGCCAATGGCTTGCAAAGCTGGCTGGTTTCAGTTTTAGAGGCTAGAGTTCGTCGATTTTTCTAATGATCTGTTACTATGATGGTGCAGCACAATGTTAAAGCTTCATGTTGTATGTCAGTTGTCATCAACACCACTAGGGATCTTGCCCTAAGGTTTGGCCTCTTCCTTTTCTGGTATACTGTAAGATTTCCCTAAGGGAATCTTTAACTGTAACATCCCGGTATTTTGTCTATCCAAATTAAGGCCTTAGAAGGCGCAAGACTTAAATAGGGGATTACCGAAGTGTTACTAAGATACTCTACTTGAATGTTGTTTGGGAATATCTTTGTCTGCTAATATCCCAGTCTTAAGTCTATCTTTGAAATCATACTTCCTTTAGTTGATCATATGAGTCACGAATTCTTGGCAACGGATACCTAATTCTGACGGTAATCTTGTTGATTTCATGATAATCAATACACAATCTCATTGACCCATCTTTCTTTTTGACAATTAGTATAAGTGCTCCTCATGGCGACACACTTGGTCTGATATTACCCTTTTTGTAATAATTGCTCCAAGTGCTCCAAAACCTTCTGATAGTACTACCTTGATACCATTGGACATGTCTTCGGTGTGTTAGCAGACACTTCCAGCTAGTGATTTTGTCGCGCTCAAGCTCCCCCTCCCTCTCTTCCATTGTGCTTTACTGCCTAATAAAAGAAGGCTGCAGCATGCTTCAGGTCTCAGGGTTGCAAGTATATCTTACTTTGTTGTCACTGAATGAAAAAGCAGAACTGGTCTTATGTATAACAAAATTATTTAGTCTGCTTTTTTTATTTTGGAAAGTAGCAAACAGTTCAAGCGTCGAATTGATCATTGAAGGTGAAATTTCCATTTTTGTTTCCTTGAATAGTTTGAAGGTCAAAACACTTGTCTCATCTCCCACTGATAGCTGAATTTTCAGGTGTCAATTTCATGGTGCTTCAGTAACTCATCGGCCTCATGTTTTGTAGGTGTACACAGCAGAGTAGTCATAGAATCTTGTTTCTGAAATGGAGAACATATAGAAGGAAGGGATATGAAGAACATGCAGCAGATTTATTTGCACACCAGAGGGAGATAAATGGCTGCAACCATACGATTCTACATCAAATCCTTGTAAATTATGTGTGGGCTATGTGGAAAATTTAGAATTGAAACTATATAAATATATACTCAGCTTCTCGATGAAGCCAGGGTCGTTCATGACATTTTATAGGCCTGGGGCGAAACTAAATCTCAAGGCCTCTTATATATAGTGGCAAACAAAATTTTTGCGACTAATTAGTATTTCCTTTGACAATTACACGACAAAATAAGCATACTATGTTTTTTCTTAAGCACACATCAAAATAAATAATGAAAGTCATATATCTAAATAGTATTAAAGTCAAAATGGGAAATACGTTAAAATGAATGATGGGAACTTGTAAAATGAATTACTTCCTTCGTCTAAAATCACTTCTTACACCTATAAAGATACATAACTTCAAAGGATTAGTATTAATTGTTTTTTTATTAAAGTAAAGGTAGATATGAGAGATAGCAAAGTGGTTATTTTACTTGGAGAAGAGAGAACGGTGGTTCATGTTTGTTGAGGAAAAAAAAGATTAAAATTACAATGGGTTGTATCCAAAAATAAAATTGCAAAGGGTAAGTAATAAAAATAAAAAAGTGTAAAAAAACTATTGTGGGATAGAGGGTATAAAAAGAAAAAATATAGATAAAAAATGTAAAAAGAAGTTTAATATAGAAAAGCAAACCATTGCACAAAAATATAGAAAAGAAAACTTTCTATCCTTATGGGATTTGAACCATTGTCTTTTAGACTAACAAGTGTAAAGCAAACCACCAAGCCAAACTTCATTTTGTTTACTATGGTTATTGTTTTTTACCTTTATTACAAGTTTTAAATCAAAACTGGGCCCCTAATATTGATGGGCCCTGGGCGGTTGCCCCTCAAAACAACCCCCAGGGCCGGGCCTGGATGAAGCCATACTATGAAAGGGAAATAATATCTATCTTATTTCTTTTGTTAATGGCTTTTAACTACTTTATGCCTTTAATTTGGTTACAATGGTCAAAAAGTAAAATTCAAAAGAGGGGGCAGGCGAGTTGTCTTTAACTTCTGCTTATTTAGTCAAAGTTTGGGGGTGTTTGGTAAAGGTTATTGGGTGGTTTTTTTAGTAATTTGTAGTTTTTTTCTACGTCTTCAAACAATCAATAATAAACCGCTGTAAGTTTTTGTATTAAATAGCTCATAGTAATAGAATAATAGCTGATATTATCAAAACATATTAATACAGTCAATAGTGAAGCCGCTAATCCAAACGATCAAAAGTTACCGATCACCCTCAATCCTCTTCCATCTCTTTCTCCTGACTCCTCTCACCCTCTTTCTACACTACCGATCACCCTCCAAAACTGGCAACTAGTGAGCTATACCTATGTTCAAATTATTTCAAGAATTTTTTGCTCTTTCCTCTTTGGGGCGTATGTTTTTGCTCTCTTTTATTTTTCCTCTCGTAATTAATAGCTACTGCTCCTTAGTATACGTAGATGATTTATATGTTTGTTGTTTAGAAGTCAATAAGGAAGAATTAAAAGTCCTGCTTTCATACTCAGTTGGTTAGAGCACCCGTTTACTAAGCGGGAGGTCTTGAGTTCGACTCTCAATGAAAGCAATTTGGTAGGCTTTTAAAAAAAAATTGAGCAACAGGTGATAGCCTAGTGGTATTTGCATCACCTCCGATCCCAGAGCTTCAGGGATCGAGTATCATCCCTTGCAAGGAGGGATCCCCAATTTCCCCCCTTCCTTGCAAGGGACTTCATCTTACCTTAAAAAAAAAAATAAGGAAGAATTAAAAAACTGTTTTTTTTGTTTGAATTTAATCAGACTAAAAATATTTAAGAGTCAAATAAGACCCTGAACTTTGTCAAAAGTTAAAATTAAGAACCTCAAGTTTCAAAAGGTAGGGCTCAGGACCTTAAAAGTAACTTCTATTACTTTTCCCTTAACGTCGTTACTTTTAAGCATTTTGGTGATTAAAAAATAGATAAAACAAAAAAAAATGCACCTAATTATTTTCTCTCTCCTTTCTCTTCTCTTTCCTCCTGTTAACAGTCTTCAACTTTAAAACTCCATTGATGGAGCTCAAACCTAAATTCTAACATTGTCAACACTCAAGTATGTTGATGACAAAATTAAATCAACAGATCCTCTATACCTCCAAAGGTGAGTATTATCTTGAATATTATTTATTGTAGTTAGTATACTTCGATTAAATCCAGATTGAAGGAATTTAATTTTTTTTCTTGTGGAAGTAGAAAAGAAGTCTTTTATAATTCTAACTCTCAATTACAATTACAGTGCTCTCACCTCTCTAAATTCGTCCATTTTAGCTTTCCACCCAAAAATCATCCAATTAAACACATAATTTCAGATATTCAGAAAACGAATGGGGCCAAATTAATCTTTTTTGCGGACACAAAAAATTCGATTTCTGGAAAATTTTAAGGTTTGTTTTAAGAGTAATCTATCTATCTATACAAATATATTAAAAATGTTCTTAACCAAGTCTGCACGCCACGTGGTACTGTCCCTTTAGTTGTTTCGTTCCATGTCATCAACATACATCAAAAAATTAGAATCATGCTCCGTATAAGATTCAACCACATGACCTCAAGTTAATAAAGTAAAGTTCTCACCTATGAACTATGCAACATTATATACTACTCTTTTAACATGAAAATATTAATAATCCGGGGAATGATCCGGGCCTAATAACTAGTTTTAATATCTGAAACTTGTAGATTAAATTTATCCATTAATAATTCAGAATTTATTTAATAATTCTCTTAGGTAAGTTTAAAAATATTTTAGATTTTGGGGATTGAATGATAGTATAATTTAGTATGTTGCCTTCAATCGCGAATATTCGACTTGTGCGAACCATGGGATGACCCATCTGCTCTAGTGGATATATGTGAGAACTGATATGTTTCTATGCTTAAATTTAATTAATTTGGTTTTCGAGATGGTTGAGAATTTCATGATGATTTTTCTTAATGCAAAATAAAATAAAAAGCAAAAAAAATAAAAAAACCAGAACAATCAATTGTTCAAAAAAAAATACAATCAAATAGATCTGAGAACATTTTCCTTTTGTTTTTGGCAGAAAATTCAAGAACTGGAAAAATCAATAATTTTATGTTATTTTTTCTCGTCAAAATATCAACCATTTTCACTTTTGGCTTTTTATAGAATTTTTGGTATTTGATCTGTATGGTGGATGAAGATGATTTTCCATTGTTAGAGAGGAGAGAAAAACTACAATAATAGGTGAAAGGAGAATGAATTTTTTTTTTTATAATTAGGAAAGATAATTAGTCCGAAGACTACCCCTTGCTAGGCTACTAGCCTGCAGGGCACACCAGCTCAGAGGCTGGGTACAAGGCTAAACAGCGCAGAAGTAAATGCCCCAGCATATTGTTGGGATGAGGATTCGAACGCTGTGTAATGCCCTGAAATTCGGGGTGGTACTCCACTAAGCTACCACCTCTCCCTCAAATTGCTTTTTTTATTGCTTTTATTTTATTCTGCATTTTCTAAAAATTGCGTTTAACATAAAAGTAACGGTTGTCAAGGGAAAAGCAATAGAAGTTACTTTTGAGGTCCTTTACCCTGTCTTTTGAAACTTGAGGTCATTAACCCTAACTTTTGGCAAAGTTCATGTCCTTGTTGTACTCTTAACTCAACTAAGACAACATGTTTTAACTTTTAGTAAATTTATTACCGTTATTTTAAAAAAAAATGAAAAGAATAGCCAAAAGGATTCACCACAAGACCAACAATATTTGTATTCCACAACATTGTATTAGTTTTTACAATTTCTAGAAAATAACACTTTATTTGAAGTGATGAGATAACAAATTAACTCTAGAGCTTTACTTGACTCCAATTTGTAGAAAATGAGATTTCGAGGTTTTGGTTAATGAATCAACAATCAATAATATTCTTATCCCCAAATAGTTGTACTAATTAATATTAAAAGTAGTTCTACTTAATATTTTTCTCACGAATGGTCCCCAGAATCTTGAAAATAAATAAAAAAATCAAAATGTGTATCTAAAGTTCTAAACCTACAGTTATATCAAGAACATCAATTGGCTAAATGACCACTTAAAAAATGTTAGCTAGCAACCAATAATTCAAAGAGAGGTTTTCTATAATGACTTTGTTCTTGGGATATTTTTCAACTTGACTGTTGAGTGTTGACCCTTCACAATAACATAGTCTGTTCAAGATAATCATAGATAACTTTTCATCAAGGGTAGTTCTTGGCCCATGCAATTAGAGTAATGGAATAGGACCCCTAAAACATAAAGGCCCCAAAATATATTTATTTTTTAATTATTTGAAGAAAAGACAAAAGTAAAACATTTGGATCAGTAGTAAAAGTGTAAGGGAAGGAAATAAGGAACAATTAATGAGAACGTGAGTTCAACTCTTGGTATTCGCAAAATTCAACAAAGTTTTGTTGTTTAAACTTTTGAAGATAGTCGTCATTAGCCAACAGTAAATACGAATCTTATACTTCTATTTTTTTTTAGCTACAAATGAAGGGCCCAATTAAGGAAATTGTATAGGGCCTCCATTATTTTTTCCCATACTTACCCCCCCTGTTTTTTTCATAGTGCTTTTTGAAGTTCAATATTTGATATATTTTAGAAAATTGCCACTATAGCTTTGTTTTCTTCATCTTAAACATTCAAATATAAATTTAAATAAGTTCTAATAAGTTGCAATAAATTCTAAGATTTATGAAATAAGCTTTGATAAACTCTAATAAGTTCATATAAATTTCAATAATTTTTGGGAAAATGAGCAGAAGAGAACACATTCTACGTCCAATTTATTTTCTATAATTTTCATATGTTGTTTAAGGAGTTACCAAAGAATTAATGGTTGATCATTTGAGTCATATGAGTAATTGTAAGAGTAAGTATACAAGAAGAAGCTAAAAAAAAACCTAATCTTCCCTTTTCTCTCTAGCCTCCCCCTCTTCTCCTTTTTTTTCCCTCTACATCTGTGAGGGGCTGCCGTGGATGTTCTCATCCATGGTAAGCCCCTTTTTCCCCTCTTGTTTTCAGTTGTTAATTTATTTTCGTGTTTTATTGAATAAATTAGTTTCTCTTGATGAGGGTTTCTCAAACCCTGCTATGGGATTTTTGTCTTTGTTGTGGAGGTCTCCTTTTCCCTATGGGAGTTATATATGAGTCTTGTTTATATGTTTGTAGGTGTTTCTGCTAAGAAATTAAGGGTTGTAATTGGTTAGGAGATGTGATGTGGGCCCCAAGAGCGGTCGCCTGAGCTCCAATATCCGTACGCCGGAAACCTGCAAAACAAGGTTAGACTACCCCGGAGGTGGCTCCGGGATCGCCCCTCCGACGCTCAAGTCAGATGTGATTGAGGTAGAGAGAGAAGTAAAGTCTAGAGAGAGATGCTCTAGTTTGTTAGGTGAGAATTGAATACCTTTGTCTGATGAGACAACCCTTATTTATAGAGAATAGGAGCCCCAATAGATGAGGGTATTTTAGTCACCTCCAGCTGGTGGAGGGTTGGCTTCCCTAGATGTAGGGGTATTTTAGTAACTTCGCCATAGGTGGGCTGGTCCCAGAAATGGGCTCAAACAATTAGCCCCACGCCAAGTAATCGGAGTGAAAATCGCCATTTTTAGTGCGGTTGATTGGCGGAATGAAGGTGATTGCATTTGTGCCGATATTGAGCAGGACCCGCGGAGAAAAATCTTATGTCGCTAGGATTGACCAAGCACGGGGGTCTCGCTGCCCGGTCAGCGAGTCGAGGTCTAGGTACTTGTGAGGCAAGCCGACCAGGTGCCTTGAGGCTGGCCGAGCAGGTCCTTTGGGGCTGGCCGAGCAGGCGCCCTAGAGGCGGGCCGAGCGGGTTCCCTCGGGCTGGCCGAGCAGGTAATATAAGGATGGCCGAGCTGATGCTCGACGATGGCCGATCGGGTACTAGAGGATGACCGGGTACTCGGGGGCATTGGCCGAGTAGCCGAGCAGCTCTCTCGAGCTTCGCTGGGCGAGTCCGAGCGGGTCTCCGGTCGAGTGGCCGAACAGCTCTCTCGAGCTGTGCTGGCTGAGTCCGACCAGGTACCTTGGTCGAGAGGGCCGACCAGGTACCTTGGTCGAGAGGGCCGACCAGGTGCCTTGGTCGAAAGGTCGGCTGGGTAGTCGAGGCGGGCCGACCGCGGGCCTTTGAGGTTGGCCGAGTTGCTGCTCAAGGATGGACGACCGGGTCGAGCCGGTGCCCTGGCCGAGTCGGTGCGTTGATGCTGGCCGACCGGGGTCCCATGGCCAAGTGGCCTAGAGGGTGCCCAAGCCGAGTAGGTTCTTGAAGGGCTAATGAGCCCCATGCTGACCGAGTGGGTGCCAATGACGGACTTAGCTAGAATTTGGCTAAGTTTAGGGGCGATTCGGCGAAGGAGAGGAGGGTCTCCTGCTGACCGAGGGAGTACGACGCCGCTCGAATGAGGACTGATGAGCCCATGCTGACCGAGTGGGTGCCATGAGCACTTAGTCATACTTGACTAAGTGTAAAGTGGCTCGGTAGAGGAGTACGTGGACTCCATGCTAACCGAGGAAGTAGGACGCCGCTCGAATGAGGACTGATGAGCCTATGCTGTCCGAGTGGGTGCCATGAGCACTTAGTCATACTTGACTAAGTTTAAAGTTGCTCGGTAGAGGAGTACGTGGACTCCATGCTAACCGAGGAAGTAGGACGCCGCTCGAATGAGGACTGATGAGCCTATGCTGTCCGAGTGGGTGCCATGAGCACTTAGTCATACTTGACTAAGTTTAAAGTTGCTCGGTAGAGGAGTACGTGGACTCCATGCTGACCGAGGGAGTAGGACGCCGTTCGAATGAGGATTGATGAGCCCATGCTGTCCGAATAGGTGCTAGTTGATACTAGGCCATGCTTGACCAAGTATAGAAGCGACTCGGCAAGGAGGGGAGCTCCTGTTGACCGAGTAAGTTATGAGGCTACTCGGATGAGGGGCTAATGAGCCCCATGCTGTCCGAATAGGTGCTAGCTGATACTAGGCCATACTTGACCAAGTATAGAAGCGACTCGGCAAGGAGGGGAGCTCCTATTGACCGAGTAAGTTATGAGCCTACTCGGATGAGGCGCTAATGAGCCCCAGGCTGTCCGAATCGGTGCTAGCTGATACTAGGCCATACTTGACCAAGTATAGAAGCGACTCGGCAAGGAGGGGAGCTCCTATTGACCGAGTAAGTTATGAGCCTACTCGGATGAGGGGCTAATGAGCCCCAGGCTGTCCGAATAGGTGCCAGCTGATACTAGGCCATACTTAACCAAGTATAGAAGCGACTCGGCAAGGAGGGGAGCTCCTGTTGACCGAGTAAGTTATGAGCCTACTCGGATGAGGGGCTAATGAGCCCCAGGCTGTCCGAATAGGTGCTAGCTGATATTAGGCCATACTTGACCAAGTATAGAAGCGACTCGGCAAGGAGGGGAGCTCATGTTGACCGAATAAGTTATGAGCCTACTCGGATGAGGGGCTAATGAGCCCCAGGCTGTCCGAATAGGTGCTAGCTGATACTAGGCCATACTTGACCAAGTATAGAAGCGACTCGGCAAGGAGGGGAACTCCTGTTGACCGAGTAAGTTATGAGCCTACTCGGATGAGGGGCTAATGAGCCCTAGGCTGTCCGAATAGGTGCTAGCTGATACTAGGCCATACTTGACCAAGTATAGAAGCGACTCGGCAAGGAGGGGAGCTCCTGTTGACCGAGTAAGTAGGACGCCGCTCGGATGAGGACTAATGAGCCCCATGTTGTCCGAGTGGGTGCCATGAGTACTTAGCCATATTTGACTAAGTGCAGAGTGGCTCGGTAGAGGAGTACGTGGACTCCATGCTGACCGAGGAGTAGGACGCCTCTCGGATGACGACTGATGAGCCTCATGCTGTCCGAGCGGGTGCCATGAGTACTTAGCCATACTTGATTAGGTGTTTGAGCGACGCTCCTTAAATTGCTGAGTGAGGTCATGTGACGCTCCTCGAGATGTTGGAGGCTTATGAGCCTCAAGTGGTTGAGGGAGGTCCTTAGCCTTATTTTGGCTTACTATTTGAGTGACGCTACTCAAAATGCTAAGGAGGCGCCAATGAATATGTTTCTCGACTCGGGGGAGTTCAGGGGCTCCATGTTTCCCGAGGAGGTTTCATGACACTATTCGAATATCGAGTACGTGCCAATTAACGATACTTAGCCGTTTTTTGGCTAAGTTAGTAGGACGCTCCTCTTATGACTGAGGAGGTGCCAATGAATATGTTCCTCGATGCGGGGGAGTTTAGGAGCTCCATGTTTCCCGAGGAGGTTTCATGACACTATTCGAATATCGAGTAGGGTACCTATTAACGATACTTAGCCGTTTTTGGCTAAGTTAGTAGGACGCTCCTCTTATGACTGAGGAGGTGCTGATGGAGAAATTCTGGATTTCTGAGTCTTATTAGCCCCATCCTTCCTCCTTTGAGCGTATTTATTTGTCCAGCTGAGGGGTTCCAAGTAATTAGCCCCACGCTGGATGAACGGATAGGGTACCATCATTCCTTCCCGAGGCGGTCGTCCATCGGAATTCGAGAGAGACCCATGTTCTGGGGTACCCTGCCAGTCCCAAGGGGGGTGGGGACTCGGGATTATGCATCGCTTCGAGTTAGGTGCCCTGATGTGCAGTCCCTTTACTTTGTCCAAGTTCGCTCTTTAGACCAAGGGGGGTCGTGCTTGAATGAAGGTAGCTCGCACACGCCAAGTTGATGGAGGTACCGTGGATGAGTAGGTGCCTCTGATGAGTATGCACCTACGGTCGAGTACATTCCTTGGCCAAGTGGGCATCCAAGGATGAGTGGGTACCTTGAATGAGCAGGCACCGTTGCCTTTGATGAGTAGGCACCTATGACCGAGTATATTCCTTGGCCAAGTGGGCACCAAGGATGAGTGGGTACCTTGAATGAGCCGGTACCGTTGGTGAGTATGTGCCCCTGATGAGTAGGCACCTATGGCCGAGCACATTTCCTTGGCCGAGTGGGTGCCAAGGATGAGTGGGTACCTTGAATGAGCAGGTACCGTTTATAAGTGGGTGCCTCTCATGAGTAAGCACATCTGGCTGAGTATATGCCTTGGCCAAGTGGGTACCTTGAGTGAGTAGGTACCGTTGATGAGTAGGTGCCTTTAATGAGTAGTCACCTATGGCCGAGTACATTTCCTTGGCCGAGTTGGCGTCAAGGATGAGTGGGTACCTTGAATGAGCAGGTACCGTCGGTCAGTATGTGTGGTTGAGCCGGACCGTAAACTTGAGAGTGCCACTGTTTATTCTGGAGGGGTTTTGCAGTTCCGAGTCACCATACCCCTCTTCTCGGTTGGGTATTCATGAGTCGTGCTCTTCGGGACAAATTGTTCCGATTGATGACATGTCTCTGAGGAGCCTTAATGAAACGTGAGTAGCTTGCTTCTCCTTGGCTGATTTTCCCCTTGAAAGCTTATGTGGTTCTTCCCTCTGTTTAGGTCCCAGCCGGTTAGGCTTAGCATTTAGGGAGGGACGAATGATCTCTTCGTGACGAGAGTGGTAAATATATCCATCCGACTTTGCTGGAGAGTTTGTTGAATTTGAGCTGGAATTAAGATGACGTCTCTTGCAGTTATGGGTGGAGGGTCAGCTGCTTATATCTGACCCGAGGCCGCGAGATGACCTACTTCGCAATGGATTCTCCATTGGGGTGGAATCATCATCATTGGGATAGAGGGATAGCACCGTAGGTGCATATGGGATGCTTGAGCTCTCCCGGAACGGTTGGCTTGGGAGCGTGTCTCCTTGGTTGGGGCCATTGTTGAGCAACAATGAGGTGAGTTTTGCTGAGTAGCAACAAGGTGAATCTTGCTGAGTGGTGGCGAAGTAACTTCTTGTACTATCCCCAGAGACGGCGCCAAATTGTTTCTGCTAAGAAATTAAGGGTTGTAATTGGTTAGGAGATGTGATGTGGGCCCCAAGAGCGGTCGCCTGAGCTCCGATATCCGTACGCCGGAATCCTGCAAAACAAGGTTAGACTACACCGGGGGTGGCTCCGGGATCGCCCCCCCGATGCTCAAGTCAAATGTGATTGAGGTAGAGAGAGAAGTAAAGTCTAGATAGAGATGCTCTAGTTTGTTAGGTGAGAATTGTATACCTTTGTCTGATGAGACAACCCTTATTTATAGAGGATAGGAGCCCCAATAGATGAGGGTATTTTAGTCACCTCCAGCTGGTGGAGGGTTGGCTTCCCTAGATGTAGGGGTATTTTAGTAACTTCGCCATAGGTGGACTGGTCCCAGAAACGGGCTCAAACAGTAGGTATGAGAAATTGTTCTAATTGGTTGAAGTTCAAGACTATCAACATGAAGGTATTAGAAACTCGGATGCGGTTAATATTGTTAGATCAAGAATGTTCTTCTCCAAACTATGTCAAAATGATAGACGGTTCCATTAATAGCTTCAAGATTCAAAAATTCAAGGGGCCTGCGCTACTTTGGTCGATCTGGTTCATTATAGTTTCGTCGAAAACGAATTTGATTTAATCTTGTTTGATTGTATTTTGTTTTTCCTTAATACCCTATTGTAGATGCTTTTGGCCTTACATTAATGGAATTTCTCTTTTCAAAAAAAAAAAAAAAAAAACAATAATAAGAAAAAAAAAAAAGGTATGATACAATATTCCTAGACAATTTCCCAAATTAAAATAATTCAATCTTTTGCATTGTGAGGTATATTAGGCATAGTAGTATTAAACTTAGATATTAAAAAACTGTGTTTGGCGGCCAAAATTTAGTTAGTTAAAAATTAATAAAAGTATTATATGCACCACATATAGTAAAATTACGAGTAAAGCATATAACAAGGACTTGAACCTGATCATAAGTTATTGTTAAGGGCCTAAATTATCAAAAGTTATCGTTAAGGACCTCAAAAGTAGCAGAAATTACTTTTTGACTAATAACACCATTAATTTAGGATGTTAGGCACTGGAATCAACTATAAAAAGAGAATAAAATAAAAAGCAAAAAGGGGAAGCTGATAGTGCTAAAATATTTCTCCCTATTTCTCATCCAACTGGCATAGATGATAGATTAGTTCATATATTTCTTCACATGAATCTACAAATTTTTAAATTACACTTGAAAAATAAGAACATCAATCAACTACATGAGTCATGACTAGAGATGTCAATGAGTCGTGGACCCGCTCCAGACCCGCCAGAACCCGACCCATTTATAAGGGTTTGGGTCCAGATTTTTTAGACCCAATGGGTCCGGGTTGGGTCTGGGTCCCGGAGAGCATGGGTCGGGTCAGGGGTGATTCGATCCTATGGAATTTGACCCTTTCTCTAGACCCAGACCCGACCCGCAGACACATTTATATATATATATATATATATATATATATATATATATATATATATATATATAAAAAAAAAAAATTACCTAAACTGTAAGGTTTTATAAGTTGTGATTTTGTGAATTCGTTTGTGTAGTGACTTAATTTAAGATTTGAAGCTTTGTAACTGTAACATTTTAAGATTTTATGAGTTATTTTTTAAAATTTTGTTTAGATAATGCTTTACCCATGGATGCAAAACCCATATATTAGGGTGAAACATTTTACATAGATTAAAAAATGTGATGAAAACCAAAAAATAAGAAGGACCCATGGACCCGCTAGACCCAGCGGATCTGGGTCTGAAAATTCTAGACTCAACGGGCATGGGTCTACAAAAAATAAGCGGGTCTGGGTCCAGGTGGATCCGACCAGACCCGACCTATTGCCATCTCTAGTCATGACTAGTTGCAAAAAAAACCAAATGGTTATCTAATAATTGATCATCAACTATAGCAGTAGTCATCTTCATTTCCTGAGACCACATCACTCTTCATTATCCTGATGCAAAAAAAAAAGGCCAAGATCACAGCAAAATAAAAACTGAATCCAATCCAAACAATTTATGGAAAACAACAATCAAACTAGCCAAAATATCTACAATAAAAAAAGAGTACAAAATTCTGCAAATTAAATTTAAGTATCACAGCTCAAACTCATATGAGTAATCAACTATCGTACCAAAGCATAAAATTGAACCAAAAGAATTGATAAATCGAAAGCAATAAATAATTGTTAAATTCAACAACTCATCCATTAGATCTAGTTATAATTTTAGAAATTCAAAATTGACCGTTTTCTCGAACAAAATTTATGGACTATTTTAAATTGAAAGGTGAGAAAAACTAAATTATTTATATAGAAGGGTGTATTTTTGGAAGAAGGTAATTATGTAAGAGTAAAAAATGGTTAGATATGACTTAACTCTTGCTTGATTTTTGTAACCATAGATGATCAAATAAACAAAATCACCGAATATTTAAAGAATCAAAAAAATTCCTAACCTTTTAAAATCTTTAAACATTTTACCATTAATATCAGAAAATTTTGACCTTCTTGTTTAACGAATTTCATGGGGATTGTAGGAAAGAAATGAAAAGAGATAGGAAGCGAGTGAGAAGACCAGTTCATTAAATTGATTGATGGTTTGACCTCTGTCCTATCAATTTGTCTTTTACTGCTTTGAATATATTGTCCTTAATTTTTATTATATCTAACACCTAAACTACTTGTGTTAGTTAAAAAAAGTTAACTTTTGTTACTTTCGAGGTCCTTAAAAATAACTTTTGATAGTTTAGGTCCTTAACAATAATTTATAACAAAGTTCATGTCCTTGTTGTATGCTTTACTCGTAAAATTACAAAAGTTAAAGAAAATTGTTAAAGGCAACCTCTAAATGCTAAAAAAATTAGCTAATTGAAATTTAGACAAATAACAATTCTTTGATATATACAATATGCATGCAGCTTAAGGGAAGAATGATCATTGATTCACTTCACAAAATTACATTTTTGGTAGAAGCAAAATTAAGATCTAGGAAATCCTAAATAATTAGTAATTGGCAAAACACACAAGCTGCTCACGAGGGAGCTCGAGCTCGAGTCACTCTGAGTCGCTGTCCACTGGTCCTGTTCCCATAGCTTTCAATCCTCTTGGTCTCTGTTTTATTACAAAGCAACCAATAAGATAAACATTAAGAAAACATATCATAGAAAAACAAACCATACAAATATAAAATGAGAAGGAATCGAACAATGTGGTTTCAGACAACTCCAAGTTTATGGCCGACCAAGTAAAGAGGGTCCAAGTTCATGACTACAAGACACTTGTTTCAACCCTAAATATCCCAAAAATACTCTTCAGATTCCCTAACATGAACTCTATAATCCCCAAAGATATCTAAAATACCTCATTCTTGCCCGCTCCAGTAAAAAGTACATAAAGTTTTTGAGAAGCTAATCTAGCAGTTCATATCACGAGTCATAACTCTTTAGAGTCATTCTTCCTCTACTCCTATTGATTTTCCCTTTTCACAATGGTTTTTCCCTTATCAAAACATGTACGTTTTCGGTTAGCCCTATTATGATTTCAGAGGTCTAACTAGTTTTTCTCCACTTTAGGAAAAAAAAAACACTTAATTAGTCTCCAAAATCTCGAAATTTTCTTATACCGATCCCCGATCTTCCAAATATAAGCCTTAAATCGATCATAATTACAAACTTGACTCTAACCCATTAGAGAATCATAGAAAAGAGGATATTATACCAACATTCAAAAAGAGATAATATCTTCAAAATCATTGAATCTATTACAATCTTCCCTATCTCTCTCATTAGGGTTGCCAAATACCAATTCAAGATTTAACCTATCGTTCTTCACAAATTCCGTTCGCAAACCCTAATATTGCCAAAGAAGCCGCATTTCTAAGTCCTAACATAGATTTGCAAATCCATGGATACATTATTGTGCTTATGCATCAGTACATGCCCCCAGTATGATTAACCCTAAAAGAAAAAGAAAAAAAAAAAAAAAAAGATTGTAAATTTACCTTCTTGGGAGTTTTCTTTTCTCTGACTTCATATCTTTCCTGGCACATATCAGACAACCATGCTCCTGGACTCACCAACTGCCATTCCAAAACCCAACTTATAATCAGAAATATCAAAACCAACCATTCAACCAAAAAACAAAACAATTAAATTAATAAATAAATATTTCACCAAAAAAAATAAAAATAAATAAAAGGATAAAAAGACAATCCTCAACCACCCAATACCAAACAGCACCAAAGCAGATTACGCAACCAAATCAAAAACCCAATAAATTTACTCCTTTTCCTTTTAGACAATAAAAAAAATCACATATAATTTTTTTAATAATTTTTAAAATAAGCAAATACCTTGCAAAATGTAAAACTGAAAATTCAGAAATCATTACAAAACCAATTATTCCAAAATAAATGAATAAATGCAAAAAAAAAAAAAAAAGATGAAAAAAAGAAGAAATTGATATGAAGAACTTACAAGTAAACTTCGTTGGATCAATTTAGCCCTCTTTTTAGGTCTTTGAGGTAGCTTACAACCTTTCATGGCGAGAAAATCTTCTTCCTTTTCTTTACTTGACAAACTTACATACAATTTTGGCCACACCAAATTCCCTTTTTCTTGTACCCCAATATTATACCCTATTCCAATTCCCTCCGCCATACTTGACTTCCCACTTTCTCTCTCCTCCCCTGCCGATGACCCCCTCGTCGTGTAATATCTCTCCTCTTTTTCCGGCGACTTCACATTTCCCGACGCTTCTGAACTCCTTCAAATCCCAATCAAACAAAAACAAAATCATAAATCCCATAACAAAAAAATTGATAATTATACTCCCTCCCTATTTTTTTATTTTCCCCTCGAAACTTTGACCATAAATATAAGAAAAAATATACATGGTCATGTATGACCTTGCTAGATTTGATGTATTATCAAGATATCGTCTTTTTATAATTTTTACGAATGTACAATTAGCGATACCCTCGTGGTCAAAGTTGTGCACTGGAGAGGGGGAAAATAAAAAAAAAAAAGGGAACTATCGCCCTGTATTTTTATGAATATAGTTTACCTGTTGATGCGATTGATGGGAGAGAAAGAAGGGTCAGTGGTGTGGTCAGTAACGATACGAGATGTGATTTTCTGGCGAATTCCGCCATTTGATTTTGGAGAGAAATTTGGGGTTTTCACACGAACACATCGGAGTCTTTTTCCCCACTGTAATACAAATTCGGGTTCTGCTGATTTAATCTGATTCTTGTCTTCTCTATCCATGTAAGTTTACAGTTTGTATATTCACCTGAAAAATGTCATGAAAATCAAAAAACATTGATTGGAATTAGATGTAGAAGAAGAGACAAGATGAGATATTGTACCTTTTTAAGATCTGAGATTGTAGATAAGTTTTAGAGCTGAAGATGTTCAGACCATTTGAGAAATAAGGATTGTATTGGTGTGAAGATGAGAGATTATATATAAAAACTGAAATGATTATGTTTTGCACTTTTTATTAGTAGTGTTGTGTTTGTTTTTCTCTCTGGGGTAGTTTTGATATTGTTTTATGGTTCATCTCACATATTTTTTCTGAGCTTTTCATATTTGTTTTGCTTCTCTTTTTGGTTTTTGGTTTTTGGTTTTGGAGAAAGTTTTAGCTTATCTAGAGAGTATAGATTAGGGGGGGAGGAAATTGAAGAGAAACTCACATTTCAGACTTCACCCACACCCTAGTGGCTAGTAGGCTTCAAAAGTGCTGGATGGAGGGCCTTAGGTATGGCCTTAATTGGGCTGTATTAGTAGATGGTAAAATGGCAACCAAAAGGGTAGGGAAATTTCTATCTACCTAATAAGGCCTAAATGTGTATTAGTAGAGAGTTGATATTGTTAAGCCACTTAAGGCCTACGGCAACAAGCAAGAGTATGAAGGTAGTATATAATATAAGTCCGTCGTTTCTTGTTAGTTGACCTTGTTTAATTTAGACATGAATTAAGTAGAGGGCAAAGGTATGAAAAGCAGGAGTAGGATTGCTCGTGGGTTGGATTGGTGCGGTTTGCTTGAAATCACAAAACAATTTTGAAACCGCAAATCAATCCAAACCGTGAAAAAATGGGTTGGGTTGCAGTTTGGTGCAGTCCAGATCACAATCTCAATAAGCAGGTTTATAAATCATTGATCAAGTACTTGTATAATAAATAATGTGAGTAAGAAAAGCTATTATATAAGGAAATGAGTGAACTATAATGAAGCATTACGAAAAGAAATACAGGTCAACTAAAAGGAAATGGAGGAAGTACACTCTTATCATTGGTTTTTTGTGTTCTTTTTTTATCGCAATACCGAAATTAGACTAAATCAAGTTCATTGTCATTCCAAAGTAAGAATGACCTAAATAGTTCGATTAATCAAATCATAAAAATGACATGCATTTGTAAATTTGACTTAATGTAGTCCTTTGCCTCTTGAAGATAAGATCGGACTAAAGAATGATTGATTGACACTAAGAAGTAGCCTAGATCAGCAAAAAAAAGGATTTAAATATAGTCCATTGCCATCGAAAATGACAAACAACCTTTAAAGCCTATTGCTTGATGTCGTAGAAGTCATCTAGATCAACAAATAAGGGTAGAAAAAGTTCATTGTTATTTAAGCAGAAGATAGACCTATAACATGCTTTAACATGCTTAATGGTCCAATCTTCAGCATGAATTGCCTTGTGCACCTATCAAAACAGTTGTTACTCGTTTTCAGCCATCCAAAAGATGATCACTTTGTTGGGTTTGAATGGAGATGGTGAAGCAAGGTCAAAGCAATGAAGAAGCAAATAGGAAGAACCAGGCTATAGGTCCACATACCCATATAGGTGTATGAGTCCGGACGGGATTTACTGGGATCAAGCGGGCGCCCAGTCTTTGTAGGATTCCTGTTTTGCAAGCAGCTATCATGATGTTTGTTCATTGGTGCTCTCGGGCGGACAACATTTGGGCCTCCGCGGGCGGTTGGGCACGGGCGAGCAAACCTAGATTTGCACGTGTTTTTGCGTGTTAAGTTCCACGACCTTTGGATTGCTTTTATTCTTGGTAGTATAAATATCATATTTTCTGGTATTAGAAAGTGTAGCACACATTCTCATTATCCAAACTTGGTATTTCATCTTTACTAGGGTTTTAGGAGAGAGAGTTGTGAGAGAATTGTATGTTCACCATTGTTCTCCATTAATTCCATAGTGCAAGTTTATGGGTTTTTCTCCCGAAGCTCGGGTTTCCACATTAATAATAGTGTGTTCTTTCCTTGCTTTTCCTCCCTCTGATTTGCTTGGTTGTTGTTTCAATTTCTTCCTTTTTCTTGATTATTGTTAATTGCCATAATCAGTTAGCACTTGACACTTTGCAACCACACAATTGTCTAAAAAATAAGCAATTGGAAGCAAAATGACCAAGATTAGTTACACTCAAGTTGTATCTAAATATTTTCATCTCTCAAGGTCCATCATGGTGGGACCAAGATGATCTGGGATGAGAAGAATTGTCCAATTGTGACCTATGAATCTCTTGTGCCCCTTTATAATAAAATAATCCGCATCTTCCACAGTCCTTTCGACAAGCATGAAAAGAAATTAGAAATGCATTGTATCCAACTCATGCATATGATATATATGCGCCAAGCAAGAATCTGAAAAAATATCGAAATTCCAATTAAATCAATTACTTACATAAATTAAAATCCTGAAATTTCAAGTACATCAATTTTTATGAAACATATATTCATATAATCCATGTCATAAAAGATATAAATAAATGATACACAATTAAACCACTTGCTTTCTCTTTTAACATTTTCAACTTTCGTTGTTTTGTTTTTTCAATTTCTTCAACAACACCCTCAATTATCATATTTCTCCATTAATTTCAACATTATGATAGTAACTAGCAATAGGACTAAGATTGACAGGATTTGGGATATAGCTAGGAAATCATAATCAAAATTGGACTCAAAATCACACAAAAGTAGACTCAAAAAAATTAGCAAAAGAGCCAAAACTCAATCACAAAACATCTTAAACACACCACTAATCACCACCTTCATCAATAATACTTCACATTCCCCAATGGCAATGTAATACATCAAGGATAATCACGTATGTTGATTGGTGGCAATTTAAAATGTAGAAAATCAAACAAAATCCCCCAATCATGCTCATATCACAATGCATAGGCGTCAAAGTAGCCTCAATTCAGAATTCAACCAATTCTTTAAAGCTCAACTCTCAATAACCACACATGAAAGAAGGAAAGACTCGTAATATTCAAGGCTAAAGAAGATCACAATCTTTACTTATTCATGCTAAAGAAAGTTACATTGTCCCACAAGATTGGCCAACAGTCGTGAAATCTAAAGTGTGAAGAATCAAGTTGAGGAAAGACTAATACATATCAACCATCAATCATCAAGAAGAGACAGATCTATGGTGTTCCGATTTGTTGTAATAGATGAGATCATGAATATAGCTTGCCATAACCACATTCAAGTATGGAGTATGTCACTATAGTCAATCTCCCAATTCCCGAACAAACAAAAGCGAGAGATCTTCGGTTTTATCTCTGATTAAGAAATGAGGGATACCAGATCATCGTTCCATAGTGGTTTTACGCCAACTTGCAATTTCTATTTGTCTAAATTTTTCTACAGCATATGCCACATTATTGAAAATTTTTAAACGAGACGGTTTCATGGCTAGACTCCTTCCCCTTCTATTTTAAGGTCAATTTTAAAAACGCTACTTTCCAAATGATACACTTAATTCAGATAATAAGATAAGATGGTCTTTTTGTAGACCTATAACTTAGATGACACTTACGTTCTATACAATGCGCAAAGATATAAATATTATCAGTTTGAGATTCGGTAAAGCTCCTTAATTTCCAGCATAGATATCCTATATAGCAGTACTTACTCTCCAGCCATATGATATAAATATTGTTTATGTACATAATACATTGCATACTCTTTATTTATTCTTTTTAATAGGTAAATAGAAATCCTCTAGGCTACGCTCTCGCACAGGATCCCTACCCAAAGGCCCACTACAAGCAACACACTCCAACCCCACCCCACCCCACCCCTCTCCTAAATCCCAAGAAAATGCTTGGGGTATGAATTGAACCCTAGATTTCGCTGGAGACGATGGAAAAACTCTCTACTTTAGCCAATTCCACTTTCTAACATTGCATTAGACCTAGGCATGGGTCGAGTCGGGCCTGTTCACGGGCTCGGCCAGCAGGCTTGGGGCAATGGCGGGCCGGGCCGTGCCGGGACTGAAATTTCTGGATTTTGTCCACGACCCAGGGCCATGGGCCGGGCTAGTGCCTCCCGCTGGCCTGGCTCGTGTTATATGTTGTTTTTTTTGGATTTTTGGAAGTTTTAGACTAAAACACAAAGAAAATGGGCATTCGATCTGCGGGCCGGCCCATGGGCCATATAGGCGGGCTCGTATCGGGCCGTGCCTGAAATTAAATTTCTTGACCTTGGCAAGTCCACTGCCGACGTAATGGACAATGGGTAGGGCATCGAGCGGGCCCGACCCATGCCCTCCTCTACATTGCATACTCTTCATATATTGACATTTCTATAGCAACATTCGACACTTACTCTCAACATAATAACACTTTTGACCCGTGTAATCAGAGGGGAAACTATATGGGGTTATGGGTGGAGCCTGCCCCACCACCTTTAAAAAACTTGAGTACTTTTCTGGAGGGGAGAAAAAAAATAAAATAGAAAGTTAAAGGTTCATATGTATAATGGTAAGCTATTTTTTGGTGGAAAAGGAGCGATTAAATTAAGTACTAGAAGATTTAGTTACAATAGTTGATGATCCACTACTTGGGTCATCCGAATTACAAACGATATCCCTACTTAGTTGTTGTTCCATAATATAAATAACCATAAAATCTAGGGGTGGGTCCGACAAAATACATATGTTATTAAATCCATTTGTCTTCCCCTTTGCCATCCTTGCTATGTAGTCCGCAAGCATATTCGCTCCTCTTCCTTTATGGATCAGCTTAATGTCCGGAGCTGCATGGAGTAATACCTTACATGCACAAAGTATCTCAGTTTTGTTGTTATTGAACTCTAATCGGCCTTTAATTGCAGCCACTATCTAGAGCAAATTAGTAGATATTATACAATTCCCCCACTGATTCCTC
Organism: Beta lomatogona; assembly: GCA_947646795.1. Lineage (NCBI taxonomy): Eukaryota > Viridiplantae > Streptophyta > Magnoliopsida > Caryophyllales > Amaranthaceae > Beta > Beta lomatogona. Next base: position 8,471,493 of record CANSNZ010000927.1, on the reverse strand, counting down.
TTAACCCATTCAAGAGCCGTTAGCAAAGTTTTAGCCTCTAACTCGACAGCGTCCATGGAGAAGGTGCCGGCTTGGAAACCTTCCACCCAAGCTCTCTTGCGGTCACGGCACACAACAGCTAGGAAAGCTTATTTGGATTTCAAAAAGGAGCCATCAATCATAATTTTTAGGAGATTATAGAGTGGACGGGACCAAGAGGGAGGATTTGTGTCAGGTGCTTTTCCCACCTTAGGTTGGTTCCGGATAAAGAACCTTTCAGTGGCGGCCCAATAATAGTTTTTATCAACGACAAGTGATGGTATGTTATTCTTTTTGAAAATCCAAGCATTGCGCCTCAACCTAATCGCCCATAACAAAAAAATAAAGATGATATTGTGGGGGTTGGAGGTTTAGTGGCTCGAGTCTTAGACAACAAGTTACTTTTAATCCAAACTTTCAGAGGAATATTCAAATTAACAAATATGTTAGCAAGTTTCCATATTTCAAGAGCGTGGGGGGCAGCATCTCATGAGGTGATTGATATCCTCAGTTTCATGAGGGGCGGAAGGAACGGTGCTTGACGTGCGTGGAAATCCTAAAATGAATGTTCGAGTTTGTGGGTAATCTACCCCACCACACTTGCCAAAGGAAGAAGATAATTTTCGGATGGCTTGGGGAAGTCCAGATCCAATCCCTATAAGAGTCATGGGTCTCAACTTTTAGAATATTAGTTGTGGCCTATTTTGCATTAAAGGAATGATTTTGGGTCCAGAGCGATAAAGAGCGGTCTTCCTTATTAGAGAGAGAAATATTCTGGTTTCGGTTTAAGATATGTTGAGGGAGTTTAAAACAAACAACATTGCTGATACTATTAACAAGAAGGGTGTTGACCATTAACTTGCTTTCAAATTGACTTATTGGGCTTGAATTAGATTTCTAAGACAATCCCCATTGATCCATTTATCATGCCAAAGGTTAATAGGAGTAGCATTGTCGTTCCCTACTTTCCAAGCAACGCTTTTGCTGTAAATAGCCTAACCCACCCCAATGCTCTTCCAAATATGGGAGCCTTTTTTAAAGTTTGTGGGTTCATCTTTACTCCTAATGTATTTCTCATGTAAAATATTAGTCGCCCATATAGTGTCATCATCCAACTTCCAACAAAGGCGGGCAAGGCTAATTTCATTAATGGTACAATCAGTCATGCAACCTAAACCACCCATTGACTTAGGTCTCCAAATGTTTTTCCAAGCAATCCAAATAATTATTTTCTTATTCTCATTACCATTCCAAAAGAAGTTATTGCAAATGGAGTCCAGTTTGCTGGAGATTTAGAGGGGAAAATCAATTGAGTGCATGAAATACCTATGTATAACTTGTAAAGTAGAATTGATTAAAATCATTCTCCCGACCTTTGAAAGAGCTTTGGCCTTCCAACAAGCTAGCTTAGAGGAGACTTTATCAGTGATAAAATTTAGCTTGTTTCTGGAAGGTTTTCGATGACATAAAGGAAACCCCAGGTCATGGGTACTAAGGATGTTTAGTTCTTGCTCAAAGTCATCCCTTATATCTATGGGTGTGTTAGGGGACAAAAAAATAATACTCTTAGCCTCATTTGCTTTTTCCCCGGAGATGTCAAAGAAGGAAATGAGAATAGATTTCAAGTTTCAAGGGTGTTTGTGTTAACTTCCCTAAAGAGGATAATGTCATCTGTAAACAACAGGTGGGAGATTTCAGTTTTTCCACCTCTAACTTTAAAAGGGTTCCAAGCTTTTGAGAACAAGTTTGATGAATTATCCTAGACAGGCATTCAAGGTAAGGAATGAATATGTAAGGAGAGAGAGGATCTCCTTGCCTAATACCTCTAGTAGGAGTGAACGGTGCGGTTTTTCGACCATTAACCTGGATATGGTAGTGGAAGATGACGAAATACAACTCATAATATTTTTATCAAATCATCTAAAAAATTAAGCATTTGAAGACAATGATTTATGAAAAACCATTCTAACCAATCATAGGCTTTTTCAAGATCCAACTTTTGGGCAAGAAACCCTTTTTCCCCCCTTTTTCTTATTATTGAATAAAGTATTTCAGAGGCCACTCTGATATTGACCTCTGACCCTTTACCCGAAATGAAGCTATTCTCATTTGGCGAGATTGAGTCATGGAGGTAGGGTCGAATCCTCTGGAGAAGGATCTTAGAAATCATCTTATAGCTAGTATTAAAATTTATTTCACCAAATACCCCTGACAAAATTTATTCACCAAATACGAAATTTCAGATCGGGAAAAATGCGATACGAATCCGATTTGAAAAATTTCGGAACGGATCAGATATCCGAAATTTCGGATCGGATCATATCGGATATCCGTCCTTGAAAACGGATATTTTGGATCGGATATCTGAAAAAATCAGAAAATTTTCCATGTTTCGGATATTTTCGGATATCCGGAAATGAAAAATTCCGATCTGAAAATTTTCGGAATATCCGATCCGAAATATCAGAAAACTAAAAAAGCGGATCGGATATCCGAAAAATCAGATCGGATACTTATGAACACCCCTAAGTATCACGTACCTGTATAACTCCATGGATAGCAAGTGGTTCGCGATTTATGTCCGCAAAGGAATGGAGCCCTTTGTTCCATAAGATGAGAATTCCACCAGTGAGTCTAGCTGGTTCAATGGTTTCAAATGAGTTGAAGGGCAAGCAGTCAAGGATCTCCTTAATGTTTGGGCGAGCCACCTTAGTTTCAGTGATAATAATGAATATAGGTTCGTGGTCCCTGATTAGTTGGTAAGGTTGAGGCGGAAACCACTACGGGCCACCCCTCTAGCATTCTATAGTAGTATTAACATCCCAGGGTTGAGAGGGGGAGGTTGAGGATTTCCTCGAGCACCGGTTCTGGTGTTTGAGGAGATAAGGTGACCATTTTCTCCACTTTGATACTGTAAAGAATGTCATTGTTTATCTTCACTTTGATCCCCGACATCCTTCCTTTTGTTTTGGAGTAACCCCAAGAGCATTTCAGCGTGATTTGGTTACAAGGTTTGGTTAGACGAATCCATTTGACAGTGTTGGTTGCGCTTCGAGCTTGGACCATAGACCAGTTCTTTGTAATTGATAGGGCTTTTCCCTCTTGCAGAAGCACGATTACGGGATCCACAATGAATTCTAGTTCCCATGGAATCGACCTGAATGACAGTTCCTTCGCTAGCTGCTTTGTCCACAATGTTAGCACCACCTCTATGACTTTCGAGAAATTCCCTACATCTGATAGGCTTAGGATGTGGGTTGGGTGGAGACACATTGGGTCTTCTAGAAGCAGCATACTCATGAACGTGAATTGGGGGGAATGGAGTCCGGGTTCAAGATTGTCTCCCTCACGATCCAAGGATATACCAAGTGTCATTCCTCTAAGGTATCCATGTAGTGAAAGCTGGATTTGTTCACCCAAACTTCTGGAAAAGTCATATTGAGTCGGGTTCTTGTGACTATTGATATAGCTTGGGGGAGGTTCACATGGACGGGTTTTGGGTGCTTTGTGGGCAGAATTAGAAAGTCTTTGTACAAATCGGGGTCGGATAGGTACGGTGCCAAAGCAGGGTCCCTCTCTTGGATTGGGAATAGGGAGACCATTATTTTTGATGAGCAGGTAGTTTTTTGAGTTCAAATGAGGATAATGAACGTTAGATATGGAGAAATATTGTGCCGAGGGATCGAAATGATGGATAAAGGAGATTAAAAGATTTTGATGGGTGGAGTGTGCAGGGGTACTGAAGAGGGATGTCCCATCACTTTGGAACCTGGAAACGGCGAAGCATAGAGGTACGGAGTGGCTAGCATATGCACCTCTTTTTATTTTTCAATCCGATCAATCGTGTTTTTATTATTGAGAGATAGACAAAGGTTTATATTATCCTCCTGGATATTCAAATTTAGGATAGTATTGTGCTTTGGGACCCATTTCTTGTAGGCTTGGGTAACGACTTTTTTTTGTTGGACAATGGTCCAAGGCTCTGAGGAATGGCCTAGGTTTAGTGGGACCAAAGGATCTGATCTGTGTTATTTATTAAAGGTTGTGGTAGGTAGGGGTGTATGTTCGATTTTCGGTTAAGTTTTGGAGCAAAACCAAACCAGACCGATATAAATTTGGTTTTCAAAATTCAAGTCCAAATCCAAACCAAAATTGAACTCAAACCAAACCAAACCGAAATTCCAAACAAAAAACCAAACCGAACCGAAAAAATAGAAATATTGTACTTCCTCCGTTTCATAATATTTGCAACACTTTTCAAATTGCGGTGTAATACTCCGTATTTTTGTGAGTTATTCTTTTATAAATAAGAAATATAAAGAATAAAGTGAAAGTATTTTATAATATAGTTTAGGTAAGCCTACAGTTATAATTTAAATATACAACCTACTTTTGTACCTAATTATATTTTAATTCGATTTTTGTTAAATAATAAATCAGAATTCGATTTGGAAACAAATCCTAATAAACTAAGGTTTTTCATACTATAAATAAGAAAAGGAAGAAAAAAAAAAAAGAAACCCTAATTCCTCATTCCCTCTCAGCCGTCCCTCTCTTTTCTCTCAGCGTTCTCTCTCTCTCTCTCTGATTCCCTTCTCTCTCTCTCCTTCTTCCTCACCGTTCCCTTGTGTGTGTGTGGGGTTCGCAATCGCTGCTGTGCGAACAAGCGAGGTGTTGTGCGAGGCTTCTCGAGCGTTCGCGAGCGAGGGAGTGCGGGGGTTCGTGTTCGACTGCTGGGCGAGCGCAAGCGAGGTACACGAGTGTGGTGTGTGCGTGCTGCTGGTGCGAGAGGACGAGGGTGTGCGTGCTGCTGGTGCGAGAGGGCTGGGCGTGCGCTGCAGTGTGTGCGAAGTGGTGCGACGGTTCGAGGGTGCGAAGCCGTGCGACGAGTGTGGTGTGCGAGCGAGTCGAATTCGAGTGCTGTGCGACGAGTTGTGCGTGGCGGTACGAAGTGTGGGGTGCGAAGCAAGGGCGAGGCTCGAGGGTTGTGCGTCGTTGCCGGAAGTCGGTCGCCGGAGCTCGGTTGCCGGCGAGATTAAGCGGTATAAAACCTAATATGTATAATACGATATTATATTAGTTTTAATATTGTATGTTCTGTCTTTCTATTAATTTATGTTGTAAGTTAATTAATTTGTAATTTGAGTAGATTAGTAATTAATTAAGTTGTATAATTAATTTAAGTTGTTAATCTGTTTTAAGTTGTAAATCTGATTTAAGGTTTTGTAATTAAGTAAGGTGTGAAGCAAAGAAAGTAGTTTATTGATTATTAGATGGAAAGTTATAATGACCTTGCTATTCAAACCCGATTTTAGGAGTATTGGACATAAGGACTTGAATGGAGTTGGTAAAGGTGTTATACTATCGAGTTAACTAAAATCAGTTTGGCTCACTAACATTGACTCTTAAAAGACACTAAGCACAATAGAGTTAGGAAAGAAAAGGAAGTTAATAAACAATGAGATTAGTTATCGTTTATACTTCGAATTACTAAGTCGATATAGTTAGTCACGTATTATTTGATAATATTATCAAGGACGTAGCACTGAAGTACTTCCTTACTCGTTTAGGTCCCAATTTCATAAGCGGAACGTTTGTTTAGGCAGCGAAAATTCTTCGTTACAAGGTACGTACGTGTACCAGTTCAGTTGCAATTATTAGTATCATGTTAGGTTGTGAATTATTCTATTGGAACCTAGAATCATGATAGGGAACGATTGTATGATTGTGATTGCTGAGATTGTTTGGTAGCATGAATGCGGTATGTAGCATTGTTATGCGTAATTCTATCGTATCATAAGCATGAAAGTTTTGGATTTGTATTCTTTGATCTATGGTGTGACAAGAATGTTACAAGAATAAAGATTTGAGTATTGTATCTAAGAAGGAATGTTAAATGATTACATGTTTAATGTGGTATGAATGGTCTATACTAAGAAAGGATTTTGGCAATAAACTTGTAGTTGGACTCCCTACAAGTGATGAACAATGGGGGGAGTGTGAGACTTGCTCTACACTCCTACGCAGGCCTACTGTGACGACAGTAGTGTCCTTATAAATTTTGATAACTCAAGTAGGCGGAAGGTTCCGTACGATCTTGGGGGTATGCATACTAAGGTGATGGATGTGGAACGGAACGAAACCGTATTTACATTTCATCTAATAGGCCAAGTTGTCTATTAAGGATTAAGTAGCCCGTATGATTCTAGAAAGATGACGGTGCCCGTTCGATGCCAAATAAATTGTAAAAGTGGAATTTGATGTTTTTGTAGAATCGTGTTTAGGAATTGTTATTGTTATTCTGATTATGTTTAGTGTATTGTGTAACTGATTATGTACGTACTCAGCATAGCTGATTGTTTGTCATTTGTGTTGATTGTTGACCTGTGATGAACCATTGATGTTTCAATGGGGAGCAGATTAGGTATGCTGGTGATGCTGCATGAGTTCGGGCATACGGGGAATACTTTTGATTATAAATTTTTAAAGTGTTTTGGTTGAACATCCTAAAGATTGTTTATGATTTACATAGTTAATGATTTTAAATAAAAGGGGTCAATAGTGATTCCCGAGTTGTAGTTAAGTTAGCATTCTATTTCCGCTGCAAGTTAGTCTTCATAATAAAGAGTAAGTTAGTGTTTTAAATTCAATAAGCCTTGCGTTTCACCGCGGCGGTAACACTCCCAAAGTCGATGCGACGTAGTCGTAGACGTGTATGGATTTTGGGGGTGTTACATGCGGACTCTGAAGCAATTTTTCTTAGTATACAATTAGATGTTGTGGGGGTATGTAATTAGACTAACTAATAATATGTCAAATACATTATATCAACACCTAGATGGCTAGATCCACCATCACCACCCTACCACCGCCGCCGCCACCACCCCGCCACCACCACCACCAGAACCACCCCGCCACCACCACCACCAGAACCACCCCGCTAACACCACCGCCAACACCACCACCACAACCATCCTGCCAAACCACCCCGCCACCACCATCTTCCTTTTCACTAAAATTCACAAAATTCCACTGATACGCTCAAGTTATACGGTGTTTATATTATATTTTGGGTGCACTTTGCTAAGAGTTTGATTGTAATTGTTAACGTTCGTGTTTTATTTAACCCTTAGCGGAAGTTCGGAGTTTTGCGAGATAATTTGTGTTAATGTCATGTATCCCGAGCTTTCAAGGTGAAATGCATTTGAGCCAAGCAAAGTACCAAGCTGCATCGCAAGCGCAACATCGTCTCACCAACCAACCAAGCTCCACCAGCCGCATCGCATCGCAAGCCCAAGCTCTCACGCATGCTCGCCCAGCGCTCACGCCCAGCAAGCAGCACAACGCAGGTCGCACCTCGCGAGATTTCTCGCACCTCGCGACCTGCTTCTCGCACCTCGCGAGTTCCTTCGCACCTCGCGAGCTGCTTGCTCTGCCCTGTTCTTCAGCTCGTGTTTTGGAGGCAGTAGCTCATCGCACCTCGCGACCTGTACCGCACCTCGCGACCCATAGGTCGGTGTAATTGTCGGTTGACTTTTGAGCTTTAGTATAAATACTAAACTTGATTTTTGGACCTAGGGGGCAGCAGCCACAAGGAGAGGGAGTCTCCAAAACTCCACTCCTCTCTTGTTGTCCTCTCTTTTTAGTTTTTATTTTCTAGTTTAGTTTTAGTGGATTTCAATTATGGGATTGGCTTATGCTATGCCGATTGTAGCTTGAACCGTACTTGAACGAGATTAATATGGAGCTTCAAGCATTATTGTGAGATCTTTCCTCTCTATTTAGTTTCTTTGATTATGGTTTAATTTCTATGATTGCTTTCTATGGTTTTTGCATAATTATGCTAGGAACGTTACTAGTTTGATTGTGTAATTAATTTAATGCTAGATTTAAGAATAGGATCAGATTGTTTTATTCTTTTATCAATTGGTAGCAAACTAGGGAGTAACTTAGATGCAGATCGTCTTGGTTATTTCTTGGGGAAATTGAATCAACTGTTGAATGTTTATCGCTTGTATGACGTTAGCAGGTCTATTGGTTCTCTGTGTTTATTGCTGCTATGGGATTGAACTTAGACGCTATCGGACTAGGTTATCCTTTAGTTAGGGTTTTATAGTCACGCTGATTGTGCTATTCAACTAAGAATAAGGAGAATGCGAGATTAATTCTCAACAATAGATAATTATGGAAATAATTAGAGTCGAGGTTAAATGATCGATAATGAATTGAAGTCGATGTTAATCGGATTCAAGATCTTCCTATATTGATTTCTCATTTTGTTTATATGCTAGTTAGTTTTAGTTTGTTCGTAAATCTACTTGAAACCCCCCCTTTTGTAATTAGGTTTCTCGGCCCTTAGCTTAATCTAGGTTTTGAATCACGCTGAATATAAAACTCGTCCCTGTTTCCCTGTGGATACGACCCTTACTTCCATTATACTTGCTTAGTGTAAAAGAGAGTAGGAGAAATTTTATCTTTGGCCGGGTGCGGTGCACAACGACACATCCGCGCCCGCCCAAATTTTGGCGCCGTTGCCAGGGAAACGGTGTTACTTGTTTGTATTTAGTGTGATTTTTGGATGGTATTACTTGTGCTCTCTGTTTATGCATTGCAAAAGTTCTTCTGAATCAATTTTGCAGATACTTGAAGTGGAGATTGACATGGAACCGTCATTGTCACACATGGAGCACAAGTCCAATGATTGAGCTTAAGGTAATAAGTCGAGCTAACGACTTTAAACAATAGCGCTTCTCGGGAGGCAACCCGAGACCCATCTTATTTTCTTTCTTTTCTTTTATTTTTCATCAAATTTCCACCACCACTATAAATTTTCTTTCACCCACTAACCACCCACTCAAAAGAACCAGCACAAATCTTAATCCACTTGGAACCAAAATCCACAAAAGAAAACCCGTTGGGAGGACTTCAATAGCTAGGAGTTGGTAACACTAGAGGATTGAGATTGTTAATGTATCTTTTCGATCTCTTAAGCTAGGTGCAAATCTCAAAAATTTAAACAAAATTGTTTGAGTGATTCGAGGGAGAGGGTTGTGAGTTGAGTTATGAGATTTGAGTTGGTGTTGTTAAGAAATTTGAGTTTGACGGATTGCTTTTCATGAGTTTTGAGCATTCGATCTTCGATTTACCCGATTTTCGATTCCCCCCCCATTTTCAGTTTACTTTTTCTTTTAATTGTCGACACATTGAGGACAATGTGTAGTTTAAGTAGGGGGGAGGGTATTCTCATTCTCATGTATCTATGTTGTATTTATTACTTTCAATTTGAAAAAAATGAAAATGAAAAAAAAAATATATAAAAAAAAAAATAATATAAAAAAAAATGAATGATGATGAAGTGAATCCCGCTGAGTTGAAAACCCGCAAGGGCAGGCGACTCGGGCAAAATTGGGGGCTCGGATAGGTCGAAAACCTGAAAGGGCGGCCTATGCAAAAAAGAGCTAGTTGAGCGGGTGAGTTTTGTGAGCCGGAAAAAGAAGAGAGATGAAAAAAAATGTGAGAAGCTAGGATGAAAACCCGAAAGGGTTCCTAGGCAAAATGAGAGATTAAGAGAGAATTATACACTTTGAAAACTCATTTGCCGGAGATGTTGTCATAAGGTTGAAAGCGTTTTCGGGTTGGGTTGGTTATTTCATCCTTGATTTTGTGAAGATTTATGTTGGCTTTCACATTCTTTTGGTTAACTGTTTGTTTTTGGGAGTAAGCATGGAATTTATCCCTTTTTGTCTTTGTTCCATGGCTTGCTATTCTAAATTAGTTGTAGTAGTAGTAGTTTTAGTTTATCTTTTGAGGTTTTAGGCGAGCTGTCATTTTGATTGTGGCGTTGGAGTGAATTCAACTCCTTTGAGATCCTTCAGGATTTGAGCTCACATTTTGGTTGTCGTTTGGTGATTATTGTTGTCGCGTCTGTATTTCTGATAGTAGCTTGAAGCTAAGTGTGGGGGAATCATCGTCCCTTACGTTTAGGCTTTGAGCGGATGTTGTTAAGATGTGATGATGATGATATAGTTGATGGAGAGTGTAGTTTGGTGTTGATAGCTTGGGTGATGATTTAATTGGTATTCCTCATTTTGAGTTCACTCGAGGTCGAGTAAAGTTCAAGTGTGGGGGTATTTGATACGCTCAAGTTATACGGTGTTTATATTATATTTTGGGTGCACTTTGCTAAAGGTTTGATTGTAATTGTTAACGTTCGTGTTTTATTTAACCCTTAGCGGAAGTTCGGAGTTTTGCGAGATAATTTGTGTTAATGTCATGTATCCCGAGCTTTCAAGGTGAAATGCATTTGAGCCAAGCAAAGTACCAAGCTGCATCGCAAGCACAACATCGTCTCACCAACCAACCAAGCTCCACCAGCCGCATCGCATCGCAAGCCCAAGCTCTCACGCATGCTCGCCCAGCGCTCACGCCCAGCAAGCAGCACAACGCAGGTCGCACCTCGCGAGATTTCTCGCACCTCGCGACCTGCTGCTCGCACCTCGCGAGTTCCTTCGCACCTCGCGACCTGCTTGCTCCGCCCGAGCCTCTTCGCCTCGTGTTTTGGAGGCGGTAGCTCATCGCACCTCGCGACCTGTACCGCACCTCGCGACCCATAGGTCGGTGTAATTGTCGGCTGACTTTTGAGCTTTAGTATAAATACTAAACTTGATTTTTGGACCTAGGGGGCAGCAGCCACAAGGAGAGGGAGTCTCCAAAACTCCACTCCTCTCTTGTTGTCCTCTCTTTTTAGTTTTTATTTTCTAGTTTAGTTTTAGTAGATTTCAATTATGGGATTGGCTTATGCTATGCCGATTGTAGCTTGAACCGTACTTGAACGAGATTAATATGGAGCTTCAAGCATTATTATGAGATCTTTCCTCTCTATTTAGTTTCTTTGATTATGGTTTAATTTCTATGATTGCTTTCTATGGTTTTTGCATAATTATGCTAGGAACGTTACTAGTTTGATTGTGTAATTAATCTAATGCTAGATTTAAGAATAGGATCGGATTGTTTTATTCTTTTATCAATTGGTAGCAAACTAGGGAGTAACTTAGATGCAGATCGTCTTGGTTATTTCTTGGGGAAATTGAATCAACCGTTGAATGTTTATCGCTTGTATGACGTTAGCGGTGTCTATTGGTTCTCTCGTGTTTATTGCTTTGCTATGGGATTGAACTTAGACGCTATCGGACTAGGTTATCCTTTAGTTAGGGTTTTATAGTCACGCTGATCATGCTATTCAACTAAGAATAAGGAGAATGCGAGATTAATTCTCAACAATAGATAATTATGGAAATAATTAGAGTCGAGGTTAAATGATCGATAATGAATTGAAGTCGATGTTAATCGGATTCAAGATATTTTTTTATATTGATTTCTCATTTTGTTTATATGCTAGTTAGTTTTAGTTTGTTCGTAAATCTACTTGAAACCCCCCCTTTTGTAATTAGGTTTCTCGGCCCTTAGCTTAATCTAGGTTTTGAATCACGCTGAATATAAAACTCGTCCCTGTTTCCCTGTGGATACGACCCTTACTTCCATTATACTTGCTTAGTGTAAAAGAGAGTAGGAGAAATTTTATCTTTGGCCGGGTGCGGTGCACAACGACACATCCGCGCCCGCCATCCACCAAGATCTTCATCTTCTATGTGAGCAAATTAAAGAAAAAAAAAAGAGATCTAAACTAACCAAATTATAGAAAGATCTAACCAAATTACAGATCTAACCAAAAACATATCAAAGACGAAGGAAGAAGAAGGAGAACGAAGGAGAGAGAATGAAGGAGAACAAAGGAGAGAGAAAGGAGGAGAAGGGTCGCGTTCGTCTTCTTCTTCGTCAGTTCTTCGTTCGTTCGTCAGCTCTTCGTCAGTTCGTTCGTCAGTTCTTCTTCTTCATCAGTTCGTTCGTCAATTCTTCGCAGCGGTGGTCGACTTCGCAGCGGTGGTGGATTCAGCTCGCCTTCGCAGCGGTAGGGAGGAGAGAGAGTGGCGTGAGGGTTGTGTTGAGGGTATGAGGGAAGAGAGAGATGGCGTGAGGGAGGAGAGGGAGTGGAGGTGGTGGGGAATGGGTTGGGTTTTCATGGTGGGGGTGGGGGTGGGGGGGGGTGGTGAAGGAATGGTAGTGAGGTGGTGGGGAATGGGTTGGGTTTAATGAATTATGATGGGAATCATTCAATTGGGGTAGTGTGTTTAGGGATTTAATTAGGGGCCGGAAATCAGTTTTTTATCTTTTAAGTAAGGGTAATGTTGTCTTTTTACCCCCCTAAACTTACTAAATAAGGAAAGAAATAAAAGTGTTGCAAATATTTTGAAACATCTCAAAATGGAAAGTGTTGCAAATATTGTGAAACGGAGGAAGTATATAACAAAAATACTTGATAATTCAGATAAGCAACATATGACCTATTAGCAGACAACCATAATCAGTATCACTAAACCAAAAATAAAACTTGAATTCTGTTCAATACACTCAACCATTTTCATAAAAATATACCCTATATCATCAACAACAGTTCTGCAAATCTTCATCTTCTTCTTAGCACCTTCAAAAAAATCCTCTAAATCTGCCATAATAAATCTTCAAGGGTTTCTTCAATCTTCTCCGTCGGTGAGGGGAAACCGGACATCAGCTAGCGAGTGGCTGGGAGGGAGGAGAGAGAGACTGCTGGGAGCCGGGAGGTAGGAATATCTCTTAGGGTTTGTTAGGGACTTAGGGGAGGTAGAAAATAGAAGGGTTTAATTTTTCTTTTAATGGACCGGGTTTGCTAAGGCCCATATGGCCATATAGCTTATTAAAGTTTGGTTTGTTGGTTTGGTTTTTTTCGGTTTTTCAAAACAAAAACCGAACCAAACCGAAAACCGAAAATGTTGTTTTTTTTTTCCAGTCCAAACTGAACCGGTTTATAAAAAAAACCAGACCAAATTATTAATTCGGTTTGGTTTGGTTTGGTTTGGTTCGATTTTCGGTTTTTAACCAAATAATTTACACCCCTATTGGTAGGGGTGGTGAAGGAGGTTTGGATGAGAAGGAGGGGTGGTGGCGGTTGATCTGGAAGCATTAACCGCAGAAGATAGGCCAATCTTTGTAGATGAGAGGTTGCTTAATTGAACAAATCAAGCCATGCAAATAGCATCCTTTATTTTAATGGAGACATCCATCATACCAAGGGTTTTTGCGAACCTGATTTTATTTTCTCTGATAGCCCTGACGTACATCAGCTCGAATAAATGAACCTATAGAGTTTCCAATTTGTTTCAAGATGGATTCTACAAGAAATTCAATAGGTAGTTTAGGAAGTTCTACCCATATAGGATATTGTCTGATCTTCCCTAATGAAGCTTTGAACCTGGGAGTTCAACGTTGCACGGAGATGAACATGCCATTTAAGAACCACGACCCATTGTCCAGTATTCTCGAAACTTCCATAGATGGATCAAGTCTAGAGTTAAAGAATCCCTTCCCTAGAGGATAAGTTAGGCAGGGGGTGTTTGTATTCCAGATTTCCTTCAGCGATGCTGCAAAGTATTCAGTGGAAAAGGAATTTCCAAAAGGCTTGGAGATTACTGCGGTGGCCCGAGGAGAGCATAGTTGCTTATAGGCAGAATCTGAGATCGGGAGGAAAGCTTCGGAGCTCTCATCACAATTGGAAGGGGGAAAGATGGAGTTACCCCCTCAAATACGTTATTGGTGGCGAGGGTATCTCTCTCTAGCTTTCTCTCTCTTATATTATTTAGGCTTGAATTTTTTGAGGGGAGGGGATAAATCTGGTGATACGGTTAGCTATTTAACCTCCTCTATTTGACTCTTAGTTAAGTAAAGAGAAAAGGAAAAGAAACGCAATGTCCTAGAATAAAATCCAAAACTATTGTCCGTAAAAAACCCTAAAAAGTACGAACAAGTGTGCAACAAGTCAACGATACAAAATTTGTGGCATACACTTTAGAGATAGATGTTTGATGTTATCACTTGAATGGAAAAAAAAAAGAACATTTTAGAGATAGATGTTTAGACATCCTAATTGAGAAAAGAACTCCAAACGAAAATAGACTCTATGAGAAGCCACAAGTAGCACGCAAGTGTTTGAACTCCAAACAGGAGCACCATAATATAATATGATCGAAAATTCTACGCATACGAGTACCAAATTTCTGGAGCTACAAGAATCAGCACTGTCTCAGAGTTGTTTTGTTGATTTTATCTCCAAGTATCACAAAACAGCAAGCTAACACCGGTAATAATTAGATTTATTAACCTTTATCATTCTACAATGACATATGTATAAAAAACAATTTGATAATTTGTGCTATTATTGAAAGTGATCGTATTGTTCTCATGTAACAATTCATCATTAGTTATATGATTTTTAATTACACTTCATCATTAGCCATTCTACTATATTGTACTCTGGAAGATGTATAAGTTTAATTATACAAACCAAGTCTAATATGATAGAATCAACACTTTCATGAGTTTGAGAAAGAACACATCAGAAATTTTGTCGTAGTGTTAGGGATGAGGCTTAACATTTTTAGTCCTGAAAAAAAAAATACTTCAAACAACTACATATACTTCAATTATATGATAATAGATTGACCTCTTCATTTCCAAGAAATCCAAGAGAAAAAGAAAAATTTATGGCTAGAAAGATTAACAAAGGGATTAAATTACCTGGATTTAACTCATTCAACGATCATTATGATGTCGTAAGAAAGGCATTCGTTACTCATCCTACCACATTTTGTACGCCTTGCTCCCTAGTTATTTTGGACCACCCAATTAATAAGGCTCCATTAACGCGGTCTCTCCCCAGCGCATCAATGCACACTCACCACATCCCACAATCATGGTAGCGCACATACTTTATATAACATATCTCTACCTCATGATTGTAATTCATTCCTTCTCATAGTAAGATAGGTGGCATTCAACGAAATCCATAAGTTGCACCATAGAATGGTTTTTTGATGAGACAAAAACCGCGATAAAATGTCAAAACTTTTTCTAATGCCCACATCAAAATTCAAAAGTTGCAATTAATAAAGAATGAAGGAAGTATTTATTTTTTGATTTTGTCTGATTCTCACGTATATTTTGACCCTATATATTTGTCTTCAACAATCATTGGGTTGTCTATTATGGCCATATATTGGTTATATTAATAAGTCCTATAAGGTCACTGCCTATTAAAATCATAACCCAGTATAAAACCATATAACCTTGACCTAGCCATAACCTCATTGGGCTATCCTACCTATTAACCACCTATGTCTGTAGCAACTATTCTTTCTTTTAGTTAATCCGATTTAATTTTTGACATTATTTATATATCTAACTTTGATCATATACGGTTGCTAATATATAAAAAAAATATTTATAGAGTATGTTATTCAATTTGTCTCAATTTATTTAAAGTATCAATAAATTTTAGTAATTTTGCCAAAAAGAAATAGTAAAATGAAGTATATAAATTGTCAAAGTTGCATGTTTATGCTCATGAATGTTATAAAATACATATGCTATCTCCTCAAAAGTTCCAATAAGTTCAAGTAAGTTTTAATAAATTCTAACATATAGTAAAATAAATTCCAATAAGTATAGATAAATCTTGATAAGTTCAGATTAGTTCGATTTAAGTAAATTCAAATAAGTTTTAGAGAAATAAGATGAAAAGAATGCACCATAATTGAGTTGTATATTGAATAAAGTCAGTTTTGCTTAGACGTGACAAAGTTGATATGACTTGATATCCAATTTGGACACGAGATTGAAGACTCAGAGTCGACCCAGAACCCTAAAGGAACTTAATCGACCCGAATGTACCAACCCGAACTTAGCAACTCCAAATTGACATGAACTGAAATTGACTAGATCTGAAATCACCCAAATATAAATGACTCATGTCATTTAAAGAATAAATTTTTAAAAGTGTATTTGGTATTATTGTAACTTCTATTGATTATTTCAAATTAACTTAAAAAAGATTAAAAATCATATTGGAACATTGATTTGACCTGTTATAGATACGACCTGAAGTTGATCCGACCTAATCCCCAACTTTAACCCAACACCATAGACCCCCTATTAGACTTGAGCCCAAAGGAACCCAACCCATACCAAATAGACCCAACCCTTATCCGATTGATACACCTTCTTCATAAAGTAGGGGCAGAGTCGTCCTAAAAAGCATCACCATGATTCCTGATTTCCCTGTGATATACTACCACAATACTCCAATCTAAAGGTGGTAGTTAAACGACAAGGCATCAAATGGGCCCCTAACAACAGCCGCAAATTGCAATCCCCAATAAGACCAGCTGACAGCTGTATCCAACAATTCAGAAGTTAACTCCAGTCTGTCAAAACAACTCTTCCAAACTCTCACTTACCTCGGGCAACGGGCAGCTTTATTCTTTCTTTAATATCCCCTCTCTTTACTTTCACATTAAAGCCCCATCACAAACGGCTCTATTTCCTCCCTTGCCCGTGATTCTCGGCTTTTCTAACTCTCTTTATAAACCCTCCTTTCATTCTCTCCTTAACCCGTCAACAACATTTCACACTTCTTCAACTATCTCTTACTCCTCTTTATTCCTTCACATTTTCATCAATTTTGTAGGAGAGAGAATATAATGGATTCAATGAGAATGAGAGCTGCTTTCGCCATCGTTATGATGATCATCGCTATCTTTTCATTCCAAAATGTGGTTGCTGTTGATGCTCCTGCGCCAGCACCTACCTCTGATGCTGCCGCTTTCTTCCCCGCCGCATTGACATCCCTTGTCGCGCTTGCTTTCGGCCTGCTTTACTAAATTTAAATATGCTTTTTTTTGGGGGGAAGGGGAGATTTTGGTATTGGATTTATCATTTATGGTACCATTCATTGATTGGATTATCTGATGTAGAGTGGGATTTTGGATGGTTTTGACATTCTTTCTTCTGTAATATATAATCATGGATTGGATTTTTTTTGTTTGATTACTATTATGGTTGTGGTTTGATTATCAGATATATCTATATATAATACACGTTATCAATATTCGTTCTATATTTGTTGCCTTGTTTTTCAAAAATTCTTGCTGTCATTGATATTACTGTTGTTGTGCTCAATTGTTGCAAGACCCACTTTTATTAAAACGGTTTTGAAGTATGCCTCTAACTCCAATTTGCTCAAGAACTATCGAATCAATACTTTATCTCCGTAGTCCGTATAGTATGGCAGAATTTTTTTATTTTTCTTAAACATTAGGCTGCCCTCCTCTGGAGGGGAATAGTATGGCAGAAAATATTTTCCGTTATATAACCTACTTCGTGCGTTGCTTATTGGTGCACTACTTGGAATCTTTGCACTATTTGGAATAAATAATATGTTTTAACTTTTTCTCAACATATATAAAATTTGATACTTTGATAATATAAAATTTCTATAATTTTTACAGATATATAATTACAAATATCTATAGTTTAAAATGTACATTGACAAATGTGCAAAATAAACCAAGAATATCAATAAAGCATTTTTATGTCAGATGCAGTTTCCCTTGCAAATTGTAAGAATTCAACCCATCTTACAATGTGGAAGGAGAGCTTCTAATAAACCGGTGAACGTGGATTCTTCAATATAATTTTAACTATTAACTAACTAATCACGCTATTTTATAGTCCTTTTTATTTAATTAAATTTTAAACTACACATAGTATTTATTTGGAGTTGTAAGGGGTTGTATTGTCTTGTCATTTGCCGTTTTGACAAGTTGTATACTTGTATTTTTTATTTTTTTAAATAAGTAAGATGAAATCTCTTAAAAGAGGAGGGAAATTGGAGATCCCTGCTTATAAGGGGTGAGACTCGATCCCAGAATATGTGACATTGGACTATCACCTGCTACTCAGTTGTATACTTGTATTGACTAGCTTTTTTCACAAAAGTATTGACTAGTTTGATGTTGAGACCTTTTGAAATGGTGAAATTTCAGGTGCAAACATTTTGGAACACATTCTTATCACCGATTAGTTAATTTTCACGAGAATAAGGTCTAGTGTCTATTAATTTTTGTCTTAACTTCCATCTGTAAGATAAAGCAATGGTACCCTTACGAGCAATGTCTTACTTTAAATATATAGTTCGGTAATCATGGATAGTGGACCTAAAACACGCTTAATAATTGTCGCATGTGATTCAGTGGTTTGATGAGGGAGAAAAACACCGGACAAACACCTAGTCACCCATGTGCTCATGTGCTGTAAATCTCAGTCAGACACTCATGTGAGATCTTCTAATACGATGGCAGCATCAAGCATGACAAGTTGACAACTAGTTCATGACTTCTTAACTTGGATAATATTCCTCCATTCTGTTTTAAATAAAATATAGGGTATTAGCACGGAGATTTAAGAGACGAGAAAGAAAAAGAGGGACCCAAGTAATGAGAAGTACTAGTGGAAAAAAACGCAAGGGCTGCGTTAACGCAACTCTTAATAGTGAAAGGTTGCGGTTGCCCCAAAAACCGCAGCCCTTTTTAACTGAAGGGCTGCGATTTTTGGGCTAACCGCAGCCCTTCACTTTCCCTTTTTTTGATCAATTAATTGCTCGCATATATACAATAACCCCATTTCAATTTCCCTCCCTTAGACAAAATTCACGAGCGAAATTCTCCTTGCGCGAAACCCTACCTCCGCCACCACATTGACCCACCACCAACACACAACGCCACCATTTGACGCACCACCAGCACGCACCGCCATGACATTGACGCACCAACAACCAGCAACCAGTTTAGAGGGCAACCAACAACCACCTGCAAAGAGGGGAACCACGACAATATCTCACGCACCACCACGCAGCTGCACCACCTTGCGCACCACCCTCCACGGGCAACAACGACCTCCACCCACAATCCTTTCTCTTTCTTCTCTTCTCTTCTTTACCATCTGAGTGGGTTTAGGGTGTGGAGCTCCTCTACCACCACGCAGCGCCACAACCCACAAGCGGCAGCAACGACTACCACCACCATTGCCCTACTCTTTCTTCATTGCTCTTGGGTTTAGTGAGTTTTTGCTTAGTTAAGCATTAATCTTGTTTTAAGTTAGTTTTCTTTTTCTTAATTGAATTAAATGATTAATGTGCAATGTGGGTTTTGTTAATTGTAGGAAGAAGAGGCTAAGGAAGGCAAATAGAGTTTCAACTATCTCTTCTCTCTTCATTGCTCGTCATTGGTGTTAAGAGGTAACTAGTTTAATTTCGTTGTCTTTTTTGTTTAATTTGTTGATGAGACAAAGTTGTCATGTGCTTCAATTTGATTAAGTTATGATAATTTATATATATATATGTATATATGTATATATATATATGTATATATGTATATATATATATGTATATATGTATTTCTTATAATGTATGTATATTTCTTGATATGCGATTGTATGAAAACAATGTATGAAATCTACTAGTTGTTTAAATCATCATCATATGCCTAGATACCCGTTCAAGACTTATTCATTAGGAGTAAGTCTTGAATAGTCCTCGGTTTGGGACTGTTCTTGGACGTTTGATCTCACTTAGGTGGTGAAGTGTGTCTTCTTTTCAATTCTGAGGAAAGTCTTGGCTTATCGTTTCTCTGCATTGTACTCTGGGTACATATGTAGATAAGCAATTATCTACATTGTGTACTTGGTTAACTGTAGGGAAATGCTGTCGGATTTTCCTTAGAATTGAAAAGTTGCCATATATTCACTAGTGAGATTCAACGTCCAAGGATGGGTTAGGTTGGAGTGATAAGGACCTTCGGCTGCATGCATACATTTGAACATGTCACTATGTTAGCTTGCATGTGTATGTGTGTGATTTGAATATGTGACTTTCTTGCATGTGTATGTACTTAAATAATGATTGATACATTATAATTATTGGTTGTGTTTAATTATTAGAGGTCTTCTTGAATGAGATGGATCGTACTTGGATGTATGGTAGTCGTGAATCGATTGAGTTTGTGAATGGGGTCTCGGTATTTTGTAAATCTGCATTACAATATCAAGCATCCTCTGGAGCAGTCGACTTTTATTGTCCTCGTGTCGATTGTGGAAATGTGAGCAAGGTTAGTAGTATTAGTATACATTGCTTGGGGAGCATGTCTTTCGCCGTGGGTTTAGGCCTCAATACCACGTATGGGTTTGGCATGGTGAGGAGGGGAAGTATATAGGAAGCTCTAGAGTAATGAACGATGTATGTGAAGAAAAGAAGGATTTAGAGATCGTTGATGAGGTCGGGGATGATGAGTATGCGGATGATGATGAGGATCGGGTAGACGAGATGATACACGAGGTTGAAGATTAGTCGTGTAAATGACCTCGTATTTTTGAGTCTATGTCTGAGGCTGCTGAAAAGCCGTTGTATCCAGGTTGTACAAAGTACACCAAACTTTCCGCCGTGATAACACTCTTCAACATTAAGTCGAAAGCTGGTTGGACGGACTCTAGTTTCACATCGTTGTTGGAAGTTTTAGCTGATATGCTCCCTGATGGAAATGAACTGCCAAAGTCGTACTATTATGCTAAGCAGCTCATGTGTCCTTTCGGTTTAGAGTACAAGCGGATACATGCTTGTTCTAACGATTGTGTGCTTTATCGTAATGAGTATGAGCATTTACATGAGTGTCCACATTGTGGATTATCGAGGTACAAGCGTGAAGGAGCTGGGGGTAGTGAAGGACCACCAGCTAAGGTGTTGTGGTATCTACCCATAATACCTAGATTTAAGCGCATGTTCTCAATTAAAGGAGATGCGAAGAATTTGAGGTGGCATGCAGATCGTAGGAAGAAAGATGATATGCTGAAGCATCCGGCTGATTCGCCTGTGTGGAAAAGTATCAACAGGGTGCATAAGGCATTTGGTAATGAGGATGAAATCTGAGGCTTGGATTATGTACGGATGGCATGAACCCTTTTGGTAATCTTAGTTCTCAGCATAGTACATGGCCAGTAGTTTTAGTGGTTTATAACTTGCCTCCTTGGTTGTGCATGAAAGCAAGCACATCATGTTGCCGCTTCTTATATTGGGGCCGAAAAACCTGGAAATGACATAGATGTATACCTCCAATTACTTGTTGAAGATTTACAGAAGATGTGGAACGAAGAAGTGTTAGTATTTGATGCGTATGCTAATGAGATGTTTACTCTACGTGCCATGCTTTTGTGTACTATGAACGATTATCCAGCTTATGGGAACTTATCTGGGTATAAGACTAGAGGAAAATAACTATGCCCGATTTGTGTAGATGACATGAAGTCTACACACTTTAAGGGCTACAAACATGTTTATATGTGCATACGAAGGCTCCTCAGACGCGACCATCCCTATCGGTTTAAGAAGAAGGCATTCGATGGGATGGTTGAAGAGGAAGTTGCTCGTAGACTATTAACTGGTACTAAAGTTTATAATCAGGTTAAGGGCATTGAAACAATCTTTGGTAAACCTGCGAGTGAGGTTGATGGACCTACATGATTATGGAAAAAGGAGTCCATTTTTGGAAACTCCCATATTGGAAAAATCTACAGGTCAGACATTGTTTGGATGTCATGCACATAAAGAAGAATGTTTGTGAAGCTATTCTTGCGACACTTATGAATATTCCGGGCAACACAAAAGATGTTAAGGCGTCACGACTTTACTTGGAAAAACAGGGGCTTCCACCAGAGTTGTGGGCTCAAAAAAGGGACGGAAGGAAGAAGAAAGTAGTGGAGGAAAGGGTAGATGAGGAAACTCGAAAAAGAAAATAAGGTGGAGGATTCGGAGAAGAATTATTTGCCACCAGCTTGCTACACGATGTCGAGAGCAAAGAAATGGATTTTTTGCGAGTCGTTGTATGGCATTAAGGTTCCAACTGGCTACTCATCGAATATGAAGCGATTTGTTACCTTAAATTGTGAGTTGAAGTTATCGAGTATGAAATCTCACGATTGTCATGTCATGATGCAAGTATTCCTACCGATTGCAATTCGTAGGATACTTCCAAAGCATGTGAATCACACCATTACAGAACTTTGTTCATTTTTCCATACAATATGCAGCAAAGTCCTAGAACCGTCGACCCTCGATTTCTTGCAGGCCAGAGTAGTTGAAACTCTATGGAAACTTGAGATGTCCCCCCCCGGCATTCTTTGACATTATGGTCCATCTCATTGCCCATCTAGTTCGAGAAATTAAGTTGTGTGGTCCAGTGTTTGAGGTTGTGCTATCCTTTTGAGAGATATATGGGTACTTTGAACGATAAAGTTCGAAATCCTACACAACCAGAAGGTAGTATAATTCAAGGGATTGTGGGTGAAGAGGTCAGTAATTTTGTGGCTGAGAATTTTGCTAGTGTTGATCCTGTTGGACTTCCGACATCTCGACACGAGGGCAGAGTTGAGGGCAAGGGTACAATTGGTTCAAAATTGATCTCACCTTCTGTAGAGAAGCGTACACAAGCTCACTTATTTGTGTTGTATCACGTAGCAGTTGTCCATCCTTCTTTAGATGAACATATGAAGGAACTACGTGTTAGCAACCCTGGAAAAGAAATAAGGGCATTGACGCAAATGCATAACAAGACGTTCATTGATTGGTTTCATAAATGAGTAGTGAATGATTTGGATGAAATTGTTCCTGAAACAGTCAAGTGGTTAGGATTTGGTCCTCGTGAAGCTGTACGCTCTTATGAGGGTTATGATATTAATGGGTATACGTTTTAAACTGAACGTCAAGATCTTAAGTCGACATCGGAACAAAATAGTGGTGTTTCACTTGTGGCATCATCTACACAATACGCAAGCTCGAACGCCTACACTTGCTGACATCAATTATTATGGGCGAATTCAAGAAATATGGGAGCTAGACTACTGTACTTTTCATATTTGCCTCTTATATTGCAAGTGGGTTGACGATAATCGACGTTGCGTAAAAAAGATGATCCTTGCGGGTTCACTCTTGTGGACCTTGGTCGTCTATGTGAAACTCAGGAGCCATATGTACTTGCATCACAAGTTAAGCAAGTATTTTATGAAACTGATCTTGCTGATAAAAAAGTGGTCAATTGTTGTACCTAGCAAAAGGAGTATCCTCGGCATTGGTGATGTTCATGATGAGGAAGAGTATGATGCATTTTTTGACATCCCAATTTTTGGACATCCCAACTTTTACCTATCCTCAAAATAGTGTGGAAGATGATGTGAATATGTCGTAGAACTATATGCGTGTAGATCACACGGAAGGGATACATGTTGTTGAAGATCTTGATAAACGGCAGAAGGTCAATAAATCATGAGACATATACTTAGGTGATAAGAGGTTTTTAGTGTGTCGTTAAGGCACCAAAAATCGCTTTTCAAACAATAATTATAAAACCTAACAAGCAATTACTAAGAGCGTAGTAAAGACAAGTCAAGGGTCGATCCACAGGGAAAATGGGACTAATTAAAGTCTATCAAATCTAGACTACCTAATTGAAGGGTATTTGGGGGTTTAAAATGATTTGGTAACAACTATGTCTAGCTAATAACAAGAACTAGCAAATAACTCGAATTAATGAATCAGATAGGAAGACACTAGAGTTGAAGTTACTAGTATGGATCAAAGCGGACAACAATTATTAATGCAATTGTGATTCAAAGGCAACGATTACGCAAGGTTTAGTTTTCCTCTAAAATACTCGAGTCCTCTCTCGAATGGTCCTCTAGAATGATCGCTTAATCAATCAACTAAATCCTCTCTCGGATGGCCTTTAGTCAATTGATTAAGAGATCCAATGAATTTGGAAAACCCCTAATTTAGGATCCCCTTAATTTCTACCCAATATCTTGGCCTAGAAATTAAGTTGATTCATGGGGATGATAAAAGAATTCATAATTCAATTAAGAACATTTGAAATCAAAATACCAAAGTACAAATGTGATCAATATCTATCCTAAGGCCTCAAAACACCAAGATCAATGCATAAACGTCTTTAAATCATCACAATCACATTAACAAAACATTTAAACTCCAATCCATACTTTCACCCTAACCCTAGATAGGGAACTACTCACTAATCATGGATTCTAAACAATAAAACATGAAATCTATAACTAATCTAGGGCTAAACATGATTGAGAGATAATTCATCTAATGAAAAGAACAATTATGAAATTATAATAAAGTAGATCTAATGAAAGGGAAGAACAAATAATAGCAACGAAAAGAGATAAGAAAAACTGAAACTTTGAAACTAATTGAATTAAATATACCTTCAATGTTGTAGAAATCACAAACTATGATCTAGAATCCCAATCTTCACAAAAACTAAATGTTTATCTCTGTAATGTAAGCCCTAATTATATTCTCTAAAAACTCAGAATAAAGCATAAGTATTAAAAAACATAACATCTCTTGTTTTTAATGCCCAAGAGAATTACAATTTTCTCGCAGAAACAGGTGGTGCGGGCGCACCAAGGGCACTGACTCAGATGGCCAATCTTCGCTGGGAAGGTGCGGGTGTACTTCTGAGTTGGTGCGGGCGCACCTAATTGACTGATAATAAGGATGCCCAATCTGTGGGCGGTGCGGGCGCACCAATGTGTGCGGGCAGTGCTAAGAGGGTGCGGGCACACCATGGAGCTCAACTCAAGCTTCCTTTATTCCACTTTCGCGCGTGCAAACTCCTCGAAACTCCCGCCTATTACCGTATCTC
This sequence comes from Beta lomatogona, assembly GCA_947646795.1. Classification (NCBI taxonomy): domain Eukaryota; kingdom Viridiplantae; phylum Streptophyta; class Magnoliopsida; order Caryophyllales; family Amaranthaceae; genus Beta; species Beta lomatogona. The sequence goes on along the minus strand of CANSNZ010000927.1, from coordinate 8,446,777 downwards.
TCAACTCTCGACCTTATACAAGATCATACCTGCAATCAAAGCACGGGAAAACACGGTGAAAGCAAATGTACTAGAAACCCAGTCAAAATTGACCGAAAATCTAGCGAAATGTCACAATGATCAACAATGATCAAGTGAAGGAAATAGAGATAGAAATGAGGAAGAAAGAGAGAAGAAAAGGGTATAAAGAGGATCAAACCAAATCGAAAAGAGCTCATAAAGTACGTTAGAAACGCACTTATCAAACTCCCCCAAGCTTAGCATTTTGCTTGTCCACAAGTAAACCAAGAATGAGAAAGAAAGAAGAGAGGTGTGAAAAAGAGGAAAAAGAAAAATCATGCAACAAACTAATCTAAATGCTCTAAAAGCAAAGCTACAAATATGACATGCAAGCTAAATGAGTTCATAACAAGATTTAGGAGACCAACCAAAGACAAGAGGGAAGATGATTAGGAAGCACAAGAGTGAAGTAAGGGATCTAATCCACCGATCAACCGAGTCCCCTTGAAAATAGGCTTTCTAAAAGTGATTACTCACTCTTCTCCACTTCCAAGTCCCGAGTTTGACTCCCCCCTAGGGATGCTCAACCATAATTGTAACACCATGGTTTTTCGCTAATATTTTATTCGAGTTATTTTCCCCTAATTATTATTTTCTGTTAAAATTATAATATTTTACTTCTAAAAAAAATATTATATATTATATTATTTGTTTTTCAACTTTAAAAATGTTATATTTATATAATATATTTAAATAGAAATTATATACTTTTTTTTTCTAGTATTTAAATTACGCGTTTGAGTTAGTATTTTTATTTTATCGTTCTAGCGCGCTTGGACCGTCGTAACAATTTTTAAATCGTGGAACTTATACCCCTTGTCCCAAAAATTCAGACTTTTAAAGTATGAGAGGTGACTTTTGGTCCGATCCTCTTGTAACCCCCTTTTGTAACCCCCCTTTTTAATGTCAATTAAATCCCTTATTACTAGCTAGTGTTACCTCCTTTTTTACTCCTCTTTTCAATCACCTTTGGAGCTGTTTGTAACAGCAAAATTCAGTCACATTTCCTTCGCAATCCAGTCGACCATTTGATCGCTCTAAAATTTGGACAGCATGTTGAGGACATCTGGACCTTCATTGTCACCGGAACGATTTTGAATCAAAGCTTTCAATTGTCGGGAATCGTGATCAGAGCAGAGCAGCACATAGAGGAATATATGATGTTCAAGAAGGAGAATGCAAGCACTTGGAGGTCTTCAAAGGTAACTAACGGCGATCCGAGTACGATTAGAGTTCGTTTAGGATTTATCTAGTTGTAATACTTAAGTTGGGTTAGTATTGATTTTAGGAATTTGGGTGGGAATAACTCCATGTTATATGCTTGTTTCATGAGTTTTTATGAATAGTATGAGTATATCATTGTTTGGAGAACTTGTGAATTTTGCTGTCTAGTTGGAGGGTTTATCATGAGCTTTATTTATATGTTTCAGTATCATTGTTTCAGAATGTTATATGCTAGTTAACTCTTATCATGCGATGAATTTTCTGTTGTGGTGAACATGGTTTATGGAAGAGTGATGGAGTGATCAGATTGTGTGTAGTATGGTCAGTGGTGTATCGGCTTCTGTTCACGAAATGTGATTGTTGCTCACTTTGTAAAATGTGATTGTTGTGTTTTAATTCTTGAGAGTTCAGCATGGTTTTGGTTAGTAGTTTCCTTAAAATTCTTTTTATAGGCATGTATTGCATGGTAAATTGCGTGGCGATTAGTATGATAAGGTTCAAGAGTTTTGTTGTAAGTACTTCAGTATAGTATGCTTGGTATTGACTTGAGGGTCTGCTGTTTTTTTTTTCTTTCGTTTTTGTCTTCCTTCTTTTCTATTTTTGATGGGTGTGTATTATATAGATTGGAACTTGTAGTTGTACATGTGTTTATGAGTTGGTTTATCAGTTGTCAGATTATGCATATAAATGGTTAAGTCATTTTTTTTAGATGGTGGTTATAGACTTATAGTATATTGTGCATACCCGTTAAGTTATTTTTATGACTATATATATAAGAATGGTTTTTGATTATTCCAAGATGGTTTAGTCTGTTTTTATTTATGGAGTATGATAATGTTGTAGTTTTATAAATCAATATCTAAGTTGTCGACGTTTTAGTACTCGAGGGAGAATAATACTGTCTTTAGTACCGTTTTGCCAAGAGTTATGTACCGGGGGTATTATAACTGACGTTGTAATTAACCTTGTACCCAAACTCAGACAACGAGAGTGTAGTAGTTGAAGTATTTGACTATACTGTGTTTTTGGTGTATAAGTATGTTTTAATGTTGGTTTATTCTTTTTAGTTGGGTGAAATGATTTTTACTAGTATTAATATTATTGTTACTTTGAGAAGAATAAATATCGTTGAATTGAGACTTTTGGATTGCGATCCTAGTTTCTGCTGATTTTGGGTATAAGGCCTTAAGGGCTTCCTTATTATTTATATTTGATGAATAAATTGATGAATAAACTATAGTATTTATTTGTAGTACTATTTTTATTGAGATTAAGATATCTGGTGGGATAGACGTAGTCCCCGGTGAAGAACATGCCAACCACCTAGGTTGCGATTTAGGGGTCTTACCTGGGTTAATTGTTGTCGTCCGAGAGGTTGGGAAGTACTGAGCTGGGTACTATCCTGCATCGGGAGTTTGGCCATTCTTAGACACAGGCAGTAGGGAACGTAAGCCCATAGGCTGTCTGGAGATTTCGATCTGACAAACCTTAGGAAGTGGGTTGCGATCCACTGGCGTTCTGTTCTTACTCAAAAACCTATTATATTATTTTGTTTAATTATTTTGGAGGCTTATGCTATGGATCTTGTGTGCTTATATTAAGTTTATTAATCATGATTTACTTTATTTAAGCATGTTAAACTGTGGGTTGTTGTTTGGCTGTTATTTGGTTCAGTGTGATATTTTATGTTGATTGGGACTTATTTATTAATGCTTGATAACTCCTATGTGGATCCTAATTGAGCTGGGAGAGCTGTTAGTTACTCCCCACTGATTGTGGATGTTTGTTGATTATTTTGCAGGTACTTTTGAGGCTTTATTATTTTCGTTTTGGGCAATGGGAGAGATTTTATTTAGGATTTTGAAGCAATCTTATCTTTTATTGTTCTAGGTTTTCTACTTCGGGATTTTGAGGTTGTTCAGCCTCTTTATGGTTATTTTAAGATAATTCATTTGAGTTTTATTTTCTTTAGTTTATATTTAACCCTTATTTAGAGTGACATTTCCGTCAGACGATATTTCCGCTATCGTCATTCCTTTAATAGAATGCTCTATTTTGTTTATTTTATGTTTATAAAAAGGACGGAGTGTTACAGTTGGTATCAGAGCAAATGATCCAAAAACTCTCATTGAGTTGCTACATATTCCATGTAAATGTGTAGTTGTTGCATCTAGGATTATTAGTATCTTAGGCTTCAAAAAAAGTACTTAGTGAGAGTTACTTGGGTAGGAAGAAAGCCTTGGGAGTTATTTTTGTTAACAGATGTGTTATATGTTCTTCTTATGTGTTAGTTAGTGAGGTCTAGCTGGGACTAATATTTTCTTTTTTGCAGAGTACCTCCAAGGCGTTAATTAGATGGCCGAAACAAAGTTGTATATATGTAGTCGTTGTATAGCGTATCTTCGTATCGTTTCAAGTTTCGAGGACGAAACTTTCTTAAGGGGGAGTGTTTGTAACACCATGGTTTTTCGCTAATATTTTATTCGAGTTATTTTCCCCTAATTATTATTTTCTGTTAAAATTATAATATTTTACTTCTTAAAAAAATATTATATATTATATTATTTGTTTTTCAACTTTAAAAATGTTATATTTATATAATTTATTTAAATAGAAATTATATACTTTTTTTTTCTAGTATTTAAATTACACGTTTGAGTTAGTATTTTTATTTTATCGTTCTAGCGCGCTTGGACCGTCGTAACAATTTTTAAATCGTGGAACTTATACCCCTTGTCCCAAAAATTCAGACTTTTAAAGTATGAGAGGTGACTTTTGGTCCGATCCTCTTGTGACCCCCTTTTGTAACCCCCCTTTTTAATGTCAATTAAATCCCTTATTACTAGCTAGTGTTAGCTCCTATTTTACTCCTCTTTTCAATCACCTTTGGAGCTGTTTGTAACAGCAAAATTCAGTCACATTTCCTTCGCAATCCAGTCGACCATTTGAAGAGAGAAAAAGAATAGAAAAGTTCCTCCCGGATTTCCCTGTCACACCTTCACGAAGATGGCAATAACCAGAGATCTAACCGTTGGATCGCTCTAAAATTTGGACAGCATGTTGAGGACATCTGGACCTTCATTGTCACCGGAACGATTTTGAATCAAAGATTTCAATTGTCGGGAATCGTGATCAGAGCAGAGCAGCACATAGAGGAATTTATGATGTTCAAGAAGGAGAATGCAAGCACTTGGAGGTCTTCAAAGGTAACTAACGGCGATCCGAGTATGATTAGAGTTCGTTTAGGATTTATCTAGATGTAATACTTAAGTTGGGTTAGTATTGATTTTAGGAATTTGGGTGGGAATAACTCCATGTTATATGCTTGTTTCATGAGTTTTTATGAATAGTATGAGTATATCATTGTTTGGAGAACTTGTGAATTTTGCTGTCTAGTTGGAGGGTTTAACATGAGCTTTATTTATATGTTTCAGTATCATTGTTTCAGGATGTTATATGCTAGTTAACTCTTGTCATGCGATGAATTTTCTGTTGTGGTGAACATGGTTTATGGAAGAGTGATGGAGTGATCAGATTGTGTGTAGTATGGTCAATGGTGTATCGGCTTCTGTTCACGAAATGTGATTGTTGCTCACTTTGTAAAATGTGATTGTTGTGTTTTAATTCTTGAGAGTTCAGCATGGTTTTGGTTAGTAGTTTCCTTAAAATTCTTTTTATAGGCATGTATTGCATGGTAAATTGCGTGGCGATTAGTATGATAAGGTTCAAGAGTTTTGTTGTAAGTACTTCGGTATAGTATGCTTGGTATTGACTTGAGGGTCTGCTGTTTTTTTTTTCTTTCGTTTTTGCCTTCCTTCTTTTCTATTTTTGATGGGTGTGTATTATATAGATTGGAACTTGTAGTTGTACATGCATGTGTTTATGAGTTGGTTTATCAGTTGTCAGATTATGCATATAAATGGTTAAGTCATTTTTTTTAGATGGTGGTTATAGACTTATAGTATATTGTGCATACCCGTTATGTTATTTTTATGACTATATATATATATACGAATGGTTTTTGATTATTCCAAGATGGTTTAGTCTGTTTTTATTTATGGAGTATGATAATGTTGTAGTTTTATAAATCAATATCTAAGTTGTCGACGTTTCAGTACTTGATGGAGAATAATACTGTCTTTAGTACCGTTTTGCCAAGAGTTATGTACCGGGGGTATTATAACTGACGTTGTAATTAACCTTGTACCCAAACTCAGACAACGAGAGTGTAGTAGTTGAAGTATTTGACTATACTGTGTTTTTGGTGTATAAGTATGTTTTAATGTTGGTTTATTCTTTTTAGTTGGGTGAAATGATTTTTACTAGTATTAATATTATTGTTACTTTGAGAAGAATAAATATCGTTGAATTGAGACTTTTGGATTGCAATCCTAGTTTCTGCTGATTTTGGGTATAAGGCCTTAAGGGCTTCCTTATTATTTATATTTGATGAATAAATTGATGAATAAACTATAGTATTTATTTGTAGTACTATTTTTATTGAGATTAAGATATCCGGTGGGATAGACGTAGTCCCCGGTGAAGAACATGCCAACCACCTAGGTTGCGATTTAGGGGTCTTACCTGGGTTAATTGTTGTCGTCCGAGAGGTTGGGAAGTACTGAGCTGGGTACTATCCTGCATCGGGAGTTTGGCCATTCTTAGACACAGGCAGTAGGGAACGTAAGCCCATAGGCTGTCTGGAGATTTCGATCTGACAAACCTTAGTAAGTGGGCTGCGATCCACTGGCGTTCTGTTCTTACTCAAAAACCTATTATATTATTTTGTTTAATTATTTTGGAGGCTTATGCTTTGGATCTTGTGTGCTTATATTAAGTTTATTAATCATGATTTACTTTATTTAAGCATGTTAAACTGTGGGTTGTTGTTTGGCTGTTATTTGGTTCAGTGTGATATTTTATGTTGATTGGGACTTATTTATTAATGCTTGATAACTCCTATGTGGATCCTAATTGAGCTGAGAGAGCTGTTAGTTACTCCACACTGATTGTGGATGTTTGTTGATTATTTTGCAGGTACTTTTGAGGCTTTATTATTTTCGTTTTGGGCAATGGGAGAGATTTTATTTAGGATTTTGAAGCAATCTTATCTTTTATTGTTCTAGGTTTTCTACTTCGGGATTTTGAGGTTGTTCGGCCTCTTTATGGTTATTTTAAGATAATTCATTTGAGTTTTATTTTCTTTAGTTTATATTTAACCCTTATTTAGAGTGACATTTCCGTCAGACGATATTTCCGCTATTGTCATTCCTTTAATAGAATGCTCTATTTTGTTTATTTTATGTTTATAAAAAGGACGGAGTGTTACAATAATAGCTCGCCTCTACCACATTTTGATGACCCTCATCATGACTTGCACAAAATCTCACCCGCCACTACTAATTGACCAAGTCCAATCTCGAGTTCAAAAGGGACTTTGTTTAGGTTGTAACGGGGTTAGGTTGGTGTGGTTAACAATATTGGAATGTGGTGCAAATAGGGTAAAGTGGAGTACACAATAGGGGGTAAAAACTCCCCCAAGCTAATCCAAACACTAACTCAAATCGATATCTCACACGTCTTTGATTATCACTTTGATTTTACTTTTTGGAACATTGATTTTCACTTTTTGAACACATTTTTTTTTTCACAATTTGCTCTTTCTTTTTTTTCAATAGAAATCCAAATGAAGCACTAAGAGCATTCTTTCTTTCTTTTATCTCCTTTGTCTTTCTTTTCTCACAATTTTCCTCAACTTTTGCAATAATACACGCACATTAATTCACTTTCAACCAAAGACTTAGTATCAAAATAACTCAACTCCAAACAAACTAGACATGTACTCCACTTTTGGGAAAGTTTGGCCATGACTAATTATGAGGGTTAAGCAAAAATAGGATAAAAAGGCTCAAATGGGTTGAAAAGCGGACAATTATGCAGGTATAAAGGCTTTTTGGCTTTTGAGCTCCTATTTCTAGCAAAAAGAAACGCCCTAAATCATTCTTCTATAGGCTCGGTCTTATGTAATCTTGGGGAGCTAAAATGCAAGTCACAAGTTAGGCGATCAATGGTGAGGGTTGTAGATGAGTCTTACGAGGTTCTTGGCCTTCCTTCGGGGTTTACCGCACAAGGGACAAGGCAATCCAATCAACCAACTCGCCTAGTTTCAAAGAGATTCTACCAAAAGTCACCAATCTCAAAGATCATCTAACGTCACAACGAGGCTTCCAAAATCATCAAGTCAAATGCAAAGAAGGTCTTCCAATCAAGTTATGAACACTCTTAGCCACAAATCATACATGCAACTAAGCTTCCCTAAATGCAATTTTTTTTTTTATGCAATGCAAAAATACCAAAAACAAACTACCAAAACTAAGCTAAAAACAAACTTCTAAAAACAAGCTAATAACAAACTATCAAAAACAAGCTATACAAGGGTGATTTGGATGAAACAGGGGTGGGGGAAGAAGACCAAGAAGAATAACCAATCACCAAGTCAAACCCCTAACCAATAGAACCCCGCCTAAATAACCACCTAAGACCCCAAACTCCCAAAAACAAAGACATGCATGCAAGGGCCCCCACGCTTAAGCGAAACTCCGCGCACGGAGTTGCAAAAGGTGGGAGGGGGGTTGGGGGTCAAAAGGAGCACCTAAGAGTTCCCATCAGTGCCCCCATCGGGAGGGGGGTTAGAAGGGAAGAAGGCGCCTGGATACCCGTCTGGATAGTAAGACGGGTAGTGGGGGAAAGGGCGGAAAGGTACCTCCTCGAATGGCCCTTCACGAGGGTCAAAAGCAGGAGGGTAGTAGGGGTGGTTAGGGAAGGGAGCCTCATGTCCGGAGTGAACATTGGCGAGATGAGTTCGCCAAGCCACTCGAGACACATGGTTGAGGTCGGTGCGGATACCATCAAGGGTAGCAGTGACCGCACGGTGGTTGGCCGCTTGAGTGGCCTGCATCTGGGTTATGACCGTCATGACGGAGGCCATATCAAAGGACTGGGAGGAAGAGGTCTCGGCCGCATCACTCACGGGAATGCGGTGCTCGGACCTCGGAACCCTGGGCACCTTCGGTACCCTCTCCACAGTGGTGGACTGAAGGTAGGTCATATCAGCGCAATGAGTTGGGTCAATAGGGGAAGGGGGAACCCACCATCGGTTACAATCAGGGGGGGTTCCAAATGAACTCAGTGTCCATATAGCAGTAGGGTCTCCCTCCCACTAGCCAAATGCAACTGGTCTTAAACAAACCACGCAGAAATTTCATCTGCTGAAGGGCCGCACCATCCAATAAGTTGGACTGACCAACAGTTGGCACGCTTTCTTCTAAGCGGGCCAGGTCATCGTCCAACGAGAGGTAAGACGCTAGCCGGGTGATCATTCCACCACAAATGATCTCCCCAGCTAGCGTAGTACCCCCCTAATCTCTTGCAATCGATTAAGGAAGATAGCTGCAAAGTTGATTCGGGCGTTATGGTGGGCCCCATCAGTGGCCAACCATAAAACCAACAGCTCTTCCTTTCTCAATTGCCTGACTTCTTGCTTAGGAAAGAAGGTGTAAACCAACATCCTATGGAAGTAGCGGAGAGCAGGATGGATAATCTCAGAAGCCTTGGATGAGTTCGTCCGAAACCGAGTGGTGCCATCAGTGATCTTGGCCCACCACTTTTGTTCATTGTAACCCTCCCAAATTATTGGATAGGGGGCATCACATGCGGCAGTAGAGTCCGTCCCAAATGCTTCACATAACTCATCAAAAGATAGTGTTCTGACTTGATTAAATAGACGAGCTTGAATAGTCAGAGCACCGGATTATTGCTCCCTACTTATGTTCAACGAACTCAAGAACACAGGAGTTAGTTGGTCATAAGTAGGTTCCCGAACTTGAAGGAAGTTCGACAACCCCAGATTTCCTGCTATCTCCCTTACTATCGTGTCGATTTTAAGGTGTTGGCAGGTACCAGAGTCATAGAACTTCGTGAGTCGCAGAGTTCGGTTCGAAAGCTGAGTAAAAATTTGACTGTGTGCAGCATTTGAGAATTTGAGCGGGTAGATAGGAGGGGGATTAGAGCTAGAAGAGGGTCCTTGCGAGGAGGACCCTGTTTTAGCTCTCTTAGCCCTGGAGGAGGATCCTTCCACTTTTTTTTCCCATGGTGTTGTTTTAAAAACAATGTGAAAAAGATTTTCTTTGAAACGGGGAAAAACAAAGGGCGTGGCCGTAACAGAGGGACTCTTCAAAACCTTTGGTCAAACAAATCACCACACTAATAACACACAAAAACCTAAAAAGAAAAAAAAACTACCAGCACATAAATCCCACAATCAATAGCAACGAAGTTGCTAACAAGCAAGAATTTAATTCTAATCCAAAAACTCAATCAAACGCACACAATTCTCCAACTCACACAATCAACAATCCAACAACATGTTTATCAATACTTGCTCAACAAATCACTTCAAATAGTTCAATTTAGTTCACAAAAATCTCATAGACTATGAAATTTCCACAAAGAACAAATAATTAAACTAGTTCATCACAACACCAATCACAAAGTTGGGCAAAATTCATGAACAAACCAAAGCTAGGAGAAAAACAAGCATGCAATCAACAAGAAAACAAACTTGTATTCCAAATAACAAGATTATCAATGAAAAATAAGAGGTTGGAAGGAGATTACCAACTTGGAGATGAACATCCCAATTTTGAAACCCTAGAAATCCAAATCTTGCAAAAGCCCCAAATTTGATGCACTTGAGTGTTGTAGAGAGGAAAGAGATGAGTTTTCCGGTGAGAAAGTGGCCGGAGGTCGCCGGAATGTCGTGTAGTTCGCCGGATCTAGAGATGTGGAAGTGAGAGAAAGTGAGTGAGTGAGAGAGAGAGTTCGAAAATATGAGAGAAAAGAAGTGAGAGTGCCGAAAAAAACAAAAAAAAATCGTGTTTTTAGGCTCAGACGGGTCTGGTGCGGGCGCACCAAACTTCCTGCCTGCTGTTGAAGTTTGCGGGGTAATTGGTGCGGGCGCACCGTTCAAAAATTCCGAAATTTTTTTGAACGGTGCGGGTGCACCTCGTGGGAGGTGCGGGCGAACCAATGCTTCTGTGTTTTGTTACCCACTACAGACAGAATTGTGCGGGCGCACCGTTCGAAATTTCCGAAAAAATTTTGAACGGTGCGGGCGCACCTCATATTAGGTGCGGGCACACCATTGTCTCTGTTTCTTTTCACCCACTGCAGACAGAATGGTGCGGGCGCACCTCTATGTGGTGCGGTCGCACCATTTCATCTGCCAAAAACCTCTCAAGCTCAAATGAATGCTCATGGTTAGCCGGTAAAACAAAAATCTAGACTAAAAATGAAAATAGAAAAAGGAAAAGAAGAAGAGAAACGGGTTGCCTCCCGTGTAGCGCTTGTTTTAAGTCGTTAGCTTGACTAAAAGGATATATTCTTCAAGAGGAGCGCTTGGGCGAGCGAAGGATCAAGCAACCAACAGAACCGATGACTTGATTATCATGGTAGATTTTCAACCTTTGACCGTTCACCAAATACGGACCATTGTCGCCCAAAATCTCATAGGCTCCATAAGGAGTAGCCTTCAACACTTGGAAGGGTCCCGACCACTTGGACTTTAATTTTCCAGGGAAAAGCTTTAGCCTTGAGTTAAACAACAAGACTTTGTCTCCAACTCGGAAGTCTCTTTGCTGAATCCGGTGATCGTGCCATTTCTTTGTTCGCTCCTTGTACAGTCTCGAGCTCTCATATGCATCGAACCGGAGTTCTTCAAGCTCAACTAGCTTTTCAGTCCGAGCATCACCCGCCAAGTGAAGATCCATGTTGAGCTCTCTGATTGCCCACCAAGCTTTGTGCTCGAGTTCCACCGGCAAATGACAAGCCTTGCCATACACGAGGCGGTAGGGAGTGGTTCCTATAGGCATCTTGAAAGCCGTGCGAAGAGCCCAAAGAGCATCATCTAGCTTCAAAGACCAATCCTTCCTTGTTTTATTTACCACTCTCTCAAGGACGTTCTTCACTTCCCGGTTAGAAACTTCAACTTGGCCTTGAGTTTGGGGATGATAAGGAAGTCCGACTTTGTGATTCACCCCGTATTTCTTCAAGAGGGCCTCCAGTTGCTTCTTGGCGAAGTGTGAACCGCCATCACTTATCAATACTCGGGGTACTCCAAACCTTGGGAAGATGATCTTCTTAAGGAGTTTAGTCACAACCTTGTGGTCATTGGTGGGGGAGGCAATGGCTTCAACCCACTTAGTTACATAGTCAACCGCAACAAGGATGTACATGTTGCCCAAAGAAGGGACAAAAGGGCCCATAAAGTCAACTCCCCATACCTCAAATGGCTCAACCTCTAGAATGTTTTGTTGAGGCATCTCATGTCTCTTCGTAATGCCGCCACTCCTTTGACATCTATCACAGCTCAAAATAAACTCACGAGCATCTTTTTGCAATGATGGCCAAAACATACCACATTGGAGTACCTTAGCAACAGTTTTGCTTGCTCCACCATGCCCTCAACATGCCAAAGTATGGCAATGATTCAACACCGAATTGATCTCATGATTGGGCACACACCTTCTAAAAACACCATCGGCTCACTTTTTAAACAAGAAAGGGTCATCCCAATAGAACCTCGAAGCCTCCTTGAAAAATCGCTTCCTTTGTTGAGAATTGAAACCATGAGGTTCAATCCCACAAGCCAAGTAGTTCGCATAGTCCGCGAACCATGGAATCTCATTATTCAGAATGGCGAATAGTGCTTCTTCTCTCAAATCTTCTTCAATAGGGGTCTCGTCAGGATCCGAGACCTTCTCATCAAGGGGGAGACGAGAAAGGTGATCAGCTACCACATTCTCCGTCCCATTTTTCTCCTTCATCTCAAAATCAAACTCTTGAAGAAGTAGCACCCACCTAATGAGCCGAGGCTTGGCATCTTTCTTACTCATCAAATAACGGACCGCAGAATGATCCGTATACACAATAGCTTTGTTGCAGGTCAAGTAAGACCGGAATTTGTCAAATGCAAAAACCACGGCCAACATTTCTTTCTCCGTAGTTGCATAATTCCGTTGAGCATCATCCAAGGTCCTACTTTCATAGGCTATGACATGTAGCCTTGCTTCCTTGCGTTGCCTAAGAACAACGCCCACTGCAAAGTCACTAGCATCGCACGTCAGTTCAAAAGGCAAGCTCCAATCCGGGGTTGCACAATGGGGGCAGAAGTGAGGGCCTTTTTCAAAGTTTCAAAAGCCTTAATACAAGACTCATCAAACTCAAAATCTACATCCTTTTGAAGTAGATTCGTCAATGGTTTGGCTATCTGAGAAAAATCCTTGATGAAACGCCGGTAAAAACCCGCATGTCCAAGGAAAGCACGAACTCCCGTCACCGAGTTCGGTGGCGGAAGCTTCTCAATAACCGAAACCTTTGCCGGATCCACGTCAATGCCCTTCTTTGACACTTTATGCCCAAGGACAATGCCTTCCTCGATCATAAAGTGACATTTTTCCCAATTCAGGACGAGGTTCGTCTCTTGACATCTTTTCAATACACACTCAAGATTAACCAGACATGTGTCAAAAGACGAACCATACACTAAAATCGTCCATGAACACCTCAATAGAATCCTCTAGCATGTCAGAGAAGATTGCTGTCATACACCTTTGGAAAGTAGATGGGGCATTACACAAACCAAAGGGCATCATACGGACAAGTAAATGTGGTTTTCTCTTGGTAATCCGGATGAAAGAATCCGAAATAACCATCGAGAAAACAAAAGTGTGAATGACGAGCAAGCCTCTCCAACATTTGGTCAATGAAGGGGAGAGGGAAATGGTCCTTGCGGGTGGATTTGTTTAACTTCCGATAATCAATACAAACCCTCCACCCAGTAACAGTTCTAGTTGAGATAGTTTCTCCTTTCTCATTCTCAACAATAGTCATGCCTCCTTTTTTTGGAACCACGTGAATCGGGCTCACCCACTTGCTATCGAAGATAGCGTAGATGATTCCCGCGTCACGCAATTTCATAATCTCTTTTTTTACAACCTCTTTGAGATTAGGATTGAGCCTTCTCTGATGCTCTATGGATGAGGCATTACTATCGATGAGATGGATACGATGCATAGCAAGAGAAGGGCTTATCCCCTTAAGGTCATCTATCGAGTACCCAATGACATCTTTATATTTTTGTAATATCTCAATCAATTTTGATATAGAGATGTCATCAAGACTCGAATTGACAATAACTGGATAAGTACATGCATCATCAAGAAAAACATATTTAAGAGAAGAGGGAAGGGGTTTGAACTCTACCTTGGGAGGAGGCTTAGAACACTCCTCTTTGTCAATGGATGTCGCAAGAACCTCAAATGCTTCATCTCTTGTCTCCTCAATAGTAGTGTCAAGAAACAATGAGAATTATTTCACCTTTTCCATGTCCAAGCTCGGGGCTTCGGTAAGAGAAGCATACAACTCATCCCCAGTGTGAACTACACTCGCAGCATCCTCTATCTCATTCTCCACTAGGTTGACCCGGCAAATTCTCTCTATCATGGGCCTCTTCAAAGTCTTAGAGAACTCAAATACAACCCGCTCATTGGCTACCTCAACCGTGATAGTATTATTTCTGCAATTGATCACGACTCCCAATGTCTTTAGAGCTTCCCTTCCAAGAATAAGAGGAGTCTCCGGATCTTCCTCCATATCCATCACCACAAAATCACAAGGCACAAATACATGCCCAACTTGAATTGGTACATCCTCCAACTCACCATGGGGGACTCTCACAGTGTGGTCCGCTAATTGAATAGTTTTCCGTGTCGGATGAAGAGGAAAATTTAGGTGCTTAGCAATGGACAGTGGCATCAAACTCACACTTGCTCCTAAGTCGGCCAATGCACCCTTAGGCTCTAGATCACCTATCTTCACCGACAAGGTGAAACTCCCGGGGTCTCTTTGCTTCTTAGTCATAGTACGTTGCACAAGAGCACTCACTTGGTAGGGCAAAGTGATAAGCTCATCTTCAAGCTTCCATTTGTTGGAGAGGATCTCCTTCAAAAATTTAGCATATGCCGGCATTTGAGACATAGCCTCAAAGAATGGTATGTTGATCTGAAGAATCTTCATCACATTGAGAAATTTAGTGAACTTGTCACTTAATTTTCTTTCGACCAACCGCTGAGGATAGGGAACCGGAGACACATAGGTCTTAGTTGGTGGAGATGATGGCAGTGGCGCTTTATCACCAACTTGGACTTGTGTCTCATCTCATTCCACATTCTCTTCTGTCTCACCTTCCTCAACTCCAACTTCTTTCTTAACAACCTCAATTTCTTTATCCTTCTCTCCTCCTCGGTTGGCATCTTGGGACCCTCGTAACTTGTTCCCGACCTCAAATGAATGGTCTTGGCTTGGTGGAGGTTGGGGTTAGGAATTGGTTGCTCCGGAATTTGATTTGTGGGAGTAGAAGGGTTTTTCTCGGCTACTTGGGCAATCTGGGTTTCAAGTATTTTATTGTGGGCTTGTAGCTCTTGAAACCTTTGCTCATGGTTTTGGAGAATTTGGTTCATGGATTGAAGTTGTTGGAGAATTTGGAGAGAGGTTGGATCGGGAGATGGAGTGGGTTCGGGATTTTATTTGGGGAACGGGGGGTTAGAGGGAGGTTTTTGGGTATTGGCTCTTTGATGTGGAGCTAGGTAGACATGAGACCCTTGTGAGGATGAACCACCTTGATTATAGTTTGGGTTATACCCTTGCACATACCCTTGGTGTTGACCTTGGTTGTACCCTTGTTGAGGTTGATTCCATCCTTGATTGTAGTTTTGTTGGGGTTGTTTCCATCCTCCTTGTTGATTGCTTCTATACCCTTGGCTTCCTTGGTAACCATCTCCTCTAGAGTTGATTGCCGCCACATGCTCCGAATTTGTACCTCCACAATAAGATGTATCATGATTAGTACCTCCACAAATATCACAAGAAAAAGAATTTACCTGTGATGGATTAGATGATGCGAGGTTGATCTTGGAGAGCTTCTTGTCAAGTTGATCCATCTTAGCTTGAATTTGATCCACGGGGTCTAATTCAAACTTTCCACTCTTCTTAGGTTGAGCACCTCTTCAACGTCCACCCCATGAATAGTTCTTAATTACTTCTTCAATGGTGGACTCAAGTTGATCTTGCGGGATCTTAGAAAGTTGACCTCCCGCTCCAGCATCAAGGTTGGCACGTGATATAGGATCAAGGCCATCATAGAAGAATCGCATGAGTAGATTCTTGGTGAACTCATGGTGAGGGCATGAACGGCTCATCTCCTTGAACCGCTCCCAAGCTTCCGCAAGTGTCTCATTGTTCTCTTGCTCAAATGAGGAGATCTTCCTCCTTATGTCTGCCGTCTTCCACTCCGGGAAGTACTTCTTCAGAAAAGCCATTGTGACTTCCTCCCATGTAGTGAGGGAGTTAGCAGGTAAACTCTTGAGCCATGATTTTTCTTTTCCGGTAAGAGAAGACCGGAACAAATGCATCTTGATGTAGTCTAGAGAGACGTCATTTGTGGTTATCATGGCACAGATCTCAAGAAACCTGTCAAGATGGTCCAGAGGATCTTCATCCGACCCTCCACAAAATTGTTCTACCTTCACCATCCGAGTGAACTGAGGGTGAATGCTGAAATTTGTAGTAGTGGTGGGGAGTCGAATACCACCTTGAAGAACATAGGAACCCGGATTTCCGAAATCCCTAAAGAGTTATGGATTTGCTTCACCCATTTCTGACTGAACTTCACTTGTTGTACTTGAGACTGGTGAAGATGGTTCGGAACCCAAAGACAAATCTTCCAAATTTTTCCGAAGCTTTCGCAATGTACGGTCAATTTCTGGATCTAGAGGAAAGGTGGGTGAACCGTGAGCTCTTCTTCTCATGTAACAACAACAAAGCTAAGTAGAGGATTAGCAAAAAACAACCACAGTCAAAAAGAAAAGAAAAATCAATTAAGCAAAGCTAAACTAAAATAAACTTCAATCAATAGCACAATTTCCCTGGCAACAGCGCCATTTTGATAAGAGGTTTTTAGTGTGTCGTTAAGGCACCAAAAATCGCTTTTCAAACAATATTTATAAAACCTAACAAGCAATTATTAAGAACGTAGTAAAGGCAAGTCAAGGGTCGATCCACAGGGAAATTGGGACTAATTAAAGTCTATCAAATCTAGACTACCTAATTGAAGGGTATTTGGGGGTTTAAAATGATTTGGTAACAACTATGTCTAGCTAATAACAAGAACTAGCAAATAACTCGAATTAATGAATCAGATAGGAAGACACTAGAGTTGAGGTTACTAGTATGGATCAAAGCGGACAACAATTATTAATGCAATTGTGATTCAAAGGCATCGACTACGCAAGGTTTAGTTTTCCTCTAAAATACTCGAGTCCTCTCTCGAATGGTCCTCAAGAATGATCGCTTAATCAATCAACTAAATCCTCTCTCGAATGGCCTTTAGTCAATTGATTAAGAGATCCAATGAATTTGGAAAACCCCTAATTTAGGATCCCCTTAATTTCTACCCAATATCTTGGCCTAGAAATTAAGTTGATTCATGGGGATGATAAAAGAATTCATAATTCAATTAAGAACATTTGAAATCAAAATACCAAAGCACAAATGTGATCAATATCTATCCTAAGGCCTCAAAACACCAAGATCAATGCATAAACGTCTTTAAATCATCACAATCACATTAACAAAACATTTAAACTCTAATCCATACTTTCACCCTAACCCTAGATAGGGAACTACTCACTAATCATGGATTCTAAACAATAAAACATGAAATCTATAACTAATCTAGGGCTAAACATGATTAAGAGATAATTAATATAATGAAAAGAACAATTATGAAACTATAATAAAGTAGATCTAATAAAAGGGAAGAACAAATAATAGCAACGAAAAGAGATAATAAAAATTGAAACTTTGAAACTAATTGAATTAAATATACCTTCAATGGTGTAGAAATCACAAATTATGATCTAGAATCCCAATCTTCACAAAAACTAAGTGTTTATCTCTCTAATGTAAGCGCTAATAATATTCTCTAAAAACTCAGAATAAAGCATAAGTATTAAAAAACATAACATCTCTTGTTTTTAATGCCCAAGAGAATTACAATTTTCTCGTGGAAATAGGTGGTCCGGGCGCACCAAGGCCACTAACTCAGATGGCCAATCTTCGCTGGGAAGGTGCGGGCGCACCATGGAAATGGTGCGGGCGCACCTCTGAGCTGGTGCGGGCGCACCTGATTGACTGATAATAAGGATGCCTAATCTGTAGGTGGTGCGGGAGCACCGGTTTTAGGTGCGTGCGCACCAATGTGTGCGGGCAGTGCTAAGAGGGTGCGGGTACACCATGGAGCTCAACTCAAGCTTCCTTTATTCCACTTTCGCGCGTGCAAACTCCTCGAAACTCTCGCCTATTACCGTATCTCTCAACTCTTGACCTTATACAAGATCATACCTGCAATCAAAGCACAGGAAAACACGGTGAAAGCAAATGTACTAGAAACCCAGTCAAAATTGACCGAAAATTTAGGGAAATGTCACAATGATCAACAATGATCAAGTGAAGGAAATAGAGAGAGAAATGAGGAAGAAAAGGGTATAAAGAGGATCAAACCATACCGAAAAGAGCTCATAAAGTACGTTAGAAACGCACTTATCATTAGGTATGTCTAATTTGTCCAATTCGTAACTAATATGATGATTTTTAGGCTTATTTCTATTGTTGGTTGAATTTCGGGAACGAAAAGGTCATCTTAGGCCTACATGGAAAGGGGGGAGTGCAGTGGGTAGTGGCGGTGGTGGTGGAACTGTTGCAAATGTGGAGGGTGAGGTCACATGGCAATGGAATTCCCATCCGGTGCTCTCCACATTTGTAACAGTTCCCACCACCTCCGCCGCTACCACCTGATGGGCATTCCCTTGCCATGTGTCCTGACTCTCCACATTTGTAACAGTTCCCACCACCTCCGCCGCTACCACCAGATAGGAATTCCCTTGCCATGTGACCTCACTTTCCACTTTTGTAACTATTGTGTAGATTTTTAGGCTTGCATTTGTTGTTGGTCGAATTTCGGGAACGAAAAGGTCATTTTAGGCCTATTTTCGCCTTTTCGCTTCCAATTCGTACTTCTCGAGTCATTTAACTCCAAATTATTTTTGAAAATGATAATATGAGGTATGATGTAACTATTGTGTAGATTTTTAGGCTTGCATTTGTTGTTGGTCGAATTTCGGGAACGAAAAGGTCATTTTAGGCCTATTTTCGGCTTTTCGCATCCAATTCGTACTTCTCGAGTCATTTAACCCCAAAATTTTTTTAAGCATGATAATATGAGGTATAATGTAACTGTTGTGTAGATTTTTAGGCTTGCATTTGTTGTTGGTCGAATTTCGGGAACGAAAAGGTCATTTTAGGCCTATTTTCGCCTTTTCGCGTCCAATTCATACTTCTCAAGTCATTTAACCCCAAAATATTTTTGAACATAATAACATGAGGTATAATGTAACTATTGTGTAGATTTTTAGGCTTGCATTTGTTGTTGGTTGAATTTCGGGAACGTAAATGTGATTTTAGGCCTATTTTGTCCGATTCGCGTCCAATTTGTACTTCTCGAGTCATTTAACCCCAAATCTTTTTTGAACATGATAATATGAGGTATGATGTAACTATTGTGTAGATTTTTAGGCTTGCATTTGTTGTTGGTTGAATTTCGGGAACGTAAATATGATTTTAGGCCTATTTTGTCCGATTCGCGTCTAATGTACTTCTCCGGTCATTTAACCCCAAATTCTTTATGAACATGATAATATGAGGTATAATGTAACTATTGTGTAGATTTTTAGGTTTGCATTTGTTGTTGGTTGAATTTCGAGAACGTAATTATGATTTTAGGCCTATTTACCCCGATTCGCGTCATTTTTTTCTATTTTTGTTGATCTAACTCCAAACTTTTGTTGCATATGCCAATATGAGGTAGAATGAAACTATATATTAGGTTTTGGTGCATAAATTTTCATGTAAATAAAATTGGAAAACAAAAAGGCTTAAAGAAAAAGGGGGGGAGTTGTACAGGGGGCCAGCAGTGGGGGGAGGGCTGTTAGGGGATTGGGGAGAGGAGGGGTGTGCGGTGGCTTGGGGGCCCCCGTGCGGGGGAGGAGGGGTAGGCAGCAGTGGGGAGGGCTGGAAGGGGATTTGGGGGGCTGGCAAGGGCTAGTATCTACCTCTGCCAGCCCTCCCCCACTGATGCACAGCCCATCCCTCCCCTGCACAGGCCCCCAACCCCCTGCACCCCTCCCCTCCCCTGCACAGACCCCCGAATCCCATGCACACCCCTCCCCTACCCACCCCTCCCCTCCATGCACAAACCCCCCAACCCCCTACACACCACTCCCCTCCCCTGCACAGACCCCAAACCCCCTGCAGACCCATCCCCTCCCCGCCTAGCCCTCTCCTCCCCGCACATACTTCCCAACCCCCCTACAAACCCCTCCCCTCTCCCCGCCCAGTCCAACCCTCCCCCTCCCTACACGAGACCCCCCAACCCCCCCGCACACCCCTTTCATCCCCCGCATAGACCTCCAACCCCCCGCACACCCCTTCCCTCCCCCCCACGGACCCCCGCCCTCCCCCCCCCGCCCGCCCCCTCCCTCACCGATGCCTTGCCCTCCCCTCCCCCCGTGCAGACCCCCCCCAACCCCCCGCCCGGCCCTCCCCTCCCTCCCCCCGCAGAGACCCCACCAAACCCCTCCCCAGCCCCCCCCGCACACAGTCCCCCCTTGCCGCACTCCCCCCCGACCCTTAGTGCTAATGTTAATTTTTTTTGTTTTCTTGAGCTTTATATTTTAATGTGTATATTTGTACAATTTCAAGGAGATGGCGGATGTGCACACGGATCAGAGCACGAGTAGTGAACACGCTACCAAGAATTAGTCATATGATGAGAGAAAGGAACGGGATAAAGGTGACCTCGAGGATCGGGATCTTGAGGTTGAGTTCATTACTAGGCTTGAGGGCATAGCGGATGTAAATGCTCTCATGGGAAAGGATTGCGTGCAAGACCGACCTCGCCTTGAAGAACTAAATGCACAAAGTACAAGAGTTTCAAAAGCACCACAAATTTGTAGGAAATCATTAGCGACGAAAAAGGGAAAGGAAGAGGACCTACAAAGTCACTAGGAAAACACACAACTATGACTTTGGAGTACGATAATATGGGTCAACCTTGTGTAAAGTGGCGTCATAAGTATGGCATGCAAATTGGCCTTTGCATGCGAAAACTCTCCATTGTGCACTCATGGAAAGAGGTTCACGAGGGGTTGAAGCAGTGTCTATGGGATGATATTATGGTAAGCTTCACATACAATAACATTTAGTTTCTTAATTATTTAGTTAAATATATGTGTAATGTTACTGATAGCGTATAAATTACAACAATTGCGGAAACTAATTTGTGAAATGCGTTTTTTTTATAGAATCAAATCAATATCGAAGATGATGAAGCCAAGAAGAATGTATTTCTATATGCGGTTGCCGAGTGTTGAACCCTAGTTTTGATGATGACAAAGGAAAGATGCAAACTAAGTATTGGACTAACAAGTTGTTTAAGTGAATGAATTTCAAGGTATCAATGTAAGGAACAAAGAGAATACTAAGTCGAGGAAGAAAACAAGATTGGATTTTGAAGACTAAGTGAAGATGTTTCATAATTTGGTAATGGAGCAGCATTGGAGCAAGAAGACTAAAGCGAGGCTTTTTGTTTCTAGTTCCAATGTAAAGGAACGAGTAAGAATGGTAAAGAACTATGGCAATTTAGAATGAGAATGAGTGTTTGTTCCTTTGTAAGGAACAGACGCACTGGCGCTGAACTAATAAGTTAAAGGAACTAACTATTAAAAGGGACAAGACTTAGGATGAAGCATTACAACAGTTTATTTATATCAGTTGAGTAAATTATGCCTAGATTCTAGGTAACCGTTTTATTTAAGGAAAAATCTGATTTTAAGGAAAATATTTTTAAGGAAAAGATTTCATTTTTCTAAAGATAATAAAAATCCTTTTTGGTTTTTATGAAAATATTTTAAAGATAATATTTTTTGTAAAAGGATTTTATTTTGGTATTAATAATTAAAATGTTTTTAATTAAATCAGATTTTTGAATTAATGCTTAAAGTGGTTGCTAAATTTAAGGGAGCAGTAACTTAATTCTCTCCCATGTTTAATAGTGATCATGGAGATCATGGGATGATTGAGGAACGTGTTCCTCAGGGTAAGGAACATCATGGGATAATGTTTATACCACTAACACATGTTTTAAATCCCACGTTCTAAGTTATTACCACTATAAATACTAATGTCTAATTAAGTTCCAATGTGTGTCTGACTAAGGGAATTAGTGAGTTTAACTAAGTAAAGTGTCAGTGCCTTCATTCTCTCATAAAAGTCATTTGTTCTTTGCCTTCTTACTCTAATTCCACTAAGCTTATTTGATCCATTGTATTTTGGTTTTTGGGATAAGGGGACTTTGAGTGAAGTTATGTAAGAAGAAGCTTTGAGTAAAGCAAGTTAAAGTGAGAAAACTTCTAGTGAAGTTGAGAGGAACAACTGTTACGGGAACAGTTGTTCAGGAACTTGAGTTTAGGAACTCAAGGTGTGGCCCGTGAGTAGAATTAGGTTGTAACAAAGTTTTTTGGCCTAATTAGTGAAAGAATTGAGTTTAAAATCCTTAGTGGTCGAGGTTGTTTCTTCTTGTTGGGCACAAGAAGTTCTTCCTCGTAAAAATCCCTTGTGTTCCTTTAGCTTGTTTCTTTGTTTAAGTTTAAAATTCCACAAAAAGTTACGTTTATTTCTACACATACAATTCACCCCCCCCCCCTCTTGTATTGTTCCTAGTGAAATAACAATTGGTATCAGAGCCAGAACTCACGAAAGATAGGAAACCCTATTGAGAAAAAGATCCAAGGAACAATGAATACCACCGAGAAACTTGAGGAAGGTTACTCTACGCAAAGGCCTCCCATGTTCAATGGGAAGTTTTATTCCTACTGGAAGAACATAATGGAGATATTTTGAGGTCACAACTACTAATGACAAAAATGGGGTAATTCCAAAACCCTTCTCTGAATATGACAAAGCTGATTTCGAAAAAATGGAAGTAAATGCAATGGCTGTTAAATTGTTGCATTGTGGACTTGGACCCCATGAACACTATAGAATCATGGGATGCAAATCCGCAAAGCAAATACGGGATTTACTAGAAGTAACCCATGAAGGAACTAATGAAGTCAAGAGATCTAAAATTGATTTACTAATGAATCAATATCAACTGTTCTCCATGAAGACTAAGGAAAGAATACAAGAGATGTTTACTCGTTTTATTAACATTATTAATGAGTTAGCTTCTCTTGGTATGTTTATTTCATCAGAGGAACAGGTTCGAAAAGTTCTTAGGAGTCATCCTAAGGATATATGGATGGCGAAGGTCACTGCTTTACAAGAAACAAAAGACTTCACTAAGTTCAATTTGGAACAGCTTGCTGGATCACTTATGACTCATGAGCTTCACCTTGATACTGAGTATGGTGAAAGCTCTAAGTCAAAATCCATTGCCCTCAAAGCAGATGATGAAGATGACTCTGACTCAGAAGAAGAGGAAGCAGCACTCATGGTCCGAAAGTTTCGAAAGATGTATAGGAACATGAAGAATGGGAACTTTAAAGGTAAAACTAAAAGGTTTTCTAACAAAGCTGCTTGTCATAAATGTGGTAGTACAGATCACTTCATCAAGGAGTGTCCACTTTGGGAAAATGATAAGACCAAAGAAAGGAACAAGGAACGCTTCGCTGAAAGGAACAAGGAGTCCAAAGCACCCTTCTCTATAGCAAACGTTCGAAAGGCTATGATAGCAGCATGGGGAGATTCAGAGACAGAAGAGGAAGAAGAACAACAAACTGAAGAAACTGCAAATCTTTGCCTCATGGCAAACACTAACGAAAAAGAAGATGAAGAAAATGCTGAAGTAAGCCAACATGGACTTGAATCAGACTTAGATGGCAAAACTAGGCCTGAAATTCATGATCTTCTTTATGATGCAATTCTTGAATGTAGAGATGAACGTGAAAAACGTGAGCAAACTGAACAAGCTATTAAAGTTTGTAAAGAACATATAGAATGGCTTAAGAAAATGAGAACGGATGTTGAAACTAGGTTCTTTGATTTATTTGATAAAAATTTAAAAATCAAGGAATCATATGAGAGTGTGAAAAATGAAAATTATCTAATCAATTTAGAAATTTCAGCCTTAAAGGAATTTGTCCCTGTTCTAAGTTCCTTTGATATTGGATCAACTCCTTTGAAAGGTTACAGATCTGAGATCGAAAGTTTGAATAAAGAGAAAAATGTTTTAAAAGAACAGATCTGTAATCTCAAGAAGGAACTGGTTGTTGCAAGGAACAGAGGCAAAGTGATGGATGTTCCTAAATGGATTGAGAGACCACAGACCAAAAGAAAAGAAGGTCTTGGTTTTGAAAACTATAAGAAAAGGAACAAGAATAAGAAATATGTTGACCTACCTAGTGATAAAATTTGCATGTATTGTGGTAAGATAGTTCATTACATAAATCAATGTCAACTAAAAACTGGAATGATTGGCAAAAATGTGAAGATGAGTAACAAGAAATGGGTTGCCAAATCAAATACTAGTCAAGAACAGGAACCCACGAAACAAGGGGTTCCTACAACTAACAACTAGTTGATTTTTGCAGGTTGGAGTGAGGAGGAACAACACTTGGTATCTTAATAGTGGTTGTTCTAAGCATATGACAGGAGACAAATCTAAGTTTCTCTCACTCTCAACCTGAAAGGTAACATAGTTGCCATGGTAAGGTTGGTAAGTCACCATCACATTCCATTGATAATGTATTTTTAGTTGAAGGTTTAAAACATAATCTGTTAAGTATTTCCCAATTCTGTGACAAGGGAAATGTTGTTAAATTTAATAGTGAAAAATGCTTGATCGTTAACATTAACTCTAAGAATGTCATATTGGAAGGAACAAGGAAAGGGAACACATATATTGTGGATCTTAATCTTGTTCCTGAAAACAATTTGACATGCCTTAGTGTTATTGAAGATGATCCACTCTTATGGCATAAGCGTCGAGGACATGCTAGCTTTTCATTGCTTGACAAACTTCGATCAAAAGATCTTGTGTTGGGATTACCATCTATAAAATTTCAAATTGATCAAGTTTGTGATGCATGTGCCAAAGGAAAGCATATTAGATCCTCTTTCAAATCTAAAACTGTTGTGAGCACCACAAAACCTTTAGAATTAATTCATATGGATTTGTGTGGCCCTATGAGAATTCAAAGTAGAATTGGAAAGAGGTATGTGTTAGTTATTGTTGGTGACTACTCTAGGTATACTTGGGTTATTTTTCTCTCTAGTAAGGACGAGACTTATGATGAGTTCCTTGTCTTTACTAAAAGAGTTCAAAATTTGAGTGGTCACAAATTAATGCATATTAGATCCGATCATGGTAAAGAATTTAAAAATTATAAATTTGATGACTTAAGCAGAAACCATGGCCTAGATCATAATTTTTCTGCCCCTAGGACACCACAACAAAATGGGGTTGTAGAAAGGAAAAATAGAACTTTGGAAGAAATGGCTAGGACCATGCTAATTGCTAGTGAACTTCCAAGGAACTTTTGGGCTAAAGCTGTTAATACTGCTTGTCACATAATAAATCGTGCCATGATGAGACCTATTATTAACAAAACTCCTTATGAGCTTTTATTTTGGAAAGAAACCCAATATTACTCATTTTAGAACATTTGGTTGCAAATGTTTTATTCATAACAATGGGAAAGATAATCTTGGAAAATTTGATGCTAGGAGTAATGAAGCAATATTCTTAGGATATTCATCCCATAGTAAGGCTTATAGAGTTTACAATAAAAGAACTATGTGTGTTGAATAAAGTGTCCACATAATCTTTGATTAATCTGACAATTTTAATCCAAGCAAACAGGTCGATGACTTTGAGATTGGCTTGGTACAACCAAATGAGAATGATGCAGATTCAATTGAGGAAGAAAAAATAAAAGAGGAAAGGAATGAAGTAGATGAAAACATTCATAACAATGATGTTCCTGTTCCTCAAGATGATGGAGTTGTTCCTGTTCCTACTAAGGACGAAAATGTTGAAGGAATAAATTCAACAATTGCTGAAAGAGGAACAACTGAACAAAGCTCCTCATCCTCTCAAGAAACTCAAGAGGAACAACCTGTTCCTATTGATACGCTCAAGTTATACGGTGTTTATATTATATTTTGGGTGCTTTTTGCTAAGGGTCTTGATCATAATTGTTAACGTTTGCATTTTATTTAGCTCTTAGCGGAAGTTCGGAATTTTGTATATTAATTATAGTTAAAGTTGTAAGTTCCGAGCTCCTAGAAGCATTAGTGTTTGGAATGACTCAACATCGTTATACTTGCCAAGCGTCGCCACATAGTCCAATCAAGCATCGTCGCAAGCCGTAGCCGAGCATAGCACCAAGCCTACCGAGCAGCCAGCATCATCGACCATCACCGCACGCTCAGCAGCCGAGCCTGCCCAGCTCTCATGCGCGCTCGAAGCCTAGCACTACCGGAAGCCATCATATAGCACAACGCAGGTCGCACCTCGCGAGATTTCTCGCACCTCGCGACCTGCTGCTCGCACCTCGCGATTTCTTGGCCTGCCCAGCTCTTCAGCTCGTGTTGGAGGCAGTAACTCATCGCACGGTGCGACCTGTACCGCACCTCGCAACCCCTAGGTCGGTGTAAATGTCGGCTGATTTTTATGCTTTAGTATAAATACCAAACTTGTTTTTGGACCTAGGGGGGCAGCAGCCACAAGGAGAGGGAGTTTCCAAAACTCCACTCCTCTCTTGTTGTCTTCTCTTTTTAGTTTTTATTTTCTAGTTTAGTTTTTGTAGATTTCAATTATGGGATTGGCTTATGCTATGCCGATTGTAGCTTGAACCGTTCTTGAACGAGATTAATATGGAGCTTCAAGCATTATTGTGAGATATTTCCTCTCTATTTAGTTTCTTTCATTATGGTTTAATTTCTATGATTGCTTTCTATGGTTTTTGCATAATTATGCTAGGAACGTTACTAGTTTGATTGTGTAATTAATCTAATGCTAGATTTAATAATAGAATCGGATTGTTTTATTCTTTTATCAATTGGTAGCAAACTAGGGAGTAGCTTAGATGCAGATCGTCTTGGTTATTTCTTGGGGAAATTGAATCAACTGTTGAATGTTTATCACTTGTATGACGTTAGCAGGTCTATTGGTTCTCTGTGTTTATTGCTGCTATTGGATTGAACTTAGACGCTATCGGACTAGGTTATCCTTTAGTTAGGGTTTTATAGTCACGCTGATCGTGCTATTCAACTAAGAATAAGGAGAATGCGAGATTAATTCTCAACAATAGATAATTATGGAAATAATTAGAGTCGAGGTTAAATGATCGATAATGAATTGAAGTGGATGTTAATCGGATTCAAGATCTTCCTATATTGATTTCTCATTTTGTTTATATGCTAGTTAGTTTTAGTTTGTTCGTAAATCTACTTGAAACCCCCCTTTTGTAATTAGGTTTCTCGGCCCTTAGCTTAATCTAGGTTTTGAATCACGCTGAATATAAAACTCGTCCCTGTTTCCCTGTGGATACGAACCTTACTTCCCTTCTACATTTAATTGTAAAAGAGAGTAGGAGAAATTTTATCTTTGGTCGGGTGCGGTGCACGACGACACATCCGCGCCCGCCCACCTATAAGAGAGTTTGAACCAAAACCTTGGAGACATCAAAAATCACATCCAGTGGAACTCATAATAAGTGACATATCCAAAGGTACGCAAACTAGATCTCAGTTAAGGAATTTTTGTGCATTTCATGCGTTCTTATCAATGATAGAACCAAGAAATCATGAAGAAGCCCTAACTTATTCGGATTGGATCACTGCTATGCAAGCTGAATTAAATGAGTTCGAAAGAAACAAGGTATGGCATCTAGTTTCCTCTTCTAAACAACAAAAAGTGATTGGCTTAAAATGAGTGTTTAGAAATAAACTAGATGAGTATGGAACAATTGTAAGGAACAAAGCTAAGCTTGTAGTAAAAGGTTATAATCAACAAGAAGGAATTGACTATGAAGAAACATTTGCTCCTGTTGCTAGACTTGAAGCCATTAGAATACTAATTGCATTTGCTGCTTATATGGGATTTAAACTATATTAAATGGATGTTAAGTGTGCATTTCTGAATAACTATTTAAATGAAGATGTATATGTTGAACAACCCCCTGGATTTGAAAGCAATGATCTCCCAAACCATGTCTACAAGCTTGACAAGGCTCTTTATGGGTTAAAGCAAGCACCTAGGTCATGCTATGAAAGATTATCAAAGTTCCTTTTATAAAACAACTTTAAAAGAGGAAAAGTGGATAAAACTTTGTTTCTAAAATCGAAAGGAACAGACATACTACTTGTTCAAATATATGTTGATGACATTATTTTCGGAGCAACAAATGAATCGTTGTGCAAAGAATTCTCAAATCTCATGAGTAATGAATTTGAGATGAGTATGATGGGTGAGTTAAATTTCTTTCTTGGGTTACAAATTAAGCAAACTGAAAAAGGAATAATTATTCACCAACAAAAATACATAAAGGAACTGCTAAAGAAATATGGCCTTGAAAATTCAAAGATATATCACACTCCTATGGGAACTTCAACTAGATTAGATGAAGATTCCATAGGAACAAGTGTTGATCAAACAAAATATAGAGGCATGATCGGTTCACTTTTGTATCTGACTGCCACTAGTGGAAAAAACCTTATCTGACACTTAGTAACAGATTCGGTTTTTAGAAAACCGCATCCGAAAATCAATGAAAAAATGGGAGGGAAGTCTGGGCAAAGAATCCGATGCAGTCTTTTAGAGAACCGGATCAGATTGTATAATCTGCTGCGGTTTTCAAAAATCTGATCCGGTTCTTAGGACCGCATCAGATTTTCGGGTTTTTTTCCTCCCACAAAATCCCGTGTTTTTTTCCCTCGCTTAATTCACCCAATTTCAGTTCCCTCCACCCATTGCTTCAGCGAGTTCACACCTGAGTGCCACCACAGTGGGTACGACGACGCACCACCAAACCGCCGCCACCACCTGATTCTGCGCCACCCGAAGCTTCCACCAATCGTGTGACTCATTTTCACCCAAAGTTGGGCGCCCTAGGTTGCGCACTACCCTAGCTTGCGCACCGCCCTAGCTTGCGCACGTCCTCCTTCCTCCTCCAAAACAACTACATTCATCCTCTACCCCACCCTAAACAACTACATTCCTTCTCCACCTCTTCCTAGGTAACTAAAAGTTCATAACTTTTATTTTAATCTCATATTTGAAACTTCAAGTTTATAATTCATTGTAGTTTTATGAATAATTGTTAGTGAATTTAGGTTGTATAATAGTTAAAGGGTGGTTCAAAGTTGATTGATTTGAGTTAATTTGATTTTAGTTTAAGTAGTTAGTGTGCTTTTTAGGTTAAAAAACTAGGGCTTTGGTGGGGTTGTTGTTGTTGTGGTTGTTGTTGTTGTGGTTGTTGTTGTTGTGGTTGTTGTTGTAGTGGTTGTTGTGTTGTTGTTGTACTTAATTAGTTTAGTTTAGTTTAGTTTATTTAGTTTTGTTTTGTTTTGTTTAGTTTAGTTTGGTTTAGTTTAGTTTGGTTTTGTTTTGTTTTGTTTTGTTTTGTTCGATTTGCTAATTTATACTAATGTTAACTTTAACATTGTTGTCGATTGAAGCTAGCTAGTGACGGAGTGTTGAGTTCGATTTTCCTATTAACAACCTTGATATTGGTATGTTATCATTCATATTTAACTTTCTTGCTTTCATATATAGTAAATTGGTTTATACGTGAAAAAATGTATATATTTTTCGTTGAATTGAGATTAGATATAAAATGTTTTATTGTTTAAAACCCTATGTATGCATCATCATATCATATGCCTAGATACCCGTTCGAGACTTACTCATTAGGAGTAAGTCTTGAATAGTCCCCGATTTGGGACTGTTCTTAGATGTTTAATCTCACTTAGGTGGTGAATGTATGCCTTTATTTCGATTCTAGAGGAAAATCATGGCTCGTCGTTTCCCTACTTTTGTTCTTTGGGTACATATGTAGATATAAGTAACTATATATCTACATCGTGTACTTGGAGAGCTGTAGGGGTCTATGAATTTTGTGATGTTGCATTAAGTCATCAGGCTGCAACGAGAACCGAGGGGTTTTATTGTCCTTGTGTTGATTGTAGTAATGTGGGCATGGTTAGTAGCATTGGGTCGCTTAGGGAGCATATATTTCGTCGCGGGTTTAGGCAAGACTACCATGTATGGGTTTGGCACGGTGAGGAGGGTATATATGATGGTGGGAATGCCATTGTTAACGATGTGCGTGAAGGAGGTGAGTTTGATGTCATTGAGAATGACAAGAACATGGAGGACGAATATGAGGATCATGAAGTAGAGGATGATGATGATGAAGGGGACTATATAGAGGAGATGATGGAGGGGGTGGATGATTATGCTGGCAAACGGCCTCGTGTTTTTGAGTGCATGACCGAGGCATCTCGAAAACCGTTGTATCCCGGTTGTAGGAGGTACACGAAGCTGACGGTCGTGATAACACTCTTTAATATCAAGACGAAAGCCGGTATAAGTGACTCTTGTTTCACTTCCTTGTTGCAAGCCTTTGGTGATATGTTGCCGGACGACCATGAACTACCCAAGTCGAACTACTATGCTAAGAAACTGATGTGTCCCTTCGGGTTAGAGTACCAGAGGATACATGCTTGTCCAAACGATTGTGTGCTATATCGAAATGAATATGAAAATATGGATGAGTGTCCTCGATGTGGGAAGTCGCGTTACAGGCGCGCAGGGGTTAGTGATAAGAAAGCGCCTCCAGCAAAGGTGATGTGGTATCTTCCGATTATACCACGATTCAAGCGCATGTTTTCAATTAAAAAAGATGCTAAGAACTTCAGGTGGCATGCAGAACGAAGGAAGAAGGACGGTTTTATCAAACATCCGGCTGATTCTCCTGAGTGGAAAGGTATCGATCGGGTGCATAAGCCCTTTGGTGCCGAGGCCAGAAATTTGAGGCTTGGCCTATACACGGATGGGATGAACCCATTTAGCACTCTTAGTTCTCAACATCGTACATGGCCGGTTCTTCTAGTTATATACAACTTGCCTCCTTGGTTGTGCATGAAACGCAAGTACATCATGTTGTCGATTCTTATTTCAGGGCCGAAACAACCTGGAAATGACATAGATGTCTACCTCCAGCCACTTGTTGATGATTTGAGAAAAATGTGGGATGAAGGGGTTTCTGTGTATGACGCACATGCTGATGAGGTATTCACATTGCGTGCCATGCTTTGATTCACTCTTAATGACTATCCTGCTTATGGGAACTTATCCGGGTACAAGAACAAAGGGAAGAAAGCATGCCCGATTTGCCTGGATGACACAGCATCTAAATACATTAGTACTTGTCACAAAGATGATTATATGCGCACTCGAAGGTTCCTTCGACGCGACCATCCTTATCGTAATAAGAAGAAGGCATTCGATGGAACAGTTGAGGAAGGGGTTGCTCGTAGACCATTGACTGGTATTGAGGTTTATGATCAAGTCAAGGGTATTGAAACGATATTCGGCAAAGGAGCGAGTGTTGGTGATAAGGGACTTTGGAAAAAGGAGTCTATTCTGTGGAAACTTCCATATTGGAGAGATCTAGAGGTTAGACATTGTCTCGACGTCATGCACATAGAGAAAAATGTATGTGACGCCATTCTGGGGACACTAATGAATATTCCACATAAGACAAAGGATAGCAAAGGGGTGCGACTGTATCTGGAAAGTGAGGGACTTCGACCAGAGCTATGGGCTCAAAAGAGGGACAGTAAGAAAAGAAAGAAAAAAGAAAAAGTGCCTAGTAAAGGAAAAGAAAAGGGAAAAGAAGACGGGTCGCCTGCAGGAATTGAAGGAAAACGAAAGAAAACGGTGAAGGATGATGATAGGAACTATTTGCCTCCGGCACAAGTTAAGCAAGTATTCTACGTAACTGACCCTTCTGATAAAAAGTGGTCAATTGTTGTCCCTGGAAAAAGAAGTATACTTGGAGTTGGTGATGTTGAGGATGAGGAGGAGTATCATGCGTTTGAAGACACCCCGCCTGTCACCATTCCCAAGTCCGATGTCACTGATGTCGAGTTAGCGACAAATTACATGTGTGCAGATCACGGGGAAGGGATAATGGTTGAAACTTCATAGAAAGGTGGCAAAAGTAAACAATAGGCTCGACTTCTCAAGTTCAAATTCCGGCTTTCGGCTTTTCAAGGTCATTTGACTGAATTTCTCACTTTTTGTCGTTTGTAATGTCATGAATAGTTTAATTTGGTATGTATATATGTATTACAATCAACTAAACTCGCTTCACATGTTTTGAAACTCATTTTGGGTAAGTGAATGTCATTTCGGGCCGATTTCGGCTTTTCGAGCTCAATTT
This sequence comes from Beta lomatogona, assembly GCA_947646795.1. Taxonomy (NCBI): domain Eukaryota; kingdom Viridiplantae; phylum Streptophyta; class Magnoliopsida; order Caryophyllales; family Amaranthaceae; genus Beta; species Beta lomatogona. The sequence continues at coordinate 8,414,807 of CANSNZ010000927.1, read as the reverse complement.
CTTTAATTTATCGCTTTTAGCCTCATTTTAGGTCATGTATAGTTCTTATTGGTATGTATATCTGTATTACAATCAACTAAACTCGCTTCACATGTTTTGAAACCCATTTTGGGTAAGTGAATGTCATTTCAGGCCGATTTCGGCTTTTCGAGCTCAATTTCTTTAATTTATCGCTTTTAGCCTCATTTTAGGTCATGTATAGTTCTTATTGGTATATATATATGTACTACAATCAACTAAAGTCGCTTCACATGTTTTGAAACCCATTTTGGGTAAGTGAATGTCATTTCGGGCCGATTTCGGCTTTTCGAGCTCAATTTCTATAATTTATCGCTTTTAGCCTCATTTTAGGTCATGTCTAGCTTTAATTGGTATGTATATATGTATTACAATCAACTAAACTCGCTTCAAAAGTTTTGAAACCCATTTTGGGTAAGTGAATGTCATTTCGGGCCGATTTCGCCTTTTCGAGCTCAATTTCTTTAATTTATCGCTTTTAGCCTCATTTTAGGTCATGTATAGTTCTTATTGGTATATGTATCACCATTAGAGTCACTTAAAGTTGGGTCGCATGATTTTAAAGATATTTCCGATCGAATTATGGCTTGTGCGGGAGGGTTTGCAGGGGGGCGGCAAGGGTGGGGGTTTGCACGGGGGCCGGCGGGGGTCCGCAAGGAGGGGAAGCGGGTGGGGGGGCTGTGCAAGGGGGGTGGGCAGCGAGAGGTGGGTTCCGGGGGTGGGGCGAGCAAGGGGGGGTCCGGGGGCGGCGAGGGTAGGGGGTGCAGTGTGGGGGGGAAGCGGGCGGGGGGTGCAAGGGGGGAGCGACGGGGGTGGGAAGCGGGGTGGAGGGTGCAAATGGGGACAGCGGGGTGGGAATCGGGGGTGCGTGGGGGGGGCAGGGGGCGCGAAGTGGGGGAGCGGGGGCGAGCGGGGGTGGGGGCGACGGGGAGTGGGGAGCGAGGGGCGGCGGGGGTGGGGGCAGCAGGAGTTGGGGGCGACGGGGGTGGGGGGGTGGGGGCGGCAGCAGGGGGTGGGGGAGCAACAAAGGTGGGGGGACAATAGGGTGGGGGAGCAGCGGGGTGGGGGCGACGGGAGTGGGGGAGCGAGGGGTGGGGGCGGCGGGGGAGGGAGCGGCGGGGGTGGGGGCAGCGGGGCGGGGGAGCAGCAAATGGGGGCGGCGGTGGGGAGCAGCAAAATGGGGCAGCGGGGTGGGGGGGTAGCGGGGTGGGGGGGTAGCAGGGGGTGGGGGCAGCAGGGGGGTTATATATTTGTTTGATGTTTGTTTGATACCATTGTTTTTTTGTTAACTTTTGCGCGTCTTTAATTTATTTTTTTATATTATTTCAGGACTTTCAAACATGGACCGAGATGATGTGATTGTGGACGAAGAAACCGATGATGATTATGATAAGTCATTGGATGATGATGATGAGTATGATGCGGACAAGGAGGAGGATGAAGGTGAACCGGAAGACATATCGGATGATGAGGAGAAGCGCTTGCATGAAAGGGAAATTCGCTTGGTGGAAATAAATGAGTTGCTAGCCGATAATGCTCCCCCTATTGACGACAATGCTAGGGAAGATTATCCATTTATTTCATCCATCGTTGTGCCACACAATAAAGCGGGGAAAGAATTGCATAGGACCACCAAAACTCCAAGCATCGTTGCAAAAAAGAAGCGAAAAAGAAGGGGTGCGACTAAGGGTTTGAATGTCGATAGAAATATCCATATGACCCTCGAGTATGATGATTTGGGTCAACCTTGTGGTAAGTGGCGTGCAAAGTATGGGCAGCATATTGGGTTTTGTATGCGCAAACTCAACATTTTGGTCAAATGGAAAGATGTGCCCGAGGGAATGAAGAAATCATTATGGGAAGACAATTGTGTAAGTTTATTTTTCAACTAAATTAGTTTAAGTTCTCACATTTAACCACATGTTAAGACATATATAGTTGTAATAACAACATATACAACCATTAGAGTCAAGAAAAACCACTTCTTGTGCTTTGAAACCCATTTTGGGTAAATGAAGGCTATTTCGGGTCGGTTTTTGCTTTTCATGTTCAATGTACTTAGTTTCTCGCATTTAGCCACATGTTAGGACATATATAGCTCTAATAACAACATATACAACCATTAGAGTTAACTAAAATCCATTGACATTCTTTCAAACCCATTTTGGGTAGATGAAACCGATTTTGGGTAAATGAAGGCCATTTCGGGCCGATTTTGCTTTTCATGTTCAATGTACTTAGTTTCTCGCATTTAGCCACATGTTAGGACATATATAGTTGTAATAACAACATATACAACCATTAGAGCCAAGAAAAATCACTTTTTATGCTTTGAAACCCATTTGGGGTAAATGAAGGCTCTTTCGGGTCGGTTTTTGCTTTTCATGTTCAATGTACTTAGTTTCTCGCATTTAGCCACATGTTAGGACATATATAGCTCTAATAACAACATATACAACCATTAGAGTTAACTAAAATCCATTGACATGCTTTCAAACCCATTTTGGGTAGATGAAACCGATTTTGGGTAAATGAAGGCCATTTCGGGTCGATTTTGCTTTTCATGTTCAATGTACTTAGTTTTTCGCATTTAGCCACATGTTAGGACATATATAGTTGTAATAACAACATATACAACCATTAGAGCCAAGAAAAATCACTTCGTATGCTTTGAAACCCATTTTGGGTAAATGAAGGTTATTTCGGGTCGGTTTTTGCTTTTCATGTTCAATGTACTTAGTTTCTCGCATTTAGCCACATGTTAGGACATATATAGCTCTAATAACAACATATACAACCATTAGAGTTAACTAAAATCCATTGACATGCTTTCAAACCCATTTTGGGTAGATGAAATCGATTTTGGGTAAATGAAGGCCATTTCGGGCCGATTTTGCTTTTCATGTTCAATGTACTTAGTTTCTCGCATTTAGCCACATGTTAGGACATATATAGCTGTAATAACAACATATACAGCCATTAGAGCCAAGAAAAATCACTTCTTATGCTTTGAAACCCATTTTGGGTAAATGAAGGCTATTTCGGGTCGGTTTTTGCTTTTCATGTTCAATGTACTTAGTTTCTCGCATTTAGCCACATGTTAGAACATATATAGCTCTAATAACAACATCTTTTCATTGATATATATCTATATGGAAATTAACTATTTGTTGGTTTCTTGTTTCTATAGAATTTGTTCCATATTACTCCTAATGACGCCAAAAAGGCGTTGTTCCTATCCGCGGCGGCCGAAAGATTTAGAGCTTTCAAAAGCAAACTAGTTAGTGGGTGGATCACGAAACGGAGAAAGAGGAATGAAAAGAAGAATGTAAAGAGCAGGAAAATTGTAAAATCAAAGCAAAATGAGACAGTAGAAACAGAAAATGACGGGGGAGAGGAAGAGCCACGACAACCGGATAACATGCCTTATGAGATTTGGGGCCATATAAAACGAGAGGATTGGGAGGCATTTGTTGCCCAAAATACTACGCCGGAGATGGTGGTAAGTATTGTGCTATTTATAGCATATTCGACTTTGTATATTTACTTTTAATACAATTAGATGTGTTTTAAAACTAACCATGTGATTTTATAGGCTAAGCGTGAGAAACATGCACACAGTTCAAAATAGAGGAACCACTACCATCATATGGGTTCCTACACTTATGCGAGGGCGAGACAGGGAAATTCTATATGGTGACCCTCAACTTTTTTAAATTCTATTTGGTAGACAATTTTTAGCTTTCCTCTATTTGGTAACCTTCTATTCTATTTTTTTAATTTTCTTTAACCTTATTGCATTTTAAAATCATTTTTTAAATTAAAAAACTGATTTCGAAAAAAAAAACCCAACCCCCCCTCCCCACCATAACCACCCATCCCACCCTCCTTACTCCTCCCCTAGCCTGTGACCACCGCCATTAATCCCCCAGTCCCGAACTCTTGCTACCACCCCTACCCCACCCCACAGCTTGTGAGCACCGCCACCCCACCCCTATAAGCACCACCACCCCCAAAACCAGCAAAACCACCTCCCCGAAACCCATTTCCATGAAACCCTAACCTACCGGAAAGGCAGAAAGGATGGAGGTTGCGTGAAGGGGAAGGGGTCGAAATTGGGGAAGGGGTAGGGAGTTGGGGTCGTAATCGAGGACGGAGAAGGGAGGGAGGCCGAAATCGGCAACGGGGATGGGGGGCTGAAATCGGGAACGGGAAGGGGAGGGTGGCCGAAATCGGCAACGGGGATGGGGGCATGTCGGGGAATGGGAAGGGGAAGGGTGGCCGAAATCGGGAACGGGGATGGGGGATGAAATCGGGAACGAAAAGGGGAAGGAGGTGGTAAAGCTGGTTTTGGGGGTGGCGGTGCTTATAGGGGTGGGGTGGCGGTGCTTATAGGGGTGGGATGGGTGGTTATGGTGGGGAGGGGGGGTTGGGTTTTTTTTTTTTTTCAAAATCAGTTTTTTGTAATTGAAAAATCAGTTTTTTAATTTAAAAAATGATTTTAAAATGCAATAAGGTTGAAGAAAATTTAAAAAAATAGAATAGAAGGTTACCAAATAGAGGAAAGATAAAAATTGTCTACCAAATAGAATTTAAAAAAGTTGAGGGTCACCATATAGAATTTCCCTAAATTTTACCCTTCTATCGATGCATCAACAACGACATCTTCTGCCTCCAACACCGCATCTGTCAAAGTTGACCTTGTCGCTGATTGGTGGTGCTCCATGCATAGGTGTGATTCAAATAATAAAATGACCATTTCAGATCCGGGGACCTTGAAGATAGCAAATGCCGTTGTAAGTAATTGAATTCACATGTTTTTCCCCGCTTGCTTGCCATCCCCCCTGCGGACCCCTCGTCCCCTTGCTGCCGAACCCCGTCCCCTTGCCGCCTCCCTGCCGGACCCCCCCCCGCCTGCCCCCGGCCCCCCCTCGGACCCCCTCCCCTGCTTGCCCCCCTTCCCCCTCCCCGCCCCCCCTGCCCTCCCTGCCCGCCCCCCTGCCCCCACCCTCCCCCGCTGCCCCCCCCCCCTACGCCTCCTCCTCCCACTCGGCCCCTCCCCTGCTGGCCCCACCTCGCAAACCCCCCCTTCCCCCTGCCCCCCTGTAGACCCCCTTCCCCCTGCTTGTCCCCCCCTCCCCTACGCCCACATCCCCCTGCAGTCCCCCTTCCCCCTACTACCCCCCCTCCCCTGCTGCCCCCTCCCCTGCGACCCCCCTTCCCCCTACAGCCCCCCCCCCCTTGCCCCCCCCCCCTGCAGACCCCCTTCCCCCTGCTTCCCCCCTCCCCGCTGCCCCCCCCCCTGCGTACTCCCCCTTCCCCCTGCCGCCCCCTCCCCCGCTTGCCCCCCTCCCCTGCTTGCCCCCTGCGGACCCCCCTTCCCCCGCTTGCCCCCTCTGCGGACCCCCCTTCCCCTGCTGCCCCCCTCCCCCCCGCAGACCCCCCCTTCTCCCCGTTGCCCCCTCCCCTTGCTTCTTGCGCCACATCCCCGCACAATCCCCCCATTGCACAACCCCCCTTGTTAATTTGTTATTTTTTATACTTACACTTGTAGTTCTATAATCTATGTAGATGGGGATCAAGCAAAAAGAGGTTAGCGGCGAGTTCATTCCCGAAGGCAACAAAGATGTTCTTTACGAGACTTTTGGAAAGGACCACAATGGACGTTTGAGGGGTTTTGGTGGTATTCGTCTCGATGTGAAAAAAGCCTATGCTAAAGATTTCTCCGTGGGTAGAAGATCACGCTCTAACGAATCTATGTCACAAGCTATGCGGGAGAAGCTTACGGAGGAAATTACAGAGAAAGTGACGGCTAAAATCACGGAAGGTTTCAACGCGGTCCTTTCACAGTTTGGTATACCGGCGATACGTCCTTTGGATCGTCCTTTGAAGGACAAAGCTAGCCATCCTAACACACAAAAATCAGCACCATCTATACTTGAGTTAGAGGTAACTACTATCCTTCTTATAATTTTTAAAACTAAGTAATATAAACTAACCTCAATCCGTTTACTTTTGGAAGGACGAAACGCCTTGCCAGCTTTTACTAGATGTAAAAGATGAGGGTTTGATTGTGGTGGCTGAAGGAAATGCACAACCACGAAGTGAACGACCAATAGTTCATCACGAGTGTGTGGACAATGAGCACTTGGCGGTTAGTGTAGTCACCATCACTCCTGGTTACGAAGACTTTGCTCTTCCGTTGCCTAAACCGTCAGTTGATATAAATGTCTTGATCGACGCTCGTGGTGGTTATGTGTTGTGGCCATCGGCATGGGTGAGGTTTTCAGACGAGGTAAAATGAGAAACTAAAACCCATATTCATATTGATTTATTTCATACCTATTAAATATAAACTAACTAAGTTGAATGTTTTTCCCTTTGAATTAATAGGTTTTGTAGAGAATAAGCAAGCCCAAGGAAAGCAAGCCCAAGGAAAGCAAGGCGGACTCACCTCCTCTAGAAAAGGCGAAGGAGAAAGAGGGTACAAGCAGGCCAAAGAAGGCCATTTTCGGTAAAGGAACGCAAGACTCCAAAGGTTTAAGTTGCGAACAAAACCCGTCTACAAATACTTGGATTGAGAAACCAACGCTTCAGTGTCTCACTAAGTCATGCTTATGGCTACATGCAAATGTGCGTGATATACCGGATGATACACCTGTGGAGGTGAAGTTGGGTACCACGAGGAAACATCGACATGGGTGTCTAAGGTTGATGTGAAGGAGTTCCTTTACGGAGAGATGTTGAATGTTTCCTTGATTCAAACCTTCATCAGGTATAATAGTTATACTTATGAAATATATGAACTTCCTTTGCAATATCTAATAATATATCTATGTTACGTACTTGGTTGTGCTTTGAAGATTACTCCAAGATGATCCTCGTGGACGCGATCTGTTCGGGTGGTTATGTCCAAATTTTGTCCGAGTTGACAATTGTTTGCAAAACACAAGTGAGGTTAAGGAGTATATTTGGCTATGTCTCAAAACAACTAAATGTGCACAACATAAGTTCATATTTGCCCCTTGTTTTGAAGAGTATAGTTCTTAACCTTGTATCCATTTTTGCCACTTTATTATTATACAATACAAGTACTCACATGATTGCTTCCTAACTTTTTTGGGATTTTAGTCTCCATTGGTCGCTCCTTGTGATTTGTCCTTCAAACAACACAGTATATCAGTTTGATTCTGCAGCTCAAGATCCACCACGATCCTTACTCCTCAAATCATGCATAAATAGGTATGTTTGTTACTTAAAATGCTTATTAGCATAACATGTTTCACTAATTTCATCCTTTGCCCACTTCTCACATGAAATTAACATAACTACAGTTGTATGAAGAAAGTTGAGAGAACAGGACAAGTTCCTAAGTGGAAAGCAATGAAGGTAATAGATATTACTTAAGCTACTTCTTTCTTTTATAAAAAACAAACATGTACGTTTCTTACATGATTTTTTTATGTAATTTTATAATTAGTGTGCTCAACAACCCGGGGGAACCGAGTGTGGCTACTATGTGTTGAGGTTCATGTTCGATATATTTTCAAGTTGCAAGGAAGCCGAGGATCTTGAGAAGGTATTATACATAAATAATAAGTAGCTCAATTTACGGCCGATTTTGGCCTCGTAAGCTTAATTTTTTTTTAACTTTCCCGCATTTAGCCACATTTTAGGTCATATATACTTATAACAAGTACATATAGAACTATTAGAGTCAAGTAAACTACATTCACATCACTTAAGACCCAAATTGGGTAAATGAATGCCATTCGTAGCCGATTTTGGCCTTTTAAGCTTATTGTACTTATTTTCATACATTTAGCTACATGTTAGGACATGTATAATTCTAATAACAACATGTATAACCATTAGAGTCAAGTAAATCCATTCACATCCTTTGAAACCCATTTTGGGTAAATGAAGGCCATTTCGGGCCTATTTTGACCTTTCAAGCTCATTATACTTATTTTCTTACATTTAGCCACTTGTTAGGACATGTATGGCTCTAATAACAACATATACAACTATTAGAGTCAAGTAAAATCCATTCACATGCTTTGAAACCCATTTTGTGTAAATGAAGGCCATTTCGGGCCTATTTTGGCCTTTCAAGCTCATTGTACTTATTTTCTTACACTTAGCCACTTGTTAGGAGCTCCAATAACAATATATACAACTATTAGAGTCAAGTAAAATCCATTCACATGCTTTGAAACCCATTTTGGGTAAATGAAGGCCATTTTGGGAATATTTTGGCCTTTCAAGCTCATTGTACTTATTTTCTTACATTTAGCCACATGTTAGGACATATATAGTTCTAATAGCAACATATATAACCATTAGAGTCAAGCAAAATCATTTTTCATGCTTCGAAACCCAATTTGGGTAAATGAATGCCATTTCGGGACTATTTTGGCCTTTTATGCTCATTTTACTTATTTTCTTACATTTAGCCACATGTTAGGACATGTATAGTTTCTAATAACAACATATACAACCATTAGAGTCAAGTAAAATCCACTCACATGCTTTGAAACCCATTAAATGAAGACCATTTCGAGCCGATTTTGGCCTTTCAAGCTCATTGTACTTATTTACTTACATTTAGCCACATGTTAGGACATATATAGTTCTAATAGCAACATATATAACCATTAGAGTCAAGCAAAATCATTTTTCATGCTTCGAAACCCAATTTGGGTAAATGAATGCCATTTCGGGACGATTTTGGCCTTTTAAGCTCATTTTGCTTATTTCCTTACATTTAGCCACATGTTAGGACATGTATAGTTCTAATAACAACATATACAACCATTAGAGTCAAGTAAAATCCATTCACATGCTTTGAACCCCATTTTGGGTAAATGAAGACCATTTCGAGCCGATTTTGGCCTTTCAAGCTCATTGTACTTATTTTCTTACATTTAGCCACATGTTAGGACATATAGAGTTCTAATAGCAACATATATAACCATTAGAGTCAAGCAAAATCATTTTTCATGCTTTGAAACCCAATTTGGGTAAATGAATGCCAAGTATGGGACGATTTTGGCCCTTTAAGCTCATTTTATTTATTTTCTTACATGTAGTCACATGTTAGGACATGTATAGTTCTAATAACAACATGTATAACCATTAGATTCAAGTAAATTCCACTCATATGCTTTTGAAACCCATTTTGGGTAAATGAATTTCATTTTGGCCCCATTTTGGCCTTCTTAGCTCAACTTTCCTTAATCTCCCGCACTTACTCTCATTTTAAGCTCATATATAGTTCTAATAAGTATATATGTAAGTATTAAAGTCAACTAAAGTCCACTCACATGCTGTGAAACCCATTATGGGTAAATGATTGTCATTTTTTGCCGATTTTTACATTTTAAGCTCGATTTCCTTAATTTCTTACATTATATTATATCCTCAATCTCTTTAGAGTCAAAGTCATATATGTGTGTTTCCTTATGTTTGTTTTATAAGGTATTCCTCGATGGCAAACCAAGGGATGGTTGTTTCACCACGGCCAAGATAGACGAGGTTCGGGATTTGCTAGCACGCTACCTTACCGACTTTTGCATGTGAAGATGATGTCGCGGCTTTGAGTTTTTATGTTCTTATTATGTTACTAGCTACTTATATAGGTCCAAATATTTATTTTTGATTTTAGTACTTATTTAAACTTTATTTGTAGTACATTCTCAAAATATTATATATATATATATATGTATATATATATATATATATGTATATATATATATATATATATCATTTTGACTTGTATACGACGTGTGTGTGATACTTTTTTCCAATTATAACAGGTTTAAATATAAGCTTCATATAAATATAATAATATATATATATAAATATTATATATATATATATAAATATATATATATATATATATATATATATATATATATATAACAATCTGATCCGGTTTTCCTAAATAACCGGATCAGATTGTGTGCTTTGCATACACCAAATTGGCACTAAGTACATTTTCTGATCCGATTTTCCTAAAAAATCGGATCAGAAAGCATTTACTGATCCGGTTTAGGACCGGATCAGTAAATAATTGATATCGACTGCGAGCCCACCTGATGCGGCCCAAAACCGCAGCAGTAAGCCCGGTTTTGACCGCATCAGATGGGCTTTTTTCCACTACTGTGCTAGTCGTCTAGACATAGCTTTTGGTGTTGGTTTGTTTGCTAGATTTCAAGCTAATCCCAAGGAGTCTCATCTAACTGCCGTAAAGAGAATTCTTAGATATCTTAAAGGAACAGATGATCTTGGACTTTTCTATCCAAGAAGTGATACATTTGAGTTAAGAGGATATGCTGATGCTGATTATGCTGGGGATCTTGTAAATAGGAAAAGCACCTCAGGTATGGTTCAATTTCTTAGTCATAGTTTAGTTTCTTGGAGCACCAAGAAACAAAACACAGTTGCTTTATCCACTGCTGAAGCAGAATATGTAGTTGTTGCTGCATGTTGCTCTCAAATGCTTTGGATAAAACAACAACTTTGTAACTATGGAATAATCTTTATTTGTGTTCCTATTTATTGTCATAATACTAGTGCCATTAGTATTTCAAAAGATCCAGTGCATCATTCAAGAGTTAGGCATATACATATCAGACATCACTTTCTAAAAGAAAATGTGGAAAAAGGTTTGATTAAACTTGAGTTTTGTCAAACTGAAAATCAGATTGCTGATATACTAACTAAGCCTCTACAAAGAGATAGATATGAAAAATTAAGGCTTGAGTTAGGTTTAATAAAACTTAAGTAATTGTTCCTATTCCAATCCCCCATGTCTGAATTGATTTATCTTACTCTATGTGATATTAAGTGACTGTGACTAATTGCCTAAGACCATTGCAAATTAAGATGTTAACAAACATATACATGGATTCAAAGGAATAAAGCAACTCACAAATGTCCCATAATACTCCCCTTATTGTTCCTAAGTTAAAGAAACATGCATGATATGAAGAATGTTGACATTTAGCATAAGTTGTTCCTATAGCACAAGTTCCTTAGAATTTATTTCCTTTCCATAAAATAAAAAGTCCATAAAAATCAAAAATCCAAAAATCCCAAAAATATATCAGATTTAATCAAGTCATGATTCCCTTTTATCTTTTCTTTTATTTTTATCTTTTATTTTTGATTTTATCCTTTTAATTTTTACGTGTATAACTCCTCATTTACTGTTACATGCATCTTCTTCTTCCTTCCATCCCAAACCGTGTTCCTTAAACGCTTCACTTTCACCATTATTCATCTCCTTCACACCTCTTCGCACGCCATAAAACCTCATATTCTTTTCACCAAATGGCAAAACCTCACTCAATTCACCTTTTCCAAAAACAAAAACTCCCAAAATTTCTCAAATGGAAAACCCCTCTTCTCCATCCAAAACCCTAGAAATCGAAAAATCTCAAGAAACAACAATGGCGGTAGAAGAGCAAAAATTGGAGTCACCTAGGAGAAGTGTGAGAAGAAGAAAACTAATTGGGGAAGACGATGATGAAGAATCCCCGGAACAAGTAAAGGGGGAAGAAGAAGTTACACCTGTTCCTACCAAAGGAACTGCTGCTTCTTCCTCTAAGAAATGAGTGGAAATAAGTGATTCAAGGTATGTCTTAGGATTTTGTGTTGATTTAGAGTGGGCCAAGAAAGTGAGATTCAATGAATTAACCGACATACTAAAGGAACAGGGTATGGAATACCTGTTTGAAACCGCATTTAACAATGCCTTAGTTCCTTTATCTATGGATGAATTTTGTGCAAACTTCATCAAAACTGATGGAGTATGTACTACTGAAGTTAGGGGGAAGAAAATAAAGTTTTCTCAGAAACCTTAGCCAAAATATGGGAAGTTCCTTGCAAAGGAACAGATCTGTATTTTAAGAGGAAACTTTATTTTGGGGGAACTGCTGGCCAAAACAAAATAAATCACAATCTTCTTTCTCCTGTCCACAAAATACTGTTTAATCTTGTTTGGAGAGCACTCATTCCTCGAACTGAAAAGAGGAATGAGGTGGGTCTCTTAGATATGTGTTACATGTTTTGCCTTGACCACCACATTCAAATAAACTTTCCTTCTCTCTTTATCCAACATATAACTCATTGCATTGAAAACCATTGCGTTGTTGGCTATGGTGCATTGATCACCTTTCTTTTTTCTCACTTTAAAGTGAAGACTACTGGTTGGCCTACCTTGGGAATAAAACAAGGAAATGTTCTCAATGAAAAGACTTTGTATGGTTTGGACCTCTCTGTCCAAGAGGGAATGTTAACTCAAGGGAGCATTGCTACTAGTTCCTCTCAAAAGAGAAAACTGCCCAAGGCAGTGGAAGAGGAACCAGTGGAAGTCATACTAGAGGAACAAGTTCCTGCCCCCACAGAACCAAAGGAACAGAAACCCAAGAGGCGCAAAATTGTTGCCAAAAAGCCTTCCCCTTCTGTTCCTAAAAAGGTGACACGAAGCACTAGATTGAAAATTGCTAAAACTGTCCCTGTTCCTTCAAATAAGGACTCTCCTTAAGTCCTATCTGATGCAGAGGAACAGGGTCACAACTCACCTAAGGAACCAACTCTTCCATCCTCACCAAAAATACCAGTAACCCTCACCACCATTCCTTCCATCTCTCCCTCATCCTTCTCTGTTCCTTCCAGCTTTAAACAGTTGAAGGTTAAGATGAACGAACCAAACCCTTTCCCCTCTACATCTACTGACCTTCCACCACAACCACCTTTTCTTTCTTCCATTTACACCACCACCTCACCTTCTGTTTCTCTCACAGGATCAACAGGTCCTTCACAAGAAAACAACCCAGTTCCTCCACCTAAACCATCTTCTGTCTCTAGTTCTAAGGGAAAGGAACAAGTTCCTTCAGATGAATTTGGCTGGGTTAATGAAGTATGTCTCCGTGCTCAACATATGATTAAGTTTTACAATCATCTTCACTGGACTTTAGATGCTAAAACTGATAAAATGATGGGTTTAATGAAAGTCCTTAGTGATACAGTGATTGAACAACAAAAGAACATGGAGATGATGGCCCAAGCCATTAATAGATTGAAGCAGCAACTTGATGGGCAACATGGTGAGGTGATGAAGAAACTGGAAGAAGTGGTTGAGGAAGAAGTCATTGAGGAACACCATTCCCTTTCCCTTCCAACTATCTAGTTCTTGTTTCTCTTAAAGGAACAAGACTTCTTAGCTTTTGTTTCTTTTCTTTTCTTCTTTTTCTCTTTTTTACTTAAATGGAACAAGTGCTATAAATAGATGACTTTTGCTATATTTGTCTTCGTTTATGATTTATGTGCATAAATTCTTACTTGGAATGGCTAGTATTATGTGATTGATGTTTGAGCAAGTCTAACCTTTTGCATTCCTACCTTAACCATTTTTGGTGCTTGTTAATGGTCTCAAGGTCTTATACATATCAGTCTTCTCAAAATCACCAAGAGTTTGATCTTTTTGACGATGACAAAGGGGGAAAAGATAAGGAACAAACTAAGTTGAAAAAAATAAAACCAAAATGAAAAAATGAAAATTTTAAATCTGCCTTAATTATTTTATATAAATAATTATTTTATCTTTTTCATTCTCTTATGTTATTTGTTGTTTTCCTTAGTTTGTAACTTTGTTGTCATCATCAAAAAGGGGGAAATTGTTGAACCCTAGTTTTGATGATGACAAAGGAACAAAGATGCAAACTAAGTATTGGACTAACAAGTTGTTTAAGTGAATGAATTTCAAGGTATCAATGTAAGGAACAAAGAGAATACTAAGTCAAGGAAGAAATCAAGATTGGATTTTGAAGACTAAGTGAAGATGTTTCATAATTTGGTATTGGAGCAGCATTGGAGCAAAAAGACTAAAGCGAGGCTTTTTGTTTCTAGTTCCAATGTAAAGGAACGAGTAAAAATAGTAAGGAACTATGACAATTTAGAATGAGAATGAGTGTTTGTTCCTTTGTAAGGAACAGACGCACTGGCGCTGAACTAATAAGTTAAAGGAACTAACTGTTAAAAGGAACTAGACTTAGGATGAAGCATTACAACGGTTTATTTATGTCAGTTGAGTAAATAATGCCTAGATTCTAGGTAACCGTTTTATTTAAGGAAAAATCTAATTTTAAGGAAAATCTTTTTAAGGAAAAGATTTTATTTTTCTAAAGATAATAAAAATCCTTTTCGGTTTTTATGAAAATATTTTAAAGATAATATTTTTTGTAAAAGGATTTTATTTTGGTATTAATAATTAAAATGTTTTAATTAAATCAGATTTTCGAATTAATACTTAAAGTAGTTGCTAAATTTAAGGGAGCAGTAACTTAATTCTCTCCCACGTTTAACAGTGATCATGGAGATCATGGGATGATTGAGAAACGTGCTCCTAAGGGTAAGGAACATCATGGGATAATGTTTATACCACTAACACATGTTTTAAATCCCACGTTCTAAGTTATTACCACTATAAATACTAATGTCTAATTAAGTTCCAATGTGTGTCTGACCAAGGGAATTAGTGAGTTTAACTAAATAAAGTGTCAGTGCCTTCATTCTCTCATAAAAGCCATTTGTTCTTTGCCTTCTTACTCTAATTCCACTAAGCTTATTTGATCCATTGTATTTTGGTTTTTGGGGTAAGGGGACTTTGAGTGAAGTTCTGTAAGAGAGAAGCTTTGAGTAAAGCAAGTTAAAGTGAGAAAACTTCAAGTGAAGTTGAGAGGAACAACTGTTAAGGGAACAGTTGTTCAGGAACTTGAGTTTAGGAACTCAAGGTGTGGCCCGTGAGTAGAATTAGGTTGTAACAAAGTTATTTGGCCTAATTAGTGAAAGAGTTGAGTTTAAAATCCCTAGTGGTCGAGGTTGTTTCTTCTTGATGGGCCCAAGAAGTTTTTCCTCGTAAAAATCCCTTGTGTTCCTTTAGCTTGTTTCTTTGTTTAAGTTTAAAATTCCGCAAAAAGTTACGTTTATTTCTACACATACAATTCACCCCCCCCCCTCTTGTATTGTTCCTAGTGAAATAACACCGAGAGATTCAGTTCAAGGCTAAGTTAGTGTCTGGGTGGATCACTAAGCGGAGGAAAGTAGTAGGTACAATGAAGAAGAAAATCTACGGCGGAGAAACGCCATCCGATTCTCAGGCTGCACCGGAAGCATCATCTGAACCCTCCAGATTACCATTTCAGATATGGAAAACTATTAAACCTGAAGAGTGGGAAGCATTTGTTGCCAAAAAAACTACCCCACAAGCTATTGTAAGAATATTTTATTAATATTTACTACACTTAGCTCTAGTATTATTGTATAACACCGTACCAAACCTTTGTTTGTAATTGTGTGTTTTAGGCAAGACATGAGAAAAGTAGCGCGAGTGCAAAAGCTAGGAAGTATTATCATCATTTGGGTGCTCATTCGTACAATGATGTGAGAGAGAAGTGGATGTTCGCCCATTACCCCACAATGGGGTCGACAATGGCAACGGGGACTAGCTCTATGACCACAGTTACACAGGCTCGGCAACCAGATAGAGTCCTCGATTGGTGGTGTTCAATGCATGGGGTTGATGCAAAGGGAAACAGAGTCTTGCCTGATCCCGTTACAGATTAGATAGCCAACGCCATTGAATACGAGACTGCTATGATTTTTTATGCTACTTCTTGTACACTCATTCTGAATACATTAGTTGGGATAGTGTGCATTACACTAACGCTACAAATGATTGGGTTACTAACCGGATTTTCGATGGATCATTCTCGGATCCCCTACTTTCCATTGATGAATTCAGTATGTAAAATGTTGCAGTACTTTTCACTTTTCAGATAGAACACTTCTTCTTGACCTTTTTTATCGGTGTTGGTGAAGAGATAGATGATGAATCAGAGGAAAATTATAATTACGTTGGGATTGTTTCAGGCAAAAAGCGTTGAGAAATACCGCTTTTAAAATTAAATAATTAATTTTTGAATCAATGCTACATATGTCTTGTGTTAACAACTCCTTTTAAACTTGTATCACCTCTTATAGGGCATTGATTGTAAGTTCCATTATCTTCAACTCTTATTCTTCTTTAGACCTTTCTTCTGGCCTTATTCAATCCAAATTCTGATTTATGTGTTGCAGTGGAGGATATGAGGCGAATACAGAATACTCTGGGTACAGTCCTACATCTCCAGTTATCCAGTAGTTCTGGGAGGTGGTTCAGGCATTTAGCAAGGAAGATAAAGCACGTGTACTACAGTTTGTTACCGGCACATCAAAGGTATCTTTTCTCAGAATTCGAGTAATAGTTCATTCTTTGATTTAAGCAAAGTCTGCCAAGTGTATATGATATTTGGGGTGAATGCAGTGAATTTGGCAATCAACGATGGCAGAATCATCCAAAGTTTTTCAGTTCAAAAGGCTGTTTCTCTGAATGACACTGAACTTAATCTGAGCCGCATGACTATCTTGGCAGTTGCTGCTTCGCCGAATCACAACAATAGTGGAAAAAAAAGCTTGTGTACAGTATACTCACATTGCATACTTTTTGTTCAATGCACTTTTTTACTTCATTAACTTTTATTCTTTCTTTCCTTGGAACTTGGAAACTCTTTTGCACTTCATTTAAGCTGACCATATTACTTGGTGGAATGATTCTTCATGTTTATGTATCTAATTATTATGCTTCAATTGAGCATAATATGCTTAATAAAATGAGTATTGATATATACTATTGATTTTGTATCGATTAATAATGAAAAAATGAAAAAATGAAAAAAAAAAAAAATTGTTTTTGGGGTGGTCAACTGCTCCCGTTTTGGTCAAAATCGGAGCAGTTAACTTCATTAACTGCTCCAATTTTCACCGAAAACCGAATAGGTAAATGATTAACTGATCCGGTTTAGGACCGGATCGGTTAATCATTGCTAACCGCTGCTAGCCCACCCCATCCGGACCAAAACCGGAAGGGTAAGTTCAGTTTTGACCAGATCGGATGGGCTTTTTTCCACTAGTGCTTGAGCCTGTTGATTTTGTTTCCCCATTCTTCAAGGGGCAGCATACAAGCTCACTTATTGGGATATGATCCACCTTATGCCCGACCCCACTCAGTGGCCTGAGTTCAACCTCCCTCACATTGCTCCCCCTGATATCAAGAGAGCACCTGGCAAACCTATAAAGCAAAGGAGGAGAGGGCCTAATGAAGCTAAGAAAGGGAAGAGGCACAGCTTAGTGAGGTGCAAAAAATGCAAAGAAGTGGGCCATAATTCCAGGATTTGTGGAACTGATAAAGGAAAAGGGAAAGGCACCAAGAGAAAAGGCAGATGTAGCTTCCACAAGCCAAGCACCACCTAAGAAGGTCAAGAAGACTTCAAAGGCAGATGGAGCTTCCACCAGTCAAGCACCACCTAAGAGGGCCAAAAAGTGAATATTGTCCTTTTGCACAGTTTTTTGGGGTTAGAATTTGACAATATAACTTTTTGTATAGCACTCATTACATATGCAAGCAAACCAAAACATTAATTTTCTGTGCATTAAATTGCAAATAGGATTACAATGATAGAGGCCATACTACTTTTGTAAAGCAAATAGGTGGCAATTAGCTTTTTGAACCAAACATTACAACTATGTGCTTCACTTGAAGATTACAAATATCAGCAACAAAAACATGATTAGCCATATTTTAATTGTTGTTGTCATTAATTTTTGTTGTTGTTTTACTTTCTTCCTAAGTTGCTTCACTTCTTCTCTCAACTGGCTGCTTAGTGCACTGTCCTCTTCCTCTTCATATCTGCTTCCTCTATTCTGTCCTGACATAAGTCTGCTTCCCCTGCTCATATATTCTTGCTGGGTGTTGTAATTATGCTCAAATGTCCCTTTGCACCATTTGAAGTTTTTGCAATCATCGCACTTACAGTATAGCTTGCTTGGATTTGTTGTTGTCTCTGAACTTCGAATGCTAAATCTTCTTCTACAACTACAGTAAGAGTTAGGGACCTTAACATATGGAAATTCATGAGAAGAGGATGAGCTTTTAGTATGTGAACTCATTATACTAAAGTGAAGCAATTGCTGTTAAAAAAAGGGAATGTTAAACAGTCAAAAAACTTGTTGTATTTATAAGCTAAAACCCAACGGGTAGTTTTTTAAATCTGAAAAAATAGCCGTTGAGCATGAAGGGGTATATGATGAAATAAGTTTATAGGAAAGGTTATATGGTGCATTAAGTTTTCAACTAACGCCGACTTAACGGCCGTTAACGAAAAGGGTAAGTGGTGAACAATTTTGAAAAGTCAGGGGTATATGGTGAATATTCGAAACATTGAGGGTATATTGTGAATTTCGTGATTTTCAGGCCAGAGTCCCTTCTTAAAAGTTGTATATCTCAAAAAGTTATTAAATTTTGGCACATAAAAGTCACTCTATTCCTAGTTGTAATAGGTACCTTTTATTAAGTAAATTATTTGTTGTAAAAGCATTTATTTATGGGTTTTTCTAACCTATACCACAAGGCATACGTTAAGAGCATTAAAATTCATATATAAGATATTATTATACAAAAAGTTTTCTTAAATTAAAAATCTTACTTGATTCTCTCTAACTTCAATATCTAATTTTATTTATCATCTTTTTTTTTCATGAAATCTTGAAATTCTTGACCTATGTTTGTAGCATAGGTTAGAAAAGTCCTTTTTTATATATGGGGAAAATATATATTATATCAATTAAAAATAGGCAAATATTTACTATTAGGCAAGTAAGTCATTGTTGACAAGTAGAATTTGGGGGTACATCAGTGTTGACGAGTGGAACACGTGTTCACTGGAAAATTAATTTCCAAGGCAAACATAATTGTAAAATTTCCTTTATTTGATTTCTCGCAAGAACAATCAAGAAGAAAAGGAAATTTAAAATTGAGTGAATATGATGGGGAAAGAATTAAAAAAGGAAAAAAAAAAAAAAGTTATATTAATTTATTTCAAAAGAAATGTATCTTCCATCTTAAAAGAAATATTTTCATACAATTGGGAAATTATGTTTCACTCTCTACCTACCTATGAAAATGGAAAAACCAGTTTTTCCTAGAAAACATTTCCCTTCCCATCAATCTATCTCCAACATTTGTCAAAATTCTCACCCACCAATTTCGGCCCCTGGCTGTCTTGGTTCTCAATGATGGAAAATGTGCCATGTATCATCATGTATGGCAAATGCTACAAACCAATTTCTTTACTTTTTTAAAAAAAGAAAAATCAAATTAGTGAAAGTGATTGAAAAATGCACAAATCACACAATACACCGAACAAAGCACGTAAATTCAGCAGTAAGATATTCGGAAGCCATCGGCCCATCACATCATAAAACGCACAATTTGCTTAGTTAACTTCCACTAGAACAAGTTACTTACTCGCATGTAGCAAACAATCTCCAATGGCCAAATGCAGCAAAAGCTTAAGAATTCCCTTATTAAAGTGAACCTGTTAAAACATCTTACAATCAATTCTATTAAAACATTTTTTCAGTTCAACTTTTCTCTTAAGTGATCCAAAATTTAGGAAAGAAAATTAACTGCAGTTTTTCAATTATTATGTTAGTGTCAAAAGAAAAGTCCACCTATAAATTTGAAGTTGCTTTTCTAAATTGAAAGAAAGGGAAAAAAATGACTAAGAACCTGTTCTCTTCGGCATAAAGCAACTAAACTGAATTGAATTGAACAGAATTGGTTGCGGCGGAATCGAATTGAATCGGGATCGAATGGGCCGAATGACATAACCGAACTTAACCGAATTGAATCGAATCGAACCGAATTAAATTATAACTAATAGTAATGATAATAATTTAGGAATTGAACTGAACTAAACTGAACTGAACTGAACTGATTACAACTAGACTGAACTGAAAATAAGTTGGGGAGAACAGGCCCTAACACATATGGGTTAATTCCTCTATTGTCAATCTTTTAAAGGATTAAACTTATCTAAATTTGTATGTCGCCAGATGTTGACAATCAATCCCAATGATGAAGAGCACGAATTTCATGTTTCAACTACATACTCTACAATGAATTCATTTGGCTTAATGTTAGAAATATGTAAGAACCAGATTTTTAAGTACGTAAATTTTTAATTAGGGTAAACCAATTTTAGTTGCTAGAGTTTGATGTCACAAGTTTGACATTCTTAACTAGGTATATTTATTAAAAAACAATGTAGATATGTCATTTAGATGTAAGATAACTTATGTACTAAATTCTTGTATTTTGTAAGTGGATAACAAGAAGAAGAAAATAAAACAAAATGAAGCTCGAAATTTCCCTATCAAAAAAATATATATTTTATTTTGCCTCGACTTGGGCCTTGTTCTTTTGGACTTGTTTTCAGCAAAAATAAGTAAAAATAAGTTCAGTTCAGCAAAAATAAGTAAAAATAAGTTCAGTTTAGCAAAAATAAGTTCAGTCTTGTCTAATGTTGTAATTATTATTTTTGTTTTCAATATTACTATTAATATTGTTAATATTATTAATATTATAATTATAATAACGATGAATTTGTATTTTTTATTTTTTTTATTTTTTTATTTTTTTATTTTTTTATTTTTTAAATTTTTCATTTTTTTATTTTTTATTTTTATTTTATTTTTATTATTAAGTATTTATTATTTATTATTATTATTATTATTATTATTATTATTATTATTATTATTTATTATTATTTATTATTATTTATTATTTATTTATTATTTATTTATTATTATTATTATTTATTATTATTTATTATTATTTATTATTTATTTATTATTTATTATTATTATATTATTATTATTTATTTTTTTTGTTATTATTATTACTTTTTATTTTTTATTTATTTTTTATTATTATTATTTATTATTTATTATAATAAAATAATAATAATAAGTATTGATAATATTATGTTAATACAGTTTCGTTCAGTAAAAATAAGTTCAGTTCAGCAAAAATAAGTTCAGTTCAGTTCAATTAAGTTCATTTAAGCCAAAATAAGTTCAAAAGAACAGGGCCTTGGTCCACGTTGATAATGAACTAATAATCTTATATCACAAGTGCTTAATACAATATGATGTATCTAAAGCACGGCAAGGTCATTTTTTTCCATGTTGTCTACGACTATACCTTGAACACTATTTCGGTTGACAATGAAACAACTTTTTAATAAATTATTTTATCTACTCCCATTTAATTGTAACACTTAACACTTTCAGTTTTGACACTATTCACAATCACTTATATAACTAACTTTTGTGTTTCGTTTGTATGGCAAAATATAGTCATGTAGGATGTTGTTGGGAGAATGAGAGAGTGGAAGGGTGGTAAGGCCTTTCATCTTCTACCCCGCAAGTTGTGGGTTCGATTCTCATTAGGGGGGTTTGGGGGGCTTTGGGGTAGATTGTATTTAGGGGCTCTGTGAGAGGGCATTAATGTAATTTATCTTACCAAATTTTTTTTAAAAAAAAAAAGGATGTTGGATTCGTCTCAATGTCTACTTTATTAATATCTAATTTTTATAATTTTACCAAAACTTAACTAAATATATTAATAGTGTAAATTGTGCATGGATAAGCGTAAAACTGCAAGTGTTGCAATTAAATGGGAGTGGAAGAAGTATAATATAAAGTGAAATACTTAGCTTGTTCTTGAGTCTTGACTATCATTTTATTATCCCTTCTTTAAATATCTACCTTTTAAAAATAAAATTTTATTTAATGCCTTTGAGAAACCATTTTACTACTTTCTAGTTGAATTCTTGTGTTCCCATACATCCATCTCAACATGAGCAACTCTACTACCCTAATCTTCCTGAAACAATCCTTCTTAAATTTCCAACACCAACATAATAACGATGGTCCATTAGTCATTTAATAGAATTTTTTTTTTAACTTAGATGTATATTATGATCACACAATATCCAAATTACTCCTCTCCGTTGAGTCATTCTCAATCTCACTGTATCCTACAAGTCACATCTTAGTCAATAATTTCATTCCCTTCTAAAATTGAATCAAAGTAATTAAAAAACTCATTTATAGGCAGCATGCATAATGTATTAATAAAGTTATTGCCTACATAGTGAAAGGTGTCTGATTTGAGCTCGATTTTGGTAAATTGTTCATACCATCCATATTTTATATCAAACTTGGGGTTATAAAACCTCAACGAAATGCTCGTTCCGAAGTCTATTCATTCGTGTAGATCATAGAGTGATTTTTTATATTATTGAACCTCATGAGCTCGATTTTTTATCCTTTTAGACTTGTTTGGCTATCAAATTGTGAACCCTTTAAATTCAACATATATAAAATAGATTAATGGTTTGAAACCAGGTAACCTCCGTGCACTCAACTTATAACACTTAAATTCGATCATCTAAGGTGAAAGCACGTAACCATTATCACCAAATAGGGAGCTAGGGGAGAAACATTCTTTAGTGTTTACAATAAGAAATGAGCACCATACGTAGAATAAGAATCCATAAATTATATACAAGCATCATTACCAATTTACCATCATGATCAATAAAAACTACTAGTCAGTAAAGTTCTCATTTCTGTTGCCAAAAAAATAGTTCTTGTTTTAAGTAAGAAAATTTATCGAATTCAGGATAACTCGCCAAACAAAAATATCTATAGATTAAACAAAAAAGATGAAGCGAAGTCACAATCAATTTCACCGAACCAACAGCCGTGAAGATTGAATCATAGCTAATTCCAAGATACAAGTAGAATTTATATATGAACAATATTTCTGTTTGAATAGAAAATAAGCACAATAATGTCATGCACTATTATGGACCACGTTCCCTTCAATTTTAGAACCTACTTGGCGTACTTGCTACTTTAGTCGGGTGTCCGACATGGCTGTATAATAAATCCACAATGAAACTAATGGTACATTACAAGAAAGATTCAGAATCCATATGATATAGTACTTGAAACAGAATTTAGATTTTATGTACAACAGGAAGATCCTTTATAGAATATATAATTGGATCGGATCAAGCTCAAAGAGTACAAAATATAAGCAAAATACTATTTACGGTCTGATTCCATAAACACACAACATAACAGGGTCTTGCGGAGGAACCCTTTAAAGACCTTCATGGTAACCACCAATGGTAATATGAGCCCGAGTTACGGGAGCACCCCTCATTACAGTAATGGCTTCGTTTAGCTTTGTGGCACGGCGCACCGCTTGCTTCAATCTCTGGAATCAAAATAGTTTACATCAATGCACCTAAAATCAGTACTCTGATCTCAGAAATGGTACAAACATGAAACATCAAGAAGAAACAGTGATTATTAAGCAATGGATTAACAAGAGCAAGGATATCCACTCCACAGATATCTAACTACCTAACAGTGATTCTTTTGGGTTGAACTGAACTAACTGAAACGAGCTGAGGTAAAAGAGAGGAAAATAGCTGAGCAAACTGAAACGCGATTAACTGAACTGAAAGGCTTAAATGTTCTTTACCAAGGGTAACATTAGGGGTATCGTCATTCGTCACATATTTCTAATCAAAGTTGCATTTGTGTCAAAAAGTAGGATTCAATATTGTATTAATTGACTTACATTTTTGGACAATTTCAACTTCACTCTTCATTTTACCTCAATTACTCGTGTCGGCCCCTTTGACATGCATCACTTCAACACTTTTAATCCTAGAGTCCAACACTTGGTCTAGGATTCTCTCCGATCAACATAGATTAGGAAACAATTCTCAATCCAGAGTAGTTCTTAGATCACATGTGCATAAAAGTGAAAATTCACATGCAAATCATAAATAGCAAATACTATTTCTCAGATCAATTTCACATAAGCTGCCCACAATAACAAACTACCAGCATAAACTATATAAAAGCACAATCTTTCGAAAATTAAAAAAATCCAAAACTTGAAATTCAGCAAACATAATAAAGTACAAAGATCAAGAAAAAAAACCTTCTCATGTGTATAAAATTGGAAGTGAAGCTCCTTCTTCTTCGGATCGTTGCAATTTTCCTTATGACGGTTACCTAAAACAATAAGAGAAACAGTAGCAGCAGCAAAACCAAAGGAGAAAAGAGCACCAATTCCAGTCATTGCCCATTTCCAAACATTCAAACCTTCATTATTATCATCATCATCCCAATTTCCAGAAACTTCCTCCATGATTGAATTCTTTGAGATCTTCTCTTCTTTGTTGATGGGTTGCTCTGTTTCCTTTTCTTTTTCCTCAAATTTGTAAGTACCCACATCAATTTGAGGCAAAATTCCCCTGTTTAAAGACTTGGGTGAGTCCATTTTCATGTCGACAAATTCATTTTCCTTCAACTTTTTGAAGAAAACTTGGGAAACACTTTCCTGATGATCAGCTTCTTTGATCTGCTGAACATCAGATTTTGGTGTTTCAATTGGTAACTTTTCTGGGATTTTCTCAATCTTTTGATCAAACTGAATTGGCACAGGAATTGGCTCAGAAATCTTCTGAAAATAGTTCACATCAATTAAAGTTGTAGTATGTGGAATTGATTTCGGGGAGAAGAGGTTATTTCCACCATCTTCATGAAGATCAATTAATCCTTCATCAGAAAGAAGATCCCACTCCTCAAGATCCATTTTTTTAAGAGAAAAATGAGCTAAGAAAGATGGAGAAATGATTTGATCATATAAAGACTTTAGGTGAAGAGAATTTTAAGGGGTTTTTGAAGGTTTGATTATAAGAGTAATAATCTGATGAAAGGAGGTGGGCTTTCTCATTGGAGTGTAGTGTGGAGTTCAACTGTTACAAGGCTACTCCATGGGGTGAGAGAGTGGACCTTTCTGTTAACTTCTTTTGCTTTTAACCCCGTTTGTGTAGGAGAAGATTCAATTCCATCAACATCAAGTACTCGCTGGGAAGCTTATGCTTATCCTGCTCAAAAGATCGGCACTCTGAAGTGGTCCAATAGGGAGCGGAGACTATACGTCCCATTGAAACCTGTTATTTTGGACGGTGAAAAATTGAACTGAACTAAACTAATAATAATAATAATAATAATAATAATAATACAAAAACAATTATAATAGTAATATTAAAAACAAAAATAAGAATTAAAACATTGAACTGAATTGAACTAAAGTGAGCTAAACACGAATATAAGTCTAAAAGAACAAGGCTTGAATGTTTCATCTTTCGTGAAATTATTCGAGCTCTGTTCATTTCACTTGATTTTTTAGTACTAAAAGAAAAATGTTACTTGTTGTGATTAGAATTGGTTTTTATTGATTGAAACAAACTTTTTGTTGATTGATAGTGTTTTTTTCTTGTTATTGTTTATTGATTTTTGCTAATTGAAATAGTTTTTTTAAATTAAAACTACTCTTTGCTTATTTAATTGTTTTTCGCTAATTAAAATTGATTTGGTTACGGAATATTACTTTTTCGATTTGAAGTTAATAGGGTCTTGACATTTGATAGATTTGCCGATATTTACTCCTAATCTTTTCTTCCCTCTATAGTCTATACCCAAATAAGATCCTACGTTCCTTTCAGTTAGTACACAAGTACATATGTCATATTTATCCCTACAAAAAATTTAATCCACTAAATTCATTTGATATAAATAGGGTTGCTAATTGAGTTAAGCAGCTCATGAGAAGCTCAAATTCGACTCGATCAAAACTCGGTCAATACTCGACTTGAGCTCGAACTCGAGTACTCAACTCGATACTTTAGCAAGTCGAGTTAAGTTGGCTGGACTCGAGCTCGAAGTCGTCAATACATTATTATCGAGTCGAGTTGAGTTAGCCCAAACTCAGCTCGATAAGCTTGTGAGTTGCTTGATATATTTTTAATCATTATATACTTCCTCTATTTATTATTACGTGACTTACTTCTCTTATTTAGAATTGCCACAATAAGTGAATACTGAGTTCTCCTAATGGCAAAAAAGAGTTCCTCTTTTTTATAAAATTGCCCTTAATAAGTTGCTCTTTCTTTTATATTATTGCTCCCTAACTTTTCTCTCTAAGTATGTCAAAAATTGTGTCATTTTTGTCTCAATCACTTAATAAAAACGGTTTAAACATATTACAATATTTCAAATGTCATCTATATCTCAAAAACTGATTATTTGTAAGTAACTTGAAATGACTATCAAAATTAAGAGCATTACATTAAATACATAAGCTAATACATTAGTAAAAATTATAGGAAACTTTATTGCAAATAATTTAGGGGAAGTAATCAGGTATTTTTTTTTTTTTGGTGAAACATCAAGTATATCAGCTCGCAAGCAACTCGAACTAGACTCGAAACCTTAACGAGTCGATTCAAGCTAGAGAATTTCAAGCTCGACAAAAAATAGCTCGATTTTATACCTTAATGAGTCGAGTCAAGCATATGTCAGCTCGTGACTGAATCGCTCAATAAGCACCTCCCATATATGGACCATTCACTAGTAGAATAATTGCTTATTGCTGCGGTGATATTGCTGCGGTTTTACCTATACGCAGCAATATATCACGTAAAAAGAAAAGGTAAAATATAAAATAAAGATATTGCTGCGGTTTCGGCCAAAAACCGTAGCAATATGATTTCACCGGGAAATTTTTGAAAAAAGTTGACTTTTTGACCAGTTATATTGTTGCGGTTTCTGGCAATAACCGCAGCAATATATTAAAATAATATTTTAATATATTGCTGCGGTTTTTGGGAAACCGCAGCAATATCCAATTGGCCATTTTATTTCAAAAAAAAGAGGCGCTAGGGTTGAGAAATAAATGGGCGTCCTTATTTCAGCCGTTTTCACTCCTTTCTCTCTCCTCCTTCATCCTCCCTCTTCATAAGTCATTACCGCCTCTCATGGCCTCCCCCATCCCTTCTCTCTCTCCACTACAGATCTGACCTCTCTCATCCTCCCCCATCCTCTCTCTCTCTCTCTCTCTCCACGACAGAACAAACCTCCTCTCATCCTTCCGTCTCTCAGATCTGACCTCTATCATCGCTGCAATTCGCGTCGCTGAGAAGCAACGAAGACCTTCGCTCGGCTGCTCGACTCGAGTTCTCCTTCGCTCGTTCAGTTCGTCGGCCGCTCGACTCAAGTACTCCTTCGCTCGTTCAGTTCGTCGGCCTCTCGAGTTCTCCTTCGCTCGTTCGCTTCTTCTGTTCGTCGGCCGTTCGAGTTCTTCGTCGAGTTCGCTCTGATGTTCGTGGGATTCTCGCCTCTCTCTCCTCGTCGACAATGTCGAATTCGCGTCGCTGGGATTCTGGTTTTAGATTTTTTAGTTTTGATTTGTTTTTTAATTTTTTTTTTATATAGGTTTTATTTTTAGATCTGATGTTAGTGTATACTTTTTTGTATTTTTTTACTTTTATGTTTTGGAATGAATGTGATGTCTGGTTTTTTCTTATGTTAGTTTCAACTTTTGGAATAAAATTTTCTTAGATGAATATACATGAATGTGATGTCTGGTTTTATTTTCGTTTTTGGACTGAATGGATCTAATGCAGGGAGTATTTTGTGTTTGTGAATAGTTTGATCCCTCAAACTTTTGAATAATTTGCAAAAAAAATAAAAACAATACATATTGCTGCGGTTTCTGTCAAAAACCACAGCAATATGTTTGTTTTTTATTAAAAAATTCAATGTATTGTTGCGGTTTGCACTAGAAACCGCAGCAATACATTGTATTTTTTTAATAAAAAATAACCATATTGCTGCGGTTTTTGACAGAAACCACAGCAGTATCGTGACATATTGCTGCGGTTAAAAACCGCAGCAATAGGTTAATTACCTATTGCTGCGCCCTTAATTGTTGCGCGGTCAAAACCGCCGCAATAGGCCACTTAATGACCGCAGCAATAAGCATTTATTCTACTAGTGATTTCACTAAGACTCTGTTCTTTTGAGCTTAATCTCAGTTTAGTACTCAACAGTTTAATTTAGTTTAGTTTAATTCAGTTTAGCGCAGTTCATTTCAGTTCCATGTGACCTAATCTAGTTGTATTATGTAATACTAGCAATTTATGCACGCGATGCGTGCCTCATTTTTTTAAAACATAAATTCTAGCTTTTGGGCTAAGATTAAAATTTGAACATTAGACATACTTGTTTTTTGGCTAGCTAAATTTCGTTGGTTAAGCCTATATCACTTAACCAATTAACCCGTCTTTTATCTTTTATTTTATGGTCTTTTAACCAGGTACCCCTGAGGTTTCTCAATATTCACCTGGTACCCTCGTGTTTTTCCAAAATTCACCAGGTGCCCCTGTGGTTTGAAAAAAGTGCTGACGTAACCCTGACGTCAAGTGTCCGTTACAAACTTAATTCACAATTTACCCCTGAGGTTTATAGTTTTGCACACTTTTAAAAAAAACTTAGCCGTTTGTTTCTCTCCTCTTTTTCTTATATAAGTGATACTTATACTCTAATTTCCTTCACCCTCTCTTCTTGTTTTCTCAATTAACACCTTCTTTACCATTTTTTTAGGGCCATGAGTTTACAATCACACAATTCGTCTTCTTCATATGAATCCTCATACATAAGAGTTCCAAACGGAACATGCAAATGTGGAAAAAGGCTTGCAATAAGAAGTTCAGAGAGCACACAAAATCCACAAAGGCTCTACTACAAGTGTGATGAATGTGATAATTTCAAGTGGTGCAAGGGAACTATTGAACAGCTACACCAAACTAGTAACAGCACTCAAAGGACCAGGGGAAGCATGGAGACTGACCAGTTTATAGATAATAGAAGTTTGAAGGAGGAGATCCAACATATGAAGAAGCTGAAACAGCAAAAGAAAGTAACCACCAAAATAGGCTTAGCTTTGTTTATGTTGCTTATATATGTAATCATGAAGTGATTAATGTAATCAAAGTTGAGCAATTACATTTGAGTTCAGTACCTTTGAAAAATATTAGCTTTACTTCACAAAACATAAGTAGGCATATAATTGTAGCCTTACAAAAAATCAACCCCAAGTGGCTAACAAAAAATGATGAAAGTTTTGATACCTAAAAACCTAACTTCATCAGTCATATTTGCACAAAAAATTATGAACCATGCATTAATCTGTCATAATTGTAGCTTCACTTTTTCTTCCCTTTCTTTACCCCTTTGGATGAGCTTGCCGTTGATGCATTATTCTTCTTTGTTCCACTTGGGCCAGCACTGGTTCCAGCACCAGAATCACCTGCTCCAGCAGTGGAAGCCTTCTTTTGCTTTGTTGTGGATCCACCCACCTCCTTGCACTTGCTGCACTTGACAATGCTATTTCTCTTCCCCTTCTTTGGATCATTTTTACCTCTTCTCCTTAGTTTGGGGGGTCTACCAGCAGCTCTTTTAATGGGTGGTGGCAAAATGTTTGGCAGATCAAATTAAGGCCATTGGGTGGGGTCTGGCATGGGGTGAATATGGCCTGAGTAGGATAATTTGTAGGCTGCCCTTTTGAAGTAGGAAGAGACAAAATCAAGAGGCTCAAGTCTATGGTGGTAAATAACCCTTAGGGCATGCTTACATGGTATACCAAAGCCTTGCCACTTCCCACATGCACAGGTTTTAGTCCTAAGGCATATTGGGAACTTCACATTCCCATCTCTCACTTCAAATTCTCCACCTCCAGCATTGATCACTTGACAAAACCTAGACTCCTTACCTCTTTCTTCCAAGATCTTGGCAGCATATGTTGTGAGTTGGTCTGCACCAATTTCAAGTGCCTTGTCAAATCTGGCCCCAACCTTCTTCATACACCAACTCCAAGCCTTTGTTAACATGAAATGAATACAAGAAATAAGTTAGTAGGCTAAATATGAATACAAGAAATGAATGCAGACAATTAGACTTATGTACCTTATAACAAAGATATCACAGGTAGATCCCTGAAGGGCTTAGTACAAGCATTGAATGATTCCACAAAATTGGTGGTGTTGTGATTACAACACACTTGTGGATTAAATGTATGCCAACTCCACTGTTCAGGCACATTAGAAAGGTATTCCACAGCAGCAGGGTCATGTTTATGGATCTTCTCCATAGATTTGTTGAAAACATAAGGGTTGTAAGCATTCGCAGCCACCCTGCATTGTGAGTTAAAACAACATTCAATTAAGTTTGAACATCATACAAATAAAGCAAACAAGATAAAAGTGCAAATACAGAGACATACCCTCATTCTCTCACTCATAAATGTCCAATCTTCTCTGTGAACTCCCGTTTGTGCAAACATAATCTTCATGTTTCTAAAAAAGTAGGACCAACTCTCCAAACTCTATGTGTCAACAATGCCATAAGCAAAGGGAAATATCTCATTATTCCCAATCTATGGCAACAGCAGTGAACATTTGTCTCTTGTAGTGCTCAGACAAGTGAGCTTCACCTATGCCAATGAGTGGCCTACACCCTCCAAGAAAACCTCTAACCATACAAGCAAATGAAATGAAACCAGCCTTGAAGTGAGGGATTTCACCAGCAGCAACTTCACTCCAAGTAACAAGACAATAACTACCGGGGTTGGTAGTCTTTATCATCTCCACATAACCTGGTAGGAAGCCATAAGAGTCACTGAACCCCGCATAAATCCTCTGCTTTGCCATCCCCCTGACTTTGTACAACAGCCTTAGCTTCACCCTTAACCTATATCTATCCAAGCATAATTTCTGTAGAGACTCAACAGGACAATCAGGATTTGCTTGCAAATCAGCCAATAAGTGCCTACATAGCCAGTCAGATGACACCATTGGGTTTTCTTCAAGTCTCTGACAACTTGTATACTCTCTTGTAATGTTCTTTATAGCCCAACTGCTCCTATCCATGAGGACAGATGCATGAATCCTCCAAGGACAGTCTTCATAGTAGCACCTAGCAATGTATCTCTTGTTGTCATGCTTATTAGGGCACACAACAAAGCCCTCCTGCACACAATAATCCTTAAAAACTCCCAAAAAATGCTCTTTGTTGGAGAAAATCTCCAAGCCTCCAACTTAACATCCCCAAACTCCATGTGACCCACCACTTTACCATTCAAGTAAATTTTGTCCATTGCACTCTGGTCATCCAAGAAATCTTCAAAATCCTTCTCACTGGCATCTTCTTCTAAAACACCCTCATCATCATCTTCATCCACATAATCCTCCAAGTCATCCTCTTCTTCATCTGCTTCTATTGAGGCAGTAAAGTCCTCATCTTCACTGCTCTCAAAGTCCCTGGGCTCATCTTGTTCACCATCACCCTCACCAATCTCTATTTCATCAAGTTGCCTAGACTTCTTCCTAGTACTCGTCTCACCCCTCCTCTTCTTTGGTACATAACTACCCTGTCTTTTGACGCTGATATTTGGCACTCTGAACCCTTTCTTTTTAGGTTGAGGAGGGGGTGCATGGTGTTCAGGTTGTTGTGTGACAGGGGGAGAAGGAGGAGGGGATGGATGTTGAGGTGGTTGTGTGACAGGGGAAGAAGGAGGAGGGGATGGAGGGTGTTCATGTTGTGTGACAGGGGGAGAAGGAGGAGGGGATGGAGGGTGTTCATGGTGTGTGACAGAGGGAGAAGGAGGAGGGGATGGATGTTGAGGTGGGTGTGTGAAAGGGGGAGAAGGAGGAGGGGATGGAGGGTGAGTTGGCTCTGTGACAGGGGGAGAAGGAGGAGGGGATGGAGGATAAATTGGCTCTGTGACAGGGGAAGAAGGAGGAGGGCTAGTGGAAAAAACGATATATGTCACAACACAACCGTTGCGGTCCTTAAGAGAACCGAATCGGTAAATCTTCAAAATTTTGGGTGGCAGACCTGGGAACACAACCGCTGCGGTCCTTTAAAGGACCAGATCGGTTAATAGAAAACCGCTCTGGTTCTCTTAACCGCAGCGGTTAATCACTAGTAGAAAAAAGATCGCCTCACTCCTCTCCTCACTTGGGCCATATGATTTGTTTGGGCCGGTTCATTTTTTCTCCCTATCCTCTCCTGATATCCTCACTTCTCTTCAAACCCTAACCATCCCCTACCTC
Source organism: Beta lomatogona (assembly GCA_947646795.1). Lineage (NCBI taxonomy): Eukaryota > Viridiplantae > Streptophyta > Magnoliopsida > Caryophyllales > Amaranthaceae > Beta > Beta lomatogona. Next base: position 8,382,792 of record CANSNZ010000927.1, on the reverse strand, counting down.
TCTCTTCCCTCCTCATCTCCTCAAACCAACCACAATCACCACTGCTTAGCAAAGACCGACAACTCAGCAACAACACCAGCTCTTTCTCTTCATCTATCTCGAAGTTGATGAATTGTTCAAGAGCAACAATGGCGATGCCGATGAACAATGAGTCGTGTTCCTGTGCCTCGAAGTTGATGAATTCTTCAAGATCGTTCTTGCAAATTTAGGGTACGTCCTTTGACTGCTTTATTTGCCTAATTAACTTCTCCGAATTTGAGGAGCAGCTAAGAATAAGGATTGCCGGGAAAGTTAACTTCTTTCAACGAAACCAGAAACTTGGATCTTCCATAAATTTGAAGGTTTGTTTTGCATTAATTTCAACATCATTTTTAAGATTAAACATTCATAGCTTGTTAAAGTTGTGGATATGGTGCAAGTTGGACCTTGTTCATTATATTTGAGAGCATATACTTCCATTAATCTCTTGTTCAATTAAAAATGATTTCTTCAGTACTACTATCATTATTTGTATGTTTTTGGTAATGTTTTCACTTCTCTCTTCTTCTCCGACGAACCCATTATAGATCTACTGTAATTTTTGCATTTCTTTTCCCTACTTTCATTTGCTTTTTCATATTTTGTGATGAATTCTCGTGAGTTTCGACTTTTGTTGTTATTAATTTTGCTCATTTGTTTTTCATATCTCGTAAATTCTCGTGAGCACTGTAATTTTTTTTAAAAAAAAAGTATTTGCAATGAACTTGATGAAAGCTATGTGACCTTATTTTAATTCGTGAAATGTTTAGCTACTGTTATTTGCACTTTAACTTTTGGGGTGAACAAAATGCATCTACTGTTATTCGTCAATTGTTTAGCTACTGTAATTTTGTTGAATTTGGGCTGAACCAAATGATATGGTGTTGTTTATTAAGATGAAATAGCTACTGTAATGTCCATGTGTAGTATATTTGTTTAGGAGATGAATTAGGCAAACTTGTATAGTACATTGCATTAGATTGTTCTAATCCATGTATAGTACATTGCATTAGATTGTTCTAATCCATGTATAGTACATTGTGTTTTTCAATTCGGTTTAGGTAGAGTTGGATAGGATGGGACTAAGAGGGATGTGTGGAGGGGGTGTTTGTTTGTAGGGGGGCTGTGTAGGGGGTGTTTTATGCTACTGTTTGTTTCTTATCTGGTTGTCACTCCCTCATAAATTTATCATGATTCGTAAACAATATATATTATGGTTTCTGTTGGCTGCATTTATTGTCTATCAAGTTTGTTTAGTTGCTACGAGTGTAACAGATTTGTGCCTAAATTTTTTGCACATATGCAATATTAATTAAATGATAGATGCCGGACATTTGCTCTCTCTACGCCACCTAAATCTGGTAGTTCTTTCAAACTGGATGTTTAGTGTATTATGATAGTTCTTGATACGAGATCTATCTTCACTATACTTTCTAGACATCTGTTCATGAGCAGTTGTCTGATGAAAAGCCGTGGAGGAAAAAGTACGACCTTCTTTTTAGTGTTTTACTAGCTAAGCTAAGTGTTCTTGAACCATCTACTTCATTGATGTCTGATGGCTTGTCTTTGTAACTCTTATTCCTCCTCCCGTTGCCCATAAATCTGTCATTTCTCATAGTCTGCAACTATTGCTGATTTTCCTAGGTTTCCTTTTCTTTTTATTTTTTTTCCCCGGTTTCCTCCATTCCTCTGTGATTATCCTGTGTATGTACATTTTTAAGTACCGAACTTAATCTTAAGAGAGTTGCAAAAAAGGGAACAAAAAAAAAATTTAGATTTTACTAATCTTTCTATTATCTTCTTCGTTGTGCAACTGAAATGAATCTGCTCTTGCTATGCACTTGCTTTATATTTGCTTGCATTCCTTGTATCTGATAAAGTGATGAGTAATGTTATTGTTTTCTTTTGTTTGTGCGACGCTTGTGTTGCTTGTTAGATCATTTAGTTGTATGAAGAAAATGTATATAATTGTATAGAATGGAAACAACTTAGCCATAATCTGAAAGTATCAGCTGTCCTACTAGATTGTGGGGGTGGGTGGCGGTGCGGGGGGTGGGGGGCATTGCGGTGGGTTGGAGGGCGTCTTTGGGGGTGGGGGTAGTGCGGTGGGTGAGGGGCGGTGCGGGGGGGGGGGGGGTTGCTCCTAATGGTCTATTGTGGCATATAAATCATTCTATTTCTCGACATTTCAGATGAGTATATATAGGACATTGGACATTTCAGCTTGTATGTCAGTAATGTTCTCTATATGATGGGACTTTTTGTTATGTCCAGATTAAATCGAAGTTGTAATTTTGTGCTGTTCGATCTTTCTGCAGGTGTGGTAAGAAGCAAAGCGGTGTTTATCTGGATGGGGGGTTGCTGATGGGTTTAGGTCTTGGGGATAGGGATGCAAGTGGGGCGGGTCAAGTAGGAGACCCGCCCCATCCCCGCCCCATTGGGGCGGGGATGGATCCTAGTTTGGTGGGTAGTGGGGCGGGGATGGGGATGAAAGTTATACCCGCCATGGGTGATGGGGCGGGGGTGGATTTTAAGTCGTCCCCGCCCCATCCCCGCCCCGCTCCACCCCATCCCCACTCACCCTACATCTTACCCACTTAAAATATTAATTTTTCAACAAATTACAAGTCTATAACACTCTTTAATAGTTTTTCTAGCTGTATATATTTTTTGTTATTAGTATTTGAAATTATATATGGTATATGAGTATTATTTAGTGAGTTTCAAATGAGGATTAAGTGGATGGTGGGGCGGGGAAGGTGGGGATTTGGTGGGGATTTGGTGGGGATGGATACCCAAGTGGGTGATGGGGCGGGGATGGTTTTAATTATGTACATGGTGGGGCGGGGATGGGGATGAGTTCCGGACCCACCGCGGGGATGGGGATGGGGATGGGGATGAAAAAGTGAGGTGGGGATGGGGATGAGAATGCCAAAATCCGCCCCGCCCCGCCCCAGTTGCATCCCTACTTGGGGACATATCAGTTCCAAGTGTTCTAGCAAAATCTGGATGGATTAAAGACTCTTTCTCATTGTGCTTAATGAAAATGGTTCTAGATTATAGTAAATATTCTTATGTATCTAATTATTTATACTTATGCTTCAATTGAGCATAATATGCTTAATAAAATGTTGATTGATATATATTATTGATTTTCTATTGATTAATAATGAAAAAATGCAAAAAAAAAAAATTATTTTTTGGTTTTTGGGGTGGTTAACCGTTGCGGTTTTGACCCAAAACCGCAGCAGTTAATCATTTACCGCTACGGTTTTGGGTCAGAACCGCAGCAATTAATAGATTAACCGCTGCGGTTTTGACCCAAAACCGCAGCGGTAAATTATTAACCGATGCGGTCCGGAACCGCCAGCAGCTAAAATTTGCTACCGCTGCTAGTCCAACCGTTGCGGCCAAAAACCGCAGCGGTTGAACTTTATTCTACTAGTGGGTGTTCAGGTTGTGTGGCCTCTGGTTGGGGTTGGGACTCTCCCAAAACTTCCTCTTCCTGTGAATAAACCCTATACCATTCCATGACAGTGAGATCATCTACACTATACACTGGAATCTCAATTGCCACAGAAGGTTGTTGATTCTCCAACTCTCTCATTAACTCCTCCTCTGGATCTTGCCTTTTCCTCTCTTCCTCTTGTCTTCTTCTCTCTTCCTCCCTTTCCTTTTCTGCTTGCTCATGTAGTTTATGAGATTTTCAGCAGCAACAATCCTTCTTTGCTCCCTCAGTTACAACACGAATTTGAAAACAAACCTAGGGGGTTGATTGGATTCCTCTATGAATATCTCTACAATATCCTTACCCTTAAAACCACCCCACATATTTGACAACTGCATATCTTCATACTATTCCACTCTCTTTTTTTTGTCCTAGGCTTCTCATAATAAAGTCTAAAATTTGCTGGCAAGTGCACACCTTGCTTTACATAATCATCATAAATATCATTCAGTAAATCCATCAAACTTGTTTTATCAACATCATTAACCCTAACATCAAATTGTGCCCCCTTGTAGTCACATAACCACCACATTCCATCGATCATCCTAAGTCCAAACAGACATACAAGTATGCATAAATAACAAGAAAGATAAACCCAGATATTCAAGAGCTATTAATGTTAGAAGAACAAATTATAGAATTTTACTAACCCTAACCCTAATAACTTCACATAACTGACAAATTAATTCAAAAAATAAACATGAAAGTAAATAAGCAAACAATATATGCTGATCAAGCTACGATAACGTTTGAACACTCGTGTTTTTCGCTTAATTGCACCCCTTCTATAACGCTACTCAAAGACGAACAATTCTGCTACCAAGTTTGCTTCAAAGAGTCGGAATTTTACTAACAAAGTGAGGACAATCTTCCTTGATGTTTTTCGAAAACTTCACTCTGTGATTTTGGGTCTGAGAATCCAGACCTTGAAAGGGAAGAACAGAGGAAGAGAAGAGTGGAAGCTGACGCAATTTTTTTCGAAAACTTCCAACTTTTTTTTCTTCTAAAGTTTCCTATTGTCAAACCTTACAGAAGGGTAAGAAAGGGATTAATGGTTAACGACGTTAGTCATTAAGGAAATTTCAACACTTTTTTCAAACCACAGGGGCACCTGGTGAATTCCGAAAAACACGAGGGTACCAGGTGAATATTAAGAAACCTCAGGGTTACCTAGTGAAAAAACTGTTTATTTTATTTACACTTTCTTTAAGGTTTTTAAAATTAAAACTGATGAGCGATAAAAGAATGTTACGTAGATTTATTTAGGTTTTCTTATATTTTTATCAACAACGTATTTTGTGTTAAATTAAATCATTTCACTTTGTTAATTGATTGTATTTTCCTTTTTGATGTAATACTTAATTGTGTATTGATTGATCAAATATTTGATTGATATAATTTTCTTTTTTACTTTTTTTTTCAGCAATGTACTGTCTCGTCCAAAAAAAATGTACTAAGTCTTGTGTTCAATTGTTTTATTTTGCGGCTCAATTATTACTTAATTGCCTCCAATATTTTATTTTATTTTTTTTATGCTATATTCGAGTTTGACTTTCTTTTATCCTTTTTTTGGTAGAGTAGTTGATTTACTAATGGTCTAATGGGTAATTAAGTAAATTTATAGGAGGACACTATAGCTCCCCCTTCCCTTATACTTCCTTTGTTTTTTAATAAGTGACACATATTCCTTTTAGGGAAATGTCACAATAAGTAACACATAGCTCAAAATGAAAATTTTCTGTTGCCTTTATTACAAAAGTGCCATTACTAATTTTTATAAGCTAAGGGCTCGTTCATTATCGTTTTTTGTTTCCAGTTTTCAGTTTTTTTGAAAACCAAAAACAAAAATATGAAAACCAGAAAAGGTAGGGCCCGTTCGGTACTACTGTGTTTTTCTGTTTTTTGGTTTTTTGATTTTCAAAGTCATATGATATATGTCCTATAATGAATAAAAAGTTAGTCAAATTTATTAGGAACATGATGATTTTGAAAACTGACAACTAAAAAGTGAAAACCACTTTTTCTGGTTTCCTGTTTTTGGTTTTTAGTTTTCAAAAAAACTGAAAACTGAAAACAAAAAACGATAACGAACGAGCCCGTAGTTTCCAGTTTTCTGTTGTCAGTTTTTAAAATTGACATGTTTAATATAAGTATGACCAATTTTAAGTTTATTATACCCCTTATATCATATGACTTTTGTATTTATAAAACCAAAAACTGAAAACTTACGGTGATGCCGAACAGGCCCTAAACTACTTAATCACCAAAGTGCAAACCTAACCCAAATTAGATTCAATCACCCACCACCCTACGTCTAACTGCTCAACTCAACCTCAACCCATCTCTTTTCTCTCACCTCAATCTCACCACCATTTTATGAACAAAACCACCACCCTTTAACCACCATCTTCCTCCTCTCCCCTTTATCTTCTCTCACCTCAACCCACCACCATTTTTGCCGACCCACCACCGTTCAACTACCAACCCTCTTTCTCCTCAACCCATATCTCCTCATCTCTCTCTCCTTCAACCCTTTCTTCGACGACATCGTCAACCACATGACTCTCAAGATCTGGCACAACTCTTTCGCTCTCCTCAAGCTCAGTATCGGCGACTCAATGATTTCTTGACCGACTCGCTAACGGGGGTAGTGGTGGAATTTAGGGTTTTCTGGGTTTTCTTGGTTTCTTGGTTTCTTGCTCTTTCTCTCTCCTCAAGCTTGGCGACTCGGTGTTCAGTACATGACTCGAAAAATGACTCCTTTATTGTATCTTTGTAAAATTTTGAGTGAATCTTTGCAAAAAAATTGGTGAATTCTGTTTGTATGTTTCAAATTCTTATAGATCTACATACTGTTTGGATCTTCTTAATTTTTGTTTCTCTTTAAATTTGAAGAACAAAGTATCATACCTCTGTCGATTTTGATATTCGGAAAAATTTTGGTGAAAATATTGATTTTTTAGGTAATGTGTGGTGGTGTGCGGCGGTGGAGCTGGTGGTGGATGCTAGGTTGTAAATAGACGATGACAGGTGGAGAATGTCGTGGATGACCATGGTGTCAGGCCTACGATGGTGGGTAGTGGTGGACGAAGGTGGCGGTAGTGACGGTATTAGTTGTGGACGTGGTTAGGTTAGTGGCCTAGTGGGTGGTGGGGTAAAAGGTTGGTGATGAATTGGTAGTTTAATTAGGGTAAGTTATTTAATTACATTGCACTTTCTTTGTTAATTGTAATCCTCACCTTTCTCTCTCTAAGTTCCTTAATATGTCTGCCCTTTCTCTCTGCGTCACTTATTAAAAAATGGAGGAAGTATAATAGAGTTAGATATAGTTATATAGTCATATAGATAATAAAAAGTTATATATTAACTACTTCCTCCGTTTCATTTTACTTGCTACACTTCTCAATTCACGGACTCCTAGGTAATTTTTGGAGAAGAGAGAGGTAGAGAGTAAAAAGAAAAGAGACCCATGTGAGAGGAGAGATATAGAGAGAGTTTATTGCCCAAAAAAAAAGTGTAGCAAGTAATATGAAACTTCATAATATGAAAAGTGTAACGAGTAATTTGAAACGGAGGAAGTAATAAGCATTTGACACACAAGTATACAACACGTGAAAAAATATTTGATGTTTGCACTGAATTTCTCTTATAAACTAGGACCGTTCGTAGTAGTTGGACGACTTAAGAAATAATTACGTGAAAGGACACTAGAGGCTCTTACCTTGACGTGGCAGTCGTTGGCAAAAATTGGAACACAGAAGTGGTACATTTTCGGACGCACATTTCATTCACCGTCTTTCTTTTTCCGATTGCGGTCCTCAAATTATTATGGCAATAGTCAATACCCTATTATTACCCTAACAAATAAGGGATAGCCAATAGCAATAAATAGCATTGTCAATAAGGGTGTTTGATTTTTCGAACATATGCCATATTATTTCAGGAATGATAATCTCTAACTATTCTAACAAACATATAGGGAGGTTTGTGTTATATGATATATGGTGTTTTTCTTTTTTGACATCACGAAAATTTACATTAATTAAAAAACGAAATACAACCTAATATTACTACAACCAAACATGAAACATAAATCAAACAAATATTACGGTGAGCATCACTTGCTTTTACACTCCCTACTAAGAAAAAACAACTTACTGCTAATCCAATCCAAATGAACCTTATATTGGGCGACTTTTGGTGGGTGTGGATGATACGTCTTGTCGGAAAAGACCTAATAGAATGACAGAGAATTTGTTGAGACACTGTACCCTGACGATCTTCAGAGGTATATTGTTGCCTTCCATCTTGTTTGAATCTTTTTTTCACGAGATGATAAATTCCAAGGTCCTTTTATAGGAATTTCTTTCTGGGATTCTACTTATTGAACTACCAAAGATGCCACATCCTTTGGTGGCTTCTGACCCTGCTTCGAGGGTTCCCAGAGTTTTGCCCCACAAGGCGTAAACTCAAAATGCGTGGAGGTCGAAACTTGCTCCAAATTAATTAGGAGGGCGCGCCTTCCACAAGATGCATTTTTGATGTGTGATGATTTCGGAAATCATCACATGAACTTGGGCCGAATTATCTTGATTGAATTCGCCTATTCGTTGGATCTGAAAATCCAACCTCGCATTCCTAAAACCTGAAGATCGAGCCACAACATATATAAATCATATCCTAGATAGAGAATTGCCTCTCAACTTACGCAATTTTCGGGCTCCAAAAGTTGTTTGAACCAAACCATGCCAAACTCCGAGAGCATCTTCCTCATAGATCGGATTTCCTAGATCATCCCTCGTCATAGGAAACCAAGATCCTTCTATTGTCCACCTACTACTACTAAACATCACCCTAGCACCACCATAAACTGTATGGCAAGGATAATTTAATCTGGATTCAACTACATTAAGATTGAAACAGAAACTGTAACCAAACCAAACTACAGAACTAACCAAAATAACTAAAAGTAATCTTCGATTGCGATCTCCACGAGACAAGCTACACCAGCTCTTCGCAAACGAACCAGCCACGCCACCACAAACCAAACCGGCGCGGCACTTAGACGGTAAGGCTCGCGGCCAAACCAACTAACCAAAACCACAAACCAACCACGCCAAAACATCGAACAGGGAAAGGGAAAGGGAACTCACTAAACGTTGGGACGACTAAACACTAGGGGAAGGGGGAGACGCTTGAACCGACGACAACCACTAGGGAGGGAGGAGGAAGGGAAGGGGAAACGCACAAAAAGACCGAAGAAAACCCAAATTGACCAGATTAGTAGGGGTTTTTTCCACTAGTGTAAATTACCCTTAATGATCTAATTGAATGAAAATAATTACAAAAAAAATCAAATTAAGAACCCTTTCTCATTTCAACTTGCCATTCTAAACAAGTTAAGATGGTATATGCATCAAATATTTCAATTAAAAAATTAAGTAGACAAAATTCTTGATCTTTTTTTATAAGAGAATATGATATAGATGACGTTCACCTGAAAAGTCTGAAACACTCACTACCTTTGATACTCTTTAATCTAGTCAAACCAACTCATTATGTCTATTTTTTTTGTTCAAAATTTATTCACAAAAAATTTAATGTTAGAAATCACTCACAACCTTTGTTTGTTTTTTACATTAGCGAATTAATATATCTCAATTCATCTAACTATTAATCTTTCACATTTTAAATGTAACCATAACTATAATACGGAAGGAGTGTATAATAGAATAACAAGTTTTGAAATTAATGCACGCATCGCGTACATATAAGGCTAGTAAATATATACTGAAACTTATATGCTTAAACCTCAAAACCATAAATTAAGAAGGTTTTGATGTCGTCCCTCTTCTCTCTCTCAAACACTAATCGTCAATTTCAGTGTTTAATGTTTCAAAATAAATATAATAAAGTCATATAATTATATGTAACTATAAAGACATAGACAAACTTTTAAATCTCTAACACTTTTATTAAGGTAATAACATTCTCTTACCCTAATTCCATTGAAATTGTTATTTTATTCCCCAATTCCTTGGAAGTTTTTGTTAAACAACTTATTATCATGCCATAACGTCCATTTGTAAATTTCGCACTAGATAAAATTTTACGAAAAGCTAATAGAATCAATTATGAAATTTATGAATAATACTATATGTGATAATTGTAACTAACCCGGGAAATCGCCTGGGCCAAAATACTAGTTACCGTTCCTAAACACAAGTAGAATTTAATGTTCTCAACTTATATAGATGATGGAATAATATCAACTAATTACTGGTTTACTTTTTTTTTTGATGATTTAGATTGAGTTGTATACAAAATCAACTTCCTCCCATTACTTTTATTTGCAGCACTTTCCTTTTATGGCAATCTCAAATTACTTGCAACAGTATTACTTTTGACATTAAGTTATCTCTATCTTTCTTTTCATCAGTTGGCCCTATTTTAATTTTCTCCATCTCTCTTCTCCTTAGTTCATATGTCATATTTTACGTTGTAAGTAATGAGTAAAAATAGACACACAAAAAATATATATAAACTAGAACATAAGTTTAAAAAAGGGAAGAGAATACGATTCAAGATAGCTAGATATTTAACTTGGGGTCATAATCTGTGAGTAACATCACCAATTTATCGCAAGTCATAATTATGAGTATACTCGCCTTCAAGAGAACGAGAAGGACATGGTGCAATACGTATGATTAAGACAACAAAAAATCAACAAATCTGAAGTACTATATCAATTTTTAGCCAGACCAAAATTCTTTAAAAAAACTGAACTTCTTACAATTGTACGTATTGTTGTTTTTATATATTGTTACTAGTCGTATATGCACGCGATGTGTGCGTCAACAACCTTATGTAGATATATGTATGAATGAACATATTTTCTAAATCTAATATTATTTTAGTAGTGATGTAAATCATTGAGGTTCTTTTGTAGATGTTATTATCTATTTCAATTGAAGGTGACCGATTGTTAACTGTTTAATACCATCACTGAAAATTTTGGTCGATGATTATTTAATAATTCCTTATCAGCGGCTTTAGAATTCTTTAACGATTGTAAATGTTAATAAACATATTGTTTGAACTTTGTAAATACGAAGTATTATGTTGTCAGGATATATCGCTAACTTTTTTTATAGAAGATTCTAATTAATTTCGTGAATTGATTGTGTCAATCTATTTTGTCAAGTTATTAATGGTGATTGCATATTCCATTTTTGACTTATTCCATATGGCAAGTTGCATTGATTGTCATTTTTCAATTTTTTATAAAAAGAAAACATTGTTTAAAATTATTAGAAGGTATTCTAGTCATTTCAAAGGGGGACACTACACCTCATCCCTTGGCTTATGGTGTCTTGGATTTCTTGAGGAAGAAGGAGAGAAACGAAGAGGTGGAGCACTACAGTGTGTGCGCGGCACACAACACTTCATCTTGGCCAGCTTTTCTAGTTTCAGCCACCCGGGCGGGCGTGATGAAAGCCCGGGCTGGGGAAACCCCCTGTCCCGAGCTTACACGGACAATCACAGGCAGGAACTTCTAGATTTTGTGCCCCGGGCGGGCACAGGTGTAGCTCAGGCGGGAGGGCAATTTGGCCCTATTTTTGTGTTTGCGCGATTTTATCCGGATTTATTTGGTTTTGTATTGTGTCCCTTTGTAAACTTTATGAAGGCATATATAAGGCTTCCCAAAGTCATTTGAAAACCCTAAGATTCAAAGTAGCCCCAATATAGAATTCTCTCTATCTCCTCCTCACTCTCTTCTTCTCCATTGTAATTCCTTCATTAGAGAGGCTAAAGAAAGCTCCAAGCTAAGGTTCTTACTTTGTGGATGTGGGTCAAGGTTGATTGAACCACGTTAATTCTTTGTCTCTCTTTATTGATTTTATATTACTTCTCATTTAAAGTTTTGAACTTTGCATTTATTGTTCATTTGAAGTTACTTAGCAAACCCTAGGTCCTCTAAAATTCCATTATTGCTAGCATATATGAACAAGAAATTGTTCAAGATTGAACATGGAATTTTGGAATTTGGTATGTACTAGTATTTCGGAGCCACTAACTTGAAACCGATCATTCAACGGAGTCAAGGTGCTCATTGTGTTCGCCTTTTCAAATCCTAAACATATCACTTTCATATATAGTATGGCATTTTAAGGTGAGAGGTTTGAGACACATGAACTTATACCTAAAAAGAATGACCAAGAATAATCCAAGAATAAAAATTGTTTTAAAAAGAAAATAAACACTCATAAATTAAAGAATATTAAAGCAAGGATATAACCACAACGAAATGAAACAAACTCACAAAATTTTGTTTGAGAAACAAACAGATTTGTGTCCCCACACCAAATGAAAGCTTCTAGCTCTAATTTGATCTTCACTCCAACACTTATTAAGTAGTGTCCTCTGTCATCTCCAACTTATGTAAAAATATGATGAAGAATATAGTGTCTCCATTATGAAGGTTAAATCTAGAGTTTCTCAAATTTCAGTAATATTATTAGAATCAAGATTAGCTTATAGATGCCTACAACATCAAAGACTCATGTCAAACTACAACAAAATGCAATTGGTACACTTCAATAGTGAAAACCCTATAATAATCTAATCATAAACTAGTTACTAGTTACTACTAGAAAAAAAAAAGTTACTATAAAGTATATACATCTCCTATGTACAAAGTGCCTATTATACAATCGGGGGCATACATTTGTTTAATACAGCGTGTAACGCAAGTAGAGGCGTATGTTATATACGCGCTACTTATAAAAAAAAGAATCAGATGTACCTTCCTTTAGGTACAGTTGAGCGTACAATAGAATTTGTGTTTTCACACCCTAAAACAAGATCCAAAATCAAATCTAACTATTTTCACCAAGCATCAACAAAAGCCAACAAAAAATGTTTCAAACCAAACCAGCTGAATCAGGCAATCCTTGCCAATGATCATGCCTATCAACTTCCCTCGATGCCAAAACACGAGTATGTTCTCTCTCCTTGATTGGTTTAGAGTGATTGCCAACAAAAGCTCGGCAAACAGGGCAGTTGCAATGGGTAGAAAGCCACTTATCAATACAAGACCTATGAAACAAATGATTGCAAATATTGAGTTGCCTTAACTCTTCTCCTTCTATAAATATAGATAAACAAACAGGGCACTCAGCATCTTTCCCTAACTTAGATATTGAAGCAATAACAAACTCTATATTGTTCTTATTCTTGTTACTTTTATTTTCATCATCATCTTCATCAACCATTTTAGAGCTCCTTGGATCAAAATTATCGACATCGGTGGACCGACTTCGACGACGTCGTAGGAGCTCAAAAGGGCTTGGTGGGCAGTTGATGAGGAAGAAGAAGCTGTAAAGTATGGTGGGTATGATGATCATTATTAGTAGCATAACAATGAAGCTTACAGATGACATCATTTTTCTTAATGAGATGCAAATTAAAAGGTTTAGCAAAAAAGGTTGAAGATAAGACAGGGATGATGGGAATTTGAGAGAAAGGGGAAAAAAGGAAAGTGGAGGAGAGTTTAATGGTTTTGGGGGGGTTTGGGTTGTGGTTGAGGATGGTGGGTGGTCCTTCTACAACTTCCCAACAAGGTTTGTAAATCAATAATTGAGGGGGAATGACACTTTGATGATGGCATTACATGTTAAGACAAAAGAGTGTATGATAATTTTGTTTTCATGCTCATTTCATGTGGGATAATAGTACTTAAAAAGATAAACAACCATGATTATTAGTTGAAACTGTAAATTCCATAAATACTATAAATCTAGATATTTATATTAAAAGGTGATGTCAATACAATTTTACGTGGCTCTCTTCTTCCATATCAACTTGTCATTAAATAAATATTGTCAATATACTTTATAGGTCTCAAACTCATGACCTTTAGTTTAGAAAATATTATCTTTATTTCTATTAAATTTTTATAATTTGACTTTTACATTTGTCAATGTAGTATTTGACCATTAATATATGCAATTACAAATAAGTATATATAAAAAATATTGACATCTTGAAGATATATGTTGAGATGAATCAAACGATATTTTATATTACTAAAGCACAACAATGTTTAAATTGCAATATGTGAATAGTGTCAAAATATAATGTGTGTAGATCGAAAAGAGGGGTAAATAAGGATCCAAAATCTACTACAATAGAGGTGTCAATTCAGTTCAACAGTTCAGTTATGGTTATATCCAAACAATTCAGTTCATATCAGTTCAGTTTACAACAGTTAAAATTATTAACAGTTCAGTTCAGTTTAATTCAGTTATTTTTTTTTCCTAGTTTCAGTTTAGTTCAGTTGCTGTTAAACCAGTTTGTACCCGAACAGTTAAACCAACCAACAGTTGAATCCATAGCAGTTAAAACACGTTGCGGTTTTTTTTCAGTTTCGTTTCAGTTTATTTCAGTTTTTGACGAAAATCACATAAGTTCGACAATAATTGCATCGGTTCGGGTAGAAGTTATTCACAATCTTGTATTTGTTCGGGAAAAATGGAAATTGATGTCGGGTTTTGTCCAGATGTTTTTTCGGGTTCGGTTAAATTTAACGTGGCAAATAAGTGTAGTCTGGCACTTGCCTTGAAAAAAACCTGTTGTACTTCCCAAAAACGCGTATAAAAGTGACATCAATATATGTGTACTCCTTTATTTTTTTTTATCCTTCTCACTTTCTTGTGCACATCTCCTAATGCACATCTTTAAACTTCGATATCTTTCATTATATGTTAGTAAAAATTATAACGATTGAATATTAATAAAGTACTAATTGAGACGAATCAAACAAGACCCCACATGACTATATTTTTTCTTATAAATTGAAAAAAATTGAGAAAATTCTCTCTAAGTATGAATAGTGTTAAGGTTTCAAGTGAGAAGGATAAAAAAAGACAGAGGGAGTACTTTACTGATATATCAATTCGACAATTTGGAATAAGATAATTTTATAAGTCGATATTCAAACTTTTTGTTGTATGCAAAACACATCATGTTTGGTTAAAAAGGACGTCTCATATTAGTATAAATTCTTATAAACTTCTTCGAAAGACGAGTTAGACATTTTTTTAAAAACCCGATTAGATCAATGTCTTACTATAACTATATTAGATCAATGGACTAATATAACTATACTAGTCATTAAGTTATTAAGTTATATGCATTTGAAAACTGAAAACATATAATCCACGTAAAATAAGTTAATATTGGATTAGATCAAGGTATCTATGTGAATCGATAAGTTAAATCAAGGTGACAATACTCCATTTAAGTTAATTGTTAACAAGTTATATTCAATTTGAAATTCATACATCTTAGCCAAACTGAAAGAATATGATATTAGATTAAATGAATGTATCAACATAAGTCGGTAAAGTAATTGAAAATAGCTGTGCTCCATTTAAAGTAAGATTAAGTTGTATCCATTTTGATTTTAAAACGTAATTTTGGAGTAAAACAAATTGATATTGGATTACTAAATCAATGTGATTGTAAATCGATAAGCTAAATCAAGTTATAATCATTTTTTTAGACTCATACATCTAAGCCAAACTGAAAGACATTGATATTAGATTAAATGAGTGTATCAATATAAGCCCGTAAGATAATTGAAGATAACAGTGCTCCATTTTAAATTTGAAGCATAATATTGAAGTAAAACAAGTTTGTATCGAATGGAAGGGAGGGGCTTATTAAATTATTAGATAATTGTATTAATGTGAATCGATAACCTAAATCAAGATAATAACACTCCAATTAGTTGGTCTTGTAAGAGATCGTCTACTTTTAATTTAAATTTAGGCACAACCCAAGCCCGATATTAAGAAGAGAACATGCCACCTTAATATAGTGACTAGTTGGAGTGTTATTTAGGGACAATCTTAATATAGTGACTAGTTTAGTCTATTTAGGGACCAGTTCAATCTATTTCGTGACCAGTTTAATCTATTCATTAATCGTATTATTTAACCCATTCAATGACTAGTTTAATCCATTTAGTGACCAACTTAGTCCGTTCGGTAAGACTGTCGGGTTATTTTTTAAATTGTCTGTTATAGTTCGAGAATCAAAGAAAATAAAGGAAGGAGAAGAGAAGGGATGACTAGGTTAATGTGAGACGCCTAAGAATAGTGTTAGGTTAGAGCGAGATGTAATGAGTTTGTTAGGAGAATGCAGGCTTGAATTTGTCTATTTTTATTTTAAAATTGGACCGTTTATTCTAATAATTTGCGTACTGGATTATATAATGTATTAATGTAATATGTAGACGGAGGGAATATATCCAAAACTTCCAACTACCAGCTTTTAAAAAACAGGGCAATATTGGATTTTCTTTTTGAAAACAAAAACAGGGTTTTATTAAAAAAAAGTTTCATAGCGCGCGGAAATGAAAATGTGTTGCCGCCTCTATTTTCTATCTTCTAATCTGTCTC
This sequence comes from Beta lomatogona, assembly GCA_947646795.1. Classification (NCBI taxonomy): domain Eukaryota; kingdom Viridiplantae; phylum Streptophyta; class Magnoliopsida; order Caryophyllales; family Amaranthaceae; genus Beta; species Beta lomatogona. Next base: position 8,366,799 of record CANSNZ010000927.1, on the reverse strand, counting down.
TCCATCTCTTATTCAAATTGCCTACCCATTATTTGAGAACCACCTTCTCCTCATGTTAGTATATTAAATGCTAATCACCTCTCCTCATCTCATATACTTCTAAAAATTTAGTAGATTCCTCCATTGAAGATTACTCCTCTGTAATATAAATAAGGGTCTTTCAAATGGAAAGCTCTTGAATTTCAATGGTAAGGGTGCTGCAAGAAGATTTAGATGGAAATCAGTATAAGAGTATTCAATGATGCCCTTCTGTTCTGTGTAAAACCATATTCGTGGTTTATAGTTTATACTATTACTAAATTATTTTCATTAATGGTGTTCATTTCTTTTTATATATATACTTTTCATCAATTTTCCGCTAACATATTGTTTTGAAATGGAAATTCTTACTCACTTCCCTTTTTTTGTTGTTGGGTACCTGAGGGTATCATTTCCAGATTCGTTAAGGATGAAGAAGTTCATGGCTGATATTATAAATTTTTTAATTAATTGAGGTTTTTCTTTCATCCTTTTGTTATACACTTTTTGCCGTGTACTTTGTGCATTTCATCTTGTTTCAAGTGCTAAAGTATATGCTCCATAGATGTTTCTGATGCTGGGCAGCTGGCTTTACTTCTTATGGCTCTAACTTTTTTTTTTTTTCATTTTGCTGGCAGGTTTACGTTTGCAAATGAAAAGCTACTTACCCCCTCAAAAAAAAAAAAAAAACAAGCTTTATTTTGAAATCTTTGATGTAAATTTTGAGAATATTATTTAGATCAGATTTTTTTTTTTAATTTGGTTATCATATAATGTACTATTTCTCCTGTCCATATATTTATTTTGATTATCATATGGATATGTATTGATGTGATCAATGTTATGAATAATTTGAAGTGCTAAAATTTTGTTTTAAATGATTCTTTAACTATTCAGATCTAAAGACATATATAGAAAATGGTATAGTCATCGTGGCGACTCGGAAAAAAACCCGAAATTACGACTTATATTACATAATATGAGGGATTGAATCTCTTAATCATCATTTAATGGCTGACACATTTTTCATCGTTGCTTAGTGATAAATCTTATTAATCACCCATTTTGGTCGAATAAATTTCAATCGCAAAATAGTGAGGAAACATTTCAGTTGCAAATTTGCAACGAAAATCATCTGTTGTGGCAAAGTAGTGACGAGTAAATTCCAGTAGCAAATTAATGACAGTTACAAAAGTAGTAATATGGTGTTAATAGAAACAAACTTATAACTGAAATAAAGTTATATCTCATACTTTTGTAAAGGTTTGATGGATTTGAAATTATCAATTTATCATGAAATAAAGCTATAATATCATAAATTCATATATTAATAATAAAATTATCATGATCATGTGAGAGTATATCATAAAGTTGGGTAAAATATAAATTCGGTTTGGAGTGTAAAATCAGTGAATTGAACTTGACATAGTTGAAAATTATCAAGAAATAAAGTTATATGTCATAAAGTCGAGTACTAATAAAACTTATCATGATAAAATTTGTATGTGATTTGGAGTACTATCATGAATTTGTGTGTATGTGAATTCGGTTCGGGTACAATTAACAATCAGTTTAAAACATTTTCAGTTTAAATCGGTTTCAGTTCAGTTAATTCAGTTAAATATTCAGTTCAGTTCAATTCAGTTGATCGATCAACTTTTCAGTTTTTCACAGTTATTTTCAGTTACAGTTTGTTTCAGTTCCGTTGCAGTTCAGTTTTGGTTTTTCATTTACAGTTTATTTTAGTTTCAGTTCAACAATTTTCAGTTGATTTCAGTTACAGTTACTTCCAGTTCAGTTTAATTCAGTTCAAATTTCAGTTATTTCAGTTCAACCAGCAGTTCATTAACCAAATTGACAGCTCTACTCTTACACCTTCATAATTTAAAACAAATACATATCATAAAGTCTAATCTCCTTCAAAAGTCTTAGTGTGCTTTACCCATGTACGCACTTTTATAATGATAGTTTGAGTAAATTGCGATTTTATTAGTTTACCTTAGTTATTTTCTAATTATTAGTCAACTTTTTTTTATTTTATTATAAAAGATCAAGATTAATTCAAAAAAATTATAACTACTTCGTCGTAACGTATTTCCTCACTAAACACGATGTAAAAATAGAAAATTTAAATGTAGAAAAAAAGGAAAATCACAATTTTAGTATTTATTTATGAAAATAAGACCCAATCTACAAAATTTATACATCTCCGAGTTGAAGTGACACTCCCGATAAAATGAAATGGCCTTCATCTCATTGATGAGGTTGGGCCATTGATAACTCCAACACAGTTCCTAAGGTACGAGATTGTCCTGGAAACCGCGTCTCTCAATACTCATCATTCATATTTCATCACCTGAACCTGAAGTAGTTGTTGTTCCAACAACCATTAAACTTCAAATATCTGAACTTTCTCGTCTACCACGGTTGGGATTAGGGTTTGAAACGAACAACAAAAACAGTTTCTGGAGAAATGGACATTGCAGAGAAGAGAGATTCACACAACACCAACACCAACAACAACAACAACAACAATCAAATTCAAGGCGTTGCTGATAATTCCCTTGTCGATAGAGAAGCCGAAGATCGTGAACGCCAAGCTCGCGACCTTAAAGCCGGCCTCCATCCTCTCAAGGTACTTTTTACTCTTTTGCACTTTTCCCCCTTTTTTCCGCACTTTCTGGGTACAAATTTTACTTCATTTTCATTATTCGAAACCTAGGTTTTCATTACTTTTTTGGGTAAATTTTTAAATATCGCAAATTTCCATCTAGTTTTCTCATTGCGATCTTTGCTTTTATGATGTTATAATGTGAAAGATTAGCTTCTTTTTTCCATTTGAATTTTTTGTGTGTTTTTCCGGCGTGGTTATTTTGCTTGGATATGTCTAGGTGGTTTTTGTTGGATATATATAAATTGGTGACACCTGGTTTTCTGTTTGAAAAATGTGTAATTCTGGGTCGCTTCTTCTTTTAAAGGGATTTATGAGTGTGTTGATTTGAGTATAAAAAATGCTAAAATGGATAAACTTCACTGCGAAGGATACAATGCAGTTTCTCTTGTAGGGTTGTAATTTGATTTCTGTCTTGATGTGATGGGACTAGTGTTTCATAGGAGTGAAATGAGGCCTGAGGTATATGTTTCGAAATGGCGGAGTTTAGTTATTTCCTTGTTAAGGGAGGTATATTTATGCACTTGAGCAATACTGAAGACCCTTAGCTATTGTAATGGAGTTCTGTAGGATTTGATGTGAGAGTGATTTCTTATCCATTGGAGGTGTTATGAATTAATCTAGCTTTGCTACGTATACCGGGGTGATTCTGTTTTGGTGCTTTATTCCCATTTTCACTGAGTTGATCTTTCCTGCCTGTTGGATCTTTAGCTGCAACTTGTTTGCCTTTAATCATAGAATTGTGATGCTTTGGGGGGTTGCTGTCTGAGTTAATTTTTCAGATTTGATAGAAACATTATGTTGCCAGTTTAGCACACCCTCGCCATGTGGAAGATGTATTTGTGATGGTGTTCACTCTTGGGATTTGATACCTGCATGAACGAACAAACTTGACATGATAAACAGCCATTTTCAACCTTTCAGTGAGTTTTGTGATATTATTTAGGACACATTCATTTTCTGGGAACTTAATGAGAAAGTATTGTAATAAATAAAACACCAAGAGTGCGTCACCATCACGCAATTGGGAAAAGGAGAGTTGAGGGCAAAAGGCAAGCTATTAACGTAAAAGAGTTACTAACAGTGTAGTGCTCGAAGAAATGCTATTAACAATGAGTTCGAGTTTTGTGACATGCAACTACGCAAGATCGGAGTTACAAAATGAAGGGATAACAAGTGCTGCTCCTAATGATGGATTAGGCAATATTAGTACAAGTGCGTCATAAAAGAGTACGGATAACTTGAAAGCTAGACATGAACAAGCTATGCAATTGAACAGCTTTACGAATAGTTGCAGTCTTTTAGAGCAGGATAAGGTATTAATATTACCATTTTACCTTCCTATCTCTGGATGATCTCTTATAAGCTTTTATTCTTTTTTCTTTGCTAGTTGTTTCTGTTTAACTGGGTTGGCTAGCATTGAATCGAAGGGTGAACAATAAACCGATAGTGGAGAATGATGACTATTCACTTAGCTATTTGGTTTCACAAGGCAGTTTCCTCGTTTAGGTAAAGTGGTGGTCGTTTGAGAATTGTGGGTAAACTTTTATTGGCCAATGGAGAGACGGAAATTTGGTTCTTGTCTTCGTACTATCATTGGTGGCTCTATTTTTTGGACCTTTTTTATATTTGTAACTACCAATGCTTGCTCAATCGGTCCATCCCCATTCTTCTGCAGTACATCACTTAGCAATTTTCGTTATATATATTTCTAGAGAAATGTTAGTTCCATCTGATAAAATTTATGGGAATGCTACGATGACGTGATTATGAGACTACATTGCCTAGGAAACAACTTTCATGGGCAGCAATAGAGATGTATAAATTTGGATATCAAAATGAGAGACCATGTATCTGCTAAGTCCCCTACCAGATCCATTCCCCCAATTATACACACCTCTTCTAGAAGGAGAGGGAAACTTACTAAGGGCACAGGAGTCATTACCACTCACGGGAGACAGTGGTGATACTTGCGAGAGGATTAGAGGAATTATTCCCCGACTCTAGCTATAACGTATTCGTTAGGAAAAATTATGAGGTGGCGGGTGCCTTAGATATTATGTACTGCTTTGTGTATATAATTAGGAGGCGAGCTCACAAGAGAGGGTATCCAGAAATTAAGTGAGAGAAAGTTTGTTGTGTGATGGGAGAGACCTTGCCTCTCGAATGCAAGAATTGTATTTGAGAGCTTTTCTTAATACAATCTATCTTTTGTGCTAATTTTGCTGCTTGTTCTTGCCTAATTGTTTGCCTATTAATCTGGGTCTTAGCAATTGTGGTATCAGAGCAGTAGATTCTGACCAGAAAAAATGGTGGTGTCGTCGAACAGTCAACGAATTGATCAGCTCGAACAAGGTATTGCTGACCTGCGAGCCTCCTTGTCCACGGAAGTCGCGACGGCAGTGGAGAAAGCAGTAGAGGCTTTGCAGGAGTCGTTGGCGGCCCATATCGCCACCAGCCTCGAGAAGGCTACCCAACAGCTCGGAGTGGAGGTAGCGAAGGCTCAGGAAAGAAGTGGTGGCGGGGGGTCGAAGGCGGAAGAGGTGGAGTACCTATTGGAGCAGGGGAAAACAGAGCACGAGGTGATGGAAATGATTATGATGACGAAGATGGAGACGGCTACGGTGGTGGTTTCCGAGGAGGTGGTAACTGGCGAGCCAAGAAATTAGATCTACCCGTCTTCTCCGGCGTCAACCCCGACGGGTGGATCATAAGGGCTGAACGTTTTTTCCAATTTTATCGGTTGACTGAGGAAGAGAAAATTGAGGCTGATGTGGTCTCGTTGGATGGCGATGCCTTGTTATGGTATCAATGGGAGAATCGGAGAAGGCCAATTTTCCGGTGGACGGAGATGAAGTGGATGCTGCTCTGGCGATTCCGTGAGACAGCACTGGGGTCACTGCAGGAGGAGCAGTGGTTGAGTCATGAACAAGAAGGGGGAGTGGTGGAATATAGGAGAAAATTCATAGAACTTCTGGCCCCATTAGAAGGAATTCCGGAATCTATAGCCCAGGCCCAATTTGTGAGCAAACTTAAGGATGAAATTAAAAATGAAGTGAGAATTATGGGGCCCAGATCCTTAGATCATGCCATGGAGCTGGCAGTACAAATTGAGGAAAAATTAAACCACCGACCCAAAAAGAAGTGGGAGTCTAAGTCAGGCCCATTTTCTTCCTTTAACCCAGCTACAAATTCTGCCAAACCCACTTACTCATACCACCCCACTGTTTTTCCCTATCACTCAGCCCAAATTAACACTCCAGCACACTCACAATATTCCAGTGCCACCATTAATTCACCCAACAGCTTCACCTCCCAAAATAAACCCAAATCCTCCCTACCAGTCGCCAAACCCTTCGGAGAGATAAGAAGATTGAGCAAGAAAGAGCTTCAGTTCAAGCGTGCGAATGGGTTATGTTTTCGTTGTAATGATAAATGGGTTGCTGGTCACCGTTGCAAAAAACAAAGAGCTAAGTATTCTGTTGGGCCATGAGGAAGATGAGGTAGAGTATGGCTCATTTGCTGATAATTCGCATGAGAGCCCACCTATTAGCCCACATTCAGAGCCTACACCACCCGAGATCTCTTTAAATTTTGTTATGGGTTCTCCAGCCTACGAACAATGAAAATGGAGGGATCCATTCATGGGCACAATGTGGTTGTGATGGTGGATCCAGGGGCCACCCACAATTTCATCTCTCTTGATACTGTGAAGCGTTTGCAAATTCCTATCTCATCATCTCAGCCTTTTGGTGTGTCTTTGGGTACTGGAGCAGAGGCCCATGGAAGAGGCGAGTGTAAGGAAGTTCCCTTAAGCATCCAAGGCACATTGGTGGTGGAAGATTACTTACCCCTGCCTCTGGATAATTCTGATATCATATTGGGGATACAATGGCTTGAGAAGTTGGGCACTATGGTGACCAATTGGAAAACACAAACACTTCAATACAAGGATGGCAGTCACACCATCACCTTGCAAGGCAATCCTGCTTTGAGCAGATCTGGCGTGTCATTAAAAGCCATGATTCACACTTTGAAGAAGGAAGGCAGAGGGTACTTAGTGGAATTCACTCATTTGGCACCTACAGCACCTGAGCCCTTGGCGTTTGAAGATGTTCCTGCGTGCTTACATCCACTATTGTCCAGCTACAATCAGGTATTTAACATGCCTTTTGGTTTGCCCCCAAATAGAGGACATGAACATGCGATTAACCTGAAACATGGCACTGATCCTGTAAGTGTTAGACCATATCGATACCCTCAGTCGCAAAAAGATGAAATTGAGCAACTCATTCATGATATGCTAGCTGCAGGCATCATTCAACCCTCCCATAGTGCTTTCTCTAGTCCCGTTTTACTTGTGAAAAAGAAAGATGGTTCTTGGAGGCTTTGTGTTGATTATAGAGCTCTTAACAATGTGACCGTGCCCGATAAATACCCCATTCCCATCATTGATGAATTACTTGATGAGTTACATGGGTCTTGTATCTTTTCGAAATTAGATTTAAAATCGGGATATCACCAAATTAAAATGAAGCCTAGTGATGTTCATAAAACTGCATTTAGAACTCATGAGGGACACTATGAATTTTTAGTGATGCCGTTTGGGCTCACTAATGCCCCTGCAACTTTTCAAGCTCTTATGAATGAGGTCTTTAAGCCATACTTGAGGAAGTTTGTGTTGGTCTTTTTTGATGACGTCTTAGTTTATAGTGCAAGTATGGAGCAACATGTGAACCATTTGAATGTTGTTCTGGGATTGCTGGCTGCTAATCACCTTTTTGCAAACTTAAAAAAATGTGAGTTTGGCAAAGGAGAGGTGGCATATTTAGGGCACATAATATCCAAAAAGGGGGTGGCCATGGATCCTTCCAAGGTCCAAGCCATGTTGGATTGGCCAATTCCTTCTACATTGAGAGACCTTAGGGGGTTTTTGGGCCTCACAGGATACTATAGAAGATTTGTACAAGGATATGCTTCCATTGCACAACAACTCACGGACCAGTTGAAGAAGGATTCTTATGGTTGGACCCCTGTAGCGACAAAGGCTTTTGACAGGTTGAAGCAAGCCCTCACCAGCGCCCCTGTATTGCAGATGCCAAATTTCAGCTTACCCTTTGTCATTGAAGCTGATGCCTCAGGGTTTGGATTAGGGGTAGTGCTGCTCCAACAAGGCCATCCTATTGCTTATTTTAGCAAGACATTGGGTGAAAGGGCTAGAGCCAAGTCTATTTATGAGAAAGAGCTCATGGTTGTGGTTCTTTCAGTGCAAAAATGGAAGCACTTCTTACTTGGAAGGCATTTCACTATACATTATGACCAGCAAAGTCTTAGACGCTTGCTTAATCAGAGGGAGATTGGACCTGCCTATCAAAAATGGGTCGGCAAATTACTTGGATTTGATTTTGACATCAAATACAAACCTGGCAGCCACAACAAGGTAGCTGATGCCCTTTCTAGGAGGCAACCCCCTGATATGGAATGCAATGCTCTCACTTCTTCCCATTCACCCCATTTGGAGTTGATCACGCAAGCCATTCACCAGGACCCTGACTTACAACAATTAAAAGCAGAGGTTGCTGCTGGTAGGTCTTCCCTCCCAGGGTTTACAGTAGAACATCAATTGTTGAAGTATAAAGGGCGGATAGTCCTTCCTAAGGACTCCTCATTATCTGCTACCCTACTGGAAGAGTATCACTCCTCACCCATGGGAGGTCATTCTGGCGTGTTTAAAACATACCAGAGGCTAGCAGGAGAATGGTACCGGAGGGGTATGAAAAAAGATGTGGCTACCTTTGTGCAGAACTGTCAAATCTGTCAACAATACAAGACCTCCACATTAAGCCCAGCTGGCCTTCTCCAACCTCTTCCTATTCCCCAACAAATATGGGAGGACATCTCTATGGATTTTGTGGAGGGGTTGCCCAAGTCTCAAGGGTGGGACACTATCTTAGTTGTGGTGGATAGACTGTCCAAATATGGACATTTTATCAGTCTCAAACACCCTTTTAATGCTGCATCAGTGGCTGCTATGTTCATTAAGGAGGTAGTGAAATTGCATGGGTTTCCCTCCACCATCGTCTCTGATAGAGACAAGGTTTTTATGAGTCTTTTTTGGAAAGAATTATTCAAGTTACAGGGCACACTTTTGCATAGAAGCACTGCTTACCATCCTCAATCAGATGGCCAGACTGAGGTGGTCAACAAGTCCCTTGAAGCCTACCTCAGATGCTTCTGTAATGGCAAGCCTAAGGGTTGGGCTACCTGGTTACCTTGGGCTGAGTATTGGTACAATACCTCAACTCATGCCTCAACTCACTACACTCCATACAAGGTGGTCTATGGATGGGATCCTCCCCCATTATTTCGTTTTGAAAAATGTAGTACTGCTGTCTCATCCCTGGAAGATCAGTTGCTGGACAGAGATGCAACCTTAGATGAATTAAAATTTCATTTACTGAAGGCTCAGAACAGTATGAAGCAGCAAGAAGACAAGAAGAGAAGGGCGGTTCATTTTGAACCTGATGAACTTGTTTATCTGAAACTTCAACCTTACAGACATCACTCTTTGGCCAAGACAAGGAATGAGAAACTTGCTCCACGGTTTTATGGGCCTTTTCCTGTAATCAAGAAGATTGGCCAGGTTGCTTATCAGCTCCTTCTTCCTCCTGATGCTAAACTCCACCCAGTATTTCATGTCTCTCAGCACAAGAAGGCTTTGGGCAATGCTCAAGCCTCCCCTACTCTTCCCTCTCAACTCACTCCTGATTTGGTCATGGACACACAACCTGAGGCTCTCTTGGGCATCAGACATCCACCTCACCATCCTGCAGCTACTGAGGTCCTTATTAAGTGGGTTAATCTACCTACTTTTGAAGCTACATGGGAGGATGCTGAGTTATTCACTGCTCGTTTCCCTGACTTCCACCTTGAGGACAAGGTGCTTGATTGGGAGGGGGGTATTGCTAAGTCCCCTACCAGATCCATTCCCCCAATTATACACACCTATTCTAGAAGGAGAGGGAAACTTACTAAGGGCACAGAAGTTATTACCACTCACACGACAGCTGGCGATACTGCAGAGATTTAGAGGAATTATTCCCTGACTCTAGCTATAACAGATTCTGTTAGGAAAAATTATGAGGTGGCAGGTGCCTTAGATATTCTGTACTGCTGTGTATATAAATAGGAGCTGAGCTCACAGCAAGGGGTATCCAGAAATTAAGTGAGAGAAAGTTTGTTGTGTGATGGGAGAGACCTTGCCTCTCGAATGCAAGAATTGTATTTGAGAGCTTTTCTTAATACAATCTATCTTCTGTGCTAATTTTGCTGCTTGTTCTTGCCTAATTGTTTGCCTATTAATCTGGGTCTTAGCAGTATCATGATGGAGCCTAGAACAAAGAATAAGTTTCTGTTTTTGGCTTGAGTTCTTTCATAACCAGAAGCGATTGAGCCTATAAGAAAGAATGCATGCTTAAAATGATTGTGAGTACTCTCAATCTTCACTAGTGCTCAACCGAGTACAAAAAACTCTATTTACCTGTGTATATATGTACCATGTCTGTCCTAGACAATTAGAATGAGAAATGGTAATTGCAGCAGATTGCTGAGAATGTATTATGGAATGATGAGTCAAGTTGGTTCAAAGCTGCCTCTATCTGCTGCAAGGAGTTGATCGTTGCAGCTGAGGTTGAGAACTTAATTATTAATTATCAACCTTGACCATTTAGTTCACACCAAGCGGAAAGAAACTTGGAACCACTGGTTTGCTGAAGACACTTTATTTCCAGGTTAAGGAGAGGTAATGGACTATCTCTTCTCATATGGGGTTAGTAGTGCTCGGAGTGAATAGGTAATTTTGCTATAAAGAATCTCTAAGTGTGAAATTTTAATTAGTATTCTAGAGGATACTGATGATTACTAATTTTTTATTAATGACCTTTCGGGTATTGGTTAACTTTTCTAGGCAGATGTTCCAGTTAGTTGAACCATTCCTATCTTCTGCCCCAGTTCACTAACCTTGTATCAGAGCTCAAATTTTGTTCAATTAGCACAACTATTTTCTTGTTGATCATCAAGCTGACACTTGATACAAGCTCTCTAATTCTAAAGTTGAAACTAATGCCCATGAGAGGCTTGTTTTTTATGACTAAAGCTACTAGAAAATTACATAGATTGTTGCTTCTCAGACATTTCTAATTCGAGGCAACTTCATTGCCTTATTAGGAAAGTAGGAAACCCTTTGGGAGCATTAGCTGTGCTCATTTCAGGTATTTGTTGCATATTAATGATTATTAATATAGTGTTTACAGTCTTTCCGGACAAATATTTATGCCCATGTCTGCTTTTGAATCAAAATCATCTAATTGGTCAGATGAGTCCTTAAGCTTGATGCTTTAAACAGTCACTTACTAAGCAAAGCCAGTTGGAGTTATCTTTTTGGAACTAGGTCATTTTGTATTGTTTATTTTCTGCAAGTTGCACCTTGCTTCTCGTTTTTAATTTAGCTCTCCTAGTCACCTGCATGTCATAATATGAAGACACATCTTGAGGAGCTTCTTTACTATTTAATTTTAAACTATACTGCTTGGTATTCTTAGTAGCACTTGTAATGCTTGGTGTATAAAATCTAAGGGGTCAAGAGCTCAAAACTATTGCATATTTGCTTGCTCAGCGACCAGCGTGGAAGTTTGCTACATCATACAGTTTGACTAGTCTAACTTGTCAAATTTGCTACGTGTCAGATTCAAAGTAACGTAGGTTCATATTCTTTTGAATTTGGTCCATTGTACTCCCACTAACTTAGAGTGATTGTCCTAGTTGAATTTTTCTAAGGATCAAAATGGGTCAAACAACCTACTAGAAGACATTAAGTACACCATTGTGTCAACTACTGACAGATTATGGACTTATAAGTAAGTCTATCTTGAATAGATTATAATAGAAAATAGGACTATTACTAAGAAAAGAAAGATCGTCTGAAACGAAAATAGAGTAGATGGATAGTTCAGCTTGGTCTTGATGTTGCAGCATTTTGAGATGTGGGTAAGACCTATTACTGTTCTGTCCTAGACAATGGTTTCTCCTCAGAAATGGGTATGAAAGGGTCCAGACAAATGGAATATTAACAGTTAACTCCAGGAAATGTCTACCATTTAACTGTCACTATCTTGGAATATGGCCTATCAGTTACTGGGATCTTTGATTTCATGCCAAGTATTTATTTAGACTTTGATTATTGGTGAGGGAGCTTAGTTATTATCAATGCTATCGAAGTTGTGGAGAAATGTGTCAGACATTCACAGGGTTTCAGTAAATGGGATGCATTGACTATAAATTTTAGAGTTTAAGCTGCATTATGCAGCCTCTTGTTCATGTGAAGAGCATTTATGAATTGGTATCCTTTGTCTGTTTTGAGTACTCACTAAGACTAGGAACAATTAGATGAATTTAAGTCGCGTGTACACTTTTCGTGATTTGCAAAAATGTGATGCTATGGAGAATGTCCTTGTTTTAGCACTTATTACGTTAGGGAAAGGGGCTTGTCAAAGTGATTAGTGGAATGGCTAGAAGCTGATCAGCGCTGGAGTAAGGGCTGATTTAAGCTTTAGAAACTGCTTTTATATTATTTTTCACCTGGTTGGTGTTTTGTGGGTTAGTGCTCATGAGATGCCATCAATTACATAGAGAGTTCAGTTGTGAGAGAACAAAATGTAGAAGAGAAAGAGTAAAGAATTTGAAAAGCTGCATCCCAGTATTACACCATATGTTCATGATGTGCTGTAGCATATGAATCCTTCTGCTAATGCTACCTGACACCTGGTATCAAGTAGGAGCTTCTGTCTGGTTATAAATACATCATTTGCTGTCATTTTACCTCTTAACAAATATCATTCTGCCGCAGCCATGTGATACAAGGTGGTTACCTGTCAGGCTGTTACCACAACAACATATTTTTAATCAACTTTTCTGGCTGCGAAATGTGATCAAATATTTTGCCACCTCAATGTGCTGCTTTATCTCTTTATGCAAATGTTTGTTGTACATGTATTATAACTTGTTCGGTTAACTGTTCATTCAATTCCTTGTACCCGATGTAGGGACTCTAGTTAACATTTTAGCAACTACATTCTGAACAGAACCTTCCCTCACACACACAAATTTATAAGATTGTGTCTCCTTTGATACAAGTATTCTGCATCATGTTATCGCTAACATTGTGTTAATACCTGCAAGCAGCACAAACTTGTGTTTTGGTATACTCGTCGAACCCCCGGTGTGAGAACACAAACACCTTATGAAGATAGCATGAAGAGACTTGTGGATTTCAGCACTGTAAGATTCTTAGACTAATTGAATTATGCCCCCTGCTCAGTCTTTTTTTGTTTTTTGTGTTTGATTCTTTGATTGTTTTGAGTATAGGTCGAAGGATTTTGGGTCTGCTATTGTCATTTTGCACGTCCTTCTACATTGCCAAGCCCCACTGATTTGCATATTTTCAAGGAGGGAATTCGCCCATTATGGGAGGTAAATTTGATGCTATGTTTTGAACGATGTATCCTCGATCATGATAATGCTTTTATATGATTGCTGATGCTCTCAATCTACTGTATAATTTGCTTTGATGTTTTTCTTCTTTGTTGTTGACAAATGTGGCTATATATCATTAGGATTCTGCTAATTGTAATGGTGGCAAGTGGATCATCCGTTTTAAGAAAGCTGTTTCAGGGCGCTTCTGGGAAGACCTGGTTAGTGGTGCAATCTTGAAGTTGTGAATCTTTTCTAATGATCTAATTTATCTCCTTGTTGAACTCTTTGAAAAATCTGATGATTGAACTTCATACTTACTGTGCTGATATTGCTCGACGCCTAGGAAGAGATTGAAATGGGTAGGAACAATACTGGAGACCTAGCTGAATTGGCCTTGTGAAACAAAACTGAGCTAGTTACTACTTATCACCATCCTGGAATGCTTGTCACTTTTTGCCAACCCCTCATGATCTAGGATATGGCATTTATTTACTTAAAAGACACATTATATTGGTTGGGCCTTTCCACTCTTTTTGTCACTCAATTTAAGTTGGTGTGTTTTGCAAGTCCAATCATAAAATTATTACTATCTTTGAAAGGTGACAACTTCTATATCTGTATATATGACTATTATTTCTCTCTTTCTTTGGCACTAAATGATTATGAGGCTGGGTTGAGGAGATTGGCAGTATCCAATAGACTTCTGTCTCTCATTTGACATAAACGAATAGAGACTTTGATTGACCTTGATATACGAAGCACTGGTTTGTGTGTTTGTTCATAATTGGAACTTGTTTGGGTATTCTGCAATCTGCGGTCCAGGAAGTTTCAGAAAATGTGTAATGATGTAAGGTCATTCTCCTTTTGTTTGCATCATGATGATTCAGTTTGCCTGCTTCAATTTTTTACCACCCTTATTGAGCAGTAAGCTTGGACATTGTTGAAATCTGAATATATCCTGGGGAAGAGCTTTTGCTGTATTATTCACACCTGTTGCTTGTTTTCCTTCCAGGTTTTGGCCTTGGTAGGTGACCAGCTTGACTATGGCAACAATATATGTGGTGCGGTACTTAGCATACGTTTCAGTGAGGATATAGTGAGTGTTTGGAACAGGAACGCATCTGACCATCAGGTTTGCATTTCAACTATTATTTATGTCTGCATGCTCTACTCAACTGCTTCAACTTTATTCTTATGCTGTAACCTGTGTAAACTGTCTTCCATTCGTTCTAGGCTGTGATGGCTTTAAGAGATGCTATCAAACGACACTTGAAGCTTCCGCACAGCTACATGATGGAGTACAAGCCTCATGATGCTTCTTTACGAGACAACTCTTCATACAGGAACACATGGTTGAGGGGATAAGCTAGACGTTTCTTTCTTAGAGGAAGCATATCTTTGAGGGTATATGTTGCATGTGCTTGATACTTTATCTGTATTACTGGAGTAGCACCTGTTGTTAGGTCCTCAATTCCCAAAATGGCCAGAATCACTGCAGCTAAGGAATATACTGTGTATCAACCTGTTAAGCAAACTTGTTTTGGATTTGTGTACGTTTATCTTCACTTAATTCTACTGGAAATGGGCCCTGGATTACAGGTTATTTGGCACTTGTTTCTTCTTTTGGCCGGGATCAACCACTGTTGCTTGAATCGGGGTTTTGAGCATAAAGATTCCGCTGATGAGTACTAACTAGCTCTTTGCTTTTGGCATGTGTATACATCATATTAGCAAGCATTATATTTCAAACTTTAGCAGTCACTAAAATGAAATTTAAAGAGGATTGTGATAGGGTTGGTAATTCTCACAAGAGAGTCAGAGAGAAAGCATAAATAATGTAATAAAATTAATGACATTTTCTCTCTATATTATTTTATTTGATATCGAGGTATCTCTCATGAAGGTTGGCAAGTGGCGACACTTGGGGTCTCCGAACATTTTTCCTATTTGCATTGCTACCCTCTCTTTTCACACATTTCTAGGCTAGGTACACATTATACGGAAGAGATTTTGTGCTGATCTATTGCAAACTGGGAATCTATGTACTTCATAAAACTTAATACAGCTGACATGCAACAGCAGTGTGAATACGAAACCTAATTCTTTGTTTTCACAATAGTTGAGAGTGTTAACTCTGAGTGTTTGTGCTCACAAGCAAAGTGTACTCAATTTGGTAAAAACTTCAATCAAAACTCAACTCAAGTTAACTTGTCTAGGTCACACTATTTCCAATCTTAGTTGAATACAATATATTCATACTCAATTCGCTCAACTTGCACCTTCCATGTAAGCTTCACTAAAGTATACTACTGCCATATTACTCCCTCCGTTTCTTTTTAATCTACTCACTTTCCTTTTTTGGTCTGTTTCTTTTTAATCTACACACTGTTGTTTTTTTATTCTTGGTAACATGTCACATCTACCTTCTCCTCTTTTTCCATCCATGTCATTCACTTTTTAATATTTTAATCCACTTTTTAGTTTCACTCTCACACTTTTCAGTTTCTCTCTCTATCTTTTCAGTTTTTCTCTCATACTTTGTACTTCCTCTTAGGTTTTCTCCCAAAGTGAAGTGAGTAAATTAAAACGAAACGGAGGGAGTACATGTTAATAAACAAAAGTACAACATCTAAGTTATTTTTTCAATTAATATACACACTAAGAGCAGGTTTGGTTAGATGTTTTTAAGGTTTAAAATGGATTCAAGAAAGCAGTTCCGTTAGGAGTTGTTTAGTTTATGGGCTCTGATTACCCTTGTCGTTTTCTTGGAGGTAACCCAACTGTTACTGCTCCAAAATCAGCGGTAACATATTGTTACCCTCCTCAATTCCCAACTTTGTAAACAGTTCTATTGCACTTAATCCTTTGCTTTCTCTCCTGGTTAAACTCCCTTCCAATCCTTTACTGAGATTATCTGAATATTTGAATTTTATTATTTTTCAACTTCATGGACATTATTTGGATCCAGTTTTTTCAAGCTCCAATGGTTAATAACAATGAAGAAGCTATATAAAAGTCAAATTATTTGCACCTGGTCAAGTTCTTGATTTTGGATGGGCAATGATCTTCTCATAACGACGATACTTTTGAATTTGATTATGTAAAGGAGGGAGGGAGGGAGGGATAAGTATGCATCATACATATATTAAATGATATTCTAGATAGATTTGAATATTGATGCAATATAGATTAGTTTTACTATCTATGAAAAAGAAGAGTTAGTAGTGATTCTATTTCATGGTTACATAAGAGTGATTATTATTATTATTACCTTTCCTCCCTCATATTCAATTCCATTTCATTCCATTTTGTTATCAAACGAAGCCTAAATAGTAGTAATAAGTACCAATATTTCAACAACAAACATTAAAATTTGATCCATTCCAAATCATTTCCCACTATAATTAGACTGCACATCCGCTTACCCATTTCTTATTTCTTTTTCTTCCTTTTCTTTTACTTTTGCAAAAACTTGTCTAAAAAGTGCAGTAAAAACAATGAAGACAAAAAGGGTAAAAACTAACAAACTTGGCTGTTGCTATGTTTTGCGTACATTTCATAGATTTAATTCGTTCTGCTTAAGCCACAAACTTATGAATATAAACAGATTATAACCATTGTAAACAGCCAAAAAGTGAACATATCGTCATCTATTTTGTGTTCCCACTCATTTCTCTCTGATTGAACCATCACCATCTTAGTTACTATAAAAATTACTCAATTTCAATTTCAGAAATCAAATTTGTAAGATAACAAAGAAGCAAAACAAATAAAATAAAATAAAAATTGAACTGCAGATTAGCAAAGAACCAAACATATTAAAAACACATCCATTTCATATCAACCATCTAATTTGCAATTACATTGAAATCAAAAACCCAAAACCTAAAACAAAATCTAACCCCCAAAACCATAAAGAGTACGGCCCTGCCTCTTTAAAGCATAGACAACATCCATGGCAGTAACAGTTTTACGACGAGCGTGCTCGGTGTAAGTAACCGCATCTCTAATCACATTCTCCAAAAAGATCTTAAGAACACCTCGAGTTTCCTCATAGATAAGACCACTTATCCTCTTTACACCGCCTCGTCGAGCCAATCGACGAATAGCGGGCTTAGTGATTCCCTGAATGTTATCCCTGAGAACCTTCCTATGCCTCTTTGCTCCTCCCTTTCCTAACCCTTTTCCTCCCTTTCCTCTTCCTGACATTTTTCTCTCTCCTTTGACTTTCAAGTTTTTTTTGTTGATTGATGCTGATTGTGGTGGGAAATTGGGTTTGGGGGGGAGGTGGGTTAATATAGGGAGGTGAAAGAGCGCGGTGTTTTTGAATTTTCAAGTTTTGGTTTTGGAGGGATTTGTTTGATTTTGTTATTGATGAATTGGAGCCGTGGATGTGGTTTAATCTGACGGTGGTAAAAGTCGATCCGTGTGAATCGTTGTTTGTTGTTTTAAGACCGTTGATGCTTTTCATCTAATGGTTCATGGTTGTGTTTAGCCACATGAAAAACTCAGCATGCTTCACACTTCATACACTCCATTCGAAACTTTTAGTCATTTTGGTCTAAGAATTTGTACAGATAAAGCATTACAAATTTTTAGTATTTGGGTTGGGCCTTACCCGAAAATCGAGATAAAATTTCCAATCCAATCCTACGTATTTTGCTTGTTGGACCAACAACTTAATCAGCTTTGACATCTCTTTATTTATCTTTGTTTCTTTTGCTCTTTGTCCTAATTTCCTAGGCCACAAGGGGGGGAAGAACTCAACAATTCTATTAAACCGGCCAAAATAAGAATAAGCTTGAATTTTACTTGAATAATCTAGATCGAAATTAAGACGCAAAACAAGAACAATACCAAATAATGTTACTTAAACATTTATATTAACAAAGTAAATAGCAACCATCAAAGTGAAAAATACAAATATAAATGTCATTATACTAAAATAAAATTAAAGAAGACAAAGAATATCCAACCAAAATCATGCCAAAACTCAAGGCATTGCATAGTAAAAAAGATTACACTATTTGCTGATTCTGTATTTCAAATGTTAAAGTTTATCAATTTCGTTTGAGAACTTTCTTCTAATTATCTAACAAAAATTATTGCATGAGATATAAACTTTCATCTTTGTTAACACATAATTTTGGCAACTGAATATTTTACTATATTTTAATAAAAATTATAAACTTCGTTATTTTGAAGATATATAAAGGGAAATGTGCAATAGCATTTTACTAGAAAAAATAAAAAGAACTTATGTGTATGTGGTTCACCAATAAAGTTAAGGGAAATTATAAAGTAAGACGGTGTAACCGTCCGTCTCATTATATATCTTAAAGGGGTCCTTTTTTTATCAAAGAAGGCATTATTTCTCACTAACATTCCAAAACGCACTACCAATTTTATTAAAATTAAGAAAACATTAGCATTTACTGTGATCAATGGATTGTAATTTCTAATCCTGGTTTACGAACTTGGAGTACAAGCTAAGCACTATTAGCTAATTTCACATAATTCTGAATTCTAATAAATACATACTATAAATAGAGCCATGGCACACACACCCTACCTTATTACGTTCCATAATCATAACCTAATTAAGATAATTCCAACAATGATAATTACCACAAGGCACAAAGCATTCATTGCGAGTGTGTCAATGATAACACTTTTTTCCGGCTAAGGAGTCAAGGCTTTTCAGATTTGACCTCAAATTTCTGGTCACTTTTACTGTCTTGATGCGGGTGATTCAGTCACACACCACTGACCACCTCTCTTTTTCTCTTCTTTCATATTGTTCTAAGCAGTGGCGGAGCCAATATAGGGCACGGGGGGTCACGTGACCCCCCCGAATAAAAAAACTATTTTTAAGGATTTTCGTAAAAAAAAAAAAATTAATGTGCTAGACGCAACAGTTGCAGCGCAAGACGCAGGAGAGTTGTCACTTAACATTTCCTTTTCTTTCCTTCTTTTGGTCGGTTGAGAAGTAATGAGAACCCAAAACAACCCCCCTTATTTTCTCTCTTGAAATTTCTCACTACTCAAGAATTCTATTAAACCGGCCAAAATAAGAATAAGCTTGAATTTTACTTGAATAATCTAGATCGAAATTAAGACGCAAAACAAGAACAATAACAAATAATGTTACTTAAACATTTATATTAACAAAGTAAATAGCAACCATCAAAGTGAAAAATACAAATATAAATGTCATTATACTTAAATAAAATTAACGAGGACAAAGAATATCCAACCAAAATCATGCCAAAACTCAAGGCATTGCATAGTAAAAAAGATTACACTATTTGTTGATTCTGTATTTCGAATGTTAAAGTTTATCAATTTCGTTTGAGAACTTTCTTCTAATTATCTAACAAAAATTATTGCATGAGATATAGACTTTCATCTTTGTTAACGCATAATTTTGGCAACCGAATATTTTACTATATTTTAATAAAAATTATAAACTTCGTTATTTTGAAGATATATAAAGGGAAATGTGCAATAGCATTTTACTAAAAAAATAAAAAGAACTTATGTGTATGTGGTTCACCAATAAAGTTAAGGGAAATTATAAAATAAGACGGTGTCACCGTCCGTCTCATTATATATCTTAAATGGGTCACTTTTTTTTATCAAAAAAGGCATTATTTCTCACTAACATTCCAAAACGCACTACCAATTTTATTAAAATTAAGAAAACATTAGCATTTACTGTGATCAATGGATTGTAATTTGTAATTCTGGTTTACGAACTTGGAGTACAAGCTAAGCACTAGTAGCTAATTTCACATAATTCTAAATTCTAATAAACACATACTATAAATAGAGCCATGGCACACACACCCTACCTTATTACGTTCCATAATCATAACCTAATTAAGATAATTCCAACAATGATAATTACCACAAGGCACAAAGCTATCATTGCGAGTGTGTCAATGATAACACTTTTTTCCGGCTACGGAGTCAAGGCTTTTCAGATTTGACCTCAAATTTCTGGTCACTTTTACTGTCTTGATGCGGGTGATTCAGTCACACACCACTGACCACCTCTTTTTTTCTCTTCTTTCATATTGTTTTAAGCAGTGGCGGAGCCAATATAGGGCACGGGGGGTCACGTGACCCCCCGAATAAAAAAAACTATTTTTAAGGATTTTCGTAAAAAAAAAAAAAAATTACTGCGCTAGACGCAGCAGTTGCAGCGCAAGACGCAGGAGAGTTGTCACTTAACATTTCCTTTTCTTTCCTTCTTTTTGTCGGTCGAGAAGTAATGAGAACCCAAAACAACCCCCCTTATTCTCTCTCTTGAAATTTCTCACTACTCAAGAATTCTATTAAACCGGCCAAAACAAGAATAAGCTTGAATTTTACTTGAATAATCTAGATCGAAATTAAGACGCAAAACAAGAACAATAACAAATAATGTTACTTAAACATTTATATTAACAAAGTAAATAGCAACCATCAAAGTGAAAAATACAAATATAAATGTCATTATACTTAAATAAAATTATCGAGGACAAAGAATATCCAACCAAAATCATGCCAAAACTCAAGGCATTGCATAGTAAAAAAGATTACACTATTTGCTGATTCTGTATTTCAAATGTTAAAGTTTATCAATTTCGTTTGAGAACTTTCTTCTAATTATCTAACAAAAATTATTGCATGAGATATAGACTTTCATCTTTGCTAACGCATAATTTTGGCAACCGAGTATTTTACTATATTTTAATAAAAATTATAAACTTCGTTATTTTGAAGATATATAAAGGGAAATGTGCAATAGCATTTTACTAAAAAAATAAAAAGAACTTATGTGTATGTGGTTCACCAATAAAGTTAAGAGAAATTATAAAATAAGACGGTGTCACCGTCCGTCTCATTATATATCTTAAAGGGGTCACTTTTTTTATCAAAAAAGGCATTCTTTCTCACTAACATTCCAAAACGCACTACCAATTTTATTAAAATTAAGAAAACATTAGCATTTACTGTGATCAATGGATTGTAATTTGTAATCCTGGTTTACGAACTTGGAGTACAAGCTAAGCACTAGTAGCTAATTTCACATAATTCTAAATTCTAATAAACACATACTATAAATAGAGCCATGACACACACACCCTACCTTATTACGTTCCATAATCATAACCTAATTAAGATAATTCCAACAATGATAATTACCACAACGCACAAAGCTATCATTGTGAGTGTGTCAATGATAACACTTTTTTCCGGCTAAGGAGTCAAGGCTTTTCGGATTTGACCTCAAATTTCTGGTCACTTTTACTGTCTTGATGCGGGTGATTCAGTCACACACCACTGACCACCTCTCTTTTTCTCTTCTTTCATATTGTTTTAAGCAGTGGCGGAGCCAATATAGGGCACGGGGGGTCACGTGACCCCCCGAATAAAAAAACTATTTTTAAGGATTTTCGTAAAAAAAAAAAAAAAAACTTACTGCGCTAGGCGCAGCAGTTGCAGCGCAAGACGCATGAGAGTTGTCACTTAACATTTCCTTTCTTTCCTTCTTTTGGTCGGTTGAGAAGTAATGAGAACCCAAAACAAACCCCCCTTATTCTCTCTCTCTCTCTCTTGAAATTTCTCACTCCCGAATAAACTCCAAAACCCGACCCCATGAAACCTGATCTCCCTCTTCTTTCTCTCGAGGCTCTACGTAACCATCACCAACTCGCTCGCACGCCGCTACTCGCCGAAAACCCGTAGCCTAACTGAGACACAAGCTCCATGTTCCTCCCTCCTCTTCTCTCGTGCTCTGCCTCCACTTCCCGCTGTTTCACTGCTGCTGCTAGACGTAGTCGCACCCCCGTCGCGCTGCTTGTCCTCCCTGAGTCGCATAGAACGTCCCTGCTCATCTGAGCAGAGGTATAACACCTCTTGTCTATTTTCTTCTTTGAATTTCAAAATTATAAGATGAGTAATTCAATCCCAAATTGTAAATTGGAAATTAGTGTAGGTATTTGGCCTTAAAAACTGATTAAAGTCTGGGTCCTTAGTTTTAATTTGTGAATTGTGATTGATGCACTTTGTTGTTAAATTTTTGTGAATTTGTGAATTTGTATAAATTAGGTATTGTATCTCTATTAGCTTTTTTTATGTACTTGTATGATGGTAATTTGTTGATTGATTTTCATATAGTTAATTTATATGTGTTAATTTGTATTAAATAATGAATATAGGAAACGATGAGTGATATACCAAGATAAAAAAAATCAAAGGCAATGGGAAAATAACCCGATATTAGACCATTATAATTTTTTTTAATATTGAATATCTTTTGTCTTTTTTTGTGACCCCCCGATTTTGAAATCCTGGCTCCGCCACTGGTTCTAAGGGCATCCTTAACAATGAGTGAGATTTTAAGATCAAGTACTTGATCTTAAAATAGAGCTCTTAACAATGAGTGAGAAAAAGATTGATGAGTGATTGGGGAAAAAAAATGCATCGGACGAGTGAAAACTTGATCAGGCGTGGGAGTGGGACCCACCGCCTGATCTGACCAAAATTAAATTTTTTTGCCTTTTCCCAGCCAAAACGACGAGTTTCATCGTTTTGGCTTGGGGAAAGGCAAAAAAAATTACTTTTGGTCAGATTTTCTGACGCGTGCGTCAGAATTTGACAAGACAGGTGAGAGAAATAATACAATTACAAATATTAAAAATGCAATATCTTAAAAAATACAAAGCCAAAAAAAATAAAAAAATTACCAATGGCTCTATTTTTCAGAGATCTACAAATAGAGACCCATTTTGTAATATTTTAGACAATTTTTTTTCTAGCTATTTACTAATTTTCTATGATTATGCTTATTTTATATGAAATATCTTCCACTTTTACACTCTAAAAAAATAAACAATATTTTTGTGCATTTAATTTAGTTAATGCTAAAAGCGCTAATTATGTATTTATTTAATTAATTTTTTTATCAATTAGTAATAAATATTAAATATTATTAAAAAGTAAATAATAAAAATATTGTATAGCGGTGGTGGGGTGATGAGAGAGAGAAAATAGTTGGGTGGGGTAAAAAAGTAGTTGGGTAGGTAAAATTAGTTGGGATGATCTTTTTTATGGTTCATTGTTAAGATGAAAGTGGGAAAAGATTGCGGGATGTAATTTTTTTTAGAAAGAGAGTGGGATGATCTTATTTTTCAATTATCAATAATGGTGCTCTAACCTTTATCCATGGAGATACCCTGTCCCTGCCTATCCCCTCCCTCTTATCTCTATCCTCCCCATCTGAACAACTTTTCTTCGACCTCCTTCTTCTTTGTTCTTGTCTTCTTCCTGTGCTTCTCTCTTACTTTATTTTTCGACTCGAATTGGACTTGAAGAATAATATGCTTCTTCCTTCAATACCAACAACGTTCAGATTGCTTCAAATACAACACTGGTATCGAAAAAATTGCAAAAGAATTTTACATATGGCTGCTATGGTCCCTTGCTTTTCCTCTACCTTATTCTCGGCAATTGGCAGTTGGCACTACCTACCAGAAAGATTTACTGAGCCAAAGCTTTTGAAATTATATGAACTAAATTTGGTGATTATATTTTCTTATAAAAGAACACACAGATTTGAGTCTATTACTAAATAAAGGGAAGGATCTAAACAGACGATTGCAGCCCAATTACACCTGCAAAAAGATGATAACATAATTATTGATCAGGAGGTGTTGGGGGATTGAATTTACTAAGATACTAGTGATAGTAGGAAAATAATATTGAACCAACTATGCTACACAGGATCAGCTAAAAAAATCTAGCAAAAATTATGTTAGGGGTTGAAACTCCGGCGTTCTTCATCTTTCTCAAATTTCTGGTCTAAAATCCGAAGAGTATAAGCTTTCATACCCATGCTTAGAGCTTCCGTATCCAGTAAGGGTACCTCAAGATTAGAACTAAGTTTGCATGATCAATGCAGCAATGAAAACAAGAAGGTTATCAGGGCTGAATTTTCAGGAAGTGTCTCGAGATGTCCATATATTGTATTTGTACCAAGGCATTTCAGGGTATTGACCTTCATTGATTATCTTCCTTTTTAATTAAAGCGATAAGTCAATATAAAAGCTGCAGATGAAGATAATTACCGCATCCTACTCTAGCACCAGCATTTCCAGTTGCTTTACTAAGTTCATGTCCACCTGTTGCATCAGTGAATATAATTAGCTAAAAGAGAGTATATGTAAGCAAACAGCAAGTAGCATCAAAAATTGTTTGAGAAAAGAAAGGGGTAAGAATGTAAGATAACAGCACCATGGCCTTAAGTGATTATTTCTATTTTCTTGGCAAAAGTAACTAAGTTTTCCCTGTATCGGAGTTTAGACCCACAGGCCACAAGGCCACAAGGGTACTGGAGGAGACAATGACCATAATTCACTCAAACCATCCACTTATGACTGTAGATGTAGTAATATTGTTAGAGATTCACTGAAGGTAGAGATTAGCATAGTTAACATTATAATACCATTCAACATTGGAGGGAGAAGCTGCTAAGATGCACCGAAAATTTCTATTCACATGAAATTTTGCGACAACACTAACATTATTGATCATACGGTCTTCTAAGTTCTTAGTAGGGGAGTGCTTCTACTCTTGTTAATGGGTAAGGACTAAGATTTAGCTTTGAAACTAATCTGTGCATCCTACAATTTACTCCTATAAACAAGACGCCCATTTGGCCATTTGAATTTTTCTGTTTGGATCTTGGTTTCAAGTCACTAACTCTCAAAGACAACTACTTTCGACATCAACGAATAATTATCCACAAATACGTTGCAGAATACCCCCCCCCAAACTCATCCACGACAATCTAAATAGAAGTTAGACTACAGAGAATTTGAAATGAAAAGCATAGCAGAAATGGTGACAACTCTTCATGAATCATGAACAAGGAAGATAACTGTAGAGCATCCCTATTTCAGGACCTGAAACATGCAGTGAAAGTCCGCCGTCCTACAAAGTTGATGCTGTTTTGAGCTTACATCTTCACAATAAATCATATCTCACTTTTTAATAGGATCCACCACACAATTATCAAGTCAGGGTTCCCTTACATTTTTATTTTTAAACAAAGTTTTCGTTAGTTCAAGCACAAAGAATATCTTACTAAAAGTTTTTTGCAAAAGGAACTCCCTCAACGAGGATTATTCTTAAAAGACAAAAACCAGATGTTGCATAAAAACTCTCATTCGATGAAAAGGGAATGTAGATGTCATGTTGAGACCTTTTTATATTGTACACTAACCTCTTCCAAGATCATCTGGATCAGCATGCACCACAACAGCCCTCCCAAGGATTGAGTGCTGCCCACTAAGTGATATCTAAAATACCCAAAACAAGTACATAATGTGAAATATGGCTTACACTTAACACTTGGACAATGAAAAAAACAAGAAGAATTAAGTGGAGGAAAGTTCATTGAAATTGCAGAGTAGAAACACAATTCTATAAGGCCAAAATCAATCAAGGGAACAAACAAATTTGTAGAAAGCTAAAACTAGCTACCCACCCAATTATACCAAAATGTGTCAAAAACGGGTAACTCAACATTTGGACAACCCGATTATCATTAGAGAATGGCTTAACAGTTCATAGTTAGATATCTAAAATTTTGGAATATAAGTTTATGGGCATTTCTGTAAACGCAGTGTATTCGGGATCTCATCATTTTCTCTATTTCAGAATTATTAGATATCTAACAATTCGATGTTTAGCTTTTCTCTTATCATTATTCATTACCCTACCATCAATCCAAAATATTTGCAAATAGTTTAGTGCTAAAATAAGAACAAGGGCATTTGTAATCATAGAATTTACCTGGGAATCACTAATGGAGACCTCAGCAACCCCTAAGACACAAAAAACAGGACCATATCAATATATGATCACCAAAAACAACTTTAGATTTTGCAGAATACCCACTAAGCTAAGCAAAGAATTTGATTAACAGTACTTAAAACAATAAAAAGAAATGAAGGTGATTACCATCAGTGCCAGCAACAATGTTTCCCAGGTCACCCACATGGCGTTCCGTGTCGAATGGAGCTCCATGGTCCTTCTTCATCGGATTAAAATGAGGCCCTTTTCCCCCACCCCCAACCCCAGCAAAATAAAAACAATCCAAAAATCAACATTAATCAAATAACAGTCTTAGGTGACACGGACTTACAATAACTTGTTATAATACCTTAAATATTATATGTACCTATACTAAGGGATCAACCCTTTTTGGTTTCACGATAAATTATTGTAAGTCCGTTTCATATAAGATTTCATGGTGATCAAACAAAAACAATAAAACTCAAAAAAAAAAAAAATAAGAAGAGAGAGAAAAGGAGCTAACCAGTGGAGTTGCAACCATTAGTGGTATCTCCAAGAGCATGGATATGAAAGCCATGAAGACCTGGTGTAAGTCCTGTTATTTTTCCTTTCACATGTGCTATCCCTGCATTTTTCATAAATACTATTAGTGCTATATTTGAGTAATTGATTTTGAGTAGATAAAGAGGAGGAGAGAGAGAGAGAGAGAGAGAGAGACCAGTGGAATGTTGGATGAAGTGGCTA
The DNA here is from genome assembly GCA_947646795.1 of Beta lomatogona. Lineage (NCBI taxonomy): Eukaryota > Viridiplantae > Streptophyta > Magnoliopsida > Caryophyllales > Amaranthaceae > Beta > Beta lomatogona. The sequence goes on along the minus strand of CANSNZ010000927.1, from coordinate 8,339,987 downwards.
GAGCCTTTGACGTTATTGGAACCGGCGATGACAGCCACTGCCTTCACTGTGCCCATGGAATGAACTTGGAACTTTTCTTTTGTGAAAGTTAGCAGCTTGATTTAGTATAATTTTACTGACCACCAGAAATGGATAGAGCCGAGAGGGAGAAGAATAAAATTTGTAGTGAAACTAGGGAAGGCAATTCAGGTGATCGGGTCGGGTTCAGGTTTGATTTCGGTTTAATTTCAAGTTGTGTTGAAATATACTACCTCCGTTTTTTTTATTATTTGCAACGATTTGACATGAAGTAGAGAGGAAAAATGTCTAATCGTTGCAAATAATAGAAAATGGAGGTAGTATGTAACTTTTAAAATTATTATAAAATATGATTATTGAGTCAAATCGGGTTGTTCAAATTTCTCCTGGTAACTTTGAGTCGGGTTAGGGATTGCCAGCTCTGAATAAAATAGTGCCTTTTTTCAAGTTTTTCTCAAAAACCTCAAATTTTCTTTGGAAAAATTAGGTGTATTAGACATTTTTTTATATTTATTTTCAAATACAAAGAAAAGTTTAGAAGTTCCTTCACTCAAGGGAAAACCCTAAACTATAAAAAAAAATAACAAGGTCAATGAGCTTGTTTTCGTAGATGATACACAAATTTTAAAAGATAGCCGGCAAGATGGCAACATGATTGGCTTCATGGAATTTAAAGCAACCTGAATTGTTAAGAAGAATGTGATAAGCTTGCGAATGTACACAATTGTCCAGGGCATTGGAAATTTAGAGCTAGCCGTAAAAGTTATTTATGACGACTAGATTGTCAGTTTGTCACCTTCGACAATTAAATGGTTGGTGCCCATATATTTGTCCCTTGTGTCCATTTCTTAAAGCATTGGCTTCTACAATAAGAGCCTAAGCGCAAACAAGATCTCCAATTTTTAGGATATAACTTTGATGACATGGCCTAAGGAGTTGCTTAAAACAATGTCAGCTTTGTAAAGTGAGCACATGCCCATAGCTGAGCCATCAAAATTGAGTTGGATGGTATTAGGTTGAGGGGGATGCCACCAAACTTTGTAACATTTCAATTTCCTATAAGAGGGCAAATTGCAAAAGGTCAGTAGAAAAATAATTTATTTATCGCGTGATTGTCATTTTATAAGAGAACATTTAGCTCGATCAAAAAAATATGTCAAGATTAAAAGTGTCATTTTGGAAAATAAGGAGGGTCTGTTCCTTCCAAATTCTTTAAGGAGAATAGAGGTTTCAGAAGGAAAGAAACGTTATTATTCTTGAGATAAGATAAGTAAGATTCGACATTGCTTAGGAGAACATAGCTTATAGAAAGTCAATAGTTCGTGAATTGTTGCCAAAAATTGTTGATATGGGAACATTGTAAGAAAAGATGAGTAATAATTGCATTAGAATTGTTGCGAAAAGTTGTTCAAATGAGAGATTGTCTCTTGTAGGTAGACCATTATGCAAAAGTTGTCAATTGAAAATTTTAATTTTAGGAGAAATGCCTATATTTCAAAACCAAAAAAATAACCATTTTTCAGTGAAACTATTCTTATTATCATCCAACCATGCTGTTTGACTAAAAAATCACCCCCGCTATTAGAGAAGACATCTTCTCGAGTTCAAACTAGAGATGGCAATTCCGTTCGAAACTTATCGAAGTCTAAGTCGATCCAATGAAAAAACTCCAATCTGAATATGATGAAAATCATATCCAAAATTTGTAGGACATGAGACCATTATCCAATTACTAGAGTCACATCATCAACTGATATATAAAAATTTACAATAAAATAGGATAATTATTTTTGTATCATACAATACGATTTATGTCCAACTCAATTCATAAAGTACTAATTTTGAGGTCGTTAGGTGAGAAAGAGAGAGGATTGACAAAATGGTTCGAGTATATTTCTTCTCTCCTTGCGGCAGTAAGTCACTCAAATTTAAGGGATGGTAATTCAATTTAAAACCAATCCAAGTCCAACTTGATCCAAAACAAAAAAAAAAAACATGATTCGAATCCAAAAAATTGAAAATTCAATCCAAATCCTATGAGAGGAAGAGATTATGTAAAATTCAAGCCGAATTTGAATAACGCCATCACCTCTACAATTGATAAGTTTAAACCACACTAGAATAAGGCCCCGTTCTTTTGGACTAGACTGAACTAAATGAAAATTGTGAGAGGAAACTAACTGAACTGAACTAAAAATAAGTCCAAAAGAACAAGACCTAAGATAATTATTTGCATTATTACATTACAAGTCAATTTAATGCAGTTGCCTTCTTAAACTTCTTTGTGATCTTACGTGATAAGATAATATGAGTTTGACTCAAAGTCCAACTCGATCTAAAGAGGACTAATCCAATCTGAATCTAAGAAAAAAAAGGGAATTAGATCTAATATTAGAAATTTGAGTCCGGACAAAGGTGGAACGAATATAGTTTGAAAAACTAATCTAACCTATTGCCATTTACCTTGCTCTTTGCCCTGTCTACAAGATCTATATTTTAAGCCTGCTAAGGAGACACACTCTTTAAACAGTATCAGCTCCATTTCTTTCACCTACCTGACTTGGCTAAAACTGATACAGAAAAAAAATGGCCTTTTGCCTGAACTAGTTAGGCAACTAACCCAGATGAATGGTCTTTGAAACTCTTGATGAGTAAACTGTAGTAGTCAAAAGCACTATCAGCATTTCACCCCAAGTTTAGTCGCTTAACTGTTATGCAACTGGCCAGACTCATAGTTAATGTACTCCCCCATGTTTCTGCCTGTAACTGCACTTGCCTTCAAAATAGCATATAAATCATCTGCGAAATCTAGCATAACAAGCATGGTTGAAGATAAAATATTCCAAAGACAAAAGAATCAACCACGTTATAGTTGAGTTTACAGCTTCCGCAATGTATTTAAGACCTCCGACTCCCACAGTTCATCCAATATATGAAGCGACTAATCCAGCTACCACTACCGATGGCTTCATCCTACCCCAAAAGAATCATATAATTCTACTACAATAGTTTTTGCTAATTTATTTCAGATCCAGTAAAATTTGAAAGGTTTAATGCGATAAAAGAAGGAAACACTGTTGCTGAGGCCTGAAACCAGTAACCAGAGTTGTATATCGAGGTTTCACAATTAGGGCTGCATGATACCTTGTCTCTCATCTACAAATCAATAGACTTCTGGAACTTCTGAATTTGGTTCAGGAATATCCATGTCATCTGAAAGCAGATCACCCAAATAGTTAGATTGTGGGCTAATGTAGGAAAGAACCACAAGCAAGATAACTAAAACAGAACCTTCGAAGAAAAACACCATGTCTTATAAAAACAAAACAATATAGTCGTAAATGTGTACGCGCATTTGTTTTTTACAGGGAAAGATAATCAGAAAAGTGGAGTGCAAGCATCTTGGTCCAATATTCCACAATGGGTGAAGAAAGATGACAGAAACAAAAGGAGAAGGGGAGGGGACTATACCATGACATGTGGGGCAATTCTAACACAGTAGACAGGAAATCCTGTGTAGAACTTGAAGGGTCCGCCAGCTTTCAGTGTTTTCATTGCACAGTCCATTGAACCGGTATATGGGTACTTCCCAGAAGCATCAGGCTGCATTTTCTGTATCTGTGTTTTCACGTAATCAAATGGTAGACTGCAAGCAGAAGCAAAGAACCCGGAAACAGCACTAGCACCTGCAAGGCAAAAAAAGAGCATAAAATCAAATAAAATACATCCGATGGTCCGAGGTTTCTTCAAACATTGTGGTAAAAAACTAATGCTTCCTATTGAGAAAATACTGAAGTCACTTCAATATCCCTGATCCCATTGATGAGTAGTGCTACTGTTTCAGGCAGAGGTGGTAAGAAAATATAAATCTTAATTCCTTAGAACAACAATGTTCAGAGCCTTAATCCCAATATTATGAGGTCTGCTATAAATTTTAATTGGTTGATATGTCTACTTTTATGAGCGGAAATATACGATCACAGACATGAGTGGCAACCTTGAAACAAAATGACATGGAATTACGAATTTTTAAGATTAAATTGCACTTTCATGCTCATTGGCACACTTACACTTTTATCTCAAACCCAAACAGGCACCTGTTCAAGTCTAAACATACCCAGCTTAAAACTCATAATCCGTGCTAAACTAAATTGCATCGTACTTGTTCCAGTAACTTAATGTATCAAGGACAAACCAAAGCTTATATGCAAAAGGAATATGCATTCGAAGCCAAAAAGGTATCTTGGCAAGAACAACATTTCATCATCCCGAAAGGAGCTTCTTGAATTCAAGTTTGGATGTTTTAATTTTAGTACCGCAAACTCCAATAAAAAAATGAAGCCTTCGAAACACCATTTGTTGACAAAATCCTCTTTACGATTTCATCCTCTTTTTCCTCTAAGGAAGTTTCACCGTGAGGAAATCCTAATGAGGGATGCCAATTCAAAGTGAAGCCTGGATCAATAAATTCACCAGATGTGTATCAAGCATCTTATAACTAGAGAAGATTTTTAAGAGGCATCCAATCTCCAGATTGATTTGCTTACATAGAATATGTCTCCCCCCTAATCAGGTTCAACCTAACCTAAAAATACTTGCTGAGAAATCAGATCTTAACCACATGAAATTCAGGTTGTCAGAATATATGTCCGCAATTCACATGTTAATGAAAGAATAGATTTAGGATTATTGATAACTACGAATAAGAGTACTAGGCATGTATAACAAAATAGAGACTCATAAACAGCATATAAGCAACAAAATATCCAAGTATAAATCATATAGTAGATCATGCCAGCAACGCTTCCACATTGGCTCCAACCTTGTCCAAAGTGTATGACATGCCAAGACACCATAACCACTAGATAATTTTGCTGAAAGCTTTAAAAGTTTTCAATAAGATAACGATCCATCGCTCAAAAGGCTTCCCATCCTCAAAAGTCGGCTTACTCAAATAACAAAATATATACCCAATCATAAACAGCAGTACTGATGTACCATACCTTCAATTTACTACAGAGATGTATGAAAATTCTTTTTTTTTTTATAAAAAAAAGCACTGAATTGGATGAAATCTGACCCAGTTAAAATGAACAGAACAGCTTGGAGTTACAAACATCATAAAAATCATTATAGAAAAGACAGTAGTCAGGGTGTAAAAAGTAAAGTGGAAAGAGGAAAAGGGCAACCAGTAAAAAAAGAAAGGCACAAATCATCTTACCTACAACAGTAGCAGCATCACCGAAGCCACAAGAATCCCTAAAGAATTCCACAGATTGATCATAAGAGGCAAGCATTCCCATGTTCAATGCCATAGCTCTTACGACAGTTGGACCTGCACCTTTCCAGAGTGATAAAACTCCCTCATCAGAAACAATTCTGGAAAGAGCATGGAATGCATTCTTGTAATGTCTCCTTTGAGCAAGTGGCAAAGTAGCATCAGCTTGCATACGAATGAGTGCAAGATCAGCAGGACTACCAACAGATGCTCCAATAGCACCAGCAGTTAATCCACAAAGAGCCTTTTGATACAAAGGCAATGGCTTCCCATCATTTGCAGCAATAGCTTTGCTTGTCAAAATCCTTCAGGAGAAAAAAAAAATCATTTAATGATGTCAATCATAGATGGAACAGAAATAAAAGGTACATATAACATCCCAGGCGACAAAACAGATGCTCTAGTACAGCAGAATCTCTTATCATCATGCCGTCAGCACATGAAGGTGTGACACCGACTAGCCAATATCATACAGCTACAATAGATTGTTCCTTTTAAGGGGTGGGTAATGTCAAAGGGATCTTGATACATATACACTAAAACTCATGAAGAGATGGGTGATAAAACCAGAGAAGCGTGGCAGATCAGGAGAACCACATAATTCTTGTGAATCGAATCGAATCGAATCAAATCATTTAAGAATAATTTCAACAGATGACGATATTTAAAGGACATCAACCCAAAATCATTCTTACCTGAAAGACCCAAGTCTTGCTGTTGTATATGTGGCTTGCCTAAGCAAACCAGCAGACAGACCCTGCACAAAATAAGAGTTCATGTCAGATAATTACTCCATAAATATCAAGAACTAAAGCAGCCAAACAAATTAGTCCAAATTCAAATAACAACAACAACAACAACAACAACCAATTACATCCAATATTGCAAAATTCATATCACTCAACTTACTAGAAATCAAAATCAGACAACATATCTACTTCTATGATCAATCCATATCTCATTGTACAGCCCGAAAGAACCCGAAATCAATCGTTGCTGTCGTAACAAAGCAGCAATCAAACAGTACAATGCAATGCATAAAAACAACTAATCCAACCTCATTTTCACCTTTCGCAAACACACAAACATCACATAACAGATCTATGTAAATTCAGAATTTGATAACAACTCTAAACAACAAATGTGCACGTAAGCGAGATCGAAAGCAGGTCGTTTAAAGAGAAGAAAGATCCAAACAAACCTTGTACAATGCACCAACACCCTCATTTGCAATCATGTTCTTGGTAACTTGAACAGCTGATCCTTGACCCAGTTGAATTCTCACCTACCCAATTCATAAAATTTACATCAAATTCAAACCCAGATCATAAAATTTCACCTAAAACAACCCCCAAAAAAAAAACACCCCCAAAAAAAAAACCAAATGTTGCGTTGAAAAAAAAAGGTCAGACCTTGATCATGTCGATGGGTTGAATGACACAGGTAGCAAGCATACCAGAAGCACCTCCATTAACGAAGGGTTTAATGGTGGGCCATACTCCGGCAGGTTTAACGGTCTTCTGATCTGCCATTGTTTTATTTTATTTTCTCTTTCTCTCACCTCTAGAATATACCCAGGAAAAAGTAGAGAGATCTGAAGAATCCCTCTGTTTTTCTTCTAAAAATGAGGAGAGAGAGAAGAACGGCGCTTTCTCGCACTTAAAAAAGTGTGAGAAAAAAATGGGGGAAAAACTTTCAACTTTGGGAAAGTGAGTGAGTGGAGTGAAGGAAAGAAGAGGAGGCGTTGTTGAAACTTGGTCGGTTGCGTTTTCTGCAAGCGTAAGTATGTGAAGAGCCTTATAAAAGGGTTTAGTGCAGACTGCAGAGGATTGAGCAGGCAGGTGAGAGCAGGCAGGTGAGAGCAAGCAGGGGGTTAGTTGGCATGTTTCACATCTCCTACTACCGCCCAAATTTGCAATTTTTTTATTGCACATACACATCTCATAAAGACATTAACTATTCCCTCCGTCCCATAATATAGTGCTTACTTCTTATTTTTTTACGGAAATTAAGGTAAGTGGAAGGAGTAGTAGGATTTCATTAAAAACAAAATTTAATGAAGTGTTTTGTTAGTACTTTTATCTTGGAATTAGTTTTTTATTATCTTTTTCCTTAAAAAAATATAAAAAAAATAAATATTCCTTGGAATAGTGTAAAACAATAAATAGGGGCACATATTTTGAAAGAAATGTAGGGGTATCTTTGAAAGTTTATGTAGAAATTAAGGATAATTTAGTCCAAACAAATTAATGAAAAAGAAAATAGGCACAACATTTTGGGACACCTAAAAAGGAATGTGAGCACTATATTATGGGACGGAGGGAGTATTATTTTTATAAAAAAAACTAATATGAATCCGGTACACACTAACTTAGTGTGCACCTTATCCATCTCACGTGAGTTCTAATGATTACAACTTTCCGTTTTTGCCGCGTTCAGTCTTCCGCTCTTTTCTCTCTCCTAATAACTTCTCTCTCCTCTGATAATTTCACTCTCCTAATAGTGTATTTTTGAAATAATATAGTGTATTTTGAAATAATATAGTGTATTTTAAAATGATAGTGTTTTGCTGAGTTTTTTGACATGATAATGTTGCATGTTATAGTGTATATTGACATGATATAGTGTATTTTGAAATGATATAGTGTATTTTGACATGATAGTGTTTTGCTGTGTTTTTTGACATGATAGTGTTGCATAATATAGTGTGTTTTGACATGATATAGTGTATTTTGAAATGTTATAGTGTAGTTTATTTGTATACTTCCTCTGTTTTTTAATAAGTGCAACATAGAGAAAGTGGGGGAATACCAAGGAATGTAGAGAGAGAAAGTTGGGACCACAATAAAGTAGAGTAGTTCAAGTCATCAAACAAAAAAGTTGTGGTCCCCTCTTGCTTTTTGGTGGCATATTTGTAATAATATTGAACTTTTTTTACCATTTTGAGCTTGGTTGTACTTATTGTGACTATTCCAAATAAGGAAAGTGTTGCACTTATTAAGAAACAGAGGTAATATTACACAAAATTATCATAATCGATCGTTATAGTGTTTGACATGATAGTGTATTTTGACATGATATAGTGTATTTTGACATGATATAGCGTATTTTAAAATGATATAGTGTATGTTTGTTCTGAACAACTGTTTTTGTTAAAATTTTAGGGCGAGAGAATATTATTGAAGAGAGAAAATCGCGCGGATTTTGAAAAGCGGGAGTGACTAGTTTGTAGTGAGACACGTGTCTAGGCCTAGTCCACACTATTTTTAATGTGAACCGGGTCCACGCAAGACGGATTGTTATTTTTATATGTGGAAATTTTATAGGGATATTTCCTCAGGTACCCCTGAGGTTTGGCGTAATTCCAAGATACCCCCCACATTTGGGGAATTCCTCAGATACCCCTGAAGTTTGTGTTTGGGCTCAAGATACCATTACTATGGATGGAAACCTAACGCCGTAAGGTTTTCCTCTCATTCTCCCTAATTTTCTTTCTCTCTCTCCACCCATCATCCTCTCCATTGATGAACATGGAAGCTTTCTCTCTCCTCCCCCCCACTCTAAAGCCCTAACGACCCCACCCCCCACCCCTCCCCCCTATTGTTAACCCCTTACTTTCTCTCTCCTCCATTACTGGAAAAAAAAAAAAAAGAAAACCCCAAACCCTTAATCTTACTTCCTCTCTCTCTCATGCATCTCCTCTTCTGCCAATCTCAATGGAACTTCCGGCCAGCTCTTCGGCCTATGCCGTCGTCATTTGTCGCCGCCACATATGTCAGTTTTGGCGGTGGTTGTTCTTGTTCTTGCTCGCAATTTTTCTCTCATCTAGTAAGGGTTGTGGGTGGATGCCTCTGTTTCTTCTTTCCTCTACTTTGTGGATGCTGCTGCCACGAGTTCTGTTCGTGTTGTCACAGCTTCGCCAGAGCTGCTGCTGCCAATCATTGCGGTCGGAGGTGTTAGGCCGCAATTCGCAATTTTGTCGCTGCTACCATTTGTCGTGTTGATGTTGGTGTTTCTTGTTCTTCTTCTAGTTTGCTTCATGGAGGAGAGAGAAAGTAAGGGGTTAACAATGGCGAAATTTTGGGGTTTGTTTGGATTACCGGGAAACTTTTTTATATTGGTTTGAGATCTTTTTGTGGTGGGTTGAAATGTTGTGGGCCGAACTTTCACTAGGAGGAGAGATGAAGAAGATAAAGATGGAGATGAGATAGAAAGCTTGAAGGTTCATCAATGGAGGGTGGTGGGAGGAGAGAGAGAAAATGGATTAGAGGAAGAGAAAAACTAACGTCCGTTAGCCTGCCGTTATTAGTAAGGGTATCTTGAGCCCAAACACAAACCTCAGGGGTATTTGAGGAATTCCCCAAATGTGGGGGGTATCTTGGGAATTACGTCAAACCTCAGGGGTACCTGAGGAAATTTCCCAATTTTATAAGATTATTTCGACTATGGGTAGTCTGTTTGTTAAAATTATAATTGGACTTGAACATATGATTTTTGGAGTTAGAAGGTGGGAATCCTACTAAAATCATACAATTTATATTTTGTTTTATTTACATAGTTGTATCATCAATTGACATGATTATTACTCTACAAATTTTCAAATTAACATTCAGCATAACAATTCATAATTTTACATTTAAAAACAAACAACAATAATCATTTTCGGAGAATAAAAAAAGCAAAAATTTATTGAAAATCATAGAAACTAACTTTGGTGTCGCACACTTCGTTGTCAACAAGTTAGAGAATGATTATTGTTATATGAATTGCGCAAAATGTTACCGTTTTATAAGGCTTTTCTAGCTAAGCTTGGTTGGAACATTCTTTCTCATTCCCCTGGGCTAAGCTAATAAAAGAACGATACCTCTCTCATCATTCTTTTTTTGATTGCCAACCCAGAGTCAATGACTTACGCATTTGGTGAAATTTTTTAGCTCAGTAAGAAATAATTTGGAAAGGCATCAGATGGAAAATTAGCAACGGAACACAAATTTTGTTTTGGTTAGACAATTGGCTAGAGAGTGACAACTTGATTAACATCCTCAATCTTGACCATTCCTCGCTCAATCTTGATTAAAAGTCACCCATTTTATTACCTCCAATCACACTTTGGATGTTTCCAACCTCAAGCAAATTTTACCCCCCATATTCTCTCTAAAGTTCAAGGCATTCCACTGCCAATCAATGATTTGCTTGATTTACCCATATGGGGAGCCACGTTAAGTGGCAATTTCTCTGTTAAATCTGCAACTTTGATAGCCCATATTCTGCCTCCTGTCCCTCTGGCCCTTTACATGGATTTGGAAGCTCCAGATCCCACCCAAATTGCAAATTTTCCTATGGCAAATCTGCCATAAAAGTACCGGGGTTCACGCAACGTTGTTTTCGCGGAAAATAATCTCAATTTCCCTTTGTGCCCTTTTGTAACAATGATATTGAAGCTATATACCATCTTCTCTTTCACTGCCCCCAAGCTACTGCCCTCTGGAAACTTTCATAGACCATTGAGTGGTGTTCTCCTCCTGTGTTTCCTTCTGTTTTAGAATTCCTTACCGCTTTTAAAAATAGACAGGTTCTCCAAAAAATCATTTTCCTTTTTTGGAGCATTTGGAAACAGAGGAACTCGGTCATTTTCACAAATGCATCATGGTGCCACATCAAGTGCTCCATCGAGCACGCTTTGCGCACCATGAGTGGCAAACTCGACTTCACATTGACGCTTCCCACTCCACTGGCTCTCCCTTAAGGGAGCACCACCCCATTCCCTTTCCCCTGGTCCCTCAGCTACCTTTGTAGTTCTTCAAGTTAAACTTTGACGGCTCGGTTCGTGATTCATTTGCCACAATCAGTGTCATCATTCGGGATCACTTAGGCAACCTAGTTCTCACCACTGCTTTCAACTTGGGCCACACCAACGTCTTCACAACAGAGGCTACTACACAACACCATATTCAGCTCACTTCTCAATTAGGTATGAAACATATTATCATTGAAGGGGTAATCTACTGGTTGTTAACGCCATTAATAAGCGTTGGAGCTCTCATTGGCAAATAACCAATATTCTTGAAGATTGTCATCATCTCCTCCTCCTTCATTTCGACTCGTGGCAAGTTTCACATGTTTTCCGCAAGGCAAATCGAGTTGCTGATTGGAGTGCTAATGTCGAACATTTAAGTTAAATCTGCTTTTGATATTAATCCTTGTAATAATTCTAGTTATCTACTATTCTTGTATTCGATGCATTAGGTACTCCCCTTGCGCGGAGGGCATTCTAATGTTTTTATCTTACCTTATAAAAAAAATATACTAAAATACAATTAATATCACCAAGGTTGGTTGGTCTACCAATAATTATATGTCATTATCTTGTTATTAGATTATAAAAGCATAACACACATTTAAGAGTATATATTTGCTTTAAAGTTAGTGCTATTACTTTTTCCCATGGCGACAACAAGTGTTGAAAGAGCATTTTCAGGATTGACTCAAATAAACATTAAATTGCATAGTATTTCGCAAGATCAATTATACAATAATTGTTTGGTTTCTTATATAGAGAAAGAATTGTTTTTGAAAGTAAGTTCTATGATCTTGTAGATTAATTCCAAAATATCAGAACTCTATAAGAACAATTGTAATAGTTTAAATAAAATAATTGTTAGGTTGTGATTTAAACAAAATATTTTTTTGTGAGTATTTTAATGCATTTTTTGGTTTTTTGGATATCCTATGTACTAACTACTATTAGTGGGTCGATTTTTTCAATGCGCCCAGGATCAAAATCCTAGACCCACCATTAGTAGGATCTCTCAAATTCAAAGTCCAAAATCCGCCACTTAAAAAAGGAGCTCACTTATAACTAGTAGTGGTTGAGCATGAGGTTAGCAACATAGATCCTTGTTGTCCCTCTTCATGTATAAGTAGTAAATAATACACCATCTTATTGTTCTTATCCATAAGGAGAGAGATACTAAAATATCTATTTAGAAGAAAAACCTAACTGAATCCTTCATCCCTTTTCATATATAGTTCGTTTAGGATAAGACTTGCCCCATAGCTTGGTTTTGGTGCATACGTCACTCCATCTTATAGCATGATAAAAGTAAGTGGTCATTTAATTAGAATTATATACATATTTTATGTAACATGTATAATCATGGTCAAAAGTGTTGAGATAATAGTATGGGGGCCGTGTCAATTTAGTTGGTCAAATTTGAAAAATGGATAAAAGAAAGGAAAAATTGATTCTAAAATATCTATTTTAAAAGATGGGATTAATTTGAGCGAATGGCCTAAAGGTTGGATTATTAGAATTAATTTTTCCTAAAAGAAAAGCAATGGGTGGCATAGGGGCCTTTGCAAGTGACACTAGGGATTGGTGCACCATTTTGATCAATTCTAGTTCAAATTTCTTTTGCAACATTGCTATCTTTCTAAAATAAGTTTTATTCGTTTTGTTTAATTATTTTGTAACTTCCCCGTATAATGAACATTTGCGATGGAGGTACACTTAAAATTCATGAACAAGATTATTGTTGTGTGGTGCTAGTGCTATTAATTCATCGGATTCTCTCTTGTTGCGGAAGCTTGGGGTTCAAGAGAAGGCATTAATGGACTATATTTTTGAGCATTAAAAACCTTATTATTGAGGGGGGTAACTTAGCTGTTATCCAATCTACTAAAAACATTTTAAAAATTCCCTGGACTATTAACTCTCTTATTTTAGATGCTGGTGAAGATTTGAAGCAGTTTGAGGAGGTACAGATTCAACATGCGTTCCGGGAGGCTAATGCTGCTGCGGTTTGGATGGCTCATCGAGGCCACACAACGACTAATTTAACATATTGATTTGATGTTCCTAATTTTTCTTTTATTGTAATCATCCGAAAGGATGCTTTAGGATGACCCAGTTTTTGGGATCCACCCCCTAGTTGTTTCTTTCCTTTGTTAAATAAAAAATGAACATGATTATTGTTTTTATTGCGTTAGATTTTGGGATGTTATGATCTTAATGATTGGAAGATAGTTTTTGTTTGTTAAGTGGTAAATAACATGTAATACTTTTAATTTTTTAAGAATTGATAATACAATTTTTTCATTTCGTAAAATTGTGAGATAAATGAGAAAGTCATATATACATTTCAATATAAAGGTAATTTTTTTTTTATGGACTGCCGTAGACAATATCGACGATATTGAATTCGATCGAAATATGTGAGTACATCCCATTGGAGAGAGAGAGAGATGATTGTTTCTGTTTCTTTTTTTGTAGGTGAAAAGAAATTATCGAATGACTGAGTATTATATTGGAAATTTGAGATTCGAAAATTCAAGCGTTTGACTCAGTGACTGGTTGTGTATATTTGTTAATTTTGATTTTTTTAGGTCGGTGGTCTCTAATTTTTTTCCCTCCTCGAAAAATAATATTTCCTCCATTTCAAAATTAATTACTAACACAGATGAGAAGTGTTATATTTATTTTAGAATTGAAGATTAATAAATGGAAAAAAAACTGACTTTTGCAGTGTTCCTAATTATACTTTAATACTGTCTCTTTATAACGTAAAAATTGTAAGGAAAAATTTAGTTATCTGTTGATTTTTACTTTTAAAATATCATTTCTTAAATAACTAGGTTTTTGACCCGTGCAAAATGCACGGGAATTTTTTTGTTTATAAATTTATGATTTTATAATGTTTTCCCTAAAATCATGGTGTGAATATTAGCTCGTGATTTAAAGTTTTTATAATCATATCGTTTATTAGTTAATATTAAGATTATGACTGGCTTATAATAACCCGTACGTTCAATGACTAATGTGTTAATATTATGGTGCAACACGTAACTAATCATTGAAAAAAACAAAAGTTGACAGAAAAAGTCTTTGCTCTACCCATTGATTCACTTTGAGGATCAAATAAAATCATAATTCACTCCACTACTGGAACTCAATTATGCAACCACTTCTTCTCCCACTTTATGCAGTCCTGCTCACACCCTCTCTCTTACACATTATGAGCAATTTCATTACAAAATCATTAATGGCACGAAAATGCTTACACATTATCTAAGTCTCGCCTCATTTATGCTATGATCTGCACCCGAAGCAATAGCTGGTGCTGCCCTTTGCACCTACTTAAGTTTGTGCTATTTTCTGCACCCAACCTATAGTTGGTGATGTTGCGGCCAATTTTCCCTTTTTTCTTTTTGAAAACTTGTTGCTTATTTCACATAACTTGATATTTTATAGACATATGCTAATGTTTAACATTGTCACTTTCCATCAAAAAAGAAATTGCCACTGAAAAATCTAATGAATAAATTGAACACTATTTGTGGCCATAACATTCTATAATCGTCTAGGTTTCGACCCGTGTAAAAATGCATAGGAAGTTTAATGTAGATATGTTTTGATAGATGTTTGTATTCTCAACACAATTTTAATTTCTATACTGATACAACATCAGGGGCTTATATTCCCGTACATTTGTTGGTTCATTTGTTCCTTGGTGGTCTCATCAATATGATGATTCCAATGAAACATGGCTTTAATAACTTTTACTCTTCCTACTAAAATGTTATTCGTAAACTTTCTTACTATCATATATTAAAATCAATAATAATATTTTCATGATGTACAATTGTCGTGAAATGAAGCCATGCATTCCTAATACAAAATGTGCAACCCATGTTTTAAGAAAAATATAACAATTTTTTTTAAAAAAAGAATAATTTTAGTTAAAAGGCTAACAATTTCAAATAAATGATTTAAAGAAATTGTACGGTAGACGTTTATATTATAGACTTTCTCTTTTCGTTTGCATACTCATGTGTATCATCTCCCATCGCTGTGTGGTAGTTTTTTTTTTTTACACTATACCACCTGAAATTCTATCTCTAAATAATACACCAATTTGTTCTTCTGTTATAACCATAAAATCATTCTTCTAATTTGTTGTATTATAGATTCTTGACAGTTGACACCTTACCAATGGGAATTAAATTTCTGAATAATATGGCAAATTATTTTTTAAGCATGTATACATATAAAAGTATCTCTTATCACCTGTCGGAAATTATGATCATTGCATCCCTTCAAAATTAACTCATTAATGAGAATATCATTTAAAATTGGTTCAAGCATATCGCACACAATATTCTAGATAATTTTAAAATTATTATCTTGTAATTTCAAAGTTTATAATCTAGTATTGAGAATATAATTTAAAATTCGTTTACGACCCGTGCGTTACACGGTTCTGACTTATGACTTATTTATAATAATTTATATTTATTAATTCCCTATACAAAAAGATATGTACATTGCTTAGAGTAACTGTGACTAACTTTTTTAGTTTATTTAGAAGTCTTAAATTCTATTTTAGACTACCCTAAACTTAATTTACACTACTCTAATTGTAATGCTCAACCTTTTTTTTCTTATTTTACACGGCTAACCATTTTCGTAATTTGTATGCACGCTTAATTCTAGGGTTGACCATCATTATTGTAGTACTTTGTGATTGTAAAAACAGACCTATAAATCATGATATATTGTTCAATTAGAAAAATATAACCCACGTAGATCATATATCTCTTTAAAATAAAAGTGTGGATTAAAACGTTTACCATTTTGATCATTGTTAATTGTCAAACCTCTTGTGAAAAGTGTGATGTGTTGTGAGACAATATCCCAACTATTGTTTTGTACAGTTCCATGAATGAAATTTGCTCAAAAGGCACAATATAGTTGCAGTACAACTAATCATATTAAGAAAATAAGTAAATTAGAACCAAAAGGATATATATGGTATCATGGTCAACATATAAAAGGTGATGACAAAAAAAACTTTAAATTTACCTTTTATCTATAATGATAATATGTTGCTTATTGATGTTCTGAGTAGTATCTAATTCCACGGCACCTACATATATAACTATTGCTAATACACCTACAAAAACAATGGGTTGAATATTCAAGTTGTGTGATTTAAAAAAACTAATATATATTTTATTGGACCATGTCAATAAATACCTATTTCAATGTTGTCAGTTGCTTGAAGTATTTGGAGTTTGCATAGCTTTGTGAATTTCATAGTTGCATCCATAGTCAACGTGTATCTTAT
The DNA here is from genome assembly GCA_947646795.1 of Beta lomatogona. Lineage (NCBI taxonomy): Eukaryota > Viridiplantae > Streptophyta > Magnoliopsida > Caryophyllales > Amaranthaceae > Beta > Beta lomatogona. The sequence continues at coordinate 8,323,565 of CANSNZ010000927.1, read as the reverse complement.
TAAGTAATGAGATGATTTATGTATTGTATTGTAGTCACCGTTAAAGAATTGATATCAGTATTATATAGGACCCATAATCGATTGTGTTTTTTTTAGAAAAGTATATAAAAACCGATTTGTTAATTAAGAGATATAAAAACCGATTTGTTAATAGCTTTGTTTTTGCTTTCGAAATTTATATAGTTTTTTGGAATGAATTTTATGAAATATAAAATTGCAATATTTCGTAACAGTATATTGATTCTTTTTTTTTTTGTTCAATTAATATTAATATGGACGTATAACGTCTGCTTGGATTGTGAACGAATTTTTCACCTAAGTTGATACGATGTTATCTACCCAATTTGGCAACTTTTGATATAATCCTTGAATTAAGGATGTGAAGGTCCATTAAAAAAGAATTTCTCTAAGCATCTTCCTATCATATTGCTTGAAACTTGGCACCAAATAAGTAGATTATTATTCTTCTCATATCAACATTCCTTGAATCTATATATCACGGTAAAGCATAGAAACATTCCTAATTATCTACGTGTTGATACAATGATCTTCATTGCTTGAATTAAGAAGATTTGTGATGCCACCTGTCATTGATTTGGGAGAATGCCACATGTTCAATTACTGCAATGTTTCGATTCTTTGGCGTGCATTGTGAGACCTCGTTTCACTGCTGATTGCCACGTTGGATGATTTTTTCTTGCTTTAATATTATATATGATTTTTAGTTCATACTTGGTAGACATCATATTCCTAATCAATATCAAGAGTTGAGATGGATGCTAAATAGAAATTCAATTTTCCTAATTACAGAAAAATCATGAAATTTTGTTGCACCTCCCTTATTTTAACAACAGAAAAAAGTATCGTCGTAAAATAAGTAGGGGAGTACTTCTAAATTCTAACCTTAACCCTCGATCACATTCATCCACTCCAGTTTTCCATTTTGAAAAAATTGACAAATTACCACACACAACTTCGGATTTCCAGCATCATTACCTTTTTCCGAATTTGACAAGCAGATAAATAGAGCGAGAGAAAACAAATTGAAGGATTTTTCGACGAAACCAGAAACTTGGATCTTCCAAAAAATTGAAGGTTTGATTTGGACTATTTTTTACTATAAGTTTTATGATTTAAAATTGTAGAAATTCAGAATTATATGTTGATTTTTTTTCTCTGCTAAACCCAAAAAATTCAATAAAATTTCCTGAGCCAGTGATTCAAAGTTACAACTCACAAGGAATTGTGAATATCTGAATTCGACGAGCTAAATTTTACTGTATTGTGGATGAAGAATGCGAATTATTCATGAGTTAATTTCAATATGCCGCGTTTTTGAGAGATTAATGTATGACTTAGGATGAGATGTAAACAGAGGATTTAATGTACATTTTCTATATATTGACATTTGATGACCATTGTATTAATGATGATTATTCGTGGAGTTGATGTGCTTCAGCATGAATTGTAATGGAAAAAGTGATGTAGGTTTGTGATTGGAATATTTGGTGTGTATTATGGGGCACTGATTGTGCATTTGTTTCTCCAGGAGAGAGAAACCTCGAAGTCATGCGAGGGTTCATTACATGGTTGAGGCGATTTTTATGGATTTTGGTATTAGTAGGTGGCATTTTCATTGGCAATAGTGTTACGGAAAGCGTTACTCCAGATGAAGCTAGGCGGTTAAGAGACGAGGTATTCTTTTCCTAACAATCAAGGTTATAGTTCAGAATCCTTTGCGAAATTATAATTTGTTTATACAAGATTGCCAAGGCGTTATCCCTGGACTCTGAACTTATCTTCTAAGAACTAGCAAAATTTGGTGGTCTGCTTTTTTGACTTTTAAGAAATTAAGTTAAGGTATTTGACTGATCGTAGTTTGTATTCCAAATTTTATGCATCACTATATCGATTGGGAAATCAGTTTTAACTGCTGTTATTGCTGTTGGGTGTTGATGTCCTTTAGAGGAACTGGAATTTTTGCTTGATACCACCTACACTTTAGACTTTATTATTGGAAATACCAAAAATTTCTGAGAATTCGACATAACTTTTGAACTAGTTAAAATGTTCAATGTGATGTATAATAAAAAATGTTATTGGAAGAAATAACAAGCTTTTAGGTATAATTTTGAAACAAGGATAGTTGGTGGTCTATGGCTCTATCTCTATGGCACCAATCCTACAACTATATGGTTTTCTAAAGAGTTCTCTGTAAGAGAAGATTTGAATTAGCTTAGTATCATGAGAGCTGAGATCGACTGCATATATATATATATATATATATATATATATATATATATATATATATATATATATATATATATATATATATATATATACTTAAAAAAGGTAAGGCTTGGATATATAGCGCTAATATTGAAACAATAACAGTTGTGGTCATATTATGTATTGAAATTGTTATCCTGTTGATGCTCATTCTTAGTTATGCTTGGATTACGTTGCCATCATTAATTTTGGCTAGCAAGATCATAAGATCTGAAACTTTAGCCAGACAGCCTGAATTGCGGTACAGATCATGGATATAATCAGACCATATGACGTAAACAAAATTATTGATGTAATTAGATCATATTACAACAAAGAGACTAATTTTGTGAATTGCTTGTTAGAATTGACAAAGCGTGTTTCACCTCTAGCATGGGTATTTTCTCCATGGAAGCATTGCGTCATAGCAGCATTTTCTCCTTATCCCCTACACTCCTCTAGAACCCACAAATTGCATCTGCAACAATCCAGGACATGACATGACCTCCTTTTACTGTTAAGCAAGCCATTTGTTATCAATCAACAACTTGTCAATTCATATAATCAGTGTTGGTTTATTGGTTATATGTTAAAGAAGTTATATTGAAGTAGCTCTGGATTATCAATCTTGAGCTTTACACATATACAACATGTCTTATTAAAAAACCCTTTATAACTCTGTATTTGGGCAAGGTGAACAACATCTTATATACGCCTTTATCTGTTACACTTTCTAAAAGTCTAAAAGTAGGATGTTGCAGAGTATTGTTGATTCGGTATGTTCATTAGGATAGGTAGAGAGGGTTCATGCCTGTTCTGTTCTATCCTCTCATAATGTATTCCTCCTCTTATCTTGACGATGTGCACACTTTTTTGAGATCCTTTTTGGACTTAAGATGAATCTCTTTGAGTATAATAAACTGTAATTGGGAGTAATGCTGGCCACTACTCATTAAATTGGTTGATCTTATAGCTACATATTAATGAAAATTTAACCCCTCTCATATATGGGAATTCTGTTGAGTGCTAATCCTTGTTGGCACAATCTTTTGAAACCTTGTGTTTTCTGGTGCTTGGAAAAGAAGACTGAAGAAAGCCTGGCTTGCTGAAGTGTGAGAGATGGTTGTGTTGGCAATAGGTGGTGCACTTGGAAGGAAAGAAATTGATGGATTTTTCAGGGCATAGCATCCCCTCGTCAATTTTTGTTTTTTTTTTTTTTTTTATGCTTTATTGAGTTGAGGCCAAGCTTTAGATGTTTAGCGATACTTGACTAGTCTTGATTTTGTAGATGAATTACTTCAAGGGCAAGCCTTTTTTGTGATTTTCTAGCCTCGCACAGCGGTGACACCTCCTTGATGTCTTTCTAAGATCATTCTATTACTTATCACAAGCATATAGTGCTAAAAGAAGACTTTACGATTGATTGAGAGCTTATGTTGGTGTGGTGGTTTTGATTAATTTTGACTTCTAAGTATCTTAAGGGTGTGCGTTTTAAAAAGGAGTAAAAAGGTGCTTGTTCTTTTTATTCCTGAACAAAGGTTGCAGCAGGTCAAAAGTTATTATATTAAAAAGTTGATTTTGTGGATAACTTTTGATATAATAACATTAGTGATGATCATTCCATTACTATAACTAATATGAGTACTAATTATAGTTATTATTATCATTTTTAGTGTGACTATTCTTTTTATATGAAGCAAATAACGGAACAAAACTATATAAGAAAGACGTTCATCAATGTAGGATTTATGCCTTGAATCTGGTCAGAGGGCATGTTCGTCGGCTCGCCCGACCGGGCGGGGTCAACGTCTCAGCAGGTGCTCTAGGAGCAGGCTGCCCGATGGAATCGGGCGTCGTAGCGAACTACGACTCGGGCGATGGTCGCCCGATCGGGCCCGAGACTACTTTTGGCTTGGCAAGTACCGCCCGACCCGATCGGGCGGAGGTTTAATGAGACGCGGGAACGCGTTTTTCGGGTTTGCTTATAAATAGGTTTTAAACCTAGTTTCTTTAATTGACGATTAAGTCATTAATTACCTCTGTAATTCTGGTTATCCTTCTCATCAATAATATCATTCTCTCTCTGTCCGTGGACGTAGCCAACACTCCGTTGGTGAACCACGTTAAATCTGTGTGTGATTATTCTTTGTTTTGCATTCAATATTTGTTCTTTTTCACATCTGTCATAACAATCAAAATTCAGGATACTCATATTTAGTCTAAACATAGCAAAAATTATTTCAATCCAACAAAAATAAGTTTAGCTGAGCAAAATATAGTAAAAAACAACATATGTTGTTTTTTTTTCTTTTTTTAAATTTTTTATAAAGGGGGTATAAGGTAAAATGTTTAGGGCATACATCAACATTAGCATTTCCTAATTGCTTCTAGAAAGCTCTTAACCTCAGCAGGGATCTGTTAAGAGGGATGGGTTATTTCATCGGTTGAATATTTCCTGCTCTCTTTTGAATTTAAGGCCTAGGTATTCACCTACTTTTTGGACTTCATAATTCCACCAAAATCCTTACACTTTTTTTTTTTGACATGGTCTGACCAATTTTAATTTCTAAATTATCTTTACCTCTTCTTCAATACCAGTATCTTTTGTCATATATACTTTTCCATTAAAATAACTATACAAACATTCCACTATATCCTATTACTTTAACTTTACATTAACATGAGATAACCCAACCAATACTTATCTCCTCAAATTGTGCTCCGTGATAAGTCTTCAAACTAACTTTGGGGAAGAGGTAGTAATATTAATATGGCGTGTTCTAGGATTCTAAGGCTCTTCTCACTTTTCATAAAAAAGACTCCCTATGTCCCAATATCCCATAATAATGTTCTCATTTCTCCAACACAAATTATTAGAATAGGTGGTCTAATTTTAACATTAAATTAGGCAAATTCAAGCCTACATTCTTCTAACAAGCGCATTCATCTCACTCTAACCCAACATTATCCCTAGATATCTCACACCAACCTAATCATCCCTTCTCTTCTCCTTACTTTGTTTCCCTTTGAATCTCGAACTACAACACAGATAATTTAAAAAAATAACATAGCAGTCTTACTGAAAGGATTAAGCTAGTCAGTAAATGGATTAAACTAGTTACCGAATGGATTAAAGAATGTGATTATTGAATTGAATAAGTTGGTCACTAAACAAATTAAATTGGTCACTCAATAGATTAAACTAGTCACTATATTCAGAAAGATGGTCTATTCTCTTCTTAATATTAAGCTTGGGATGTTGCCTAATTCTAAATTAAAATTGGATGGTCTCTTACAAGACCAACTGTTTTTCCAATGCACAATAAGTAGTTAGTCGTGGGTCCTTTAGTTTTTTTTTTATATCTAAAATATTGAAATTTAAAGTATCATTGTTATTTTGTTTTTAATTCTAGTGAGAGAAAGTGACGACCCAATGAAAATGATTATTTAAGATGGGGACCCTACCCAATTGGAGAAATGAGAACGTTATTTGGGACAAGCATTTAGAGAGACATGATAACTTTTTATGGGATTAAGGGAGGAATTTTTAGTAAAAACAGTTTTAATCATTTTTAATAAGCAAAAATCAGTTTAATTCAGTTTTAGTGAGTAAAAATCAGAGAACTACATAAGAAAACACTAGAGGAATCAACACATATCAGTTTTAATAAGTAAATATAAGTTTTAGTCAGTAAAAAGCAGTCTCATGGGTAGGAATAATTACAGTGAAGTGAACGGGGCCTAAGTATCATGGACTTTGTCTATTATTTTCCCAACAACACTGGAGGAGGGTGTTGGTTATATTGCTTACATAAATTAGGTGATAACTCTTTCAACAATTATAGTGTTTCTTCTTCGTACAATTAATTATTTAGTTTCCCAACTATATTGGATGTCTAAGAAGCTTCATGTAAGATGATGTTCTCATGTGGAATATGGTCCTTAATACAATTTAACTAAATGACATGTCCAGACAATCTGTCATTTCTTTTCTTATTTCTGGTATAACAATAACTTTTGAAGAAGAATTCTTGGGGTGAAAATTGATTTGGAATTTTGGATCATCTAGCAATGCTTTTTGAGATTTAGAGTGAACAAAAAAAGGGTGAAAAATAAGGAGTTTATGTAAATAAGGACATATTGTTATATAATAACCATCTAGTCACAGTTTGTGCATGCTAAACTTAATACTCATTTTTCAAAGTGTTGATATGTTAGTCCGAGCTTTATTGGTGCTTCTGTAATTTTTACTGTTGGCAAATGTTTCCACCAGTGCTCTATCTCTTTGTTCTTATCTTATATAATTTTGGATTTGGTACTAATCTCTTTACCTAGGGGTTCATAAATGAGATCGAATGTTTCATTATAGGTTGAGGAGATGTTTTTCCATGCATTTAATGGATACATGGAGCATGCTTTTCCACGGGATGAGTTAAAGCCATTGTCCTGTGATGGGGAAGATACTCTTGGGGGTTATGCCTTAACTCTAGTAAGACTATGAAACCTCCAGTCCTCTGCATGCTAATATTTGATTTTCACTTGGTGAAACTTTTGATAATAATCCTTGTTACACATTGTAACTCCCCTTTCTTGTAGGTTGATTCCTTGGATACATTAGCTTTGCTTGGTGATAAGGAGCGATTTGCTTCTTCTGTTGAATGGATTGGGAAAAACCTTCGATTTGACATTGTGAGTTCGTTAATAATTTGTGTTCCATACAAAACCTAGCTGAAAATAGCTAAATGAGCAATTGTAATTTCTAATCCTCTTTCATAGATAATCACTTTTAGCCTATTAGTTCTAAAAAGTAACAAAATAAGGGCGCAAAAGTCCAAATGGAGAGGGAGGGATTTCTTTGTATATTTAACTTCTATGAGCAATTATGGAAAGAGAATTATACAATTATAATGTGATGAGAAGCTATAGTTGAATCAAGTGAAGGGTCAACGACTCAACGCTCCTTAGGAATGGCCTAGCTTTTGAAAAATTATGTCAAATTGGTAACAGTTTGATTACACAATTTAGTGAAAATGGTCATATATCCTGTGTTCGGAAGTCCTATCCTCGCTGTGTTTTTATCTTTTTACTTATTTGAACACGGTCAAAAGTAATAGAAAGCACGAATTTCCATCACTCTATTCTTAAAATTCAAAAATTTCCATCCTTTTTACTATGCAAAATTTTCATTCTCCAATATATGTAGTGAGTATTATTGGAGGTTAAAGATGGGTAGAATTGGAGCTTAAGAATTCCAGTTCTCAACTTCGGTATGAATGGTGTATGTGGGCATTAATGGATGGTTGGTGTGGCGCTTGGGAGGGTGGTTGGAACTGGTTAGGTATCCTCCAAAAATGGAAATTTTTGAGGGAAATGGAAGAGAAAAGGAATGAAAAAAGTGAATTCAAGCTAATGTTGCTATAGTAACCAATGTATTAGCCTGGAGTTCCTTGATGAAAGCTTTATATAAGAATTCAAAATGCCATGTCCCTGCATGTGTCTAAACTCAAAACAAAATTCACGTGTCCTAAACTTTTATCAATGGCAAGAAACCCATACCTGATTTAAAAAACATTATAGGATAATTTTTTTTTTCTAGATTACTTGTCTTGCCTTTTCATTAATTATTCTCTTACTGATTAATGTATAATAGGTTAACATTGTCTACCTCTTGTTCAGATTTTGGATAGAAATTATGTAAATCAGTAGCTGTACAATTGTACATGTAGACAAATTTTTCTGATAAAAATTACTGCAAATCCCGTGTAACAAATGTTACTCTATCATTATGCTAAATTTTGAGGCTTGCTTCTTAAGCATTTTGGAGAGAACCTTACATTTGCTTAGTATGCGGTGTATCTTGAATTCTTTTGGGGGGTATGGATTAGAGAATCAGGTATCTTCCCCATGATCATGCAAAACGTTACTTTTCTTCCTAAGTTACTGTTTATATGTATGCTCATGTTCTGATTCTATAATTCTATCCCTCTTTGGTGTTTGCATGGCTTAAGCTTTGAATATTAGAACCATATCACTGAGCTTAAAAATTTGACCATTTGTTGTAACACATGCAGAATAAAACAGTGTCAGTTTTTGAAACAACCATCCGAGTTCTTGGAGGTTTGCTATCTGCCCACCTTATTGCAAGTGATTATGCTACGGTATCTTTTTTTTCTCTCTTAAATTGATTGATTACGTTTGTAGGCACTTGCATGATATCTTTATCTGGATGATTTTGCCATATGTATTCATTTCTAGCTCTTAAGAGGATTGTGTGGTATACATATTTAGCATCTCTATAGATTGTTGAGTTGAATATCTGATGCTATATGGTGGATGGATCTATCTAGCTGGTTTGTTAAATCTTGGCTGGCTTGTAGCCTTGTATGGAACACAAAAGTTAAATGTGCTCCTTGATGGTAGCATGTCGGAGAAAATATCATGAGGTAATGGCGTAATGCAAAGGTCTATTCTTTACCTTTTGGTTGACACACGGATGAAATGAAGTTTTAGGATGACCTTCTTTCTTTCTCTGTGGGAGAGAGTTGAGGACGTAGAACAAAATTGTAGCCACGGTCATATTGTTTGGAGAAGTTGAATGTTGTGTGCACCAACATTGCTCATTGTTGTAGAATGAATAGTATATTTGCTACCTCTGTTCTTGATGTGAATCAAGTCCTCTTTCTCGTGACATAATGGTTGACGCTGTGTAACTTATCATAATTTTGCTCTCTTAGGATTGTTACATAGTTTTACTTATATTTTAAGAATAAAGTCTTCCATGTAACCAACAATATGTCTTTCTTTTCTTACTTAGTTTTTCTTTAGGGGCTGTTTTGGGATTTTAAGTTGCTTTTAGACTTTATTTCGGCTAAAGTAAACATGAGCTTAGTTTCTTAGGCGGCAAGCAAATTGTTCTCTAGTCTGTTTTCTAGACTGACATGGTGTAGGTTGGACATGCATATCCTTGGTGCCCAAGAAAAAATAGTTTCTTTCTTTCTTTTGGTTTCCTTATACTAGTAGACTAGTGTTAGGAAAGCTAAAAGTAGTAGTCATATTCTATTTTGCTTAATACTAACTAGATATTTAGAATTTGTTTCTTAAAAAGGAGAAGAAGCGTAAACTATTGCTTCATCTGTTCTTTTGCCCCCTTACTTATAGAAAGTCGAACTTGTAGGCGTATTGCATAAGTAGCATAACTGTATATATATATATAGATATCCCATCTCATCCTTTCCCTGTCCCACCTTCTATTTATAAGAAAAATAAATCATGGGAAAAAATTGTATGTTTTCCATGTGGTATATGATTAGTGGACTGCTTGTCTACTAATTTCAGGGCATGAGAGTCCCATCATATGACAACCAATTACTTCATTTGGCGGAGGATCTTGGCTATAGGCTGCTGCCTGCCTTTGACACGCCTACAGGTAATAATTGCTTAGTATTTTCTCCCATTATATAGATTTTAAATGATTAGGCTTCATTTTGTACTTTTAAGTTTCAATATCTTGGCCCTGAATCATTCAATGAATTTTTGATGTAATAGAACGCCATTGATATGGGAAGCTGTAGCCTTTATTTATTGCCTTTTCTCTCCTTTAATTTAGTAAATGATTTTAGGGCTTCATGTTTTTGTAAGATATTGACCTAAGCACATGCTAATAGGATTGTTCATCTTTTTAAGGGTGTATTTTATTCAACTTGAACTTGTTTGACCTTAAATGAACTTATTGCAACTTAGGCTGTGTTTAGTTCACCTTAGTTTTACTCATATGTTATGAACTTGTTCGATATGATTTGATCTTATATAAACTTATTGAACTTGATCTAACCTGAACTGATTTTTCTCGATTTGATCCAATGTGAACGTTATCTTTTCTGACCTGATCTGATAGGAACTTTTCAGAAATAGGAATTTTATAGAAATTATAATTATTATTATTAGGCTTACTCAAAATCATCATAGTGATTGTACTCATAGCAGTAGTATTATTATTCTTTATAATTCGAGTATAACAATAATTTTCCTTGTGACTATACCTTATTGACCTTGAATGCTTTATATAAATTAGACAAATAATACTTTATTTTTTTCTGATCTGCTTTATTATTTCTGATCTATTCAGAGTTCAATTTTTTTGATTTGAATTGAACTGAAGTGATCTGATGTGATGTGGTTTGATCTGGTCTAATCTAAAATAAGCAAGAACGTCCTGGAATAAGGTGAAGTAAACATAGCTTTATTATAGTTGAGATATGAACTTATAGGAACTTGAGTACTTAACTAAAACTTATTATTCTGAAATAATAAGTTGAAGAGAGCATTACCTTTGATGGAGATCTCGATACAGCATAGTGCTTTTGTGACGTGTAGGGCTGTAGGCTAAACTTTGACATAGCTTATAGGTTGGTGAACTGGGTGTAAGAAAAGCAAGAGAGTGTCATTTTTTAATTTGTTTTGTGAATAGGCCTATGATATATTGAGTTAAAATAAAATGAAGCGAAGGGTTTGTTTAGCATTTAGATGGAGGATGTGATCCATGACTGTCTTTAGCCTACTTTGAGGTGTTAGTCAAAGCTCTAACAGTTGCCTTACGAGGTTGTTTAAAGCTTCTAGGCTCCGTTTGATGTGGCCATCTGCCCTCATGCATGAGGCATCTGGTTAGGATTCAAACCCATTGGTTAAGAATGAGCAAGTCCTAAAAACCCATTTGCATGTTTGGTACCCTTCTCTCTTGCATCACTTCCCCTCTCGTCTTCTCCTCCCCTCTTTCATCACAGTCTTCCTCCTTTTCCATTGTTTCCTAATCTGTCCGTCATGCCCCCCTTCTTTTTCCAAAAGCCTTTGAGGACGTTATTGGTATCTCAAGCTTGCGAATTAGATTCACGGAGATGACATTGTGTCTGGTCCCTAGGTCAATCATAACCAGCACATCCTGTCCATGAATATCATTTTGAGAGTTTGTAACTGGTCTCACTATAGAATTAAGTGAAATCTCAACATGTAGGGGGTATGTGGAATTGTCCATCACCTCCATAGAAAAAGTTCGCAAGCCTGATGGAGGCTTTGCTGAAGTGTCATCTCGTTGGTGTTATGATGCACTTCACTGCCATCTGCGACTCTGTGTGTAAGTACTGAGAAATTTAGAAAGTTCACTTTCATCATTGTAATGCAAGAGTTCTGGAAACTGTTATTTGATTATTGCCTAATATATGCTTTTTAGAACCTTACTTGCCTTGTAACAGATTTTAGAGTTGTCGCTCGGCAAAACCCCATTACAGATGATTGCGATATAGGTCACATCCTGCTATATCCGTTCTTCTGTCAAATTGGCGAAAAATATTGCATAAATTAATTATATCGTCAAAACAATTTTTTTTTAAAAAATTATTCTCACCAAATATATAACCATCTCATGTTATTGTTTGGTACCACAAATGAAGTTAAAACCCATTATTGTGAATTTTTGGAAGTAATTCACGCCGCATTGGCCGCGATCCATTCCATTCACCTGTTACAAGCCACTTTTGTAACATTGCGACAGTTACCGCAAATGCGACTGTGTCTGAGATTTTCCTCCTCTGTTTTAACCATCTTATAGTGACTAATATATGAGTCTAATGTTATCATATATCTTAATGCAACATTAGCAAATATCAATATGCATAATGGTTTTATAAATTGGTTATGACAGCTTATATGGTGAAACAGTGGCTTATGTTGTGTGATTTGAGTCACACATTGCAACACGACATTTTGCGGAATGACAAGTTAAAATTTGTTAAAGAATGACCTTAACATAAAGGTCTGATCTTGTTTTTATTCCATAGGCTCCTCAAAGGGTTGACTTACCTGTGACCATCCAATCATCCATTTCCTCTTTCTCCTTATCCTTGCATTAGGAACATGCTAATCTCCTTCCGTTGGCATCTATGCTTAATGGACCATCTCTCATTGCAATGGTGGTGTAATCCCTTCTCTCTCTTTTGTTAAAGGTTCCTTCTCACTGAATTTGGCGAATTTCTCCAATGCGAATGGTGACAGGAAAGGTTTCAACACTTGACTGATGGAGGTTGGTGAGGTGGTCCAATTGTTCAAGCTTGTGGAGGAGGTTGAGTGGAACATAGGAAGTGGCAAATTTAGGAGAGTTATTGTGGGTTGGGTTAGCAACTTAGCGTAATTGGATGCGTTTTTAGAATTTTAGTTCAATCCAATCCTTTTGTCGCCCTTCTTGGTGCATCCAAAGCTGAGGTTAATCTCAAGGACCTCAACCTTCTTGCTAGGTGAGTGTGGACTAATCAAACGAACCTCAGGCTTGATATTGTCTCACAAGCCATTTTTGAACTGCCCTTTTGGCGATCATTTTTCTTTCCTTGATTCCATGGTTATTGTTTGGGGGAACTCACTTCCCCCCTTAGGTTTGGCATACCCATACCATGCGGATGGAAAGGTGGCCCCCTTAGGTATCTTTGCAACATTGTTAACCAAAAAACATTATATATGGGTTTGAGCGATTCCAAACCCATACCACATCTTCAACCTAACAGTGTCTTAGAGTTTGAGAGGAGAAGATTCTTTGTCTTGTTCCATTTTAGCTTGGTGGTGGATGTTTAGACTTGTGTGATCTGCAACAGAGAATATATTTAGAGTGTTGAACTTTCTTTGGGTGAAAGATTTTATTTGCAGAGAAGGCATTGATGCATTAGATGCTTGATTTGAAACTTAAGCACGGCCCTCCATTGAAGTGCGTGAGATGACAGTTTTGTTTCTCTTTTTACTTGGACTCTTTAGAAATTATCTTACTTCTATTCATATATTCTGGCTGATTTTAGGGCTTAGGTTCAACCTAAGTTAGCTCCCAGTAATGAGGCTTAATGTGGAATAATTTTTTCTTGTTCGCTTCTCTTTTTAGCAGGTCTCTGATATAGTACATTACTTCTAGACTCTTACTTATTCAGGGAGGTCATTGCTGGAGGGATGGAGAGTGTGTGTGAGAGAGATGACGGGTGGAAAGAGAAGGGCAAACAGATGGTTACTTGACTGTGGCGAGGGCTAGTGTGAAATTTGCCTCAGAATGGGATGGTTGTGCGTTGTGTAGAGAGAGAAGACCCTCCAAGCAGGGGACCCGGGGCGGTGTGCAGAAGGTAGGGTAAGGGGTTCAACTATGGGTTATTGATTCTTTCTCCACTCAGACCAATTACACTAAGCAAACATAGATCTTGGTCCCTCTCCGTCCCTCTTCTACTTTACTAATACCTTTCTTTCTTACCCACTTGAACATATTCTCCCCCCTAGATAGCCTTGACTAAAAATCCGATAAACATGGAAATGTAGAAGGAGGTTCCCATCTGTCTCAGCAATATTAGCAGATTTTACACAACTACCTTGTGGTAAAGCTTGGGAAGAAGGCCTTCTTTACAATTGGTGTTGATTCTATGGAGAACTCAGTCATTATTAAATCGGCACTAACAGAAGACTTTGAGGGATCATCTTCGGGTTTTTTGTATCTTGTGTGTTGCCAATCATTTAGCGCTTGTGCTTGCATACCATTTTTTTTGTAAATAGATGGTATAGATTCTATGAGTTTCAGGAGGCCATCAGGTTTGTTCTCCAAGTATCTTCATATAAGAAAGTTCACAGGATTTTAAGCCACAATTTTTCTCAGTCTGTTAAGACTTCAATTTTCAATTATATATAGTGCATCCACATGCGTGCATCCTTTTATGCATGTGTATGCTAGTCTAAAATGGGATGCTACTTTTTTGAGTAAATAAAATCTCCTAGCTGAGTTCTTTTGGAGCAGAATTGCCTACTTTCGCTGAGTGATATTATATGGCTTGGGAGGCTTTATTGTACTCAACCTGTAAGCAAGGACCAAAGACAACATAGTCAACCTGTAAGCAATTTACAACAAATTAGTTCTCATACACTTTCAAAGATCAAACTAAAAGCACATAGATAGCACGGAACTTATAATATAACCATTGTATGCATATAATATAATAATAACTAGAACAATTATAGTCAAGAACATTAATATATCTCCCTTAAGAAAAGATTCATCCTTGAAGCTTAGGTAAGGTCAAAAAGTCAAGGGACATGGTCAAATGAACTAGAATTTTCAGGTATTACATAATGAACCAGAAAAAGGGGATGCTGGAGCCTCTTTTTTCCACTACATCATTTTCTAATGCTTCAGAAATACAGTGATTCTGCTAATGATCACTCTTTATCAAGAAATTGGGTTTTCCCCGATCATGATTGTTTTACTCAATGTCTCAGGTATTCCTTTTGGATCCGTGAATTTATTGGATGGAGTTGATGAAAATGAAAGTAAGGTGAAGTCATCTTGCACTATCTTGCTCCACCTATTCTTTATATTACTTCCTGCATTCTGTAATATTTGCAACTTGCAACATGGAGAGGAGTCACGTGTCTTTTGGATTTTATTTTCTGGTGGATCTTATTAATTGAAATTACATCTAGTAAACGCAAGGGTTATAAATATCCAAAATAATGAATAGGAGTACTGCAAGTAAAGCCATTGCAACTACGTTCTCCCTCTCTTTGTGGCCGTTCCTTTTCCCTCATTCCGAGCATGTTCGATTTATAGCTCTCTCTCATCAGTTACACAAACCTATGCAAATTGGGGATTTAGAAATTTTCTGAGTTTGTGGGTTGAAGTTCGAGATTTTAGGATCCCGTGTGATGAGAAGAGAGATAAAAGGAGGAACCTGTGTTATGGGGAGGGGGATAGAGCAAAGTCATTAACCAATTAATGTAACGTTGTGATTATTTTGGAACTTTTTGAGAAGGGGAAGTGTTGAAATTATTGTAGAATTGAGGATGTATTTTATAAGTGTTCCACATAGACCATATGCCTAATTGCCTATATAGCAGATATGCCTTCGAATCTGATGGTCTACTGCACATTAGAGTCATTGGCTTCTGTTAACTTTTGTTGAACTGCCTTGTGACTGTTTCTTCCACCTGTCATGGTTCTATGTTGATCTTTTGGATTACGTATACTATATTTGTTTACACTTCGGATTCTTCAGATAACATCAACAGCTGGTGGTGGGACTTTGACCTTGGAATTTGGTATTTTGAGTCGCCTAACAAACAATCCTGGTAAGCAAAGTATAGTACTATTGTCTTCCGAGCTTCTGGTTAGTTTGTGTTTCTTTTACTTAACTTAAGCAGTAACTTCTAAAATGGCAGAATATAGAAGCGGAATCAAGTGAGAAAGTATGTTGCATAAATTTCCATTATGCAAGTGAAGATAATTGCATCTTGAAACATACAACTTGTGTAGGAGTTGAATGGCCTTCACTTGTTGTGGCTATGACTGAGATTATAGGTCTTAACTATGACTATTTATATTCTTACATTATAGTATTATTTTGTTATGTTTGTATATGACATTGAATTATCCTGATGATCTGATCTGCTGTCTTTGTTGAATCATCAAAAATTTTGGTCATGTTCCAGAGTTGCAAAGTCTGAAGATTCTAGGTTAGCAAAGAGGAAGACTTTAAGACAATCAATAGTTAGCCAAGGGTGGGAATTGTTGTTGTTTACGTGTCAGGTTTGCTTTTGTTGTGGATATAGCCTTATCTTGGTTATGTAATTATGTTGTTTGCTCAGCTATTAGTAATAGTTATATGCGCTTCTCAGAAAGTAATAGTTATATGCAATATGCAAGTGTTAAAATTCAAGACCTACACATGTTATTTGCTTGAAATGAAGTGTTAAGTGCCGTACGTATTTCTCACTGTGAAGCATCCATCACGGGTATTTGGGGTTATATGGAGAGTCTCAGTAACTTAACACTTTGGCCATGTTTCTGTTCCAGTTAGAACTTTTCATATCCAGATTTTCTGGCTGCTTTTTGCTAGGTGATACTTTTTCTTGCTTTCTTTACAATTGTATAATCCTTGAAGGTTTTCTTGATAACTTCTACTTTATTTATTGCTATTGTTGAGATTAGAAACAGATCTTATTACTGGAATGTGTTCCCATCAATTAGTTTCAGGGCATGAATTTTGTAACCTTAAAGCCTCCCTTTGTGATACCCTTCGATATGAAGTTAGGGAAATTTCACATTGCTTAATGTAATGCTCGAAGACATAGTTGAAGAGGTAGAATGAAAGAGTAAAAAAAACTTAATGGTTTTTTTTTTCTTTTGGTGGGTGTGGGCTTTAAACAAAAATTAGTTAACAAATTGTTGAATGTTATGCTCGAAGACATAATTGAAGGGTACCATATATACCATGTACTTTTTGGTGTACCAAATAAATATCGCAAAACATACAGGGTATCTATAAGGATTTTTGTTATAGTATGCTTTATTACTTTTTCTAGAGGAGGGAATCGACCTTATACTAGCTTTATTGTCAACTAGTCTTGGGACACATTGGCACCAAAAAATCAAAAAAGAAACTACAAGAAATAAAGGGACAAAAAGTGTAGCAACTGAAAGTCTGAAACATGGAATTTAGATAGGAAAATCTTGTTTGTGGGCCTTGTTTGGTTGACTGTAAGTTGTCATGGAAAAGCTCCATGAACTAAAACCAATTTATGATGTTTGGTTTGAATACTGCCACGAACTTCAACTTCCTATGGTAATTAAGTTCCTCCAGAAGATGGAAATTGCTTTACTTGGGCAGGGGTTTGAAGAAGGGGGGGGGTTCCATGTCATTGTCTTACGATTGTACATTAGTTCATGAAAATGAACTTGATTCATGTATTATTGAGATTTGATAATCTTTTCTTCGAATTTCTGGAAAGTAAAAAGCTCAATTTCTGGCATATATATGGGAAGTCATCACGTAGTTTGTGGAAGGCTTAACTTTCTGCAGAAAATCATGATTGCCTAACCAAACTAGGCCTTTTGTTGACCTAGCATTGTCTACATTTTGTTAAATAGTATAATAATAATTTTGCTCAGGCGTTATTTTGGTAGGATCAAATAAGCTAAGGGTGCAGCATTTTGAGGCATCTGAAAAACTTAGTCATCTGGTTCTAGGGTCTAGAGTATCTATCCCCGTGATATTACCTTCTTTCTCTTGTCTTTATCCTCCAAATATCTCATCAGAATTGAATTTACCTACTGATGGTAGATAGGTTAGTGTTTAGACCTTGATACATATATAGGGACCTTGTTTTTTTACTCTTAAGAACGCATTTTTGTCTCCAAATGAAGCTAACTCCATTCTGTTTAATGCAGTGTTTCAGCAAGTTACAAAAAATGCTGTTCATGGATTATGGGCCTGTCGTTCTAAGCTCAATCTAGTAGGTGCTCATATTAATGTCTTTACTGGTGAATGGACACAGAAGGTACTGATACATATGAGAGGCCCAGAATCTAAATTGTTCTGCATCTGCTGTGTCGTTGTGGAAGATGCTTGAATTTCCAATTATGGTTCCTGCTTCTTTTGTTGGGGATCCTCAAAACCAAAGCTTATCTTGTTAATTCCCTTTCTCAGCAATATTTGAAGCTGATTTAAACGGATTGTGCTCAATGAGATTTACCACATTAGGTATTTTCTTGATAGGACACATGCAATGCATGCAGATGCAGACAGATAAGCATGCTCCATTGACGTTTTTGCTGTGACTGAACTTATATTTTTAATGAACTCAAGTGATTTGATGTAAACTTGCTTACATATATACATCGCTTGGAGGAGTGAGGGGAATAACTAGTCAATGATATCTCGCTCGTATCATTTAAATAGCATATTCTCCTCCTGGTAGAGATTGACGGACGGGAAAAGCATTTGAAGAGGGAGGAGGAATTAAGGAAAGTTGATGAAGAAAGATGGAGAAAGTTATCAGAGGAATGAGAAAGAGTTAAGGTAAAAGTTAGTATGGGGAACTTCTATATACGAGTGATTAGTCATAGCAAGGAGTAATGCTTCCTTATCTAGCTAAATTATTCACATCCCTTTTTAAGGCTTGGTGAGTAAGAAATAGGAACTCTAAATACTCCTATACAGGGTTGTTATGGAGGAATTTCCTTAATTTAAGGTTGATTTGTGTCCCGTAATTCTTCAATAACTTTGGTAAATGAGAGTTGTATTTTGAGAGAGACACTCAGCCGTTACACCAGATACAGCTATCATGGAAGGTATATCAAGTATGTGTTTTAGGGCCCTGGTGTAATATATTGTTAGTAGATGTTCAAATTTACTAGTTAACCCGTCACTTCACCTTGGCCAATAACAATCAAACTGTGATCTCATGACATTTCACAAGATTCTCTCCTGCCTTAATCATTTGCTGTTAATGACTGTCTGCAAATTCTGTGGAGACATTCCGCCTTCTTTTGGGCATGTTATATGAGCTTAGAAAACTATCTTAGCTAACAAAACACTTATCCTATATGACTCACTTGGTAAAAATTGGTATGTGTTTTCTGTCACTCCCTTTGGACCGTGATTTAGGCTCCTTGCTAGCTAACATGGTAGTTGGTCTACAAAAAGACCATCTTACCTTACTATTTGAGCCAAACGGGTTGCTTGAATAGTAGCGTAACTAAAAGGTGACCCCTTTATGATATATAGTGAGACGGTCTCACGGTGACACCGTTTCATTTGAGAATTGCTAGGAACATGGTGAGTCTATTTCCATGGGTACATCAGCTTCTCATGCTGAGATTTTGATCTCTTTATATCCACATTTGCGTATAGTGACGACTGATGAGTGTTAGTGTCCTGTACTTCTGTTGATATTTATTGGAAGGTAGCCACACTTGCTATATGTTAATTACATTTTTCCGCTGCAGGATGCTGGAATTGGAACAAGTATTGACTCGTTTTATGAATATCTTCTGAAGGTTTGTGTCAAGGATGAATTTCTGATGTTACTTTTCTTCACTCACCTTTTTAATTATCTTCTCCTCACTGTACATTGAATTAGTTACATGTTGTTTGTTGTCTAGAATCGTTGACTGTGCAATTCCAATTAATTTGAGCTGTTCATGACTTCATGTCATTGAAGATATTATATGATTGGCATTTTCATGCGTTGTATGTGGTGAACTTATAAATTGGGAAATGTACAAGTGTAAACTTGTGTATTGTTTCTTAAGATTAGTGTGGGTTCAAGTTTGTACTCCTGGTAACCCTTTGGTTTGAGAAAATGTCTAGCGTTCTATCTCAGGGTTTTTTGTGGCCATACATTGAAGAGGTACAAGAACATAATACCCTGCGTCGTTTTGCTGATTTAGTCGCTAGACCATAAGAATGCGTTTGTACTTTGGATATGGGAATTTGGAGAGAAAAAGGATATAGAGAAAGGGACGGATTCAATTTTTGCTGTTTGGATATAACATGGGGGAAGGGAAGGGACTTGGAAGGATTCATTTTCCTTTCTGATTTATAATGTAAGGGAAATGCAAGCTCGATAGTTGCTATCTAATCAATGTGTAAGTGTTCGGTGTACCATCATGCACCACTGGGGGCGGGAGGTGTGTTAAGTAAATATGGTTACTCTGCTCTAGGTTATACCTTGTTTGCAGAGAACTTAAATTATCAATCATCCCTCGTGTCAGAACGCCGTTAACTGTCGCCATGTTTATGATGTTCAGCAATATCAATGCAACACCACCATCTTTCTCTCCTGATTGCTCTAGTTTTGCTCATATGTGTGTTAATTTTACGATCTTGTAATTTCTAGCAATCCCATTAATTATTTGTCCGCAAATTGGTATATACTCTCTGCGTCCTCAGATATACTTCCTCTTACCTTAGCTGGAAAATTTTCCCACTGAACCTATGTCATGTGGAGCCCCCCTCCACTAACTTTCTATGTTAGACACTCTCTTTCCACGTTCCAAGTGATGGAGGCCGCCCCCTACAAAAAAACTCTTTCATTCGATTCTTACTTTTACACCATCTATCAGAAAGCCTATTCCTCCCCTACTAAGAATTAATAAATGCGGTGCCAAACCTAACACAATGTTTATTTGAATGGGAAAGAGTATATATTTATACTTCCTCTGTGCTTTTTTTTTTAATTGCACCATTTCGTTTTTGGCACCATTCATCACCCAACTTTGTTAAGCTATCTCGCATCATTATATAAGAAAAAACATAGTCAAGTGGGGTCTTGTTAGGTTCATCTAAATGCAAGGATTCCAAATATTTAATTTTTGTAATTTTTACTTAACGCAATTAGAGATATTGATGTTCAAAGAAGCATCTCGGTAAATGTGAAAACGAATTGTGCAATTAAAAAAAAAGAGGAAGTATATGATAAGTAATAGAGGAGACATTTGAGTAATACCAAGGGTTGTCTCCCAATTTAATAGGAGGGAAAAGAACAAAACTCATCGCTAGAACTATCATGGAGCAATTTATCTACAATATCACAAAAAGTCATGTATCACACAGACCTATTACTTGACTGTAGCTTTACAAAAGCCTCAAAGAAAGAAACTTAAAACCTAAGGGAGGGTATACCCCCAAAATTTTGTTGAACCATCTTCCAAATTCGAGTTAGCCACCTTTTTTCATCTTCTTTTAAAGCTAAAAGAGCATGTTTCACTGAACAAGATGGAATTCAACTCAGTCCAAACAAGGCCAAAGATAAGTGCCAAAGGAAAAGAACCCAAGGACATAATAGTTTAGATATAGAATCTTCCTCCAGAAGACACAAACTACAGCGGCTTGCAATAAGAAAAATCCTTTCTCTTAAGAACACCTTCAGTCGGAGATTTGACCTATGATGCTACGTTGCTTGGGCTTTTCATTTCACCTTAAGTACCCGTGTCGGATCCTCGACACTCGGGCATGGGTGGGAGTTGGGACACTTCGGTTTGGGTCAAAAAACTGAAAAAGTTTCAAAAAATAGCCAAGTCCGACACTTGGACATGTACCCATGTCAGACATGGATATTCAAGTCCGAGCAACATAGATATGAGCATAGTTCGAAAATACGGTTTCGGTCACGGTTGCGGTAACGGTCACGGTGATGCGGGAACGGGGATGATGCGGTTGTCGTACCACTGAATATTGGCTTAAACCCTGAAATATCCCTTAAACCTGCCTAAAATGCGGTTTTTCTTTACACCTTTACGATGCGGGTTATATCGGTTCGGTAGATTTGAAAACCTTTGCGACACGGGCGATACGATACGGTGCGGCCTTGTTTTGACACCATGGATATGAGGGACCTTTTTACAAGTTGCAGCTTCACAGGTTGACCTAGGCGTGCAGACTACATATATTGGCATGGGTTCAGACTAAACTATGTAACGCAACAAGTTATCTCATGATATTTAGAAACTTCAGTGCAAATGTTTGATTTATCGACTGTTCCCAAGTTCAAAAGTCGTATTGGTAGTTTGCCACCTATTGGCCTTAGTGAACTAGAGGATATAAGTATATGCCTTTGAAAGCCCTGAATAAGGATTGGTGATGTTACGCGAATATGGGACTGCATTTGCTCCAACATTACTAGGCATCTAAGAAAAACTTGTATCTTGAGTAGGATCAGAAAGCTACTGAAATTTCTAGGATATGCTGAATCCCCAACATGTACTAAGGTGTTGGACTGCATTTGCCCAGTGATTTTCCATTGTCTTGGCATAACTAACATGTGCCACTGGCAAGTGCCATTTTCAAATTCTGGTACCTGGTGCAAGGATCTGAAGGTGAAACAAAGAGTCTACTTAAAATATATGATTTTCTTAGATCAAGACAATTTGTAACTTTTGCTGTAGAATATTAAGATTTTAAGACACATTGTTTCCTTTCCATTTTTTTGATAAATTTTGGTTTTATTTCTCTGTTGTATGGTATGCACTGTGCTATAATTCTATGATAACCACTGTTTTATGAAGGATTACTTCTTGTTGAAAGTGTGATGATAGATTATCATTAAAAAGAATCACATTTGCCTTTTTACTTAAATGAATTATGTTAGCAGATGCTGCTAACAACTTTTGTGAAAGTTCTTGTTTAATATTCTGTTCTTCTGAAACCTGCCTCAAACAAATGGCTATATGTACAATTAATGGTCAACCCCAATTGTCAGGCATTCTTACTTTTTGGAGATGAGGAATATCTTTTCATGTTTCAAGAAGCTTATGGGGCTGCTATGCACTATCTCTTCAATGATCCTTGGTAGCTTTTTTACTAGTTCAGCACTCATGCTTCCTGAGCTTGCTTACCAGCCTTGCTAACGTGACGTGGAAATCTCTGTAGGTATGTGGAAGTAAATATGGACTCTGCTGCTATTGTGTGGCCATTATTCAATAGTTTACAAGCATTCTGGCCTGGCTTACAGGTAAGATGTTCATTTCTTACACAATATGCGATGCAATTTCTCATACAAATAATTAGTATCTCTCTTATCCAACTTGAAATTGGATTGCTGAATGATGATATGGCAACAAGATAGATCTAAATTTTTATTGAAAGGTTCTAGCTGGAGATGTTGATCCTGCTATTCGCACACATGCTGCCTTCTATAGTGTCTGGAAAAGATATGGATTCACTCCTGAAGGCTTTAATCTGGCTACTCTTAGTGTGCAGGTTAGTTGTCGAAGCTTGTAACATACCTTGATTGCTATTTAGTTAAAGCATATTGTTTGTGATTTTAGGAATTTGGAGTTTGATAAAGCATAATCATGGCCATTTTCACATCTATGTTGTTCTGAGAAAGTATTTAGCTATTATTTTCCACTGGCACCTTTGGTTTTAAGGTCTTTCTAGTTGTTATATAAAATTTAAGATAGTACTTACATTTTCGCAATTTACCTTTAGTGCAACAAGATTAATGCAATATTACCCAAGTGTTGAAGTGCTCCCTCCATTTTAAAAGAAGTTCCTCATTACTGTTTTAGGATGTTCCGAAAAGAAGTTCCTCTTTTCTTTGCTAGGTAAGAAAGTTATATGTAAATTGAAAAAATATCTTTGGTGAAGAATAGTTTTTAAGTGTGAAAATTATTTAAAGTCAGGAAAATGTTTATTAGTCATATAATCTTTCTTAATCAGCGTGCCAAAAATTAAAGAGGAATGTTGTTTTGGGAAAGAGGTAGTAATGATGCAGTAGCCTGATTCCGAATCTTAATTTCAGCAAGGTCAGAAAAGTTATCCACTGCGTCCAGAGTTAGCTGAGAGTACGTATTGGCTTTACAAAGCTACCAGAGATACCAGGTTTGTACGTAGAAATATTCCATATTCAGTGTCATTATTGATCTTTGCTCCAGCAAGAAATTAGTGGTCTTTTTCTCTTTTGTTTTACAATTGGCACAAGTCTGGATTCCTTTTTCCCCCCTTTTGTGTGTGGTGGAAAGCTGTTGTTTTAGTTGGTGTTTGTAAGTACCGTTGTTGCATAGTGAGGCTTAGTCTATGTTTAGTTCACTTTACAGGACCTTATTGCTTATTTCACATCAAAGCAGACTAGTTCTGATCAGATCAGAAGTTATAAGTTTCAATCACATCAGATCAGAAAAACAAATTCAAATTATATCACATTAGAAAAAAATAAGTTCAGATCACATTAAATAGGCATATATCTTACCAAAAATATTTACTCCTCCTGTCAACCGTCGTAGATTAGTTCGAACAGCTATCATGACACGTAGTTTTGAGAGATAAGTTGTTGAGTGGTTAACACTTGTTATTTTGTTAGAAAGTTAGATGTGATAGCATAGGAGATAGTGGGTTATATTTTTGTTGAAGGAGAGAGGAAGTAAGTTTTATATATTTATTGTAAGAGAAAGTGTTTGGTATCGTGGGCCAAAAGGGGATTATTAAAATATTAGTGGGACCATTCCCGATATAGCAGCATTCATTCAATTTTGGGACGGTCGAAGAAGGAAAGTATTCGAACTTGTATTGGACAGAGAGAGTACTCACCATCTACAATCATTTCTTCCTTTCGTTTCCCATATAATATCGCCTGTTATCTTAAATGACGTTCACTTTTTCAACCCGGATGTCTTCAGAATGACTCACCTTATAATCCTCCTTAATCTCTGTGCAAAAAACAAATGCGTAATGTATTTTGTGACGAGTATTTATTGGGGGGACTGTTATCTTAAGAAGGGTTTCTAGTAGCATTGAATCTATCATCTATGTTTGCCTCTTTTAGAGTTTTGTAGTAGGTTTACTTGTCATTTGGCTGTATGGTCTCTTCTATTTTCTATACAAGTTTAGCCTTTTGAAATAAAGTTACTTGCTTTGTATAGTTCACTTATACGTGATAAGCTGGTTAGCATTAACAAAACTAAATTGGAACCAGACAGTCAATTACAAGTTTCTGCATAATCTTTATTATGTGTAGTTCACTTATAAGTGATAAGATGGTTAGCATTCACAAAATTAAATTGGAACCAGACAGTCAATTGAAAGTTTCTGCAAAATATTTCTAGTTATGTGCAAGAATACCCTCTACAATTTTATTACTTTTTTTTTTTTGTTCATAAGAGCTACAATTTGCTAATTGAAATGCTTTTGAGACGTCGTTTGTGGAAGAAAAAGATTAAGAGAAGATAAGGTGGTTAAGTGCTAGTTGCTATGTGCAAGTGGGTATATATGTATAGAAGAAGTCTAAATATATAGATGTGCTTTTTCTGGGGGATAACTTTGCACTAAATTGATGGTCATTCGATAGAAGATAGCAGCTGGTCTCTTGTGCTGTGTGTTTGAACCCATTCTGCAGCTGTGTTGCTTGTTGCTTGTTGCATATGTTATCCCAATGCATTTTGTGCTTGAAGGTATCTCGATGTAGGACGTGACATTGTGTCCAGCTTGCAATATGGGGCCCGATGCCCCTGTGGATATTGTCATATAACAGATGTTGAGGATCACAAGCAAGAAGATCACATGGAGAGCTTTTTCCTATCTGAAACTGTAAGTGTTATCTCTAGTGCAACAATCAAGTACGCCTTGTTTTTTGTTTTCCACTTTTGTGTGTTTGTGTTGTAAGTCTCTGTTCATGTGCATAAAGAAGTTATATTTTTCATATTATGCAAGGACTAGTGAGGGAAGACCTTTTTATGATATTGTTATTTGGAGAATAAAGTTGGTAGCAATAGGTTGCCCAAATAAGGGGCTTTGAGGAGAATGCCATATGTGGCTGCTGAGTATGACCTAACTTCTCCTTTTTCCTCGGTCAATTTTAACACGGCAAGAATACGTATATGTGCGCATGAATGCATTTAGTTAGTACAAAGTTAAAGGACATGTTGTCCTCAATCATCAAAAAGAATTTCAAATTAACCTAGTTCCTTTGACCCTCACCAATTGAGTAGCTCGTGAAAGCCCTTGCCGCCTAAGCTTACAAGGGTGTTAAATGAGTAACCTCATCCCACAACAAATCACTTAATAACCAAGCTAAGCTTGGCCTAGTGGTTGGCATTGTGCCTTCCAACCTTTAGGTTGGGGGTTCAATTCCCACTAGGGGCACTTTGAGGGTAGGGTTTCCCTTACCCTCCCCCCTTACTCTCAGAGTGTCTAGCCCGCGAACCTTGACCGGGTTGACCTGTGCGAGGTTCTGGTCTGGTAAGGCAATTCATCTTATTCTTACCAATCCAAAAAAAAATTCACTTGATAAAGTAGTTTAGGAAAAGATGTTTGTATTTCGACCCAACCATAATAATATGAGCAAAATCAAATTGCAATAAGAGCATTGCACAATAGCAAGTTCTACTTGAAACCCGAATCATCGTACTTTTGAGCTTTAACAACTTCAAATTTGTAATCCGGAAAACATAAGGCTCCTCTGCACAGCAAATAGCCTCCAAAAGATAAACAACATCACCTATGGAAAGACATTCGAGCACGATTTACTATTGATTGACATAGCGTCATTAGTACGAGCTCTAATCTTTGAGTACATCATTAGTATCTACTTTACCCAATACCCAACGTCCATGTTTTTGATGGTCCAGGAGTGGGGCTTGTGCTGTTATCTGGCAGGAACTTCGGATTTGTGTGCTGCAATTATGCTTAGGGAGAGACAAGGTAGAACGTAGAATTTGTGGAGGCAACTGTGGAAAGACTTGGGTTCAGCTAGCAAAGGTAATGGGTTCAAAAAAGTTATCCTAAAATGTGATGCTCTCTGAAGCTGGTTAAAGCCATATATCAGGAAGTTGATGGCTACATATGTTTTGCGGTTGATCTTTGAGGATATCTTGTTTGCTCTCACAAAAGATGGCAGGCAGTATTAGCTCATCTACATGGGATGGGATGCTTTAGATGTTACAGATCTTATTTTCCAAAATCCCCCTGCCCAATTCTCACCTCGATAGCAAAAAATGTAACTTTTTTTTGGAGTGACAATACTTTTGATCTAAACATTAACTTTGATCACCATATATCTCTAAATAGACTTTCTTCATTTGCAAGAGTAAACATTGCTCATAAATTCTGAACCATGCTCTTGAAGCCTAAATCTGATAGTTTTTTTTTTTTCTTTGCAAAGATATATTGGCATATACTAATCAGAATTGTTCTAGGGTGAGGTGGTAGCTCAGTGGAGTACCACCCCGAATTCCAGGGCATTGCCCAGGGTTCAAATCCTCATCCCAACAATATGTTGGGGCATTCACTTGTGGTGGCAATGGGATGGGCCTATAGGCCTGTTGTCTTCTGGGCTGTTTAGCCTTATACCCAACTGGTGTGCCCTGCAAGCTATTAGCCTAGCAGGGATTGGTCTTCGGACCAATTATTTTTCCTAATAATTAAAAAAAAAAATCAGAATTGTTCCAGATTTTGATTGGCATATACTATATATCTTGTGTTTTCTGGGGCAATCGTTCTGACATGTGCATGACCAGCCAAGACTTTCCATATTTCAGCCATAATTATCTTCTAGAAGTGCGGCATTTGCTATGTGCATGATAAATTCTGGAAGACCTGCATCAGTGTGGTGTTGTCAACCTTTATCATTTCTTTAATACAATCTACATTCTTTGACAGGTTAAATATTTGTGGCTGCTATTTGATTTAGCTGTGGGTCCTGATAATCTTGTTGAAAGTGGACCATATGAGTAAGTGCCATGCAGTTAGGTTGTTGCACACTTAAGATGATTATAAGGATCGGTTGGGGGTTTATAATAAGTTCAGTAGAGATTATCTCTTTTCCTGTTCATAATCAAATATATTCATTAATAAATTTGGCGATTTTTTGATGTTTCAATTTCTCAGTGCTCTGTTTCCTGTACTTTTGCAGATATATCTTCAGCACCGAGGGTCACCTATTGCCTGCAACCCCTCAAATATCTCTAGTGCATGAACATTGCTCATATCTTGGTGCATACTGCAAGAGTCATAACAGTAGCTTGAGACAGGAACCACATTCTCCTGAAATCAGAAAATCTGAAGAGGCAAATGGTAGTGGATTCCCGAGAGGTTGTGGTCCAAGTGCTTTGTTATCGGGCTTACCTGATAGGAAGGCCAGTTCTGGCTCAGCTTCAGTGAAGGTCAGTGTGGTTTCTGCTCTTAACGTTCCTCTATATGTAACTGCATGTGCACATGCTTTTGTGTTGGTGAGTTGGTGCTTGTATTTCATGTAGACCCGTCAAAAACTGAGCTGACGCCAACTTGGCCTGATGTTTTGGGTTTTGAGCATAATTACTGAACCTGAAACCCTTTCTGTTATGAAAATCTCATAATAATAAATCAGTTAGGGCAAGGGAGACCCATAACCCATTGGTCGAGCCAAAATTATCATGACCTTGTTTGGGGATGAGCAGATAGCTCATTGAATTAGCTAACTGTATTAGCTTATTTGACTAGTTGTTAACATTAGCCATTTGTGTAAAGGTGTTAAGATAGATTAGACGATACCTTTTTTCATAACTAGTATAATGACATATAAGGACACGGGGTTTATCTTATTGCTAATTTCATTTTCTTTGGTGAAAAAAAAAAAAATAGAACTTGTTAAACCATTAAGTCCATTATATCTAGTATCTATGATCTCTCATTAATGAAGATTTTTTTAAATATAATTCATATTAATTCTACAAAAGTAGTTAAAGTTATGGTCAACCCTTTAGATTTGACCCTATTGCAGTTGACTTGGTCATAAAGTTCCTAGGTCTGAAATCTCGGGCCAAATTGGATTACCATAGTTGAATTCCATGGTGGAGCGCAATGAGGAGATGACGGCAGTGTTTATATAAGGGTGTGGGATGATTGTCACATAGGGTGGCTAAGCATGCTTATGAGACATGATCATTGAGTGGTGATTTTTAATGTTACCATTGTTTGGGATACTTGGTGTCGGGGATGATAATGGAAGATTTCATAGAGGATGATATGTTACCGCCCACCAGTTACTAGTTAGGTAGAAAGGTTGCAATAGGATTGAGGTTATTGAGATTGACAGTATCAGTCCTAAACTCCCAACTACGACCTATTTGTTTTAAAAGTTCCCATTTTTCTATTATCTCATAACAGTCACAACTTTTGAGGTTCTCTTCCTAGAATAATCTTTCAGCTTAATTAATGTGCTAAATCAGTTAAACTAAAACACGTGACAGCTCATCCAATAACCCTTTATTTATATTAACTGGAGCCAATGAAAGATTATAATGCGTCATAATGAACCGATTTAGCAAGTTAATCAAGTTGAAGGACCGTTATGGGAAGAGAACCCCCAAAGTTGGAACTGCTGTGAGGTAATCAAAAGTTGACACCTTTTCAAGTGAACCGGACCATAGTTGGGAATGGTAATCAAAAGTTGACACCAATCCCCCTTGTAGAGAGAGAGAGAGAGAGAGAGAGGAAGAGAGATGTACGCTTTGCATGGTAGGTTGTTTTGAACCCCACTCTTCTAGGCCTTCTATTTTCCGAGAGAGAGAGAGATGTATGCTTTGCATCCTTGGTTGTTTTGAACCCCACTCTTCTGGGCTTCTATTTTCCTACTGTTGAAATTTTCCTTTATGCTTTACAGGGGATATGTCCAGGACTAACTCATGGGCAAAAGATTGGAGTGTCATACTTTAAACCTCAATTTAAGACTCAAGAAGTTGTCTCTGTAAATAGAAGGGAAGCTTCTCTGAAGAGTAAAGTAGTCGTGATTGCTCCTGATACAAGTTCTACAGACATGGTAAACAATGGAACTCCTAAAGAATCGAGCAAAACTGAGATGGGAAATCAGTCTCTAGAACAATAACAGTTGGCAATAAATAACACCAATCTGAACAATATCACTTAAAAGTGTGCAAGCATTGAAACGCTGAGCAGCTTGTCGTCCAAGTTTAAAAGGAGTGTTTGCAAAGTCTCAAATGCACAAGGAAGCAGAGCATTGTCGAATATTGTCTGCACGTGTAAAATGCTGAGTGACATCCTTCACACAATTATACTGTAGGCATAGATTACATTATCCACAGCATAACCACACCCCAAGGAAAGCAAGGAACTGTAACTTTATTGTATATTTCTCATAGATAGTCAGCATTCAGCATCATTTGTGTCTACTTAATGTCAGAAACATAGCTTGCTGGAGGACTTTTTGTTGTGTAATCACGTTTCTAGTCTCAGCTTATAGATCTGTGGAAGGTCTTATTGTATGTACCTCATCAACAATTTGATTATTGAATTGGTTCCATTTTGTATAGCCAAAGGCTAGAATCAGTTCATGACTCCGAGTCTGTCGCTATTGTAATGCCAGAAACTTTTTTGTATTATCAAGGATGGATTTTTTTAACTTTCAAGTTAGAAATCCTCCCCCAACTCCCTCCCCTCCCAACCACACAGAAAAAAAGTTTGGGCCTGTTCGGGAACTAAAATGATGGAATTCCCCAATTTACTTGTTTGGGTATCCAATGGAATTGGATTTGGAATTGGGCCAATTCCAATATAATTCCAACCCAAGTTGCAAACATATTATTTAAATCGCACCCCTTCTCCTGTTATTTCAATTTCTCTCCCATGCTATTTTTTTTTCTCCTCAAGTTCCGCATAATGTCCTTCCTCCCCCCTCCCGTTGGCGATCCTATCCCTACACCTTAATTGGAATTCAATTCCCATATTTTCCAAACGAGTTTGAGGAATTAGAATTGTAATTCAACTCTCATGTTTTGTAAACGAGTTTGAGGAATTGGAATTCAACTTCCATGTTTTGCAAACGAGTTTGAGAAATTGGAATTGGAATTCATATGCATGATTTCAATTTCTAGAATTGAAATACTAAAATTGAAATGAAATTCGGGTTCCCAAACACTATTTAAAGGCATTTTTCTCTCTTCTTTAGCCTAATCACATGGGCATACAAGACCAACTCCACCCCTATGTTGCAATAGGTAAAGAACAAAGCAAGTACTCCCTCCGCTTCTTTTTAATTTACTCACTTTACTTTAGGGGAGAAACCAAGGAGGAAGTACAAAAGTATGAGACAGAAACTAAAAAAGTGGAGAGAGAAACTGAAAAGTAAGATAGTTAAACTAAAAAGTGGGTTAAAATATTAAAAAGTGGATGACATGGGTGGAAAAAGAGGAGAAAGTAGATGTGATATGTTACCAAAAATAGAAAAAAGCAATAGTGTGTAGATTAAAAAGAAACAGACTAAAAAGGAAAGTGTGTAGATTAAAAAGAAACGGATGGAGTAATAACTAAGAAACTATTCATCAAAATTCAGAATCTAACTAAGCCACTAGCCCCCTTTTCTAAAAAAAACTAAGCCACTAGCCTCTCCTTCCCCACTCCTCTCATTCAAATTCTCTTCATTAGCGAATTTTGTTGAGGCTTTTATCGGTTTCATTGCTGGAATTGGAATGTTGTTATTCTTGTCGTCTTATAGTGTATTTTTTTCACTTGAATTCTTAAGAAATTATCTGCACTTAACTTATCTGAACATGAGAACATTTTCACATCATCACATTGCAGGGAAGGGAAGTATGAAAACAGTGAAGAGAACACGATGGAAGGAGCATATAAATAATGATTCAAAGGCCAGAGAGTGAATGTAAATAGGTTTGAAGATTCAGAAAATGGTCAAACAACTATCTAATAGATTGTATTGCTTTGAGAGATTGAACTCCATGTAAAATTTTTGGAAAACAAAATTAAATTTTAGAAATATGAAACTGTGGTAAGAACTACATAATGATAATACTTTAAATGTTGTGAATATAAGGATTTTTTAAAAATTAGCTTGCCATTATGTTATACACTATATAATAAAAAGAAACATGATCGGTAGGGGCAAAAATACAAAACAAAACAATTAATAGTCTCTAAATAAAAACACGAGTAACAACCAAAGACAAAACCAACCACCTACCACCTAAATTTACTTCAGCACGTATGATAATTGAGAGAGTAAAGTGTGCATAGGATGATAGAAGTTAGAAAAAGAACTAGTGAAGGTGAGTAATTTTTTGTTCTAAAGCAAGGGCAATTGTGCCTGTTTAATGTTTCAAATGTTACTATTAAATGATCTTGTATTTAGAAGATATTTACATGTATTTAACACTTGTGTACTTTGTGTTAATAATTAAATCACACTTTGCATGCTGTCATTTTGTCATATTAATGATTAACAGAATAAAATCACCTGCCTTTCGGAAAATTAAAAAGAAAAAGGAAAAAGTAAAATAAGACCAAGCGCAGTCGCTGTCCTGTCTGTCAACGTTGAACAGAACATGTCACTCTTTCTCTCGTCGACCTATCAAAAAAGACAGAGCCATTTTTTCAGATATTTACAGAATTATTGAGAGAGAAAATAAATAAAAATATAAAAACATCAGCTGAGACTTTTATTTAGAGAGAAAAAGTAAGAGCTTGATCATAATCTCTGTGTTCTACTGTTGTTAATTAGAGATTAAGAAAGTAATTAAGAGCTAATAATGAGAGAGGTGATCAGCATACACATTGGTCAAGCTGGAATTCAAGTGGGTAATTCTTGTTGGGAGCTTTTTTGCCTCGAACATGGAATTCAGCAAGATGGCATGATGCCCAGGTTTTTTTTTTAAGTACTTTTTTATAATTTAATCACTTCTTTAATGTTCATTTTGCATTTGATGAACTGGGTTTTTTTGATGGGTGGATTTTTAGTTCTGGGTTGTTTTAAGTATTAAGATCAATGATCAAGTTTGGAATTCTTGTATTATTTTTTGGGTGTGGTTTTGTTGATGGAGTGAATGGTACTAAGTTGTTTAGATGAGTTGTTTGTGGAAAAGAATGGCGCCAAATTTGTTGTGATCTTTCTATCTTCCATTTTAAGCTTTAATTTTAGCTGATGTAAACTTGTGCTATGCGATCTGATGTAAGCTTGGCAAATTTGATGTCATTATTATCTCCAAGATTGGAATTAAAAATGGTGTGATTTAGCCATCTTCTTCTATCTTTCTTTCTATATTGTTAAAACCTTGAATTTTCGATATTATGTGATTATGTGGTTTGTAATAGTTGACTTGGATAGAATTATTACATTACCATAACAAGCTTCATTACATATTATGCTGTTTGTTTTACAATTTAGTCATTCATCTTCTGTTCTTGATAGATCGAAGTTTGGTTTGATGTGAATTGTGATGTTAAGTATCGTTTTAACATCTTTCTGGGATGAATGACTAATGTATGGTCACCATTATTTGGAGCATTCTTTATGTAACAATTCATTGCTCGTATGATCAGTAAAAACTTCTATATATGTTATGGGGGTATTTATTATGTTATTCTTGAGTCATGGTTGTTCTGACTTTTGAATGTGTCTAACTTTTGTTTCTGTTTTCTTTCAGTGACACATCAATAGGGGCTGAACATGATTCGTTTAACACCTTCTTCAGTGAGACTGGTTCTGGCAAGCATGTACCTAGAGCTGTGTTCATTGATTTGGAACCAACTGTGATTGATGAAATCCGAACAGGTCCATATAGACAACTTTTCCATCCAGAGCAGCTTCTCACTGGGAAAGAAGATGCTGCCAACAACTTTGCTCGCGGACATTATACAGGTTTCTGACTCTTTTAAGCAAGGTGCCAAAATCAGCTACTTTCATTTCTGTGCTTTAGTTTTTATTTGCAAATGAATTGTTGATTGTCTTGGTTTTCAGTGGGGAAGGATATGATTGATTTGTGCCTTGACCGGGTGAGGAAATTGGCCGACAGTTGCACGGGGTTGCAGGGTTTCTTGGTTTTCAATGCTGTTGGTGGTGGAACTGGTTCTGGTTTTGGGTCATTGCTTCTAGAACGCTTGTCCGTAGAATATGGAAAAAAGTCGAAACTAGGTTTCACAATATTCCCTTCTCCACAGGTACTAGTTCTCTATATATTCACGGATCATTTTAAAGTCTCATCTAGCTCTAATTATTTTACACTCATCACGTTTTCTTTCTAGTTACTTTTTTTATCTTTCTATCTTAGAGTTCAGATTTTGGGGAGAAAATTAAATATAAAGCAAGTCTGATATGTTTCTTGCAATGTCTAGGTATCAACAGCAGTTGTTGAGCCTTACAACAGTGTCCTCTCCACTCATTCTCTCCTGGAGCACGCTGATGTCTCTGTGCTTCTAGACAATGAAGCGATATATGATATATGCAAGAGATCTTTAAACATTGAGAGGCCTACATATACCAACTTGAACCGCTTGATATCTCAAGTAGTATCTTCATTAACAACTTCGTTGAGGTTTGATGGAGCGATCAATGTGGATATTACAGAGTTCCAAACTAACCTTGTACCATACCCTCGTATTCACTTCATGTTGTCATCCTATGCCCCTGTTATCTCTGCTGAAAAGGCTTATCACGAGCAGCTTTCAGTACCTGAGATAACAACTGCTGTTTTTGAGCCTTCAAGTATGATGGCTAAGTGTGATCCGAGGCATGGAAAGTACATGGCTTCTTGTTTGATGTACCGTGGTGATGTTGTTCCTAAAGATGTCAATGCAGCTGTTGGCACCATTAAGACCAAAAGAACTGTTCAATTCGTTGACTGGTAGGTTCAGTATGAATTCTTGTGAGCACAACCACCTAGTGTTGACGTTGCATGTGATTAACTATTGACCTTTTTGTTCCCCCCTCTCTCCCTTCAGCATGTCTAGTATGTTCCCTGGCACACCTGGAGGCTAGAGCTAGACATACCCATGGCTATTTTATTTGCTCATTTAGAGTAAAATAAGATCCGGGAAACACCTACAATAAGTTGTGGGGGTGGCATAGCCATCTGTATTAGTGATGCGAATTGGCAAGACCACAGACTAGAAAATGGGGGGAGGAGGTGGAGTGGGAGTGGCTGCACAAATTGGTGAACTATATTGACATACTATAGGAAGTTTGTTCCTTTATCTTGAATAAAGAGAACCTGTCTCTTAAGTCTGAAGTGGTCTGACCAATGGCATACTCCCTCTGTGGGATCCGTCCCATACAAAACTACCATATACCCTAGCTATATGTCCCATATTCATCTATACATTCACTTGTTGATAAGTTTTTTCTGTACTTTTTCTCAAAAAATCCATATATTCAGCCATTCTTATTCCCCTTTACAGGATCTCTACGCAAAGCCCTCATGTATGACTTTGCATGGGACGGAGGGTTTATGCTTCAAACCTTTCTGCGTGCATCAGCATTTGCATTTGCATTTGCATTCGCATTCGCTCCTGACCGGAATTAAGGAAGAAAAAGCAGATAGAATCTCTGCAAGATCTGATGCTTGTAGAATCCAGTGATTTAGCAGTAATATAGCTACCTTGGCAGGAAAGTAACATGAGGACCTACAATACTAGAGACCCCTGGTTTTACAGAAAGATTATACATAAAACTTGCAAATTATTTGTGAACTGGGCCTTTGGCGTCTTATAGAAACAATTAAGGCTCATTTTGTTCTTTACACATAATGTTACAGGTGCCCTACTGGTTTCAAGTGCGGAATCAACTACCAACCCCCAACAGTAGTACCGGGTGGTGATCTTGCCAAGGTGCAGCGTGCAGTCTGCATGATCAGTAACAATACAGCAGTGGCTGAAGTTTTCTCCAGAATTGACCACAAATTTGACCTTATGTATGCCAAGAGAGCATTTGTGCACTGGTACGTTGGCGAAGGCATGGAAGAAGGTGAGTTTTCAGAAGCTCGAGAAGACCTGGCCGCTCTTGAGAAAGACTACGAGGAAGTTGGTGCTGAGGGCCGTGATGATGAAGATGATGATGATGATGAATACTGAGACTTAGCAAATTACTGCTCTTTCTGCTTTCTTGTATCCTATTTCCCAATTTTCCAGCTTGTATTATTGTAATTTTTCTCCGGTGAATATTTGGTTTTTGTGAGTTAAGATTTCATGTGACAATTGAATTGATTATTTGAAATGGTATCTCCTATTACCTATAGGCGTTGGGCTTTTGAAGGGATGTGCCCTTACCCAATTCACTAAATTTTTCTTCATGTCCCTCCATCATAGATAGTATCATACTCTTTTTCTTTCATAACCAATTGATTAGCTTTTTTAAAACAACTTTTTAAGCATCTAGACCTTCCCAAATCACCGCAACCGCAATAGCGGGATCAATGATCCTATACAGGATTCATTGATTATTGATGAGACTCAGATGAATAATGAAAGAATTTGTTTTTACTATATGTTCCATCTCATACTGTATAACTTGTACTCCCTCCGTTTCTTTTTAATGGTTAAACTTACACTTTTCACACATGCCAATGCAAAACTTTGAGGATATATATCTACAGTTTTGTATTTGTAAAATTTATAAAAAGTACATATTAATAATATACATACTAAGACGAATCTAACAAGATCCCACATGACTATGTTTTTATGCACGTATAAATCACAAACGAGGGTCAAAGCGCAATTTGTGAATAATGTAAAATGTCAAAGTGTAACAATTAAAAAGAAACAGAGGTAGTATAAGTTAGAGCAACAGTATTACGGGGTGCTCATCTCTACCATGATTTATATGTTAGGATAAAAATAATTATGAGAGATTTTGTTGGATTCATTTTGATATATATTTTTTCAAAATATTGATTTTTTTGTTGAGAATATAATCGACATATGAGTTAGAAAATAGTTGTCCTACACTGAAGAAGTAGAGAGAAAATGACTAACATATAGATTGGTAGGTTACTCCACCTATCACCAATTAGTTTTAGGATGGAACCTTATATGTGTTCAAAACTTTCCTCCAGCGTAGGCTTGTATTAAGGCATGATTGTGATGGCCCCAAAAAGAGGCCCAATGATATTAGTTAAAGTTTGTCTTATAGACAAGTGGAGATTTTAATAGTTAAAGTTGCGAGTAAGAAGACATGAAACTCTACATAATGCAATGTATATAGAACTGAGAAAATATTTTGAAAGGGCAAAGTATATATTTAGCCACAAATGCATATCTAAATATTATATCGTTACTTTCTCAAGTTTTTTTATGGTATTAGTTTAGGTTTTTAGTGCTATAGATTATTTTTGACAAAAAGTTCTGGGACAATTATAAAAGATGTGGTCAAACCACATCAAATTATATTTGCGGTGGGATTTGGCTCATAATTGATAAATGATACTCCCTGTCTCCTTCTGTATATTTTTATCGTTCTCACTTAGAATCTTGATACT
This sequence comes from Beta lomatogona, assembly GCA_947646795.1. Taxonomy (NCBI): domain Eukaryota; kingdom Viridiplantae; phylum Streptophyta; class Magnoliopsida; order Caryophyllales; family Amaranthaceae; genus Beta; species Beta lomatogona. The sequence goes on along the minus strand of CANSNZ010000927.1, from coordinate 8,286,760 downwards.
ATTCACAATTAGAGAGAATCTTTTAAATTTTTCTCAATATATAAGAAAAAATATAGTCATGTGGGGTCTTGTTTGATTCGTCTAAATGAGTAGTTTACTAATATTCAATTATTGTAATTTATACTAATATGTAATGAAAAATATTTAAGGTAGAATAAGTGCATTAGCAAACGTGCAAAGTCAAAGTAGGAAAGATAAAAAAATAAAGAGGGAGTAATACAGTGTGGTATGGTTCTACAAAAGGCCAAATTGTAATTTTTTTTGGCTTTGGGTATCTCCCGAACTGCATCAGAGCCAATCCAAACGCTAAGAACAAATTATAATATTAAACTAGTATTTAGGCGTGAGCGTTGCTTCGGGTGGTATTTTTTTTCTGAACTTCATATGCATTTTTTTTTCCATTTGTATTAAAATATAATAAAAAAACCTAACATTTAAAAGATACAAATATAATAATTTGGACATTTAAAACATGATTAAAAGTTGGTTAAGATGGTAATTGTGCTTTGTATAATAGTCAAATGTCATGGGTTCAAATATTGTTACATTGGACAATTCTAGTGGAGTAACAGAGGTGCCACAAGGCGTGTATACGTTGTCATGCCTTTTTAATATATTTATGTTAGTATAGATATGAGTATCACACTTTGTAGTTTGTACCCAGATATCAGATATGGATTCGTTTCGTTACAACAGCTCGAATGAACATTGCCAGATCATGTTTAATTATTATTTTGATTGGTTATACCTTCCATGAACCGAAAAACAGCAATTGACTAGTTTTGGAGGCTCTTTTTTTAAAAAATATTTGTTCTTTTCAATTGACCTTTATCCCTCATCAATCTGTCCTGAATATTTCTGTGGAGGCATTAAAAGTAATCCACAAATACGAGGGTGCCATATCTCACGTCTTACTTATACGTGCGCTGGAAAAACAGACATAAACTTGGTCATATTACTTATAATAATAATAATGTATACATGCCTGATAGCTTGATATATCTAAATATTCTAAACCATGGTTCGTTGCATATTGCCAATCCAATGTGCTAACAAGCTATCAAATAAACTAGCATATTATATATGCACGCAATGCGTAGTTCATTTTTTTTTTTACTTTTTCAAACATAAATTTTAGTATTTTTGGACATAAATAGGGGTAAAAAATTAAATATTAGATATTTTTCTCTTGACTAATTAAATTTCTTAGGTTAAATATCTATCACTTAACCATTCTTTTATTTATTTTTTTTACTTATTCTTTCTTTTAGGTGTTTAAAATAAACTTGATGAACGATAAAATAATGTTAAGTTGATTTTTTTTAGGATTTCTTATGTTGTATTAACATATATAGTCTTTTGTGTTAAATGAATTACTTCCTTCGTTTCGTTTTAAATGCAAAAAGGGGTATTTTTTGTGAGATATAAAATATTCCTTTGTTGCATTTAAAACGAAACGGAGGAAGTATTTCATTTTGTTATTGATTGAATTTTCCATTTTAATGTAATACTTGATTGTGTTTGTAAATTGATTGATAAGATATTAGAATGATGTAATAATCCTTTTTACTTTTTTTTTTCATCATAAATGTATTAAATCTTATAGTAAATGTTTCCTTTTTTAGTGGTTTAATTATAACTTGATTGCCTTCAACATTATTTAAGTTAAATTTTTAATGCTATATTTACGTTTGACTTTGTTTTTCCTTTTTTTAGGTGGTAATTGATTTACTAATGGGCATTTAAGTAAATTTATAAGGGGACGTCATAACTCCCCCTTCCCTTATATAATAGAGATCATGAGAACCAACTTCTTCTTTTATACTCCCTCTGTTTTTTTTGTTCTTCCTATTTTGACTTCCACGTTTGCCAATACACGTCTTTGACATTAAATATCTTTCATTGTGTATTAGTAAAAATTATAATGATAAAATATAAATAGAGTACTCATTGAGACGAATCAAACAAGACCACACATGACTATATTTTTTTTATCATATGTTGAAAATAATTTAGAAGATTCTCTTCAGTTGTGAATAGTGTCAAGATTCTAAATAGGAAGAACAAAAGAGAACGACCCTCCGTTTTCTTTTGTTGTTCCTGTATTCCCCATTGGGAAATTTCAATATGTTGTTCCTATTTTGAATCTTTCTATATATAGTATAATTTATGAATTAAATTTCCCATTAGTTTTGAGTTGTAATAAGTGTGTTCACATTATTGAGTAGTCATTCTTTACCTTTTTATCCCTCAAACTTTTGTCTAATTGGTTGTCTAACATAGAATAATTCAAAGAGTAATAAATGTGTTCACAATAGTTTGTAGTTACTTTACTCTTTTACCCCTCAAACTTTTTATATCATTGGTTGTTTAACATAGAATGACTCAAAGGGTTAGAATCTTTGTTTTTAGTTAATTAAATTTTATTTTAAATAGTGGAATCTTGCCCATTTTTTTAGTTGCATTGGTTTCCTCTCCGATTCCAAATAGGAACAACAAAAGAAAACGGAGGGAGTAGTTCCTCCACTTTTTTTTAAAAATAAGTTGCATCACTTAAATTTTTAAGCTTGTTGATTAATATGTTTGGCAAAATTAGCGGTCGTGATAGCAGGTTGTTGTTGTAGCGGGTTGCGGTTGTAGTAGCTGTTAGCTGTCAACTAGTAGCTGCTAGCTGTCAGCGTTTAAAGTAGCTGTTTACAATAAGTGTTTGGCAAAACTAACGGTTGGAATTGAAAAAAATACAATATTAGAAATATATATTAGATTTAGGGCCTGTTCTCCCCAACTTATTTTCAGTTCAGTTCAGTTCAGTCACAACCAGTTCAGTTCAGTTCAATTCAGTTCCTAAATTATTATCATTACTATTAGTTATAATTTAATTCAGTTCAGTTCAATTGTTTTATGCCGAAGATAACATGCCCTTAGTTACAAACTTAATTAACTACAACATTTTTATTAATTAGCTTCATAACTAAATTCAAGACATACACCGCCTAAAAAAAATCAATGCTTACACATAACTACATAAGATTAGAAAATCAATTAGTTTTCAACAACTATCGATGTGAAGCGTTTAGCTTTCCATAAACAATTGGCTATATGGTCACGAATTACTTTCATCTCTGTACAACTTCCCACTCCAGTTTGACCTTGTGCGATAGGCTGAACATCGGGAAGCTCAAATAATGGTACTCCCTCCGTCCCATATTATAGTGCCTGATTCTATTTTTTCACGGGTATTAAGGTAAATAGAATCTAAGAGTAATGTCAAGAGTGTTTGTGTATTGAAAATAAATTTTATGGGGAAAAAGCTGATTTTAGGAGATAGAATGGCAATAAGTGGTGAAAAAGCATTAAATGCATGACTAATTCAACTCTTGGGTTGAATAAACAAAGCAAAAAACTATTTCTAAGATGCAAATAAATAATGGTGGCACAATTTTTCTAGAAAAATCATGGAAAGGTGTGTAATCAAAAATAGAAACAAGAATTATATTTTGGGACACTTTAAAAGGAAAGAAGCACTATAATATGGGACGGAGGGAGTATAAAATTAGGATAATGCTCTAACACTCGAAAAAGAGGACCATGAGTATCATATCCCACATCTACCTTAAACTTTCCTCCTCCAAAACCACCATCATAGACGAGCTCTCTCACACCACAACTATGTCCACTGCCATTGAAGAACCCACTATCTCTACTGCATACATATGTATTGGTATATGTTTGGGCCCATTTCCTGGATTGTCCCATTTATGGTGAAGTTACTAAAATACCCCTGCATCAAGGGAATCATATCCTCCACCAGCTGGAGCTGACTAAAATGCCCTCATTTATTGGAGGTCTCATCCTCTATAAATAGGGGTTGTCTCATCAGACAAAGGTATTCAATTCTAACCTACAAAAACCAGAGCATCTCTCTCTACATTTACTCACTTTGTCTCTCTACCTCAATCTCAACTGACTTGAGCGTCGGAGGGGCTTTCCCGGGAACTCCCCCGGGCCAGTTTTTCCTTGTATTTTGCAGGATGGTCGGAGACCCCTTCCTCAGCACCTCAGATCTTCTCGGGATTTCAAGACTCTCAACACTACACTCACCTTTGACAGTTTCTAGGCAGAAACAGTTTGGCGTCGTCTGTGGGGATGCTACATCTCAAAGTCACATACCGAGAGCAACATGGCACCCGACTAAAGTAAGACAAGAGCTTATCACCTGGGCCGAAGAGCTCCCATCCTGTCATCATACCACACCTAGTGTGGAACCAACTCATTAGGAAGATGAGGGATCTACCTCTCGGGATGAGCAGAACAGCATCAACATCTGGACCTAATTTCCTCTGAACCCACCTCAGTTAGTCACTACGACTAACCCAGAGAGGATAGTCGATCAGTTCAACTAGACATTCAACGAAGTATTCAGGAGCTTCTATCCGGCATGCCACGATTCCACAGCAGCAAGTCGGCGTAAGATGGAGCAGGACACATGCCAAGTTGTCAACAATCTTGAAGCAAATCAGGGAGAAGTATCTCGCAGATAGTACTCGCACATCACAAGCCCTCGAAGAAAGTGTGAAGGGATCCCTCTCGGATCCAAACAAGCACAAAGAAGGAACCTGCAACTCGGGCCCTCAACAGGTTCTCGGGACTCTTTCATGGTATCATCACGAACTGCCCAACATTTAATATTGGGTGGCAACACGAAAAGAGATTTGTAAGCCTATCGGCGAGAAATCATGGAAGCAAAAAGGAGAGGCTCCCTCCCGGGAGTCCACCAACAACAATCATGATCAGAACAATCACCCTCGGTATAGGGCCTCCAACCTCGGGTCATGGAAATAACGCTCAATTTAACAAGATCCAAAGAGAAATTTGCCTCAAAGGCACACATCAAAAGCCTTACACTATAAAAAATGGATACACGAAGACTCGGATCAACATGGGCGAGCAAAAGGAAACCCGAGAGAATGATAACCTCCTCGGGAAACACGGGGCTCATTAGCCTCCCGAGTCAAGAACTACTCCAACGGTACCTCCTCGGTCATGAGGAGTGCCCCAACAAACTTAACCAAAAAAATGGCTAAGTATTGCTTATTGGTACCTACTCGACATTCGAGTGGCATCATTCGGACAAGAGAGGCCTCCTCGAGAAGCACCAGGCTAATTAGTCTCCCCGAGTCGAGAACATCTTCAAAAAATAGTGACCCTATCGGTCTCATTAGAGGGATCAACACTTAGCAAATATAGCTAACTACATCCTATATACCCAACTCGGGAAATCGGACGGCTCATTAGCCCCCTGAGTCGGGAGAGTAGGTGACCCTCTCAGTCTAACCACAAAGCTCACCACTTAGCAAAATAGCTAAGAACCCACAACAAAACCCGCTCGGGAAATACCCAACTCGGGATCATTATGGAGGGCCAATTAGCACCCGAGTTGGTGCATCACCCTTCTCGGCCTTGCCAAGGGGATTCAGCACTTGGCCTAAATTTGGCTAAGTACCTCAACACCCAACTCGGGATTACCATGGAAGGCTCATTAGGCCCCGATTTGGTGCATCGATTCCGGAGAGTATGTAACCCTCTCATTCTCACCAGGGAGCTCATCACTTAGCAAAAATGAGCTAAGTATTCTCCATACACCCAACTCAGGAATATAGGTGGCTCATTAGCCCTCCGAGCCCCCACATTCGTAACTCTTGGGCACTTGGGAACTCACTCCTCTCAGCTCGAGAAAGCAAGAAGACCTACTTGGAAAGACAACTCGGTCCCCCTCCTAGCCAATCCGTTGCCTAGTTGGGCTCGATAGCCACGCACGTATACCCCTCGGGTAATATGAGGCTCCCTCTCCCCCAACTTGGGAAACTTGAGGGCCAACTCGGAGAATCGTTTCGGTCTACTTCACGATTACCTAGCAAGATCAAATGGGCAACATTGCATCCACCACTCGGGAACTTTTGGGCTTCCCCCAACTCGGGGATTGAGTATCTCCCCAACTCGGGAATTTCATCTCGGTTCCCCCAGGAGGCTCACCCAGCTCGGCCTCAGAAACATATGGGGCTCCCGCACATCAGGGCACTTAGAGACAAGCCGCAATCTTGAACCCGCCCTCCCTCCCGAGACAGACATAGTACTCCAGATCAGGAGCCTCTCTCAGGTTCCGCTAGACGACCGCTTCGGGAAGGAAAGAGGCTACCCTATCCGTTCATCCAGCGTGGGGCTAATTACTTGAACTCATCAGCTGGTCCAATAAATACACTCGACGAAGGTATGGTAGAGTTCGTTAGGCCCCCGAGGCAAAAAAAACTTCTCCAAATAACATTTCCTCGGTCATGGAGAAATGTCCCGACCGACTTATCGAAAAAATGGCTAAGTATCATTTGCGATCACGACATGCAAATGTCGATTGTCTCAACAAACTAAACTCCTCGGGAAGAATGGGGCTCATTAGCCCCCCGAGTCGAGCACATCTCTCGTGGTACCTCCTCGGCCATGCCAGGAGTAACCTATCACTTAGCGAAAATAGCTGAGTGCAAACAAATGAACCTCCTCGGCCTAGCATGGGGCTCATTATCCCCCCGAGTCGAGCACATCTCTCGTGGTACCTCCTTGGCCATGCCAGGAGTACCCTATCACTTAGCGGAAATAGCTAAGTGCACACAAATGAACCTCCTCGGTCTAGCACGGGGCTCATTAGCCCCCCGAGTCGAGCACATCTCTCGTGGTACCTCCTTGGCCATGCCAGGAGTACCCTATCACTTAGCGGAAATAGCTAAGTGCTAACAAATGAACCTCCTCGGGAAACATGGGGCTCATTAGCCCCCCCTGAGTCGGGAAACTCGTTTAGTGGCACCTCCTCGGTCATAGGAGGAGCGTCCAACTAACTTAGCCGAAAAACGGCTAAGTATCAACAATTTGGACCTACTCGGGACTCGAGTAGCGTCGTGAGACCTCCTCAGGAAACATGGGGCTCATTAGCCCCCCGAGTCGAGAAACTCGTTTAGTGCACCTCCTCGGTCATAAGAGGAGCGTCCAACTAACTTAGCCGAAAAACGGCTAAGTATCAACAATTTGGACCTACTCGGGATCCGAGTAGCGTCGTGAGACCTCCTCGGGAAACATGGGGCTCATTAGCCCCCCGAGTCGAGAAACTCGTTTAGTGCACCTCCTCGGTCATAAGAGGAGCGTCCAACTAACTTAGCCGAAAAACGGCTAAGTATCAACAATTTGGACCTACTCGGGACCCGAGTAGCGTCGTGAGACCTCCTCGGGAAACATGGGGCTCATTAGCCCCCCGAGTCGAGAAACTCGTTTAGTGCACGTCCTCGGTCATAAGAGGAGCGTCCAAATAACTTAGCCGAAAAACGGCTGAGTATCAACAATTTGGACCTGCTCGGGACTCGAGTAGCGTCGTGAGACCTCCTCGGGAAACATGGGGCTCATTAGCCCCCTGAGTCGAGAAACTCGTTTAGTGCACCTCCTCGGTCATAAGAGGAGCGTCCAACTAACTTAGCCGAAAAACGGCTAAGTATCAACAATTTGGACCTACTCGGGATCCGAGTAGCGTCGTGAGACCTCCTCGGGAAACATGGGGATCATTAGCCCCTCCGAGTCGGGAAACTCGTTTAGTGGCACCTCCTCGGTCATAAGAGGAGCGTCCAACTAACCCAGCTCGGGGATGACCCCCTCGGTGAAAGAACCAACTCGGGCAAAGAGCCATCTGCGTGATCCCCCCTGGTCGGGAGTGATTTACCAAGCCTACTATACACTTTGCCACCTCCTTGGCCAGCATGCTCCTCGAGTCATGTGGATCGCCTCGGCCAATCAAATACCAGCGCGAGGAAATCCGTGGGCCTAGGCACTCCATGGCTCGGACAACGTCCATCACATCGCTTGGAAATCCTCACCGGCCCGCGTGTGCCTCTCCATCAGCACTCCTCTTGGTCCAGAAGACCATCTCGGTATAACGCCCCCTCGGCCCAGTTGTGCCTCAATCAACAATCGTCTCGATCACGAACTATCTCGGGTATGAGACTTTCTCGGCTCGAGCAAAGAGGCCATTAGGGATGAACCCCTGTCGGTGAAGGAGCCCCTCGGGTGAAAAAGAGAAGACCTAAAAGAATCCCGAGTGCTACTCCTCTCGACTCGGGATTGGACTCTCGGTCAAGCTGCGCCGAGCATACGATGCGCGTTGGGCGTGTTTCCCCGCTGGTCGCGCACTGCACCCGCATCCAAGTCGGGGTAAAGTACCGAGTGCAGCCTTTGCCAGGTAAGGGATCAGTAGTCGGGGATTGACCCGACAAGCGTCGATGTGCGTTCCTTGCACCATGAAAGCACCGAGTGCAGCATTTACGTATGCACCATCTCGGGAAGGGTGGAAGGTTAGTAGCAGTTGGCTCGAGAGCATCGGCTCGGTATTATCTCTTGGCCCCAAATCATTCTCAGGATTTCGTGAGCCAAACTTACGAGACGCTCCAATCCACCCCGACTCGGCTCACAAGAAGTCCATCGGTAGTTCACGAGAGCCCCCTCTTTGGACTCGGGATCAACCCTGACTCAGTTCATGAGAATCATGGGGGCCTCGGCCTAGCATGAGATCTCCTTCCTCGGGCTTCACATGCCTTGAAAAAGTTCGGGGGCGTTTCACCCCTGGACCCCGACTCGCTGACCGGTCAGCGAGACCCCCGTGCTTGGTTAATCCTAGCGCCAGATAGCTAACTCAAGGCATCATTCAACCTCGGCAACAACATTATTATTTCGCCAACCAACCGCATTAAAAATGGTGGATTTTCACTCCGATTACTTGGCGTGGGGCTAATTGTTTGGGCCCATTTCCTGGATTGGCCCATTTATGGTGAAGTTACTAAAATACCCCTGCATCAAGGGAATCATATCTTCCACCAGCTGGAGCTGACTAAAATGCCTTCATTTATTGGAGGCCTCATCCTCTATAAATAGGGGTTGTCTCATCAGACAAAGGTATTCAATTCTAACCTACAAAAACCAGAGCATCTCTCTCTACATTTACTCACTTTCTCTCTAACTGACTTGAGCGTCGGAGGGGCTTTCCCGGGAACACCCCCGGGACAGTTTTTCCTTGTATTTTGCAGGATGGTCGGAGACCCCTTCCTCAGCACCTCAGATCTTCTCGGGATTTCAAGACTCTCAACACTACACTCACCTTTGACAGTTTAGTGTTTATTAATTTATTTGTTGAAAGCAAGCAATATGTATATCATATTATTTTAGTTTCCTTCTAAAACTAGATTACAGCTAGCAAGGTGTGTATATAATAATTCACAGCTAACAAAGATGCAAGTCCTTTCCTAAAGAGAGCATGATAACTAGGAAAAGATAATACAGTTTATTAGGAGATAGGAAAGAATTTGCTTTCCTTCAGCTATATATATCGTATGAATTCACAATCTGCCTAAATTTGCATTGCTTAAGATGAAAATATATGAGTCCAATTCGTATTGGAGAGAAGATGAATAAGTTGTATGACTGTATTCTTGATGATCAGCGTGAAGAATCTAATTCAAACTCTAACATATATGCAGCATAGGACACACATTAAATAAAATTTTAAGGAAAAAGCTCCATACTTTTAATGCAATTGAACCAGAATATCAGTGAGAAGGAAAGAGAGAGAAACAATGATCAAATTCAATGGAAAATTTCAACGTATTTTTTTTGGTGTTTAGAGAGCCACAAGGGCAGGGATGAGAATCGATATCAGGATCTCCTGAAATCGAGAGGGAAGCTCTAACCAACTGAGCTACCCCTCACTCTCAATTTTAACGTATTGTTGATACATCTGTTGTCATATATAGATAAACTTTGATTTCAAATTTTTAGATAAAGATCTCTCCAAAATATCAGGATAAAGTTGGAGCTGCAGCATCTCAATCTGTTAGTTTGTTAAACAAATGAACGTTGGAAATATTTTTCTTGATTTTTTCCAAAAAAAAAAATGAAATTAATTAAATTAGTTTACCCACCGCTGATTATCTTTGCGAAACGTTGAGGTGGGAGGCGTTTCTCGACCACTACCTAAACCTCTATCCTCTACTACAACCGCTACCTTGCCAAACACTCATTTTTTTTCCGAAGAAGCTTCTTGACCTAGTCAAACCTCTACCCGCTACCTCAAACGCTATTGCCAACCTATATGTCTTTAAACACTATATATTTAGTTGTTTTATCTATTAGTAAAAATATACAAAAATGATATTTTAAATATATACATTGAGATATATTCAAAAGCACTCTTTAAAAAACTCTCTCTCTCTAAAAAAATCCTCCCTGCCCTAACCCTAAAACACAACCCCCATCGCACATCTTCCTAGGCTCGCCGGGGCTGGCATCTTAGCCTCGTCGCTGGCAAGCCTAGCCCCCTGTTAGCCGCTTGTTTATCTCCCCCCTCCCGCTTTCCCGTCGTTCTCCTTGACGTTTTCCCCTTCCTCACGTTTCCACTTCCCCTGTTCCGTTGTCTCCCCCACCCCTTCCCTGTGTTTCGCGTCGTCTTTCACCGCCGTAACGTCGATCCCTCCCCGTAGTCGGTTCCCCCCGGTAGTCGGTTCCCCAAGTTAGTTTCGATTAATCTCCATCCCTTCCCCCTCCCCGTTAGTTGCGTCCCCCCCTCCATAGTTCTCCCTCGTTATTTGCGCCCCCCCCCAGTCCTCCCCGTTGTTGTTGTGTGTCGAGTCTTCCCCTTCACCTCCCCCTTCCCCCATGTGGTGTTTGTTAGCATTAGGTTTTCCCCTTCCCCGGTTACGTGAGTTTAGCTTAGTTCCCACTCCCCTTCCCTGGTTTACACGTTCATCGTCTAGTTTTAGTGCGTCTCCCCCGTCCCCTGTTTAGTGTCTAAGTGTGTATCCCCTTCCCCATCCCCCACTCGTGTTCATAGGCCTCCCCTTCCCCTTTCCTGTTGTCGAGTTGTTATACTTGCTGCCGCCTGAGTGTCGGCCCTGGTTGTTTGTTTCTGTAAGTTAGGTCGTTTAGTTCTTAGTTGTGTTAGTATGAGTAAGTTGTCTGCTTACTCAATCTGCTTGATCAGTTTGTTAATTGATGGAGGTAGTCCCTGTCTTCAAGGTGTTGGGCATGGTCTGTGTGGTTGGTTAGGGTTTATGTTTTTGTTTTATGGATTTGAGCGTGGAAGTGCGTGGCAAAAGGTTTCATGGCTGGAGTTTGTTTTCTCTGATTTTGGTAATCGGATGATTGTTCGAGATCTAATAATGGTTAGATTTAAGTTTAGCTTGGTAATGATCTTATCAATCATTGCCTTGACAAAAAGATATCTGAAGGCGGCTCCCCAATTTGTCAATTGGGTTTATAGCGCGTCAACTAAGTTGAGCTTCTTCTTTGAGCAGGAGAAGCATGTAATACCCAATGAAGAGGGTATTGAGTCACAAAGAAAGGTGACTCTTCCAGGAATCCTGATCCAAGAATCCCATGTGATAGAAGGTCACGGGGATTGGTTATGTTGCTAGTACTAATATATTAAAAATGCATTCTTAAACAAGGAACTGTGTCATGTGGCTCTATCCATTAGAATGTTTATTCCATGTAAACATTTACAAGAAAAAATTAAAGCATGTTGTAAGATTTGATCCCATGATTTCAAGCTTATATATTAAATCCCTAACCACTAAACCAAATGATGTTTGATGTTATACTTTTAAAGTAAAATATTTATAAATGAAAATTATTACCCGGGACATAATAGCCTGGGCCTAAAAACTAGTTTAATATTAAAATATGTGATGGGGACCATGTTTTTGGTTTTAAAAAGCGATTTACCCATACTTCTTTGGTTTTAAACAATGTATATTTTCTCTCTGTAACAAGTACATAAAAACGGAGGAAGTACACTTTATCAAAATAATAGATAATCTTGTAAATCATGTACCCATGCTTTAAATTACTTTAAAAAATTTAGTTATATACTTCCTCCATTTCAGATTACTTGAAACTTTTTTCCGGGCACGCTTGTCAACACATAACTTTAATCATTAATATCTCTAATTCCTTATTAAAAAAAAATTAAAAAAGTTGATATTTTGAAACTATGTGTCGAGATGAATATAACAAGATCTCACATCACTATATTTTTCCTTATGTTAAATTCGAAAAATCAAACACGTTCAAACTAGAGTAGATAAAAGTGTAAAAGTGAAAATATTTCAAGTATTTCGAGAAGCATTAAACAATACATAATGTGTACATTATATAGATATCATGAATTCATGATGATACACTAACCACGCAGGAGATAGGAGAGGACATATTCCATCTCTCATAAAGCTCCTCATCAATATTCTAATTAAGTTTCCAACTAGTAGTTCGGACTCTATTTATTCCTACAACTAAATTAAGGAGATTGACATCATTTGTTTTAGATGACAACGAAAGAAGAAAAAGGGAAAGCAACTAAGACACATAGTAGTAATACATAAAAATAAGATCAAAACCAAAGAGTTATTCTTTTCACTCTTGGCTTTCACCCCTCCCAGCAAAGCTGAGGTGACTGATTAATCAATCAGGGAACTAGGACATGCAAATATATATATAAAAGCGTAAAAAGTCTATTACATTGAGCAAAATGACGAGCAAAGAGGAGGAAGATCCCAAAACGCATCAACAGGATCATGAAGAAAATCTATACACTCATGCACCCCATGACTAGAGGCTGCATACATGGATGTTGAAATCTCCTTCTCCATTTGCATTTTCGCGGCCTCCGAAAATTCACCACCCATAGCTGGAGGAGCTACTACATTCTCTGGAAATTCCGACACCGCCTCGTGGCTAAGGCTTAAAGGTAAGCTAGGGTTGAAGTGACCATAACCCTCAGGCATACCACATTGGGATATAGAAGAATAATCACCCAACTCATAGCTTCCAACAAAACCACTGAATTGAGGCCCATATACATCACCATAAACCCTATTTTCTTGTAAACTTTGGGTTTGAGAACAAAAATTATCAAGACTTTTATACCTAAAATTACCATTATGATGGATTATACTAGCCATGTTAAAATTTTGACTAGATAAGGTAGTGCTAGTGTTTGGAGGAATAGCAATTGTATCGGTAGTTGAGGGTATTACTAAAGGGTTATTAGAAATAACATGATCATGATCATGATCATGTTTATGTTCATCAATTGAGATTTGGGACTCTAATTTTTTATTTTTAAGAAGGTTTTTTATCCTAGAAGCAAGAGGAGAGTTGGGAGAAACATGGGTAACAACAAAATTGGTTCTAGTGTTAGACCCTCTAAGGAGGCATGCGGCTTCATCGTAGGCACGCGCAGCTGCCTCGGCGGTCTCGAAAGTTCCGAGCCACATCCGTATCTTTTGTGTTGTATCTTTGATCTCGGCTACCCACCGCCCGCTTGGCCTTTGCCTCACCCCTACAAATTTGTTGTTTTTATTGCCATTGCTTGATGATCTCTTTGATCTTCCTTTGAGTTTTGTGGTGTTGTTTATTGGGATACTCTTTACATTATTTGTTGACATCTTCTCTATGAGTTGGTGTTTGAGGTTGTGGTTTTGTTGGAATTGGATATTCATGAGGAATGAAAATTAGTTAGTAGGGGTTGAACATAGGAAGGGAACAATGTAGGGATGAATTTAAAGGGGTGATAGAAATGGAGGGAATGGGCTTGGTCTAATATTAATGTAATGTTAGTATTACTGTACTAGTGGAGGACGTGTCAACATGTCTTTCTTTGGTTAGCTAATGAAATTGTACACTTTGTGAAGGTATATTCAATTTTTTTTTAAAAAAGAGAAGATATGCTAAGTTGACTACTAAATTGAAATCGATATCTTTTTTTGGTTTAGACTAATTGTTTTATAAAGAATGATGTGTTACTGCTAAAGATGTCTTTGTCCTAATCTAAGTGAGATTACTAAGTTACCCTTCAACTACCATAAACAAGGTCAAATGATTGTAGTATAATGTCATCCCCCTCTAGAATATTAGTACTCCGCTTGTACCAGAAGAGATCATCTCTGGGGACCATAAGTATTTATGTATCTACTATCCTTTGCAAGGTTTTAGATATGGGCTTAAATTACTTAATATAGTAAATTTTTAAGTGCCGATTACATTATATATAGAGTTGTTAAAATTGACCTTATTTGAAAAACTGACTTGAAACCAAGTAATACTCGGTAGGACTCGAAAGGATGATCAACCAATCCAACTCGAAATCAATCAAACACACGAGTTGACCTAACAATTCAATATGCCAACACGATTCGACGCAAGATGCCCCGATGATTAGAGACTCGAACTAAACTCGCACTCGTGGTGACCGGCCAATTCCAAATTTAACCCAGTACGAACTCGCATTTGACCAAATCCAATTCAACTTGATATAAATTCATTCTCACAACAATTTGTTTCTAACACGAGATATTTTAATTTGACTTGTTATTGGCTCTATCTAATTTAAATCCGAATTTTATTGAGTTAGATTGATTTCTACTCAACCAGCCAAAAAAATTTTAATTCTTATAAAACTTTGAGCTACTATCTTACTTTAAAACTATGATCAATGGCATTGTCCTTCTACGTATAACCATATGAATATACACAATGATGCAATAAATTAACGAATAATCATAAATTTAGTTTACACTTTACAAAATATCATAATCATGTGACAACAAAAATTATTAATGTTTCACTCTGCATGCCAACATTATTGAACCAAACCCAAAGCTAACCCAATCCGAATTATATTGGAAATAATAATATACATTAGTATTTCTAGGACCATGATATGTCTTGAATTGGAAAGACTTTCACTATCTATGAACCAACCCATATTTAGGAGCTTGAACAATGACGTGAATGCTTGAAAGGTTTTCCTCTGCAACAATCGGCTAATCCATGTAAGGGCATGTCCATGATCCTTTTTTATCAGATTACTCGCTTAACTAATTAAAGTGCGTGGTATAAAAGCATGGTTTGCCAAATGCAGCCATTTATCCATTTATCCATCTTTATATCCGTCTATAGGCTTATTCTATTCACCTTATTTTCAATCCTTAACAGAAAAATAAGTTGAGATAAGTTCAGACAAGGTCTAATAAGTTTAGATAAGTTGAACAGAATACACCTTAGATGTCCAACTATTCACCCATCTATGTAATGTTTAAGCAATTTATCGTTCTTTTAGTTAAACCTTGACAAGTTGGGGAGTGTAAAGGCAATCCCGACTTGCCAAGGGTGAGAATCGATTCCAAGACCTTTTGAAACCAGAAGAGATTCTCTAACCATCTATGCGTGCATGGGTATATTCTAATACAATAAATCAAAATTTGCGATGCTAATACTATACATTATACAGTGATTCCATTTGCATTTTAAGAATAGTTAAGTCTTGAAATATTTTTTTTGTTTTCACTAGTAGAATAAATGGTTATTGCTGCGGTCCTAAAGTGGCCTATTGCGGCGATTTTGGCCGCGCAGCAATTAAGGGCACATCAATAGGTAATTAACATATTGCTGCGGTTTTTGACCGCAGCAATAGGCCAAGCTATTGCTGCGGTTCCTAGCCAAAACTGCAGTCAAAAAAAAAATTTCTTTTTTCGATATTTATATACAATGAAAGAGAATGCCAAAAAAACACAAACTTACATCATTACACTCCTATATTATATAGAACCATATTCTTACCCTTAATATCGCATTTAAGCATCAGATCTATTTCTATTGAAATTAGTTTATCTAATTGCATTCTTAACAATTCAACTTAGTTTGACACTAACCTAAAAAAAAAAATCAGCATCAACAAACCGACAGAAGAACATACAAAATCAACCCTTGATAAAAAAATGTAGACATCAAAACTAACAAAAAAATGCAGAAATCAAAAGCATAAAAAAAAGGAGAGAGAAAAACAGACTTTGAAATTTGTATAGTTTGACACTAACCCAAAAAAAATCAGATCTACTTCACCCCAAAAAAA
The DNA here is from genome assembly GCA_947646795.1 of Beta lomatogona. Lineage (NCBI taxonomy): Eukaryota > Viridiplantae > Streptophyta > Magnoliopsida > Caryophyllales > Amaranthaceae > Beta > Beta lomatogona. Next base: position 8,270,772 of record CANSNZ010000927.1, on the reverse strand, counting down.
AAAAAAACGAGATCTACAAACATGACCACGGACCACCGCTATGATGACGAAAACAAAGATCTACAAACAGATCTACAAAAAAAGAAAAAAAACGAAAAAAAAAACGAAAAGAAAAACGAAAAACGAAAGAAAAAACGAAAAGAAAAACGAAAAGAAAAACGAAAAAAATGGAAAAAAACAAACAGATCTACAAACAGACCACCTCCATGGATGTCAGCGAAGTTCGCCATGGATGACCACAATCGAATTTCGATGACCACCACAATAGAAGTTGTCGCGTTCGAAATTCGATGACCACCGCAGTAGAGGTTTGCTAGGCGACGGAGACGTGCGAGACGTTGATAAGTCCGGCTAGCAGTTGAAGATGAGGTGCGAAGGAGGCGTTGAAGTCCGGCGAGGAGTTGAAGGAGAGAGAGGAGAGATAGTGAGGAGAGAGAGGAGAGCGAGAGGAGAGAGAGGAGAGTAAGAAAAACGGCTGAGTTGTTAAAAGGAAAGAGGAACATAACCCTAATTGGGCCGCGCATTTTTAAAATATTTAAAACAGCCTATTGCTGCGGTTTTTTGTAGGAACTGCAGCAATAGGTTCAAATATTAATAAAAAAAATAATATTTTAATATATTATTGCGGTTCTAGCTAGGAACCGCAACAATAGAGTTGGTCAAAAAGTCAACTTAAGTTTTAATATATCATTGAAATCTATTGCTGTTCTTTCCAGCCAAAACCGCAGCAATAGGTCTATTTTATATTTTGCCTTTTTTTTTCGAGTTTTTTGTGGGGATGTACCAGGGTAATAGGGCATTTTGCGGGGATATACCTCACTAATTTTTTTTTTGTGGGGATATACCAACCTAAATTTAAGTTTTGTTAAAAGGTACCAAAAACACTATTTTCGGCCAAAAAGTCAAATTTTCGACCTTTGACTTGCTTAATTACTCTTTGTATAGTGTGTGATATTCAATTGCTTCTATTACATTCATTTTCCTCCAACTTCCTCACTGTCACTTTGTGGCTCACTCGCGAGTTCCTACCAAGTCAAAGGCCGAAAATTTGACTTTCTCGCTGGAAATAGTATTTTTGGTACCTTTTAACAAAACTTAAATTTAGGTTGGTATATCCCCACAAAAAAAAAATTAGTGAGGTATATCCCCACAAAATTCCCTATTACCATGGTATATCCCCGCAAAAAAACTCTTTTTTTTCACGTGGTTTATTGCTGCGTATGGGTAAAACCGCAGCAATACCACCGCAGCAATAAGCAATTATTCTACTAGTGTTTTTTTTCTGAAAGAAACACAAAAAAAGGGTAAGTACTTCATTAAATCATAATGAGCACCTTAAACCATAGACAATGGAAAGTCACTATTCCACACATGTTATCCCATCTCCATAGGTTGAAGATGTGCCAACTCATGGGCAACCTTATTCTCACTGATAAGGATAAGTAGAGGTGGGCATGGGCTAGGCCAGCACGCGGGCCGGCCTGGCCTGGCACGGTTTGGGCCCGACCCGTTGTCCTCTACGTGGGCCGTGGGCCTGTCATGGACAAAAGATTTTATTTCAGGCCCGCATCGGCACGCGCGGGCCGAACTCCCCTTTCCTTTGTTTTTTAGCCTAAAACTTCCAAGAATCCAAAAAAACAACATAAAACACGGGCCAGGCCCGCGGGAGGCACGAGCCCAGCCCGCGGGCTCGTGGGCCTGGGCCGGGCCGTGGACAAAATCTGAAAATCCATGCCCGGCACGGCCTGCCACTCACGGGCTCGGGCCCGACCCGACCCGCCATTTCCCCAAGCCCGCGGGCCGAGCCCGTGAACAGGCCCGGCCCGGCCCATGCCCAGGTCTGATAAGACTTGACTAAGTCATTAAACTATTTTCAAAAGTTGTTGTAACTAATTATAAGATAACTAAGCATATTCTTTTTATACTCTAAGTAAATATATTATTTGTATCCTAAACTATAGCATATAGTTGTATAGTACTGCGGTTGCTTCTACTATATAATAGCTTGTAATTGTTATCATTAATATACAATCCTTCAAACTCTATCTCTCTTCTCTACATGGTATCAGGTTTTGATCCATCTTCACGCCAACTCCCTACTATTCTCCATGGCTGGAAGCAACCCCACCCCCTCATACCAAATCTCCAATGGCTCCTACCCCTCTCGTCCCTTCACCTTTCTCAACATCCATAACACCATCAAACTTCAATCCACAAACTACCTCTCTTGGAAGCTTCAAGTCGAGGCTATCCTCATAGGCCATGACTTATACAAGTTCGTCAACGGATCTTACCCGTGTCCTTCCCCCACCACCACCATTGATGACACCACCGCCCCAAAACCCAACTTCGCTTACTGGACCCGGCAGGATAAACTCCTGTTTGGCGCCTTGGTTGGGACTCTTTCTCAGCCTCTCGTCGTTCCTCTCATCTCTCAAGCCAAAACATCTCATGCTATGTGGCAAACTTTAGCCAAAACATATGCCTTACCTAGCCGTGGCCACATTAAACAATTAAAGACCAACTTCATCGCATCACCAAATGCTCTAACTCCATAACCGAGTTCATGCATTCTCTTAAGGCATGCGCCGACCAACTTGCCGCTCTTGGCAAACCTGTTGAGCACGAAGATCTTATAGATCGTGTTCTCCTTGGCCTTGATGAAACCTACACCTCCGTCATTGACTCCGTCAATGCTCGCGACACACCTATCTCCTTCGAAGAACTTCATGAGAAAGTTATCAACAAAGAACTCACCCTCCACCAATACAGTACAAGCTTTCTCTCACTCTCTTCTCATAACTCTATCATGGTATTTCTCATCCTGCCACTGCCCTCGCTGCTGTAACTCGCCACCATGGCCGAGCCTCGCACCGCACCCACAGGCCCGGCCCTGTGCCGATCCAAAATGGGACTCAGCACAGGGCCTCACTTGTAAATGGCCAAATGGGGCCCCAAATTTTGAAAAAAAAAATTTTGCTTCTCTCTCTTACTGTACTCTGTTCTGTCTCTCTCTCCTTAATCACGCTTCCCTATACTTCTCTCTCTCCTTTCTTTTTCCCCCAAAATTTCTGAACTTTCATCTCTCTCCTTACTTTTCCCCCCCAAAATGTCTGAACTTCAATCTCTCTCCTTACCCCTTTCTCTTCTTACAAACCCCTAAACCTCTGAACTATTTTATCACCATCTCCTTGAAAATAAAAATATCATTGTTTTAATAGAGAGGAGTGCAAGAGAGGATTTACAGGCGACATAATCCGACCAGCGAACATCAATTACCGACGAACGTTTTGATGGAGTATGGACTTGAATATGATTTTTTCAATCCATCAATATTGTTCACTCCTGGTTTCGACTTGCCGCAAGTCGCCGTTGTCGGAAGCCAAAGTAACGGTAAATCGAGCGTTCTTGAAGAGCTTGTTGGACGCGATTTCTTGCCGCGAGGGCGCGATATTTGTACGCGTCGTCCGCTTGTGCTTCAGTTGTTGCAGACTAAGAACAGTGATGAGGAGTGTGGAGAGTTCTTACATCTTCCTGGAAAGAGATTCTTTGATTTCAATGATATTCGGAGGGAAATTCAGGTGAATTTAATTTTTATTGCGTTTTTTGTAGTTTTAGATATTCGGAATTTGAATGCTTGATTTTGAAATGAGAAGTTTCTTGATCTTCCTGGAACGAGATCTTTTGATTTCAATGATATTCGGAGGGAAATACAGGTGAATTGATTTTTTATTGCGTTTTTGTAGTTTTAGATGTTTGGAATTTGAATGTTTGAGTTAATTATTGATTGAATTTGTTCTCCAAATGCTCGGGTTTGCCAGAGCAATAAATGAGTTGAGAAACGGTAGATCTTTGCCTCTTGCTGGTGGATTTTTTTAGTGAATTCTTATGTGGGTTTTTGAATCTGGGTTTTTTTTTTCTCAATTTGGATAATCTCGTTGAAGATTCTTAGTGATTTGTATCTGGGTTATGTGTGTTTGAAGAATGTAGGTTCTTTTTAATTTTGTTGAGTTTGAGATTTTTTTAATATGTTTTTAGTGATTTATATCTGTTTTTAGTTATTTAATTGTGCCTTTGAGTATGTTTGAAACAACTTAGAAACCGTAAGATAGATTTTATAAGGGCCTCTTTTTTGACATCAGCACAGGGCCTCACTATTGTTTGGGCCGGGGCTGCGCACCCACCAACCTGGCCTTCTCCCCCACCCCTCCAACGCTCCACAAAATCACCCCCCACCTAGACCTTTTCTCGGCAAATGCTAATGGTGCCGCGAACAAGGTCATGTTGTATCTCAATGCCCTACCTTCACCTCTCGCTTTCTACTGCCTCTCCACTTCCTCCCTCCTCGTCCAAACCCCACGCCCATGTCGCCAACCTTGCTCCTTCAACCTCCTCATCCTCCTCTTGGCTTCTTGATAGTGAGCCTCACATCATGCTACTAATGACCTTAATAACTTATCCCTTCACACCCCTTATGACGGCACATAAGAGATTATCATAGGTGATGGTACGGGTCTCCGCATCTCTCATATAGGCTCTCTTTCTCTTTCTTATTTATCTCACGAACTTACTCTAAGCAATGTCTTATATGTGCCATCTATGTCTCGTGACGTTATTTCCATCTCTCAATTATGTGTTGATAATCATGCATCTATTGAATTCTTATCCTCTTCCTTTGTTGTGAAGGATCTCAAAACGGATGCATCTCTCTTCCAGGGTCAGAGTATTCCGGTGTCGATGAACTCCACTCCGTGTCTCCACAAGTCTTCACAAGCACATCTCTTGCGTCTCTTGATTGGCACCACCGCTTAGGGCATCCATCTCAAAAGTTTTTAGGCATCTTATATCTAGAAATAATCTCCATGTTTCTAGTATTTCTACTTTAGATTGTAATGCGTGTGCGTGCAATAAAAGTCATCAACTTCCTTTAATTTTCATATATCATCTATCACTTCTAATGCCCCACTACAATATGTTAACTTTTATACTGATTTGTGGTCCTCCCATCTCCTCTCTCATGATGGTTATGAATATTATGGCATATTTATTGATCACTTCTCAAAATATACTTGGCTATATCCACTAAAATTAAAATCTGATACAAAACCCACCTTTATTAGATTCAAAGCTTTAGTGGAAAAATATTTTCAAAAACCTCTAATCACTCTCTACTCCGATAATGGAGGTGAATATGATACCTCAAAAGATTATCTTTCCATTGATGGTATTTCTCGCCTTACCCCCCCACTCCTCAACATAATGGTCATTCTGAACATCGTCACCGTCATATTGTCGAAACTACTATCTATCTTCTTAGCCACTCTTCCATGCCCCTCAAATATTGGTCAAATGCGTGCTCTATTGTTGTCTATCTCATAAACCGTCTCCCTACCTCCACACTCAAAAACGCCTCACCCTACTCCACTCTATTTGGGACTGAACTAAACTACCTAAAATTGCGGAGCTATGGGTGCTTATGTTACTCTTGGCTCAAGCCCTACGCAACCCACAAATTAAATCCCAAGTATGCTCCTTGTGTTTTCATAGGCTACTCTTCCACTCAAAGTGCCTACTATTGCCTTGACATTAAATCTCACAAAGTGTATTGCTCACGGCATGTTCATTTTGTTGAAACCACTTTTCCATTCGCTACAAACTCCCCCTCCTGCCGACGTATCCACCCTCTTGGATACTTGGTGCCCTCTCACCATCACCGCTCGCCCCTCCTGCTCAGCCTACTTCTCTACATCCTACCTTCCCCTCCCATCATCCCCCCACTCCCTCAACACCTTCTTCAAACCCACTGCCCCTCACCCCACCCACATCCTCCTCTTCCACTGCACTCACTCCATCTCCCAACCCGTCGCCTATCACCCCTCCTACCTCTCCCTCACCATCTCCCTCGCCTACTGCCAGTACTACTATCCCCTCGCCTACTCCCAGTCCTACTACTACCTCGCCCAACCCACCCGCATACTCTCCTCCTTCACCCAGCCCACACATCCCCAACACCCTCCCCACCCGCTCTTAAGTCATTTTTATATATAGTGTTTAGGTGCATTTAGGTTGCATTTTAGAGCATTTAGATTCATATTTAGGTTCATTATTGCATCATATTCTTAAGTTATGTTATTCTACTTCTATTAGGTATGTTTTCTTATTTTTGATGAATTTCAGGTAATCAGAAGGTATTTGGAGTATAATTAGCTAAGCTTGAGAATTAGGAGCACTTGGAAAGAAGCTACAATGCATAAGGATCGTATGGATAATGTTATAGTATGAGTTTGAGCGAAAGCAAAGCGGAAAATCATTATAAGAAATTGTGAAAAAGGAGTCACGTCTACTCTTCTGATTATAACTTTTGATGTGCTTCTTAGAATCGAGTAATTCCAGCATATTTAGAAACTAGACTTGAAGAGCTTTCCAACGATAGGTAGCATGCCTCGAGGAGACTTCTAATTAGGAAGTTATGCCTTTCGGAAGATTGCACTGTTTCTGCTGGAATCTGCCACACGTACGCGCGGATCACTATTCCGCCCATTTAATGATTTATTCAAGACTTTCCTTATCTTGTAACTTACTCTCCTAGTCATATTAGGTTACTTAATATTATTTAGATTTGGAAAAACTCTCCTTTTCCTCTCTTCTCCCTTTCACGTTATTTTCATTCTTAGGTTTAGTTTTAGTTTTCTTTCTTTTTCTCTCTAGTTTAGGAGTAAACCCTAGTTTTTCTTGCTCTTCATTAATTCATAAGGTTATTATTTTCATCTCTTTTCTTTCACTGATTTCTTTGATTATGTTCTTCTTTGTAGATTTAGATTTTGTTATTTATTTCATGATTGAGTAGTTTTTATTTCTAGGGTTTGGGAATCCATGTTTATATCTCTTTGATTGTGATTTAAAGTTTTTCAATGATTGGACTGGATGAGAGTAATTCCTATTGATTTGTTATAATTGTTTAATTCATTTAATTGCGCAATATCATGGTTATGTTTAGCTAATAGGAGTTAGAATTGAAAGATCGTACTCATTAGAGGCTTGTTACAATTGGTAGATTTGATTATGTTGAGCGACCGTACTAGCATATGTTGATCTAAGAGTGTTAAGACCCGATCATAGGATTAACAAAAGACTCTTATTGCTCGACCCTCAATTCAAGTATCGTTGAATTATATTGTATTGATTGAATTGGTATAAACATGGTGAACCATTACCCTAGATCTTTTTAGTCTGATTTTCTTTATTTATTAGTTTGGAACCTTAATTCGCATATTTCTGATCTTGTTTAGTTTCTCGATACCTTAGAAGCTAGATTAGAACGACCATCTTTCTGTGGATTCGAGCCTACTTACTCTACCACATTGTTAGAAGGTTTGTTAGGAATTATTTTTGACAGGTGTACGACAACCTATCAAATTTTGGCGCCGTTGCCGGAGAGACAGTACTGTTTTATTTAGATTTTATTGTTGGTGAGACTAAAATGTATATTTTTTTTCTCTTTTGTGAATTTTTTTTATTTTCTTATAACTTTTTTGTTTCATGGAGTCATGCTATTTTGGTGATGGGGATAATTCTTTTGCTAGGCAAAATAGTAATAATTCTTGGGATTCTCATGTGTACAGTTTTGATACATCATATCAAAATCCTCCTAATTTTTACATGAGTTCTCCTGAATTACCTCATATGTTTAGTGAACCCCATGTACATGTTAGTAATTATAGAGCAATTTTTTTCTTTTCCTCAGTATGAAAATGAAGTATTTTGGAAGTAATATCATAGGCTTGGTGATTTTATTGGTCCTAATCATGGAATTGAACTGTGGGATATGTGTCTAGTGATTTATGAGGGGTTAAATGAAGAAACTAGGATGGTGGTAGAATCTATGTCTAATGGGGGATTTCTATTCTAATCACCTGATTATTGTTGAGATATAATTGCGTGGTTGGCTAGGGATACTTATAAGCGGGAGATGTCTTCATATGCTCTTTCACCCCAAACTTACATGACACCACCTCATTATAGTTTTAATTGTCAGTCTAATTCTCATGATATTTATTCATGTGATGTGACATTAGTAAATGGTTTTCACCCTTCTTCCCAATATGAATGTGAATCTGCTCAAAATTCTAGCCCAAACCGTTTATTTATGATGATGATGAGGGTTGGATAATAAATGAGAGCTATTGGGATGATGAAAAGATTGAGGAAAAGACCAATGTGATGGATATTTTGCAGGAGGAAGAAACCATGGTTGAAATTTCCTCCTTTGAGGAAAGTCAAGTTGAGAGTGAGATGATTCATGAGTCTTTGTTGATTGCACCTGTTGTTTTTGAGTCTCGTGTTCTCTTCTCTAAAAAATTTGACCTTATTCCTTCTTCCCCTATATTATATCCTCCATCGTTCCTTCTTTCTCCCCCTTTTGAATGACTCTCATGATCGTGTAACTAATGTAAACTTAGTTTTTTTTTTTTTTTTCCTTTTGAGTCATGTAAAAAGACTAACATTTTCTCATCTTTTTTCTCTTATAAATATAACTTCTCCTTCGATTTTTCGTTTTGTAGTTTTCATAGTTATTTAGAACTAACTTTTTTTATTTTTCCTTTCCATTCTTATATAATATGCTCTGAGATGTTTGCATGAACATATGATAAGCTTCTTAGAGCATTGAACTATTATGAGTGGTCTACTATTCTTAAACGGTCATGCAAGACCTTAAATTTGCGCTTCTCGGGAGGCAACCCGAGCTTTGACTTATTTTCTCTTTTATTTTCTTTACTTTTTTATTTTTTTCTTTGTTTCACCCTTTTTGAGTGATTTTACTCACTTTGGTATGTTCTTTTTTGTGTTTGTTGTAGGTGGAACAAGATATAAAAAAAAGAAAAAAGAAAAAAGTTTGTTGAAGTGCTGGTCGCCAAGTCGACTGGGCAACATTGCCCTACCGGCCGCACAAGCAGATTTTGAAAATTTGGAGAATTTCACAAAAATTTGGCTAGGTGTTACTTGCCCGGTCAACCGGGCGAGTCTGCCTGACCGGGCAAAATTTTAGCCAGACCGGGTTGTTTTGCGTTAGACCAGGCGAGCGAGATTTAAAAAAAAAATTCGCACCAGTACTCCACCCTTCTCTTTCCTTCGTTCCCTCCTCACTCACTCTTCTTCCCTTCGTCCTCTTCAGGCTTTCTTCTTCTCATCATAGATCACCATCACAGAGTACCACCGGTGCAACACCACCATCGTCGGCGCCTTCGAAATTCCAGCACCCACCATCTGTACTCTCACGCCATTTCCCTCTCGCCACAGAAACCAGCGCCAGCGACCCCCCTGCGTACCACCACCATCTCCGGTACCCTCGAAATTCTGCGACCACCCACAACAGCTGACAGCCTCCTGATTCACGCACCACAGCCGCACCCTTCCCCAGCTTTTCTTTCGTTCTTCTTTCTCCTTTTTCTTTTATTTTCTTCTTTTTCTTTTATTTTTTTAGGTTGTTTTAATCTGATTTTCCTTTCTCTTTTTAATTTTATTTTGGTATTACTTTCTCCCAATGAACTTCTATTTTTTTTTATTTTATCAATGGTTGTTATAGGATTCTCTCAAATAGGCATTAAATTGGTTCAAGTTCGCCTTTGTGAAACATTACAATATAATTTTTGCGCATATTTGACTCTTCTCCCCAATTAATTGGGTAGTAAGCATTTATTCTCACTCACTTGTACATGTTGTTAATGTTCATTTCGAATTTTTGTTTTGATACCATCTTGTTGAGAATCTTTTGAACACATTGATTGAATTTTCGGATTGTTGGAGTTTGTGTATGGTTTTCGTGGTGTGTTGTGGCTCTTGGTGGGAGACTTTGGTGTTGCATGATTGTTGGGGTTTGGTTTTTGGTTCTTTCTCTAATCTTATTTTGTGCAGTGAGGACACTGCTGATTCTAGCTTGGGGGAGGAATATTCTATTCTTTATTGATTTCTAGTGTAGATTTTATTGTCTTCATAGGATGTTGCACTGTTTGTACAACTTATTAGGAGTGGGAGTTTACGTGTAACAAAAAAAAATGTATAGTTTTCTAAGTTGCATTAGCGTATTTCATCTCATTTTAGTTGCATCTATAGGACTACTGCTAACAGTTTTTGAGAACCTTGTTGATATCTTACTACAATTCATAAGCGTCACTCATCTTGTTCATGATACTTTATAGCACGATTGTTTCGCAATTGATTGTTTGTGGTAAGATCGATTGATTTCTCTCTGGCTTGATTTAATGTTACTACGCAGGCACCTAACCAAGTGAGCTTTTGCGCCTATAAACTGACGTATCTGTGTCAGTTCTGTTCTTTCATGTGTGATTATTAGTTCCTCAGTTGTTACATTGATCTTGACTTTGATTTGGTACTCCTTGATATTCGATAATGCATGCATTTTGATATGATTGAGGCGTTTCATTTCATTATCTAAGCTCCAGAGTTATTCTTGTTTTCATATTATCTTTCCTCTAGCCCCGAGCCTTTCTGACTATGTTTGATTGCTACCTACATTACAAGCCATTGGCCTCATTTGATATTTGTCATAAGTCTAGCTTGGGGGAGCGAGTATCAGTTTTGGTTTGGTTTGTATTAAATTGAAGTGCTCTATTTGTGGTTTAGAAGGATGGAAAAGTATGTTTAGTAAGCTTTGAAATTGAATTGAAAGTTCGAAAAAAAAAGAAAAAAAAAGTGAAAAAAGAAATGAAATAGAAGTGAAAAAAAGTTGTGAACAAAGTGAAATAAAAAGGGGTATGATTGAATTTCTTGAGTGAAAAAGGTTGTTGATTATATTTGGAGATTGTTGGTTGTTGCGTGGAGTTGTTGTGACCTTTCTTGGTCATGTTTTCAGTTATATGATGCTCTCCCTTCTTGGGTTTTCCACCACAATTCCCAAATTATTTTCCATGCCTTTAACCTCAGCCCCATTACAACACTTAAAAGTCCTCTTGATCATTGTGTATTGTATTGTTGAGTATTAAGTGAGTCAAAAAGTCAAAGTTAAAGAGTATATGCATCATCTGAGTAGACTTATGTTAGGTTGAGTGTAATCATTTATCCTTTAAACACATGAGAGATTTGAGCGCACATGACTATAGTGAGGTCTATCAGGTTTGGTTAAATCCAACTTCGGAGAGATGGTATGTGGTATGATTGGAGAGTCGATTGCGATACATGACATGCTATGCGGCTTTGTTCGATGTTGTTCTGATGCTTGGTTTGTGTAGTGATTATATCTCTTGTGTTTTCAGTTGAGTGTTTAGCCCTGTTGTAGTCCTATATTATAGGTCGTCTTTCTTTTTCAATGTTTATGTCTTATTGCTTGAGGACAAGTAATGGTTTAGCTTGGGGGAGTTTGATAAGTCATTTTTATATATAGTTTTTAGGTGCATTTAGGTTGCATTTTAGAGCATTTAGATTCATATTTAGGTTCATTATTGCATCATATTCTTAAGTTATGTTATTCTACTTCTATTAGGTATGTTTTCTTATTTTTAATGAATTTTAGGTAATGAGAAGGTATTTGGAGTATAATTAGCTAAGCTTGAGAATTAGGAGCACTTGGAAAGAAGCTACAATGCATAAGGATCGTATGGATAATGTTATAGTATGAGTTTGAGCGAAAGCAAAGCGGAAAATCATTATAACAAATGTGAAAAAGGAGTCACGTCTACTCTTCTGATTATAACTTTTGATGTGCTTCTTAGAATCGAGTAATTCCAGCATATTTAGAAACTACACTTGAAGAGCTTTCCAACGATAGGTAGCACGCCTCGAGGAGACTTCTAGTCAGAGAGTTATGCCTTTCGGAATATTGCAATGATCTGCCGGAATCTGCCACGCGTACGCGTGGATCACTATTCCGCCCATTTAATGATTTATTCAAGACTTTTCTTATCTTGTAACTTACTCTCCTAGTCATATTAGGTTACTTTATATTATTTAGATTAGGAAAAACTCTCCTTTTCCTCTCTTCTCCCTTTCACGTTATTTTCATTTTTAGGTTTAGTTTTAGTTTTCATTCTTTTTCTCTCTAGTTTAGGAGTAAACCCTAGTTTTTCTTGTTCTTCATTAATTCATAAGGTTATTATTTTCATCTTTTTTCTTTTATTGATTTCTTCGATTATGTTCTTCTTTGTAGATTTTGATTTTGTTATTTATTTCATGATTGAGTAGTTTTTATTTCTAGGGTTTGGGAATCCATGTTTATATCTCTTTGATTGTGATTTAAAGTTATTTAATGATTGGATTGGATGAGAGTAATTCCTATTGATTTGTTATAATTGTTTAATTCATGTAATTGCGCAATATCATGGGTTATGTTTAGCTAATAGGAGTTAGAATTGAAATATCATACTCATTAGAGGCTTGTTACAATTGGTAGATCTTATTATGTTGAACGACCGTACTAGCATATGTTGATCTAAGAGTGTTAAGACCCGACCATAGGATTAACAAAAGACTCTAATTGCTCGACCCTCAATTCAAGTATTGTTGAATTATATTGTATTGATTGAATTGGTATAAACATGGTGAACCATTACCCTAGATCTTTTTAGTATGATTTTCTTTATTTATTAGTTTAGAACCTTAATTCACATATTTCTGATCTTGTTTAGTTTCTCCATACCTTAGAAGCTAGATTAGAACGACCATCTCTTTGTGGATTCGGCCCTACTTACTCTACTACATTGTTAGAAGGTTTGTTAGGAATTATTTTTGACAGGTGTACGACAACCTATCACCCGCTCACAACACTCGCCTAGCCCACGGCATTCGCAAACCTCTACACAAACTCAACCTCTCTGCTGTTCTCACTCCCCATGAAACCGAACCCAAAACTATAACCCATGCCCTAAAAAGCCCAGTTTGGCGGCAAGCCATGGATGAGGAAGTTTCAGCCTTGATAAAAAATAAAACATGGGACTTGGTCCCTCCTTCACCCTCTCAAAACGTCATTACATGCAAATGGATTTTTCGCATCAAGAAAGATCCTGATGGAAATATCACAAAGTATAAATCCCGTTATGTTGCCCGAGGCTTCAACCAACGTGCCGGTATCAACTACAGTGAGACCTTTAGTCCCGTAGTCAAACCATTCACCGTCCGTTTGGTGCTATCTCTTACGGTAAGCCAAAATTGGTCCCTTCGTCAACTCAACATGAATAACGCTTTCTTGCAGGGTACTCTTATAGATGAAGTTTACACAATTCAACCACCAGGCTATGCTGACCCAAAATTTCCCAACCATGTGTGTAAACTCAATAAAGCACTCTATGGCCTCAAACAGGCGCCTAGGGTGTAGTACAAAGAGCTCCGGCAACATCTTCTTACGGTTGGCTATCGAAACACCATCTCCGACTCATCCTTGTTCACCTTCACCTCTCATGGCATCATCATATACCTCCTTGTCTACGTTGATGACATTATCGTCACAAGCAACAACCCTCCCGCTCTTGATAAATTTATCACCCAACTTGCCTCTCGTTTTTCTCTCAAAGACTTGGGCAACCTAGCATACTTCCTTGGTGTTGAGGTCCTAACACATAGATCTTAAAGGCTTATTCTTAAGTCAAAAGAAGTACATCAATGATATTTTATGTAAAGCCAACATGGAAGAAGCCAAACCCGTCGCCACCCCCATGGTCAGTGACCCGCCACTCTCCATTCATGGCAAGCCTCTTGATAACCCTACATCCTACCGCACGCTAATTGGTAGCTTACAATACTTGGGATTGACGTGTCCCGATGTTGCTTTTGTTGTAAATAAGCTTGCTCAATATATGTAACGGCCCACGGATGATCACATGCAAGCTTTACGCCGTCTTCTTCGCTACTTACAAGGTACATCTCATATGGGTTTAATAATCTACAAAGACTCCCCTCTTACACTACATGCTTATTCTGATTCGGATTGGGTGCGCGATAAAGATGATTATATATCCACCACCGCCTACATAGTGTACTTAGGTAAAACTGCTATTTCATGGACTTCTCGCAAACAAGCACTCGTGCTTGCTCATCCACTGAGGCTGAATATCGGGCTGTAGCTAATACCATTACTGAGCTTTTGTGGGTCCGAAACTTATTGGAAGAACTTGGTTGTAAAGTCCCTCAAGCACCGGTTATATACTGTGACAATGTCGGGGCCACTTATGTCAGTGCAAATCCCGTATTCCACTCAAGAATGAAGCACCTAGGACTTGATTATCACTCTGTCCGCAAGAATGTTCAATCTGGATTATTGAGAGTGTCTTACATTTCAACCCGCGATCAGCTTGCCGACGCTCTCACAAAACCACTGCCACGCTCCACCTACGCGCTCTTGGTTAATCAAATCGGTCTTTCCTCGTGGTCGTCCGATTTGCAAGGGCGTGATAAGGATAAGACTTGACTAAGTCATTAATCTATCTTCCTAAGTTGTTGTAACTAATTAAAGCATATTGTTTTTATACTCTACGTAAAGATATTATTTGTATCCTAAACTATAGCATATAGTTGTATAGTACTGATATAGCTTCTACTATATAATAGCTTGTAATTGTTATCATTAATAATACCATCCTTCAAACTCTATCTCTCTTTTCTACAGTCACTACGCTTAAGTCTTGAAATATTATCTATGATTCAATCCCACTTTTAGATCATGTATCCCTTCACCATTCCAAATTAGGATCCCAATCCTTTTAAATCTCACTCAAAAAATATTCATCATCTATCAAAAATCATATGGGTAACTTACAGTAATACTCCCCCTGTCCTACATAGTGTTAACACTTTTTTTCATCCCAAATTAATTTTAACAGTTCTTTTTTTTTTTGGTCTCACCATTATTATATTACTTTTCTAACATTCTTTTTGGCAGCTAACACCTGTCCATATCTACTTTTCAATAAAAAAATTGTCCCACGAACTCCTCTCACATCTACTTTTCAGTAAAAAAAAAATTGATAATTACACTATAGTTTATTTTCTTAAACTACGTGTTCTAACAAGTGTTCAGATTTTTGTGATGGAGTATTTGAGATTTCTATTTGAGTGTGGACACTATTTTAGGATATACCAAAATTTAAAATCGTGTCTTCACTAAGAGAGGAAGTTGTTGCTGCTGAGCTTTTCGATCTCTTAGAATAGTATTTTAAGGGATGGACAGGTTACAGGGTCTCTCATAAATTGACTTATGCCTTTTCTAAGCATTTCGGTTGCATGATTTTGTTTAGTCGGGATTAATTATTGCAATTTACTAGGTATTTATGCTTTTAACAGGTTAAAATAAATCAAATTTCTCATTTTAGTGTCTTATCTTATATTTGATTCTCTTTTAATTTTTCCACATCATTAAACTAAAAATTACTACCTTATAATATAAAAATAATTGGCCTATATGACATTAACAATAGGTTTTGTTTATGATGTATAGAGCAAAATCAACCAAAGTGGGTGTATAAATACTAATATTGGGAATTAAGGGCAGAACCAACTTTAAAGTTGGTATGGCGGATGACATTGGGACAATTGACCAAATTGGTAAAGATAAATTCAGCTTTGTGACAATTTGATAAGAAAAAGTAATCTTTGTAACATTTTTGTGGTAAAATCAACCAAAATATTAGAATTTTCGTTTAAAATCACCCAATATAATGTTTTTGGTACTTTTAGAAACCATCTAGAAATATAAAGTAATTCTTCTTTAAGACTGTCTTATAATAAAATTATTGTAAGACCACCTAATTTTATTCCCTAAAATGGTGACTTTTAGACAAAGGGATCACACCACACCTTAAAGTGGTATTTTTCTACTTTACTGACTCTTATGTAAGGGGAAAAAATAATTATTTATTGTAAGATGTTCTTATGATTTTGTGTAAAAATTTCAAACTCCCTCCGTCCCAAAATACTCTTGACACTTATCAAGGCACATAGTTTTAGATGATAAGTTGTTGTTTGGTTTTCAATTGTTATTTTATTGAAAAGTAGATGTGATAGGAGTTAATAGTTAGTAAAAGTAGTGTTACTTTATTTTAAGGAGAGAGAATGTGGGCCATAGTTAGAGTTGGTATGTAATAGGAGTGGTATTATTTTATTTGGAGGAGAGAGAGTGTGGGCCAATGTTTTAAAGGTAGAAGGATTAAAATAATAGTGGGTCATATCTAAAAATAGAAGTGTAAAGAGTATTCTGGGACAAATGAAAAAGGAAAGTGTAAAGAGTATTTTGGGACAGAGGGAGTATTTTTTTTTCTAAAATAACCTTCACTTAGTTGGTTAATTGATTATCCCTTTTTCTCTTTTATTTTTCACATTTTTTGGATTTTGTGTGGAACAAAATAGATTAATGACGTAGTGTTGGGTGACATGAAGCTAGAATTCTAAAAGCAAAAGGACACATATATTGGAGATATATGATTTTTAGCTTTGTTCGACAAGGTTTAGTTTTTACTTATTTTTGTTTCGGTTTATTGCAATATTAATAATAATCTTCAATTCAATAATTAATTTTTTGATTGTTTTTATTGCGGTAATTTTCATTCAACCTCAACGGATGAAAAAGTTAATGGAGTAATAACTTCTGTTTATTGAGGTCCTTAGCCCTAAACGTTTAAGGATGATGTCCTTAATCCTAATTCTTTTTAAAGTATATATCATTAAAGTACAATTAGTTCTCTTTCTTACCCTAAAACTTGGTTTTGATCATGACAAAGGTTAATACGTGACGAAGAAACAGGACCCTTGAATAGACCACCAAGATTATGATTTTTGCGTAAAGAAATGCCTCGAGCATAGTACAAAATTGGAGGACGTTGGGTGTTAAAGATTTGGTCGAAAAGGAGGAAGTACTAACTTCATTTTTCTTGGCAGAAAAGTTTTGTGGACTGAACGTCCTTAAAGATTCAGAACTTCAATCGGAATGTATGTTTAAACAGTTTTTTCACCATATACCCTTGACAAATTTTTTTACTCACCAGATTCCCCTACTTTTTTCTGAATTCACCATATACCCCTGAGTTTCTTGAAAATACATTAGAATACCCTTAATGACTAACGGCGGTTAACACCGTTAGTTATTAACTCGAATTAATCCTAATTAACCTTAAAAACCCCTAAGTAATCCCAATTAACCCTAATTCCCTCCCCCTAACCACCAACACTCAACCACCACCAACTGACCCCCACTCCAGCCCCATCGGCCACCCTCCCCCCACCCCCATTAGTAGCCCCCTACCCCATGCAGCCCACCCACCCCCCACCCACGCAAACCCCCACTCACCATCCCCTAGCCCGCAGCCCCACCACCCCTCCTCCGCCACCACCCACCCCTTCAAATTCTGCAGCCCCCCACCTATTCGAATTCCGCAGCTCCCTCCCCCCACCCCCTTAGAATTCCAAGACCGCTTCGAGAAGGAGAGAGATAAAAGGGATGATGAGAAGGGTTCTTCCGGGTTCTTTTTATGGAATTTCATCATATTCTTGGTGAGCTTGCACCATTGTAATGGTGGATCTTGAGAAGGATTTAAGGACGATTCTAGAAAATGAGGGGTGGGGGGCCGCAGAAACGAAGGGGGTGGGGGGGAGAGGGGCTGAAATTCGAATGTGTGGGGGAGGGGCGGGGGCGTGGGCTATGGGTGGTGGTCGGGTAGGGGTTTGCGTGGGTGGGGTAGGGGAGGACTGGGTGGCCACGTGGGGACTAATCGGGGGGTGGGGTCTGCAGGAATTCAAATGGGTGGGGGGATGCGGGGCGGGGGTGGGGGCTGCGGGGGTGAGGTGGGGGGGAGGGTTGCTAGTGGGGATGGGGTGGGGGTCGGGTGGTGGTGGGTTTTTTTTAAGGGAAGGTGTTGGTAGTTAGGCAGAGAACTATGGTTAATTAGGGTTTTTTAGGGTTAATTATGGTTAATGACTAACGGAATTAACCGCCGTTAGTCATTAAGGGTATTCTAATGTATTTTCAAGAAACTCAGGGGTATATGGTGAATTCTGAAAAAAATGTAGGGGTATCTGGTGAATAAAAAATTTTGTTAGGGGTATATGGTGGAAAAACCGATGTTTAAATCGATTTATTTAGGTGCTAATTAAGTTAAATTGTGCTAATTTACATTAAATTAATCAGCTTAAGAAACAAGTTTTTGTTTCCCTCGATTCAGAGACTTGCACTAGGCATGTTGGGATTTTGGCACCAAAATATCGTAAGAGAATAGTGTTGTGAAATTGAGTCGTTCCAGATATCTTTTTGAAAAATCATCATACATGAAATGTACTAAAAATGTTGAGTAGTCTACTTATACTAGGCACGATATTTGTAACACCCGACCTATAAGGAGTCGAGCCGATTGTCACCAATGCGCATCCAGGGTCAACAACTGTCCTCAACAACCAACACAAGTCCTTCCGGCGCATTTTGTCCTCACTTATGCGCACCCGGAGAAACTTCCAAGGAGGTCACCCATCCCTGGACTACTCCCAGCCAAGCACGCTTAACTATGGAGTAACTAAGGAAATAAGCTCCCTGAACGAAATATGCATCTTGTTGGAATGAGTAGCCTACTAAATCCTTTTAAAGCGATCATGAGAGGTATTACATACACCCCCACTTGAGGATAGCAACACTCTCGTTGCGTCTGAGGACTCCACATATTCGGCCAAAAGGACCTGTGGGTCGCCCCATAATCATATATTCGACACGCAGCCGGTGATATAGCCCCAGAATCCTTCCCCACTAGGCAACTAACCTTGGATTAATTATCCACACGATTAACACATGGTCGTAGGGTTGCTCTGATACCATTTGTAACGCCCGATCATACAGAGTCGAGTATATTGTCACCTATGCGCATCCAGGGCCAACAACTGTCCTCAATAACCAACACAAGTTCTTCCAGCACATTTTGTCCTCACTCATGCGCACCAAGAGAAACTTCCCAGGAGGTCACCCATCCTAAGACTACTCCCAGCCAAACACACTTAACTGCGGGGTAACTACGGAAATGAGCTCCCTAAAAGAAAGATGCATCTTGTTGGAATGAGTAGCCTGCTAAATCCTTTTAAAGCAATCATGAGGGGTATTAGAATATTAGTCTATTCTGTTAATTTTATGAACTTGTAGAAAGAAAAAAAAATCACCGATCAACTGATCAAAAGGAGGGTCTACATCGGTTTTATAAAAGATGACAAAAGGATGAAGAAACTTGCTCTTTTTCCTTTTCCTAGACTTTCAATTCGTCACGTTATTAAAAAAGCACACGAACAATCGCCATCTTATGAGATGGGATATCCAGTTACAGTTGCTACTATCCTTATTAACCTGCAGCGTTTTCGGGTGCCATTAAAGGAACATTCATGAATTAAAAAACGCTGAAATTGTTTTATAAAAAAAAAATTCGGTCCAATCCAACAAGTTATGACTGAACTGGATAAATATGAAGATTTTCTTTGGTATGAAAAAAATGTGTTAAAATATAGTTGAACAGAATTGGACTTGGAACCGAAAATGGTTGAATCCAAGTCCAAACCAAAAATATTCATACCAATCCAATGTAGTCCAAACTTGTTGGAGTGGACTGGACCAAAAAAAAAATTTGACAAAACAATTTGGGGGGTTTTTCAATTCATCAATATTCTATTAGAGCATCATCATTCATGAACCCAAAAGAAATGGTTCATCCTCCTCTCTCCTCCTCTCCCTCTCCTCCACATCATTTTCACAAATCATTTCCAATTTCAATCCTTAACCATGAACAAATAAAAAAGGTTCATCACTCTCTCTCTCTTATTTTTTTTCCTACCCCACTAATATCTTCTCTCCTCTTCAAGTAATTCCCATTACAAATATTGATTATTGTAAAACCCAATTACTCTACTTAATGGTAATTAACTCTTGAATTATAACTTAGTGATTAGATATTCTTATTATATAATAATTGCTGATGAATAATTAATTATCGTTAACTATTACTTTTATTTTTTGAAAAAAATTTCGAAGTAAAACCAATTAAAATCAATATTATCCAAAGAAATAAATGAAAATTGGGGGAGAAGAGAAAATGGAAGATGTGAATAAACTATAGTAAAATGTTGTCTATTTATATAGAATGAAAAATTATGAATTTTGGTATTTTTTATATTTTTTGGAATTATATTATTTGAAATATAAACGTGACAATATTTGTAACGATAATATATTAAAAGGGATTCTTCGAAGGAACTGTGTCATGTCAAACTTCTAATACACATTTTTTTTATCTCATTTAAAAATATTAACAATGTGTAGCTACTAGGAATTGAACACATGAATTTTGAAATGAAATGTGAGAGTTTAACCACCAATTCACTACAATTTCAATGTTTAACGTTTTCAAGTAAAACATAATAATGTTTTATAATTATATGTAACTATAAAGACATAGACAAGTTTTTTGATCTCTAATATTTTTTTTTAAGGTAATAACATTCTCTTACCCCAATTCCATTGAAATTGTTAGTTTTATCCCCAATTCCTTAGAATTTTTTTTAAAACTACTAATCATGCCAAAATGTCAATTTTCTAATTTTGCACTAGACTGAAAATTACGAAAAACAAATAAAATCAATTATGAAATTTATGAATAATAATATATTTGATAATTGTAACTGACACGGGACATCGCATGGGTCAAAATACTAGTTCTTTATGGTAAATTGCAGTGAATTTCACAAATTATGGTTTTTTTTATTCATAATAATTGCTCCATATAAGAATTTTTTTATTTTTTTTTGGTGCATAAGAGTAAATAAAGCCCCAAGAATATAGATGAATTTCTTTATTTTTGATGATCATATAACTCGTTCAAGTTTTGATAGTACTTTAATTTATTTGTTATTTATATTTAATGGGGTATTAGAACTATTATCCGAAATGAGAAAAGAGAGAGAAAAAAGGGTATTGGAAAGTAATGAATCTAACGATGTAACTCGTAATTGTTGAGATGTTGAATTATATGAGGGAAAGTTTAGATAAGTGGTACAATGGTATTTTTACTTTATAGCCATTACTAATCTTAACGTTTTGTTAGCGTTTTTTTTAATAGAAAAACCACTTCAATTTAGAAGTAATAAACACAATGGTACCATGGGAAGGTCAAAAGAATATTGTCTACCAATGACAAAAATCAATAGTTGCATGGTGCCAACGAAAATTTCCCTTTTTTATCAAGTTGTCACGAACCTCAATTTTCGTGACGAATTTGGCCAATTGGCCAACGACACTGTTTTAAATGTTATCGATTCTCCACTTGTCTAACCAAGCTTGCTTGGTATATTTGATTGAGAATTCACCTTGTAACATTAAGTTTAGAAGGTCAAATCCTCCCAAGTGCAGTACTTTGGGATAAGGATTCCCTTTATCTTTCCCTCCTACTCTCAACTCTCAAGTGTCTGTTCCACAAATGCTAGACAAAGAACACTGTGCAAATTGATGTCTAGATAGGGTTTTCTCCTAACCATTTAAAAAAAAGTCTCTCTCTTATAACCCTACATTTTACTTCCTACTTCTCACCCATGGCTTATTATCACTATAGACTACAAAGATTCATTAGACAATCCTTTAAAACACCTAGCTAACGACAAGAACGCTGCTAAGACCTAACCCTAAACCAAGGATAAAATGTCATTTTCAAAATATAGAGATGCAGCATCTATAATGAAGACGGAAAAACATTACATACAAAAACCTTTTTTCTGTAATACAAAATATACTTGGTACCATGAAACTCGATGAAATTAATTACTATTAAAATACCATGCTTCGACAGTTTGCTGGGAACGCAAAAGGCGATAAAATAATATTCTCTATGTTCCATAATATAGTGCTTATTTCTTTCTCTTGAGGTCAAAGTTTAAAATCTTTGACCAAATATTCTCACAAATATACGCAAAAAAAAAAAAAAAAAAAAAAAAAAAAAAAAAACTCATATTGAATCTTGTTAGGTTTGCCTCAATGTTTACTTTCATAATGTCAACTTTTTATATTTTTTATTAGTTCCTGTGATTTTTTTTAACTCGCAACACTTATTTTTCATCAACTCCAATGCAATTTTAGGATATGAGAGAGATAGAGAGGAAAAAAAGAAATGTCCTATGTGATTGGAGAAAGATAGAGAGAAAGGAAAAGCAAAAATAGAAAGTGTTACAAGTAATTAATTATTTCCCTTTTAGAAAAGTGTTGCAGGTAAAATAAAACGGAGGAAGTAATACGAAATTGAACATATTCGATGTTAAATGTATATCTTGGAGACCGTGCAAAAAAAGAAACACACACTATATTATGAGACGGAGGGAGTAATATCAAACCATCAACAAGTACACCCCCAACTAAAACACCATAATGTACATGCAAAATAGAGACCCAAAATTGCTTCACAAAATTCTTTTCAAACTGCCAAAAATTTGAATATAAGACAACAATATTATGACCTTACATTTTACTTCATCTTTTTTAAGTCATCATCTCAACAAGATTTTACCCACCATGGACAAAACTCACAATATACACATTATACACAAAAATCATATGCCCCAGCCAAGGCTACCAAATTGACCCACAACTACATTCCGCCTTCAAAAATTACGATTATGGATTGAATTTGTGATGGAAAAAAGAATAATTGAAAAGAAAACAATGGACCAGCTCACAAGACGAGCAAGCTCCAATAAAAAAGAGGTAAGATAAATTAAACTATTGAGAGAGGATTGACTGCAAGGCCAAAACTTGCTGAGGTTGAAGGGATGACCAAGTGGATGCAAGGGTAGAAGGCGGTAGAGTTTGTTGAAGTTGTCTCAACAAATTGATCATTCGACTTGCAGTTTGCTCTGTTGCAAGATCTTTACCCGCACACAAAACCTTCAATCATCATGAAAGAGCAAAAGATTAGTAGCATGTATGAAGAGGTGTATAATATGGCAGAGTGGGCAACAGCAAAACTCAGTAAATCACACTGGCTAAATTAATGTAAAATGGAGCAACACTTAGTTTACAATATAACTAGAAGCAAAAAGGCACAAAGGTTCAAGGTCCACAAAGGAGCAACTTCTATACAGTTTACAACCGATGTCAGTTCCCGACTTTCCTCTCAAACATACAGTGGCAACACTGTACAATGTATGCAAGAAGATAGTTGGTGCACACATTGAGATAGTTGTGCTCTGCACTAACCCCAGTTGCCGCAAGTATGATTTTTCACATTAGAATATCAATGATTTACTGGTAAACATGGCATTGGAAAAAGATCAAATATCTGAAAGACGGAGCACGCCTACTGCAATTCTGCTGTAGTGGCCCATGGATAATGGTGGTTCAAGTAAAATTAGCTTTAATGAGCAACGATAATCATGAAATCAGACAATTTGGCATACCTCGGCAAATACTGCTACTATTTTGGGCAAATACTGATTGTTAGGCCCTAACAAATCTCTATCAGACCTGCAAAGTGCAATGAACTTGCAAATGTTATGACTACATATTATGTGAAACAGAAACGGTAAACAAATACATGCCTATAAAAAAAATCAACTGACAATCCTCTTCACCACTCCCATAACTCTGACAAAAATTAAAAAGAATAACTTGAACCTCTTTCTTCCTTTGAGATAGAGAGAGTGAAAGGAGATAGTGTGACATAATTACATGCATTTCAAGCATATTACCTCTCGACCATGGAACACAGTTGTTCATGCACAACCTTCGCTTCAATTAGATCTCCTTTAATTGGCAAGCAATTCAACCACATAGGAACAATCTGTCATGTCAGAAGGACTGTTACAAGGATGAAAATAAACATGGTAGGCTTGATAGCCATCTGGAATTGACACACCATTTAGAAAAAAAAAAGACAATGCTTCATAAATCGACTTTGAAATAAACAGAGACATCATTTAATGCATCATTAAAGTTTGACTTGTTAGATTTATCACTTACATAAACAATTTAGAAATGAGGGAGTCACATACATACAGCGGAAAAAAGAAGGGCATAACAGAAAATCTCATTTTAAGTACCTGGGCAGCATCTATACTATCACGATGAAACTGGCATAGTTTCCCAAGAGCTGAAACAGCATTGTCATATGCCATCACATTATCTGAATGCGTAGCATTGGGATGCCTTGTCACAAAATTCAATCTTGAAAGAGCCTCTGAATAAGACACCAAATTACTTGTCAAGATATAGTATTTCGGACGTCAAGATTAGGATAGCACAGCAAAACAAATTAGTCATACCTCCAACAAGAGGCTTGAACACGGACCCACCGAACTCGGCACAAACACCAAGACCATAAACAGCGGCCTGTAAACCAACAAATTATATAACTAAATGCAACTCTTGCTATTACACAAATACGAGGAGAATTTCAACTCACCTGCCGAATATCTGAATTTTCATCATTGCAAGCGTCCAAAAGGAAAGGAAGGAATGTATCATAGTATCTGCATCACCAACACAATAAATACACAAAACATAAACAACAATTGAAACTTCAAGTGAAAAAAACTAGTTAAGGTATCCACCTAAGTGCTGCTTCTCGACAATGCTCCACAACATCATCAAATATACAAATGGCGATTCTTCTTTCTTCCGTTGTTTTATCTTTGCCCTGCATGTCATAAACCTCATTAACTCGTTAATATACGAGAAAAAGCAAGCCCAGAAACGCATATGGAAGGATTTCATATCAAATAGAGAATGTAATATTACTAAGGGTGCTTTCTCTTCAACTTACTTTTCCTAGACTTATCTGAAATGATTGGAGCTTATTGAAATTTATTTGATAAGGTGTTGAAATTTATTGGAACTTATCTAAACTTATTGGAATTTGTTTGAACTTAATAAATCTGAAGCTTCATTTTTAAGGTGAAAGAGAACGCACCCTAAGATGGCTATTTCTCAAGTCAGAACACAGAAAATTGAATAAAGAAAAACATAAAAGTCTTCTAAAATCCTATAAACATAAGGTCATTTTTTAGCTAATCCCCACAAAAGTAATCTTTGGTAGAAGGGTGATATTTGCAAACAGCTCCTCCACAACAAGAGTCAGTGCTTAGCACAGGGGTTGGTTGGCAGTACGGTGTAGCAAACACAGGCCAGCACCTGCTTCACATGGATTTCCAGCAACTAGCTAATTTTTTATAACAACAAAGCTCCTCAATCAGCACAGTAGGCAAAAAAACAGAGATTCAGTGAGTCTCATGAATTTGTAGAAATAACAGTTGACTCCATCATGACACATGAGGGAGGGAGCTTTTCCTTTGCTTCTATTATGACACCCCCACCACCCCCTCCACCCCCAACAAAAAAAAAAAGGAAAAATGACCATAAGCACCTTTAAAAAGAGAAGAGCTAAGAACAAAAGCCAACAAAGTCCACACATGATACTAATATTACTTAAACAAAAAGGAGCGCCCAGAGAATTCAGAACTCACCCACATCGGTGTCAAGTAAGATGAGAGCTCATCAAAGAACGGCAAGAAAGATGCCTTGAACGTCTTGATCAATGTTCCTAAGCAATCACCAACCTAGCTCAAACACAAAATAGAACTTATAGCTTTACAAGTTTGAAATAATAAGCATAAAATTCAAACAAAAGTCTAACAAACTAAGCCTACGAACTACAACCATCAACACTTCACCTGATCAAAGAGTTCTTCTTCTTGCTCATTTTCTTCCTTAAGAATTTCTCCTTCTTCAGCATCAAAATCCTCAGCTTTAACCCTTTCTGCCCTCTCTGCCTTTCGAGTGGAACTAGCTGTTATAACTTGCTTTATCTCATCTACTATGCATCTTACTTGGCTTTCATCCAGTAGTGTCCCAGAAATCTAACAGAATACTTGAGTTAGCTTCTCTACCAATGATATGTATCTAACATGAGATATTCAATGGGTAATATATTGTAAAAAGGCATAAATTGCCCATCCTGAAGCAATGTCTAATGAAAGACCTT
Organism: Beta lomatogona; assembly: GCA_947646795.1. Taxonomy (NCBI): domain Eukaryota; kingdom Viridiplantae; phylum Streptophyta; class Magnoliopsida; order Caryophyllales; family Amaranthaceae; genus Beta; species Beta lomatogona. The sequence goes on along the minus strand of CANSNZ010000927.1, from coordinate 8,244,793 downwards.
AAGACAGATAATAATCCAACTACCATTGAATACCACAAAGAAGAGAGGGCCTCCCTTCTATATGGTAGAATCAAATACTATCCTCGAAATATCAATACATGAACAATTTAAAGTCACACTTAAAAATTTTATTAAAAAAAACTAGGGGGACATACCTGTACACACTCATTAAGCGCACCAAGCATGCTGGAACAAATCTCTGTTTCAGGTTCCTGCATGATCAATAGGGTTGGGTGTGTCAGATAAATACTATGCCCGCGAGATGGAGAAACAAACTCAATCAAGCTCATCAGTGCTAGTAAATATCAAGGAAATAGAAGAGATGATATCACCTTGTGTAAAGCCTCCACCAAAGCAGGTATTATATAATCAGACAATTGCTTAACATAAGACTCATTGCGACCTTGGGCTAACCCTTTCTCCACAGCCAATTTAGCAGAACGCAGCAGCTCCGGCATAGCTATGCACCACAAACAGAAAGCACATCAACAAAGCTACAAGCTGACAGAGGCAAGAGCAGTAAAGTAATGAACAAGCCAACTACCTGACACTGCTGCCTTTCTAACTTCTTCATGGAAATAAAATTTAAGAAGGGGAACCAAAGTAGGTGCAACCTGCAATTTATTAAAGCATCTCTTAACACCGAGCAAAACGCCTTCACCACATTGTGGACTCTGCTACATAGGATGTTTGCATCAATCAACCAAGAAAAGACAATAAAAGAAAATATAAAGAATGACCTGGTCAATCCATGGAAAGAAACCTTCTTTCAGCTCATCAGCATAACAACAGAGCATGTTGCAAGCTGTAGCTTTCTCCTCGAGGACACTGGTCTTGATTCCAATCCTCTTATCCCCGAGGGTGATGGTCTCAATGCTGAAATCATATCAGAATCCATATATCAGTTTATTCAAACAAGCATGTTCCCTTAGGCCTTGTTCTTCAACTTAAATAAACCATTTTCAGTAAAATCAATTTTGACAGCAGCAATCAGATTTATACACTAAATTCAATCAGTAAAAATTACTTAACTCGGTAAAAAAATTCACTTCAAGAAAATCTGGTGAAACGAACAGATCCAAAATAAAAGGTCTTATCATATAGATACAGACGGCTACAAGAGAGAGTTTTAGATAGATTCCTTCACATCATCTTCTAGATTTATCTAATTAAAACAGAAGATTGGGTTGATGTTAAAAGATACTCCTAGCAAAAAGGTAGAACAGATACACATGACTACAACTTACAAGCACCACGCGGAAGGCAGTCAGAGCAGAAATATGTAACATTACCTCTCATCATCAGATTCATCAATATCGGCATCTGAATCTGCTGATGTGATCGTCACATCAGGCTTCAGTTGCGCAGAGTGAAGCAATGGAGGCATAACAACACTCATATAAGGAAGAAAATCCTGCCCCAGACATTTGCAGAGTCTTGCCCACGCCTGAAAAATGTATTATATCCTTTATCCACATACAACAGCAAATTGTTTCCAGAGCTGCTACGAAACTGCACAGGATATCCAAACTATTCTAAGAAGTCAATCAAATTTCAGATCTAAACCTGAAGCATATAGCTGGTAGTTGGATCATCAGCTTCCATTTGTGATCCTTGCAACTGCATAAGAACTTCCATAACCTTGAACATATAAAAACGAAATCAAAGTTATATGACCAGTGACAAGTAATGAAATTTACAACTAGCAGACAGCAGTATAGAATGCTCCTATACTATGACCTTCAACTACAACTATAATAGCAGCAAAAGCAACAAATAGAAGTGGTGGGTCAGCAGTGGCAGGGACACTCGGATCAAATGTATAAAGCCTTATTCTTAGCCACTTATAGATAATGAGAGTAACTGTTTCAGAATATGGGGAAAATATATTCTAGATTACCTGCTTAGCATCATCTCTAAACTTCTCTTTCCCAACAGCCATTCCAACCAAGCTTATACATTCCATTGACTTTGCACGTAGCATGCGATTGGACTTGTCAGTTGCATTAACCAGTATAGCTTTCAAGTACGGCATAACAGCATCATAATACTTCTGAAAAAGCTCCTGAAAGCATAGACATAGTCAGAAACAACATCAACCAATAGTACCTCTAAGGCTCTAACAGTGAATTCATGACTACCTGTGATGAATCAGCAACAGATGCTAATGCAGTCAAGGCCCCTTCCTGGACCATTTGCTTTCCATTCTAGATGACATTGCAAAGAAACATTTTAGATGCATGCACATATGGAATTTTAGAAGGTTTATTGTGCAAGTGAAGAAGGTACCTGTAGGAGGACGAGCAATTTGCTCACAATACCATCTAAGTAAGGCGTTAAGATCTCTGGGGTGCAATTTTCACTGAAGTTCAACACAGCTGAAGCAGCATGTGCCTGTACATCATGAATACGATGGACAAAACAAATATAAAATCGTGCAAACTTTTCAAGAATCCCCCATTTGTAAAAGTAGAAAAAACATGATGATTAAAAATGAGAGAACCTTAGTTTTAAAAAGCGCGCCCAAGGCGCGCCTAGGCGGCAGGCGGACCCAGGCGTCGGCCAAAACGCATCCCAAGAGTGAGGCGAGGCGTATCACGACAGGCGCTAGGAGGGGCGCGCCTTGAACCGCCTCCGCAGAGGCGCAAGGCGGCCGCTTTCGGTAGAGAGGCGCAGGAGAAGAGGGGTAAAGAGCAGATCTGAGTTTAAAAGTTGGAAAAAACCAAAAATTCTTCAAATTTTAACTTACCTTGGCTTTGATTTTTTAGTTTCGAGCAAAAGCCCTTTGCGAATTGCATGATATCTCATCAAAATCGAACCCTAATTTTTGGGATAGAACCCTAATTTTTGGGTAAAAACCCTAATTCATAAACTAAAATCAAGTGATGGTCATAAAACAAGCCGGAAGTGACAGAGGAGCCGGCGAGCCACCCTCGGAAGTCCGGCATCATATCTCCGGTGAAAATTCAGGTTAGTCTTCTCTCTTCTTCGATCTTCTCTTCTTCTACTTATTTCTTCGATCTTCTCTTCTTCGGTCTTCTCTTCTTCTACTTATCTCTTCGATCTTTTTTTTTTCCTTTGATCTTTTCCGGCTAGCTCCTTCTGTTCTCCGATCTTCTTCTCTTTCTTTGGTTTTTCTCATTCTTCTTTCGAGGCTTCTGGGCTCTAGCCTTCTGGTTCTCTATTTTAAGTGACCAAGTCACGTGATATCTTTTAACTTTTTTTCTTTTCTTTTTCTCTATTTTTTATTCTTTTTCTCTCCTCCTTTTTTCCCTCTTTCCTTCTCCTTAATTTGTTGCTTCTATTCTTCTTACCTATGGCTAGTTTTTAATTTTGTTTTTTTTAAATACCAGTCCTCAACTTCATTGGTATATTGTAAATAAGAAGTCATAAATTTTACAGCAGCTTTTTTTTTTAAAAAAAATACAGTAGCTTATGTATATTTTTAATTATTGTGTTCTTTTGAGTATAAAAATGTTCTATTATTAATTATTTAAGTTTTTGACACCAAAGGTGCGCCTCGCCTACGAGATGCGTGCGCCTTCACCTTGCGCCTTGCGCCTCTCTCCGCCTCGCGCTTTGCGCCTCGGTGCGCCTTGCGCCTTTTAAAACTAAGGAGAGAACACAATGACCAGAGTAGAAAGCAGAGAAAAAAATTGAAAGAAAGATGATGGCCGGGTTTTTTTAGCTCTCTAATATCAGAAGCCGGCACAATCACTTGGAACTTAGATAATTTTTATCCTTCCACATCATTGCAAGCCACTTTAATGACGGATTAACATAATTTAGACTACTAAGTATTAGTTACACTTCTCCATTGAATCTCCGTCAGCAAGTTCAGCCGACGAACAGCATCAGTTAGTCACATAACAAAAAGTGGAAAGTCAGTAAAAGTTTTGGGACCAGAGAGCTTGATGCCACACATTTCATACAAGCAGGTGGGCAGAAACAGCTCCAGCCAAAGTTCAACCAGAGCTTTCAGATATCACATCACATTACATTGGTAAAAGCTATATATGGTACACAAAGTGTAACCACAATAGAATTACATTAAAATTTTATATACATCTTTTGAACTAGTGCATTCAACCCAACAGTGTTGGGATCAAGATTTCTACCTTGGCTCAGTGCAGTAGCCTTACAATTAAACTAATGCATCTGATCAAAAGTTATACTTTCTCCGTCTCTCAATAGTTGCAACACATTTGCCAAAACAAACTTTGACCACTAACATCTTTAATTTTCTATTAGTGAAATAATATAAATAGTTGATACTTGAGATTTTGAATATATACATTCACACTAATCCAAAAACATTTTACATAATAATAAAATATATAAGAAAAAAAATTATAGTCAAATTTAATACATAAATAGTGTAAAAGTTTAAGCGTTGCAACTATTGGTAAACAGAGGAAGTACGTAATACTCATAGTAAATGTGATTGATTTGCTAGATTTCATAATATATTTTGCCTATATTCAAACGTATATGTGTCCTACTAATACCTGCACCGATGCTACTCATAGTAAATGTGATTGATTTGCTAGATTTCATAATATATTTTGCCTATATTCAAAATATATGTGTCCTACTAATGCCTGCACCGATGCAACCTAGGCTATAACTGATGTACGTAATATTTGCATAGTGCTTTAATTAAAATATAATAACAGATTTACCCTATTAAACCAGCTACAGCATTGTGAAATTTATAAGTATATAAAATAAGCTTCGAAAGTTGGATTGATAAGATGGACAGGGTAGATAGGGTCAAACATGAAACCAATCTGATTGTGAAATTTAAAAGTTGGATTCATAAGATGGACAGGGTAGATAAGCTCTCACTATGATCTTACCAAAATTAAAACTTAGTCAGGATGGCAATCACCACTGAGCTTTTGGGTCATATAATCAATGGATAGTAAGACTTTGGATCCTCAAGTCAACAATATTCCGAAATTCGACAACGCTAGAGCTACATTACTTATAACGATTAAAAAAAAGATCCCTATCAACAAGAAAGCAGATAGATTTAGGTTTGGTTCTCAATTTTAAGCATAGGTAACATCAAAGTTAGACACACATGCTGGTTGATGTCACGAAAATAACAACCAACTCACATCAAAAATTTCCCTATTAAACCAATAAAGCAAGAGTCTAAACAAAAGCTCTCAGCAGCAATTTCAATACCTGAACACGAGGGTTTTGAAAATCATCCATAGCGGATGCCAAAGCAGGCAAGACACGATTGTGATACTCCATTTGCAAATCTGGCCCCAAATCAGTTGATAGTTGACCGATTGCATTAATGGCAGCCCAACGCACTCTTGGGTGTGGATCTTGAAACGAATTCAAAACCATTGACACCACTTGCTCTAAGTTCTTTATCATCACCTGCCCACTCAAATTCCAAAAGCAACTCAGTTCCCTAACTCTAACCGCAAAGCTATATAATTTACAAGTATGACACAGCAAAGCATAAACACAATGTACTCATTAAAATGGAAAGGAAAACCCCAATTTTATCGAATGCTAAAAAGATAGTACCTTTGAGCAGCCCTCTGCAATTTGAGCCAAGCAAATCAAAGCAGCATGATGCTTTTGCCATTCAGGAGCCGCCAAAAGAGCCGGCAAAAACTCCGAAGCAACAGGTACAATGGTAGTGCCACCCAACGAAAGCGACAATCTATCCAAACACTCCTGTGCAATACTATAATTACTCGTCTCCCCGGCATCCTCATCCTCGGTGTCAGCATTGTGCCACACAGGATCATCCTCAATATCAAGCAACATCTTCATCAATATCCCAAACAACCGTTGAATAAACTGAGGCACCTTCCTCATCATACCAGGAGCCCTCTCTCTCGCCTCGGTAAGTGTAATCACAAACTCAATCGCCAAATGCCTGGTCGCTTCTTCAAGCGTCTCCGCCTCCGCAATCTGCAACATTGCCCCAACAACATCAACCAACTGCCTCCTCAAAAACCTCGGCTCCGTCCCCGCCAAATCAATCAACAACTCAAGAGCCTCCTGAGCAGTAGCCTCCTGCCCGCAATTCAAAGCCTCCGTCAACGTTTGCATCATCGGAGGAAGCAAATCTTGAAACTTATCTCGATCTGCCGCACTCGTCAAGCACTGAATAAAATTAATCGTAGCTCCTAAAGCCGCAATTCGAACATCAGCACTCGAATTCCCTCCCAAACATTGAAAAAACACATTATGAAGAGTATCCAAATGAGGCATCAAAGTCTCCCCAATAAACTGAGCCAATTGCGCAAAAATCAACAACGCCGATTCTCTCAACTTCAAATTATCCGAAGTAACACACTGAAACATAAACGGTAAAAGCTCCGGCCATCCATTCTCAGGTAAAATTCCAGCAGCAAGTTCAGAAATCGTATCGCACAATTTCTTCAATATCGTCTTCGCATCCTCGCGTTGAACGCAAGCAAGAAGAACAGTTTTAACAGTCGATTGAGTCGAACCACTGAGTTGAGGCCAAAGGAACGAGTCATCACGAGTTAAGAGCTTTCTGAGGAGAATCGCCCCCATAGCACGAGCTTCAGGGTGAGGAGAAGACTGGAGAAGATGCGCGAGTTTGAGAGAGAGTGCGTCAGGTTGATGTTGTTTGCAGAGATTGTAGAGTGATTCTGCTTGAGAACGTTGGTCATTGTTGGTGGACATTAGGTGAGAGATTAGGGTTTCGAAATGAGTAGGATCGGGGCCGAGAATCGCCGCCATTTGTGAGTGTTGAAACTGAGTCAACTCGGACGCCATTGAAGGAGGTTTTTCGAGGTTCGTGTTTTTGCGCCTCCACAAAGAATTAGGGTTTTGGGGATAATTTGGAGAGAGAAGAGAAGCAGTAGGCGGAGGCGCTAAAAGATTTGTGTGAGTGTTGTTTCTTTTTTTTTTTTTCTCTCTGTTTTTTTATTTTATTTTTTTGTGGGTTTATAAAATGGGAACAACTGGAGTGATGAGGAGAGAAAAAGAGGAATTTTTAGAGGGGATTTTTTTTAAAAGAAAGGAATCAAGGTCCAAGGATGGGACTTGGGAAATTACCTTTGTTGTTCCTAGATTGGTGCTATGTTCACATGCCCGTCACAGTAGGAAGCAATCATCAGACGCCACGTCGTCAATGTCGTGGGTGTTTTCATTCAAATTTCATAACACCTTAGGGTTGGATTGCTTTTTTGGAGAGTTTTTAATTGAGGAATTTTTAATAGGTATCCCTGAACTTTAAAAAAATTATGAGATATTCTTGCGTTTGAAAATTGTATCGTGTATTCTTTGCAACACGTAGTATTTTTCATATACTCAAATTGGCCGTTAAACATATAGAACATGTTGTTAATTTACCCCCTAGTAGTGGACTAAGGAGCTCGTTCGATATTACTATCAGCATTTGGTTTAAGATTTTTAAAGTCATATTATATATACCTCCTCTGTTTCAAAATATTTGTTGTATAGAGAAAGTGAAGATTTTTTAATAAAAGGTTAAAAGAGAAAACATAGGACCACCAATTTTTGAATTAAAAAATATTTCTTGAGGAAAAAGTACGATGATTTTTAAAGAAGAAAATGGAGAACCACCAAATTTATAAGAGTATTTCAGGAATTTTAGAGGTAAAAAGAAGTTCATTTATGTTGGTATTGTGAGTTTGTGACATTTTCATTTGATAGAAGCGTAGCATATATTTTGAAATTAAGAATGTATGTTATATAATAATGAACTTAAAATTAGTCGTACTTATGAACATTGTCAATTTTGAAAAATGACAACTAAAAAGTGGAAACTAGAAACATAAAACAATCACAAACATACCTAAAATTCTAAAACCAATTATCCTCTTTGTTCTTATTATCTTTTCCACCAATCAATCTCAGCAGATTATGGCGTTTTGGTTGACTAATCGTACGATTAATTAGTGATATCTTTCACCTTTGTTAGTCATTAAGAATATATGGTGCATTTGTTACAGAACTTAAGGGTACATGATTCAACTTCCAAAACGTGAAGGCACTTCATGCATTCACTAGTAGAAAACAGTCTTATTACTGCAATTGAATTGTTGTGATTTTACCCATACGCAGCAATAAACTATTAGGGAAGGAATAAAACTATTAGGGAAGGGGGAAAAATCGTGTAAAACAACCTATTGATGCGTTTCCTAAGAAAAACCACAGCAATAGATTAATTTTTATATCTTAATCTATTGTTGCGGCAATAGGCTAATTTTATTACTAGGGGTTCTTTTCTTAGTTGGGCGCCGTTTTTAAACTTCATCACCATTCCTCACACATTCTCCCTTTCACTCTCTCATTTTCTCGTGCGTACTCCTCCTGTGCTCCACTTCCCACTCATCCTTCCTTTCACTTATCCTCCCTCCTCCTCCACCTCCATCACTCTTCGGCGCCCCACCTCTCTTTCCTCCTCTCCCTCTCTAACTTCTCTCACTTCGATTTCTAACTCCTCGACGAAGGTTTCTCGGCGTTATTCTCAATGTTTGTCGAGATTGCTTTCTCGTGAATAGCTCGTCTTTTGTGGTCATCGCGCACGGCGTTTTCAGATCTTGGTGGTGGTTGTTGATTCGTCGCTCGTCGATAGAAGGTGAGTGTCGGTGCATGGTGGTAAGGGACGAGAGAGAACCGCATCTTGTCGTCGATTTCAACGCCTTCTCGTCGATTTCAGATCTGAGAGAGAACCACATCTTGTTGTGCGATTTCAGATCTGAGAGCAACCCACATCTTGTTGTTGTGCGATTTGAATGCCTTATCCTCCTTCTCATCGGGTCTGACTTGTGTTCAACCTCTTCTTGTCCTCGTTAATGGCACAACGATTAGTTCAAGGATTGTGGTGGTGGTAGTTCAAGGGTTGTTAAGTGTTTTGGTGGTGGCAGCGATTTTATTTTGTATGTTGTTAGTTTTACATTTTGTTGTTTTTGCTATGGTGATGTTGGTTTTGGATTTTTAAATTTATGATTTTATATTATGTATATATTTTGTAGAAATATTATTTATAATCAATATATGGATTTAATTTGTAGTAAATTTTTTATTTTAGTCTTTTTTTTGTAATATAATTGCACTATATTGCTGCACTAGTGCCTTACTATGAGGTTCAGATAACTAATAGACAATTTTAATATAAAAAAACTAGTCTCTTGACCCGTGCATGATGCACCGGAAGTTCACAAACTAACTATGTATGCTTTTTTAATTAAACATTACAAACGTAGTTAAACAAAGACCAATAAACTGTAAATAACTTTAAAATTATTGAATTGTAAATCATATAATTGAATGTATTACAACTTATATGTTTTGAAAAATTTCTTTATAAACCACATTGGTTGTATTTGTACATACATCTTTTTACTTATCATGAATGAGAATTTTCAGTCCTTTTTTACTCGCCACCCTGGAAACTGCAACACAAAATTGACCATGGCTGAAAACATGTCTTGGAAGATACAAACCTACATGCTTTAAGGATTGTCCCTGGCTTTATTTATAGTCATAACAAAACACACCATTAAAGGAAACTATCTTTTTTGAAATTTGATTGGAAATTTCCTTGAATCAGACGGTGCGAGTGTCATTCTTGGGATGAATACTTTCTCACCGACATTACTGCCGGATATGACGATAGTCTCAATGACACGATTGCCTAAATGTCTGACAACTAATCTTGTGTCATTACATAATCCTGCTGTCTGATCAATATTCCTTAGAAGTATGACCGGTGCACCAACCTTCAACCATATACTGTGATTTGGTAAGCCTGAACATTTTATTGTATTGAGGAATTCAGTTGAATAAAGTTCATGGATCCCAAAGTTCCTTTATTCTTTGCTAATTGCATCTGAACTAAAGTATTATGTTTCCTCTCCTGGGATGGTAAAACAATACATGATCATTAATTGTCTCAACTATCTCATTTGTCGGAGCTAGAATAGCTCTTTCTTGAAAGTACTTTGCTTCCCATAGATAATTTGTAAGGCAAGGATATGTGCTTTGAACAATTGCAGAAATAGGGTCTTTTCCTCTATCAATACTGTTTAGTCCTCCGCTTGTCCAACAAGTAAGCTATAGGCTGAGCTTTCTTGTCTAGCAAGTAAACTAGTATCCATTAGATGTTCTTCACTTGGAGACTTGTGCAACAATGTCTGAATCAACTTAGTCCAAGCCCGAGCTTCGTTCCCGAACCTGCAAAAAGGGACCCACCCTGGAGGTTTGGGTGGTGGTTCCCCCTCCAAAGCTTAAGTAAGATATCAGGAGTTGTAAAGAAAAAGTAGATCTAGAGAGAGGAAGTGAGAGAATATTTTTACAGAGTAACTTTGCACTGTTTGCATTGAATGATCTTTCTCCTGGTTTCAGGGGTATTTGTAGTGATTGCAAGATGACAGCTAACCTTAAAAATTACCCTAGAATAATGGCCTCTGATTGGCTAAGCAATCAGATCCTGACACGTGGCAGGCCATGATAAGTAAGAGGTTATCAACCACTCACTTGCAGGCACCTACAAGGGGATGGGCTCTGACTATCTTTTGGGCCAGGAAAGTAAGCCTTTTCCCCCAACTGAATAGAACCCAAGGTTTATATCTTTTTCCTTTATTTATTAGGTGAGGACACATGTACGGCTCTGATGAGCCCAAGTGTCTTTAAAGGAGCCGTAGATTTTTAGGCTACAATATTTGCCCCTAAAAGGGTTTTCACTGTTGGCCCATCTGACGGTTAACACCCTTTTACTCAAGGTAGTTTATTCAAATTAAAAAATGGGGACAGCGACGCTCCCTTTCCTGGGTTTTACCTGTCATGATCGACCGTTTTACACCTTTTTTCGGTCATCCTTTACCGGCTCAATGGGTTTCTTACCCCCCAATATATACCCTTGGGGTGAGCACATTAAATCATTTCACACCTTAAGAGAATTTTTCTAGAGAGAGAAGCTCTGCAAATTTTTCTAGAGAAAGAGAGAGTGATCGTCCAGCCTCGGCCTTCTTCACCAAATCGTCCAGGCGTTTCAGCAGGTATCTTTTCTTTGTTCTTTATTCTTTCTTTTATTCTTTATTTTTCTCTTGGAAAATCAATAAAATGGAATCTTCTTCGTCAAATAATCCTAGCCGACCAAGAGCTTGTCTTGACCCTAGAACCGAGAGTGTTTCTTCGTCGGCACATTTTAGAGTTGGACCTCTTCGGGCCGAATATATATTGTTTTGTGGTTTTGGCCGAGAAAGTCAGACGACCCAGTCTTTACCTGTGCAGGGTAATCTGGCGCGCGTCAAGCAAACGGCCCGTCTAAGACAAAAGGTAATAATCCCATCAAATAGTTCAGACATGGAGGAATCTACTGGACGAGTTCCTGATGAGACAAGAGAGATCCAAAGTGATGGGCCTTTGGGCGGCCCCCTTTCCCCTAGCCGCAGCTTTGAGGTTTCCCAAATAAATCCTGAAGTCAGTCCGTCTGGCCGAGACACCGAGATGGAGGAAACTGGCAAGGACAATAACGGCAGTGATTCTGGCGCTGCCGATGAGTCAGACGAAGCCTCCACTACTTCGTCTAAGATTAGAAGACGCCTAGGTCCCCTTTCTGACCCCGCATTTATTTTGGCCAATCGCAAATGGTTAGAAAAAATAGGACCGGACCCTAGTTATTTGTCCAATTTCATGCCTATGTCGGGCTTTTCTTTTGTCATCCCTAGGCCACCATTTTGAGCGCTCCTAAAAATCACTTCGCTGTCTACAAGCTGGCCTTGGACGCGGGATTAAGGTTCCCCCACCATGACTTTATAGAACAAGTGCTTCGCTATTACAACATCGGCCACAACCAACTGGCTCCAAATGCCTGGCACAACTTCCTGACGTTTATAGCAGTCTGCGAGTTGCGCGGCCTGACCCTCTCTATCCAAGCCTTCACCTATATTCATTATGCGGCTAAGGTTCCTGGTGCCGTGGATGGAACATGGCTCAGTATCGGCAACCGCCCTGGCTTTCTAACTGCCTGGGGCAAGCCGTCAAAGATGCATGAATGGAAGGCCGACTTCATCTTCCTAAGGGCGGCCAACGACTCTGCCACGGAGGGCTTCCGATTCTATAACTGAGCCGTCACAAATACCGGACGAAAGCAGTCCTGGCTGGAGTTGGAGGACCATTATGACGAGGAGGTAGTGGAGTACTTCAGAATAAAGGAGTACTCCAGGCCCGGCCAGTCATCCTTTAAGGGACCAGCTAACTGGATACCCTTTAAGGAAATGTTTTACAGTGACGACTTCTTGGTCGCCGCCGGCTTGCGGTTGGCCGAAGATAGAGGTATACATTCAAATTCCCAAGTAAAATGCTTCGTCCATAGTCCATATCGGACTAACCCCCTTTCTTCTCTTTTTTGCAGACTCTGCCAGAACACGTTTTAAGCATTCTTGGACGGGGGATATAAGCATGTCGAAATTCACAGACAGCTTATGGAAGGAGTACGCCAAGAGCAGTGCTGAGAAAAGGGCTGAAACACTGGTAAATTTTTCTTTTTTTTTGGACGAGGATCATTCGGCCTCGTCAAGGATTTACTTACAACCCTTGGACGAGAGTCACCCAAAGAAGGAAAGCGTCCAAGCTTGGACGTCCACCTTCTTTGTGCCAGTCTCGTCTAAGATGTTGAACGGCTTTGGACGAGCACCATTTGGATTTGTCCAAGTTTGTTATCAGTCTTTGGACGAGAATCATCCGAAGAAGGAAAGCGTCCATGCTTGGACGGCCACCTTCTTTGGGCCCTTCTCGTCTAAGGAACTTTGAATTCCAATACTGGATGAAGAGCTGATTTCCTGTCCTTAGACGAAATCTTTTTAGTCCGTCCACTTTTGGACGGCTTCCTTCTTTGCATCACCTTCGTCTGTGTACGGAAATTTCTTTGGACGAGGTTCCCTTAGGAAAGGGGGTGTCCATTCTAGGACGCCTTCCTTCTTTGGGTGATTCTCGTCTGTAGCCGTATGAATAGTTTATAGCTTTTGCTCTTTGGACGACCATTATTGTAACTTGTTTATTTCTTGCAGAAAAATGCCCCTACCAACAAACTTCCTCCTGGTATGTCCTCCTCATCCAAGAAGAGGCCTACCACCACTGCAGACCAACCTCCGACCATAAAGGTCAAGGGTTTTACCCGGAAGAAGATGGAGAAGACTACTCCGGCTAGTGGAGTTGGAGAGAAGACCATGCCTCCTCCGAAGGACAATGTCCTGAAAGAGGAGCCTTCCACTGTTGTCCCTGCCGAGGGGGAGAAGAGTTCTGACCCTGCTGGTCAGATGGACGCTCTTCCTGCAGACTCTGCAGAAATCAAGCCAGAGTCGGCTTTGGCTTTGGTTATTCCGGAGCCTAGGACGGCTACTGAGAACTACCCGGGCTTCAGCGGCTCGGTATCGAAGCTGGTTTCGCAGATGCCACTAGCTGTTAGGACGACCTCTATCTCGTCTAGTGAGTCGTATTATCCAAACATAGTTAGGACGGTGTGGGTCGGCGGACGGTCCATGAGTCCGTCCAATAGACAAACCATTGTCTTTCCAATCAAGATAACTGACTCCCCCCTCTTTCAGATAAGGGCAAAGGACCAGCTTTACCCTCAGCTACTCTCACCATAGATTCAGACGAGGAGTCTTCTGCTGCCTTTACCAAAATGTCCAAAGCAGGATGAGATCGGCTTAAGCAGGAGCTCTTCAAATGTTACCCTGAGTCCTATATTAAAGGATTAAGGGGAGCATTAGCCGGGCATGTGGGCTACATGTCTCAACTTGTTGCTGAGGTATAACTTGCTGCCGCTTTTGTTTTATACTTGTACAAATTTCCTCTTTTTTGTAACTCGTCTAATGACTTGTTTTGCTTTCATTATTCCAGCTTTTTGCTCGCAGCATGCTAACTGAAGAGTGGGCGAGGGAGCTTAGAAAGGAGAACAAGCAACTCGTCCACCTTGCTACGACGGCAGGCGACAAGGCCATCCATGACATTGAGATGGCCAACACTCTCCATCGCCAGTCACTGGAGGCCTTGGAAAAGAGATCAGCAAACCTGGAGTCCGCAAACAAGAACTATCTTGTTACCATCAACCACTTGTACACGGAGCAAGACCGACTGAAAATGGTCCTTGACGCCGTCTCAACTGAGTTGAAGGGCGAAAGGGATACTGCTCTTCTAGCTGTTGTCCAACTGAGAATGGAGAATATCCTCCTAAGGGCGAAAAATGCCCGTCTGCAGAAGGAAGCGGCCCAGGCCTTTGACGACGCCAAGGAAGGCTTGGCTCAAGTCATTGAGACATCCAAAGATTGGACCGTCAAAGCTTTTGGGATGCTGGCTGAGCCTAGCGAGGTTTCCAGCTTCGTTCGTCGTCTGGAATTTCAACTGAACGTTCATTGTGCCATGGTTTGTGCCGAGGAGCATCCGGAATTCTTAGACTCGGACGACGAGGCTGTGGTCGAGGAAGAAGCCCTTGAAGGTGACCAAGAAACTCGCGCTGAAGATGATGCCTAGTTTTAGGTTTATTTTCCTAAGTTTCTTGGCTTGTTTGCCGTCGTAGCTTTGTCTCTTCTAGTCTTAAGCTGTAAATTTTTGCCAAGTGTAAATGAAAAGACTTTTTGCCAATTGCTTTTCCTTTCTTTTCTTGCATTCCAATTTCGACTAAGTATAAAATGAGCCTCGTCCTGAATGTTAGACGATCTACACACATGTTTAAGGAAAGAGCAACGTCCTGGTCTATAGACGATCGTAAATCTTTCTAAAATGCAGCCAAGTACAAAAAGGGACTTGTCCTGGAACTTTGGACGGTTTGCAAAATAAATATAAGGGAAGATTGCCATCCTTGTCCTTGGACGATCGTGAATCTTTCCAAAAAGTAGCCAAGTATTTAGTGAGATTCGTCCTGGAACTTTGGCCTGTCTTCTCATTCAGACGAGTCTTGCCACAAGGAGGAAAGCGGCTAATACATATTGGTTTTGTGGACGAGCCACGCTTTAGCCGTTTTTCTCGAGTTGGTAACACTCGTCCTGCAGTATCGAACCATCACAAGGGCATTTCTTGACTAGTTCGTCCTGGTTTTTGGACGACCGTTTCCCTTTAGCTCGTCCTATAGGCTTGTCTCATCCCCCCTTCTTGGACTTAGCTCAACCGTACATGATGGGCGAGCCATAGTCCAAGAAGGAGAGCGGCCAACGTTGGCCACGCCTGCTGAAATTGTTAAGAACGAGCTTTAGATACATGTTCAAACCATGTCTTAGCCGGCTTCCTTGAGGGAGCAACACTCGTCAGGAAGTAATGATCCCTTACTATGGTCTTTACTACTTAGCTGACCGTGCATTTGAAAGTAAATATCCTTTACTAAGGGCTTATTTCGGGTCAGCTTTCTCTTAAAGACTTTGACGTTTCTCTTACTAGAGATTTTGTCAATTTGTTGGCCATTTATGTGTTGTTACCTTTTAGGCTGTTACACTTTGGCCGGTCTCTTCGAGGGAGTGATATTCGGCAGAGAAGTGAGTATTTTTGACGCTCTATTGTTCTTTATATTGTTGTCCAAGTTATTGTCACTTTTAGACTAATAACTGATTTAATGCCCCAAAGTGAACCAACTTGGTAAAAATAAACAAAGGCGATAAGAAAGTAGGATTTGTATTATATGAATTTTGCTTGACTAAATGCCAAGATACATGTATACAATTCTTTTTCTCTAGCATGTGTCGTGGCACTTTGGGTGACTACAAACTAATGGCCAGTTTCCTTGTGATTACCTGAGTTTAGTCGTGGTAGTTCTTCAGAGTGTTTGAGTTCCAAGTGCGCTGTATTGGTCGTCCATCCAGATCTTGGAGACGAAAGGTTCCGCTTGGCACCTCTTGGACAATCAAATAAGGTCCTTCCCAATTTGGTGTTAGCTTCCCCAGCTCTTTAGCTCGTCCAACCGCCTCCATCTTCCTTAGAACCAAATCCCCCACCTTGAGTGGTCATCGAGCAACTCTCTTGTTGAACTCCCGAGCCATTCTCAGCTTGTACAATTGCATTCTTAGCAAGGCATTGCCCCTGACTTCTGGTACTTAATCCAAAGCCGTGCGCAATGCAGCCCATTTGGCATCTTCCGTGTACATCATGACTCGCAGGGTGGGTTCTTCAATCTCAATGGGTAAGACGGCTTTAGTGCCATAAACTAACATGAAGGGTGCCTCCCCTGTAGAATTTTTGGCGGTTGTTCTGATGGACCATAACACTAGCTATAGCTCTTCAACCCATTGTCCCTTAGCATTATCCAACTTCCTTTTGATTCCATTGGATAGAATCTTGTTGAAGGACTCTACTTGCCCATTGGCTTGTGGGTGGGCGACTGCAGCGAAGTGAGCTTTGATTTCTCTTTCTGCTAACTAATCTTTCAGCTTAGGCGTTTCGAACTGTGGACCATTATCAAAGACGATGGACTGTGGCATGCCAAAACGAGTTATAATGTTTTACCAAATAAAGCCCTTGACGTCGCTCGTTGTTATACCTCGCATGGCTTCAGCCTCTATCCATTTAGTGAAGTAGTTCACAGCTACTATCACAAACTTCTTTTGCCCAGCGGCCACCGGGAAAGGTCCTAGGATATCCATGCCCCATTTGGCAAAAGGCAGAGGGAACAAGATGGGACTTAAGTAGTTGGACGGCTTCTGATGCAGGGTTCCATGCTTCTGACAACTGTCGCACTTCTTTGCATGGACGAGGGCATCCTCCTTTAAAGTAGGCCAGTAGTACCCCATCCTTAAAGCCTTTTCTCCCAATGCTCTTCCCCAAATGTGAGATGCACAAGCTCCTTCATGGAGTTATTTCAGAACCTCTAGACCATCTTCTCTGGTGATGCACTTGAGGAGATGGCGGTTGAATGACTTCTTGTAAATGGTCTCATCCCATAGTTCAAGCCACTTGTCTCGAGCCTTCACATACTTAGCCTCCACAGGATCCGAAGGCAGCCCTCCTGTTTTCTTGTATTCTATTATAGGCTCCATCCAAATTGCCCCTCGGCTAGGAAACATGATTTGTTCTTGGTCAATACTCTTTTTGGGTTTAACTTCCCAAACACTGTTCTTGGAGCATCACCTTCATCCAAGCTGGCCAATTTTGAGAGAGCGTCTGCTTGATGATTTTCTGACCTTGGCACTTGGTCAAGAACAAATCACTTCAAAGGCTCAATCTCCTCTTTGATCAGACGCATATATTTGCCCATCGATGCTTCTTTACATTCAAAATCCCCGTTGACTTGACTGACGACCAAGAGAGAGTTTGATTTGGCCTCAATTTCCAGAGCTCCTGCCGCTTTACACATTTTGATTGCAGCTAAAAGTGCTTCATATTCAGCTTCGCTATTGGACGCTTGGAATTGGAATCTTAGCGCATATTCAAACTTGTCTCCTTCTGGAGATTGACATATGATTCCTGCCCCACATCCATTGACAGTGGACGATCCATCAACCATGAGCGTCCAATGCTTCCTCCCTTCAGCTGGATCAAATATTGGTTCTATAGTTGGCCGAGTAAGCTCAACTATAAAATCTGCCAAGGCTTGCCCCTTAATGGCTTTACTTGGTTCAAATGATATATCGAACATTTTAAGCTCAACAGCCCATTTTAACATCCGACTGGCGACTTCCATCTTTTGCAAAACTTGCTTCAAGGGTTGGTCAGTGTAGACGAGTATACTGTGCGCCAAGAAATAGGGTCTTAATTTTCTACTGGCCATGACGAGGGCCAATCCAAACTTCTCGACTGGAGTGTACCTATTTTCCGCATCCTTGAGCACATGACTGACAAAGTATATTGGAACTTGCACGGACTCTCTTTCAGCCAACAGAACAGCACTCACAGCCTGAGTGGACACAACCAAATATACAAACAGTTTCTCCCCCTCGGCCGAACTGACCAACCTAGGCAGCTGTCCAAGGTGATCTTTGACTTACTGGAGCGCTTGCTCAGCTTCTGCTGTCCAATCAAACTTGGACTTCTTCTTGATAGTAGCGAAGAAGTGATGGCACTTGTCGCCCGACTTAGACAAGAAGCTTCCAAGGGCAGCCAAGCACCCCGTCAGTCGCTGAACTTCCTTTATTCTTGACGGAGATTTCATGTCTAGAATAGCTTGGATCTTTTCGGGGTTGGCTTCTATTCCCCTTTGATCTACTAAGAAGCCAAAGAACTTCCCCGACAAGACTCCAAAGACACAATTGCTGGGGTTCAATTTCAACTTGTATTTTCTGAGAGTTTCGAAAGTTTCTCTCAAATCACTAACATGACCTTCCTCTTGCCGACTCTTGACTATCATATCATCAATATATGCTTCCATGTTTCTTCCCAATTGTGGCTGAAAGACAGTTTTGATCAATCTTTGAAAGGTGGCCGATGCATTACGGAGGCCAAAAGGCATCCTTAACCAGCCATACAACCCTTTTTCAGTTACAAAGGACGTTTTGTCCTGATCATCCGACCACATGGGGATTTGATGAAAACCTGAATAGGCATCCATGAAGCTTAACAAAGCATGGCCGGCCGTAGAGTCCACTAGACGATCCAACTTAGGCAAAGGGAAACCGTCCTTGAGGCAAGCCTTGTTGAGGTCAGTGTAATCCGCACACATCCTCCAAGTGCCATTAGGCTTTGGCACCATGACCACATTTGCAATACACTCTGGATAATAAGTTTCTCCGATGAATTTAGATTCCAACAAATTCTGAACTTCCTGGTCGACCGCCTGATTCCTAGCCGGACCTAAATGCCTTTTCTTTTGACGAACAGGTTTTAAATTTGGGTCAATGTTCAGCCGGTGGACGGCTATCTCTGGATCTATTCCAGGCATTTCCTCAACACAATAAGCAAACACGTCTTGAAATTCTTTCAGCAAGCTAATTAAAAGGCCCCTCAATTCAGGAGAGAGCGAGGACCCAATCTTCAAAGTTCTTTCTGGACGAGCCTCATCCAAACTGACATCTTCTGGGACTTCCACAGGCTCTGGACGTTCTAGTGCCAGTCCCATGATGGCCATTACCTCTTCAGACGAGGGGGGCTCTTCCTTGACGAGTTCATACTTCCTTTTTTTGTTGGGGAGAAGTTCAGACGTTTTCCTTGAGGGAGCGGCAGGCGTCTGAGGACTCTCAATTGCCATCTTCAACGAGGCCACTTGGTCCTTTACAATTTCAGACGTTTTCCTTTTGCCAGCAACCCTCGTCTTATCTTTCCCAATTTCAGATGTTTTCCATCCGCCACCGATCTTCGTCTGGTTTTCAGTGCATGCTTTCCATGATGACGGCTTGAGGGTAGTTAGGTAACATTCCCTAGCCGCTTGCTGGTCTCCATACAAGGAGCCAATTTTGCCATCATCACACTCATACTTCATAAGCATCAAGTGAGTTACTATTACAGCTTTAACATGATTCAGAGTTGGCCGTCCAAGTATGACATTATAGGCCGTCAAATCCCGGACCACCAAGAACTTGATAAACAGAGTCCTTGAGGCATCCTTCTCTCCCACTCGGACGGGCAAAGTAACGGTTCCCATAGGATGTATGATTCCTCCCCCAAACCCTATGATGGGATGGTGGACGGGAACCAAGTTCTTTTCATCAAACTTCAATCTGGACAAGCAATCAGCACTAATGATGTCCGTCGAGCTTCTGGTGTCAGTCAGAATTCTTCTTACTCTCAAGTTTCCTATCTTCATCTCTACAACCAAAGGATCATCATGGGGGGGGGGCCTCAGCTTGCCCCGATCTTGTTCACTAACCACCACTTTGGAAAGGGCTCGGCCTTTGTCTGATCAGCTAGTAAGACTTGGCCAAGCTCCCTGAGGTAGTTTTTGTGCCCTCTATTGGTTGGTCCTCCAGCAGCAAATCCTCTTGAAATTACGAGAACAACATCCTCGTCCGTGCTTTCACTCTCCTTCTTCTTAGTCTGCCGATCATCTTTCCTCTGAAATTTCCTTCCCCCCTGAGGCAAATAGGAGTTCATCTTTCCTTTTCGAGCTAGATCCTCCAACGCCCTCTTAAGGTGCTTACATTCATTAGTCTCGTGACCGCAGTCCTTGTGAAAGTGATAGTACTTACTCTTATCCCTATTTCTGTAAGGAGTCTTCATCTCAGCTGGTGCCTTCAACTCATATTGGTCCTTTATCTCCATGAGAATGGAGTATTGGTCCTTGCTGAATTCGATGGGACTGGATGAAGAAGGCTCAAACTCTTTCCTCTTGCTTCTTCTGGACGAAGTAGTGGTGGAGGTTATGGCCGAAGTCTCGGCCTTCTTGGGGTTGCTATTCTTTGGCTGAGCAACCTCTTCAGGCTTCTTGGACTCAGGATGCTTTGCCTCAGCACACACTTCAGTGGCGTGTATAAACGCTTCGGCTTCCCTTAAAGCCTCGGCAAGAGTGGTGATTTTCTTCTTAACAAGATCAAACTTAAAACTTCCTGGCCTTAGTCCCCTGATAAAGGCGTCAAAGGCCACCCCGACATTAAGATCTTGAATCTGAAGGGCTTCTAGATTGAATCTCTTAACAAAACTTCTGAGAGCTTCTTTAGTTCCTTAGACGATCTTTCCCAAGTGCATGCTTGTTTTCTACTCTTGCTTATTGGCAACAAAGTGACTAGCAAATAAGAAACTGAGTTCAGTAAAATTGTGGACTGAATTGGGTGGAAGATTGTTAAACCACTTCTGAGCTACTCCCTTCAGAGTTGCTGGGAAGTTCTTACACCAGGTAGCATCATCTACCCTTTGGACGTACATCTGATGTTTGTAAGCAGATAGGTGATCGTCTGGATCTGTTGTTCTATCAAAAGGTTCTATGGTGGGGAGTTTAACCTTTGGGAAGGGGGGCGCCTCCATGATCCTGGCCGAGAATGGAGTGGGCCAGTTAATCCGGAGGGCTCCTAGCTGTCCCTCAATGGGTATGTACTCCTTATGATATTCCTTTAACACAGGATCATACGAAGTGTTTGCAGGTGCTGGACGCCTATATAAACCATGGGCTGAACCACCGTCTTTTCTTGTCGTGGACGAACAAGAGAGAGGCTTAAACTTCGTCCTTTCGCTCTGGACGACAACCTCAAAGGAGGGTCTCTTAAGTATGGTGTAGACCCTGTTGCTGATCGTTGTAATGCAGCAGCTTTCTTTGCCTCTAGATATTCCCTGGCATCGGTTTCCATTCGGTGCCCGTTTGGACGAACATGATCCTGGGTCCTCACCACCAGGTTCCAGTCCATCTTCCTTCGCTGATCACTATCTTCTGGCTGCTTTCCTCTGGCCGTTCTCCTAGAGAGTTCCTGGCGAACAGGTCGACTAGGACCTGGACGGTTTTCTTGGGAACGTCCCCTAAGAGGAGCTGGATTGTTAGCGGCTGGCTCCGGGTTATGATGGAAAAACAAAGATGTTGCTCTTAATATGTTCCCCGACGATCGCTGTCATCTTAGTCCGAAAGTCATTCAAGACGTTCTCGAGGTGGGCAAAGAGCCACCGGACGTTCGATTCTCCCCGAATGACAAGTGCGCTGGCTTGGTCCAGGGACATTAGCGATAATCGGAGGTCTATCCCTTCCGCGAGGCGGCCTCTCATGATCTACCGTGTCTTCGACATTGATATGAAAACTTCGATTTCTAGCAACGTTGGACGATTGACAATCAGTCATCGTTGCGTCTCCCCACAGACGGCGCCAAATGTTTAGTCCTCCGTTTGTCCAACAAGTAAGCTATAGGCTGAGCTTTCTTGTCTAGTAAGTAAACTAGTATCCCTTAGATGTTCTTCACTTGGAGACTTGTGCAACAATGTCTGAATCAACTTATTCCAAGCCTGAGCTTCGTTCCCGAACCTGCAAAAAGGGACCCACCCTGGAGTAGAGATGGCCAACAGTGCGGGCCAATCCAGCCCATCCAGCCCAGCCCGCCTCTTGGGCCGTGTGGGCTGAGCCCACGAAAAGCCCGGTCTAGCCCAGCTCGAACCGTGAAATTGGTGGGTGGGCCGTGGGCCAGATTTTTTGAGCCCAACCCACGAAATCCCGCTACTAAATCCGCCCAGCCCGGTCCACAAAATCGGTCCAGCCCGGCCCATGAACCGGACCAATCCAGCCTAAGTAATTATTCAACCAAATTGTGTATATTTTAATCAAATTGTATATATTTTAATCAAATTTCATATATTATAATTCAATCAAATTCAAAAATAATGAAATTATTCATTAATATTAATAATTGTATATATTTTAATTAATTTAAAGGTTTTATGTAACAATAATAAATGATTCTAATGATTAAATAATTCTGAAAAAAAAAAATTCTCATGCCGGCCCGCTAGCCCGGTAGGCCCACAAACCGCAAAAACCGTTGTTCAACCGTGAAAACCGGTAACAGACCGGTGTGGGCCAAGATTTTTCAGCTCGTGGACCAGCCCACCCAAACCGTGAATTTCACGTTCCGGTCCTGGGCCGTAAAATCTCAGCCCGACCCACTAGGGCCCGCGGACCAGCCCACCCAGCCAGCACCAGTTGCCATCTCTACCCTGGAGGTTTGGGTGGTGGTTCCCCATCCGAAGCTTAAGTCAGATATCAGGAGTTGTAAAGAAAAAGTAGATCTAGAGAGAGAAAGTGAGAGAGTATTTTTACAGAGTAACTTTGCACTGTTTGCATTGAATGATCTTTCTCCTGATTTCAGGGGTATTTATAGTGATTGCAAGATGACAGCTAACCTTAAAAATTACCGTAGAATAGTGGCCTCTGATTGGCTAAGCAATCAGATCCTGACACGTGGTAGGCCATGATAAGTAAGAGGTTATCAGCCACTCACTTGCAGCCACCTACAAGGGGCTGGGCTCTGACTATCTTTTGGGCCAGGAAAGTAAGCCTTTTTCCCCCAACTGAATAGAACCCAAGGTTTATATCTTTTTTCTTTATTTATTAGGTGAGGACACATGTACGGCTCTGATGAGCCCAAGTGTCTTTAAAGGAGCTGTAGATTTTTAGGCTACAACACATACGAATATCATCACTAATATCAATGAGACCAGTTCCATCATTCGGCTCCCCAACATTGCCATCACCTATACTTAGTATCCAATTTGAAAACTCTTTTATTTCTTCAAGATCAGAGGTTGAATATCCTGCTTGCAGTCTCATGTTGCGAGTAAGTTTAAGCACTTTACAAGAACCCCATAACAAAAGAGGAATTGATGGTCGCAAAAACAATATCCTGTCTGGTTCCCTTAGGTATGACGGGTAATATTTCCCTAAGATCACCAGCAAACACAACGACTTTTCCACCAAAAGGTCTATGCAAGTTAGCATTGTTAACTGTCCGCATAATGTCCTTCAAGATTCTGTCCAATGCCTTAAAACAGTACTTATGCATCATAGGTGCTTCATCCCAAATGATAAGCTTTGTTTTAATAAGTAGTGCAACTAAGTCTGTCCCCGGCCGAATGCCAGCACATGTGGAGTTCTCACTGACATTCAAAGGTATACTGAACCTTGAATGAGTCGTTCTACATCTTGGAAGGAGTAGTGATGCAATTCCACTTGAAGCAACTGGTAGTACGATTTCACCCATCTTCCTTATAGCAGCACATAATGTTCTCCACATATATGTTTTACCTGTTCCTCCGTGTCCGTAAACAAAGAAGACACCTCCTTCTGTACCTGAGATGGCATCCATGATTTCATGATAAATCTGTAGTTGCTCGTCGGTTAAACCAGAATATAACTTATCATGCTTAGAAGTTAATGTTGCTATATCATACGAAAGCTCATCAAGGATAATCTTATTTTGTCCTTCAAAAATGACCAGTTCATCTGGAAAAAGGCATTTCGTTGAATTTACGAAGGCTGCTACCATTGCTTTGAAATTTAGCTTCAATCTCGGCCAGCGCAAAAGCATGTATTTGTTCATCAGTAAGTTATAAAGCTACATATTGTGTTAACACAAATTATTAAAATAGCTTATATTACATGAATAATACAAAAATCTAAGTTTACAAACATAGTAAGTTTAAATTACCTGGATTTCTATGTATCCTACGTTGGTTGAAAAGGATGTCATCATACAATAGATGCCAAGTCTTCTGCCATATTTCCGCAGGCTTTGATAAGCTACCAGATAAGAGTAACATGGAGAAAAGATTTCTTACATAATGGTCTGATTCTCTGAAGCTTGCTTCTGTTATTGCATCAATGTACTTGTCATCATCAAGTAACCCCCTAGCATAGCAAAAGTCTTTGAATGTTGGATATACAACACCATCAACTGTCCTAATATCTTCGTAGCAGGTGGCACCTTTAACAAAGTTAAGCAATGTTCTAATATAATACTTTTCACCTCAACCTGGAGATACATGGAAGATCCTTCCTATTGCGAATCCTTTGCTTCTAGGCATCCACTCTTTCTTATCTTGTTTCCACACAAACTTAGTCAGAAACTCCACATAACTAAGTTTCTTAGCTTCAGCATATTTTATGTTACATTCCATCCATGATAAGAATTTGGTCTTGTCAATGTTGGGTCTTTCAAGTATTAAATCAAGATCAGTATGGTCATTGTATACAACATATTGCTCACCAGGAAGATGGAAACTCAATCTTTCCACAAGTGGGGTACGGTAGTAGATAATGAAACCGAATATCCTCCATATTGCTTCACATGCAGATATGCACCGGCAATCATAGTTGTAGGCGTGTTTTTATTTTGCCTACGCGGTGTGAGCGCGTACTAGATTTAACTACCCCACTGTTAAGGTTTTATTGAAAATTGTTTTGTATTGAAAGAAGTCGCCAACAATTCTTTTTAGGAAGAATCATAAACCTAATTGGATATGGGAAAATCGTAGGGACAAATTATCCAATGTAGATTTCCCCGTCCCGACTCCATAGATGGTCAAAATGAACCAAAGATTGAGTTCGGGAGTGAGGGTACGAATATAGTCATAATGAACCACATTTGTCCAAAGTTGGCCTCTACTAAATATCGATTCATTACAGATTTTATGACAAAGAATAATCAAATAATGTTTTAAACACCCTAAAAATAATTAGTCTAAGTTGGTTCAGGAAACACATAGAAAAACTAATTTTTAGTGACATGTTATTAGGCAGTAATATTACAAGGAACCTAATAGGTTGTCCAAATTAATCTGATTAAAGTTAGAACAGTTCTTTAGGTCTTGTTTAGCAATAATAACATGTGGGTGATAAAAGCAATAAAGCAGGGACAATCATATCATAGACATGGAATGATCAGGCAGTCATATAATATACAAAGGCAAGAATGATATGAAAAATAAAAGAAAGTATAGAAATAAGTTAGAATATACATTATAGCGATTACTACTTAAAGATCTACATCATGAAATAAATTGTTAGTAACTTCAAAGCAATAATATGGAATTTATTCAAGGATCCTCAGGATCATACCTATGCGGCTTAGATTGAAGAGCGCAACGATATTTAGGCAGAGCAATCGTGGAACCAAGAACGCAGTGATGAAGAATTGATTGAAAGTATTGAAAGTAGTTGAGTGTTTGAGTGTTTGAGTATTTGAAGTATGTTTCGGAGTATTCGAGAGAATTTTGTGTGCGTAAAATAATAATATGAAAAGTCGTCCGTAATTCGGAAAATTGCGGGTATTTATAGGAAAAAGAAAACTTGCGCTCCACGCAAGCCCTGCGCTAGGCCCAGGCCTACGTGGCAGGCGCAGTGCCACGCGTCAGGCGCACATTGGCGGGCCTGATGCAGCCAGCCCAATCAGGTTTAGGCACGTGTAAACGCGTTTTTGAAAAGATAGAAAATAAAGTTGCGTCTCACACAGGAATTGCGTCAGACGCAGGACTCTGTGTGAGTCACGAAATCTACGTGTCAGGCGCTCATTGGCTAGCCTGACGCGTTCTGGCCTATGTGCTGGACGCACGTGGCGCGCTGAGCGCAGCCCCCGCGTCCGGCGCATATTCTGGAATATTCGAGCATATTCGCTTGCGCGTCTTTCGAATATACCTTTTTTATCCCAAAAATTCCGGAGATGGAATTTTACGGATTACAAAAATCTTATTTTTGATAAAGATAATAAAAATATTTATGAAAAATATCTATTCAAACAATAAATATCTGATTGGGCTTTTAAAATGGACTTAAAACATTTTATGGGCTTAAAATACAATTAATCATCATGAACAATTAATTGGGCTTTAGAATATCATTTCAAAACACATTTTGGATTGGTTCTTTAAATTGCTCTTCCATTGGGTCGCGCCAACTAATGCCGCGGTATGTTTCATCATCGGATCCTTAAATGGGGAGACACGATTATGTGTCTACACAATCCCGCACTTTGACTGTGGTTCAGGAAACTAAAAGTCAAAGTATACGGTGTCGGGACGGAGAACAATTCTAATCGCTCTGCAGTTTAGAACTGATCTGTATACACCGGTCTCTGCAATACAAAGTTAGTATGCATGACAATAACCACAAGCAATCTGATTACCTGCAAAAGAAGATGTTAGCAGATAGGTGCAAATAATTCAGATAAGCACATAATGATGCAATAATGCAAACTTAGACTCTTTAAGGATGCATGAGACGCAATACAAGGATTAAGGTTATGCAAAGCTAAGGGATGACACGTCATGCACGGTCAGGGTTATGCAAGACTAGAATGTATGAAATGCAATGCAAGGTTAGGGTTTTGCAAAGCTGCAATGCAAGGTCAGGATTTTGCAAGGCTAGAAGATGGATAGCATGATAGAATGATAGACTGATTAGAAATGCATAGAATGATTTTCAAAAATCGTTTTTAGTAAATGATGGGGTTCGTAAATGAGGTCCGCGGATTACAACTCTTCGAGAGTTTGATTTGAATTGGAGGAACCACCACACGTAGGACGCCCCCACTTTGGGTGAGCTTGTCTTGAGTTTGTCATGTACTTGATTTGATATTGAAATGTAGTTGATCTGTCTTGAACGTTGAAAGTTGTCATTGGGGATTGTTTATTGGGAAGTTAATATAGGCAAAGTCAAATATCGCCAGAAACCATGGAATCATCGGAGAGTCCTTCAGGGACAAGGAGAGCTTGGATTGAAAGATAAAAATGTTCAAATTAGTGACTCAAATGATTGTAGGTGGGAAAAGGCTTTAACGAGGCTAGGTGTAGACTCGGGTCTATGTCGGGATCTAGAAAGAGATTATGCTCCTGAACTCTAGAAAATTAAATCATTAGACCATGACTAATTTCTTTTTATTGAAGCGGTCGGACCTCGAGATGAGGATTCCTACGTATCCTTGAGGAATCAGACCATTCGTAGTTCTGGATCTTATTTCTTTTTATTATTATTTTTTTTTGTATGTGCCCTAACTTTTGCCTAGGCCGCCCTTTTGGGTTTTCAACCTACCAGGCTTGGACATACCTTGAAGAAGGAGTTAAGGTTGATGAAAGGTTGAAAAGTTTAAGGCTTAGATGTTTTGATGAAGGTTTAACTGGCTTGAGGAATGAAGGGTCATGGATTTGGATTAAAGATTAAGGGTTTTGATGGATTGAAGGATTTGAATGAGGGGTAGAACTTGTGTGCAAGCCCCCTAGCTTGACATTTCATTTCTTGCCTTTGGTTCCTTCTTTTTGTCTTGTGCGTTTTCTTTTGCTGTTTTCATTTTTTCGCATTTTGAATTTTTTCATTTTTTTTGTTTTTGCTTGGCATTGATTTTTTTTTATGTAGTAAGGCTTGCACACAAGTTTGGTTTGGGGTATTGTAAGGCTTGAAGGATATTTCATGAAGCTTTGATTTTGAAGAGATTATTTGGCAAAGTATCAGGGAGATGATGGTTTAACGGATTTTTGTTTTTCCTTGGTCGTATGAGGATGGCTTATGAAAGGTAATGGAAGGGAGAGGGGAATAACTCCTGATCCAAAGTATGTCCTCTTTTTTATTTTTCTCTTTTTTATTTCAGATCTTTTTTATTATTATTAGTCAAGTTCATTAGGTGATTTGAGTTTCATCATTGAATTAGAAGCATAAATGAAATGATGGAAGGCCAATGAAAATAAAAATGAAAATAAAATTCTTTTATTAATCAAAAATAAATAGAACAAGGCTTATTGGAAATAAAAACCTAAATGACATAAACTCGACAAGAAGGGAAATGAAGGAGCTAGGGGAGGGACTCTCCGACTCAACCTAGAAAACTAGTGTTAAATGACTAAGCCCCGGCGTTATTCAGGTGCTGCCCAAGGGGTTGCTGCTATTGCTGACTTTTGCTGTAGGTGGAATTGGCAATCTACCATCTTCAATATCCTGCAGGTGATTCTTTAAGGTCCAGCACACATATGTTGGGTGTCCATTCCCTTGGTGGTACTTGCAATAGGCATTTGGATCCCACCTCTTGGATCTATTCTCGGGAGCATGGTCTGGAGTAGGTCCAATAGGCTGAAGTGCTCCCTTTGCATGAAGTCTAGTAAAGGCTTCTTCTAAGGACATGCCTAAAGGTGCGAATGTTCATTGAGGCTTTTGATAGCCTCACTTTTCAGCAGCTATGGCATTGACCTCATTGCTTTTGGAGCTAGAAGGGCCATTGTTACTCTTCTTGAAAGAGTTGTTGTTGTTGTTGGAACCCTTATTCTTGTTGGCCTGTACCTCTTCCTCACTCAGCAGGCCTACCTTATAGAGCTTCGTGAAAGATTCTATAGGTTGGAACTTGATATGATCCTCATACTTCGGTTGCAGGTTACGGATCACCAGTCAGACTTGATCCTCCTGAGATGGTCTATTAATCATTTGTGCAACTTTATCCCTCCATCTGTTAAGGAAGGTGACGAATCGTTGGAGTTTTGTTTAGTTAACTCTAACTCGCGAAGGCCAACGGGAAGCTGAGTACTGTAGATGTATTGTTTATGGAATTCTTCCCTGATGTAGTCCCAGTCATTCAGCTTGGCCTTATTCAGTGACCTGAACCACTTGGATGGATGTGCATCCAAGGTTAAAGGAAAGACATAAGCAAACAGGTCCTTGCTCATGCCCTTGAGAGCCATAGAGATGGAAAACGCTCTCAAGTGGTCATCTGGGTCTTCGACCCCCTTGATTTTTGGAAGTTCACCCAAGGTTACCTTTTTAGGGAGTTTCTCCCTTAGTTCAGTATCAATGATGTCATGGCCATGAGCCTGACTCTCGAGTGCAGGAATTGACTGGATCGGTGGTGGAGTGTCGCCTTGCTCGTCTTCCTCAGTGAGCTTATCCCTTAGTGCCTTGATCTCTTTATCTTGTTCCTCAAGACGAGAGTTCATCAGTGTGAGTTGAGCCATAATGGCACTAAGCTGTTCATTAGTATCCCCCATTTCGGATGATGATTCAGAAGAGTCGGAGGATTCGTCTGAGAAAGTGAGGATGTGCTTGACGAGTCTGGGAGTAGGTCGACCTTGTTACCTCGCTGTTGGACGTTCCCAAGTTATAATCTCACGATACGTCCTGAACAGAAATAGAATGGACCTCGTAAATTTTTAGAAATGACGCTTTCGAAATGAGAAATGGAGATGAGAAATGGGAAATGGAAGTGGAAATGAAAATGAAAATGGGAAATGAAAATGGAAAGTGATTTTGAAATGGGAATGGTTATAGGTTTTGGACTGGTATAGACTTGACCATGATGGAGACATGGGCCTAACTATATGCAAATGCAGACATGGACTAGACTAGATTGTGCAAGCAGACTGGACCCTACGATTGGGTTTAGGAGAGACAAGATTTTGAACTTACGGGTGAGCAAGCAGGCTAGACTTTAAGGAAGGTTTGACGATAACGGAGACTAGACTCTTAACTTAAGGCAAGCGGGCTAGGCACTTAGATTTTGAACTTACGGGTGAACAAGCAGGCTAGACAACTAGACTTCGGAACTTACATTAGACTAAGTGGGCTAGACTCAAAAATTGCCTATGGATTTATGGGATGCTAGACTTTGAACTTACGGGTGAGCTAGCAAGCTAGACAACTAGGAAGGCCAAACTCTTGACTTAAGGCAAGCAGGCTAGACAACTAGACTTTGAACTTACGGGTGAGCAAGCAAGCTAGACAATTAGACTTTGGAACTTACATTAAACTAAGCAGGCTTGACTCAAAAGTTGCCTATGGACTTCAGGAATGCTAGACCTTGAACTTACGGGTGAGCAAGCAGGCTAGGTTTTAAGGGATGAACTTTTATAGTCCTAAGACTGGATTTTTATAGTCCGAAGACTGAGTAGGGCCTACATGGAGATGCAAACTAAACCTAGGATATGAATTGGGCCTAAATGGACCTAAGATTTGGATTGGACTAGACTTAGACTTAGATTGGAACTGATTAGGGCTTGGACCGGACTTCACATAAAGATGCAGATGGGCCTATATTTTGAGATGAACTAGATTTATATGGGCCTAAGATCGACTCAATGCTAGAGAATGTATGGACTGAAATGCACATGGGCCTAAATGAATGCAAAATGGATTCTAATGCATATGGCCCTAGAATGAATGCAAATGAATTGGATTGGATTGGCGAAGGTATTTGGAATGGGCTTAGAATTTTCAAAATTCATTTTTGAAAGGAACCCCTTGTTTTATCTTTTGTTAGGAAAAGATGATGGATTGATTTGAAAAATATTTTTTTTTTAAATGTTGTGTATGATGGTGTTTAGTGAATGCTTTTGAAAACGAGTAGAATAGAAGAGGGGTGCATGATTGATTTAAAATAAACGTAAGTGTTCGAAGTTGATGAATATGGAAAGGTAAGATTGATAGGAAGATCAGTTGAACAAGAGGGAGAAAATGGGAAGAGGTAGACATGCACGACAACTCTAACTCTACAACGACCCTTTAGATGCATTTTTTTTAGGATAGACTTGACCTTGCATGAAAAGACTGATTTTTTTATGTTGAATTAGGTGGGACTCCTAAAATGACCAAATTACGCGAATGCAGACAGACACACATAGAATTGAACATAGGATTGGCAATTACGACGGCTAAATTGACGAAAAGTGCGCGATGCACAGACTGCGAATGCTGCGCGCGGTGCACATCAGTGCGTCTGGCGCAGGAGTGGTCCGCCAGGCGCAACTTAATGCGCTTGGCGCACTACTCCCCGACACGTTTTTCGGGGATTTAGGCGACGAATCGGCCGATTGATGAATTTTTGCTTGTTTTTAAACGCGATTTTTAGGAACGATGCATAAAAATGGCTAATTGACAGGATAATAACAGGCAATAATTGCAATCACAGGCAAATGTCATATAACATGGATGCAAAAGTTCCAACCTAAAGTCCAGTTCTATGTTTGAAAATATTGGTCAGGTTTAGGTTTAGTCTGAAAAGGGTCCATGACTAAAAGATTGATCCCACGCTTCGTACCCCTGCTTAAAGAGGTGGCCACGTGTAAGACGCACTCCAGTCTCAAGTCAGGAACAAGAGAACAATGCCATGGTTGGGTAGGTTTGCTTATGACTAAGATCCAACACTATTGCTCAGGAAGCTTTTTGGAAGGACAAAGCGCAAACCCCTGGGGGTGACCTCACACATAGAACATGTGCTAATGAGGCAAGGTAGATTGTCCTTATGGTGGCTGAACAATAGCCATGCATATGCAAAACTGTATATATTATTCTAAGGCATAAAAATAAGCATGAATCGTATTTTTCAAGTTTCGCCCACTCATTTAAATTTTTTTTTTTAAATCCTCCCCAGTTAAGTCGCCAAATTGTAAGCGTGTTTTTATTTCGCCTACGCGGTGCGAGCGCGTATTAGATTTGACTACCCCACTGTTAAGGTTTTATTGAAAATTGTTTTGTATTGAAAGAAGTCGCCAACAATTCTTTTTAAAAAGAATCATAAACCTAATTGGATATGGGAAAACCGTAGGGACAAATTATCCAATGTAGATTTCCCCGTCCTGACTCCATAGATGGTCAAAATGAACCAAAGATTGAGTTCGAGGGTGAGGGCACAAATATAGTCATAATGAGCCACATTCGCCCAAAGTTGGCCTCTACTAAATATTGATTCATTACAAATTTTATGCCAAAGAATAATTAAATAATGTTTTAAACACCCTGAAAATAATTAGTCTAAGTTGGTTCAGGAAACACATAAGAAAACTATTTTTTAGTGACATGTTATTAGGCAGTAATATTACAAGGAACCTAACAGGTTGTCCAAATTAATCTGATTAATGTTATAACAGTTCTGTAGGTCTTGTTTAGCAATAATAACATGTGGGTGATAAAAGCAATAAAGCAGGGACAATCATATCATAGACATGGAATGATCAGGCAGTCATATAATATACAAAGGCAAGAATGATATGAAAAATAAAAGAAAGTATAGAAATAAGTTAGAATATACATTATAGCGATTACTACTTAAAGATCTACATCATGAAATAAATTGTTAGTAACTTCAAAGCAATAATATGGAATTTATTCAAGGATCCTCAGGATTATACCTATGCGGCTTAGATTGAAGAGCGCAACGATATTTAGGCGGAGCAATCGTGGAACCAAGAACGCAGTGATGAAGAATTGATTGAAAGTATTGAAAGTAGTTGAGTGTTTGAGTATTTGAAGTATGTTTCGGAGTATTCGAGAGAATTTTGTGTGTGTAAAATAATAATATGAAAAGTCGTCCGTAATTCGAGAAATTGCCGGTATTTATAGGAAAAAGAAAACTTGCGCTCGCAAGCCCTATGCCAGGCGCAGGCCTACGTGGCAGGCGCAGTGCCACGCGTCCGGCGCACATTGGTGTGCCTGACGCAGCCAGCCCAATCAGGTTTAGGCACGTGTAAACGCGTTTTTGAAAAGATAGAAAATAAAGTTACGTTTCACACAGGAATTGCGCCAGACGCAGGACTCTGTGTGAGTCACGAAATCTACGTGTCAGGCGCTCATTGGCTCGCCTGACGCGTTTTGGCCTATGTGCTGGACGCACGTGGCACACTGAGCGCAACCCCCTTGTCCGGCGCATATTCTGGAATATTCGAGCATATTCGCTTGCGCGTCTTTCGAATATACCTTTTTATCCCTAAATTCAGGAGATGGAATTTTACGGATTAAAAAAAATCTTATTTTTGATAAAGATAGTAAAAATATTTATGAAAAATATCTATTAAAACAATAAATATTTGATTGAGCTTTTAAAATGGACTTAAAACATTTTATGGGCTTAAAATACAATTAATCATCATGAACAATTAATTGGGCTTTAGAATATCATTTCAAAACACATTTTGGATTGGTTCTTTAAATTGCTCTTCCATTGGGTCGCGCCAACTAATGCCGCGGTAAGTTTCATCATCGGATCTTTAAATGGGGAGAAACGATTATGTGTCTACAATAGTACATCTGGATCTCATCTATTTGTTGTGGCTTTCCTGCATTTTGGTTATTCTGATAAGCTGCGACAGTGACTCTATCATAACCCTTATTTATGTACTTAAACAGGTATTTAATTGATCTTGATTGGTTACACCATTCGACGTTGATATGAGCACGGTATTTACGAAGCAAATATGGGTTATGTGGAACAACAAAACGATTATCAAGCTGAACACCACCTTTCTCTACTTAACATCCTTCATCTCTTCGTCTATAAACTGGATATCCTTCGTCATCGACTTTTGTTTCTGCGACAAACCTTTTGGGGAAATTTTTAGAGCATACCTTATTCACCGTGCAAGGGGCATCAGTATTAGCGGCACCACATGGACCATGCATCATTAGCTCGCTTACAATATGATGCAACTCAGGATCGACGTTAGGATCTGACAACTCAGCTAAAATAATCCTATCAATGTCTGCAGGTTGAGGGTACTTATCTTCTTGATGCAAAAACAATAGTATATGAGCATGGGGTAGTCCACATCTTTGAAACTCTACTGTGTATACAACTGTGACAATAAAAGGGTAAATAAACATTAAACATTGTGTATTTATTCAATTTTTTTCTAATATATGTTTAAATTCAATGAAAACATACTTACCACCCCTTACTCGGCCAAAAATGTTATTCTCTTTCAAGTCTCTTACTAATTGATCAAGCTTCATCTTAAAAACCCTACAGATGATGTCAGGCCTATCCTCAGGCCTTAGTCCTCTTTTATTACAGAAGAGTGTAATCTCCGGCCATTTAGCATTGCATGTAAATGTTATGAATAGATCGGGATACCCATACCACATACAAATGGCCATCGCATCCTGATAGTTTTCTCTCATGTAGCTATGGCCCCCAGTGAATGAGGAAGGTATAACAATACGACTTCTAGTAGAAGACCCTTCTGTATCACCTCTTGCAGCTGCGCCTTGTATATTCTTAACATTATTTGTTGAAAACTGTCCTGATTCCTCCTAACAAATGATAACCTTTTAACCTCAGTCATGGTGTAGCCATCGACTGCCAATTGTTGAAACAACTTTCGAGAAAGAATTATCGTATGAGCTAGACCTGATCAAACACCGGGTTGGACCGGGTTCGGGCCGAGCCCAGCCACCAAAATTCTGCCTATGACAGCGGGCCAATTTGGTCTGCCCAAAGCCCGCCCCATGCGGGCCTAGCGGGCCATTTTCGGGCCAACGTGCCTTTGTTTTTTTGTTCCATTTTAATTAGTTTTGTCCACTATTTTGCTGAAAATTCAATAAAAATATAAAAAAACATCCAATACAAGTTATTTAGTTTGTCAAGCAATATCAATAAAGAGTGCAAAAAGAAGTCCCAGACTCCAAGACCAAGTTAAAGACTACTACATCTTTCGAACTCCAACCAAAGGAGATGAGAGCTAAACAAAAAAAAGTCCAAACATTCAAATGTCCAATACGAAAGCAAATAGTAGAGTACTTAGGTGTTACATCTCAAATTACAACAATTCCAACTCATTAGCCAACAATTTTACATTCTTCATCTACATCATCATCATCCTCACATTCTTCGTCTTGAGTTGAAAAGAGAGAGCGACCTTACAAAACAAGAGTAAAATATTAGTAAAGAAGACAATTTGGAGATTAAATATATATGTATGAATTATGAATAACCAAAATAAAATTTTTTATATACAAATTACTAAATTAGAAAAGAAAGCACTTACCTAAAGAGAAACCTTTTGCACGTAGCCAATCCTCATAACAAGTAAGAGACTCAATTGTCATTGATGTAAGAGACACCCTCCAAGGATTAATCAATTTCTTGCCCATACTAAAAGCGGACTCGGAGGGAACCGATGATATAGGAATTGCTAAAATATCACGAGCCAATGCCGCAAGTTGTGGATGTCGAGGTGCACCATTATTTTTCCACCAATCCAACAAGTTTCAAAGTGTGAGCAACATTCTTTTCTTCCAATAAAAGTCAAGTTGTGATTTATCTACAACGCTTCTTTGCTAATTACTCATCCAAGAACTATAATTTGCCAATTTATCACTACCACTACCACTAGTAAAATTAGTAGCATGGCTTGATGTGCCCTCACCAATCTCACCACTACCACCAACACCCCCACCATCCACACTTCTATACTCTTTAAGCAACTCACACAACATCGCTCTAACATTTGCCACTTTCTCTTTAGCATAAGATTCTCCATAAAGAGTAGAGTAGCAATACTCAACAAATCCAAGCTTATATCGAGGGTCCAAAACACAAGCACAAGACAACAACATATTATAATCCGACCAATACTTGTCAAATTTCTTTTGCATTTCTTTAGCCATTTCAACTAAGAAAAGATGTGGCTCATTTGCCATTTCAAGTAACATGCATTCAATCTCCCAAACACCCTTGAAATAAATATTTGCGGTGGGGGTCTTATAAGATGAGAATTCATTTGTGATATCGTAAAAAATCTTTAAGAAATCATGAACACATAAACTTTTTGCCACTCATCATCATCAAGAAGATAGATCTTTATTTCACGATATTTTTCTACCACAAGATTAATAGCGGCTCGAAAATAAAGGGCACGATCAAGCATCAAATAAGTTGAATTCCACCTTATACAACAATCACCACGAATTCTTTTCTTAGCATCCAAATGATAAGTTTGTTGAGCAATTTGGTAAAAAAATTTCTTTTTTGGAATTGAGTACCTAAAATGTTTACCAATTGCTCTAATCTTTTCCACAACACCATCAATAAGCTTAAGACTGGCTTGAACAATCAAGTTAATGATATGGCAACAACAACGAATTTGAAAGAATTCACCATTAAATAAAAGCTCCTTTCCATTCCTCACAAGTTGTCTCGTAATTTGGCTAGCCATTGTATTATTATAGGTTGCATTATCCAATGTAAATGAACCTACATTACCATCAATTTTCCATTTAGCCAAACAAAGAGAAATATCCTCCGCAATATTAATTCCATCAAATGGAGGAGTTAATGCACCAAACCTAATAATCCTCTTTTGCAATTTCCAATTAGTATCAATCCAATGAGCAGTTACACAAATATATTCATCTTGTGTACTATCATTTCTCCAATTATCAGAAGTAAAACAAATCCTACTTGATGCATTTTGCAAGTCAGATTCAACAACCTTTTTTTCCCTCATCATAGTACTTAAGTGCATCCCTCTTAATTGTATGCCTACTCAAGACTTTGTAGCTAGGACAAGCAACATAAAGCATGTTCTTAAAACCAGGTTCTTCAACTAATGAAAAAGAATGAGCTCCAGCAACAACAAACATACAAATGGCTCTCCTAAGGTGGTCATGATCAATTTTTGGATTTTTTAAGGCCATAGTTTGTCCTCTAGAAGTGCATTCAGAACAATCAAAAAGCTTTTAATTGAAGCATTACGTTTAGCTATGCACTTATTTAGATGACGTCTTAGATGAGAAGTTCCAGAACTAGATTTGGCAATTAAAATGCGCTTACAATGCTTACACTCCGCTTTTGTCAAGCTCTTGTCATCTTGTGTGATTTTGTTCATATCCTTCCATACACTTGTAGTGCGTCCCATCAAGCGGTAAATTACTCTCTTCTTCGTTTTCTTCATCCTCATCAATGATAGTGATATCCTCGTCATTTTAAAGTGGTCTTTTTTTACTCGGTGATGGTTTCGACATTACTCTGTGCAATTAGAACAAATCACAACTTTTAAGATATTAACACTTAAACAAATCAAGTTACGTAATGAAAAAACAGCAACCTTTACTAACAAAAAAACATAATAATTTTAGTTTTATAATTTACATAGAAGATAAGCATTATAAAAACTGAAAAAAAAAACAACATTATTAAAACTGGAAAAAACACTAGTTAATAATATTACTAGAAGAAAAGAAACAGTATTATTAAAACTGAAAAAAAACAGCATTATTCGTACTAAAAAAACAGCATAATTAAAACTGAAAACACTAGTTAATAATATTACTAGTCAGCAAGAAATTAAAAAAACAATAATACTATACTATTAATGAAAAAAAAACAACAATATTTTTCTACAAAAAATAAAAACAGCAGTATTCATATAATAAGCAAGAAATGAAGAAAGTAACATGATACAATTAAAAAAACGATAGGATGCAACAAATGAAGAAATTGAACAACCAATAAAAAAATGGAAAATTTGCCCGAAAAAGTCCCACCTTTTGGCCATCTGCCGAAAATAGTCCCAACTTTCTATTATTATATAATAAACCTAACTTTGGGTTTTTTTTTAAATTTCTGGACCCATCCCATTGGAAACCTGCTTAACAGGTAAAAAAGCTCAACTGCCTCCCTCTCTCTCCTCCCACCCCAGCCACCAACGCCTCTCAACCACCCTCCCTCTCTCTCCTCCCACCCCAGCCACCAACGCCTCTCAGCCACCCTCCCTCTCTCTCCTCCCACCCCAGCCACCCTTTCTCTATCTTACCATCAAACTCAACCCCCTCAAATATTCGAGTCTCTCTCTCTCTCCCTGACTTGAATCCATCACCACACAAACCAACCTCACGCAGCCACTCACTACCCCAGAACCTACACCACTCGCCCTAGAATCCCACACCACCACCACAATGTCCTACCCCTCCCACTCAAAACCCGCCCCCACAACCCCGATATCAACCAACCAATCAACCCAGTCACCGATCCCCAACACCACTATAACCAAAAAACAAACAATCAACCACCACCCGTTGACTGGGTCATCATTTATGCGCTTTCTCGTTGTGGTTGTGGTGGACTGGTGTTGGTAGGGGAGTTTTGAAGTGGATGATGATTCGAACGGCGGTGATGCGCCGACTGAATGGTGGTGGAATTTGATTGTGGATAAGTGAGAGTGGCTCGGGGCTTTGGAAGGGTGGTAGAGAGAGACATAAGATATGATTTAAGTAGGGGGCTTGTGGGTCGGGTTGAGGTAGTCTGTTTCGGTGGAAGAGGGAAGGGGATGGTGTGGCGGGGGATGGGTCCGAAAGAGGAAGAGGAAGGGGATGGTGTGGCAGGGGATGGGTTCGAAGAGGAAGAGGAAGGGAGACTGCTTGTGGCGGGGGTGGCGCGGTGGTGGTTTGGAGGGCGGGGAGGCTTTCGGTGGGTGGAGGGGTGCGTGGTAGTGGAAGGGGAGTGGTGCTGGTTGTGGAGTTAAGTGGAGGAGAGAGAAAGAGGTGGTTGTGGGGGTTGAGTATAGGGAGAAGAGAGAAGGAGCTTATTGAAAAAAAACGAAAAGAAAACAGCAAGGAAACCTGCTGTAGCAAGTTTCCATCCGGTAAAGGTCCAATAAAAGTGAAGACCCCCCAAAGTTTGGACCACTGTAAAATAAACAAAAGTTGGGACTATTTTCGGCAGATGGCCAAAAGGTGGGACTTTTTCGGGCAAATTTTCCTAAAAAAATTGGCAATACTCAACAAATCGAACAAACTTACAAACAGTAAAAAAAATCGAGCAATTAAATTGAAAAAAAAAAGCAAGAAACTGAGAAATTAAATATATATATATATATATATATATATATATATATATATATATATATATATATATATATATATATATAAACATGTTATAACTTATAACGAATTAAAATTTAACTTACCCGAATGAAGAATCAAGAGAAGAGAAGAAGATAATGGGATCAAGAAGGAAAAACGGCTGCTTGATGGAAGTATGGAACTATGGAAGCTAGGGTTTTTGGAGTGTTTCACACTTTTTTGAATTTTGGTAATTGTAATTTCTCTCTCCTCACTAACTGTCCAATGTCCATCACGCATTCACGCTGCACGCCCCTTTGGCTTTTCCTATTTCATAATTTTTTTTGTTTTTTATTTTAAATCCCTTTAAAGTTTAAGCCTTTTAGCAAATGGACAGCATCCAGCAGCATGACAGCACGCAAGCCCAAAACAAATTGCTGACTTATATGGCCGGGCAAAAAAGCGGGCCTGCATGCCTGCCCAGACCCGGCCCGAAATGCAGCCGGGACACAAAGCCCAGGCCCGAATCCCAGTTTCGGGCCATATTTTGCTTCCCAAGCCCGCTTAATTTTCGAGCCGGGTCGAGCTGGGCTCTATCTGATCAGCTCTAGTATCAGCCTCATCATCACGATCCTGAAATCGATATGCAAACCACACACGCATTGTAAGTCTTTCTCGTTTCTTTGTGGGCTCGGTGGAAGGTGTTTTGTATATGTGCATAACATCTGTTCGATATCCATCTTCTCCATATGGAAATAAGAGTGGATATTGCATGGGGAGGTACGATGGATGAAGTTCAGAAATAGATTTTAGTCTACATCCCTTTGTTTCAACAACTATGTCCCTTTTATCAGCACTATCAATATCCCCAACAATAAGAGCAGCAACTTCTGTTGTTGTTGGAAGATTTTAAGTTCTCCCATCCGAATCCCTTTGTCCAATCAGTCTCAAATAGAGATGGCAATGGGTCCTGGACCCGCGCCCCGACCCGCTAGGACCCGACCCATTTATAAGGGTCTGGGTCCAGAAATCTTAGACCCAACTGGTTCGGGTCGGGTCTGGGTCCCGGAGAGCATGGGTCGGGTCTGGGTCCGGGTCCACATATTCCAGACCCAGACCCGACCCGTAGACCCATTTATATATTAAAAAAAATACTCCCTCCGTCCCAAAAAGATTTGAGCACTTGTTGGGACACGTAGTTTAAGGTGATAAGTTGTGGTGTGATTATCAAATGTTATTTTATTTAAAAAGTAGATGTGATAGGAGTTGGTGTGGTAATTTTTATTAGAGGAGAGAGAAAGTTGGGTAACTTTTTATTGATAAAAGGTAAAGTGTGGGCCAAAGATGTGTAAAAGAAATAATATATTAATGGTGGGACCATGCTACGAATTGGAGTGTTCAAACTAATTTGGGACAAACATAAAAGGAAAGTGTTCAGACTATTCTGGGACAGAGGTAGTATATATACCTAAACTCTAAGGTTTTATGAGTTGTGATTTTGTGAACTCGTTAGTGTTGTAACTCCATCTAAGACTTATAACTTTGTAAGTTGTAACATTTTAAGATTTTATGAGTTAATTTTTAAAATTTTGTTTAGATAATGCTTTACCCATGTATGCATGATCTATATATATTAGTGCGAAATTTTTTAATTACATAGATTCAAAAATGTGATGAAAACTAAAAACTAAGAAGGACCGATTAAGGACCCAGTTAGGACCTATGGACCCGCTAGACCCAGCGGGTCTGGGTCTGAAAAATCTAGACCCATCGGGTCTGGGGCGGGTCTGGGTCTGTAAAAAATAAACGGGTCTGGGTGGACCCGACCCAGACTCGACCCATTGCCATCCCTAGTCTCAAATGCCATTTCTCACATGTAGGGATGGGCAAGGGTCGGATCTGGGTCGGATCCAGCCGGACGCCAGACCCAGACCCTAATTTTTTTTGCGGACCCGGACTCTAAGGTTCTGGAAAAATTGGATCCGGACCCAGACCCTTAAGGTCTGGAGGGTCTAGGGTCCGGGTCTGGAAGGTCTAGGGTCCGGGTCTGGGGTCCAGGCCTAATTTAATAGTTTGCTCACCCATTTGATCTACATTCACAAATCCTTCCTCATCCATACAAATATTAAACTGAAAAAGAATACCCTGATACAAAAATTAAACGCAGCAAATTAGGCGATGAAAGATGAAAAGAAGGAATCAGGCGTGTTGTATCATTAGATAAATCCAATGGCTGGTATTTCTCCTTCCCAGCAACACCAGACGATATCCACCGTTCGATCTCATCATCATGATCAACCTTCTTTTTCTTCTTGCCCTTCAGTATCGCATCATCTACCACATGTTTCTCTTTCTTCTTCCAGAAGAAGCTTCTCCGAAATAGCTTCTTCGAGAAGGTTCTAGAAAGTAACCGCTTACCTTCACCGGATGAATTCACCGGAGAATTGAAAGGAAGAAGTTTAACAGTGTTGCGGCATTGATGCTCTTCGAAGCGCAAACGAGTAGTTGCGGTTTCTAAGAAGCATTCGTTTCGACGGTGGTTTGACGTGGTTATTCGGCCATTTTCTCGCCTTTTCTTCGCCGGTGGTGGTGGTGAGTCTGGTGACTCTCTCTCACTTAGTCGGTTGCTGTAGTGAATGACTGCTAGGGTAGAAAATAGGTTTTCAAAGTGTATGTGTGTTTTAATTTAGGTTTTAGGAAATCAGTTTGTTTTAAAAAAAAAAGTTATAATTTATATATGAAATAATTTTAGGGTCTAAGGGTCGGGTCTAAAATATCAAGACCTGGACCCGGACCCTAAAAAATTTACTTGGACCCAGACCCGGACCCTTAAGGTATGAAACAGTTGGACCTAGACCCTTAAATTAGGGTCGGGTCCAGTAGGGGTCGGGTCGGGTCCTGGACCGATGCCCATCTCTACTCACATGTGTATGAAGTAAGACGGTCTCTAGCCATTCTAAAACCTTTCGCTAGAGGGTTATTCTCATCAAGCATATGTTGTAGTTCGGCTACTAAATTATCATCAAACTTGTTTGGATCTGAAGCACTGGTTTAAATTAAACAAAATGTATCAATTATAGAACATATAAATTGTGTTAATCAAATCGTATTACGGAAAGCAATGAGGTTAATAGAGACTTTACCAAGCAACATTTTTTCTATTCTTAACTTCCTCTTCAGTGTCATATTTATACACTTGAGAGAACTCAGGAGGCACTCCATCATTAGGCAAAAGACTGCCTATCAAGTGATGATTTTATCCACCAATCTTGTAATTGTATGGACCACGTCCTTGATCTGCTGAACACACAATTTTACCACCCATTGATGTAAAATAATACATCATATTGAATGGTCTTATGTTCTCCAAGAAATGGTTGCTTTTACTATGTTTCTTCTTCAGTAAATCCTCAATAAGTTGTGGCGGGCGCCTAAGTTTAGGAAGTATAACTTTTCCTTGCATACGACAAATTGAGAACTTTGGAGTGCCTAATGTGATGCGCTTATTAACTCGTTCTTCTTTCCACATTTTTGCTCCACAAAACTCACACACGCATGTTGGGTCTCCTATATCCCAGTATTGTTCTAGAAAAAAGGTTACATTAAACATTAAATTGGCATTATTGTGACATTATTCT
The DNA here is from genome assembly GCA_947646795.1 of Beta lomatogona. Taxonomy (NCBI): domain Eukaryota; kingdom Viridiplantae; phylum Streptophyta; class Magnoliopsida; order Caryophyllales; family Amaranthaceae; genus Beta; species Beta lomatogona. The sequence goes on along the minus strand of CANSNZ010000927.1, from coordinate 8,202,274 downwards.
TATCATCAACATATCAAATGGTTCTTAAGAAGTGTACAAGTTATGTTTTGTAATGGCTGTTCAGTACTGTCAATATCATTTTGGACCGTCGATTGTTGTTGAGAAGTATCATTTGATTCAGTATTCAGTTCCAAACGATCGGTTTCATCTACATATATCCAAAGATAGTTAAAAAAACAATAAGAGTTTAGAAAATACAATAATAACTGCATATAAGATTGAAATGACAACATAGCACAGTAATTAGTACACATACCAGGAACGATTTCCCTTGCAACAGATTGCAGCAACTTTTTGCTTCGAGTCGCATGTCTTTTTGATTGATAAGAACTGTTACCGGAAGAGAAGTTATCGTGCTTATGGTTTCGTTTGTTGTTCCTGCTGTATATATGTCAAGTATATATGTTATTCCAAAACAACTTTAGAGCAATAATGTCACTACTATGTTATAAAATTAGAACACATTTAATTTTCTGATTCAAGTACATTCATTGATTTTCTCTTGTGATAATAACTTTCTCTTCATTCTGGATAACTTTGATGCTGATTGACTATCTAAAAGTAATAACATTATTTGTTAACGAAAATATGTATGCATTAAGCGTCATAAAAGAGACATTTAATATTGTATATAGAATAAAACAAAATTTATAATTTCACATCAATAAAAATAAATTCAAAGAAAAGTATAATAAAAGTAGAACTTCATGTTACCATTTGAGATCGGAGGTAACCCAAGTGAATTTTGAACATTATTACTACCTAGCTGACTCTGAAAATCTGGTGATATTTTATTACGTTTACTTGAGAGTATAAGTATTCGTCTCTGTCTCGCACGCTTCTGTTCGAGTTTCTTTGATGTTGATTGACTCTCTAAAAATAATAAACGTGTTTGACGGGTCGTTGTATACTCGCCAAATATAACCTAAACTACCCAATATAGGGTAAGTATAGGGTCGAATCCACAAGGAAGTAGGGTTAAATCAAGAGTTACTTAGCTTACTACAATGAGCTAAATCAATTTTTGGGTTTTTTGAAAGTTTAACAATGATTCTAAAATCTAAATAAACTAAGAAAATTGCAAAGTAAATCAACAAGCAAGTAAAGGAGATAAAATAAGGGTAAAGAACTAGGGGATTCACCAACATTCAATCCAAGAATCCAATCATCAAAACCAAGGGGAAACAAATGGGGGATCACAAGGGGAAAATCACGCACATAAGAACTCTAATTACTCTCTCGAGCTAATTAGAGGAGCTTAATTAGTCACTCATGACCTATTCTCATGGCATGAGCAACCAATCTAGCCAAATCAAGCACAACATGATTAATCAAGCTTCCCTAAACTAGAAAATGTCAATTTTCATGGAGATCCTAGTCTAGCAACCAAGCTTAGTTTATTCCTAGATTCATCTCTCAATCCTTCACTAGGAATTCCAAATATGCAAGTTAAGTGGTGATCAATCACCCAACAAACCAAAACAAGCAAGTTTAATCAACAAGTTCAACCCCAAAAGTTAACCCCCTAACTTAGATTTAGGATTCAAATAGTAAATGAAGGTTACATCCCTTCCCCTAGTAAGAAACTACTCACACATTATGGAAATAAAACAAAACAAAGCTTGAAATAACTTCATCACCATAACCATGGAGGAAAAAGAGAAAAAAATGCAAATAATCAACTAATAAACAAGATTTAAACAAACAAAGCATGAAATAAACAAGAATAATGGAAGAAAAGAATAAAATAAACAAAGATTACCAACTTTAAGCTTTCATAAATGAAGAATGGAGATCCAAAAGCTTCAAACCTCCACTTTCTCTCTCCTAGGGTTTTGTTCTAAAGTTCGAATGCTAAAACAAGATTTAATCTCTCTCTAATCTCTAAACTTGCCTAAGCTAAAATAAGAGGATTCCCGCTTATATAGTCATAAGAAATAAAACAGAAAAATTACAAAACAGCCTCCGCATAAAAAGCACCAAAATTGCAAAACGTTTCCGGAAAAATAACCCCACCTGGGCGGGTGAGATGACCCGAGCACTCGGGTGGACTGACCCTGGCGGGTCAACTGATAAGGAATTTCTTGGCTTTACAAAAACAAACGACCCGAGCGGGTCTACTGAAAGGAGTGCTCTATGAAGGCTAGCTGGGCTGACCCGAGCGGGTCCACACACCGGGCCCTCGGGTCAACACCTTCTTCTCCTTCTTCTCCTCTTTCGATCCCCTTGGTGCTCCATTTCTTCAATGCTTTTCCTCGGGCTTGTGCATAGATCCTCCAAACGTGCTCCCTAATCCTGAAACAAAAACAAACACCCAAAGAAAGAGCGCAAAGGAGGAAAATGCACAAAAAGAAAGAAAAGGAAGAAATTTAGCCTAACTATCCTAAAAACTATAACAAAAACTATTAAAAACTAATCATAAATCAAACATATAAACCGATCATCAGTGTCCAGTTAACAAAAACATGTATGTATTTAGCGTCATATAAAATACATTTAATATTGTATATATAATGAAACAAAAGTTATATTTTCACATCAATTAAAAGAAATTGGAAGAAAAATTATCATAAAAGTATAACTTCATGTTACCAATTGAGATTGGATGTATGTAGTTATTGATTGAGTTATGAACGACAGCTTTTCCATAGTTCGAATGAAAACCTGAACAAAATAGACGTACTTATTACTTATAACATATTGTCACTATACATTGTTAATATGAATATAAAATATGAAGTAACATTATATTCAATAAATTACCATAAGAATGACAAAGAGTGGATAACGCAAGTGAGTTTTCAACATTATAATTGGCTTGCTGACTCTGAAAATCTGGTGATGTTGTATTACGTTTGCTTGAGAGTATAAGCATTCGTTTCTGTCTTGCACGCTTCTGTTCGAGTTTCTTCATCTCCAAGTAATTGAATGATTCTGCATTTACTTTAAAAATATCAAGATATACTTTTTTGTAATGATTATGTATTTAAAGATATATATAAGCATATATAGAAAATCAAAGTATTTTTTTAAATGATTACGTATAATTGAATATAAAAATTCAAACTATTATATTAAATACTATTATTTCAAAATTATGCTAATATAAGAAATTACAATTAATAGACAAATGAATCAAAATGCGATTTGGTTATTACCCTCTATACTATTACATATATTTCAATAATTAAGGAAATGATGTAATTTACTTTACCAAAAAAAAGTTAATTCCATATACATTAGTTCTTAAAATTTAAAGAATTTAAAGAAAAATTGAAATGCATGCATAAGTATTGTAATATTTTTACAAAACAATAAATGATTATATCGTAATTCAATCCATGTAAGTATCTTAAGTTGGCCCATATTAAGCTCATTATTAACTCCTTAGCCTCTTTACAAACTAATTATACCTAACCATGTCAACCCAATTACTTATTATTTTTTTCATTTCATTAAGCCTATTAGCTAACAGATATATAAACTTAATTATAAAGGCCCTATATTTTATCAACTACTTACAAATGGCCAAATAATTACAAAGGCCCAATAAGAGGATGAAAGAAAGAGACTCTCACTAACTCTCTCTCTTTGGCTGATTTGGACCTTTAACCCTCACTAACCCTTCTCAAAATTCATTAACTTCTCTAACTCTCCACTAACCCTTCCTCCCTCTAACTCACTCTATCTCTTCGTCTCTCTCTCTTTCTCCCTCACTGAAATTCTTCATCTCTATATCTCTTCGTCTCTCTCTAAAATTCTTCATCTCACTAAAATTCTTCATTCCTATTTTCACAACAAAAAAAAATCACAATCTACAACTTTTCATTTATATTATTCGACATATATCAAAGAGGAAACAACAAACAAACATTAAAATTTTCAAATTTATTATTCGAGATTTACATAAAAGGAGAATATTGAAGGACTAATTTTGGGAAGAATTATATGAATTAGCTTTCAAGGAGAATAGATTGAGGGTTTTTTCAACAATTCGAGAAGAAATGAAGGTTTTTGGCTCGAAAACTACAAATCAAGATTTATCATCCATAGAACCTTGCATGCAGGTATTTTTACGTTTTTTCAAAATTTTCAATTGTATAAAACGTAAATTAATAGAAGGTTAATATAATTACATTTTCTATATACTGAAATTATATTTGATTGTTGTAGATCTAGTGAATTTAACATCTTTGCTTAATTTTCTTCTAACAAAATCGTCTGTGGGAATAAAGTTTGCATTTTTTTTCGCAAAAAATAATTTATTGCTTTTGTGTGGCTAAATCTGATACATGCAATGGTAATATATATAATGTTGAATTATTTGTCTATTTTTTTGCATCGTTTATAATTGCATGCAAAATTTGAATTGTATAAAAAATTGATTTTTTTTTCCAATTTTTTCGTAGTTCGAAATTACATGCAATATCTGTAATTATGTCGTAATTTTAAATGTTGTTTTTTTATTAACATGATTATTTAATTGTTAGAAATTAGCTGTTGTTTTTATTTATCCCTTATTTTCTATAAACGAATTTGTCCTCTGTATTAAATTAATCTAAAATTCGATGATAAAAATAGTTTATTTCGTTTGTAAAAAGGTGTAGTCCAGAATTGTATCAAAAATATGTAAAAAAAATATATATGGATAATCAAGATATATGTTGTTTTTTTTATTTTTCAAAGTAAAATCTGGTGCGTGAAATGGTTAAAATGAAAAATTCGATTTTTATTTCCTATTTTTTTCGTCGTTCAAATTTACATGAAACATTTGTAATTATGTTGTTATTATGAATGTTGTTTAATTTTGTTAACATAATTTTTTTTGTAGAAATATGATGTTGTATATTTATCGCTTATTCTCTAAAAAAAATTCGTCCTCTAAATTCAATTAATGTAAAATTCGAATTTACGCAATAGTTTTATTTGGTCAGTATAAATCTGGTACATAGGGTTGTAATCACATTTGTAACTTTTTAATTAAATTAAACTATTCTAATTTGAATGCCCTCAACAATTTGTATACAAAATGTATTCATAGTAATTGTAAATTATGAAAAAGCTTGTCAAGTTCATAAAACACATTTACATATGTCGAAAAAATGTTAAATAAATTTAAAATGGTCAGGAATAGTTTATGATATTTATTAATATTTTGTAAAGAAAAATGTTTTCATTGTAAGAGTAAATTAGAAGAATATCGTGAATCTCTTGTGAATTCCAAGAAAAAGTTAATAATTATCATGCTAAGGTCAATAGTTCTAAATAGTTGGATTGGGAATGTAAATTTTCAAAGTATGAATATATATGGATACTATACATTGTACTTTTCAAGATATTAATTAATATTCAAACCTTTGCAAGTCATCCGTTTTAAATTGTAAAAATTTTGTACAAAATATATGGTTTGATTAAATTTGATTAAATTTTGAATTATCTCATAAAAAAGTAATTCTTTGGTCTGGCTAAATATGATACATATAATTTTAATGGTGTTTTGTTAGTTTGTAATAAAAATAAACTATTTCATATGAAGTAAAAAATAAAAGATGTGTACAAATTTATTGATAATTTGTACTTCATAATTTTCATATGAAGTACAAATTTGTTTGGGGACTCAAATTTAAGATAGCATTTACTTATTGAACGGAAAATGAACTTTCGCTAATGCAATCCAGGGCCATGTTTTAAGTGTTATAAATATTATTAATAAAGTGAAGTTAAGCAAATAAATATAGCAATACATTGCTTATTGTTATACTCTTTAACTCATATATGTCTGATTTATTATTTGTTTTTTGAAATCTATATGATATACTTTTATTTATTAAGCTTAATAACCATTGTTCTCTAACTTTTTAAAGCCTATCTTACTCTACATGGGGGAATAGTAGCAGTAGTCAAAGAAGTCCTTTTAAGTTACTTTGCTAATGGTGTATTTGAGATTCCTATTCATATGGCATACCATGTACATTAAAATTATGTATTTCTCATAAAGTAGTACGAAAAATCTACATAGATAATGAGTTATTTTTACTATACATATAATCATATATATGATTCAAAGGGGTTTAGTTAAAAAAAAAAGTAACATCCACATATAACCAACATTTATGATACATCACATAGATAAATGTCGTGTTATAGTAACTCATTACACTAAGTTATGGAGTAGTAGATAAAAGCAACAAAGTGTTATAGTAGATAAGAGCAACTAAATGTTATAGTATATAAGAAACTAATTACACTAAGTTATAGATAAGAGTAACCTAAGTGTTATACTATATTTATAGAAATTCTTGCATATATTCTCAAGAAATGTGTAATTGGGGGCTCTGATACCAACTGATATGAATGCGGAAGCTTAATGTACGAATTTGTTTTTGGTGTTTTATAATTATGAACGAAAATAAAAACTTGATATGATTCCGTGAATGGAACATAGCTTAGCTTCGAATAACCTTCACTCAGTTAATCTCCACTAAGGGTTCTAACTCTAATTCAATGGCTTCACTCACCAAAGGTTCAAGTTAGGAAGGGTTTTAGATGATTTGATTTAGCTTCACTCACTAAACAATTCACCTAAGCTTAATCTAAACTTCACTCGTTTAAATCAAGGATCTTGTGGTTAGGTTCACTCCCTAAAAACAATTAAGTCTTGGAAAATCCGTCCAATACTCACAAAGACAATATGTCCGAAATTTCAATAATCAATTCTTTACTTTTTATTATGGACTAGGCGCCTATTTATAATAAGGGCAGCAAGAAACCCTTACCCTCCAAGGCATTACACTACACGCCAACTAGCAATTAAGGAAAGTTTCTCCTAAACTTAAGCCTAGAATCTAGCACAAAAATAAGGAACTAGTGACAACCCATCCCTTCCTTTCCTTATTACAACTCATGACAACCCATCTACTTGGAGCCTAAGCAAATGAATTACAAGCTGATTTTCGGAACTTTATTAATTAAGCTACTTTGGCCCTGTTCTTTTGAACTTATTTTGGCTGAACTGAACTGAACTTATTTTATTTTTGCTGAACTGAACTTATTTTTGCTGAACTGAACTTATTTTTGCTTTTTGCTGAACTGAACTTATTTTTGCTAAATAATAATAATAAATAATAAATACTTCCTCCGTTTCTTTATACTTGCAACCAAGAGGTTTACACGGTATTTAAGAAACAAGAGAGAGAGTATTGAAAATGACATTTGGCCCATTTAATCAACAAATCTAATCTATCAAATACAATAATTAACAAAACTAATTATCCCCTCCCATCAACCTTTCCTCTTCCTTGTAATACTACCATCACCACCTCCCAGCCGTACCACCACCAACAATGCACAGCCACATCACCACCACCGCCACTTCGTCACGACCAGCACCGTCACATGCCATTCCAGCGTCACCACCATCACGAGCCAACAGCAGCACCATCGTCACGAGATCACTAGCCGCACCACCGTCACGAGATCACTAGTCGCACCACCACCCCAACCCAGACAGTCGAAAATTTTCTCTTTCTTCACAACACCACCACTATCATAAGTCACAACCTCTATTTTCGCAATCTAGGACCGTGAAATGACCGGATTCGACCATTCACGTTCCAGATCTGGAAATTTCATGGTCCATTTTCGCCATGACAGCCGTCGTAGAAGAGTGTAAAGAAAGGGCCATTAAAATGAAGGAAAGAGAGTGGAGAAGATGAAGGAACTCGTCGGAAAATAGGGGGCTGGAAAAATGGCGGAGGAAGTTACCGGAAAAGTAGGGGTGGTGGTGGTGGGGGGTTGTGCGTGAGTGGTGGTGATGGTGGGGGTTCAGGTTGGGGTTGGGAGTTGGTAGGGGTTTAGAGGGGGGGGTTAGGAGAGTGAGTGAAAACTGATGTGGGGATGGGATTAGGGATGATTATATGTTAGAATTAATTAACTAAGTAAGGGTAATGTGGCATCAAAAGTATATAATAGTTTCCATTTTAGACTTGGTTGCAAGTATTGTGACATTTCCCTAAAAGGAAACTGATGCAAGTAAAAAGAAACAGAGGAAATAATAAATAATAAATAATAAATAATAAATAATAAATAATAAATAATAAATAATAAATAATAAATAATAAATAATAAATAATAAATAATAAATAATAAATAATAAATAATAAATAATAAATAATAAATAATAAATAATAAATAATAAATAATAAATAGTAAATAATAAATAATAAATGATAAATAATAAATAAATAATAATAATAACAAAAATTAATAATAAATAATTATATTAAACAAAAATAATAATAATAAATAATTATATTAAATAATAATAAATAATAATTAAAAATAAATAATAACAATAATAATAGATAATAATAAATAATAATAATAATAATAATAATAACAAATAATAAAAATAAATAATAATAACAAATAATAAGAATATATAATAAATAATAATAATAAATAATAAATAATAATAATTAATTATAATAAATAATAATTAAAAATAAATAATAATAATAATAATAAATAATAAATAAGAAATAATAAAAAATAAAAATTAAAAATTAAATAATAAACAATAATAATAAATAATAATAATAACAAATAATAATAATAAATAATAAATAATATTAAATAATAATAATAATAATAAATAATAAATAATAAATAATAATAATAACCACAATAATAATAATAATAAATAATTATAATAAATAATAAATAATAAATAATATATAATAAATAATAAATAATATTAATAATAATAATAATAATATTAATAAATAATAGTTACTAAATAATAAATAGTAAATAATAAATAATATATAATATATAATAAATAGTAACAATAATAATAATAAATAATAGTTACTAAATAATAAATAATAAAAATTAAAATATACAAATATACAAAAAAAATTAAAAAATTAAAAAAATTTAAAAAAAATAAAAAAAAATACAAATTCATCGTTATTATAATTACAATATTAATAATAATAACAATATTAATAGTAATATTGAAAACAAAGATAATAATTACAACATTAATAGTAATACTGAACTTATTTTTGCTGAACTGAACTTATTTTTGCTGAACTGAACTTATTTTTGCTGAACTGAACATATTAACTGAACTGAACTTATTTTTACTTATTTTTGCTGAACTGAACTTATTTTTGCTGAACTGAACTTATTTTTACCTATTTTTGCTAAAAATAAGTCCAAAAGAACAAGGCCTTTAGCTAACTAACTATATTAACTAACGATAACAATAAACCATATTTTGGGTTACATGAAAAACCTCTACTTTAAGAGTAAAGTAAAACCATGCAACAATCCTAAGAAAGCAAATTCAACCTAGCTTGATCTCGTATCATTCTCCCTCTCTTGAAAAAACTTGTCTCAAGTTTTGATGTAACCAAGCAATCATCCACGCACGATAACCATGAACCGTAAGAACAAGTACACTGATGAGAAATAGAAGTGGAATCCATGAGGTTTGTGGATGTGTATGACAAATAATGACATCATGACAACAAAAATTAGTAGAGGATGCTTCATGATGTAGTACCCCACGCTGCTTTGTAGCTTTCTTCGCACATGGAATATCAAAGATCGGAACTTTGATGGTTGTACAAGCCAAAGAGTCAAGCTTTAAATCATCTTGAATGTCAAAGGATGGATCTTTGTTATTTGCACAATCCAAAGATTCAGTTTTGAATTCATCTTCAACATGAGAAACTTCAAAGATCAAATCTTTATCCTTAGAACAAGAAAAAGTTTTAATCTTTTCTTCATCTTCAACATGAGAAGGTGGTGTAGCACTTGCTTCCAATGTATGGCATATATATTCGACAGGTTTAACAATTTCCGCAAAAAGATCATGTAAAGTATGCCCTAATCCCTCACGAAGTGCTTTTACAATTTTAGAACGACCTAGAGGTTTTATGTATAACCTCTCACGAATCTCATCATATGGTAAATCAAATATATCCATACGAACCAAATAACAACAACCAACTGCAATCTTTCCAGTCAACTGCCCAGAAATTTCACAAAAGGTTCGAGATTAAAAACCTAAGTAAATTACCTCGAAATTTCATGAAATTTTAACACAAGATAGCCCTATGTGTCTGGAACACTCGACCAAAATTTCATAAACAAATCCCAAGCCAATAATTTGCAGTTTAAATTCTCCAAGAACTCTTCCAAATTTACCCGATTTTAGACCAGTTCGAAAGATTAGTCTTGAATATATAGAAAATCAACTTCAAATCTTACAAAATTTTAGGAATATAAAGTAGAAAAATAGTTGTCCAGTATAGGCTCAATAATCACCAAAAAATTCGATCGGAGGTGGGAGAACGAGTCGTTCAAAGTTACCTCAAAAAATCTGTCTGTTGCGGGTGATTTTCTTCTTCTTCTTTCTTCTTCTCCAATAACATCTAAGCACCAAAGGGACTTAGATTCCTTTGCTCTGATACCAACTGATATGAATGCAGAAGCTTAATGTATGAATTTGTTTTTGGTGTTTTATAATTATGAACGAAAATAAAAACTTGATATGATTCCATGAACGGAACCTAGCTTAGCTTTGAATAACCTTCACTCAGTTAATCTCCACTAAGGGTTCTAACTCTAATTCAATAGCTTCACTCACCAAAGGTTCAAGTTAGGAAGGGTTTTAGATGATTTGATTTAGCTTCACTCACTAAACAATTCACCTAAGCTTAATCTAAACTTCACTCGTTTAAATCAAGGATCTTGTGTTTAGGTTCACTCCCTAAAAACAATTAAGTCTTGGAAAATTCGTCCAATACTCACAAAGACAATATGTCCGAAATTTCAATAATCAATTCTTTACTTTTTATTATGGACTAGGCGCCTATTTATAATAAGGGCAGCAAGAAACCGTTGCCCTCCAAGGCATTACACCACATGCCAACTAGCAAATATTTTAAGGAAAGTTTCTCCTAAACTTAAGCCTAGAATCTAGCACAAAAATAAGGAAACTAGTGATTTAGGAAAGCTTTGCAAAAACTTTCCATAAACCTTACGGCTTACAATTCCACAAGGCACTCCCCTTTCCCTTCCTTTCCTTATTACAACTCATGACAACCCATCTATTGGAGCCTAAGCAAATGAATTACAAGCTGATTTTCGGAACTTTATTGATTAAGCTACTTTAGCTAACTAACTTAACTAACAATAACAATAAAACATATTTTGGGTTACATGAAAAACCTCTACTTTAAGCGTAAAGTAAAACCATGAAAAAATCCTAAGAAAGCAAATTCAACCTAGCTTGATCTCGTATCATTAAAGTGAGACCGAAGGTATGGCTGGAGGAGTGCGAGAGAAAGGATAGAGGTCCCCCACGCTATTGCATCTCGTAAGAAGTGTCCCCGTGTTGAGATCCTTAACAGAAAAACCAAAAGGGTCAAACTCAATAGAGACATGATTATCAGTAGCAAACTTACGAACAGAAATGAGATTGGTGATGATGTGAGGGGCATATAAGACATTTTGTAGTGTGAAGGGAGGATGGGGTGGGGGTATGGAAGCAGTGCCTGTACCCTTAATCGGAATGCGTGTGCCATTACCAACTAATATAAAAGGACAATTACTCGAAATAGAGGAATTGGAGAGATTACCCGGATTACTAGTGAGGTGAGAAGATGCTCCTGTGTCCATGTACCATTGATCATTGGGTTGTTGAAGTGTCATAGTGTTGAAAGCTGACCCGACTTCAGTGAGAGACATAGGAGGCCCATGGTCATATTGCTGCACAGAATAAGCATGTTGAGGAGAAGTAGGCCCACGTGGAGAAGGCCCAAGGATGTTGTTGGGCGGGCGAGTGAAGGAAGGTTGTGATGGGTAGGGGCAGGGGGCCGTGGCCCACGTGGGTGCAGGGTACCAGGCAGGTGGGCGAGCCCACTGTGAGGAGCTGGGCCATTGGGCAGGAGGTAATTGGGCCCAGTTTTGAGAATTGGGCTGTTGGGTGTTATGATTTTGGGACGAGGATGAATTGTGATTGCCATGGGAATTATTGTTCCTGCCTCCCGACCTCGCCCCTTACCACCTCGCCAGTCATTGCGGCCACGACCACCAGACCGGCCACCAAGCTGATTCTGACCACCACTCAATGGAGGCGCCGGTGCTGGCCTCCCACTGTTGTCGGAGCTTGTGCGACCAAAGCAGTTTCGGTGTTGCTTAGCACGACGAGTCTCTTCTAGCAGTAATTGAGACCGGGCATGATTAAAGCTAGGCAAAGGATTAGATTGTTGGATGAGCGTAGCAAGGGTGTCATATTCGCCCTTGGGTAAACCAGAAATCATCTGCAGCACCATCTTTTTATCAAAAATAGAATTATCAACATTAGCAAGTTGATCAGCAAGTAACTTGAGTTGTTTACAGTAGTCCGTAGCATTGTTAAAATTCTCAAGACGAGTTTCGGAGAACTGTTCCTCCAAATATACAGCACGGGTATGTTTGTTATCATAAAATATTTCTTCTAACCTAGTCCATAATTCGTTTACGGTGGCTCTCGGTTTCATGATCGTGTGGGCAAGATCCTTGGAGATAGTGCCATATATCCATTGTTTAACAATGGCGTCCAACCGAGACCAAGTAAAGGCATCCACGTCGGAGGGACGAGTGACGGTGGAATCAATATGATCATGCACGTTGTAGGCGCAAACATGGATCTTAAAGTATTCAACCCAAGCCGCATAGTGGCTTTCTTCTTGATCAAGAATCATAGGAATAGAGTTCTTGATGTTTGTAACTGCAAACACAAGGTGAAAGGTGGAAGAGGGTGGGGTGGGTTCGGCTTTCGGGGTTTCAAAATTTTCACCCATGGTGAGGAGGGAAGGAAAGCAGTAGGCAGGGATGAAGAGGTTGAGGGCCGGAAAAGAAATAGGGTTAGAAGAGAGAGGAGGCTCTTGATACCATGTAGAAATGTGGAAGTTAGAAATTCTTGCATATATTTGTATATATTTGATACCATGTCAATCGTTAAGCCCCCAATTAACAAGGTCTGGAAGCCTCCGGAGGAAAGTGTGTATAAAGTAAATACGGATGCGGCATTTTGCAAGGAGGTCAGAGTGGGGCTCGGTGGTGTCGTGCGTGACTGCACAGGGGAGGTGGTAGCTGCAACGTGTGTGTGTGTTCCGGGAGTTGTGGAAGTAGTTGTGGCGGAAGCATTAGCAGTGAGGCATGGTTTGAAAATAGCTATGGAGGCGGGGTTAAAAAATCTAGTGCTGGAAATGGACAACCTTTCTGTTTACTCAAAACTCAAGAAAGCAAGTGGGAGCATACTATCCTTGGGAGTATATAACATGATATTCATGTCTTAGCTAGCCATTGTAGTAGTGTTTCTTTTTCTTTTGTAAAGAGGGAATGGGGTGGCTCATGTTTTAGCCAAATAGAGTTGTAATTTTGATGGTCTGCGTGTTTGGCTGGAGGAGTATCCTCCTGAGGCCCATGCTGCTGTAATGGCTGACTTATCTGCTAGCTTTGATTAATAATATTGGCCCTATGTTCTTGTCAAAAAAAAAAAGATAAGAGTAACCAAGTGTTATACTTCCTCCGTTTCTTTTTAATCTACACACTTACCTTTTTGGTTTGTTTCTTTTTAATCTACACACTGTTGCTTTTTCTATTTTTGGTAACATGTAACATCTACCTTCTCCTATTTTTCCACCCATGTCATCCACTTTTTAATATTTTAACCCACTTTTTACTTTCTCTCTCTCACTTTTTAGTTTCTCTCTCCACCTTTTCAGTTTCACTCTCATACTTTTGTACTTCCTCCTTGGTTCTCCCCCAAAGTGAAGTGAGTAAATCAAAAAGAAACGGAGGGAGTAGTAGATAAGAAACTCAATTCTTGCATATATTTGTACAATTTATTTGCTATATTCATAGTAACTTATATTGTCGTATTTGTTTTTGTTTCTCACATCAAATGCAATGCACGGAATATGAAAATTATTCAATTACAAAGTCATTTGAAAAGTTTCTAGTCCAGGTTAATAAACTTTCATACTATCATATAAAAATTATATTTACAGCTAAAAAAATAAGATATATATTTATATACTTCTACATATGGAAATCTTATATATAGAAATTCTATACTATCATATATGTTTGTTATATTTGGTAGGATAAGTGTTAGTAATTGTTATCTAATATATCCAGCTAATACAATACATTACCTAAGAGGATAAACATGTTTCATCTATTATAACTCATTCTAATTCTTGTTTTTATGAAAGTAAAAGTATATCATATACCATTATTTCTTGAGGAGAGTTGTTTCTTTTTTTGTCCAAAATGTATTTTCTCTTTTGCCTAGTTGTTTTTGATGCTTCATGGTCGCTTGTAATACTTGACTTTTGTGTATCAAATGTTGTTGTTGACCTTGATATAACTTCAATAATTTATATAAAAAAAAAAAGAGTGAGAATAATTATATAGGACAACACTTTTATATGTATAAATTATTTAACAATGTTGTAATAGTTTAGTACATTGATTTATATTTGAAATATGGAAAATAAATTACCATTAGATATGTCTCCCAAAGGTGATCGGTGCTCATTAAGGTTACCAGTAGACCCAATTGATAAAGTAGATTCTTTAGATGAATATGTCATTCCTGCAACAAACATTGTAGTAATAAATAATAAGTGACATCATATACATATCATGTACATATCATAATTTTTCGATCTTTACACATTAATGCATAAAATAACGTATACAAAAACTATATATTGAACTATGTAAAGCAAAAAAAAAAACAATTGATAAACTATTCATATGAAGATGTTAGTATAGTTATAACAAAATTGTGAACTTGTATTTATAACTTTTAAGTATATCATTATCTTGCATTCAAACAACTCATAACATATACATGTAGATTTAAAAAGACATGTAACCAATAACATTGAAAATACTAACTTTGGTCATTTAATTTTCTTATGACATATTCAATTGCAATTCGTGTTATATATTACAAATACCACAACATCAAGTTAATAAACCATGTGAAGGCATAAGGTAAGCATCAAAGAACCTCTTTTTCTATTGCATTATTTATATAAAATCATAAATTATTCAATCCATTTTACACATGCGAAATATTAATAATTATGCTTCATTTTATAACATTTTAATGTGAATATTTGATATTCCACATAATATTTTAATGTCAAATGTAATAATTAGTAATTATAATCATTTGTAATTTATTGTAATTTTGATATGTAATAATTATAAGCCTTGTATTTATTAACATTAGGTGGAATAACAAATATTAACATAAAAAATGTTATAAACTTTCATACTTGTAGGATTACTTACCCATATGCTCTTGATTTCTTCTTGAATTATTTCCACGCATACTTGTTCTTGGTTTGATATTTGATGCTTGTTTTGTTCGTTGATCTTGATTGCTCATATTGAATGCCTTGAATTACTTATGAAATATAGAATAGAATTAGTATTGTTATTGTGTAAGAAATAAACTAAGGAATGGCTAAAATGAATGAGTATAAAGGTGTAGTATTATAATATATGCTTAAGGACAACTAAGTGACATAAAAAGAATCCGTAGTAAAAAAAAGAATCGGTACTAAACAATGAAATTCGACATATTTAGATTATGAAATTGTAGCAAAAATTTGGCTATAATTTAGGTGTCTATACATATTATATTCTTTTAGGGTATTTTATAATTTTGGAATTGTATATATTAGGGTGAAATCCGATTTTCATTACTTATGGAAACATCATCTTCTATGTACTCAACCTTCCTCCTATAAAACAATAAATATGATATGGAATCTAGAAAAAATGGAAATATTGTTAATATACCATTAAGGAATAATAAGTAGAAAGGGAATCTTTTATGTCTATCAATTCAAATATCATAGTTATTTATGGCTATCAATTAGGGCTGGCAATCAGGTCGGGTTAGGTCAATTTCAGGTTGACCTGATTTATATTTCAGGTCACTTACCCCTAACCCAAACCCGACCTGATTCTAATTTCAGGTTGAAAATCATAACCCAAACCCGACCTTACCGATTTCGGGTTGACCCGAAACCAACCCAAATTGACCTGAAATGAAATTCAACTATTCACGCTAAGTTATGAAAGTATAGGTTAATGACCTGAAATGAAATTTAGGTGATCCAAGAAATGGGTTTGGCCCAATACAAATAAGAATAAGAAAAGATAGGTTGTATAAGCTATGAAAGTCTGGGTTAATTTCAGGTGGACCCGACCTGAAAATAATCCGACTTCTAAATCAGGTTATTCGGGTTATTTTCAGGTTCAAAAAGTCAACCCGAACCTAACCCATTATTTTTTTCAGGTTGGGTTGGGTCGACCCATTATTTATTTCAGGTCGAAAATCTCAACCCAAACCCGGAATTTTCAGGTCAGTTTCAGGTCGGGTTATCGGGTTGGGTCAACTTTTGCCAGCCCTACTATCAATGTATATGGAATTTGGTGGAAGCTTAATTTTAGGTGTCTATACATATTAGACAGACTTAGGGTATAAGTTATAATTTTCGAATAGTATCTATTATATATTATATATTAGAAAGATCAAGGGTATAATTTATAATATTCTATGTGCTCAACCTTCCTCTTACAAAATAATAAGGACCAAATGTGTTATAAAAAATAATGCACAAAGTAAATTTTACTTTTTATTAAGACTCGTGGAATTAGTTCAATAATTATGAAAAAAATAACATATTGAATTAGAAGGTGGACAATTTTGTGAACTACCCTTCATGATACTAAGTCGACTAAAATAAAGTAGAAGAAATGAATTAAATTATTATCCAATATTTTTTAGTGTTGAACATCGTATGTAACTCTAACACATAAAAGCTAAAATGAAACAAATTTCTGTATTACAATTGCAATAATCGCATAATAAGTTAGCATCCTCAGAATAATAATAATTATAATCAACAACTTCCCAATGTTTCGTTTTAGCCTCGCATGATTCTTGTGTCGTACATACTAAGAATCCATCTGGATTGTACATAATTTTATTTTCTATACATAATCCATTCAAGTTGTCACGAATCTTCTTTCTGCATTCCACAATCCCTTTCAAACCCATTATCCTAATTATCTTGACCATCATTTCAAAACCTATGGTTTTGGTCTTCTCTTCTTTATCGCATAGGTAAATGAGCCCAAGTAAATAAGTTGTCACCAAATAACCTTCATTTGATGCTATTGTGATGTTCTTAATACCATGTTCCATCCTCATGTGGGTAAAATATTGAACCTATAGTGAAGCAACAACCATACCGACCCTAAATAACAATCAAAGTTAACGAAATAATTGTACGATATCAATGAAACATATGCTATGTAATTGAAACATTTTTCACGTTTTCTATATAGATAAATCAATTCTATTAGAAGATAGATATAAATAGTTACCATTATAACCCGCAAAAGAGCTGAAGGATTCTTGCAATGTAGACAACATGTAAATAATTCCATTTTTTTTAACACTGTGTTCCCATGATCGAAATAGTATACGGTCAATACAAAGTGCTTGGAGAACTTTATCATCATTGGATATTTCATTGAGTAGCTTACAACTGTATTTACACATTAAGCATAAACGTGTTAAAAAAAGGTGTTTGTAAAAACTTTAAAACATTCAAAAAAGGTTTGTTAAATATGATGTACCTTAACTTGCAACGAAACAAATCACTAATGGAAGAGGATCCAACACGTGAAATTATATCAATCAAAATTTCAATGGGATGGCACTCAAGTAGACAATGACTAAGAGCTTTGGTATACATTGCTGAAACTTATTTTAGGTTTCTCAAGTAATAGGCACTTTATCTTGAATTTATATGCACATAAAATATATGTTCGACCTAAAGAATCAACTTACATATAATGAAGATATTTAGTATATGTTTATATGCAAAGAAAATCTGTAGTCTATCTATATATAGGCATTCATTGATTTTCTTTTGATTGTTTATTCAATCTGAACTTTATATCGAAACAAATCAATTAACCAAAGCTAAACAATATAGATAAATTGGTTTTTTTAAAATTATTTATAAATAAAATATGGAAATCGTGTTTATAAAATTATGCATGATATACAGTGGCGGATGCAGGATTTTACGGATGGTGGGTCACCAACACAGTTCCAAAATGTATTTTCAATTGCGATGGCAGAAATGGTAGCAGAGATGGAATGGATGAGTTGATCGCATACTACATTGCAATTAAAATTTTAAAGTGCTACTAAATTTTTGTACTAAGTATCGTGAAACACGATCCTTTATTATTTATGTTTCAAGGAAAAAAATTCCTTTAATTATTACTTCTGTGTTTCTATTTTTCTTGCAACATTTTAAATTTTAGGAAGTTGTATATAACTTGTTATAGGCATACAAATTTTATTAAATGCCATATCATTTGTTTTTTGATCCATTAAAGACAAAAATCGACTTTTATAAATAAATGAGCATCAAGGGCAAAATACATCGACTTTCATTTGTTTATACTTAGTATTTGGTTTGGTAATAAGAAATATATCATATATCCATATATTACATTATAAATATATTCAAAAATAAAATAAAATAGGGACATTCCTGAGAATAATTGGGTCCGGGGCAAATTTTAAAAATGACAGTAGAAATTTTCAACTTAAAATTCTAAATCTAATAAAATATAGCTTAAAATGAATAATAAATATAACAAAAATTTCAAACTTAAAATTCTAAATCTAATAAAAATGATTCATGCCTATACCATGTACAACAGTACAAGTACCAAGAGTCAAGACATTACCTTCTTTCAAAGAGGTTGAACCGAATATTTCATTTAATGGGCCCTACTCCACTTCCGACCTCTATCTTATCCAGCCTTTTTTTTTCTCTCTCTCTCTTTATACTCTCTACCTCTCTGGTTCTAAAAAAAAAGAACACAGAACACCATTTCTTCTTCTTCTTCTTGTCTTCGAGTCTTCAACTATGGCGTTTTGAACCTGTTTCTTTCATTTTCTTCCTATCTTTCGACATATGAGGAGCCATGATATTCGGTCAATTTTCAAAAAAAAAAAATTAACTTCATTTTTTTCTCCGATAATGGTCGGTCACGTGACCCACCATGACTGACAGTGGCTCCGCCACTGATGATATATACTTACTTTTCACATATATTACTTATTGAACTTTATATGGAAACAAATCAAGTAATAATAGGTAAGAGTTGTGTGTGTTGTGTGTAAATCGGTTTTAAATAAGATATATATTATAAAATATGTGAAAATCGTCTTTATAAAATTAGGAATGATATATACTTACTTTTCATAGATTTTACTTATTGAATGACACAAACAAAATTGATAAAGAAATAGACCCAATATATAATAACCAAAATGTTAAGTAAAATGATCAAAAAATTCCATACTACTCGAACCTTTAAAAAGTACCTATGCAAATTCCACAAAACATTTGCAACTTATTCAAACCAACAAAATTGTTCTTAAAAACATAACTCAATGCATAACAAATTCGAAATAGTTATTATTGTGCACAAAAATGAGAAATGAAATCTCCATCCTTATTTCTGTCTTGCATATTATAAGCTTCTTAGTGCTCGACTCTTGAATCTGTAATGGAGATAGTTTAGATGTAGCTCCCAAAGTTTGTTCCCCCTCCTTTGGCCTCTTTTGTGGTGTTATTTGACTCAAAGATGATTCATTCTTAGATATAGATATATCCTACATCAAAAAATTAAAATATACAAAATAAGAAACATTAGCACAGATAACAATTAAATCAATTTGTTACTATGAATTACATATTTTAAACGTGTATATTGCAAAATTGGATTTAAAATCAATTACCTTTTCCCCAGTGTCTTTTACACTCTCGTCCTCAATTTGTTGTCTTTGAAATTCCTCATGCTGTTTAAAAAAATCGTGAATTTTAAAACCCTATATGTCATAGTGTATATATTTTTAAAATTTATATAAATTGATAATGTAAATAAGGAGGAGAAAGATATAACATACTATTAATTTCATATACATGCTCATCCACTTGTCAATAACACTAATTTCGTTTGTGGAGGTCACCACTGTGAAAATTGCATTTTTGTCAATGCAATTATTGTGCGGAACATTATCTTTAAAGAGATATTTTTTTCCTAAAAGTACGCTGAACGCTTGAGGAATTGCATCATCTTGACCCATCTAAAATATCAAAATTCAAATATAAATAATCCACTCGAATTTGCACATTATACATTAGTTTTAAAAAAACCTCATTAGTGGCATATTCACGTATTCATATACCTGTTGTTGATGTTCAAGTAGTTCTTCAGCAGTTATATTGATCAAATTTTTTACCGCTTTGTCAAAAAGTAAGAAAGATGCATCACCACTTTTATCAGAAACAATCACCTTTATCTTGAACCTAAAACCAAATACATATTCCTTATCAAAAAAAAAAAAAAAAACAAATACATATTATATCATTATTATTATCTTTTAACAAAAAATTACTTATTTCAAAAAAAAATTATATTTAATTGTTTAATAAGAAAGAATATTTTACCTTGGGATTGTAGATTTCAAGATCATGTTTTCTTTTCGACACTTGATAAGGTCACTTTCTCTTATAACACCACTATAACATCACTTACATGAATCATAATACCAATTGTAAGTCGTGTCTAGATCTTCAATTGTTGCTAAGGTCACACATACACCAGTCTGATGTCATTAAAATTGGAGTAGCACATATGAGGATTTTAAACCAAACGTATCTATTTATCAAATTATTTTTCGTTCGTATATTTTTTTATATTATTTACCTTGTCCATGGAAAGCAAATCAGATATATCTTTCACCATTTCTTCCTTCAAAAACTCACAACTATCGGTAGATAATTGTGTGAGGGGTTGTGAAACTACATTATTTGATTGTTTTCCAAGCCATCTGTCAATTATATAAATCAATTAGGAATAATCTTCATTAAGGTAAAAATATAGATAAAATTTTCTTTAAAATCCTTGATAACACGTTGCATACCTATTTTTTGGAATAAATATTTTAGTTTCAAAAAATAAATAATATCTCCTTTTATCAATGCATATAATTTAAAAAATACCTTTCTTTGAAGTTTATCATTTCGGGGATTTCATGGTTAATAAAAAGTCTTGTTGCATGGCGCGAGTTTGCAGCACGTTGTTCTCCTGTCATCATAAAACACATATGACAAATAACATAACTATCAATACGTGTATATGATGTAACAAATTTTTAAAAACGGAATTTTAATATTGATACCTTTCCACCCTATCCGCTTTCCAAATTGTATGATGACAAATATAGGGTTCTTTTCTCCTTGCGACACCACATGACTTACCATTTCGTCAGCATAATCACCCCATAGAACAACAGTTAAGACTTGATTCGTACAAAAACATTTATTCAAGTGTCAAAATAGAAGAAAGATTATTAAATAATCCTATGTTTCTACACAAATAAAAAATGCTTTGAAAAGCAAATAAATAGTCATTTATAAAATAACTTACTCTAAATCCATTAACTCAATTGTCATGAACCTTGAGTTTTCTGTCTTAATCACTCCACTATAGCCAGTAAGATGTCCTATAATATCTGCAATGTATGTGAACATAGATTAGATTAGTCAATTTTAGAGAGTGTTAAGATATACATTCACTTGAACATAAGATATAACTTACCAATATAAGTAACATCTGGAACTTTCTTTGAAAGTATATCCTCAAAGCTAGTGAAAGACAATCCATATTTAGAAACATTCAAGTTACCACATTCCTCAACATTTGAACCATAATTCAAACTTATCCTATAAGCATGTTGTGTAGGTTGCTCATAGCCAGTATTTTGTAGAACTAAAAAATTTGAAAACTGTCGACACTCTCCCTCCTTAATCCTTGGCCAGAATGCCACAATCAAATTCTTTCTGCATGAAATCTGTATTTTAACTCCCTGCATATAAGTTACATATAATTAAGTTTTGAATAATCTATAAGATAAAGGTGTCTATTAAGTATATAGTATTATTATGTTATATGAACATACCTGTTCATCCATCAAGATCAACTCCACGCTGTCAGTTACACATGGGTTCTTAAAATTAGGTCTTTCCCATACACGTATGATCTGACCTCTAATAGCAGACAGTTTAGTGGACTTAGTTAAATTACATACGTTCACAATTGGACAATGATTAAATACATTAGAAGCCATTACGGAAAAATATTGCAATTAGCAAAACGAAAATAAGGGATGTGCTTTCGAATCTAAAGGTCAAACGGTGTGTGTGTGTGTGTGTGTGTGTGTGTGTGTGTGTGTGTATATATATATATATATATATATATATATAAAAATCTGGTCGGTTTAACATAATATCTTTGTTAATTTAGTATCTTCTTGAATATTTTTCTAATTAAGTATAACTTGTCTAGGGATATCACATTATTCTTTATGATATAGGGAAAGCTTAGTATCTTTCTCAAGTTGAATATTATAATAGATATTAAGTATAAGATTATTATTGTGTTATTTCAAATTACCATATTTACTTCAAAGAAATCAATTAGAATCTCTTCAATTTACTTCATTTGGGCGGTAAATTTGTCCATAAATGAAAAGTAATTTTTTTTTATTGATTTCTAACTAATATACATGATTTCAGTAATCTTTAGTAACACAATTAAAGAAATAAATAAATTAGTGGGATATCTCTATTATATAAGC
This sequence comes from Beta lomatogona, assembly GCA_947646795.1. NCBI lineage: Eukaryota > Viridiplantae > Streptophyta > Magnoliopsida > Caryophyllales > Amaranthaceae > Beta > Beta lomatogona. Next base: position 8,179,443 of record CANSNZ010000927.1, on the reverse strand, counting down.
AAATCTCCTTAATTTGAGCGTAATCATATAATTGATCTTTCGTGAAATTTATATGCAATTTTAGGCGCAATTTTTACGTATCATATAATATATCCTTAAATATCATAGATTTTAGGTATCATATACTATATCATATCTTTTTATGTATCATATATTTAACGTATCATATATCCTTAAATATCATATATTTTAAGTATCATATACTATATCCTTAAATATTTTTATTAATCAAAATGCAAATTACATCTTGGTTTTATTTTTAGTAGTAAATTTTTTAGGATTTTCAAGAACTACCATTTGGCCGGTTTCTTAAAGAGAATATGAGGATGTTTTTTTAGGAGTACATTTATAAGAATAAGCTCAAAGGAGATAATATGAGTAAAACGAATAAAGCATATGATACTTAGATATAAATTATAGTAAAGTGAATGTTTAGTGGAGCATAGTTCATCGAAACAATTAATAGTTTCATAGTTGACATAAAATGCAAAGAGAACTAATTGGACAAAATGAATTATAATAGTGCGTAAAGTACAAAAAATATTACAAAATAATTCATAACATTATTATTATCTTAGAACATAAAAAAACGGAAATACATAAACTAAGTGGATTGACTTTAATTTATAAAAATCACCCATTATTGTAAATGATACTACATAATAGAACAACCAATAGGTCATAAGCTATTTTACCAATTATGATTCGAAATTATAACTAATTATCCGTCGCTAGCTAAGTATTGCAACAACACTATATTCTTCAATTGTAGCACATCTCCATCGTTTAAGTCAAAATCCTCGAAAAATGGTATACAAACTTTATGAGCCCTTGGAGGAGTGCAATGAAGGTGATACAATATCATGTTATCATAATCCAAATATAACCTCATTCCGTAATCTGTTGAAACAACATCTTCAACACTATCCCAAATGTCGGAATTAAGATCTATATATGTAGTAAATTTTCTTTGAACATCAAAAAATCTTAAGTAACCTGATCGAAACATGGTTAAGACCATACAACTTGCTTCATAGAAGTTAGAATGTTCCAATTTCGGATGCCAAATCTTCACGGTCAAATTAGGCTTTGTAACTGGATCCCCAAATACTGATATTTTCATTGCAAAAACTTAAGGTTGAGAGAAATACCAAAATTTGTGTGTTATTAGGTCAAGAAAGAATGTAGGTTTATTTGATAGTTCATCTTCTATCTATAATACAAAGGTGTTGATCTAACCTAAGGAAATTAGGGTATGTTTTATGGAAATAAAACGGATCTAATAGATAAGGAAAGTAGATTTAATTTAATGAAATTAAGGAAATCGGTTTTAAAAATATATACACTACATATTTCATTCTATATCTCGGAATGTACTTATATTTTCCGGTTAAAAAAAACAATAGGTATAATAAGTTACACTAAATTTTCGATTTAATTAATTGGTTTACAAAATATACGGATTTCATTTGCTTAGAATAATGATTTCAAATTTTTTTCCTATCTTGCAAAACACATTATTCCCGCAAAAAATATTAGTTAATAGTTTTGTATAAATAAATACTCCTTTTTCTTTCAAAATATGCATTTATTGCCTTTTAATAATTGTTTTTTTATCTAATGGTATGATATTAGCAAGATGAAATTGACAAAAATTAAATATTGAGTGAAATAGAAAATATAAAAAACAATCGACGATTAATCATGAAATAAATTCATCGAACAAACTTATTGCATTGTTTAATGTATACAAACACTTGTTTTACTTGAACATTGTCTATTTGAATAAAAAAGCACATTCCTCAGCCCAATCAATATTAGTAATAAAGTCAACACTATAAGGGTATTTAAATGAATTCATGTCCACGGGATGAAATACAAAAACATAAGTGCTTTTGATGCGGAACAAAATCTTTTTCTTCAGCAATTGGTTATCATACACCTGCAAAATAGTACAATATTTGTTAGTACCTTACTAAAAAAATAATTTTTAAAATGCATAGAAACTGCGACTAAGAAATATAATTCATTTTACCAATTGAAAAATTTCCCTTATTATCCACAACTTGGAACATAGCATGAACTCGAGTTGTTTTTTGAAAATCTTTACATACATTGAACCCATAGAATCAACAATAGTCACATCCACCGCAACTCTGTTGAATAAATAATTCATGAATACTAATAAGAATAAGACATTTTCTTGCATACAAATGAATTAGACTTCAAGTCATTAACAATTTAACATACCCAGATGTATCTAAGAAATTTGTCATTTCATAATGAGTGCACGTACAACAATGTACATTGCCTTCAACATGTAGACCACAAAAGTTGCAAGTATAGTACCATTTTAAGCTGGACATATCTATATCAATCAACCTGCCAACTACCCTATAATATTTGCCCTTTGATAGGAAAAAAAACAACCATCAATTTAGTAATAAAATATTTAAATAAAAAAAATAACAATACCGTTGTCTAATATATTAATAACACTACCTTTCTTAGTGGGAAATAGTTAGAAATAGATGTTCTAATTGCGTTTGAAGTTGAGATTGTCCGATATAATGGTAACCCTGATTTTGCTATCCATTCACCTTTTCTTCTAGCAAAATTATCATTTGAAAACCTGAATATAGTTCTTTGCTAAGAAAGATTAATGTAACAAATCATATATATATATATATATATATATATATATATATATATATATATATATATATATATAAATACAGGATTACTCACCAATCAATGAAATGTGTTGCATATAATAATAGGATTGACATATAGTTTTGTGTATCTTCCAAGAACTAATAGTTTGCCTACATTAAAAGAAAAGTCAATAATAAATAAAAGGGAGTAATCATTAACATATTAAAAGTGTTACCTTTAACATCTCGCACATGCACACCACACACAAGTACGGTATTATACTCTTTAACATTACCTCGGTATTGATTTTCAAAATCAAATATATTCTCATTCATGATTGTTAACCTAACTGCCACACAATTGTTTTTTCCCAAAGGCAAATTAATATAGCTAATATAATTAATCACATGAACAGTCAATAATATTTTAATTACCTCATATCTAAAATGACAATATCTTGCCTACGTGTCATCCCCTCATTGAATAGGACCGGATCATCTATATGTACTATGATTCCTAAGCCATCTGCAATAATAAATATATGTTAACCAATTTATATATTTATTTAAGAATAGTAAGAATAAATATTCACTTAGATGGGTATAATACCTATTATTCTTGTTGTATTAAAATGATATAAATTAATGCAATGTAGTCCAATCAAATTAGAATAAATAGTTGGATACAATTCACAGTTCGAAACATCTTCATGTATTATTGAGCTCGTCATTATTTGGAGCCTATACTGATTAGGGACAATTATACTGTTTACATCAATATCATTGACCTTGATATTTTTTAAACTAGTAAAATTTCCCTTCATGCAGTAAACTAATAAACTGTTGAATATCACTTGGCTCAATTATACATTCAATTGGTTCACCCTTAAACAAAAAAGAGTACAACATGTTAGATTATTATATAGTAACTAAATAGTATGTAAGAAAACTGAAACAAATATGTTCACCAAAATCAATGAAATCAAACATACTAAGTTAAGAATCAATTAGTACCATTCGTAGTTGCGAACCCATAGATTCACTTATGTAGGTACTATCGAATACCCGTAGTAACCATTCTTTGACGTTCCATCTGCTGCAATATGGATGCAAATACATGAATGGAGCATAGGGTGTTTGACTCATTTTTGCGAAAATTTTGTGTTATAAAATTAGAGTTGGAAGAGACTGTTTTATATAACTAACGATTTATTAAAAAAAATTCCCTAACCCAAAGTATAATGTATTTTCGACATCATAGTAAGAAAATCGTAGTCTATAATATATGTATATATATATGTATGTATATGTATATATATGTATATATATATGTATATATATATATGTATATATGTATAAATTACAATCAATTAAGCAAACATCTTAAATCAAAGATTTTCCAATATTATAATTATCTTTCCTAAAATTTTGGCAAATTTTTAGGCACAATTGATCTCCACTTAATTCCGTTAATTAGTAAATTCTAGGCATAATCTTATACCTAATTATTATATTATTTAATCTTTTCCAATATAAAAACCGACTAATAGAACGGCGAAATTTTATGGCATTATGAAATCACGTTAATAAAAGAGATAAAATTATTATTCTTAATGAATAAATAGTAATGTATTATAAATATTAATAATTTCAATCTTATAATAAAATTATTAATCTTGAGTAAAATAAAGTCGTTTATCTATCATATTACAATAAAATTAATAAAATTAATGATAATTAACATTCAGTTTAATAAATATGCATATTATATATTACAATAAAATGTAACACAACTATATGAGATGTAATGCTTGAGATAAGAAATAAAAGGAGATGATTTTTATTAATGATGATAAAGCATTAAAGATAACATAACTTTCAAGATTACATAACAATAGCACTTCTCATCTACTAATTGTTCAAAAGTTGCTCCCATTCCTCCATAATTTCCTTTGACACATCCATGGCTTTCTCAATAACATTCATAACATGGAGCATATTATAATGAAATCCAAGACAATCTTTTCCCTCATCGTTGTATAGATGTCATAATATAGTAACTGGATCATTAGCTCTATTTTGAACAATTGACCACGTTCTTGCAAAATACTCCATGGTCTCCATAATCTTTCTTACTTGCTCAACAACTTTTGGATCACTAACATCCATTTCAAACAAAAGGAAAATATTCATTTAAAAGGATGAAATTTTGAAAAAAAAAATGAACCTTTGATAGTTTTATGGAAAAAGTGAAAAGAGAGCTAGACCATTATAGGGGAGAGGTGAATTCGGCTAGGGTTTTATGGTGGGTAGTTTTAATATTAGGTGAAATACTTGGTGGTTGTATTAAATGAGTCAAAGTTCATAAGTGCAATGTGATGACAACTACACCTTTCAATTTCAAATAGGGTGGCGATTTTCTAGGTATTAAATTTCACCTAGGGCCAATATTGGTAAAAACACAAATTACAAAAATAAATTTGTAAATCAATCTAGTGCGGCAAATTAATTTGTAAACAATTACATAGTTATTTAGGAAAAGATTAATAAATTATATACCGTTAATTAACATAACATATAATATTATAAAGGTAATTTACCCATCATTATATAATAAAGAACAATTAACATAGCAATCGAAAATTTATAATAATTATATAATTAATGTGAACAACAAATATTACGTTTACTTTGCCTAATGAGTCGAAAATTGGTTTATTCATCTAACTAAAAAAAAGGTAAATTAAACAACAAACTTAAGTTAAATTCTTCATTGGCCTCCTATTTCATCATTGTTAAGAAAAATCAAACTTCCCGATCGCACTTGCATTCATAACAGTTCAATTTGTCATAACCGTTGGAGAAGGAATAGTAATCTTCTATCTCCCACATATCGCCCTTCATATGTAGCTTATCAATTGTCTTACAAATAACTGGTGCCTTGTTTACGATATTAGTTTTGTTACTTATAAAGATTGTGTTTATCATCCTCCTAAAAGATCCATCTACATCGAATAATAGACTCCATATTAAGTTGTCTAATTGTTCCTCTTAGAATTTTAAGTCCATTTTCACTAGTAGCTTCGTACTTGACACATAGCCAAATTAGGCCAAGTAAATAACATGACATTGTATGTCCCACTTTAGTTGCTTCAATCAAGCTACACACGCCATTATTGTAGTTATTATGGGTAAAAAATTGTACCTGTATAAAAAATTTATAATACTTTCAAGTTTGCGAATTTATATAGATATAATAAAATAACGCCAAATATTAAAAAAACATTACGATTTTAGGTAAACGGAATAAAACGTAAACAATTTATTGGGTTAGTTTTCATTACTTTAAGAATAAAAATTTATATATCAATGAGTATTATTAAGTCTTGTATTTTTAAAACATATTCTTAAAAAACAACCTTATTCATAATATTACAAAATAAGTCGATATATAATATTATTTAATAATGCCAATACATTCATTTATAGTTATGTAATTAATCGGATACGTAATATTATCTCATGTCATTAAATTCGAAACATAATGGAATCGGTTTAATTATAATATTAAATTATGCTAATTAATGCATATAAATTATAAAACTATAACTTACCAAGCCATATCGTAGAAGTGCATCCGGATTATTGCACTCAAGGCATCTTTCAAAAAATAAAATCTTAGCATTACTATTTACCATCCATATACGATCAATTATAGTCTCTATTGAAACTTTTTTCATGACATGTTCATCATCTGATAGGCTATATAGCAGCTAACTAACGAAAAAAAAAGGAAATCCGTAAATAACAATTAAACTAACACGAACTACTAAAATATTATTTACAAATATGTAAGAAGTAAAAGTACCTTAATTTGCAACTGAATGAACCGAAAGGGTTTTGAGAAGCAACGCGTCCAAGTATGTTAATTGTGAGTTCATTAGGAAAAGAGGCAAATAGATTTCCTCTAGGTAGAAACCTCTTCTTAATGGCCGAACATTTTTGGGTTGTTGAAGCTTTTCTCTTCATTGCAAAAACGTCTTGAGTTATAATAAAATCAATTGAAAATTTTGTGTGTGTGGAAAAATGTTAACCTTTAGGAGTATATATAAAAAAAACCAAAACACTTCCCATTATGAAGCACTCAATTAATAGGAAAACTTCCCCTATTTAAAAAAAAACAATCAGATAATTTATGGCATAAAAAATACAAGGCAAACCGTCCAAGATATTATATTTAGGAAAGTGTATACTATGTAATATTTCTTGGTCTAATTGATATATTATTCCAAAACTTTTTTGCAATATAGTCAATTTATTGGGTCAATAAATCCGAAAAAATCATTTACATTGTATTGGGCGATTTTATTGTCATGCTATTATGTCTTAAACACGGAAAGTCTCACAAAAAAATATATATAAATTACAAAAAGCGATTTTCACTTAATATATATAAAAATAAAAACACCATAATATCTCTATTATATAAGCCAAGGGGGGAGCAACGGTGTCCCTCTTGGAATTTACTTAAATGCCCCTCCACCACATAGATATTACATTCCAAGTTTCCATAAACAACCTCTGGCAGCTAATCATCCACAATTCCATGAATAAACTTGCCAAAAAGAAAAATCAATCCAATCTCTATTAAACCCAATCAACTCATATAATGTTCAATCAGATAAACTTGCCAATCAAAAAGATTCATAATCAAGAACTTACCGAACATTAATACCACATACAATAACAATAAAAAATTACACGGCATAACAACCTCTCAAATCAATATTTCCATAACACAAACTCAATTACAAACACAAACTCCAAAAAAAAAAAATCAGTTATCTTCATAGATTGGAGCTTCACGATATTCTCAATATACATAACTCTCAAATTTTCCAATTCATTAATGTTAATCAGGTACGCAGTTCGTTATTGAATATAAAATTATGTGTACTGTTCTATGTTCAGTAAATCTTAAGAATATGTACTATGTTCGAGTAAAATTAAACTTAAATTACAGTAATTCTTACGAATATGTGCTGTATTAGATTTTTTTTCCAAAAAAAATTTAAGTTAAATTGCAGTTTATTTAATATTTAATTCGAAAATAGTTGAAAATCAAATTCAAATATCATAAATGGTCCATAAAAAAAAATCAAATTTCGTAAAAAATAACTTCAATATTCGTGCCCAGATATTAAAAAAAAGTTTGAGACATAATATGAGAACTCAAATTGTTTTTGTCCCCATATGTTAAAAAGAATTTGAGAAATAAATACTTAAATCCATATATTAAAATCAAAAAATTGTGCCCATAATCGAAATTTCAACATATTCCTTAATTTGGGGGAAATCGAATTTCAACATAAACTGTAGAGCTTGCACCATGACAGCAAGTAAGCTCGGCGATCCATGACGGGCTAAGCGAAAGCCAATTGCCATGACCGCCAAAGCCAACTCTTCGACTTGCTTGAGATAATCCTCATCTAATAATCGACGTTCTCAATTGAAGGGAGAGAGAGAGAGAGAGAGAATCGAGTGTGTGGTTTGATTTGGGGGAAATTGATGAAGATGATGTTCAATTGAATATAGAGAGAAAATATATTGCATGAAATTCAAAAACTTCTAAATATGGGTTTGGGAATTGAGGAAGTAGTGGTTTGATTTGGGGGAAATTGATGAAAATGATGTTCAATTGAATTAGGGTAGTAGTGGTTTGATTTGGGGGAAATATGGGTTTGGGAATTGGGGGAGTAGTGAGTAGCTTAGAGTTGAAGAGAGAGAAGTAGCTACTCAGTAATAAAGAGATATGGGTTTGTTCAAAAATGAGAGCTTTGACTTAAAATTGCTAATCGTTATGCACGCTTATTGACTGAAAATTGTTATGCTAGATGATAGTTGTTGATTTAGATTTATCTTACGACTATAAGGTGGTTATATAATCTTTTATTGTTTTATATATCTCTCTCTTTATGCACGCCTATAAAATTGTTTATTAGTGTAAACAATCTGAAAGCAATAGTACCAACCTTTATTAGTGTAAACTATCTGAAAGCAACAATACCAATTGTTTTATTAAAGTGTTTTTAAATACTATTTAAAAGTATTTCAAACAATCTTATTCACAAAATGGAGGTGAACTTAGATACGAAGTTTCGTTTTTGGTTTGTTTTACTACTGAGTAACAGTTATTCCAAAAATGTCATCGCACGCATCGCGTGCATAAAAAGCTAGTATTATATTAATGATAACGAAGATTACAACTAACATCATGAAAAGAAAGAGAGGAAGGGAAGAGAAAAAGAAGAGAAAGGTTCATCCCGATTTTTCCTGTCACACCTTCAGAAAATTAACCATATCCGGAGTTCTAACTGTTGAATCATTCTCAAATATGGACAGAATGTTTATAACATCTTTATCTTCACTTTGACTGGAGCCATTGTGAATACGATCTTTAAATCGCCGGAAATAATGGTCGGACCAGAACAGCACGAAATGAGATTTTTCAATGTTCAAGAAGAAAACGCCTAGTGACTTGTTGCTACAATTATCGTTCGTTGTGCTTTGGGTTAGAAGAGGAATTGGATTGTATGCGTAACTCTTAACTATCTCTTTAGACTCAGCACTCCTCCCGACGTTCCAGGTAACTAGTAGTTATCTTATAACGATAGAGATTAGAGTATTTTTCAGTATTAGATTATTACGCTAGAAATTGTTTAAAATACTTTTTGAATGAAATTATTGATGAAATTTAACGTGGATATACTTGATGTATGATGTATGAATATTGTATGCAGAAAAATAATATTCGTCTGGGTTTTAATATTTATTCGATGTTTTGGTAATTTATGCGTTTATGGCTTATTGGCAAAATAATTATTGAACGAATGTTATAATGTTGAAATTATTTTTTGTGAAGCATGTTATGTGTGTAGTATGTATTTCATGCCTTGGAATAATTTTTTCATACTGTTTACAGATTTATTTAATTGATTTATCTGTTTTTGCATTTTCGTGTTTGTTGGTATTTAAATCATGAATATTTTTTTTGGGGCCGAAAAGTCTATTTCTTTGCATATTATGTATTAACGTGGGTTTATGCATGTTTTGTGAAATTTTAGAAATTTTTCGGCATTTATTTCTATTTTTAATTATTTTATTGGCTTTACTGAGTATTCTGTAAATTAACATTTAAAATTACTTTTAAAGTCCGAAAATTAGAAATAAAATTTTACCATGTCAGTAGAGTCATAATGGTCGTATGATAATTTTTGTGATAATTTAATGATTGTTTTTATTAGTTTAATAATTTTTATTGTGTTTTTGTTATGAGTTTGAGGATATTCTTTTAAATTATTTAAGGGTTTAATAATCAGAAATAAATTGAGACCTTTTATGTTCCTGGAAGTTGATAATTTGTAGGTTACTGTGGTTATTATTGAGTATCATTATGTTTACGTTTGTTTTATGTAAAAATGATTAGTCGTGTACGTTTCATTGATTTAATAAGCCTTGGAGTTAATTGGTGGTGGCGTCAGCCGCACGCTGATGCGTCAGACGTAGTTTGGTTAGTGCGCCAGTCACAAAGTGTGGTGCTGAGCGCAAGCACATGCGCCGAGCGCACAATTTTGTGTAGTCTAAATTTTCATATGATCTTGTACGTATGTTCTACTTCTGGTTGGTGATCTTATTTGATGTTATGCATTTCTGATTGATACTGTTAGTGCTGTAAAAACTATTTCATTATCATTGTTGATGCTTAGTGATGTTCAAAGTATTGTGGTTGGAAATATTTGTTGTAAGTTTGTAAGTTACTACTGTGAGGATTTTTGAAGAATTACTTTTGATGAATTATGGGTATAAGGCCGGGTGGCATCCCTTTTGACGAATATTTTTGAGCTGAATGATACTTTGATGATATTTATGAATTATGATTTTATTTTTGAGATAAGAACATCCAGTGGGATAGATGTAGTCCCCGGTGAAGAACATGCCAACCACCTGATTTGCGAACTAGGGGTAAACCTGGGTTAATTGTTGTCGTCCGATAGGTCAGGGAGTTCTGCGTGTTCTACCCTGTATCGGGAGTTTGTCCATTCTTAGACACAGGCAGTGGGGAACGTAAACCCATAGACTGACCTGGAGATTGCGATCTGACAAACCTTAGGAAGTGAATTGCGATTCACTGGCGTTCGGTTTCTGACTCAATCACTTGTTTTACCTATACTTTTGTTTTTATAAAAGTACTCTTGAGATGATTTATTTATTTTTATCCAATTCACTTGCTATTTATTATTCATTTGCGTTACTTGTGAGTTATATGGAAGTGGATGCATATTGTAGTTGACTTGACTTTATTCTTTCCTTTCCTACTAATCTATGTCTAGAATAGACTTTGATTTCTTTTGTTCTGGAAGAACTGCTAGTTACTCCCCACTGATTGTGGATGTTTGTTGTATATTTTGCAGGTTTTGTTGATGGGAATCTTCTTTGGTTTTGGGCTCGGATTGAGATGCGAGAATGAAATGATAGTTGTTTTAGGCCTATAGACTGTTAGTTAGACTTTTCTCATTTGGAATACTCTGAATTAGTTATTTACTGATATTATTTATTTAAGTTGGTCTCTTAACATAGTTATTTGAATACCTTTGTATTAGAAGTGGCATTCCAAGAAGACGATGTTTCCGCCATCGTCCTACAATACATTATTATTTCTTTGTTTTTCCGCTTTGAAATTCTGGGGTGTTACAGTTGGTATCAGAGCAAAACGCTCCTAAACTCTGAAAAAGAGTTGCTAATGATTCTTTAGAATTATTAGTTAGCCATAGGATATAAAATTTGTTTAGAATTAAGTTTAGTTGTTTCACTATAATGAGAGTGTTATGGGTAGAGTAAGTAAAGGGAAGTCTTATGGGAATGTGGTGTGCTTTCATGCTTATGGAGCATATGTTATATGTATAGTTAATTGTATTATTGGTGGAATTAGTCTACCAAGTTTGCTAATCTTATTTGCAGGGTCTCTTACATGTAATTTATTTTCTCTTTTATCAGAGTGCGCAGCGAAAGCGAAGTAATTTATAGCCTTCTCGGTTTAGTTGTGTTTAATTTGTTTTGTGTTTTGCAATTTAGAAATAAGCTTTAATTTCATTTTAATATAGTCATGTGTGTTGCATTGCATTTATTTTATTTGATGATTGCTTGATAGTATATGTTATTATGTACAACGGTATATATTTTCTGTTCTTTTTCAATTAAGTGTTGTTTTTTATGTGAGTACTACGTATCTGTTTTATTATTTACAAAACTTTCTAGTTTGAATTTATATTCCAAATTATATTTTAGATCTTTGAACTTGATAAATTTTATACCTATATTAGAGTTATTTTATGATTTTTAAATTTTCCTATTGTTAATATTTTCATATGCTCTTTTGAAAAATGTTTAATTTCAATTGTTTTATAATGGTTTGGAAAAAGAAAGGGGTTTTGAAAATTGACTTTCAAGATATTCTTCAAATTTCTCTTACTGTCTTTGACCATCTATATTTATAAATATTTTCCTTTTAATATTTTTATTTTTCATGCTAATCCTTGTTCAGCCTTTGATTATGGTAATAAGTTTTGTAGTCTTTGAAAATAAAAGTACTTTAATGAGTTGTTTTGGTGTTAGATTGAAATGTAGACGCAAACTATTTTGTTTTAAAGGTTAGCATTCAACAACTTTTACTTTACTTACTTTTCTTATTAGCATTATTTTTTTTTTCAAACTCAAATGCGTGAAAGGATTTCGTTTACAATTTGTTGTTTCTTGTGTAAATATTTAGTGCTTTCTCATTTCATAGCAAAATTTTGGTTGTTTTCAATACTTCTTATTTAATTCTTTGGTTTTGACTGATCTGTTTTATATTCTTTGAAACAAAATTTATATACTCAGTCTAAATTTTAAACTTGTTTGAGTTGATATTAAGTCATAATGGGTGATTCCTTTGACTTGTATGTCAATTTGATAAGTTGACACATTTTATCTATTTGATTATATTTCCTTTTTGAGTTGACATTAAGTTTATATTGGGTGATTCCGTTAAACTTTAATGTTGATTTGATAAGTTGGCTTTCACATATTGTTTTGTTGATACTAGATTGCAGTGGGTGGTTCCATGCACATTTGTGTCGACTTGGCAAATTTTATAATTGTTGTTAATAATTTATTACTTTATCGCCTATTTATTATTAGTGTTTCGTCGTTGTGAAATTTATTTTAAAGTTTTCAATTTCTTTTGCGAACTTTAATTTTCATATATATGTTTAGGAGGACGTACACTCTTATAACTTATGTCATGACTTGTGTTCGTAAGTGCTATTTTAATAAAGCAGCTAGCTACTCTTTATTAAAGTGTTCTTATCTCTTTAAGTGGAGTATAAGCCCGTGTGGTTACCTCTATTTAAATTGGTTTGGCTATCTATTTACGAACTTTTTCTTCTTCGTCTCTTTTCTAAAAATATTTATGTATGGTTGGATTTATTCTTTTATAATTTTACGTAAATATTTATTCCTGCTTCTTTTACAAAATTACCTATAGTTTATTGTGCAAAAGTTTTTACCTTAAACTTTCTAATACTTGTCTTTGGTTCTTTCACATTTTATAAAATGATGGTTGTTACCGTGCTTCTTTACTATACAACTCTTTTGGTCTTCCAAAATAAAATATATATTATTTGAGTTATCAAATTTTATATCTGCAAAGTTGTTTAGTTAACTAAAATCCATCGATTTCTGTTTTCTTAATGTTCTTTATCTAGAGTATTTTCTTTTGTCTCTTAGTTGTTTTGAAGTTTCGAGGACGAAACTCTTTTAAGGGGGAGTGATTGTAACACCCCGTAATTTTCACCCTTTATTTTTGGTGTTTGTTTACATTAAAATGATATTTTTCGTAAAAATAAATAATTTATTATTTAGATTATTTTGGAACGTGTTGTGAAAATGTGTATATATATTTATATGTTGTGATATATTTATATATATTTATTTTAAGTTGTTAGTTATTTATTTTAAAGGTTATATTAGTTTCGTTATATATTTAGGCGTTTAGGATGCGGTGTTGTCGCATAATGTTTTTGTAACGTTGATGGAACGACTTGGGATGATGAAATGGTACATGACGTGTGGCCTATCATGCTGGCCGAAAAATAAGCAATTATGGAGTGGATGATGAAGAGTTTTGGTACTTATTAAGCTAACCTTTGAATATCTTGTAACCGCTCATTTAATCCCTCATTAACATTCTCCTAAACCCTTCGTTTTTCCTTGCCAATAACTTCTGATTTTTAATCAGAGAAATTCAGCATCATTCTCATTTAGCCCATGCCATTTTCAAGAAAAGAAAGAGAGGAAGGGAAGAGAAAAAGAAGAGAAGTGTTCATCCCAGTTTTTCCTGTCATACCTTTACGAAATTAACAATATCCGGAGATCTAACCGTTGGATCATTCTCAAATTTGGATAGAATGTTTATAACATCTTTATCTTCACTTTGACCGGAGCGATTGTGAATACGATCTTTAAATCGCCAGAAATAATGGTCGGACCAGAACAGCACGAAATGAGATTTTTCAATGTTCAAGAAGAAAACGTCTAGTGACTTGTTGCTACAATTATCGTTCGTTGTGCTTTGGGTTAGAAGAGGAATTGGATTGTATACATAACTCTTAACTATCTCATTAGACTCAGCTCTCCTCCCGACGTTCCAGGTAACTAGTAGTTATCTTAGAACTATAGAGATTACTTGATGTATGCTGTATGAATATTGTATGCAGAAAAATAATATTCGTCTGGGTTTTAATATTTATTCGATGTATTTGGTAATTTATGCGTTTATGGCTTATTTGCAAAATAATTATTGAACGAATGTTATAATTGTTGAAATTATTTTTCGTGAAGCATGTTATGTGTGTAGTATGTATTTCATGCCTTGGAATAATTTTTTCATACTGTTTACAGATTTATTGAATTGATTTATCTGTTTTTGCATTTTCGTGTTTGTTGGTATTTAAATCATGAATAATTTTTTGGGGCCGAAAAATCTATTTCTTTGCATATTATGTATTAACGTGGGTTTATGCATGTTATGTGAATTTTTGGAAATTTTTCGGCATTTATTTCTATTTTTAATTATTTTATTGGCTTTACTGAGTATTCTGTAAATTAACATTTAAAATTACTTTTAGAGTCCGAAAATTAGAAATAAAATTTTGACCATGTCAGTAGAGTCATAATGGTCGTATGATAATTTTTGTGATAATTTAATGATTGTTTTTATTAGTTTAATAATTTTTATTGGGTTTTTGTTATGAGTTTGAGGATATTCTTATAAATTATTTAAGGGTTTAATAATCAGAAATAAATTGAGACCTTTTATGTTCTTGGAAGTTGATAATTTGTAGGTTACTGTGGTTATTATTGAGTATCATTATGTTTACGTTTGGTTTATGTAAAAATGATTAGTCGTGTACGTTTCATTGATTTAATAAGCCTTGGAGTTAATTGGTGGTGGCGTCAGACGCACGCTGATGCGTCAAACGTAGTTTGGTTAGTGCGCCAGTCGCAAAGTGTGGTGCTGAGCGCAAGCACATGCGCCGAGCGCACAGTTTTGTGTAGTCTAATTTTTCATATGATCTTGTACGTATGTTCTACTTCTGGTTGGTGATCTTATTTGATGTTATGCATTTCTGATTGATACTATTAGTGCTGTAAAAACAATTTCATTATCATCGTTGATGCTTAGTGATGTTCAAAGTATTGTGGTTGGAGATATTTGTTGTAAGTTTGTAAGTTACTACTGTGAGGATTTTTGAAGAATTACTTTTGATGAATTATGGGTATAAGGCCGGGTGGCATCCCTTTTGACGAATATTTTTGAGTTGAATGATACTTTGATGATATTTATGAATTATGATTTTATTGTTGAGATAAGAACATCCGGTGGGATAAATGTAGTCCCCGGTGAAGAACATGCCAACCACCTGATTTGCGAACTAGGGGTAAACCTGGGTTAATTGTTGTCGTCCGAGAGGTCAGGGAGCTCTGCGTATTCTACCCTGTATTGGGAGTTTGGCCATTCTTAGACACAGGCAGTGGGGAACGTAAGCCCATAGACTGACCTGGAGATTGCGATCTAACAAACGTTAGGAAGTGAATTGCGATTCACTGGCGTTCGGTTTCTGACTCAATCACTTGTTTTACCTATACTTTTGTTTTTATAAAAGTACTCTTGAGATGATTTATTTATTTTTATCCAATTCACTTGCTATTTATTATTCATTTGCGTTACTTGTGAGTTATACGGAAGTGGATGCATATTGTAGTTGACTTGACTTTATTCTTTCCTTTCTTACTAATCTATGTCTGGAATAGACTTTGATTTCTTTTGTTATGGGAGAACTGCTAGTTACTCCGCACTGATTATGGATGTTTGTTGTATATTTTGCAGGTTTTGTTGATGGGAATCTTCTTTGGTTTTGGGCTCGGGTTGAGATGCGAGAATGAAATGATAGTTGTTTTAGGCCTAGACTGCTAGTTAGACTTTTCTCATTTGGAATACTCTGAATTAGTTATTTATTGATATTATTTATTTAAGTTGGTCTCTTAACATAGTTATTTGAATACCTTTGTATTAGAAGTGACATTCCCAGAAGACGATGTTTCCGCCATCGTCCTATAATACATCATTATTTCTTTCTTTTTCCTCTTTGAAATTCTGGGGTGTTACATATATTATGTATAATTTATATGTTATTCGAAACTAAATTTTTCACTTGTTATGTTAATAGCAAAATTTATTACCTCAATCTAATATGTTAAGGCTAACCAATTTGTAAACAAATAGATACAAATATTTGTTGTAATTATATTGAAAAAGTTTAATTTCACTTTCCTAAATGTAAGATAACCGTCCATAATTAAGACAACGTGAAAATGGAAGGTTTTAGTCAAGTGAAACCATGTCATTTTAACCTTTCCATATGCATTGTAATGTTCCATTTTTTTTAAATAATTTAGTCATAAAATTACAGGATTTCCTAAAAAATGTAAAAAACATTTTTAGTCATAAAATCATATGTAAATTATTTTTTACATTAATTTAGTCATAAGATCATATGTATAACATTTTTTATAGTAATTGCCTAATAATGTCAAAATTTTGAATCATATGACAAATGTTTCAAAACCGTAATATTTCCTTAAAAAAATTCGGCTAAATGCAATTATTACAAATAGGTTGGTTGTTCACATTAAATAAATAGTTGGGGTGTTTGACTACATTTAATGCTATAAATCTTCTTCTCCTTATATTATAATTTGAATCCTAATTGCCTAATATACCGAATTATTTTGAATCCTATGACAAAATCTATAAAACCGTAATATTTCCTAATTGCCAAAATTATTTTTTTAGGATTCAAAGTATTCTCTAATTGCCTAATATATTTAAATTATTTTCTAAGATCATATGTAAAACATTTTTTATAGTAATTGCCTAATAATGTCAAAATTTTAAATCCTATGACAAATGTTTCAAAACCGTAATATTTACTAAAATAATTCGGCCAAATGAAATTATTACAAAGCCAAAACCAATAGGTTGTTGTTCACATTAAATATATGGTTGGGGTGTTTGACTATATTTAATGCTATAAATCTTTTTCTCCTTATATTATAATTTGAATCCTACTTGCCTAATATACCGAATTATTTTGAATCCTATGACAAAATTTTTAAAACCGTAATATTTCTAATTGACAAAATAAAATTTAGGATTCAAAGTATTCCCTAATTGCCTAATATATGAAGATTTGGATCCTAATTGCCTAATATATTTAAAGTATTTTCTAATTATTCAAAAGTGAATCTATTCCTCCTAAAGCCGAAGTTTTGCATGAAAATTAACGGTAAATATTTCATACTTGCGAAAAATGGCATTATATTAAAAAAAATACAAACAAACTTGCGTCACATAAGATACTTAATATTTATTCATACGTAAAAAGTGAAAAATACATAACCGAAATATTGAAAAGTGAATAAATTAGATAAGAGGACTAATACTTTAATAAAATTGCTATTAATATCCAAAGCAGCCATCCTAATCCTTCGAAAGTGAATCTATTCCACTAACCACCTGTTTTGAAACTTGACGTGCAAGCTCAAATTGTTTACGTGCATTCATGATTTGAGTTATCCAACCAACATTCTCGTGTCCATTTGCATCTAATTTATCTAACTTCATTGTTATATCCTTAATCTTCTCTTCATAATCTGAAAACACTTGTAAAAGTGAATTAGTTGTATTTACGTAATTCTTCAATTGTGTTTCAACTCTAGAATCCATGGAGAAGAATGAAAAGTAGATGTTTATAAGAAATTGAAGGTAGAATATGTATAGAAAAGAGGAAGCAAAAGAGTTTGAAGTGAAATAAAAAAAAAAAAGGTGATGAGCATATTTATAGTACAAACTATTCGGCCATATGGTAGAAACCCTAATACGTTGGTTGTTGACATTAAATATATAGTTGGGGTGTTTGACTATATTTATTGTTTTTTATTTAAAAAAAATATTACATGTAAGAGTTGGTGGTTCAAATAAAAAACACGATATATATAAAGCACAAAAAAAATTCGGCCAATGTAATAGAAAGAGAGAAGTTATACCAATAGGTTGGTTGTTCACATTAAATATATGGTTGGGGGTATTTGACTATATTAATTGTTTTATTTTAAAAAAAAAGATTATATGTAAGAGTTGGTGGTTCAAATAAAAAACACGATATATATAAAGCACAAAAAAATTCGGCCAATGTAATAGAAAGACAGAAGTTATACCAATAGGTTGGTTGTTCATATTAAATATATGGTTGGGGGTATTTGACTATATTAATTGTTTTATTTTAAAAAAAAAGTATATGTATAAAAAAACAATAGGCCAAATGCAATAGAAAGAAAAATGCAAAACCAATTACATTAATGTAATATATTCGAAAGTAACATTAACAAAACAAATATTGCGTTATTGTAATCTATATTATAATAGATATTATTTCATTGACACTAAAGCAAAGCAAATATTGAAAAATATATTACTAATCGTTAGCTACATAACGTAACAACGCGTTATTTGTAAGAGGTATAACTTCTCCTTCATTCAAGTTGATTTTTTCAAATGAAACTCGAGATACTTTATGAGCTCTTTGAGGATTGCAATGAAGAAAGTGTAGTACCATATATTCTAAATCCAACAAAATCCTAGAATCCTTCATTGTGGAAAATACATATTCCACCATATACTAGTTATTCGAATTCACGTCTGGATTAGTTGTGACATCATCGCAAACTTTGTAGAATTTAAGATGTCCTGAACGGAACATTGTTAGTACCATACTTTCATGATCAAGAAAATTTGAGTGTTCCATTTTTGGATGCCAAATCTTTAAACGTGTAGGTGAAGATGATGCATCAAATGAATCATATTCATCAGCCATATGAACAAAGCGATTTTAGAGGAACGCACATAGGGTCTAGGAAGTTGGATGGTGTAGTGCAATGCAAATATGATGATGATATTTATAGTCCTAGAGTTAGGATTCTCAAATATTGTAGTCGTTTTTTGTTTAAAATGTAGTACACAAAATCGGCAAATAGGGAAGATTGAAAGAATCAAGGAAATTTCCTGAGGTACCCTTGAGGTTTGGCTTAATTCTCAAAATACCCTTATTGAATTTTGAAGTTCAAAGTTTAAGTTTCAAGGGTACCTTAGGAAATTAATGCACTTGAATTTCGATGTATGATAAGGCATTTTGAGCTCAAACACAAAGTTCAGGGGTATATGAGGAATTCCCCAAATGTGAGGGGTAATTTGAGAATTACGTCAAACCTCAGGGGTACCTAAGGAAATTTCCCAAGAATCAATCCATAAAATCATTAACAAAAAAGGCAATAGTGAATGAATTGAAAATTTCCTTTATGAATCCCACAAATCACGACAATCACACGCGGATTGCAATCACCCGGATTTGTGCACGCAAATAGCTGATTTCGTGGGGGGATTTGAGAGCAATCACACATGGCATTGTATTTGGCTTGCAATTCTAATTTGCAAGCTTTTTAAGCCTCTATGATTTTGGCTAGAAATCCTATGTGCCACCTTCTAAGACTGTAGTATTTTGTAATATATATTATAATAGATTTAAAAAAAAATCTTCTTAGCAGCACCTATTGCTGCGGTTTTGGCCAAGAACCGCAGCAATAGATCAGATCTGCTGATGCGATTTTAGAACCGCAGCCTATTGCTGCTCCTTGATTTGCGGCGGGACGAAATCCGCAACAATTTACGATTATTCTACTAGTGATTCATCAAAAGTTGAGAGGTACCTCATGGAGCTTCCCTAATCTTTTTGAATGTCAAAGTTAAACTACCTATGATTACATGTACAAGATATAAAATTAGTCATGAGAGATCTTATTAAAATTTGTTTGATGTACTACTAGTATTTTTATGATGCCAACCTTTTATAATTTCTACTAATAATAAGTAATCAAGCTATTAATTATGAAAGTTATGCACTGGATAAAGATGTCAACTGAGTATTATGTAGAAACATGGAGAGAATAATAGTAATATGATAGCCATAATAAAATGAAATATAATAAACACAATCCTTATCTTTAAAAGATTTTGTTACACTTTTGCATGTCTTTGATTTTTCTTTTCTTTTTGAAACAAGAAAAAGAAAACTAAGATGTCATATCTCTAATTCTAATAGCCAAATCACGGGCACCGTTAATATGGACATTGTAGGCGTGTTTTTATTTCGCCTACGCGGTGTGAGCGCGTATTATATTTGACTACCCCACTGTAAAGGTTTTATTGAAAATTGTTTTGTATTGAAAGAAGTCGCCAACAATTCTTTTTAGGAAGAATCATAAACCTAATTGGATATAGGAATATCATAGGGACAAATTATCCAATGTAGATTTCCCCGTCCTGACTCCATAGATGCTCAAAATGAACCAAAGATTGAGTTCGGGGGTGAGGGTACGAATATAGTCATAATGAACCACATTCACCCAAAGTTGGCCTCTACTAATTATCGATTCATTGCAGATTTTATGCCAAAGAATAATCAAATAATATTTTAAAGCACCCTAAAGATATTTAGTCTAAATTGGTTCAGGAAACACATAAAAGACTATTTTTTAGCGACATGTTATTAGGCAATCAATATTACAGGGAACCTAACAGGTTGTCCAAATTAATCTAATTAATGTTAGTACAGTTCTTTAGGTCTTTGATTAGCAAAAATATCATGTGGGTGAGGAAAGCATTAAAGCAGGACAATCATATGATATGTATACTATGATCAGGCAAGCATATAATATACAAAGGCAAGAATAATAATAAAATAAAATAAAAGAAAGTGTAGAAAAAGGGTTAGAATATACAGTATAGCGATTTTACATTAACGATCTACATCAGGAAAAAAAAACTGTTAGTAACTTCAATATAAAAATAATTTATTTAAGGACCCTCAGGATTATACCGTGGCTTGGGTCTGTGAGATTGACAACCTTCGGGACGAGCAATCGTGAAGCCTGAAAATATGAATGTATGAAAGTATGTAGATTGAATGTGTTTGTGTTTGAAAGTATGAGTTTTTGTATGGAAGTTTTGTAGTTTGTAGAGAGAATTCGTAATTGTGTTCGTCGAGTTCGAAGTGTGTTAATATGAAAAATCCGTCGTCTGTACGGAAATCAGGCCTATTTATAGGGAAAGCGACACTGCGCCTCACGCGCCAGCTGCGTCTGCCGCAGCTGACGTGTCAAGCATATGACACGACACGACCAGTAAAAAGCATACACGTGGTACGCGCTTTGAAAAAGATAAGAAAGAAACATGCGCTTCACGCAGTGCTGTGCGCCAGGCGCACGACACAGTGTGTGGCACGCCTTTGCCAGCCTTCAAAACGCGTTTTAAAAGATTTTCTTTTATCTTTTAACTATGTATATCAGATTTTACGGGATAAAATCTGATTTTGACTTGAAAAATATATCTTTTAAATATATTTATTTATTAAAATAAAATAATTAATTATCAATTAATTGGGCTTTTCAAAGAATTGGGCTCAAATAGAATTAATTATCATGAATAATTAATTGGGCTTCAAAATAGGACTTTAACACTTTTCGAAATGGTTTTGAATGGCTTTTCAGACTGCTCTGCCCTTGGATCGGACCAATTAAGACCATGGTATGTTTCATCATCGGATCCTTAAATGGGGAGACACGATTATGTGTCTACAGAATCCCCCACTTTGACTGAGGTTTAGGAAACCGAAAGTCAAAGTATACGGTGTCGGGACGGAGAACGATTCTAAACGCTCTGCAATTTAGAACTAATCTATATACGCCGGTCTCTGCAAAACAAAGTTAGCATGCAGGACAATAACTACAAGCAATCTGATCACCTGCAGGAGAAGATGTCAGCACACAGGTGCAAAGAACTTAGATAAAGCACATAGTGATGAATTAATGCAAACTTAGACTCTCTAAGGATGCATGAGACGCAATGCAAGGATTAAGGTTATGCAAAGCTAAAGGGTGACACGTCATGCAAGGTTAGGGTTATGCAGGACTAGAATGTATAAAATGCAATGCAAGGTCAGGGTTTTGCAAAGCTACAATGCAAGGTCAGGATTTTGCAAGGCTAGAGGATGTATAGAATGATAGATTGATAGATTGATTAGAAATGGATAGAATGATTTTCGAAAATCGTTTTTAGTAAACAATCGAGGTTCGTAAACGAGGTCCGCGGATTACAACTCTTCGGGAGTTTGATTTGAATTGGAGGAACCACCACACGTAGGATGCCCCCACTTTGGGTGAGCTTGCCTTGATCTCGGCTTGAGTCTTAATTGAAATGTACTTGATATGATATTAAAATGTAGTTGATCTGCCTTGAACGTTGAAAGTTGTCATTGGGGATTGTTTATTGGGAAGTTAATATAGGCAAAGTCAAATATCGCCAGAAGCCATGGAATCATT
The DNA here is from genome assembly GCA_947646795.1 of Beta lomatogona. Taxonomy (NCBI): domain Eukaryota; kingdom Viridiplantae; phylum Streptophyta; class Magnoliopsida; order Caryophyllales; family Amaranthaceae; genus Beta; species Beta lomatogona. The sequence continues at coordinate 8,156,698 of CANSNZ010000927.1, read as the reverse complement.
GGAGAGTCCTTCAGGGACAAGGAGAGCTTGGATTGAAAAATAAAAAGGTTCAAATTTGTGACTTAAATGAATGTAGGTGGGAAAAGGCTTTAACGAGTCTAGATGCAGACTCGAGTCTATGTCAGGATCTAGAAAGAGTATGCTCCTAAATTATAGAAAGTCAAATCATTAGACCATGACTAATTTTTATTTTATTGAAGCGGTCGGACCTCGAGATGAGGATTCCTACGTATCCTTGCGGAATCAGACCATTCGTAGTTCTGGATCTGATTTCCTTTTTTATTATTGTTTTTTGTTGTGCCCTAACTTTTGTCTAGGCCGCCCTTTCGGGTTTTCAACCTAGCGGGCTTGGACATACCTCGAAGAAGGAGTTAGGGTTGATGAAAGGTTGAAAGGTTTAAGGCTTGAGGTTAAGATGAATGTTTAATTGATTGGAATAAGGTAAGGATCATGAATTTTGGTTATATGGGTTAAAGTTTGATGGGGTTGAAGGATTTTACTGAGGGGTAGAACTTGTGTGCAAGCCCCCCTAGCTTGACTTTTTATATTCTTTGCCTTTGGCTTTTTCTTTTTGTCATGTGCGTTTCTTTTGCTTTTGCTTTTATTTCGCACTTTGAATTTCGTTTACTTTTTATTTGTGCCTGGCATTGATCTTTTTTATGTAGTAAGGCTTGCACACAAGTTATTGGTTTAGGGTATTGGAAGGTTTGAAGGTATATGTGGAGCTTTGAATTGAAAGGCCATTTGGCTAATGAAGATGATGGCTTAAAGGATTTTTGTTTTTTCCTTGGTTGTATGAGGATGGCTTATGAAAGGCAATGGAAGGGAAAGGGGAATAACTCCTGATCCAATGTATGTCCTCTTTTTTCATTTTTCTCTTTTTTTTTATTTTTTATCTCAGATATTTTTTTTATTATCATTGTTAGTCAAGTTCATCAGGTGATTTAAGTTTCATCATCGAATTAGAAGCATAAATAAAATAATAGAAGGCCAATGAAAATGAAAAATAAAATGAAATGAAAATGGAAAGGTTATAATAGATGAAGTCCTAAAGCGACATAGACTCGATGGGAAATGACAGAAATGGCTCAGGGTGAGGACTCTCTGACTCATCCTAGGAAACCAGAAACAAAAGACTAAGCCTGTTGAATTGTTGATGCACTGCCTCAGGGGTTGTTGGTGATGCTGATTCTCGTTGTAGCAAGTATTAGTACTTTGTTGTCATCGACCTTGTTTCGCAGCGCAGTAATGGTATTTGACACAAGATGTCAGATGTTCATTGTTTTGTTCGAATTCGCTGTAGAAGTTTAGGTTGCACCATTTGAATTATCTTTTAGGTGCAGGGTTCAGAGTAGACCCTATGGAAATGGTCGCGCCTCTAACATGAAGGCGGTAGACCCTGTGGAAGTGATCGCGCCTCTATTGTGAAGGCGGTCAAAAGTAATCTTCATGACTCTAAATGAAGTCGGTGTGGTGATAGTGCGATTGATGAGCTTTAGAGTAGGCTCACGTTTTGTTCCTCCTTTAAGCGTTCTTAAGTTATAATCTCTCGAACAGTCATGAACAGAATCGAGTGGACCTCGCTTGTAAATTTTTTAGAAAGGACGCTTTCAAAATGAGAAATGGAGATGAGAAATGGGAAATGGAAGTGGAAAAGGAAATGAAAATGGGAAATGAAAATGGAAAGTGATTTTGAAATGGAAATGGTTATGGGTTTTGGACTGGTATAGATTTGGCCATGATGGAGACATGGGCCTAACTATATGCAAATGCAGACGTGGACTGGACTGTGCAAGCAGACTGGACTCTACGATTGGGTTTAGGAGAGACTAGACTTTGAACTTACGGGTGAGCAAGCAGGCTAGACTTTAAGGAAGGTTTGACAATAAGGGAGACTAGACTCTTAACTTAAGGCAAGCAGGCTAGGCAACTAGACTTTGAACTTACGGGTGAGCAAGCAAGTTAGACAACTAGACTTCGGAACTTACATTAGACTAAACAGGCTAGACTCAATAATCGTCTATGGACTAATGAAATGCTAGACTTTGAACTTACGAGTGAGCAAGCAAAGCTAGACAACTAGGAAGGCTAGACAATAACAGAGACCAACCTCTTAACTTAAGGCAAGCAGGCTAGGCAACTAGACTTTGAACTTACGGGTGAGCAAGCAGGCTAGACAACTAGACTTCAAAACTTACATTAAACTAAGCAGGCTAGACTCAAAGAGTGCCTATGGACTTAAGGAATGCTAGACCTTGAACTTACGGGTGTGCAAGCAGGCTAGACACAACAATTGCCTATAGACTTAAGGAATGCTAGACCTTGAACTTACGGGTGAGCAAGCAGGCTATGTTTTAAGGGATGGACTTTTATAGTCCTAAGACTAGATTTTTATAGTCCGAAGATTGACTAGGGCCTACATGGAGATGCAAACTAGACCTAGGATATGAATTGGGATTAAATGGACCTAAGATTTGGATTGGACTAGACTTAGACTTAGATTGGAATCGATTAGGGATAGACTTGGACCGGACTTCACATAAAGATGTAGATGGGCCTAGATTTTGAGATGAACTAGACTTATATGGGCCTAAGATGAACTCTAATGCTAGCGGCCCTAATATGAATGCATGGACTCGAATTAGATGGACCTTATATGAATGTAAAATGGACTCTAATGCATATGGGCCTAGAATGAATGCAAGTGAAATGGGTCGATTGGATTGAATTGTATTGAAGGTGTTTGGAATGGGCTTAGAATTTTCAAAATTCATTTTTGAAAGGAACAGCTTATTTTTATCTTTTGTTAGGAAAATATGATGAGTTAATTTTGAAAATAGTTTTTTTTTTAAATGTCGTGGTATGATGATTAGTAAATGTTTTTGAAAAAGGTAGAATAGAATATGGTGTAGGATTGATTTTGAAAAATGTATGTTTTTGAAATTGATTGAATATGGTAAGGTAGGATTGACAGGGAAGATTAGTTGAACAGCAGGCAGAAAAAATGGGAAGCGGTAGACATGCATGACAACTCTAACTCTACAATGACTCTTTAGATGCATTTTTTTAGGACAGACTTGACCTTGTATGAAAAGAATGGCCCTTTTTTTTAATATTATACTGATCCAAACTTGTTATCTTATACTCGAACAAAGGTCAAAAGATCAATAAGCATGGGATGAATAGGCTGCGTGCCACGCATACTGGCGCGCGCGGCGCACAACCTATGCGTCTGGCGCGGGTGCATTGCGCCAGGCGCAACTTAATGCGTTTGGCGCAATGCTCTGCTGCACGCGTATTGATAAATGACGAAGTTTCGGGAGAAAACGACAATTTGTTTTAGACGCGATTTGCAATAATTTCAGGCGTAAAGCATATTAGCAGGCAAAAATTGCAATCACACATAAATGTCAGGTAACATGGATGCAAAACTTCTCAACCTAAAGTCCAGTTCTACATTCAACTATGGGTCAGGTTTAGGTTAAGGCTGAAAAGGTCCATGACTAAGAGATTGATCCCACGCTTAGTACCCCTGCTTGAAGAGGTGGCCACGTGTAAGACGCACTCCAGTCTCAAGTCAGGAACAAGAGAACAATGCCATGGTTGGGTAGGTTTGCTTATGACTAAGATCCAACACTATCGCTCAGGAAGCTTTTTGGAAGGACAAAGCGCAAACCCCCCGGGGGTGACCTCACACATAGAACATGTGCTAATGAGGCAAGGTAGATTGTCCATATGGTGGTTGAACAATAGCCATACATATGCAAAACTGTATATTATTCAAAGGCATAAAAATAAGAATGAATTGTATTTTTCAAGTTTCACCCACTCATTTAAAAAAATTAATTTTTTAAAATCCTCCCCAGTGAAGTCGCCAAATTGTAGGCGTGTTTTTATTTCGCCTACGCGGTGTGAGCGCGTATTATATTTGACTACCCCACTGTAAAGGTTTAATTGAAAATTGTTTTGTATTGAAAGAAGTCGCCAACAATTCTTTTTAGGAAGAATCCTAAACCTAATTGGATATAGGAAAATCATAGGGACAAATTATCCAATGTAGATTTCTCCGTCCTGACTCCATAGATGGTCAAAATGAACCGAAGATTGAGTTCGGGGGTGAGGGTACGAATATAGTCATAATGAACCACATTCGCCCGAAGTTGGCCTCTACTAAATATCGTATCATTGCAGATTTTATGCCAAAGAATAATCAAATAATATTTTAAAGCACCCTAAAAATATTTAGTCTAAATTGCTTCAGGAAACATATAAAAGACTAATTTTTAGTGAGGTGTTATTAGGCAATCAATATTACAGGGAACCTAACAGGTTGTCCAAATTAATCTGATTAATGTTAGAACAGTTCTTTAGGTCTTTGATTAGCAAAAATATCATGTGGGTGATGAAAGTATTAAAGCAGGACAATCATATAATATGCATATAATGATCAGGCATGCATATAATATACAAAGGCAAGAATAATAATTAAATAAAATAAAAGAAAGTGTAGGAAAAGGGTTAGAATATACAGTATAGCAATTTTACATTAAAGATCTACATCAGGAAACAAAACTATTATAGTAACTTCACTATAAAAATAATTTATTTAAAGACCCTCAGGATTATACCGTGGCTTGGGTCTATGAGATTAACAACCATCGGGAAGAGCAATCGAAGCCTGAAAATCTGAATGTATGAAAGTATGTAGATTGAATGTGTTTGTGTTTGAAAGTATGAGTTTTTGTAGGGAAGTTTAGTAGTTTGTATAGAGAATTTGTAATTGTGTTCATCGAGTTCGAAGTGTGTTAATGTGAAAAATCCGTCCTTAAATCTGTACGGAAATCAGGCATATTTATAAGGAAAACGAATGCAGCTGACGTGTCAAGCATATGAAGCGACATGACCAGTTAATAGCATACATGTGGTACGCACTTTGAAAAAGATAAGAAAGAAACCTGCGCTTCACGCAGAACTGTGCGCCAGGCGCACGACACAGTGTGTGGCACAGTGCCACGTGTCAGGAAAAGTCGGTGGTGCACCTGGCGCACCAGCGTGGCTTTTGACCCACCTTTGCCAGCCTTTCAAAACGCGTTTTAAAAGATTTTCTTTTATCTTTTAACTACGGATATCCGATTTTACGGGATAAAATCTGATTTTGACTTGAACAATATATCTTTTGAAAACATTTATTTATTAAAATAAATTAATTAATTATCAATTAATTGGGCTTTTCAAAGAATTGGGATCAAATAGAATTAATTATCATGAATAATTAATTGGGCTTTAAAATAGGACTTTAACACTTTTCGAAATGGTTTTGAATGGCTTTTCAGACTGCTCTGCCCTTGGATCGAACCAATTAAAACCATGGTATTTTCATCATCGGATCCTTAAATGGGGAGACAGGATTATGTGTCCACAGACACGGTAGGATACTAAGATTGATACAAGCTAAGGGTATGCTCTTTTCGGCATAAAACAACTTAATTGAACTGAACTGAACTGATATGCAACTGAACTGAACTGAACTGAATTAAATTATAACTAATAGTAGTAATGATAATAATTTAGCTATCATTAATTAATAAATAAATAATAGTGTTAACAATATTAATATAATATAATATAATATAATATAATATAATAAACATTAATTGATGATAATAATAGTTTTTAATAATATAATTTGTTAATATTCAATAATAATTATAATAATAAAAATATTATTTAATTAATAATAAATTCATAATAATAAGTTATTATATAATAATATTAATGATAAAATAATCGCAATTGTAATAATAATAATAATAATAATAATAATAATAATAATAATTATTATTATTATTATTATTATTATTATTATTATTATTATCATCATCATTGTTTTATAATCAGAGAAATAAATTAGGAAATGAACTGAACTGATTGGAACTGAACCGATTGCAACTGAACTGAACTGAACTAAACTGAAAATAAGCTGGGGAGAACTGACCCTAAATATACCACTAGTCCACTAGTACACACTAATTATACAACACTTGTGTTTAGGAATGAGTGATCTTGTTATCCTTGGATCAGCGAAATACTCTAATTAGTAATTAGGAAAGTGCGTAATTGTGAATAGATCATGTCTGGCCATCTCTAATTTAATCATAGTATAGGCAACCGAACCAACGCAACCAACATGTAAAACACTTTAGTCGATCACAAGGTAACATATAGCTAAAATTAAAGTGACGATATATGCTAATTCAAGCTAGGGGGCTTGCACATGAGTTGTACCCCTCATTTAAAATCCCTTCGATCCATCAAAAACATTAACCATATAATTCAAAACCATAATCCTTACCTTAGCCCATCTAATTAAATTTTTATCATCTAAACCTCAATTCTAAAACCTTTCAACCCTTTGTATCCAACCATAACTCCTTCTCCAAAGTATGTCCAAGCCCGCTAGGTTAAAAACCCGAAAGGACGGCCTAGGCAAAATTTAGAGCTCAAAAAAAAAGTTCAATCAGATCTAGAACTACGAATGGTCTGATTCCGCAAGGATACATAGGAATCCTCATCTCGAGGTCCGACCGCTTCAATAAAATAAATTAATCAAGGTCTAAGGATTTGACTTTCTAGAGTTTAGAAGCATACTCTTTCTAGATCCCGACATAAACTCGAGTCTGAATCTAGCCACATCAAGGATTTTTCCCACCTACATTTAATTGAGTCACAAAATTTAACCTTTTTTTTCAATCCAAACTCTTCTTGTTCCTGAAGGACTCTCCGATAATTCCATGGTCACTGGCGATATCTGATTTTGCCTGTATCAACTCCCAAAAGAAGAATTCCCAATGAAGAACTCTGAATACTCAATACAGATCAAGTACATTCCAATCTAAGCTCGTAATGTCTAATTCAAGATAAGCTTATCCAAAGTGGGGGATTCCTATATGTGGTGGTTCCTCCAAATCAGACTCCCGAAAATTTGTAATATGCAGATCTCACTTGCGGACCCCGATTCATTGCCAAAACAGTTTTCGAAAATCATTTTATCTCTCTACCTATCCAAATTTTCCAATCTTGCATAACCATGACCTTGCATAGTTGCATTACATTTCATCTTTCCTAACCTTGCATAAACCTGACCTTGCATGACGTTTCATCTTCCTTACGTCTCATGCATCCTTAGAGAGTCCAAGTTTCGAAAACAGTTTTCGAAAATCATTTTATCTCTCTACCTATCTAGATTTCCCAATCTTGCATAACCATGACCTTGCATAGTTGCATTACATTTCATCTTTCCTAGCCTTGCATAAACCTGACCTTGCATGACGTTTCATCTTCCTTAGCTTTGCATAACCTTAATCCTTGCATAGCGTCTCATGCATCCTTAGAGAGTCTAAGTTTGCATCTTTGCATCATTATGTGCATTATTATCTGAGTTGTTTGCATTTATCTGCTAACATCTTTTCCTGAAGGTAGTCAAATTACTTGTAGTTATCGTCTTGTATAGTAACTTTGTTTTTGCAGAAACCGGCGATATATAAATCAGTTCTAGACTGCAGAGCGTCTAGAATCGTTCTTCGTCTCGGCGCCGTATACTTTGACTATCGGTTTCCTGAACCTCAGTCAAAGTGGGTGATTCTGTAGACACAAAATTGTGTCTCCCCATTGAGTAGCCAATGATGAAACATACTGTCGTCCTAATTGGTCTGGTCCAAAGGAAGAGCAATCGAACGAGCTAAGCCCAAAAGCATTTAGAAAATTTAAAGTCAATTTATTAAATCGAAGCCCAATTTTAAAGGTCCAGTTAATTATTCTTGATAATTAATTGTATTTTTAATGTTTTAATATTAATTATTCCAGATAATTCATTTTAAAGGATATTTAGAAAATCAGATTTTTATTCCTAAAGAGAGTTGATTTCGGATTTCAAAGGATAGATTTTATCAAAGGATAAAAAAACATCTTAAAACAATAAAAAAACCGGCAAGAAAGCAAGTGTGCGTGGCACACAGCTATGCGTCAAGCACAAAGCGGTGCGCTAGGAGCATAGTTTTAATTTATCTTTTCGATTTGTTTTCGGTTTCCTTTGCCTATAAATACCTCGTTTCTTCGAACGACTTTTCACATTGCTTTCCTATGACTTCTACACATACTCTCCTATACTCAAACTCATATTCAAACACTCAAACTCATATTTAAATACATTCAAACACATTCATACCATCGAATTTCCTATTTCAAGCTTCAAGGTAGCTCATCCTGAAGTTCCCCAGGCGACAAAGGTATAATTCCTAAGGGTCAATTCCAATTTAATTCCTTTTTTTACTAACAGTTTACTTGTCACAATGTAGATCTTGAAGGAATTAACGCTCTCTTGTACATTCTTCGCTAAATCTCTCATTTTTATATTTCTTTTATTATATATATATATATATATATATATATATATATATATATATATATATATATATATGCACGATTGTATATTTTAATGCTTTCATCACCTCACATGATTATAATTGCTAATCAAAGACCTAAAGAACTGTTCTAACGCTTAATAAGATAATTGGACAATCTGATTAGGATCCCAGTAATTTGATTACTTTAATAACATGTCACCAAAAATTAGTCTTTTGTTTGTTTAATGAACCAACATAGATTAATATTCAGATTGCATTAAAATATTTTGTGGTTGTTTATTTGCATAAATATAGATATGAATCGATATTAAGCAGAGGCCATCAATGGGCGAATTTGATTCCAGAACTTATTCGTACACTCACCCTCGAACTCATTCAATGGTTAATTGGCCATTAATGGAGTCATGACGGGGAAATCTACATTGGATAAGTCCCTAAGTTGTCCCTACAATTTCCCAATATCCAATTAGGCTTATGAATCTTCCTTCAAAGACTTGTTGGTAAATTCAAAAACGTTTTCAATAAAACTTTTACAGTGAGGTATACGCGCTCATCCCGCGTAGACGAAAAAATCACGCCTACACTCATCCAAATACACGAGAAGATAAACAACAATAAGACAAAGACCTAATTGAATGAACGCAATTGATGGCTTGCCATCAATGGAAAGGAGGCTATTCGAAGTGTGGCCTATTGCCAACGAGCTTTGAGAAAAATGATTTCGTGACAGGCATGACTGAGGGAACTTAGACTGGTGGTTGTGCTTCGATCCTCGTACTCATTTACTAAATACTTTAATATAATAATATATTATTTTATTGAAGTATTCAGTAAAGAACTATGAGGGTTAGGGTAATACGTCTACCTCCCGAAGAGAAAGAAGGTGTGTGTGTGAGAGTAGAATTGAGATAAGTAAATATTAAGAGCTTCCAAACTTTTTAAAAAACCAAACGTAATTAAGACTAGTAGTGTCAATTCAAAGAGGTTTGGTTGCAAATTTTAGAGAACAAAGTAAGGCGCATTCTTTTCACTTTAATTCTCTTAAACGTAATTGAACTGAACTTATCATAATTTATTTAAGCTTAACTGAACTTAGTTAAACTTATTATTGAGATACTGAGGCTTATTGAAACTTATAAGGTGGTAAAACTTATCTGAAACTTATTAATGTGGAGAATACACCTGTAATCGAATTCTTTATTTGTACCATATAGAGGTTAAGGTGACAAAATTAGGGCCACAACTCTAATTCTCAAAAGGCCTTGAAAAAAACCTTTGCAAAATAAAGGACTATAAAGTGAAGATGAATTGACATAGATGTTTCAAGATTGCCATATTTGCTTTAAACTTTGTATAATATCACAAGATCATGTGTCTTTATACTCCCTCTGTCCCATAATACTCTTTACACTTTCCTTTTTCATCTGTCCCAAAATACTCTTTACACTTCTATTTTTGGATATGACCCACTATTATTTTAATCCTTCTGCCTTTTAACCATTGGCTCACACTCTCTCTCCTCCAAATAAAATAATATCATTCCTACTACCTACCAACTCTAACCATTGCCCACACTCTCTCTCCACCAAATAAAATAATATTACTTTTACTACCTACTCACTCCTATCACATTGTAACACCCCCAAAATCCATACACGTCCAAACTACGTTGCATCGACTTTGGGAGTGTTACCGCCGCGGTGAAACGCAAGGCTTATTGAATTTAAAACACTAACTTACTCTTTATTATGAAAGCTAAACTGCAGCGGAAATAAAATACTAACTTAACTACAACTCGGGAATCACTATTGACCCCTTTTATTAAAAACCATTAACTATGTAAATTATAAACAATCTCTAGGATGTTCAACCAAAACACTTTAAAAGTTTAGAATCAAAAGTATCCCCTGTATGCTCGAACTCATGCAGCATCACCAACATACCTAATCTGCTCCCCATTGAAATATCAATGGTTCATCACAGGTCAACAACAACACAAATAACAAACAATTAGCTATGCTGAGTACGTACATAATCAGTTACATAATACACTAACCATAATCAGAATAATAATAACAGTTCCTAAACATGATCCAACAAAAGCATTAAATTCCGTTTTTACAATTTATTTGGCATCGAACGGGCACCGTCATCTTTCTAGAATCATACGGGCTACTTAATCCTTAATAGACAACTTGGTCTATTAGATGAAATGTAAATACGGTTTTGTTCCGTTCCACATCCATCACCTTAGTATGCATACCCCCAAGATCGTACGGAACCTTCCGCCTACTTGAGTTATCAAAATTTATAAGGACACTACTGTCGTCACAGTAGGGCTGCGTAGGAGTGTAGAGCAAGTCTCACACTCCCCCCATTGTTCATCACTTGTAGGGAGTCCAACTACAAGTTTATTGCCAAAATCCTTTCTTAGTATTGACCATTCATACCACATTAAACATGTAATCATTTTAACATTCCTTCTTGGATACAATACTCAAATCTTTATTCTTGTAACAACCTTGTCACACCATAGATCAAAGAATACAAAGATCCAAAACTTTCATGCTTATGATACGATAGAATTACGCATTACAATGCTACATACCGCAATCATGCTACCAAACAATCTCAGCAATCACAATCATACAATCGTTCCCTATCATGATTCTAGGTTCCAATAGAATAATTCACAACCTAACATGATACTAGTAATTGCAACTGAACTAGTACGCGTACGTACCTTGTAACGAAGAATCTTTGCTGCTTACTTAAACGTTCCGCTTATGAAATTGGGACCTAATCGAATAATAAAAGTATTTTAGTACTAAGTCTTTGATATTATTATCAAATAATACGTGACTAACTATATCGACTTAGTAATTCAAAGTATAAACGATAACTAATCTCATTGTTTATTAACTTCCTTTTCTTTCCTAACTCTATTGTGCTTAGCGTCTTTTAAGAGTCAATGTTAGTGAGCTAAACTGATTTTAGTTAACTCGATAGTATAACACCTTTACCAACTCCATTCAAGTCCTTATGTCCAATACTCCTAAAATCAGTTTTGAATAACAAGGTCATTATAACTTTCCATCAATAACTACTTTCTTTACTTCACACCTTACTTAATTACAAAAACCTTAAATCAGATTTACAACTTAAAACAGATTAACACCTTAAATTAATTATACAATTTAATTAATTACTAATCTACTCAAATTACAAATTAATTAACTTACAACATAAATTAATAGAAAGACAGAATATACAATATAAAAACTAATATAATATCGTATTATACATATTAGGTTTTATACCACTTAATCTCGCCGGCAACCGAGCTCCGGCGACCGACTTCCGGCAACGTCGCACAACCCTCGAGCCTCGCCCCTTGCTTCGCACCCCACACTTCGCACGGCTCGCACAGCTCGCAGCCTTCGAGCCACCCACACTCGGCTCGACGACAGCAGGACGACTCGCCCTCCTCGACGCCCAACAGCGACGACCAGCACTCCTCGACGCCCAGCAGCGACGACCCGCACTCCTCGACCCACGACTCGCACACAACACACACACACACACACACACACACCGAACCCTCGACTCGCTCGCACACCCCCTGCTCGACCCGTACGGATGCGCTTGCACACTTTGCACAGCACACACACGCACCACTCCCTCGAGTCCAGCACTCGAACACACACGCTCACACTTGCCTCGCCTCGCCCAGCACGACCCTCGTACAACTCTCGCTCGACACACCTTCGCCCACCACACTAGCAGCGACCACACTCGTCGTCGGCACACCGCACACACCACATGCCTCAAAGGCCGACGAAAACTCAGGGGAGCGAAGAAGAAAATATTGCAGGAGAGGAGGAAGAAAAGTGCCGAGGAAGGAGAAGAAAGAAACGCAGGAGGAGAAGAGGAGGAGAGAGAAAGTCTTGGGGTTTTCGAAAACAAAACGGCTGATTGAAATAAAAATAGGGTTCTTTTCTTTTTTTCTTTTTTTTTTCTCTTATTTATAGTATGAGAAACCTAGGTTTAATAGGACTTGTTTTCCAAATCAAATTCTTATTTCTTAATTAATAAAACTGAATTAAAACATAATTAGGTACAAAAGTAGGTTGTATATCTAAATTATAACTGTAGGTTTACCCAAACTACATTTTTTTTTCCATTAAATAATATTAATATACTTTCACTTTATTCTTTATATTTTCTTATTTATAAAAGAATAACTCCCAAAAATACGGAGTATTACACACATCTACTTTTTTAATAAAATAACAATTGATAACCAAACAACAACTTATCATCTAAAACTACATGCTCTGATAAGTGTCAAGAGTATTCTTGAACGGAGGGAGTATGATGCTTTATAATTATCAATATTTTTAAATAATAATGATTGTGCCGTACTCTTATTGTCTTACTTAATATTAAGTGAATCACGCCACTCGATTATTTAGACCTCCAAAATTTACGAGCTAGCAAATGCGTTAATTTTAAACGTATAAACAAGTATTGTACGCCGCCACATGCAATTGTCACCCCACTTTATATGCTGACTTGGAGCCGCTTTTTTCTCGGACATGGCATTCATAAGATGTTTCAAACCCCATGATTTCTTACATTGTAATTTCATGATCTTACCACCAATCTACGTCTCTTACAAGTAACCAAAATCATTCCAATTAGAAGCAACCAAATAATAAGAGCATAGACATACAAGAAACGTACGTACGGGAGTAGGCAGCCACATGTCCCCTTCCCCATCAAACATTGACATGACGCTATATAAAATCTAGAACCTACAACCTCAAATATGGAAGAAAGAGATCATATTTGCTTGTTGCTTCTTTTATTCAAAAATAAATGATGATGTCATGGATTTTTCATCGACACTAAGAGTTAACTTATAGTTTTTATGCATATTTTGAAAGAAGTAATTTCACTCTCTTTATTGACATGACATTCCCCTTGAAAATAATCAAGAGATTTGCGTAAGAAGTCTATAACCCTTGACCTCTTACTTCAAATGTCACGATCTTACCACTAAGTTACATCTTTTTTATATGGAACCATATTTCAAATCCAACTAATAACTAACTTATTCTTTTTTTATGAACACGATTATAAAAATAACTTGGGGCATCGTCCGAACAAAAACGCAGTTTACTTACATAAAATATTGTCCATAATTTATTTGTAAATTAAAGGTTGATTTAATTACTATACTTCTAATAAACTCATCATATAAATCTACAATATTAAAAACAAAAATCTCCAAAAAAAGTTACCTCAATATCACTATTGGTCATTTTACATAGATTGATAGCTAGTTCTATATGACTTGTCTCTCAATCCTTTAAAAAAAATATGATTTGTCTATCAAACAATAGAAAGTATTGGCTGCACCGGGTTCACAGTAATTTATATTAAACTCGAATGGGCTATATCATACAAAATCTGACTACATCAGAAAAAAAAATTGACTATATCAAATGAAAACTGACTACATTAGAAAAACGATTATATCATGCAAAAACTGACTATACAAAAGGTGATTATATCATACAAAACTGACTACATCAGATGATAACTTACTATATCAAATAAAATCTAACTATATCATATGACACCCACTGCACAATAAGTTATTATGAATCGGATCCATTCATTAATTTGTACTCAAACATTTTCTATATAAGCAATTACTAGAGTGATTGCTGATTAGCTATTCAAACTAGGGTTGACAATCAGGTTGGGTTCGTGTTTAGGTCGATAATAAATGGGTCAAGAATCCCTCAACCCAAACCAAACATTTAATAAACGGGTTGAAAAACGCAACCCTAACTCGACTTATTTAATAAACAGGTTACATGTATAACCCATTTAATCATAATTATTAGGATTTTTTGTCCCAAACTACCTTTAATTTTCAAGTTTTTGCGAGAAACTACCTCATAAAAAATTTGTTGTCCCAAACTACCTTACTTTACCATTTTGTTGTTAACAGCTACCTTATGCCAATTTTCGGCGTTGACTTTTTTTTTCAGTTCGAATTTGTGGGAAAAAAAATTCATCTTTGTGGAAATTGCTTGAGATTCGAGGAGACTGAGAGGAGGATCGAGAGAGTGATTATTTCAATTTTAGATTAAGTATTAGAAAAGGAATTTAATGGTGGATTGGTGGTACAAAGTGTTGACATAGATATGAGAGAGAGAGCACGTAGGGAAATGGCGAAAATAGGGTAGGGAAAATGAAAAAGTGTTTGAAGATGTCAAGTGATATTACGTGACATTTAAAGAACAGATTTTTCATCAGGTACCCTTGAGTTTTACGAATATTCACAGGGTACCCTCGCAGTTTCCAAAATACACAAGGTGCCCCTGAGGTTTTGAAAAATCATTAGAATACCCTTAATGACTAACTGCCGTCAACTCCATTAGTCATTAAGGCCAAATCAACCCCTAACTAACCTAATTAATACTAATTAATCATAATTATCTCTAATAAAACCTAATTAACTCTTATATTAACCTTAGTTAATTAAATCCCCACCCCTTCCTCTACCAGCCACCCAACCATTGCCATGCCTCCATACCAGCCACCACCAAGACCTCCCCCCCTACCCATCCCCAGCCCCGAAAACCTCCCCCCTCCTTCCCCCCAGCTTATAAAAGTGGTTTTCGAGGGCTGAAGGGAAAGAGGGGGGCTATTTTCGGCAGTGGGGAAGGAGAGGGGGAAGGTTTTCGGGGCTGGGGGGAGGTTTTCGGGGCTTAGGAAGGGAAGGGGAGGTTTTCGAGGCTGGGGAAGGGGAGGGGGAGATTTTCGGGGATCGGGAAAGGGAGGGGGCGGTTTTCGGCGGTGGGGAAGGGGGAGGGGTGGTTATTGGGGGCTGGGGGACCGGAGGGGGCGGTTTTCGGGATGGTGGTGGCTCATGGGAGGATGAGTAGGGGATTTTAGGCCGTCGGTTGAGAATTTGGCCTTAAGGACTAAATGAATTGACGGAAACTTAATGGCAGGGTTAAGTCATGTATTTTTCAAAACCTCAGAGGCACCTTGTGCATTTTGAAAACTGTGAGGGTACCCGGTGAATATTCATATAACTCAGGGGTACCTGGTGAAAAATCCGTTTAAAGAACTGGAAAAAAAGTTAACATTGGGAATCGGCATAAGATAGTTGTCAACAACAAAATGGTAAAAGTAAGGTAGTTTGGGACAGCAAATTTTTTATAAGGTAGTTTCTTGCAAAAACTTGAAAGTTAAAGGTAGTTTGAGACAAAAAATCCTAATAATTATTCTTATAATGAAAAAAAAAAATTTTTAAAAAGCTAAATGAGCACTATTGAAACTATGTATGTTTAGAGTTTCTTAGAATAATTATGACCTATAGATATTTTACTTTTTCTTAACCAAATTTTATATTTATCAATAACATTTTCCTAGACATTTGGTCAAGTAAACCAAGAATGAGAAAGAAAGAAGAGAGGTGTGAAAAAGAGGAAAAAGAAAAATCATGCAACAAACTAATCTAAATGCTCTAAAAGCAAAGCTACAAATATGACATGCAAGCTAAATGAGTTCATAACAAGATTTAGGAGACC
The DNA here is from genome assembly GCA_947646795.1 of Beta lomatogona. Lineage (NCBI taxonomy): Eukaryota > Viridiplantae > Streptophyta > Magnoliopsida > Caryophyllales > Amaranthaceae > Beta > Beta lomatogona. The sequence goes on along the minus strand of CANSNZ010000927.1, from coordinate 8,140,659 downwards.
AACCAAACACAAGAGGGAAGATGATTAGGAAGCACAAGAGTGACTTAAAGGATCTAATCCATCGATCAATCGAGTCCCCTTGAAAATAGGCTTTCTAAAAGTGATTACTCACTCTTCTCCACTTCCAAGTCCCGAGTTTGACTCCCCCCTAGGGATGCTCAACCATAATAGCTCGCCTCTACCACATTTCGATGACCCTCATCATGACTTGCACAAAATCTCACCCGCCACTACTAATCGACCAAGTCCAATCTAGAAGTCAAAAGGGACTTTGTTTAGGTTGTAACGGGGCTAGGTTAAAGGGTGTGGATAACAATTTAGGAATGTGGTGCAAAAAGGTTAAAGTGGAGTGCACAATAGGGGGTAAAAATTCCCCCAAGCTAGTCCAAACACCAACTCAAAACGAAATCTCGCACATCTTTGATTGTCACTTTGATTTACTTTTTGAAACATTGATTTCACTTTTTGAACACATAAATTTGCTCTTTCTTTCTTTTCAATAGAAATCCAAATGAAGCACTAAGAGCATTATTTCTTTCTTTTATTTCCTTTGTCTTTCTTTTCTCACAATTTTCTTCAACTTTTGCAATTATACACACATAACAATTCACTTTCAACCAAAGACCCAGTATCAAAATAACTCAACTCCAGACAAACTAGACATGTACTCCACTTTGGGGAAAGTTTGGCCATGACTTATTATGAGGGTTAAGCAAAAATAGGATAGAAAGGCTCAAATGGGTTAAGAAGCGGACAATTATGTAGGTATAAAGGCTTTTTGGCTTTTGAGCTCCTATTTCTAGCAAAAAGAAACGCCCTAAATTATTCTTCTATAGGCTTGGTCTTATGCAATCTTGGGGAGCTAAAATGCAAGTCACAAGTTAGGCGATCAATGGTGAGGGTTGTAAATGAGTCTTACGAGGTTCGTGGCCCTCCTTCGGGGTTAATCGCACAAGGGATAGGCCAATCCAAGCAACCAACTCGCCTAATTTCAAAAAGACTCTACCAAAAGTTACCGATCTCAAAGATCACCTAAAGTCACAGCAAGGCTTCCAAAACCATCAAGTCAAATGCAAAGAAGGTCTTCCAATCAAGTTATGAACACTCTTAGCAACATATCATACATGCAACCAAACTAAACTAAATGCATAAAAAGAAAGTAAGAAATGAAAAAAAAAAATTTTTTTTTTTTGTTGCAAACCTATCATGTAAATACCCTAATATGAACCTAATTAACATGCAAATATACTAATATGAACCTAATTACAAAGAGGAGGAAGAATATTTTGAGATAGAGCGAACACATGCTAACTCCCCCAAGCTTAATACAAATTCCGTCATCGGAGTTGACAAGCAAAGAGAAAGTAGGGGTGGAGGTAAGGGGTTTGAACTCTACCTTGGGAGGAGGCTTAGAACTCTCCTCTTTATCAGTGGATGTAGTAAGAAACTCAAATGTTTCTTCATGTGCCTCCTCAACGGTAGTGCTATCAGGAAGCATGGAGAACTCATTCACCTCTTCCATGTCCAAGCTCGAGGCATCGGTAATAGAAGCATAGTGCTTGTCCCCGGTGTCTACTACTTTCTCAAAATCTTCCATCTCACCCTTTACTAGATTGACCCGACAAACTTTCTCTACCATGGGTCTCTTAAAAGTCTTTGAGAACTCGAACACAACCCTCTCATTGGCTACCTCGACCGTGATTGTATCATTTTTGCAGTTTATCACGGCACCCAATGTCTTAAGAGCTTCCCTTCCAAGAATGAGAGGAGTCTCCGGATCTTCCTCCATATCCATTACTACAAAATCGCATGGCACAAACACATGCCCAACTTGTATTGGCACATCCTCCAACTCACCATGTGGCACTCTCACAGTTCGATCCGCCAATTGAGTAGTCTTTCGCGTAGGAAGAAGATGAAGATTTAGGTGCTTAGCTATGGATAGAGGCATCAAACTCACACTTGCTCCTAAATCGGCCAATGCTCCTTTATGCTCCAAGTCACCTATCTTCACCGGCAAGGTGAAGCTTCCGGGGTCTCTTTGCTTCTTGGCATGGCACATTGCACTAGAGCACTTACTTGGTATGGCAAGGTGATGAGCTCATCTTCTAGTTTCCTTTTGTTGGAGAGGATTTCCTTCAAAAACTTAGCATAAGCCGGCATTTGAGACATTGCCTCAAGGAAAGGAATGTTGATTTGAAGGCCTTTTATTACATTGAGGATCTTGGAGAACTTATCACTCAATTTCCTCTCCACCAACCTGTGAGGGTATGGAACCGGTGGCACATAAGTCTTAGGTGGTGAAGATGATGGCAATGAAGCTTTATCACCAACTTGGACTTGTGGCTCTTTTTTTTTTTCACATTCTCTCCTTTCTCACCCTCCTCAACTTCATCTTTCTCAACAACTTCAACTTTTTCTTCCTTCTCTACTTCCTCATTAGGCATCTTGGGACCCTCATAACTAGTTCCCGACCTCAAATGGATGGCTTTGGCTTGATGGAGGTTGGGGTTAGGAATAGGTTGGCCCGGAAGTTGATTTGTGGGAGTAGAAGGATTTTTCTCGGCTACTTGGGCAATTTGGGTTTCAAGCATTTTATTATGGGCTTGTAGCTCTTGAAACCTTTGCTCATGGTTTTGGAGGATTTGGTTCATGGATTGAAGTTGTTGGAGAATTTGGAGAGAGGTTGGATCGGGAGATGGAGTGGGTTCGGGATTTTGTCTGGGGAATAGAGGGTTAGAGGGAGGTTTTTGGGCATTGGCTCTTTGGTGAGGAGTTTGGTAGACATTAGAACCTTGTGAGGACGAACCGCCTTGATTGTAGTTCTGGTTATACCCTTGCACATACCCTTGGTGTTGAGCTTGGTTGTACCCTTGTTGAGGTGGATTCCATCCTTGTTGAGGTTGTTTCCAACCTCCTTGTTGATTGCTTCTATACCCTTGGTTTCCTAGATAACCATCTCCTCCAGAGTTTATTGCCGCCACATGTTCCGAATTTGTACCTCCACAATAAGAAGTATCATGATTAGTACCTCCACAAATACCACAAGAAAAAGAATTTACCTGTGATGGATTAGATGATGCGAGGTTGATCTTAGAGAGCTTCTTGTCAAGTTGATCCATCTTAGCTTGAATTTGATCCATGGGATCTAATTCAAACTTTCCACTCTTCTTAGGTTGAGCACCTCTTCGACGTCCACCCCATGAGTAGTTCTTAATTACTTCTTCGATGGTGGACTCAAGTTGATCTTGCGGGATCTTAGAAAGTTGACCTCCCGCTCCAGCATCAAGGTTGGCACGTGATATAGGATCAAGGCCATCATAGAAGAATCGCATGAGTAGATTGTTAGTGAACTCATGGTGAGGGCATGAACGGCTCATCTCCTTGAACCACTCCCAAGCTTCCGCAAGTGTCTCATCGTTCTCTTGCTCAAATGAGGAGATCTTCCTCCTTATGTATGCCGTCTTCCACTCCGGGAAGTACTTCTTCAGAAAAGCCATTGTGACTTCCTCCCATGTTGTGAGGGAGTTAGCAGGTAAACTCTTGAGCCATGATTTTGCTTTTCCGGTAAGAGAAGACCGGAACAAATGCATCTTGATGTAGTCTGGAGAGACGTCATTTGTGGTTATCATGGCACAGATCTCAAGAAACCTGTCAAGATGGTCCAGAGGATCTTCATCCGACCCTCAACAGAATTGCTCTGCCTTCACCATCCGAGTGAGCTGAGGGTGAATGCTGAAATTTGTAGTAGTGGTGGGGAGTCGAATACCACCTTGAAGAACATAGGAACCTGGATTTCCGAAATCCCTAAAGAGTTGTGGATTTGCTTCACCCATTTCTGACTGAACTTCGCTTGTTGTACTTGAGGCTGGTGAAGATGGTTCGGAACCCAAAGACAAATCTTCCAAATTTTTCCGAAGCTTTCGCAATGTACAGTCAATTTCTGGATCTAGAGGAAAGGTGGGTGAACCGTGAGCTCTTCTTCTCATGTAACAACAACAAAGCTAAGTAGAGGATTAGCAAATAACAACCACAGTCAAAAAGAAAAGAAAAATCAACTAAGCAAAGCTAAACTAAAATAAACTTCAATTAATAGCACAATTTCCCCGGCAACGGCGCCATTTTGATAAGAGGTTTTTAGTGTGTCGTTAAGGCACCAAAAATCGCTTTTCAAACAATATTTATAAAACCTAACAAGCAATTACTAAGAACATAGTAAAGGCAAGTCAAGGGTCGATCCACAAGGAAAAAGGGATTAATTAAAGTCTATCAAGTCTAAATTACTTAATTGAAGGGTTTTTTGGGGGGTTTTAAAATGATTTAGTATCAACTAATGACTAACTACTATCAAAGTACTAGCAAGTAATATGAGAAGAAAATATGAATAAGGAAGACACTAGAGTTAAGGTTACTAGTATGGATCAAAGTGGACAACGATTATTAATGCAATTGTGATTCAAAGGCAACGATTACGCAAGGTTTAGTTTTCCTCTAAAATACTCGAGTCCTCTCTCGAATGGTCCTCGAGAATGATCGCTTAATCAATCAACTAAATCTTCTCTCGAATGGTCTTTAGTCAATTGATTAAGAGATCCAATGAATTTGGAAAACCCCTAATATAGGATCCCCTTAATTTCTACCCAATATCTTGGCCTCGAAATTAAGTTGATTCATGGGGATGATAAAAGAGTTCATAATTCCATTAAGAACATTTGAAATCAAAATACCAAAGCATAAATGTGATCAATATCTATCCTAAGGCCACAAAACACCAAGATCAATGCATAAACATCTTTAAATCATCACAATCACATTAACAATACATTTAAACTCTAATCCATACTTTCATCCTAACCCTAGATAGGGAACTACTCACTAATCATGGAATCTAAGCAATAAAACATGAAATCTATAACTAATCTAGGGCTAAACATGATTAAGAGATAATTAGTCTAATTAAAATAACAATTATGAAACTATAATAAAGTTGATCTAATAAAAGGGAAGAACAAATAATAGCAATGAAAAGAGATAATAAAAACTGAAACTTTGAAACTAATTGAATTAATATACCTTCAATGTTGTAGCAATCACAAACTATGATCTAGAATTCTCAAATCTTGATCAAAAACTAAGTGTTTATCTCTCTAATATCAACCCTAATAATACTCTCTAAAACATAGAATAAAGCATAAGTGCAAAAACTAAAACTCCCCTGTTATTAAGGCAAGCCTCGTCTTTTTTTCTTCGCGGATTCGAATGGTGCGGGCGCACCATTCCTTCTGACTTTTGGGTTTCATAAGTTCCAGATGGTGCGGGCGCACCTCAGTAAGTGGTGCGGGCGCACCGAAATCAGGTGTGGGCGCACCATTTCCTCTGCTCTGGTCGGACAGTTCAACTTAAAACGCGCATAACTCTTTCGTTTTAGATCCAAATTAAGCTTATGACCAGTCATCGAAAAGCTATCGAAACAAGCTTTCACCTCCAACTAGAATTACCCTCATCTGATTTGTGGTTTGAAAGTTATGTCCATTTGAAGTTCTCTGTTCAAGATTATACTGTGCAATGTGCTCCTTTGTGCGAGCGGACAAGGGGCATGGTGCAAGCGCACCACTTCTCAACGTGTGCTCTATTTTCATTGCTTCCTTTGCCAACTCTACAACACATAGCCATCTTAGTAGTTCCACCTATATTAAGAACATGGCAAAACAGGGTGAAAGCAAATGTACTAGAAATTCGGTTAAAAATGACTGAAAATCTAACAGAATGTCACTATGATCAAGAATGATCAAGTGAATGAAATAGAAGGGGAAAGGGAGAAGAAAGAGGGAAGAAAAGGGTATAAAGAGGATCAAACCAAACCAAAAAGAGCTCATAAAGTACGTTAGAAACGCACTTATCACATCTCACGCTCAACGAAGTGGTCAAAAGCAGCAACGCAGATAGCTTCTTCAAAGTCATCCATCTTCATGATTTCCTCGTAAAGTTTCCCCACATCAAGTTGGTTGTCCGAAATTTTTTTCAGAGCACTAACAACTTCACCTAGTTGAGTAGAGATATGTTGCAAATCACCCCCTTCGTCTTCAACTCGAGGCCTCTTCCTATGAGATCTGGGCTCAGAAGAAGTTCCACTGTCTGACTTGGTAGACTCAATTTCAGTAGTACTAGGCTGCCCACTTGAAGTATTTTGAATGTCGCCGAATGTCTTTGAGAAATTACCTCGTGCCATATCTTTACCCGCCACTATTGCTATCTCCTCATACATATCAATTTTCTTGTTCAAATATTTGTCATGAGATGGATATTGCTGCTAAATAAGGGAGAAAATTAACAAATTTCATATTGCCACATATAATACCTATAGCATTTCACATATAATAAAAAGTTTTACAGCTTGAATTAATCATCAACATAAAGAGGGCTAATAACTATACCTATACATACATTACTCAGCCAAATTGGACTAAGCTTATACGTGTGCTACAAAGCATAAACTTCCATCATCCTCTTTCATCCATGTCACAGACACTCACTAACTTATGTTACTTATACCAAAGGATGTCATCTTTCACACCCAGACATATTAACATGTCATTCTTTGCCAAATTCCATCCCAGAAAGATTTATAAAGTTCTGTCATTAAACAACCAATAAGAAAATCCCTTCACCAAAATATTTGAACTATGTACTTCATATACCAGTGGCTATTTGGCAGGATCTTAAAGTAGTCATTTAAGCTCTAAAACTACAATTGTTGTTTCCATTTCACTTACCATAAGAATGCTATATTTGGAAGTATAAAAAATAATCCTAATCCTTGGCATATACTTAATGTTCCTATTCTATCAATGAACTCAACATTTCTCTATAGTCCTCAAAATCAAAAAGTTCATTCATTTAGCAAATATTCAAACCTTGAATATACCAATCCACCATAAGCATCAGCCATCATGTAATTTGTGTCACATAAAGCATAAAGATGTCCTGTAAAATAACTAAGGTATTTATTCCCCATAAACAACCATGGCAATGTTTCATTACCACAGTCGTAAACTCCCAAAAATAGCATTCCTTAATTTCAATAGAAGTTTGATTCCTATTGATTGAACATAAGACAAGATTGTAAAAGAGAGAGAAAACAAAAACATACCTGAACATAAGCAAGATATGTTTTAGGAGATGCAGTTACCATCTTTATATTATCATCCCAACCAAACTCGGAGTTTCCCCGAACTTGTGATATAGTTCCCCAAGCAGTTCTCAATGTCCTCATGTGATTCTCAACGTGGTCAGCATTGCAAGTAATCTGAAATTAACTTCGCAGCAGCTACAAAGAGAACTAGTTCTAAAAGTGTTATTTGGTCGGTTTCCTCTTTTCACTTCTTCTGCAAGAAATCCTAATAATTCCTTGGACATTTGCTTCGACCAAAGGAAATTAGTTTTCTTCTCTTCTTTCACCACCTGATAACATTATCAACATCGTCCATAAGTTAGTAAGAAAATAACCTATAAAGTTGGAACAAATGTACTTGATTAAACAAAGTTATAAAGTTGATGTACCACCTCATTTAACAACTTTACTTGATTAATACCACCTGATTGCTTCATTAGACAAAAAGAGGGATAATAAAAATAAGGCAAAACAAGTATTGTCATTTCTGCATTCAGGATTCCAGTAGCAGCATATACAAATGAAGAAGCAGGGAATCATCTAATTAGAAAATACAAACATCAACAAGTTCAACACCAAAATAACCATCTAATTTCCCGTTTTCAGAGACGTTCAACATCCCAAAAACTAATTTAGAGCTCAAAGCACCAAGGTGACAAAAAGAAACATTTATACATGTACTACAATGAGAAACTTCATGAAATTCGACGCTTTTTATACGAATCCCACATGGCTAAAGCTATGGCATCTCGTTTTTTCGCATATTCTTTGTTTTCTTCACGCACTCCCTTCGAGTAAGTGATGGTCTGATGTCTTGTGAATCAATATCTAAGTTTGCAGCAATCTCTAAGTCCGCCTCTCTTGTAATTGAGTCATTTGGATCAACGCCCCTAAGGTAATTATGTATCACACAACAAGCAAGAACCACATCCACTTGGGTTGTAAATGACCAAAATGGCTCAGCATCTAAGACACGAAATCGCTTCTTTAGAACTCCAAACGCCCTCTCTATACACATTCTTAGTGAAGAGTGCCGAAGATTGAATAACTCTCGTTCATTTTCGGGAGGGTTGTTGGTATACTCTTTCAAATGATAACGCACTCGCCTATATGGAGGCATAAATCCTTTACGATCACCATACCCTGCGTCGGCAAGATAATACTTCCCTACATTGATAAATCATCACCAATTTTCCAATCAATTTAAGTGCACTACACCATAATTAGCAACAAAAGAAAAAAGGTTAAAAAATTACCTTCGGGAACCTTAAACCCCCTTTTAAGTGCATCACTTAAAACCCTTGAATCATGGGCAGAACCCTCCCAACCAGCAAGTACAAAAGTGAATTTCAGGTCATAATCAGCTGCTGCTAGTACATTCTGTGTAGTCTTATCATTTCTTCCCCGAAATTGATCTTGCATCTCAATAGGAACAGATGCACGTACATGGGTACCATCTATAGCTCCTATAAAATCTTCAAACCAAGGAAAAAACCTTGAATTGTTCTGAATTTCAGGTTGCACAAAAGTTTATGGTGGTTTTATGGCGGGCCGCGGATGCGTCGTCGTGCGCCGCCGCCCGGCCAAAGATAAAATTTCTCCTACTCTCTTTTACAATAAACAAGTATAATGGAAGTAGGGGTCGTATCCACAGGGAAATGGGGACGAGTTTAGTACTTAGCGTGATTCGAAACCTAGATTAAGCTAAGGGCCGAGAAACCTAATAATAATAACAAAGGGGGGTTTCAAGTAGATTATAACTAAACTACAACTAACTAGCATATAAACAAAATGAGAAATCAATTATAGGAAGATCTTGAATCCGATTAACATCCACTTCAATTCATTATCGATCATTTAACCTCGACTCTAATTATTTCCATAATTATCTATTGTCGAGAATTAATCTCGTGTTCTCCTTATTCCTAGTTGAATAGCACGATCAGCGTGACTATAAAACTCTAACTAAAGGATAACCTAGTCCGATCTGCGTCTAAATTCAATCCGATAGCAGCATTAAACACAGAGAACCAAAAGACCTGCTAAAGTCATACAAGCGATAAACATTCAACAGTTGATTCAATTTCCCCAAGAAATAACCAAGATGATCTGCATCTAAGCTACTCCCTAGTTTGCTACCATTTGATAAAAGAATAAAACAATCCGATTCTATTCTTAAATCTAGCATTAGATTAATTACACAATCAAACTAGTAACGTTCCTAGCATAATCATGCAAAAACCATTGAAAGCAAGCATAGAAATTAAACCATAATCAAAGAAAATAAATAGAGAAGAAAGATCTCACAATAATGCTTGAAGCTCCATATTAATCTCGTTCAAGAACGGTTCAAGCTACAATCGGCATAGCATAAGCCAATCCCATAATTGAAATCTACAAAAACTAAATTAGAAAATAAAAACTAAAAAGAGAAGACAACAAGAGAGGAGTGGAGTTTTGGAAACTCCATCCCCTTGTGGCTGCTGCCCCCTAGGTCTAAAAACAAAGTTTAGTATTTATACTAAGGCTCAAAAGTCAGCCGACATTTAGACCGACCTAGGGGTCGCGAGGTGCGATACAGGTCGCACCGTGCGATGAGCTACTGCCTTCGCAACGAGCTGAAGAACTGGGCCAAACCACGCAGGTCGCGAGGTGCGAGAAATCTCGCGAGGTGCGAGCTTCAGGTCGCGAGGTGCGACATTCCTCGCGAGGTGCGAGCTGGCTTGGCGTGCGATGAGCGCTGGGCAGTGAGCTGCTGGGCGATGCTGGCTGGGCAGCTTGGTCGAGGCTGCCTGAAGGCCAGGCGAGCGCTGGCCGGGCGGCTTGGTCTTTGGGCGTGCGTTGGCTTGCTTGCGATGGGTGAGCTTGGGCTGTGCGGTGCTTCGACGGTGCTGCTTGAGCCGCCGAGCTCTCTCTTGGGTTGGTGATGACGAGCTTGCGGTGATGCGATGCTTAGGCACACGGTGGAGTTCCAAGAGCTCGGAACTTTACAACTTTAACAACAATTAACATACAAAATTCCGAACTTCCGCTAAGGTCTATTTATATGCAAAACTTAACAATTACGAACAAATCCCTTAGCAATGTGCACCTAAAATACCACAAGAACATCGTATAACTTGAGCGCATCAAATACCCCCACACTTGAACTTTACTCGACCTCGAGTAAACTCAAAATGAGGATCACCAAATGAATCATCGCCCAAGCTATCGAAACCAACCTACACTCCCCATCAACTACATCATCATCATCACATCTTAACAAAATACGCTCAAAACCTAAACGTAAGGGATGATGATTCCCCCACACTTAGATTCAAGCTCACCTGAAATATACAAAGACGCGACAACAATAATAACCAGCAACTCCAACAAGTTTAACCAACAACACCAACGAGAATCAAAATGCCAGCTCACGACACACTAAAGTATCAGCTCTCCCAAACCTCAAAAAAGATGATCTAAAACTACTACTACTACAACTAATCTAAACAAGCAAGCCATGGAACAAAGACAAAAAGAAATATACTCCATGCTTACTCCCAAAAACAAACAATCAACCCAAAAGAATGTGAAAGCCAAAATAAATAGATCTTCACAAAACAAAGGATGAATTCACTAACCCAACCCGAAAACGCTTTCAACCTTATGACACCATCTCCGGCAAATGAGTTTTCAAAGTGTATAATTCTCTCTTAATCTCTCATTTTGCCTAGGAGCCCTTTCGGGTTTTCATCCTAGCTTCTCACATTTTTTTATCTCACCATCTTACCCGCTCAATATAAGCCACTTTTTTGCATAAGTTGCCCTTTCGGGTTTTCAACCTATCCGGGCCCCCATTTTTGCCTGAGTCGCCCATCCTTGTGGGTTTTCAACTCAGCGGGTTTCATTTCATCACTTTTTTTTTTTTTTTATATTCTTTTTCATTTTTTTTTTTTTTTTTTTTTTTTTTTTTTTTTTTTCATTTTCATTTTTTTCATTTCCATTTTTTTTCAAATTGAAAGTAATATACACAACATAGATACATGAGAATGAGAATACCCTCCCCCCTACTTAAACTACACATTGTCCTCAATGTGTCGACAATTAGAAGAAAAGTAAACTGAAAATGGGGGGGAGAAAATCGAAAATCGGGTAAATCGAAGATCGAATGCTCAAAACTCATGACCAAACAATCCGTCAAACTCAAATTTCTTAACAACACCAACTCAAATCTCATAAATCAACTCACAAACCTCTCCCTCGAATCACTCAAATAAATGACAAGCTCAAAAGTTTTGAATTTGTGAGATTTGCACCTAGCTTAAGAGATCGAAAAGATACATTAACAATCTCAATCCTCTAGTGTACCAACTCCTAGCTATTGAAGTCCTCCCAACGGATTTTCTTTTGTGGATTTTGGTTCCAAGTGGATGAAGATTGGTTGTGGATCTTTTTAGTGGGTGGGTGGTGGGTGAAAGAAAATTTGTTGTGGTGGTGGAAATTTGATGAAAAATAAAGAGAAAGAAAGAAAATAAAGGGGTCTCGGGTTGCCTCCCGAGAAGCGCTGTTGTTTAAAGTCGTGAGCTCGACTTAATACCTTAAGCTTAATCATTGGGTTGTGCTCCATGTGTGACAATGGTGGTTCCATGTCAATCTCTACTTCAAGTACCTGCAAAATTGATTGAGAAGAACTCTTGCAATGCATCGTTAATACCTAGCTTACTACAACATGGTTGAGCATATAACATCTGATTATATCCCAAACCTAGCATTAAGTCAACAACAAACATCAACTAGTAGTACTCCTAGCTAATCCAAGTCATGACCATTAATATCAATAATTAAAGCTAGACAATAACCAAACAATAAGCCGTCAAAAGCTTCAATCAATCATTCCCAAGATAGTTTAAGCAACAAGTTCCATGCTTCTTGTCCAAAATACGAAAGTGAAATACATAGAGCTCAATGGAAGATGAAAACTAGAAACTCAAACAAAAAGGGAATTCTTTATATGAGTGGCCAATCAAAAACAAAGAGCACAAGCAATACCATCCAAAAATCACTCTAAATAAAAACAAGTAACACCGTTTCCCCGGCAACGGCGCCAAAATTTGGCGGGCCGCGGATGCGTCGTCGTGCGCCGCCGCCCGGCCAAAGATAAAATTTCTCCTACTCTCTTTTACAATAAACAAGTATAATGGAAGTAGGGGTCGTATCCACAGGGAAATGGGGACGAGTTTAGTACTTAGCGTGATTCGAAACCTAGATTAAGCTAAGGGCCGAGAAACCTAATAATAATAACAAAGGGGGGTTTCAAGTAGATTATAACTAAACTACAACTAACTAGCATATAAACAAAATGAGAAATCAATTATAGGAAGATCTTGAATCCGATTAACATCCACTTCAATTCATTATCGATCATTTAACCTCGACTCTAATTATTTCCATAATTATCTATTGTCGAGAATTAATCTCGTGTTCTCCTTATTCCTAGTTGAATAGCACGATCAGCGTGACTATAAAACTCTAACTAAAGGATAACCTAGTCCGATCTGCGTCTAAATTCAATCCGATAGCAGCATTAAACACAGAGAACCAAAAGACCTGCTAAAGTCATACAAGCGATAAACATTCAACAGTTGATTCAATTTCCCCAAGAAATAACCAAGATGATCTGCATCTAAGCTACTCCCTAGTTTGCTACCATTTGATAAAAAGAATAAAACAATCCGATTCTATTCTTAAATCTAGCATTAGATTAATTACACAATCAAACTAGTAACGTTCCTAGCATAATCATGCAAAAACCATTGAAAGCAAGCATAGAAATTAAACCATAATCAAAGAAAATAAATAGAGAAGAAAGATCTCACAATAATGCTTGAAGCTCCATATTAATCTCGTTCAAGAACGGTTCAAGCTACAATCGGCATAGCATAAGCCAATCCCATAATTGAAATCTACAAAAACTAAATTAGAAAATAAAAACTAAAAAGAGTAGACAACAAGAGAGGAGTGGAGTTTTGGAAACTCCATCCCCTTGTGGTCTTGCCCCCCTAGGTCTAAAAACAAAGTTTAGTATTTATACTAAGGCTCAAAAGTCAGCCGACATTTAGACCGACCTAGGGGTCGCGAGGTGCGATACGAGGTCGCACCGTGCGATGAGCTACTGCCTTCGCAACGAGCCGAAGAATCGGGCCAAACCACGCGGGTCGCGAGGTGCGAGAAATCTCGCGAGGTGCGAGCTTCAGGTCGCGAGGTGCGACATTCCTCGCGAGGTGCGAGCCGGCTTGGCGTGCGATGGGCGCCTGGGCGGTGAGCTGGCTGGGCGATCTTGGCCGGGCGGCTTGGTCGAGGCCGCTGAGCGCCGGGCGAGCGCCCGGCCGGGCGCCTTGGTGCTTGGGCGTGCGTTGGCTTGCTGCGATGGGTGAGCTTGGGCTGTGCGGTGCTTCGACGGTGCTGCTGAGCTGCCGAGCTCTACTGGGTTGGTGATGACGAGCTTGCGGTGATGCGATGCTTAGGCACACGGTGGAGTTCCAAGAGCTCGGAACTTTACAACTTTAACAACAATTAACATACAAAATTCCGAACTTCCGCTAAGGTCTATTTATATGCAAAACTTAACAATTACGAACAAATCCCTTAGCAATGTGCACCTAAAATACCACAAGAACATCGTATAACTTGAGCGCATCATTTTATAACATATGGGTACAAGTGAAGGATTGCTTGGAGCACAATATGGAATTAGAAATGTATAGTCCAAGTAGATCGAAAGAATCTTCCCCCGGTTGCTCGAAACCTTACATTATGACCCAACAAGTGTAAAAATACTAATACTTGCTCCTTAACACTCATTTGCTTACTTTCCGACAAAAGTCCCCTTTCAACTAAAATATTACACAAGCCAAAAAAAGCACCAGGCCTCATACGAATCTGCCCAAGACAATGAGAGTCACCACAATCTAAAACACTATTGATATTCGCCTCCCTCAAACTATCCCGGTTTACATAAGGTTGTCTAACTATTTTAGGTCTTTTAGTCCTACACTTATCTACTTCAATTAAAGCAAGGACGGAAGCAATAATGGCAGCAACAGCACCTATAATTATGACTTTATGGATCATCTACAAACATTAACAAATCAAGAATTTTAGTTCCTTAATAGAGAAGACACATAACAAATAATAAAAGCGCAAAGAATAGTATTACCTGCGACTTTTGAACATCATTCGACTCCATAATAGCTTAAAAAAAAAGCCAACAACCTGATGAATTAAACACCGCATCATGATCATTTCTCAAAGAAGAACCCAAAATCCTTTTAAAATATTACAACCCAACTAATAACATAATTTGAACTTATAAGGTTAATGATTCAAACTTTGTATTGTTATCTTTAATGATCCCCAAAATCCTTGATTTTTTTTATCACGATAGATCATGGGTCAGTATGCAGTATGTCATTTGCAACTGTCCTATTTCCCTTTCCTCAAATATACTCCATATAACTTCAACAAGTTGATGGAATGGAAACAAGTATGCAGTATAATATAAATGTTTTACAAATTTTATGTCCATCTAATAATCAATTTCCACAGCTGGTTCAACAGGATTCTGACGATATCCTGCCAAGTTTATCAGATAACTCAGAGTAACACCCAAGTAAATTTATGCTTGTTCAATTTCCATTTCCAAAACCACCATTAGAGAAGTATTCATAGACATAATTTTATCAAGAGATTATAAAGTGTTGATTTTCAAATTAAAATATATGTATAGCTCTCAAATAACTAATTTTTATTGAGACAATAAATCAAACACCTTGTGTGCATGACATCGAATATTATTATTCAAACTAAAAAAAACTCTCAAATAACAAAACAAAAGCTTCTAATTCACAAAAATATGCACAAAATGAATCTGTAAATTCGAATGAAAAAAAAAACAAGTTGCTAATCAAGCAAATATAGAGATAGACAATAATCGAATATCAAATGAAACCCTAAATTTGTACCAAAACAATAAAATCGATCGAAATTCCAGCAAAACAACCCTAAAATCATTCGAAATTCCAGCAAAAAAAACCTAAAATCATTCGAATTTGCACAATAACAAATTAACAATGAAAAGAATATAGATTAGAACAACGAGGTTTACCGGATTTTCGTGAGATTGAGAAGATGAGTTGAGAGAAGATTGACTAGAGTGAAGATGAGTTGAGTTGTAGCGTGAAACATAGGTTTGAGAGAGAGAGAAAGGAAAACGTGGCTTCCTTTCATATTTTAGGGAAAATGTTTTCAATTGGGTTGAAAACAACTTTTCAGCCCAAGTTTTCCATTTTATTGTCCGACCCATACCAAACAATGTAAAATAGGGAAAACTGTTTACCTAGAAAACATTTTCAGGCCTACTAAACGGAGCCTTACAAGAAGAAATTAAAGAAAAGCAGCAAAAAGACCCAACTCACAAAGCTAAACCAAAGACACTGCAAACACAAAACTCGAGTACGACCCAAACAGACGAAAAAGAAGAAAACTACAGCTAAGACTCCTACATTATTCAACCACCCAGAACTTCTAAGGAGCGCTAGAAGTCCTACTTAGGGCTGCACACCGGTCCAAGACCGGACCGGACCGGACCGGACCGGACCCGGCTGGACCGGTGGACCGGTTCAATGAATTTGTGTGGACCTGGACCGGACCGGAAATGATTCCGGTCCAGACCGGACCGGACCTGTTTTTTCCGGTCCGGTCCAGGTCCAGACTTGTTGGACCTATTTTTGATTTTTAGGGGTATTTTATCTAATTCAAAAAAAAAAAAAAAAGGTGAGCCCTTTGTTTCGGCCTTATCCCCGACAGCCCATAGGCCACAGCACCACCTACCACCATCCACCCTACCAACCACCGCAGGTACCAAGACTCCCCTGCGCCTCCGGCCGACCACCGTTGTGCGTGCCACTTCCCCCGACCCCGCTGCACTCTTCGCGCACACTCTTTCTCTCTCCTATAGCGACTCCCTCCGCTCTCTAAATGACGTTGCTGCGCCGCGCCGGAGTCGCCTACGCCACCAGCTTGTTCGAAGCTTCGCCGCCGCGCCGCTATCTGCCGGAGCCTGTTCCATTCTCTATCTTCGTGGTCGAGCACTTGGGAGTTGGGACTGCCAGGTTTAGTTTTTAGGATTTTTTTTAAGAGAGTTTTTAGGATATTTAGAGAAAATGCGTTGGACTCTCAGGCATTCAATAGAGGGGGGTCCATACCTCTTACACTTCCATTAATGTTGCAGACTTGCAGTACTTTTTTGGAGAAAAGTACTTACTAGTAGGCTTTCTCTATTCTTTTACTTTTTAATCTGACATCTATAGCTTTTTTGGGGGATTTGAGGTGTTTTGCAGACTTGGAGTGTTGGAGACAACTACTGATGTAATGCAAAATTCATGTTTTTCTTTTTTTTTTTTTTCAAAAACCGGGTCAACCGGTCCGGACCGGTTTCCACCGGTTTTTGCCCGGACCGGACCGGTTACCCGGAATCCACTTTTTTCTTGGACCGAGGACCGGACCGGAATCCTAGGTCCGGTCCGGTCCGGTCCAAAATCCGGTCCGGTCCGGTCCAAAATCCGGTCCGGACCGGTTTGTGTGCAGCCCTAGTCCTACTCACAAGTCACAAGTCACAAGTCACAGGAACAAGTTAGCGAATTATGACGGGGCCCAAAATCCAAATGCTTAATTCTTGCGGAGTGCTCATATTTGTATACGTTAATCAGATTCTCCAAATTAGGGTTTTTTCTACCGCCAGTAAATTCTCTCTCCTCTAATTCCTTGTAGCTCTCTTTTTCTTCATCTCTTAAGAATGGCGGCAGTGGAAATTATGGAACCAGTATCAGTAACTACTGAATCGTTTCAGGCTGACGTCAAACTCTTCAACCAATATAGCCTCGATGGTGTCACGGTTAGATTTTTCTACTTTTACATATCTGTTTGTGTATTTTGTGTTGTGTAATTCTCTCCAATTCGGTAAATTATTCGAGTTTTTTTTTATTTTTTTTATTTTCTCTGTTTGTAGAATTAATGATGAATTAAACAAGGAAATGTGGAATTTTGATTGATGCATGAATTATTTTCTCTGTTTGTAGAATTATTATGATGAATTAAACAAGGAATTGTGGAATTTTGATTGATGCATGAATTATTTTCTTGTGTATGTAGGAATCATTTTCCTTGGATGCTGGAATTTACCAGAATGCTAGATGAGTATTTTGACTGTCAATGATAATAATGTATCTCTCATTTGTGCAGTATGTTACAATCTAATAATTCTAATTCATTTTGCGAGTTCGTTACCAAATATATTTCCATCGCCGTTTGTGTTGGAAATTTTGACAACTTATGAATTTCAATCTCTGGATGACATAGATTTCTAGAATTCCAGTAAGGTTCATATAACCTTGGATGATAATGTGGTTTTAGAATAAAAGAACATGTTATATTCTTCCTGATGAGATGGTTATCCTTTTGTCGCCATTAGTGGCCAATTTGGCAGCTTCGCAAGAGTAGGAAAGTCGCATTTATAGTTGATTGTGGAGTTGAGATATTTTCTTGCTATTGCCTTTCGTTGTGCGGACCTTTTTCTTATCCATGTAGTTTTTGGAATTCCATTTCGTTTTCAAATCAAATTCTTGTAATCTTGTGTTGAAGATGTTCGTGTTTTCTTTTTAGGTCCCTGACCTAGCCCTTGGCGATTACATTGGTGCTTCCTCTGTTAAGCATGCTACCTTTGTGCCTCATACTGCTCGTAGATACCAAGCGAAGCGATTTAGGAAGGCTCAATGCCCCATTGTTGAAAGGCTTACCAACTCCCTCATGATGCATGGTCGTAACAATGGTAAAAAGTTGATGGCTGTTCGAATTGTGAAGCATGCGATGGAAATCATAAAGCTATTAACCGACTCGAACCCTATCCAAGTTATCGTTGATGCCATTATCAACAGGTATCAGATGTCAGCTTTGTCTGCCTTAGATATAATGTCACCTATTTTATTGAATCCTGCAAGCATCTTTGTGCATTTGCATTCTTTTTGGATCCTGTTACTCCTTACTTGAGCTTTGTACTATTCCTGCTTAACATATTTTCTGGTGCAGTGGACCAAGAGAAGATGCCACAAGGATTGGATCAGCTGGTGTTGTTAGGCGTCAGGCTGTTGATATCTCTCCATTGAGGCGAGTCAATCAGGCAATATATCTTCTGACAACAGGGGCTCGTGAGAGTGCTTTCAGAAACATAAAGACTATTGCTGAGTGCCTTGCAGATGAACTCATCAATGCTGCTAAGGGATCATCAAACAGGTATGTCATATGCTTCCACAATTGTAGCTCAGTCGCTCTGATTCTGTGCATGTGGGTTTCGAAATCTGATATTACTTTTTTCCCCTTCATAATGATTTCTGAAGCTTTGGTTTTCTAGGAGCTATTAATTAGATATGTTCCTATATATCCTGTCGTGGGATATTATACTCAAGCTGTTTGTCCTTTTTCAGTTATGCAATCAAGAAGAAGGATGAGATTGAAAGAGTTGCAAAGGCCAACCGTTGAGTTTGATTTTTTTGGTGTTCTACAGAAATTTTTGTTTCATTCTGCAATTTTGTAGACCTAGGTTTATCAAGAGTCAGTTCTATGATGGTTTTCTTAATTTAGTCTTTTGCATAATAATAATTTGTAATGCCGGAGAATAGATTTACTAAAGCTAGGTATGAATGAACCTTTCATATAGTCTGTCATGCTTGTTTCTCGCTTGAGTTGAAATGGATCTTAGCTAGTGCTACATAAATTAAATGCATTTTTACAGTGTAAGCAAAGATGGTTTTTACCGACTGTTTTCTTATTAAAATGCTTGAGTTTACATGGATTCGTATCATTTGTGGTTAATTACTGTTCTTAGATCTTTAATTATATCAAACTTTCTTATTATCTAAAAAATTACAAAACATTATTATCAGTTGTCTTTTTTTCCCCTGTTCTGTTCAAATTCACTGTCACTCATTCTGGTCTTTTCTGAAAGCACACAATATGTCGATGTGCTAATCCTTTTGGCTTGGAGCCTTGGAGGTTTCCACTTTCCACCTGTGCTGGGGTGTATTCACATCACAATAACTCTAGTTTCCTCTTCATTTTGCTTTGTTATTGCGTGTATTGCTTGCCTCTTTCTCTGACAAATCTAATCAAGACCCAGAACCAACCCATTTAGGCTGGAATATCTTAGCGCAATTCACTAATTTTAGATTGGGCCGTGGAAACTCTTTTGAACTCAAACTAAAATCTTGGGATGTAGACTCACCCCTACTTTCTTCCTATATACATTATGAGTTTCTGATCCGCAAATGGAGTTGGTGATCAAACAACATTGTTCCTTACTTGGCTAACATGGATGCTAGCAGCCTAGCACCATGTGTCGCTCGTGTAGGGGTGAAAGTTTGGTGTTCGTTTGGACTTAGGCCTAGCTCAATCCAATCTGAATAAATTTGGACTTCAATTTTGTAATTCAAATCCAAACCAATTAGAGTTTGAGTCCAAATCAATCTAGAATATAGAATAAACATATACAAACAAGAAACCAATCCTAGTAAAATAACCGAAAAAATTGAAGCAACTCTTCTCAAAATCACTTCAGACACTAGTTTGAATCCAATCTGAAATATCTAAAATTTTAAACTCTATTCTTTTTATAAATAATTTAGGCACGAGCGTCAAAATAAAGTGTTCGATAATAGAAGTAATTTATACAATTTCATGATATTTGGTAATAACAACTTATAATTCATTCGAACACATAAATTTATCGAAAACACTGAAGCCCAATCCAAATATACAATGCATGGCTTACTGTTATTCGATTACTTTGGATTTTTGGATCCAATCACCCTCATTCTAAACCAATTCGAAAATTCAAATTTTCAAAACAATTCAATCCGAATGTAGACCGAACAAGCGAACATAGTTCGAGTTCTATCCGTCATCCGATTTGCCGATTTTGTTTGGATTGTATTGGATTTTAATTTTTATCCGAATAACTTTTACCC
Organism: Beta lomatogona; assembly: GCA_947646795.1. Classification (NCBI taxonomy): domain Eukaryota; kingdom Viridiplantae; phylum Streptophyta; class Magnoliopsida; order Caryophyllales; family Amaranthaceae; genus Beta; species Beta lomatogona. The sequence goes on along the minus strand of CANSNZ010000927.1, from coordinate 8,120,430 downwards.
TCGTGAGTTGTGATGTTGAATTCTGCGTTTGATTTTTATATCCACCATTTATATTTCCACCTTCCAGCCATTTAACACCGATCACTAAAGAGTGGTACTATGCATCCATACGGAGCAATTGTTGTTGCGCTCAGGGACTGTTATATGGAAAAGTGTTCGTTTTCAACATATAATTGGATGCCATTTGATATTCATGTCTTTTCAATTGGTGCTAAAAATGGTACCACTTGAATACTATTTGGTACAAATAATTGGAAGGGTTATGGCCTTTTGGGTACAATTCTTTTTGGTACCAATCTAAAAAGATGTGAGCACTAACGAAAAAGTGTATAAATCTCCACAACATTTTGCCCTTCTATCTATATAAAGCACCACTCCCAAAATTCTAACAACCTTAAAAGCATTTAATCATAACCCTTTTTGAATGACTTTTTTTAACCATACTTCTCATCTAAACCATATGTAATATTTACTAGCCACCATAAACCCTTAAAATTTCCATGAATATGCTTCCAAATCTCCATAGACTCATCAAACCCTCCAGGCACCTTAAAACTTTCCCAAATATCTCCAAACGTCTTATACAGATATCCAAACACATTTCAAGTTTTAAACCTGCAATGTCCAGTCTCCGTAAGTTTTGAGGGCTCCATTTTTAATGATTTATTTTTAAATTAATATTATAAGTTTTATCTCTATTATATAAGTGAAGAGGGGAGGAAGATAGTATCCCCTCACAAAAAGTCTAATATACTCTTAATTATTTAAATTGTCATATATATTAAATAGTCTTTTCTTTCTCCTACTTGCTATATACTCTCTCCGTTTCATTTTAATTTACTCACTTCACTTTGGGGGAGAACCAAAGAATATGTACAAAAGTATGAGAGAGAAACTGAAAAGGTGGAGAGAGAAACTGAAAAGTGAGAGAGAGAAAGTAAAAAGTAGGTTAAAATATTAAAAAGTGGATGATAAGGGTGGAAAAGGAGGAGAAAGTAGATGTGACATGTTACCAAAAATAGAAAAAGCAACAATGTGTAGATTAAAAAGAAACAGACCAAAAAGAAAAGTGTGTAGATTAAAATGAAACAGAGGGAATATATTGAACAAGTTAATAATGGAATTGAATTTCAAATTTCAATTAAATATTAAATCAAGGAGAATGATTTCCTCTTCTTAAATATGTGTGAAAAACGCAGTTCAAAAATCAAATTGACAATATAACTTGATTGAAACAATCCGTACAAAAAAATGAAAACTTGACTTTCATATTAATAATTTGCCAAAAAAAACCTTTTACGAGTTCATTTTTGCGAAAAAAAACCTTATAAAGCATTTTTTGCGAAAACAAACCAAAATCAAAATTATTTTGCGAAAACAAACCAAAATCAAAATTATTTTTGCAAGATGAAACCTAGCCACCACTACCAACAACCCCCAACCCTCCCTCCACCCCTTCAGGCGGCAGCCCCACCCCCCTTCGCCCCTACCCTCTCTCCTCTCCATTCTTCCCTCCCTCACCCCTCACCCCTCCCCCTCAGGCAGCCCCACCCCCCTTCGCCCACCCAGAAACCCCCCTCCCTCCACCCCCTCAGGCGGCATCCCTCCCTCCTCTCCTCTCACTTCGTCCATTTCCCCATCGCTGCGCCACCCAAAACCCCCCTCTGCAACCCCCTCCCCGCGCAGCCCCCACCCCCATTTTCGTTATCTACTGCTCTCTCTCTCTCCTATCTTTATGCTTTAGGGCGCCGGAAAAACCTTAGCTGGGTGGGAGTGGGAGGGGGTTGCGAACGGGGCGGGGGGATGGACGAAGGGAGAGGAGAGGGGTGAGGGAGGGAAGAAGGGAGATGAAAGAGGGTAGGGGCGAAGGGGGGTGGGGGCCGCGCCCGAGGGGGTGGAGGGAGGAGTTGGGGGGCTGCTGGTGGGGGTGGGATGGGCTGCGGTGGTGGGGGCTAGGGTGGCGGTGAAGTGGGGGCTGCAGGGGTGGGTGGGTGCTAGCGGCAGGTGGTGATAGTGGTGGTTAGGTGGTGGTCAACGCCGGAATTAAGATGGTCAACGCCGGAAAATGGTATTAGGTTTCATTTCGCAAAATAATTTTGATTTTGGTTTGTTTTCGCAAAAAATGCTTTATAAGGTTTTTTTTCGCAAAAATGAACTCGTAAAAGGTTTTTTTTGGCAAATTTTCCTATTTTAAAACCTAAAGTTTAGTATTATTCGGTAATCTCTATTATATAATTCAAACTTCTCCACTTTATTAATATTCAACGATTGAATCTGATACACAAATTCTTCCATTTTATTTGAGCACATGCTTTCTTCTGCTTTGTATTTCCTTCACTTATATAATATAGATTTGAATAATGATGAACTAATAACTAAAATAAACCAAAGAAACATTGATTTAAGAAAAATATATTTAAAAAATTAAATATCATTATAAATGTTTGTTCGAATCAAATTTTTTGTAGCACTGATGAATAACTAATTGAGAAAAAGAATGTTAATATGACACACACGCATAGCGTGCAAAAAATACTAGTATACATTATTCAAATCATTGTTAGAGGATTTCCAATGTTTTCATAATATACACTTTTTTTTTAATATTTTGGCCTTTGTTATTTTTGTATATCTTGCTAATCAGGATCTACCAACTAGATCTCACATTTAACAATAACTTGGATAACCAGTTCATCTTAATATGATGTTTAATCTGGTTATCCAAGTTATTGTTAAATGTGATGTTAACTGGCTGAACAGACAATATTGTGGAAGATCATTTTGAAGGAGAAACACAATTATAAATTAGCTTTCCTTTGTTTTTTCTCCTAGAAAACGTTAGAGAGAAAAAAAAAATGGCAATGAAGCGAAGATCATGGAAGAAGAGAGATAGAGAAATGTAAGAAATCCGGGTAAAAAAAGTGGCATTTCTTCTTTAAAAAGGAAGATGGTTTCATTCTCAGAAGAACCATATTCCATCCTTGGAGAAATTTATCCCAACCAAATAATAGAAAATAGAAAAACCACTTTTTTCATGTCATTTAATTTATCTTTATTTATGTTGTAAGAATATTCATTGTTCTTATCTTCATATTAAAAGAAAACTATATGATAAACATCTTTTTCAATGGAACAAAGTTACATAGTGTCATTTTTCTTCTCCGCAACATCAGTTGGATATATATGAATGGGATTATCTCATTCGCCTGCATAGCTATTATTGTAAGAAACTCTCAATTATGTTTCTAAGGGCACAAGGAATTGGCACAACAAATTTAATAACACCAATCAATTATAAATTCCTATAATAATAAAGATAGAGAGACAGATACTTAGAACAAGAACTGGATCTTGTTGTATTAGCTTCTATATAAGTTAGTAGAGGAGATAGTCATGACTCATGCGGAGAGATACACACTAACACACAGCTGTTATTCTTTTCAATAACTGTTGGGACACGATAATACTCCAAGAGGAAAGTGTATAGTACTTGTAGGATTATAAGTACTCTAAGCGGAATTTCATGAATCATATTCATAAGCACTTAAAACAGGATCTCATGCATATACATTCAAGGATCACATAATAGTTAAGAATTAACCTTTGACGCGTGATTTCCACAAAGCTCTTCGAGATCCGGAGATAGAACCGCAATTGAGATTCCTCTACTAGGTCCACGAATCCAGATCAATGCTCCACCAATGCTAGTTGGAAGGAAGAGGAACTCTTCTATTTCTTGGAGCAGTATTACGTAGCTTTGAAAGAGAGAGAAAAGAGGAGAGAGAAAATAATGAGAGAATAAACTGACTGCTTTATTTTCTCACCCCACACCTAATTATAGGAACTAATTAGGTTAGGAGTCCTCTCCTTTTCTTTCTCCTTGGCCGGCCACCCCTAGAGTCCTACATGGGCTCTAGGTCATTCTTTTATTGATCCGGATTGTGTAAGTGTGACCTTGTAGGATCCATCTAATTGGGCTTCGGATTTATTATTTACTAAACCTGAAGTTCTATAGCATCCTCTAGCAAGACGTATAGACGACCCAATTTAATGAATTTATTATCTCCATAATATGATCCACGTTATATTTAGTAATTGCATTAGAGTCAAGGACACAATTCCTTCAATCTCCCACTTGTCCGAGACGAGTGTGCAATCTTCAAATTCCTTAAGTCTCTTAGTGTCCAATCTGATAGTATGATCATATTTCTATGTCATCCATACTAGTCTTCAAATTAATATCCGAGTTCAAATTGACAAACAAATGATCATCATATAATCCATTTGAGCACGGCCATGCATTTTTCAATTTTCACTCTCCAAGGGGCCAAGACACCCATCCTATCTCATATAGGAGGACTTTTCAATCTTGTGGCAACCAAAACTCCCACTCAACTTTTAGCACAACCCGAACACTGCCTTTATAGTCCCCTTTTACGGCATGACGTTTGACAGTATCAAAGTTATACCAATCATTAGGCTAAGTAGTGTTCCACTCATGTCTTAGGAATCCACTAATATAATTACGAAGTTATAGAAACTTCTAAGTAGGTCTGTTCGATCATGTATCAACTATACATGTCCATATGATTGACTAAACATCTCCATGTTCCCATAGCCCATGAAACGACGCTATCAATCAATCTTATATGCTAATCCTTTAATAAGTCATTTATGTCCAATTTAACGACTTAGATTAGGAACTGTGATATTCTATGAATTCTGTTCACTTATGGTGTTTCATTCATCAATCACATATTTGACAAAACCATTGAATTCAAGATATATTTTAATACCAAACCAAAATTAAATAAGATAAAATTTTATTTCTCATAAACATAAAATAGCAAAACCATGTCTCTATATTGTAACAAGTTTCTCTAAACCTAGTACAATCTAAAGCCACTCTAACATTTACTTCAAGCCTATAGCCCTAGCGTGACACTCATGTTTGGGTTGAGGTAGTGGTTTAGTGAGCGGATCAGCCACATTCTCATCCGTGTGAACTTTGCAGATCCTGACATCTTTCCTGTCAACAATCTCCCTAATGAGGTGATACTTCCTCATTACATGTTTGGATTTGTTATGTGATCTCGGTTCTTTTGCTTGCGCAATAGCACCATTGTTATCACTGAACAACTCAATCCCTTCCAGAGCACTAGGTATGATATCCAGCTTTGTCAAGAACTTCTTTATCCAAACTGCTTCTTTAGCTGCTTCAACCGCTGCTAAATATTCTGATTCTGTCATAGAGTCTGCTACAGTGCTTTGCTTTGAGCTCTTCCAGCTCACTGCTCCTCCATTTAGACAAAAGACGTACCCTGACTGAGACCGGTAATCATCTCTGTCGGTTTGGAAGCTCGCATCAGTATAACCTTTAACAACCAACTCACTTTCACCTCTATATACTAAGAACATACCTTTAGTTCTTCTCAAGTACTTAAGGATGCTCTTAGCTGCAATCCAGTGTGCTTCCCCTGGATTTGCTTGGAACCTGCCACACATGCTCAAGGCATATGCAACATCTGGTCGAGTACTTATCATGGCATACATGATAGACCCTATAGCCGAAGCATAAGGTATGCTACTCATTCGCTTCAACTCATCAGGCTCAGTCGGGCACTGACTCTTGCTAAGCGATATGCCATGTGACATGGGAATGAATCCTCTCTTCGAGTTTTCCATGTTGAACCTTGCAAGAACTTTATCAATATAAGTTTCTTGACTTAGTCCAATCATCCTTCGAGACCTATCTCTATGGATTTTAATTCCCAATATGTACTCAGCTTCTCCAAGGTCCTTCATAGAGAAACAACTTTTCAACCATTCCTTGACTGACTCAAGCATTGATATGTCATTTCCCATGAGTAGTATGTCATCTACATACAATACCAAGAAGACTAAGCTGCTCCCACTAAACTTCTTATAAACACAAGATTCTTCTTCGCTTTTGATGAAACCAAATTTCTTGATTGCCTCATCAAATCGAAGATTCCAGCTCCGAGATGCCTGCTTCAATCCATATATGGATCTTTGAAGCTTGCAAACCCTTTTAGGATTTTATGGATCCTCAAAACCCTCAGGTTGTGTCATGTACACATCCTCATTCAAGAATCCATTCAAGAATGCGGTTTTGACATCCATCTGCCAAATTTCATAATCACAAAATGCAGCAATCGCTAAAAGCATCCGAATTGACTTAAGCATTGCTACTGGAGAAAAGGTCTCATCATAGTCTATACCATGAATTTGTCTAAATCCTTTTGCAACCAGTCTTGCTTTATAGACATAGACATTTTCATCTTTGTCTGTTTTCAATTTGAACACCCACTTGCATCCAATAGGGTTAACCCCATCAGGCAAGTCGACCAGGGTCCAAACTTTATTCTCAGACATAGAGTCTAACTCGGATTTCATGGCCTCAAGCCATTTCTGAGAGTCTGGGCTCGTCAAAGCTTGTTTGTAGGTAGTAGGTTCTGAATTCTCCAAAATCATAATTTCAGAGTTTTCAGTTAACAGGAAATCAACCAACCTCTTGTTTGGAATCCTTTCTCTACTAGACCTACGCGGGGCCTGAGCATCAAGAGAAATGTTCTCTTCAACTTCTTGAAGATCTTCGCTTGAATTATATTCAAGTGGGACGGTAGGAGGTTCACGTGTTGAATATGTCATCTCCTGAACTAGACTTTCGTCTTGTCGGGCCGTCTCTGACATGGTGTGAACCACGTCCAATTGTTGCTCATCTCGAATTTCTTCGAGAATTATTTTACTCCCACTTGTCTTTCTAGAAACAGATTCCTTTTCAAGAAAGACACCATCACGAGCAACAAACACTTTGTTCTCTTGACGGTTATAGAAGTAATAACCCCTTGTCTCTTTTGGGTATCCCACAAAGAGACATTTATCTGACTTGGGTGCAAGTTTGTCTGAAAGTAAACGTTTTGCATAGACCTCACATCCCCAGATCTTAAGAAAAGACAAGTTTGGAGATTTTCCATTCCATAACTCATATGGAGTCTTTTCCCAGCCTTTGACGGACTCCTGTTTAGTGTGTGTGCAGCTGTTTCGAGAGCATATCCCCAAAAAGAAATAGGAAGATCAGCAAGACTCATCATTGATCGAACCATATCCAATAAGGTCTGATTCCTCCTTTCATATACACCATTTAACTGCGGTGTTCCTGGTGGAGTCAATTGTGAAAGAATTCCACAACCCTTCAAATGATCATCAAACTCTTGGCTCAAATACTCGCCACCACGATCGGATCGCAGTGCTTTAATTGCCTTACCAAGTTGATTTTGTACGTCATTCTGGAACTCTTTGAATTTATCAAAAGATTCCGACTTATGTTTCATTAAGTAGACATACCCATATCTACTCAAATCATCAGTGAAGGTAATGAAGTAATTAAACCCTCCCCTTGCCTTTGTCCTCATAGGACCACAAACATCTGTATGTATGAGGCCCAAGAGATCGCTGGCCTTTTCACCCTTTCCAGTAAACGGTGACTTTGTCATTTTCCCCATCAAGCATAATTCACATACATCAAATGATTCAAAATCAAATGATGGAAGAATACCATCCTGTTGTAACTTTTGGATGCGCTTTTGGTTTATATGACCCATTCGACAATGCCAAATGTAGGTTAGGTTTGATTCATTTGATTTTTGTTTCTTGCTATCTATGTTATAGACTTGTAATGACCTACCAAGCATATATAAGCCATTTATCAATTTAGCACTAGCATAGAACATATTATTGTAAGAAATGGAACAACATTTGTTCTTAATTTCAAAACAAAACCCTTCAGAATCCAATACAGAAACAGAAATTATGTTCTTAGTTATAGAAGGAACAAAATAACAATTATTTAATTCTAAAACAAAGCCATATGGCAAATGCAGACTATAGCTTCCTATGGCAAGTGCAGCAACCCGTGCTCCATTTCCAACGCGAAGCTCTACATCGCCCTTTGCCAGCCTCCTACTTCTTTTTAGTCCCTGCACATCATTAACTATGTGAGAACCACAGCCGGTATCCAATACCCATAAAGAAGTAGAAGTCAAATTGATTTCTATAACAAATATACCTGAAGTGGAAGCCCCAGACTTCTTTTCCTCCAAGTATAGAGGGCAGTTCCTCTTCCAGTGTCCTATCTTGTGACAATGGAAGCACTTGCTTTCCGCGGCCACCTTTGGCTTGGCGGTTGGCTTAGGTTTTTTAGCAACAACGGCAACTTGCTTGCCTTTGTCCTTCTTTCCTGCCCATTTCTTCTTAAAACCCTTTCCCTTCTGAACCATCAGAACCTCTTTCTTTGGTTCTTTAGGGATATTCCTCTCAGCATTGACCAACAACCCGTGCAGCTCTTGCAAAGTCTTTTCAGACTCATTCATGTTGAAGGTCATCCTGAATTGATTGAAGCTGTCATGCAATGAGTGGAGAATAATGTCAGTAGCCAACTCAACCCTGTAAGGGAATCCAAGTCGTTCCATGTTTTCGAAAAGACCCATCATAGCGAAAACATGGGGGCCAACAGCTTGACCCGGCTTCATGTGACATTCTAGTATCTCCCTATTAGTCTCATACCGCTCAACTCGGGCTTGTGTTCGAAACATAGCCCGCAGCTCTTGCATGATGGTATAAGCATCCTTGGTTTCGAACCTCTTTTGGAGGTCCGGCTCCATGGCTGCTATCATCAAGCAAGTGATCGGTACAGACCTATCATTGGCCTGCTTTGCACGACGTTTGTCGGCTTCAGACGATTCATCAGTAATCACAGGAAGTGGGGTTTCTAAGACATCCTCTCGACCCTCATACCTCAATACGAGTCTTAGGGTTCTTTCCCAGTTGATGAAATTTTCACCATTCAGCCTGTCCTTTTCAAGGAAAGGACGAATGTTGAAAACAGAGTTGTTGTTGTTGTTAGACATAGTATCTACAGACAGAATAAAACAAAGTTCAATATTATGTTTATAAAACAACCTAAAACATGCAAAGGTTTCTAGGTTGATCACATATTCAAATTTTAATGTCCCATTTGAATAAGTGAATACAAGATCCTATTAACATGCAACACTAAGCAGACGGAGGCCTTATCTTAACGTACATTCTCAAGGTAAGTAAACTCCTTTACTAATTATAACAATTTATAATTCTTGTTTAGATTGGTAAACATCGCATGCTTAACTATCTCTTGCTTCAAAACCCAAAACGCTTTTGATGATTTCATTAAGGATAACCAAACTAAGTAGTAAAATTCGCAATTTTACCTTATCTCCCAAAATTAATGATAATACCCTGCGGAGGCATGACCTATTACTATTAATTAAGGGTTAATAAGCACTTTATGTTTGGAAAAGCTAACCTTAATATTTGCGGGACCTAAGTTTATTATGTTGTTATGAATTAGTGAACTCTAGCGCATTGATAACCAACATACAATAAACTTACAAGCATTTTAAATAATAATAAAATGCAAAAATAAATATGATCTAGCATGGCCCCTAATCCTAAGAACTACTCATCATGGGCTCCTCCTTGGACTCTTCATGGATCTCCATCCATGTTAGCCATGGGCCTTCTCTTGATGGGCTCGTCTTTGGATTACATAAGTATCAAAATAATTTAAATAATATCTAAATTAAATAATTACAAAAATACTTAACGATACGCAGATCGTATTTAAATTACAAGAATACATCACGATACGCAGATCGTATTTTCTAACTTAAATGTGGGCCATACTAGTCATTCATAGCAATTATATCAAATATAAAATGCCACATCATAATATCACATATTATTCTTGCCATCAATCAAAATATCAAATATTCTTAATTATAGCAAGTAGATAAAATATTTAAGTAATTCCTAACCACCTAAAGATTCTATCCTAGAATATCTAGCCTACTAATTTTAATTATATTAAAAAATAAAATTATGGAATTAATTTATGACCCAGTCAAAATTAACATAATTAACATAATTGGAATTTGCTTAATTTTCTCAACAAAAAGGATTTACAAAATTTCAAAAACAAATCCAATTATCAGAAATTTTAAAAGAAAACAAAAAAAAAACAAAAAATTTGAAAGAAGCATGGAGTACGACCAGACCAGTAGCAAGGCTGCCAGTCCCGACTCCCACGCCAACACTGCAGCCACGACCAGAACTCCGGCCAGCCATCCAGGCCTCACCACCGTAATCTCGCCGGTCAAATCCTTCCGCGACCCGACGCCGACCTTTCCTCCTAGCGACAGCAAGCAGCACGCTGCTGCGCACGTCGAACGTGCGTCGCACGCGTGGCTGTCGCCACCACCTTCCCTTGCCAACTGCCTGCCGGCAGCCTTTGCAACCCTCGCCGACTTTCAGTCCGGTGACCACCAGAGCAGCCACCAACCGTGGCTGCTCTCTTCCTCCTTAATTTTTTTTTATTGTTATATTGGAAGGAAATTAAAATTACAACATTTGTAAAATTAATTTAGTGATCTTAATTAAATTAAACATAAACTCTTTTATGCCTAATTCAGAAAATTAAATCAAAATCTCCATTTTAATTAATTATAGGGTTATTCACATAAATTAATCTCTAATTCATATAAAACTCTTTTCACATGAATTAATTTTCATACATAAACAAATTTAAACATGAAAATCAGATTAATAATATGAATTTAATATTCGAAATAAAATCATAATTTAAATTTCGAAAATTAGGGTTGAATTTTCAAAAAATTCGGCCACTTTATATTGAAAAATTAAGCAATTAAATCTCCATTTAATCAATTCCAATTAATTATTCATTCCATAATTCAATTCCTCCCCTTAATCAAATTAAAATTAGTCATGAACACATCAAAATAAATCTAATTATTATGACCTAAAAATTATATGCAAGAGGCTAAAACTGGTACCACTGTAGGATTATAAGTACTCTAAGCGGAATTTCATGAATCATATTCATAAGCACTTAAAACAGGATCTCATGCATATACATTCAAGAATCACATAATAGTTAAGTATTAACCTTTGACGCATGATTTCCACAAAGCTCTTCGAGATGCGGAGATAGAACCACAATTGAGATTCCTCTACTAGGTCCACGAATCCAGATCAATGCTCCACCAATGCTAGTTGGAAGGAAGAGGAACTCTTCTATTTCTTGGAGCAGTATTACGTAGCTTTGAAAGAGAGAGAAAAGAGGAGAGAGAAAATAATGAGAGAATAAACTGACTGCTTTATTTTCTCACCTCACACCTAATTATAGGAACTAATTAGGTTAGGAGTCCATTCCTTTTCTTTCTCCTTGGCCGGCCACCCCTAGAGTCCTACATGGGCTCTAGGTCATTCTTTTATTGATCCGGATTGTGTAAGTGTGACCTTATAGGATCTATCTAATTGGGCTTCGGATTTATTATTTACTAAACCTGAAGTTCTATAGCATCCTCTAGCAAGACGTATAGACGACCCAATTTAATGAATTTATTATCTCCATAATATGATCCACGTTATATTTAGTAATTGCGTTAGAGTCAAGGACACAATTCCTTCAGTACTTGTATTTAGGGGTGTGCACCGGTCCAGGACCGGAACCGGCTGGACCGGTGGACCGGAATCCGGGGTTTTCCTGGACCGGGACCGGACCGGAAAAATTCCGGTCCGGTCCGGTCTGGACCGGAATTTTTCCGGTCCGGTCTGGACCGGAATTTTTCCGGTCCGGTCCGGTCCTGGACCTCTTGGACCGGAATTTTTTTTTTTAAAAAAAAAAAAAATCTTTTTTATTTTATTTAAATATATTTATAAATTATATACATTAAAAATTAATAATTTTAATGTCAATAATCCTAAAAGAATAAATAGTAGGTTTTTAAGTTTCTAACTTTCTACCTTTTAATTTTTTTTTTTAACATATAATTTTTTTTTTTTACTAAAACAATAGAAATTCCGGTCCAACCGGTCCGGACCGGAATTTTCCGGGTTTGGACCGGACCGGACCGGTGGACCGGAATCTTGATTTTCGGCGGACCGGGGACCGGACCGGAATCTCCGGTCCGGTCCGGTCCGGTCCAAATTCCGGTCCGGTCCGGTCCAAATTTCGGTCCGGACCGGTTTGTGCACACCCCTACTTGTATTAATGAGATGAATTAAGATGTGTGTCTAGATTTTAATAATTATTAAGGATGTGTTTGGTTGGACGGAAAACATTTCCAACGGAAAGTGATTTTTCATGAAAACCATTTCCAAAGGGAAACTCGATTCTAGATTGATTTTCCTTTGCTTGGTTGCAAGGAAAGTAGCTTTTCTTTGAACCCATTTTCCTTTGTATTGTGTTATTGTTTGATAGAGTGGGGGAAAGTGTGTCTTCCTTTGCCTCCCTAAAGAAAATAATTGTCCACCCTTAGAAAATGAAGTTCAACCCATATCCCTTTCTTGATCCGATCCAAACCAAACAGAGAAAAATGAGAAAATAGTTTTCCTGGAAAATACTTTCCTCCAAACCAAACAGACCCTAAGTCATTCCAATGCCGCGTCACTATTTCGGCAACATTTTCGGTCGGATAAAGGACTGGGCAATTAGGACTACAAACTTTGGCATCAATTTGCTCAATTCAATTTCTTATGGCCAATTTGCTACTTTGCCTGAGCGCTATATACTACTATGGCCTCTAAAAACACTTGCGGCCCTTTAATAACTTAGGATAGATGACGTAAGGCTTAAGAACACTCAAGATTCAAGAATGCTTTAAAGGACATATGCATTGCTCAATACCTTGTTGATTATGAGCTTACAAATTATGCCATTCGCTCTAGTTTCATGCAAATTTAATTGTACATCGGAACAAAGCAAGTAACCTTAGGTGTACCTACATCCAAGTTCATATTAGTGACCCAGCTAGTATTCATTAGCATGTAAAACTACAAAGGTGTTTTACGAGACCCGGATGAGAATACCCATTGATTGATCAACTTAATTCAAAATTTTAATAAGATCTTGCAGAGATTAGAAGCTTAATTGCTTATCCATTGATTTCACGACCCATTTGGTATTTGTTAACAAATAATGATAATGAGTATGAATTTCAAGTGTAATTTAACAAGAAAGCACTCTTCAAATCTCTATGGAGAAGAAATCTCTCACCCCCCCCAAGCTTGTGTTTTTTTTCCGTGGTAAGCAATTTCACCTTCAAGCTTGTGTTTCTTCATGAATTTTAGTTACCACCCATTAGGCTTAGGCCATTATCACTTAGGGGATTGGTATTGAGCGGGAATGAAAATTTACGATGAAAGATGGACGCTTTGAGATGAATTAGCATTACCATGGGAATGGACATTGATTTTTTTCATAAATTTACATACAACTTCATTCCCATAGCCATCATTTATAACCAACTACCAAGCAAAATTTCAGTAAAAGAGCACATAAAACAGATAAACCTCGCATTTACACGAGTGGAAGAAACAATGAAACGAAAGCAAACAGACAGAAGCAAAGAGCAAAAGCCAACAGGATTTAAGACTTTATATTAACTCAAACTAGGCATCTCGAAAAACGTCCCAATATTAAGACAAACATGCAGAACCAGATTTTTGATATTAAATCATCAAAATTTAGAATCTCACTCTGAAAATCTAAATCATAAAAAATATAGAATCTCACTCTGAAAATCTAACTTAAGCATAAGACTCACAGAAGCCAAAACTGACATACAAGTGCAGTAACAAGTATGATAATTCAACGAAGCCTCCTTGCTTCTCTCTCAGACTCGAGGAGGGTGAGAATGTCGCCCTCTCTGACGGGTCCCTTAACATTCCTCATGATGAAACGGTTCTGGTCATCCAAGAACTTAACTCTGACTTGGGTCACCTGACCCCTTGATCCAGTGCGGCCCATGCACTTGATGACAACAGCATGCTTGATCTGAGACTCCATTCTGCAAACGAAATGGAATCACTCATTTAGCATTTGATTCACACATCACAATACTTTTTACAGCAAATGAAATCAGATTTCCGAATTCCAAAATCTTGTTAAAAAGTCGCACAACGTTCATGTCAAATTGGCTAGTTACTAATCAAGTCTCATCCCAACAAGGAATTGATTACAAGGGATTAAAATCAGACAACATAAGAAGAAAACATCAATTAGAATTGACAAACACAATGTTATTGGTATCAAATAGTTTCCCACGTGGTAACCTAAAAAATCTTAAGCCATCTCTGAAGTTATGAAGCACAGTTCTCGTTCTATTTGAGATGGCTGAGACTTCCCCAATTCAGAAACATTTCTATTTACAAAACCCCAGCCGTTTCTGTGCTACATAGCGTCTGAAGTACATAGTAAAAGACCAAGAAGGCATAATCAGCAAGAATAAAAAGGTGCACAGTAAACTCATAAAATCATTAAAACAATTAAACAAAAGGCATCAAATTCTCATTTCTCCACTAGATTAAAACGCATTTAGAGTGTTTCATTCTTACTCATAAAATCCTATGTACAAATAACAGATAAGCAAAAACTAATACTTCATCATTCAACTCAATATGACTCAAAATGATGTTTGTAACATTAAGAAAAGGATCAACTTCTTCAAACATCTATATTCATAAATGAAGGAATTTAAAACATATTATAGTTCAAAAAAATTCCCAGTCTTTTCAATACAAAACCCAGATTCATCTCTTTTTTTAAAGAGAAATCAATATTTTCCTTCCCATGCTCCTCAGATTTCAAGTATATTACAATTTACAATAACAATTGTGCTCCTTTGCAAATTGAGAAATTAGGATGAAGATTAAGGATAAGGCACAAGAATTTATATCAAACAGCAAGAAAAAGCATAACTTTCAGCATTATACAAGTTCGTAAAGGTATGATTAATGCAATTGGATGAATTAAAACGAGATAGATTACATTAACGACGTTAAAAGATGTTGATTATTGAGAATAGGTTGAAGAAATTACCTGGATTTGAAGCTTCAGGTGAGAGAAAGCAAGAGAGAAATTGGAGAGAGAGAGAGAGACGGCGCTTCAAAGAGAAGGTAAGTAGGGAGGGAGGAGGGGATTATAGGAGATTAGGGTTTTTGAGGTGAGATCATAAATTTTTTATCAGTGTGAGTTTATCAGAAAAATATTGCTATGACTTGATTTTAGATAAATAAGGCCCATTTTCCTTTGAGCTAAATTGAAAAACGAGAAAAAATGGAATTAAATAATGATAATCAATCAATCAATATATCATATAACTAATATATAAAGCAGAGTACAAAAGCCAGATCACGAAGTTGTCACATTTGGCCAAAGCCAGATCACGAGGCCGCAACATTTGGCAAAAGCCAGATCACGAGGCCGCGACGTTTGGTATCCTCATTGGTAGACGCCATTTGTCACGCTCATAAAGTATCATCTCATATTTTTTTTAAATACAAATAGAGTTCTTAATTGATTAAAATACAAATAGAGTTTATGATAAGAATAAATAGAGTTGGGTTACAATGAAAAATGTAAATATAGTAAATTGATTATAACTTTTAATATATAGTTCGTAAAATTATAATTTTTGTACCATTGGAAAGTGTTTAAAAAGCTCTTTAAAATAAGATCCATTTATACTATATTTAAAATTTTATATTAAAGTAGACTATAAAAGGAAACATTGATTACATACTAACGTATTAAAGTAACCTACTGCAATTGAAATTAGCGATTCAATTAACATACAACAATTGAAATTAGCGATTCAATTAACCTAATGCAATTGGAATTAGGGATTCAATTGGAATTATAATTATATTTTTTATAAGAAAAAGGACCAAAATTGTCAATCCTACATTGAGCTAATCTTGAGATGGTTTCTACCTTTGTATCCCCCATTTTTGGTCTTTCTGACTGTGATTGTTGCTCAGGAGAGAGACCCAAAACACTTTCATACATCTTTTACCCCTTTTTTTAAAATGTTTTTCTCATCTAAAGTTGTTTTTTTTTTCAGTTTTTGGTGTAGGGGGAATGGGGGATACATTATCCAATGAAAGATGGACTTTGTTGCTTTTTATTGGGTCAAAAAGTTTAATAATGTTTAGTCTAATGAGGTTTAGTTTGTCTGAATTAGTAATTACCTTGAATCTTAAATATTTTTTTTGCTCATATTTGGCTACATTTATTGAATTGTAATCCATATTCAAATACCCTTTCAGGCGATCGGAAAAAAATAGTAATATCTTCAAGATAATTAAGTATTTACAAATACCGTCTGAATTCATCCTATTTCATCAGATTCGGGATGTGTTATAGTGAGTTTCTGCATAATATAGTGAGTGTCTAAATGATATACTCGATTGTTCAGAAATGATGTAATTTCTGCATGATATAGTATGTTTCTGAATGATATTGTGAGTTTCTTCATGACATATAAATTACAAACCAACGTCAAAGATAATGATAAAATCATATTATAACTTTTAGTTGTTCTATGTCGGACAAAAATAACAGCCAAAAATAGGGGAGTAAATATTTCAAAACTCTACCTCTTCTTCACGAAAAAGCCCGGGCATTTGTCATCTAAAAAGTACTTAAAAAATATTCATTTATACTATATTTAAAATTTTATATTAAAGTAACGTACAAAAGGAAATATTGACTATACTAACGTATTAAAGTAACCTACTGCAATTGGAATTAGCGATTCAATTAAAAATTTGGGTTAGAGTATTAAAGTAACCGAAGGTACGGTTTTTAATAAATATACTCCTCATATTTTCTTTTCCTTTGATAAGAAACAAATGATGCATCCTTCAATTCGTCTCATCCAAACATGAATGTTGGATAAGATGGGACATGGTCAACATATATATATTAAAAAGAGGGTTGATATTATTAATCATGTTGGTCTATTGAGGCTTGAAGGGCACCGTAGCAACATACCTTAGCAACATACCGTAGCAATATTACCAATTCTTCATAATTTAACAAATTGTTTCATATTTATATGATAGGTGCTTTAATTTGATTTGTAAATACTAAATACAGTGAGTACTAAAGAAATGTAAGTTTTATCTTGAACTTTCTCCATTAACTTTACATTGGTCTAGAACATATGGAGGTTTTATTTTTAATGTTGTAGGTTGTGTAGTATATCGTGACATGTGCTTTAACATATAAAAATATGTAGGTTTCTGCATGATAGAGTGAATGTCTGAATCATATAGTGAGTTTCTGCATGATACAGTGAGTGTCTAAATGATATAGTGGATTGTTCAGAAATAATGTATTTTCTGCACGATAGATTGAATATCTGAATCATATAGTGAGTTTCTACATGATATAGTGAGTGTCTATATGATATAGTGGATTGTTTAGAAATGATGTAGTTTCTGAATGATATAGTATGTTTCTGAATGATATAGCGAGTTTCTTCATGACATTTAAATTAGAAACCAACGTCAAAGATAATGCCAAAAATAGGGGTATAAATGTATAAAAACTCTACCTCTTATTCACGAAAAAGCCCGGGCATTTGCCCGGATCCCAATACTAGTATATAAATAAAGGAAGAACTTTTCGGGAGCATAGTGAGCTCCTCAAGATTTCGAGGTCATAGAGCGCGCCACGTAGGATTGTCATGTCATCTAATTTTATTTTTATCTTTTACAAAAATAGAGTTCTACATAGATTTAAATATATATAAAGAGTTTTGGATAAGCGAAAATTACAGTGCAACAAAATTTGTTAAGGAAACTTTGTTGTTACAAGAAAAGCTAAAATCTATAGCAATAAAGTTAGGTTTTGGGTTTCGGGTTTAGGGTTCAGGGTTTAGGGTTCAGGGTTCAGGGTTCAGGGTTCGGGATTATGTGAAAATTAGAGTTTGATTTAAATAAAACAACCTTAGAATATTATAAAGAGCTCTATCTAAGCATGCCATGTCATTCTTTTTAATTTTTATTTTTTTAAGAAAAAAGTGTTCAACATAGATATAGATACATATAAGGTATTTTGGATAAGTGAAGATTACAGTCTGATTTTAAATAAATAGCCTAAATTATTATACTATGTAAATTGAATATAACTTTTGCTACATAATTCGCAATAGTATAATTTTTTTTTACCATCGGATAATGCTCAAAATATGCTTCAAAATAATATCCATATACAATATAGTTTTACAACTTATGAAAATATATATATATATTTAGATGAACAATAACGTATTATTTATTCTTTATTTTAAATACATATAAAAATAACTATAAAAAAGGCGTTTTATATGTGATAATAGTAATAATGTCTTTCAAAATCATATTTTAAAACTGTCTTAGCTGTTGTTAGTCATACCTATTATTGGGATACCATTTAATAATAAACTTAGCTAAAATATTCAATTGAATATTAAAAATTATAAAATTTATATATTGCAATAACATATAGAGAAATTACAGTATTATGACAAATACTTTGTCCGTTCTTTTTCTACTGCAACAATTGGTTTGGGCATGGTTTTTAAGGAAAATAAAAAATAGGTATTTCAGCATAGAGGATAAAAAAATTAGTTAACTAAAGTAGGGGATAAAAAAATCCTTAATAAAGTAAACGCAACATTATGAGGCAATTTGGATAATTAATTATGGTTTTATTAACATAAAATAAAGGCAATATTGTCAACTGTAGTTGCTTTTTTTACCAAAAGTGAAATGGTTCAAAAAAATGTAACTACACAAAGCGGTAATTCTTGTAATAAAAAAGAACGGAGAAAGTATTTAAATACAATAGTGTTAAATAATCTCATTTCACAACAACAAAAAATCAACAATAATATTAACAAAAAAATTGGAAAAAAAAGTAAAATAAACAACAACCCGTGCAACGCACAGGCTTCAAAACTAGTAATAACAACAACAACAACAACAACAACAACAACAACAACAACAACAACAATAATAATAATAGAGTCGGAATTAAGATGAGTTGAATTAAATATAACTTTATCAGAGGGGCAAAATTAAGGCTGGCAAAAACTGACCCAACCTGATAACCCGACTTGAAAATCCGGGTTTGGGTTGAGATTTTTGACCCGAAAAAAATGGGTCGACCCAACTCGACCTGAAAATATAATGGGTTAGGTTCAGGTTGAGTTTTTCAACCTGAAAATAACCCGAAATGACCTGATTTAAAAATAACTATATTACATTATTATTATGTTGGGTTACTAACGTTACTTATATTGGGCCAACTGCCAAGCTCAATTTTTTCCTTTTTGGATCTTAAAGATTTCTAAACCCTCACTCAGTCACACTCACACACTCCACCGTTTTCCTTTTCCACTTACTCAGTTTTCTTTTCTCACACCTCAACTCAAAACCCTAGAGTGCGAAATTCCATCAGGTACGAAATTCTTCAAGGTGTGCGAAACCTCACTCAGTCTCTACGGCCTGCAAATTTGTGCGAAATTCTTCAAGGTGTGCGAAATTCCTCGAGTCTTCATCAACTATTCAACTCGTAACTTGTAGGTTCTTCTAAATCTTCTCTGAGTTTTCTCTATTTATGTTTTCTTTTTGTCAAATTTCTTCTTTAGTTGTTTTTTTTTCGTCTCTGGTTTACAAGGCCTTGGTGCTGAAATCGGTATACATATCGTTTCTCTTTCATTTCGTTCTTATTTTTTAGTTAATTTTCTTGCGATTCATTTTAAACGTTTATTTCGCGCTTTTTAAATTTATTATACTCGTTTTTAGAAGCTTTTGATTTATTTGAGATGTTTATTATCATCATTATTATTCTTATTAATTTTGATTTGATGATTGTGGTTACTATACTTAAAATGATGGAAGGAAGAATGTTCGTTTTTATGATGTTAATTGTTATTTTTTAGTTTATTTTCTTGCGATTCATTTTTGACATTTATTTCGTTGTTTTAAAATTTATTGTACTTGATTTTTTGGACGTTTTGATTTATTTGAGATGTTTAATCTTATATTCTTATTAGATGGCTGATTCTAAATGTGATCGACCGATTCAAGTTGGAGATGATTCAGATTCTGATCTCAGTAATGGCAAGTCAGAGAAGAAGAAAAAAGCAACTACTGATTCTACCTCGGGCAAGAAGAAGCCAAGAAGGTTGCAATCTGATGTGTGGGTTAATTATATTATGCTGGATAAAAGAGATGAAAAAGGAAACCTCCTCTGCCAATGCAAAAGGTGTGGTAAAGTTTACAATGCTGAGAGCAATCAAGGGACAGGTAATTTAAAACGCCATCTGAAAACGTGTGTGAAAAGAACCTATAAGGATGTTGGTCAGATGATTATAGATGCTAGTACTTCTGGTTCGATGTTTAATAGGCTTCCTACTTTTGATCTTGATGTATTTCGTGAATTGTTAAGTATTGCAATTGTTAAGCATGACTTGCCTTTTTAGTTTGTTGAATATGATGGCATTAAGAAGTGCTTTAGTTACTTAAATCCTGACATAAAATATGTGACACGAAACACAATCAAGGCTGATATTATTAAGATGTTTAAGAGAGCAAAACAGAACCTAAAAGAGGAATTAGGTTTAGTTAGCAGTAGGATTGCTCTCACTTCTGATTGTTGGACATCTATTACAACTGATGGTTATATATCCTTGACTGCTCACTATGTTTATAATGACTGGATATTACAAAAAAGGATCCTGAACTTCAGTTTTATGCCTCCACCTCACACTGGTGTGAATATGTTTGTTCAAGTTTGTGACATGTTAAAAGATTGGGGCATTCATAAGAAAGTTATGTCGATTACTCTTGATAATGCTTCTGCAAACGATGTGCTTTCTGATGCTATGACTGGTGAACTTGAATTGATTTGTGAGGGTGAGTATTTTCATGTGAGGTGTTGTGCACATATCCTTAATCTTGTTGTGCAAGATGGTCTAAAGGAATTAGATGAGGCTGTGATCAAGGTAAGGGATACCGTTAAGTATTGCAAAGGTTCACAAGGTAGGAGACAACGTTTTTTAGATTCTGCCGACCATAGTGATCTTGATTGTGCTAGGGGATTAAGACAAGATGTTCCAACAAGATGGAACTCGACATATTTGATGTTAGAGTATGCATTGTATTATAAAAAGGCTTTTATTCATTTGAAAAAGGTGGATGCCAATTACATACATTGTCCAACTGATGTTGAGTGGGTAAAAAATAGAGAAGATTTTCAGGTTTTTGAGGGTCTTTTATGATGTCACAAATGTTTTTTCTGGCACACATTATCCTACTGCCAATATGTACTTCCCTAATGTTGTAAAGGTCCGATTACTTCTCAAAGAGGAAATGGGAAGTGCTGACATGTTTATGCAAAGAATGGCTAAGAAAATGTTTGAGAAATTTTCCAAGTATTGGGATCGTTATAGCACTATTATGGCTGTAGCTGTAGTTCTGGATCCTCGCTTTAAGTTTCAGTGTGTAAAGTGGGGTTTGAAGAAGGTTTATGGGGATGTGGGGGGTGAGATTGAGTTGTCCAAGTTTAAGGAAAAGCTGGAGACTCTGTATAATGCATATAAGGCTCAAACTTCCGCAGCAACATCAAGTTCAGCACAAAGTAGGCGTGCATATCCTTCATATCAAGGTGGAGACACAATAGATATTGCTTCTGATGAATTTATGACGGTAAATCACTATGGCTTATAGTCATTTTGTTAAATTATTTATGTATTTGTTTTTAAAATGCATATCTGAATTACTTTTTCTTTTTCCTACTTAGGACTTTGACAGCTTCTCTTCTGAGATGTCTACTGGGGCTGTGAAATCTGAGTTGGAAATGTATTTGGAAGAGAAGCTTATTCCTCGAGCAACAAACATTGATATCTTATACCATTGGAGAACATGTGAGGTGCGGTATCCTGTTCTTTCAATGATGGCAAAGGATGTTCTTGCCATTCCTATCTCGACTGTAGCTTCGGAATCAGCCTTTAGTACCGGTGGTCGAGTTCTTGATTGTTATAGGAGAGCTCATTAAAGTCGTCTACTGCTGAAGCTATAATCTGCCTTAAGGATTGGACTTATGGTGAATGTAAGTTATGTAAATTTCAGCAAAATTACTTCTCTTTAAAGCTTTGTAAGCAATAATATAATATTAATTACTTCTATTTTATGCATCTTAATGTAGCAAAAATAAATCCTCAAATGGAAGATCTATGTGGGAAAGTCATGGCTCTCAAAGTTGATGATACTCCAACTCCAAGTCCACCTGAAAGTGCTGCTCAAATCCACATGCTGAGGCTGCCATCGGAAATAGTCAAAGATGAAGAATTCAATTTTCAATGAACTGAACTATTTTATTTTAAGTTTTACAAGAAATAGTTAAATCTTGAATTTATGTTTTGTAATTTGAAGTTGGTGGCCAATTTATGGCTTTGAATGTTGAATGTTGAAACTTGAACATGTTGAATGAAGTTGGCAGCGTTTTGATCATTGGATATTTAGATTTTTATTTCATGTCATTTTGGGTTGGTTTCGGGTCAACCCGAAACATATAAGGTCGGGTTCAGGTTACGGTTTTCGACCTGAAATTAGAATCAAGTCGAGTTTGGGTCAGGGGTAAGTGACCTGAAATATAAATCAGGTCGATCTAAAACTGACCCAACCCGACCTGATTGCCAGCCCTAGGCAAAATCCCTAAAACAAAGAAAATTATGTAGCAATGAAACATGATTGATCCACACCTCTTATATTTTCTTCTAAATTTTGTCGGAGTTTCGAAGGGGGACCTTTGAGCCGTTATCCCGTCAATCTAATCAACGCTTTGATTTGCAAGCCAATTTGTTGCTCTATTTCTTACTCTATAACAATGTGTGCGTTCAACTCACCATTCTTTGTTGGCTACCAATTGACGCCAAATATTAATGATATCAGCACATAATCCCACCACTACTAGCTCATTGCTCTAGAGATCCTCGAGCTGCAACGTTTGTGTTCCAAGCTATTAATCCTAGTGTGTATATTGTATATTTTAATATATAAACGGATTAGCTAGTGTGTAGAAAAGTTCCAGCTAGAGGTATAAATTAGACGAGACAAACTCGCGAGCTACTCGATATCGACTTAGCCAAAACTCGAGTCGAGTGAGCTCGAACTGAACTCTAGCTATCGAGATGTTGGCGAGTTGAGATGAGCAATTCGATAGTAGAAAACTCGTGAGAAGCTCGAATATCCAATTTTCTATAGCAAAATACCTAAATTCAATATATCTTCTACCATAGGATTGCTTTTAACATGAGATGCTTGTAAGCTACTCGAGATCTACTCAATCAAAACTCGAATCAGTCAACACTCAACTCGAAATACTAACTCGTCGACTCGAACTAGCTCAAGCAAACTTTTTTTCTAAGTGAAATTTGTAGATTACATGAATAAAATTCACTTATCAATGTAAATCCTTCAACATTTCTTCAAACAAAACATGAAAATGGGCAATCCTTTAGCAGGTGGAGTATAATTCATCATACGTGCTACAAAAATCACATCTCAAATCCTTTATGAGGTTGCGATGAACTCTATTTGTGTTATAGAGCAAGCCTATAGTAAATATCAATTTGTCATTTTATTATATAATTAATAAAACAAACCACATAATCATTACCAGTGCTTTAAACATTCTTCTTCTAGAGTTGATCAAGAGCTAGACTTGAGAAAGTATTTGCCCATATCCGATATGGGGTGACAGTTGCCCATATCTGTGGCAAAGTTGTAATAACGCAGAAAAGGTCCCATTTTTTGGTAAAGTTGCTGGTAAAGTATGGTATGTTAAATACTTTAAGGTTATATGCTAAATGTTGTTATAGTATACTAACGAAATGTCTTAAAAAGATGAGAGAGAAACATAAGCTGCAAGTGCATTCTAGAGAGAGAAAAAAGAAGAAAAAAAAAAAACAAAATCAAAACCGTTCCCCAAGCAAACCAATCGTCTTCCCGAAATCACCTCACCTCCTCCTAGCCTTTCAATGGAAAATCCCATTCATCTTCCATATTCTGACACCTTCCTTTTTATTTTCCAAACTTGCTCAGCAAATCTCAAAGTTGTTTGCTTTAAGTTCCTTCTCTCGCATCTTTCCGAAGCATCCCACAGTCTCTCTCCTCTTCTTAAGTGGGAGCTTAACAAAGAACAAGGCATTAAAGACAAAAAAACCAAAAGGTAATTATTACAATCGCATGGCCAGGAAGAAAAAATTAGGCGGCGATCTGGAGATCAAGCACAAGAGTAATTATAGCTCAGCTAAATTAGGCTCTAATTACGTATTCTTCGTTAGCAAGGAAATTGTACTGGCCAATCCCAGTGAAAGATGCCATTCTCATCACATCTACTGCATTACAATCTCATTTACAGGGCAGTATCTTTTCATATCTTTTCAATTTTATTTTAGAATTGCAATTTTTATCTCTCTGGATGTTACTTGCCTTGTTTTGATTAAGTGGTTTGTTTTTCAAACTCTGCTGCTTTGTGTGTGCCCTTTCAAATTCTCTCTCCTAAATATGACTTTCCTTTGCTCGCGTGCTTCCCAAGCACAAATCCTTAAGGGCTCTTTTGCAAATTTCTCTTTAATTCCTCCTTCCCGCTTAATAAATGACCACTATAAAAGGCCTACTTATCCCCGCTTCTTTTTGCCATCTTCTTCTCTTGTTCTTGCTTCTTCCTCTATTCTGCATTCTCCTAAATTTCTCCAATCAATCTCTCTGTCATCCATGTCTGATATCCCACCCCCTCCATCTTACGCAAATGTCCTCAAGTCCTTTAGCTCTAATGATACCGTTTCCACTGACCTTAATAGGCCCCTTTCCGGTCCAACTTCCGCTTTGGATCACTGTTCTAGTCAAACCAATCCCCCAGCCACCTCTCGCTCTCCAGGTGTGGCTGGTCACAGTGACAGTCCACCTTCCCCTCCCCCTGAACCGAGGGACCCAAGTCCTCCAGTCTCAAACTTTCCAGCTCCAACTCCCCCCAGTATCACTGTAACTGCTCCTTCCCTTGATGCCTCTGAGTTAGCCCTCTACAAATCTTCTTGCCTCTTTGGCAAATTATGGGGTGACCCTATTCCCATAACTGCTGTTGTCAACCGTGTCCGCCGTGACTGGAACTTTATTCATGGTGAATTTTCCATCCGCCACCTCTCTAATGGGTGGTTTTTAATAAGGTTTACCAATCCTCTTGATAAGAGTGAAGTGTGGGAGAAGCGTCCTTGGTTCGTTCAAGGACTTAACTTTGTCTTAATCCCGTGGCAACCTTTCTTCAAGCCTTTTTTCACAAATATCACCCATGTTGATCAATGGATCAAAATTCCGTTTCTTCCAAACGAATATTGGTCCTGGACCCATCTCACTACTCTTACCCAAAATATAGGTCATTTGATCAAACTTGACCGATTCACTCTTCAAAATGATGAAAAAGCGCTTTTTGCCCGGGTGTGTTTGAACATTAACATCACAAAGCCTGTTCCTCGCTCTATTACAATGACTTCCGATTATGAAACTTCTGAATTCTTTCTGTCTTATGAGGGGGTCCATGAGGTCTGCCCTTTATGTGGGAGCAAGGACCACACTCTCTCACTTTG
The DNA here is from genome assembly GCA_947646795.1 of Beta lomatogona. Classification (NCBI taxonomy): domain Eukaryota; kingdom Viridiplantae; phylum Streptophyta; class Magnoliopsida; order Caryophyllales; family Amaranthaceae; genus Beta; species Beta lomatogona. The sequence continues at coordinate 8,094,868 of CANSNZ010000927.1, read as the reverse complement.
TCCTCACAAGCCAGCTCCCTGCCTTGAGCTGGTGGTTGCTAAATTAGAGGCCAGCAACCTTGAGCCTCCAGCAGTTCCTCAACCTGAGGCCAGTGAATGGTTCTTCGTGAAGCCGCAACGCAGAAGTAAGCCGAGGGTTGCCTACCGTTCTCCTTTCAAAGGCAGACGCTCCCAGGGCCCTCCACCTTCCTCCTCAAAGTCCCCAACCAATCTTTCTTGCAACGAAATCATTCTTGACAATGCTGTCCTCCCTCCTACTTATGAAAACATCTCTACCTCTAATGCTTTTGCTTCGTTAGCTGAATTTCAAATTAACAACATTGATGGTGTCACTCTTAATCCCCCTATCATGAGCCCTATCCATGACCATGATGGCCTTAACCTCGACCCTACTGAGGATGATATTGATGAAGCTTTTTTGCAAGCCTTGGGTGTTATCCACCACAACCCCCACCTCCAGTTTGATGCAGATATGACTGAAATCTTGTCCACTCCCTCTAGCCCCTCTGAGTCCTTCGATGGGGGTCTTGTGTCTGATGGTCAAAAGCGTAGGAAGCGAGCAGCTTTTGAAGATTCATCCTCTCCTAATAATTAATCAATGTTAGAACGTTATTTTTTGGGTTCCTTTTATCTCCAAATGAGATCCTACTCTTACTTTCTCTATCATCTTAGATGCTACTGTTTATCCTATGTTGTTTTTATTTTCTTTATTTTAGTCCCAGGATCTCATTTCCTTTTTGAGTTAACTCCTGTACTTGTATTACTTGCTATAAATGAAATGGAGTTACTATTTTGGATTTTGCTTTACTGCTTGCTGTGTTATTGTTGGATCTCTTGCCTTCCACTTTTTACTGTATTTCTCTTTTGCTGCACTTTTTTTCTTTTTGTTATCCAATGTTCTTGGCCTTGCACTTTCTTTTGGACCTACACTTATTTCTGGATTTCTTTATTGTGCAGCCCTTTTGCTCCAGTTTTTCAAGGTCTTGCTGATGGCATTACTTATAATATGAGCTGGACTTTTCAGCCTCTTATCCAAAGACCCCTTCCCTTGCTGAACTACACGATCCATTACAAAAATAATGACCAGGCTTCCAAAGCCTTAATGAACCGAGTGCTTAGACACTCGCTTTTCACAGGGGTGGCTTTACACCCCCTGACAAGTTTGTTCTTCTTTGACAGGTACCATTTTCTGAAGAATTTTGCACCTGATCTGGTTCTTTCAAACTTCGCATCTCCTCCTTGCATCCCCAACCATTTTTTTCCTTGCAAGTTAATTGACAGTATCTTCTCCATGATGCCACCTTATTTTTATTATAAGGGGCCAATGAATATTTTCACGCCTATTTTATCATTATTATGAAAATATTAAGTTGGAACATACAAGGAGGGAAAAAGCCCCATGCTCTAAGTGAATTAATTTATTTAAAAAACAAATACAATCCCGACATCATATTCATTCTGGAGACACGAACCAATAATGCCAATAGTACAAAAATTTTAAAATCCTTACATTTCCAAAACAAGTTTATTATTGATCCAGTCAATCAGTGTGGGGGCATTTGGGTTTGCTGGAATAATACGAACATAGTTGTTACGTCCCAATCTCTTCAACCCCGGCTTGCTCACCTAGACATCATTTATAAGCCTAATAACAAGATGTATTCCATCATTGGAACCTATTGCCCAGCACAAGATTCTGACAAGGACACTTACTGGCCCATACTATCTAACTATGTTTCCACTCTTCCTTTCCCGTGGCTTTTAGTTGGCGATTTCAATGAAATGCTAACATCCAATGACAAGATAGGAGGTCGGCCTCTAAAAATGACACAACTTTCAAGATTACCACAACTGCTTACAAATTGTAACGGCATAGACATCCCTTGCCTTCAGAATGCCTTTTCCTGGAAAAATACGCAACAAAATTGTACTATTTATGAGCGCTTGGACAGAGCAATCTCGCACACTTCCTTCTTTAGTGACTTTTTCGATAGTCACATTTTCTATGGCAACTTCACGGTTTCCGATCATGCACCCCTTATTTTTTCCTCCAATAAGGGGCAAATCTCAAAACCGCCTCCTTTTCGCTTCCAAAATTTTTGGACGTTAGACAACGACTCGCATAATATTGTTAAGAGAAATTGGACTGTTCCAATTACAGGATCGCGTTTCTATCGTATTCAACAAAAGCTAAATTGCATTAAAACTGAACTTAAAGCTTGGGCTAAAACAAAGTACAAACACACGTCCAATAAACTACTCCTCAATGACGAAAAAATAAAAGAAATACAACAGAAACTATGGCTCCAACCGTATAACCAAATCCTTATTAATCATATTAACCGGCTCATTTTGCAAAGAGAAAAACTTCTACTTTTTAACCAAAAAGCTTGGGGTCATAATGCAAGGAAAACATGGCTCACTCAGGGAGATCGCAGCTCTAGATTCTTCCATAATAGAATGAAAAAAATCAATGGCCCACCTGACTATTTTTAGATTAAAAAATGATCTTGGCCAATGGGTTGACTCTCATGACGATCTTACTGCTCTTCTTTCAGATTCTTTTAAGAAACGATTCAAATCTTCACACTCCGCAAATAGACAGATTGATTTGAACTTTATCAACCCTTTCGTGTCCCAACAAGACTCTGATAAACTCCTTGCTCCAGTCTCTGCCGAAGAAATAAAAAATGCTATCTTTGATATTAATCCGTTAAAAGCCCCAGGCTCCGATGGCTTTGGTGCAAAATTCTACCAAGCTTACTGGCCCATCATTCAAAGAGAAGTAACCACTGCTATTCAAAGCTTCTTCTTCCATGGGAAGCTCCCTCCTTCACTAAATCATACTCTGATCACTCTTATTCCCAAAAAAGAGGCTCCCGATACCCCGGATCATTTCCGCCCGATTAGCTTAATCAACACTACTTATAAAGCAATATCAAAAATTTTGGTTAACCGTTTACGGCCAATTTTGCAAAAAGAGATAAGCCCCCTACAAAATGCTTTTACTCAAGATCGCTCTATTCATGATAATCTCCTAATAGCTCAAGAAGCTCTCAATACATTCCATAAATCTCAAAATAAGACTGGTTGGTGTGCACTAAAACTAGACATGGAAAAAGCTTATGACAGAATTGAATGGGATTTCCTTTGGGATACTCTGCGTGCTTTTGGTTTTCCCACCCTATGGATCTCATGGATAAAGGAATGTGTCACAAATGTTTCATACTCAATCAAAGTTAATGGCCAACCTTCACCCTGGTTCCGCCCCTCCAGGGGCCTTCGTCAAGGTGACCGCCTATCGCCCTACCTGTTCATTATTTGCATGGAAGTACTAATAAGAAAATTGACTACCTAAAGCCAAGTCCCCAATTCAGGCATTGGCTTTAAACTCCTTCCGAGAACTGCTAATATTCCTTGTCTCCTTTTTGCGGATGATAGCCTTCTCTTTTGCAAAGCTACTTCGTCAGCTTGTACCAATCTAAAAAGAGTACTCGATGACTTCTGTACCATCTCTGGTCAATTAATTAATTTCCACAAATCATCGATCATCTTCTCCAAAAAGGTCAACCAGCCTCGTAAAATAACTTTAGCTAGCCATTTTAACATGCTCCCTAATTCGTCCCTGGGCAGATATCTTGGAATTTTCTTCAGCTCCCACCATCCTTCTAAAGCAGATCTGGCCCACATTGTCCAAAAAACAGAACAAAGAATTAATTTGTGGGAATCTGGGTTCCTCTCCAAAGCAGGGAGATTAACTATGATCCAAGCCAACCTCGAGGCTCTACCGGCATATACATGCGCCTCAACTATGTTGACACCTCGCATTACTACCTCTATTGATTCTCTTCACAGGAAGTTTTTCTGGCGTCAAAATAAGGAAAGAAATGCAACACCATTAATTGCCTGGGATAAAATCTGCAGACCAAAATCCCAAGGGGGTTTAGGCCTTAGAAAAACTTTGCCAATGAATAAAGCCTTTATTGCCAAACTTGGTTGGAAAATTCTCACTGAACCTAATAATTTTTGGGTTAAACTCGTTTCCGACAAATATCTTCACAATCAATCGTTTTTTAACTACAAACCTAAGCCAAATGACTCACCCATTTGGAAAAAAATTTTACTTCAACGCCCATTACTCCATAAAGGTCTTCGTTGGAAAATCGGAGATGGTTCTCAAATTCTTTTTTGGCTCCATAATTGGTGCCTAGAGGAAAACTTAATGACCATCTTAAAGTTAAATAAAAACCAAATTGATGTTAACCTGCTATTAAAAGATTTCATTTTACCAGATAAATCTTGGGATTTTCTCAAATTAAAAACTCTTCTCCCTAACCATATCATCAAATGCATTAAAGGCATTCCCTTACCGTCTGCCTCCCTCTCTGATGAACCTATTTGGGGCCCTAGTCCTTCAGGTCTATTCACAGTTAAGTCCGCTACTTGGCTGGCTCATAACCTCCCACCTAGCAAGGAAAAATGGCCTCACCGTTGGATTTGGAATCTCGATATCCCGCCTAAGCTAAAGATTTTTCTATGGCAGATCTACCATAATAGTCTTGGGGTTCGTGCAACCCTTGCAAAAAGAAATATCATCCCTTTTAGTCATTGCGCCCTTTGTGTTGCCCAAGAGGAATCCATAGATCACATCTTTGGACATTGCCCTAAACTCATCCCGCTTTGGCAGCTTAAAGATCTCAATGATTGGTTGCCTTATCCCCTTACTAGTACTACTTTTTCAGATACTTTTTCTACTATTAAAAAGAATAAAAGCTACGCTTCTAAATTTGTCTTCCTAATTTGGAGTATTTGGAAAGAAAGAAATAATATCATCTTTCATAACGACTCGCTTAATATTCATAGGATTCTTCATAAAGCAAAATTTCTTTTCTCAGAATGGAGTCTTAGGAATGCAATTGATTACTGCAATTCCTCTGGCTCCCCGTTTTTCCTCTCCTCTCTTAATCCCTCCACTCCCATGTACCCTTCTTCATTCTTGGTGGCTTGGGAGCCTCCATCATCTCCATTTTTTAAACTCAACTTCGACGGCTCTGTTCGTGATTCTTCAGCATCAGCAGGGTTTATCATCAGAGACTCCGACGCCAGCCTAGTCAAAGCCGCAGCCTTAAACCTTGGTACATCTTCAGTCTCGGTGGCTGAAGCTACAGCCCTTCAGCATGGAGTCCGGCTTGCTATTCAAAATGGTATTACTCATCTCCACATCGAAGGAGATAACCTCATGGTTATCAACTCCATCAAAGGCATCTGGTCTCCCCCTTGGCAGATCGCCCACATCATTCAGGATATCCACACTTCTCTCCGCTCCTTTTCTTCTTGGACTATTCGACATGTCTACCGGGAAGCAAATAAAGCAGCAGATTGGATTGCCAATGTTGGCCACCTCATAGATTCTAGTTTTTGTATTGAAAATTGTTCTCATTCAGCTCTTCATTCAATCCTTGTAAACGATAAGGTTGGAGCTCCCCTCGTGCGGAGGGTCTCCTAACCTTCTTTTTCCTTACCTTCTATAAAAAAAAAATACTAACGAAATAATTTTTGGTACTCTAAGTCCCTGTTTGGTACTAGCGTTTGAGGTAGCGGGTAGAGGTTATACCAGGTCAAAACTCTACTTGAAAAGAAAATTAGTGTTTGGCAAAGTAGTGGTTGCACTAGAGATTAGAGGTTGGAGTAGAGGTTGGGTAGAGATTAGCAAACGTTAGCAATATTAACGTTTCACCCAAAAGAGTAGCGGTGCAATACTTTTTTGGTTTCATCTAAAATAAAGGCTTAAATTGACATGTGGCCTTGATGAAAAATAGAGGCTCAAATCTAGTAAAAAGGGTAAAAACTTTGTAAGCAATATTATAACTTGTGAGATATGGCTACCATTAGCCGTCGTTTTTCCATTCAACTGAGATTTGTCTTCTTGCCAAAACAATTTGATCATTCTGCCAATTAGATGATAATTTGAATAATAATGCTAATTTATTACATGTGAGATACTTTTGGTTCTTTAATTTAGTATGATTATCATTAATTACTTCATAATTGCATACTTATTTTTTATATGTAAGTTTATTACAAAAAATAAACCGTAAAATTCGCTATTAAATTAATCATATACTTTTTTTAAATCCAACCGCTAGTTTTGCCAAACAATTATAATTTAAACTGCTACTTTAAACGCTGACAGCTAACAGCTACTAGTTGACAGCTAACAGCTACACGAACCGCTAACAGCTACTACAACAGCTACCCGCTATCACAACCGCTAGTTTTGCCAAACAGGGCCTAAGTGTTCATATAATATAAAGCAATGTTCTTTGTCTTACTCTAACTCTAAGTATGCATATGCTGATGATTTTTGGAGTTTAAATTAAATGTTTTGTTTGAGAGTCCTAATTATATTAATGATTGAAATTGAATTGACAATATTTTAAATCTTGTCAATTGTGTAGTCAGGCCAATGTCTAGAGGCTGATCCGGACCTTGATCCTGATCACTACTTTATGACAATGCGTGACCTCCAAAACAATCCAACAATTAGGATTTTCCGTATGAAATGCACTACGAAATTGATGCGGCTTGTCGATTTATGGGCTTCCATAGAGGGGATATGTAACGCCCCGAAAATACATAACCTTAATCGTCAGCGGAAGCACAACTTAAGCCTGTGGGTTATGGCCCACTTATAATATAAATAGCCTAAAACGGCTTATTAAACATACAAATGATCGTCTTTAAGCTATAATTATTACCCATAAACACAGAGTATTCTAAATATCCCAAATATATATATACAGAGTCGCTTCAACTTAATCTTTCCGGAGCATTACTGACATAACCGATCTTGCGCTATCTTCATGATACCTGAATAATTTCATAAAGTAGGGAAAAGAGAAAACACAGAATATAACCTAAAATGAGTTGAAAACTCAGTAACTTCACTCCAGCCCGTAAAAACGGTTTTAGTTCGTAAACATTTTCATGCACAGGCATATATCACATCATATTGGTACTTGTTCGGAAATACTATCAGAAAACATCATCATTAGATAGCCTGCCGGCAATGACCATTTGCGTGAGCGTAGTTCATTGGCAAGTACAGGTTTTGGACATATCATAACTTTCATAATTCGTAACATTAACATAACATCATCATATGACCCTTTTGGTCCGTGTTCGTTCGTATATCGTAACAGAATTCCTCCACCTGTAACTTGCCCATTTGCCAGTTCAGTTCATAATGCCAAGCCAGCAGAACCATCCACTTTTACAAACTTGCATATAGTCATATTTCCGAACAACACCCATAAATTATGATAATCAGATTCCATAAGTCATAAACATCATCATTCATAATATACATAGACATCATTGAATCATATCGTATTTCATCATGCCACATAAACTGTAACACATAGTCATATCACATAATCAGCATCATGTACTTGTATTCATGCATATACATATAAAACATCACATATATCATATACGGGCATACACATATTTGCTGGACATGAAAGGTTACCTCATACGCTATTCCTTTCCTTTACTCCTTAAGTACCGTCATTCATCAATCTCCAAGAATCATACATATATCCTCCTCAAAGTTATAACAACATAACCCATAATTAGAAACTATCCCCTAAACAACCAAATGATTCTAGCTTAAATCATCTCCAATTTTATAAGTCCAAAGTGTCATAATATAACCTATGACTTAGAATTACTCAAATGGAACTAGGTAAGAGATTAATAAGTCGAGTCATTTAAACCTCTTTGATTTGTACTACTTAAAACATTTTGTTTAAAAGTGATATAAACATATATTGAATAGTGAATTTAAACTTATTTCACATAAAAAAACATTTATAACCATTTCCTACATTCGTTCAAATATTTCAGCATAATTAAGTAAATAACAAATTAGTTTATTATCTTCATGCTTAGCCCAACTAAGTACTAAATAACTTTATTTAACCAAATCTGACTTAAGCCCAACCAAATTCATGCAATAATTAAACTAACTTGGTTTAACTAATGGAAATCAGTTTTTTTTAATTAGACTTCATTAGCCCAACAATTAGCTAAGTAACTTTATCTAACATTATATAAATCTGATTTGAGCCCAACTGAAATAAAGAAAATGGTTTTAACAACTTGAGTCAGATTTTAGGCCCAAACTAAACTAACTCAACATATGGAAACTTGGGCTTAAACTTTCAAAATAAAAATCAGAACTTAAAACAAAGAGGTATGTTATACCTCTGCTACTAAGAGCAGCGAGGAGCAAAGGAGTGGAGCTAAGCTCCGGCGAGCAGTGCAGGCGACGCACAGGAGGTCGGCGGCGAGCAGTGGCACCACAACAGCAGCAGCGACCAACAACAACGAGCAGCAGCAGCAACACAACGACAACAAGCAACAACACCAACAACAACAACGACGCACATCAGCAGTAGGGCGGCAGCGTCGCTTGGGGAAAAGGAAGCTCCGGCGAGCAGTGGGCGACGAGGCAGGGCTGCGGCAGTAGGGTGGTGGTGCGTCGCGAAACCGGCGGTGCTGCAACAGTGGAGAAGACGAAGCAGAGGAATAGACCGAACAGAGGAGAGAGAGAGGAGAAGAATTTCTTTGTGATTTTTGTTGTTGTGAGATTTCAAAGCTCAATTACTGAGCATTTATAGAAAGAAATTTGGAGACATTAATGGAGGTGGATAGATGGTGAATGGTAGTGGTAAGCTTAGGGACAAAAAGGGCGGCGGGGTGTCGGGGTAGGAAAGTAGAGGGGGGTGTCTTTCCTTTTTCTTTTCTTTCTTTTTCTTATTAAATTTATAAACCATATTATAAAATCATTTATCATAATAAATTTTATTTTTGTATAACTAAAGTAAATATACTTATTTTAGAAAATAACCTTCATCGAAATAATTTCGAAAAATTTTAGGACGTAATTATGCTAATAAACATAATTAGTAGCTAATAAAACGAATTAAAATTCGGGGTATTACAGGATAGACCCCACAACTGTTACTCTATATCATGAACAGGCACAGTTAGACCTTAATGGGACATTTGATAGTGAAGATGTTGTATATGGCGATCTCATTTTCTTTGTGTTAAAAAGTGAGTAAGAGTTATTTGGAATTGGTTAATCGGGTTATATTCCGTAGTAGTACGTTGTTTTAAAAGTATGCAATAATATGTCTTATGTTTATGTACTAAGTAATTTCAAAACTTATGTAGTAAATGGGGTTATGTTGTAATTAGTAAATAGTTATAATATTATGATATGTATTATGTACTCAGTTTGCGTTGGCTTATGTAGTGAATTGGGCTTCGGCTTGTGTACTAAGTAATTTAAGTAATTCTAAAGCTTATGTACTACATTCCATACATATCATATAAGCATATGCTAAATTCGTATTACATTATACAAATATCATATCAGAGTACATGACATTCATATCCTAATATATCTCATATGATATATGAGTATGCAGATTTTGTAAAATTAAATTTGACAATAAATATAATTGATAACACTGACTTTATAATTACTAGTTAATTTAACAATAAGGTGAGTGAATGACTGTTTATTACAAAAAAAAAATTACATTTTGTAAGTCAAATGAAAATATACAACACTTGTATCCATTATAGACAAACATGGTTTAAATTCTAGTATACTACTTAATTTATAACTATAGATGATAAAAAATATATAGACAATTGCCGAATGAACATGTTTAAAGGTCACTATTATCGAATTAACAAGTTTAAATATGACTATTATCGAATTAACGAGTAAGACAAGGTTGACTATTAACGATTAAGACAAGGTTGACTATTAACGAGTGAGTAAGACAAGGTTGACTATTAACGAGTAAGATAAGGTTGACTTTAATAATACTATTTTTCAACATCATTAACTTTTATTAAAATCATAATAGATAATTAAAATTTTTAATCATTGAAGAAGCTAAGCATATCAGATTATCATTCAGTCATATCTTAATTGGGAGGATTTATGTCCTGGTTTTAGGTAATCACATCAGAACATAAGTCCATAATGTCTTTTTTTTTAAGTTGAGGGTTGGCTATAGTAGAATGAACGTTTTGAAGGGTTACTATTATCGAATGAAGGAGTTGAAAGGTTAGTATTCCTCCCATATGAACGAATGAGATTTAAAGTTAGTATTACAGGATAAACGAGTTTAAAGGAACGAGTTTAAATGTGACAATTACCGAACAAACGAGTGTAAACGTGACTATTATCGAATTACCGAGTTTGAATGTGACTGTTATTGAATTAACTAGTTTTAAATGTGACTATTATCGAATTAATGAGTGTAAATGTGACTATTATCGAATTAACGAGTTTAAATTTGAGTATAATAAAAAAGCGAGTGTAAATGTGACTATTATCGAAATACCGAGTTTAAATATGACTATTATCGAATTAACGAGTTCAAATGTCACTATTATCGAATTAACGAGTTCTAGTTTCACTATTATCGAATTACCGAGTTTAAATGTGACTAATTTCGAATGAACGAGGTAAAGGGTAGTTGTATTATAACGAGTTTAAAGGTTGACTATTATAATCTATATTTAAATCTCAAGAGTTAATTAATATTTATAATCATTCATCAACCTAATCATATTAGAACACAAGTCAATCTTATCAGAATGTGGAGGAATTATGTCCTCGTTTCAGATAATCATATCATAACATAAGTGAACCATATATATATATTGAGTATAAAATTACTAAAGTTAAATGAAACTATTGTAGATTGAACGAGTTTAAGGGTGGTTGCCGTTACTAAACAAACGACTTATGAAGGGTGACTTTTTCAATTCAGGGTTATTCAGGTGAAGAGAACGCACCCTAGATATATCATAAGTACAAAGGCATTTATGGTGCATTCTCTTCATCTGAATAGCCCTGAATTGAACTGAACTGAACTGAACTTATTGGACCTGATTCAACTTATTGGGCCTGATTGAACTTGATTGGAACTTATTACACTAAAAGAAAAGTGGTAATCAACGATGGATAAAAGTCGTCGTTGATCAAAAGAAAACCGTCGCTAAAAGATCAACGACGGCTAGCAGTCGTTGAAATGCAGTCGTTGGAAGGGTGGTCGCTGATATTCGAATCAACGACCGTCAAGCCGTCGGTAAAAACATCAACGACGGTTTCCTGATCATCAGCGACCGTTTACGAAAACCGACGTTGACTCTACGCCAACGACTGTTTTAAACAGACGGTGAATCAGCGACTGTTTTAAACCGTCGCTGATTCACCGACCGTTGTTAACCGTCGGTGTATCACCGACTGTTAGAAACCGACGTTGTATCACCGACTGTTAGGAACCGTCGTTGATTTCGCTGATTCAACGTCTGTGAATAACCGTCGCTATTATATTATAGCAGTCGTTGAAATCATGGCTGCATAGAGTACCTTACAACGACTGCCTAGCCGTCGTTGTTGTTTTAAAATAATATTATTTAGAATATTATCGTTCTTAATAATAATTAAACCTGTACCTGCACAGCTGCTCCCAAATATACCACATTCCTCCATCGCATTTAATCTTTTCAATTACAAAAATATGCAATTTTGATATATATTACAATTTGCATAGATACTTGTATAATTACACGAAATAGATTACAATTATGTACACAAAATAGATCCCGATGTCGGGAAATAAAGTAGAAGTCGGTGTTTACAAAGAATATATATCGACAAAGCTAGAAACTAATAAGCTAGATGCCGATATATATAGACACTAAATGTCTATAGTTAGACAAACTACCTAGATTAAATATATGTACGCAAAATAGATCCCGGTGTCGGGAAATAAAGTAGAAGTCGGGTTCCAAAAAAAGTAACCCGACACATCTAGAAACAAAGCGAGATGCCGATAAATATTGACACTAAATGCATATAGTTGGACTAACTATGTCCAACTATAAGTTAGTTATCTAGTTGCCAAAACCAAAAAAACTACACTGTCAAGGGTGTCTCTGTAGCACTACCGCCACCACCAAACCCTGGGTCATCTTCTGGTCTGCGTTGTGGAGGGGGGCCTGGGTTGCAACCTGAGAACATGTGGCCAAAACTAGACATGTTCCTCATCATTTCCTCTACGAGGGCCCGACTGGACGCTTCCACCCGTGCTGCGACCATTGCCTCCACCTCTTCCATCCGTGCAGCGACCTTTGCCTCCACCTGCGCCTCAATCTGAGAAAAAATGGACTGCTCATATGGTTGTGAAGAGCCGCCATCTCCTCGCCCTGATGAAGAGTTGTAGTACAAATGATCTCCCTAACCCAACCCCTGAACTTTTCCTCTGTTCCTCCCCCCAACTGTCTCCCAATACAACAGATCAGGGTTCGGCTATGACCCCTGAGTGGTACAATGATCCAGCTTCTTATTGTATGTCTCCTGCATTTGGTTAAATATACTCATATTCAAGTAATATAAAGTGGCCAAAATGGCGTATATTTGGTTCTAACTTGCCTATATTGTGTATTTTCAATCAAAACAACTTACAATTACATTAAACTAACTATATATATGATGTTTGAGGTGTTTATAACTGAAACTAACATCAAACTACTCATATTCATTCATTTTCAAGTAAATGGCCTAAAATGGCTTCAAAAGGCCTATATTTGGTTCTAACTTGCCTATATTGTGTATTTTCAATCAAAACAACTTATAAATACATTAAACTAACTATATATATATATATGATGTTTGAGGTGTTTATAACTTAAACTAACATCAAACTACTCATATTCATTCATTTTCAAGTAAATGTCCCAAAATGGCCTCAAATGGCGTATATTTGGTTCTAACTTGCCTATATTGTGTATTTTCAATCAAAACAACTTACAATTACATTAAACTAACTATATATATGATGTTTGAGGTGTTTATAACTTAAACTAACATCAAACTACTCATATTCATTCATTTTCAAGTAAATGGCCTAAAATGGCTTCAAAAGGCCTATATTTGGTTCTAACTTGCCTATATTGTGTATTTTCAATCAAAACAACTTACAATTACATTAAACTAACTATATATATGATGTTTGAGGTGTTTATAACTTAAACTAACATCAAACTACTCATATTCATTCATTTTTAAGTACATGGCCCAACATGGCCTCAAAAGGCCTATATTTGGTTCTAACTTGCCTATATTGTGTATTTTCAATCAAAACAACTTATAAATACATTAAACTAACTATATATATGATGTTTGAGGTAATTGTAACTTAAACTAACATTAAACTACTCATATTCATTCATTTTCAAGTAAATGGCCTAAAATGGCTTCAAAAGGCCTATATTTGGTTATAACTTGCCTATATTGTGTATTTTTAATCAAAACAACTTACAATTACATTAAATAACTATATATATGATGTTTGAGGTGTTTATAACTTAAACTAACATCAAATTACTCATATTCATTCATTTTCAAGTACATGGCCCAAAATGGCTTCAAAAGGCCTATATTTGGTTCTAACTTGCCTATATTGTGTATTTTCAATCAAAACAACTTATAAATACATTAAACTAACTATATATATGATGTTTGAGGTGTTTATAACTTAAACTAACATCAAACTACTCATATTCATTCATTTTCAAGTAAATGGCCCAAAATGGCCTCAAAATGCCTATATTTGGTTATAACTTGCCTATATTGTGTATTTTCAATCAAAACAACTTATAAATACATTAAACTAACTATATATATGATGTTTGAGGTGTTTATAACTTAAACTAACATCAAACTACTCATATTCATTCATTTTTAAGTACATGGCCCAACATGGCCTCAAAAGGCCTATATTTGGTTCTAACTTGCCTATATTGTGTATTTTCAATCAAAACAACTTATAAATACATTAAACTAACTATATGTATGATGTTTGAGGTAATTGTAACTTAAACTAACATTAAACTACTCATATTCAATCATTTTCAAGTAAATGGCCTAAAATGGCTTCAAAAGGCCTATATTTGGTTCTAACTTGCCTATATTTTGTATTTTCAATCAAAACAACTTATAAATACATTAAAATAACTATATATATATATGATGTTTGAGGTGTTTATAACTTAAAGTAACATCAAACTACTCATATTCATTCATTTTCAAGTACATGGCCCAAAATGGCCTCAAAAGGCCTATATTTGGTTCTAACTTGCCTATATTGTGTATTTTCAATCAAAACAACGTATAAATACATTAAACTAACTATATATATGATGTTTGAGGTAATTGTAACTTAAACTAACATCAAACTACTCATATTCATTCATTTTCAAGTACATGGCCCAAAATGGCCTCAAAAGGCCTATATTTGGTTCTAACTTGCCTATATTGTGTATTTTCAATCAAAGCAACTTATAAATACATTAAACTAACAATATATATGATGTTTTAGGTAATTGTAACTTAAACTAACATCAAACTACTCATATTCATTCATTTTCAAGTAAATGGCCTAAAATGGCTTCAAAAGGCCTATATTTGGTTCTAACTTGCCTATATTGTGTATTTTCAATCAAAACAACTTATAAATACATTAAACTAACTATATATATGATGTTTGAGGTGTTTATAACTTAAACTAACATCAAACTACTCATATTCATTCATTTTTAAGTACATGGCCCAAAATGGCCTCAAAAGGCCTATATTTGGTTCTAACTTGCCTATATTGTGTATTTTCAATCAAAACAACTTACAATTACATTAAATAACTATATATATGATGTTTGAGGTGTTTATAACTTAAACTAACATCAAATTACTCATATTCATTCATTTTCAAGTAAATGGCCCAAAATGGCTTCAAAAGGCCTATATTTGGTTCTAACTTGCCTATATTGTGTATTTTCAATCAAAACAACTTACAATTACATTAAATAACTATATATATGATTTTTGAGGTGTTTATAACTTAAACTAACATCAAATTACTCATATTCATTCATTTTCAAGTAAATGGCCCAAAATGGCTTCAAAAGGCCTATATTTGGTTCTAACTTGCCTATATTGTGTATTTTCAATCAAAACAACTTATAAATACATTAAACTAACTATATATATGATGTTTGAGGTGTTTATAACTTAAACTAACTTCAAACTACTCATATTCATTCATTTTTAAGTACATGGCCCAAAATGGCCTCAAAAGGCCTATATTTGGTTCTAACTTGCCTATATTGTGTATTTTCAATCAAAACAACTTACAATTACATTAAATAACTATATATATGATGTTTGAGATGTTTATAACTTAAACTAACATCAAATTACTCATATTCATTCATTTTCAAGTAAATGGCCCAAAATGGCTTCAAAAGGCCTATATTTGGTTCTAACTTGCCTATATTGTGTATTTTCTATCAAAACAACTTACAATTACATTAAACTAACTATATATATGATGTTTGAGGTGTTTATAACTTAAACTAACATCAAATTACTCATATTCCATTCATTTTCAAGTAAATGGCCCAAAATGGCTTCAAAAGGCCTATATTTGGTTCTAACTTGCCTATATTGTGTATTTTCAATCAAAACAACTTATAAATACATTAAACTAACTATATATATGATGTTTGAGGTGTTTATAACTTAAACTAACATCAAACTACTCATATTCATTCATTTTCAAGTACATGGCCCAAAATGGCCTCAAAAGGCCTATATTTGGTTCTAACTTGCCTATATTGTGTATTTTCAATCAAAACAACTTATAAATACATTAAACTAACTATATATATGATGTTTGAGGTAATTGTAAATTAAACTAACATCAAACTACTCATATTCATTCATTTTCAAGTAAATGGCCCAAAATGGCTTCAAAAGGCCTATATTTGGTTATAACTTGCCTATATTGTGTATTTTCAATCAAAACAACTTATAAATACATTAAACTAACTATATATATATGATGTCTTGAGGTGTTTATAACTTAAACTAACATCAAACTACTCATATTCATTCATTTTCAAGTAAATTGCCCAAAATGGTTTCAAAAGGCCTATATTTGGTTCTAACTTGCCTATATTGTGTATTTTCAATCAAAACAACTTATAAATACATTAAACTAACTATATATATGATGTTTGAGGTGTTTATAACTTAAACTAACATCAAACGACTCATATTCATTCATTTTCAAGTAAATGGCCCAAAATGGCTTCAAAAGGCCTATATTTGGTTCTAACTTGCCTATATTGTGTATTTTCAATCAAAACAACTTATAAATACATTAAACTAACTATATATATGATGTTTGAGGTGTTTATAACTTAAACTAACATCAAACTACTCATATTCATTCACTCAGAGAACAACATAGAGAAACAACATCACCGGAAATTACATAGAATAGAACAAAAGGCATACATTCACCACCTAAGTGAGGTCAAACGTCAAAGAACAGTCCCAATCGGGGACTATTCAAGATATACTCCTAATGAGTATACCTTGAACGGGTATCTAGGCACATGATGATGCAAACATATTTATTTACACACTTAAATTAAATTTATAACATCATCCAAACTATTTCCACGAAAACAAATATGTCAAAAACAATATAAACAATTTAAATAGTGTCAACTAAATAAAGGAATGTGCAATAAATAAATTATTGTGATAATTATATAGTTTTTAACTTTTATAACCTTTAATAAATGAACCACTATAAAAACTATTGTGATAATTATATAGTAACTTAAACTTATACAATTAAAGTAACTTAATCTTCAAAGTAATATGAACTAATAAATT
Organism: Beta lomatogona; assembly: GCA_947646795.1. Lineage (NCBI taxonomy): Eukaryota > Viridiplantae > Streptophyta > Magnoliopsida > Caryophyllales > Amaranthaceae > Beta > Beta lomatogona. The sequence goes on along the minus strand of CANSNZ010000927.1, from coordinate 8,078,022 downwards.
ATATAGTTTTTAACATTTTCTAGACAAAATTTTTTTTAATACATTATATTTCATGATGAAAAACTTACACAAAAATTAAAATATAGAATTTACATGAACAAAAACAATATAAATTGAAGACAAAATATGGTAAAAAATTGCTACTAACCTTACAATTAAGCCAAAGAGAAACACCAAAATGCTACGTAATCCTACATCATGTAGAAAATCAATTATTAAACGGTAACCTTTAAGCATTTAGTAAAATTTATACATAAAATTAAGCAATTAACCATATAAACTAAATTTACTATTAAAATTAAAGAATTTAAAAATTAAAGAGTACCTAGAGGCGGCAGGGGTCCGGCACAGGCGGATAGCAGTCGGGCCGTGGTGTTTGCCGACCTACATTGCCAAAGTTGGGGGGAGGAGAAAGATTTGGAGTGAGTGGCCAAAATTAAAAAAAAATTATTAAATAGGCTAGATTTAGGTATTACCGGCGGCGAGAGGAGAAAGATTTGGATTTAGTCACGATTTTCCGACGGCCAACGGTGGTTTTCGCCACCTACATCCCAAAATCCCAACTTTTAGGGTTTGGTTTCATGAGAAAAAAAATAATAATAATACAACTTTTAGGGTTTGGTTTGAAGCTCACCGGCGGCGAAGCTTCGCCCGGCGTCCGTTGGTTGGAGGGAGGCGGTTTCGTCGCCGTTCGTTGGTTGGAGGGAATACACCTTCTCACTTTTAATTTTGCGAATAAAACCCGACTGGAAGGGGAAATTTAATTTAACCCCCCTCGACATCAGCGACGGTTTAAGACCGTCGCCTAAGGAAAAAAAAATTCAGTTTTACATTAACCTAAACAACGACGGCTTAAAACCGTCGCTGGTAATCAGCGACGGTTAAGCCGTCGTTCTGTACATTATAAACAGTCGGTGACCACCATCTGCTTGAAGCCGTCGCTATATTTTAAATCACCGACCGTTTTCTATACTGTCGCTGTGAAGCAGTCGTTATTTTAGCTCTTTCTTGTAGTGTTAGACCTGATTGAAACTTATTGACCTGATTGGAACTTATTATACCTTATTGGACCTGATTGGAACTTATTTGATGAGTAATAACGTAAGTATTACCCCTAACATAAATATTATCCCTCAAAATTTATTATAACATAATAATCATTAAAATTTATCCTTCAAAATAATAGTAATTATTAATTATTTCTTATGATTTAACATTTTAACAAAAAAATACTATTTATAAGCTTGCCTATACACAACTTTCACCACTAATATATCCAATAATGTTGCTTTGATTTCATAAAACACTAGTAGGAAAACAATTAATAACATTTATATCTTTCATTGTTATTAGTAACGAAAACATGTTATCTCTAGTTATTTAAAGACGAATTGCAAAAAAATATTATAATTGTAATGATTATTATTGTTAACCTTATTTGAACAAGATTATAATATTTTTAATAATAACACCGCAAAACACCAAAAATAGCTCCTTAAATATAACCATACACCAAATAATACTGAATTTAATAAATACCCCATACATATAAACCATACACTACTAACACCAAATAATATTCAAATTACTAATTACCCTTATAGTCTCCTTCCACAAATTGATCTTCACATTTTGCCAAATTAACAGCTCGTAACGACCATGCCTTACACCTAGGAAGGAAACAAACCCCACTTCGTAGGAGGTCGGTTCAGCCTATCAAGATAAAGAATCTGCATTTCATATAATGTAACTAAATTAAGTATTTACACATCATAAATTATCATAACCCATATTAAATTTTAGTATAGCAACTCACATTAAATTTTAATATAGCAACTACTAATGCCGCTTATTTTCATAAATTAACAAAAAATCACTCAAAATCACTCATTTTTCCACAGCCCATCTATTGACAAAGCTCCAATATTTAACGCTACAATTAACTTGGTTTATTAACTTACTAGTTACTACACACATGAAATTGCTCTCCAACTTAAATTACTTCTCAATTAATAATGTATACATCCAACAAAATTAAAAACATAATAGATTTCCACTACAACTTCAATTTCATGGGTTTCATCAAATTAACGACATTTATTTCATCAAATTAACGACATTTAAGGGGTTTTATATTACCGACATTTAACTACAAAATTAATTTACCGAAATTTATTTTTCAATTTAAAAACTAGAATTACCATTTAAATTTTGCTAAATATACCTGATTTAAGATGTTGGATGCTGAAGAGCTTTCTAGGAAGAAGAAAGTGGATGTGACTTTGGATTCAAATAAAAAAAAAAAAAGGAAGAAAGTGGAGAAAGTGTTTGAATTTACTTTGCTGTTTTTTTTTCTTTTGCGTTTGGGGGTTTGTGACAGCTTCTAAGATCAGGCCCAAAGCTCGTTTGTTTTTGCCCACAATTCAGGAAGGCAATGGATCAGTCTAGAGAGTGTCCAATAAGATCTAGACTCAGACCTAGTTCTTTTTTTTAAGTGGACCGAGATCTGCCCTAGACCCGATGGGTCTAAAAAATTCAGATTTGCTACTTAAGATTTTTTTTGTTATATATGTACTTTAATTTATACGGTTTTTTCACCAAGTACCCCTCGAGTTTTCAGGAAATTCACGAGGTATCCCTCGTACATTTTGAAAATACACCTGGTGCCCCTCAGTTTCATGATAATACACTCAAATACCCTTAATGACTAATTTTCGCGGAAATTGAAGGGGGGATGGGGGTTGTAGGGGGGTAGAGGGGGGGTTAGAGGTGTCGAAATCGAGGGGGTGACGCGAGGGTGAGAGAGGGGGGCCTGCCTGGGCTACGGGGGTTAGTTGTGCGGGGGGTGGAGGAGGGGTGGCGGGGGTGCTAGGGCCGGCAAGGGTGGGGGGGGGGGCATGGGGGGGATGCGGGGGGTGGGGGAGGGAGGCTGCGGTGGGGCTGCAGGGGGGTGTGGGAGAGGGCTGCTGTGGCTGCAGGAGTGGTGGTTGGGTGGTGGTTGGGTGGTGGTGGGTTAGGGTTAGGGTTTAGGGTTAGGGGTAGGGGTTAGGAGTAGGGTTAGGGTTTAATTAGGGTTGAAAACAAAAAAAAATTGGGGTTAATGACTAACAGAGTTAGCCGCCGTTATTAAGGGTATTTGGATGTATTATCATGATATTGAGGGGTACCCCGCGTATTTTGAAAAGTACGAGTGTACCTCATGAATAAAGCGAAAACTCGGGGGTACTTGGTGAAAAAACCGTTAGACGTTAGTCATTCTTTTCACGCAACTTCTTTTTATATATAACGATGTTAGCGCTAAAATCGACTATTAACTACTTAATGAATAATAAAATTATAAAATTATAACTCAAGAAAATACTATTTTAATTTAAAATTTTCATCACAAGACTATCAAATATACTTAATATAAAAAATGCTTACATAAGTATCATATACTTCAGTTCGTGATCAGAATATAAAAAAAATCATTTGCTACTTCTCCTGCAATTGTTTTTTTTTTAAAGTATAAACTTATTGTGAACATGTAAGTTGTAAATGGGTCCATGGGTCGGATCTGCAGCGCGTCCGATATCATTAGACACATACTCAGGCCCAACCCAACAATGTTTATACCCAGTTTCGACCCATTGTTGTTACTTGTGTATGAAAAACTTAGACTCAGACACTAAAAATGAGCGGGTCCAATAAGGTATGGGTTGGGTCTTGGACCCAGTGCCATCTTTAGACCTGCCTAACAGGGATAGCAATTTTAAATGTATAATTTAATTAGCCACTTTAGCCAATTTTTTAAACAAGATAAAAACCCGAAGTAAATGGACAAAAAACAGATTATGGGTGGAACTAGTGACGGATCAGGTTGGTTCTAGGTGGTGCTATATCCATCACCCATCCATCCACATGGTTGATATATTTTGTGTATTTTTAATTACTCAATAGTGAAAAATATAAGTGAAAAATAATTGTAACTTGTTAAAATCATTTATCATTTTTCTCTTGTTATTTATACAAATTATAATGTTTAGTGTTTACAATGAAACAAATTTTCAAGGAAACAATAAATATATTTTTTAAAAATAACTTCACTCGTTAGTTACTCGCTGATGACATACGTACGAAGTAAAATAACCAATTGATGAAAGAACATGAAACCATTATGTTTCAATAGAGGTACGTATATGGACAATATATACTTGACATGATTATGCGGGTGGAGCGTATGGAAGCAGGTGAAACTCCACCACTGATCCATTGAAAACTAAACTGGCCAGGCTCAACCTTAAAATCAGGCTAGAGAAATTTGTTGGAGCCCAAGCTCTTTTTTAGCCGAGTCGGCTCGGGCAGGGCAAGACTTGATGAACTATAATTTCTTCATTAATACGTGAACTACTAAAATTCCCCATAAAATAAAACCCTTATAAATATATTCTGAATTGCTATTCGACGCCCTATAATTTCTAACGCCCTGAATACGCATATTTATACTGTATTTTTAAGCCTTTTCATTTCTTTTCCTTCTTTCTTCCCTTCCATCACTTACCCTTTTCCTTCTTCTTCCACCACGACCACTGGAGCTGTTGCCGCCACCACCACCATTAAGCCCCACCACCGGCCTTTTTCCCCCACTTCCCATTCCCTTTTTCATTATACTATTTTAAATTGGACGATGTTTTAAAAAAAAGAAAAGCAAAGGTGTATGCCATGGACGCCCCACCACCAGCGTAGGCATCCATGACAGACACCCACCACATGTAGAGGCATCTTTCATGAATGCCTACACCAGTGGTGGGGTGTCCTTGACAGACACCTTTCTTTTTTTTTTTTTAAAAAAAAACATATTTTCTGGTGGAGATGAACTCCTAGGAGGTGATATAACAGATGGAGAAGGTGAGCTTTGAGGCAACTATGATGATGGTGGTGAAGGTGGTGGCAAACTTTTTGGTAGAGTGAGTGTTTGGAGAGGAGGTGAATTTTCTGGTGGTGGGGCGTGGTGGTGGTGATGGTGGTATAATGAAAGGGGAAGGGGAAGGGGAAGGGGAAGGGAGGGAAAGGGTCGATGGTGGTGGCGGCGGCGGCTCCTGTGGTGGTGGTGGAAGAATAGGAAAAATGGAAGGAGAAGTGAGGGAAGGGGGGAAAAGGGAAAATAGGTATAGAAACACAACTATAATAATAGGTATTTAGGGTGTTAGTAAGAAATTCTAGGCGTCGAATAACAAACCCTTGAGTTATGGGGCCAGATCCTCCATGCTATTTGCCTTCCAGATTTACTGTATACCGCATGTATTTATACAATCTCTTTTTCTTCTTTCTCCCCATTCTACTTCTTCTTCCTCCATAACCACCACCTCCCGCCGCGCCCACCCCACCCCCCCCGCAGCCCTAGCCCCCAACAAAGACCCCCCTACTTCACCCCCGCAACCCACCCCCACGAGTAATCTCCCACCCACCCCCGCAACCCTCGCCCCCCACCATCGCCCCCTACCCCACCCCTACAACCCACCCTCCCCAAGTAGCCCCCCTACCCCACCTCTCGTAGGCCGCAGCCTCCCCACCCCCACCCCCTCCTCTCCCTCTTCCTCCTCCTCTCCCCTTTCCCCCTTTTTGCCCCCGTCCCCTTCTCGTCTCCCCTTCCCCCTCCCTCGCCCCTCTACTCTCTCTTCGTCCCTTCCCCCGCCGCCGCCCACCCTCCGAGCCCCATCCCCAAGCCCCTCCTCCGCAACCCCTCTCCTCGCGCAGTCCCCAACCCTTCTTCTTCTTCCTCCTCTCTCCCTTCCTCCTCCCCTGTTTTGAGATTTTATTTTTTTTCATTGTTATTCATCGGTTCCACCATGGTAGAACCTGAAAAAAGTTTTGGTATTTTTCACGGTGGAAACGAAAAAAATGGTAGGGTGGAAACAAAAAATTGATTCGGTTCTTCTATTTTTTTTTGAAATTTTAATATTTTTGAGGTAAAAAGTAAAAAGGAAATACAAAATATATACTGTTTGGAAGCCCTCGAGACAAACCCCACCGTTGCCAACTTTCAAATACTATATCCTCTCCTAAATTCACTGGCCAACGTCTTGCTCCTAAAATAAAGATGGAGCTCTTACAGTGTTCATCCACTTCCACTCATCCTCAACAATTTTCTTCCATCAACCTTCCCAACCGAATTGTCTCTCTCCCCTCTTCTTTTCTCACTCAAAATTCCTCCAAAGTTTCTCTGGAATTTCATAGAAACTTGTCTTCACTTCGCTTGAGAAGCTACAGATTACCCAGCATTACCATCTCCAACTCTCGGACCCGTTTCTCAATTCGGGTAATCTCCATTTTTACGTTTCTTTTTCTATGTAGCATTGCTCAATTCACCCAATTTATGTAATTTGTTATAGTATCCATTTTTGGGTACTTTGTTGTGATTATGGTTCAGTTATTAAATTTGAACTGACTTTAAAGTTTAAGGAATGAATTGGGTTTTCAACAAAATTTACGACTCGAAACCCGAATTTAAGCCAACTTGAAGTTTTGAAATTGACCCGGCCCGCTTCTTCGATAGCTTTACAATGATAAGGAATTTAGGGGGACACAATTATACCATTTGGAAGTATAGTTTAAGGAATGATTGTTACTATAATGTTTGGACACAATTACACAAAATTTATGTCTTGTATATGTCTCATTGGATAAAGTTGTTGATCACATAATATAGTTTTAACAGCTTATAGGAATTGTGACTTGTGAGAACTCTTGGATTCTATGAATTTTAGTTAGGGAATAACTTTTGGGTTTGGGGTGTATTCCTTTGAATATATTTACTAACCTACGAGGCATTTGTGCTTGATTGATTTATGACTTATAAGATCTTTTTATTGGTGTATCTGTTGTTGCCATTTGCATTGGGTGGCTTACTTTACAGTCTCAAGCTCTGCTTTCTGTCTACTTCTATTGGTATTTGGTTGTAGGCAGAGGTGATTCTTGCTTGGTTGTGATTGTCCTTTTCATTGTTTATGTGAATTTTATGGAATTTGAAAATGTGCCTGGGCTAGTCATAAATGAGGAGAGTTCGGACCACTTACAAGCCTTTGGATGTTTGATCCTAAAACCAATTAGAATGGGTGGAATAGGCGTATAGCTCAAGTTAGTAAATATCTCTCCTCTTCTCCAATTTTTGGACTTATGTGTACAACTTAGGCTTGATTCTTCCCCACACGTGACTTTCATTAGAATTAGAGCACTAGAGGAGGCTCCATCCCAAAACCCATTGGTAATGGGGAAGTATCCTTTCAAGATTATAAATTGGTTGATATCTCTCATCTTTACCAATATAGCACAGCTCATATGTGCACAACATGTGGCTTAATAGATTGCTAAAATACTAATGTCCAACGAAGAAGTTATGAGCTAAACCCAATTCTGTTCAATTTGGTTCTCCTTGGAATCCAACATGTCAGCAGGCAATAAGTAAACATGAGTTGAGAATGCATGCGCCAAAGAAGTACCAGTAATCACACTTTTTTTTTTTATGCTTTGAGGCAAGAATAGGATTATATCATTAGATCTGATATTTAACAATTTACATCAGAAATTTGTCCAAGTTTTTATCCTCGGAGATATTTGTTACTCCAGAGTCCAGGCCATTAAGCACCTGGATTGGCATGAGGTCCTCGACGAAAATTATCATCGTTATTATAAAGCTAATGCACTCTCAATTATACGACTTGGCTTTCAGCTACGTATGTTACTTTGTTCAGTATGTGGCACTTTTTATTGATTCAAAGACTGTTTAGGCTTGTGCACAAGCTGGAGCTGCTGGCTCTGATCCAGTTATAAACAAAGTTACCGAATTCAGAGATGCATTTTGGAGATTCCTAAGGCCACATACTATACGCGGAACAACTCTAGGTTCCTTGTAAGTTGTTTCTGTGCTAATCCTGCATTTTCCATTGTTCTTTCTTTTTATGGAGGGATCTCAGGTATACCTAACTGCTCTTCTGTCATTCTTTCTGACAGTGCTTTGGTGGCTAGAGCTCTGATTGAGAATCCAACTTTAATAAGATGGTCTTTAGTGTTGAAGGCAGTTTCTGGTCTTGTTGCTCTGATATGCGGGAATGGCTATATAGTGGGCATTAATCAAATCTACGATATTGGTATTGATAAGTATGCGATTGCAGTTGTGATATTATGTATTTTGGTTTGCAATTTATATATATGATGTTTAAGAGGCTACTTATTTCTGGAACCTGTATGCAAATGCCAACAGACCTTCCTTATATGTGCCTATGACTTGCAGCTTTTCTTTATTGATTTTCTGATGTAAAAAGGTCAATTAAATCGGGAAGGTCTTAATTATCTTCTTAGTTTACCGGGTCCAATATTGGAGAAGTATAACTCATGATGTGAAGCTTTTGATTTGGCCCTTGTAGGTCTTGTCTATACCTCAAAACTCTAAATTGTGAAAATCTAAATGCTGTAGCCCTCGGTGACCACGTGTTTTCTGGATCCTCATGGCATACTTCTGTGTATACACTTCAAAATTATTCCAAATGTGGTAAGCACACACGTAAACACCATAACAAAAACATGCATGTCCTCTATGTCAGAAGTCTTAGCAATATAGAATGATCCACAGAGTGCACTTCACATTTGTTTTGTGTTGTGTGAAGGTTATGGAAAAATTAACATCGCACTTGTTTAGGATGCGTTCTCTTCACCTGAACTTATCTAAACCAAACTTATTAGACTTGATTGAATCTAATGAGTCCTGAATTTACTTGATGTTTACAAGTGATTGCACCATACCACCCCTGATTAAACCTGATCATTCATGAGACTTAATTTCTTTAAAGAGAAGAGAACACACCCTTATTGTGATTATTTGTTGTCCGGTGACAATGTTCATTGTGTTAATATTGAAGGACTTGGATTCCTAGCCACTGTTGCCGTTGAAACAGCGGTTGTGTTTGTCAACTTTTGGTTGCAGGGTAAACAAACCTTATCTACCTATAGCAGCAGGGGATCTTTCAGTTGGATCTGCTTGGGTGCTAGTGTTGCTTTTTGCTGTCACTGGACTTTCCATTGTTGCATCAAACTTTGGTCCTTTCATAACATCCTTATATTGCCTGGGATTGTTTCTTGGAACCATCTATTCCGTTCCTCCTTTTAGAATGAAGCGATTTCCTGTTGTAGCATTTCTCATAATTGCAACGGTATGTCTTTGTATCCACCATTGTCTTCTTCTTGCACTAGAATTTCCAAATTTCTTGCTACTTGCTTGTTACCTCTCTCATCACAGTGAAGATGTCTTTACTCTTTGCAAATAAATGGCCTTTTGAGTGTTTTTGTGCACAGAAACAGTGGTGGAAGACCATCAAATTAATTTTTCATTGATAAATATTGGAAATGCTGAAATTAAGTTAGTAACTATGCGTTTCTTGAACGACATTAGACTTACATAAAAATTGAAATTATGCTTTTTTTCGGAAAGTTTGTCAGATGCTAGTATGCTACCTTTAAAAACGTTATTTTTTGAATAACTACCGTTCAAAAAAATGTTGTAAGAAACCACCTTTTAAAGCAAAATTTACCTTTGGCTGGATTTCGGCTGTTGACCACCCTTTTCTACGGTTGACATTTCCCCCCTTTATTTTACTTTTTTAATTCTTTTTCTCCGAAAGTCAAGCAACCATATTTTAACACCATTTTTTAAAGGATTGTGAAAAATTTGGGTGAAAATGGAGGGAAAAAAAACAAAATTATATAGATAGTCAATACTGGAAAGTAGGTAAAAGGTCAAAATCCGGCTAAAGGTAGCTTCTTACAACTTTTTTGCTTTAATAGATAGTTTCTTCCTACATCTTTTATAAAAGATAGTTTTACAAAAGCTTGTTTTTGTAAGGTTGTTTGTCACAAAAATTTCCCTTTTTTTTCCGATCATATGCTTTGCTTTCTCGGCTCCATATTTCACACTTGTCGATCTTCAACTCATATACTTTGTTCAAGATTTAAAGCCTGTATGGTTAATTATTTGAAAATGGAAATGTCAATTATTGCGGTATCTTTGCGAGGATGGTGTCTGCATAATCAGATTCATCATAGCAGATATATTTCTGCTTTGGTTACTTTATGAACCTCGCAATGCAGCTACAAAGATGATGCAGAATTACCTTTCAGGTTCGTGGATTTCTTCTTAATTTTGGTGTATACTATGCCACAAGAGCAGCTTTAGGACTTCCATTTGAGTGGAGGTGAGTCTTTCTTTTTCAAAAGAATAATTTTGATTATACATGAGCCTGCTCTTTCTATAATTAGGTAGAAGAAACAGAGAGATTTGATATACTGATTATGCTGATCTTGTCCTGAATCATGGTTGAAACAGTGAATCTCAATAGCAGTTTGATATGATATAAATATCAAGTGCGTTAGAAAACTGCGTCATGTCGCTATGTCATCCCGATCCAGAATATTGATAGCAAACTATAGCATTCTGTAATCTGTAGTATGATGATTTAGTAGATAAAAATTGTTACCACTGATCTCCGTAGAGTACTATCAACTTGCTGTGGATTTCTTTTGGTGGCATAAAGAGAACTTAGGGAGGCAGCTGTAGTTGAAATTATTGGTTACTCATATGGTTTTTCCTAGGGGCAGGGCCTGATGTAATATGTCTAATGAATTAACGATTTTCTCTCCAACATCAATACCCACACTATCACAACACCTTTTGAAACAGTCTCGCGTAAGGCGAGACCTTTGTAACTTGTACTGCTGTACACTTCATCTCATTGCAAATTACTGTGTTGAATGTTTGTCACTTCAACATGGTATCAACATTTAAATTTTCTTTTGGACGAGAATCATGCAAAAAATTCATTGATTGGCTGGAGTTGGACCCTGAGTCAGTGAGTCATATAGTTGTGTTTCACAGAAGTAAAGTCTGAGTAACATAGGGTGGGTTGAGTAGGGTGGGTTGAGTGGGGTTGGATGTATGCAACCCTTGCTATTATACGATGAATGAGAAGCCCAAACAGTTACCGTATGCATTTTCATTGAGTCCGTCATAACGCAAAACCAAAACGAGACAATGGTGGATCTTCTAGCTCCTTTGGAGATGACTCATATATTCAAATGTGTTACTAGATGAATTTTCACTCTTCCAATCTGCACATGCAACATCGTGATTGAACTAACCTAGACATCTATTCACTTATTACTGTGGTTTTGATATGCAGTTATCCTGTGGTTTTCATCACAACATTTGTGACGTTGTTTGCGTTGGTCATTGCCATAACAAAAGATCTCCCAGATGTGGAAGGTGATCGCAAGTAAGGCCTGCTTCTGCCATCTTTTCTTTGTAATTATTCACGGTCTTTCTATCACTTCCATGTTCCTTCTACAAAAAAGCAAAAACTGTTGGAGCTGGTAAAATTTCAAATTCAGTTTTTTTTTTTGTTTGTTTTTTTGGGGGGGGTTATTTAAATTATTGGACATTTGTGATATTTTGAACAATTACTGATATCTTGTAGTACTATGATAACTTACTGAGGTGATATCTGATCTATTTTTAATCAAATTCCTGTGAATAAAATGAAAACTGGAAGATCAAAATTTTGAAGAAATGGTAAGTGTTATATATTTCACTGCTAGTACATCATAGGATTTACAACTACCTGTCGCTGTCATTTGTCTGGCAACTTGAGAGTGCTAAAAAGTGAAACAGAACAAAAAAGTGAAACAGAACAAAAAAGTTCAGCTTCTCGTTCCAATAGTTTCCATGCATGTACTAGGAAATGCTTAATGTCGCGATGAATTAGTAAGATAGTAAGTAGTCTTTCTAATAACATGCTTTCCTTTTGTATATTTCTAGGACTTCCTCCAAATTGTGAGCAGGCATAACAAATTGCTTTTACAGGTTTCAGATTTCAACCCTAGCGACAAAGCTTGGGGTGAAAAATATTGCGCTGCTTGGTTCTGGGCTTTTGCTAGTTAACTATATTGGGTCTATAGCTGCTGCTATTTACTTCCCTGAGGTGAGCACAAAGTACACTTATATTTTTACTAGTCTTATATGCACTCGATGTTAAATTAATTGCTAATTACATCTATAAATCAGAGATTTTAAATTTTTTTAAAAAATGTAGTTGAGATGGAAGTAACTGATTGTGTTGTAAATTTCCACTGTTTTTTTATTCATTTTTTTATTTTTTTTAATTAATTAGGTAGTTACATCTCCTTTTTTTATTTTTTTTTATTTTTTCGTGTCCAACCCCTGTTGCCATATATAATAGAGATGCTGTTTGTTCTCACTTTATCTTTGCTAAAACTTAGGTCTTTGTCTGTATATAGTTGCATTATGCTGTTAAATGGCCTACTTTCAATTTCTAACATGTGTACTTCGCTTCTTGCGTAGGCATTCAGGCGCAGCTTGATGATACCTACACACACCATATTGGCAATCGGTCTGATTTTCCAGGTATTTGTTTATAATGATGGTGCTAGGATAGAATCTTAGATGACAGTTTAATCATTATCGTTATGGAGTGAGTATCATATTTATTTTTAGAGATACTTTGCTTTACAATAACTTCCTCTTATATCGATGATAAGGCTAGCCAATGTGAACATTAGTGATGTCACTTCCTTAAATAATGGTTATATTTATTTATTTCATGGATATAGTCCTGTCGAAATCTTGGTGAAAGTGCGGGATCCCTACTGGGTTGTTATTGTTGTTGGTGGTGAACAGAAACAAATTGAGTTGAATCTATTGTTACATGGACTAGGGTAAAAATGTCCAACTGAGATGTGCAAGTGTTGGATTTGTCCATCTTTTTCAAATTTATGTGTTTTTGGCTCATTCAATGAAATCGAACAAGTCTCCTTCCATGGATTTAGTACCCTGTCATGGTTTAAGCTTAAGGAACAGACTATCTAACATGGGTTGAATGTAATTTGAGTCTAACAGCTTATCTATAACCATTATATTTACAATGTATCTGATTCTGGACCCTGATGTGAACTATCTGTTTACTTGTTAATCTTGATTTCAGGCGTGGTTGCTAGACCAAGCTAATTACTCCAAGGTAATACTTACTTTACCGTTTTGTTTATGTTATGTTACTTTACTGTTTTGGTTCCATGATTGTTCAAGCCTGTCATGGAATGCATACGACATCTGTAGAGATGAAATTAGCATCTTTGTTTGTTTAGTGTTGACCTTTCTGATCGAGTCCCTTCTTCTAGCTTTCATAAAGAAGTCGTATGAATCCCCATGTAAAGATTCATGATCCACAAAAACATATCCTGAGCTAAAAGTGAGGATTCCATAATTCTAGGGTTTGATCGTTTTTGCAGGAAGTGTGCTGCTTTTGAAAAAAGTAACTCTTCAAATTGTTCACCAGAATTATGAATGAAGTTCAATGATGAATAACATAGAACTTAATAGTATACATTCCTCTTTGGGTGTCCCAAAATATTGTTCTTGTTTCTCAACTTTCCAATTATAAAATGCTATGACTTCTCCAACCCTCATTCAATAAAATATTTTCCAGTTTTGTCCTCAGTTTTCCTTTGAAATTTGTACCAATATTAGTTTCTAATGGTCCAAGGGCCCTTTCTCGATGAATTTCATTTGACTTATTTTCCCCTCATTAAAGAGGAGTATGCCTCTCTCTCCTCTCAATTTACTCCATTTACTCTGTTCTTCAAAAATAAAACCTAAATTGGTGCGTTTATCTCTCATCTCATTGACGCATACATTCGTTTTTGGTTGATTTTTTTACTTTCATTCACAGTAAAATAACTTCACATTCAAATTTCCTTCTTAATTTCATCTCAAAGTCAATTTTTGAATTGGTTTTTCATTTGATATTGTACGTTTTCTCTGTTTTCTCTCTCTTCAAAAAATTCATAAATCTTGGTTATTAAGTTGATTTTCAGTTTATAATTTTCAAAATAAAAATTACAAGCACAATTTCTTCAATGTCCTCACGGATAGAAAAATCATGTTGCTCATCAACAACGAGCTCCCATCTTCTGGAATCCAAGCAGGCTTGAGCTCAAAGTCTAAAGCCATTAGAGCAGCCAAATGAAGCATTTCTTTTTCGGTTTTTTCACTAGGTACCCCTGAGGTTTAACGAAATGCACCAGATATTCCTCTTGTTTCATAAATACACCAGATGCACTTGTGGTTTAGATAAAATGCACCAGATACCCTTAATGACTGACGACGTCAAATTTCCGTTAGGTTTAACAAGCTAATTCCCTTTCTTTCTTTTACCCAAGATCTCTCTCTCTCTCTTTAGTTTTGGGCCACCCACCCCTGCACCACCTAAACCCTTCTCCTTCCTCATCTCTCCTTCACACTAATCGCTGCACCACCCACCACTTTCTCCTTCTTCCTCTATCTCTTTCGCACTAACCACCACACTACCCACAACCTTCTCCTTCCTCCACTCTCTCATTCGCACTAAACATTGCCAATTATTGTGAGGAGAGAGAAAATTCAAGGCCTATTTCCTCAAAGTTGGTTAATGGGTCAATAAAATCATAGAGCTCAATTGAGAAATTGAGTGTTTTGGATGATTTAGTGAGCACTATTCTTTTGCAAAACACCAGTGATGTTAATTCTCAAAGGGCTTTTACTTCTCTTAAGTTGTTAGACAGTGGTTGGTTTACTTTTCTGATCCAAATGTTGGTGCTTCCAGGTAGTAATGTTGATTTAGGTACCCAATTGTGTGTAGTTTTTTTTTTTTTTTTGAATGTAGGATTGTTCTAGCTTTATAGTGAAGATGCATGTAGCAACTATGGCCACAAGCATTGAGAACACAATTCCTAGAAATTACAATGTTTGAATTTATTGATATATGGAGGGAAATCTAACAAGGTGTTGTTCATACTCGTATTCGATTTATGAGGGGAGGGGTTTTCAAGAGTGGAAGGGGAGGGGATTTCGGGGGTGGCAAGGGAGGCAGGGGAGGAAGGAGGAAGGAGAGAGAAAGAGGATGAAGAAGAAAACAATAAAAAGAAAGTTAATTAGGTTTAGTTATGTTTAATTAGGTTTGATTACGTTTAATTAGGTTGATTTAGGCTTAATAACTAACGGAGTTGACGGCCGTTAGTCATTAAGGGTATCTGGTGCATTTTATCAAAATCACAAGGGCATCTGGTGCATTTGGTAAACAAGAGGGGTACCTTGTGCATTTCGTGAAACCTGAGGGGTACTTGGTGAAAAAACTATTTCTTTTTTGTGAAATTCTTTCTTGTTTTGCGTTTTTTTCCTATGGTTGATAAGTCTTCATCTTTTTGGGTTCATTTTGGTTGATGTAATTGCTGTATATATGGTTATGGAGGTGAATATTTCTGGATTTGATGAGGGAAAGATTTCGTGGATTAATCCTAAATGTGGTTGCAATCTGTGTGCTCCGATGCCATTCTTCGTAAATCTATTGGTTGATAAAATTCTTATTGTATTCTTAGGCTATGTTCTTTTCGTCTGGTCTGATCTGAATTTTTCTGATCTGATCTGGTCTGATCTGATTTGATCTGATCTGAACTTTTCTGATCTGATCTGATCTGATCTGAACTTTTCTGATTTGGTCTGATGTGAACTTTTCTATTCGATCATTCTTATTATTATTAGCATCCAAGAAATTATTATTATTATTATTAAGCAATTGCAAACTTTTTGTCAATATCATTAAAATTTACAACTCCAGCACTTACAACAACTACTACATTCTATTGTAGCATTACCTACTTTTTACTACTAATAAAAGTAAATAATAAAAAAAAAAAATTGTAACCAACAAAAAACAACAATAATAATAGAACGCCTCCAAAGTTCCAAGTCTATGGACTTGTTGAAAGCATTAACATAAATCACTTACATTTACTGTCAATTAGACAACAAATTGTTAAAATATTGAAAACCATTTTCACCTCCTATTCTCCAAGGTAATCTCTCCACTGGTGTAAGTAATCTCTTTAACTCTTCTAATGCCAAATATATATATTCGATGGACATACCAAATTGTTATGGTAATAGAAAAAAAAGATATGATGAGCTCTATACTTGCCTTGTATAAACAGGCTTTAAAAGACAATAGAATAGAAACGCAGGCATTAACCGATTTTGTTGCTCTTTTGCAATTATAAAAAAAACGAATAATAATAGTAATAATAATAATAATAATAATAATAATAATAATAATAATAAT
Organism: Beta lomatogona; assembly: GCA_947646795.1. Lineage (NCBI taxonomy): Eukaryota > Viridiplantae > Streptophyta > Magnoliopsida > Caryophyllales > Amaranthaceae > Beta > Beta lomatogona. The sequence goes on along the minus strand of CANSNZ010000927.1, from coordinate 8,061,829 downwards.
AATAATAATAATAATAATAATAATATTTTGAAAAAGAATTAAGGATAAGGCCTGAATTTTTCTGATCTGATGTGATTTTTTCTGATTTGATCTGATTTTTTTCTGATCTGATCTGATCAAATCTGAAATAAGCACTAGAGTGCTTAAATAAGTTGAAAAGAACATAGCCTTATTGGTTGTTTTGAGTTTGTTAGGATTAATCCAAAGTTTATTTCCCTTTATTTTTTAATGGGTTGTGCTCTTTAAATGCTTTTTTTCTGTAAACCTTCCAAATTCCATTAAATGATCCGCGCCATTTCAGATATAAGTGCAAATACAATTCCGATGCAACTGTCCCATTAAAGCCTAATCATATCATGTTCCCCTTTCCTTAATTCCTGTGTAAATTGAGAAGTAAGCACTATATTATGGGACGGAGGGAGTAAAATGGTATTCAAGAAAACAAGGTCTTCTAGAAAACTTCGCTGCCAGGTATAGAATGAAGGCATTGGCCGAGCCATCTTTGAGCTAAGTGTTATTAATCTATTATGATTGAGCTTTTTCGGGGGAGGGGTTTGGGGGGGGGGGTTAAGATAACCAAACTGGAGACTCGGTACTAGAAGTTTTAGATACACTTGTTGATGATGCAATCCAAGCTAGAGAATATAAAATTTCTAAATACTGGAATGAACCAATGGGAAAACTAGTCTTTCAGAACTGGTCTTTCTGTGTCACCACCTCCCAAACTTTAGACGAGAAGAGGATTTTCGTGGAGTTTTCTTTCCATTTCTTTTCCTAGCTTGGTTAAATACATTTCATAATCTTTCTTACTCAGCTCTTGAATAAATTCCCTCATATAGAGTGAGGAGTGATTAGGAGTTTTCAGCAGCAAATGGGACTCTCAGGTCAATTGCAGATTTTAAAATTTAAACCCTCCTTTTATTCCGAGAAAGGGATGGAGGAGGACCTTCTTTGGTATACTAGGACTGACACCGGCTGATTCTGCTTTCCACTGCGTTGCTATGGTCTTCTTTTGCATAAATGTGCTACTTTTGAGAATTAAACTCTTCGAGTGATCAGAATATGAATGAAGTTTAATGAATAAAATTGAATGTAATAGTATAGCTGTTTGTCATGCACGCGCTGGTATTTGAATAAGATATCCATGATGGGGAATATAAAATAAGTCTCCAATGAAGCTAAAAGGAATCTACCCTGTAAAAACGACATATGAAAGTCCTCAGTCAGTTTCATTTTTCCAAGAGTGCTGGACCAGCAGGAAAGGGTGTGCTTTTAGCCTTTTACCTCCTTGGCTAGTGCTACCTAATTTGCTAAACCCCTGCAAACTCCAATCTGAAAACGGCGAATTGGTACATGCAAGCATGGAAAAAAAATGCGGTCGCGGTCGCGTTCGCGTTCGCGGTCGCGTTTTCGCGGGAACGGCTTGTAACGGAGAAATAGAACGTTTCGCGGCCGTCGCGGCGTGAATTTTTTTAAAAAAATCACACAAGTGACGTTTAAACTTTGTTGTTCTTCTATTTTACTTTCTATACCATATTATGTCCAAAACTCTTATAAATACAATATTTGGGGTACTTTTGATGATATTTGAACATACTTTTGTACAAGAGTGCGATTAAAAAAATAAAAAAATGAAGAAGGATGAAAATGAGATGATTCCACTTGAGGGAATAAAAACTAAAAGGGAAAGAAAAAATAAAAAGGGAAGAAAAGAAGAGAGAGAAAGAGATACTTTATCATTTATAATTATCACGTGACTGGCAGTCACAATATAAAAAAAAAAAAGAGAAGAAAAAAAGAAGAGAGAGAAAAGAAGAAGCCGATCGGTGTAAGAGAAAAAAAACCAGCAAGCACTAACCTCCAAACAAGTCGACCACCGGCAGCTACAGTGGCAGAAGCAGCCGGAGATGACTCGTCGATCTTCTCTGCCATGACCGGAGAAGCAGCGTCGCATCCCAATGCATATTAGGGTTTTTTTCGAAATTAGGGTTTGCAATTTAGGGTTCGATTTGCAGTCATCTAATGAAATTGAATGAGGGCTTTTACTCGAATTTGAGTTCTACAACCTCGGTAAGCTTCAATTTAAATAAAAAACATGTTCTATTTTCAAATTTTAACTCAGATCTATAGATCTTGCGTTGACTCTTCTTCTTCCTCGACCAAAAGAACTATTCTTCTTCAAATAACGGACGTTACATGATTGTAACGGTTCTGGAACGCCGTTACACCGTTACGTAACGGCCATCGCGCCGAGTTTGGTGTGAATTCCAAATCACCGTTCTAGAACGGTATTTAACGGAACGGCCTCCCTGAAATCCGTTATAAAGCGGCCGTTACAGAACGGAACGGCCGAGTTTTTGTTCCCTGCATGCAAGTAGCATATTTTCCTACCGCAATTGAGGTAAACTGTCATATAGACCAGCTACTTAGTTAACCCTGTTCATAGGATAATTCAGAATAGTCATTCTTTCCTACAAATAGCTCCCCTATTGGAAATGGCTATGTTATACTCTCATTCCATAGTGATGTCCTACATTTGTTTTGGTATGCTTCAAATTTGACCGTCCTAAATGTCCATGCCTACTTTACTATTATACTACATCCGTTTCAAAATAGATGACACAATTTGACTTTTGCACTATTCACATACTCTCCTTTGACCATGTTTTGTGATTTGTACGTAAGGAAAAATATAGTCATGTGGGATCTTGTTAGATTCGTCTTGATATATACTTTCACAATATCAACTTCTTATAATTTTCATATTTAGGGAAGTAGAGATATTAATAATTAAAGTCATGTGTTGGCAAGCGTGTCGGAGAAGTGTGTCAAGTATTTTGAAACAGAGGAAGCATCTTTTGTTGGGTGAAATGAATATACCTGCTTCTGGATTTTGATAACCAGTTGTCTTTTTCCTTTTCTCTGTTTTTCTTTTTCTTCTTTTTTTTGGAAGGGTGGGGCGGTGATGCTGATGGAGAAATAAGAATAGTTCAAAATTTGAGGTCTCAAAAGATCACATTGTATTGTTCAACATGCACCTTCTGGCTTCTGTGACCCTAATAATGCTTTCTCCACAACATTCTCTTCCTTCAACCTTTATCTATGATCATATCTCACAGTTTGTTATTTAGCATGTCTCCCTCCTCCCCAGTGTAGCTGCACGTTAGTGTTCTTTTGTATAGGCAGCTTCCAATTTCTGATCATACTTTGACCTTCATTTTGCAGGAAGCAATCACAAGTTTCTACAGATTTATTTGGAACCTATTCTATGCAGAGTATATCATGTTTCCTTTGATTTAAAACTGTACTAGAACTATGGGGAAATAAGGCTTCTCCTGATTCTGTTTATATATCTTACTGTCTGTATCTAACAACGTAACATGTACCCTTTTTTGGAACCATGTAATGTACCAATATGCCCGACATTCTATGTATAGGATTGTTGGTTATCATTTCCTTTTCTTTCAGCCATATAATGATATAAAATCCAAAGTAGTTTTTTGTTGTTATGCAACATAAAGTCAGTGTGATTTGGTCAGAGTGTCTTCTCTTGCTGCTGGTCTAGTTCAGGATTATAAAAGTTGCCTAAAGCAAATTTTGCTTGGCTTAAGGCTGCATTTGGTTGGGAGAAAATTTATTTTTCAAGTAAACTAAAGCTACTCCAAGTAAACTGACTAGCCTATGCTAAAGAACCTCTTCGCTATGTTCCTCAGTTTAATTTCTAAAGAAAGGTCACATTAACCTGTTTTCCACCTTCCATCCCCTCCTTTCCGATTCGCCTTCATAATCTGATCACCTTAAATTTTTATATCAAAGAACAAAACATAGAAAAATGAGCTTAAGATCTAATTTCTCTTAAAAGTGCTCTCAATTGAAAAAAAAAAATTCATCTCAAAATGTTTTCATGTGAACCAAACACAACCTAAATTATAAGTTCCAAAATGATACATTGCTTTATGTCAACTCTGATCCAAGTAGAGAAAGATGTGAGATAGAATGATTTAATCAGGACAAAGGGTACTTTTACTTGGAATGAAGTGTTTATGCAAACCAGAGCTTAACACCGTGGGGCTATTGTGCATGCTCCTTGGAGACAACTGCACTTGCTCCAGCATTTGGAACTGCAACCTTGAAGGATAATCCCTCACACACCCGATTCTAGGCCCTGCTCCTGTTGTCCATTTGAACTGTAAATGTTCACCCAATTGGTAAGATCTAGTTCTTTTATGACTGTGGATTCTCTTAAGTATTGTTGCGTGTGATATCGGCTCTTCAAACTCGGGATCTGCAAACACCTCAAATATGTTGACTTTAGCGTACATGAAATCGTCCTCCGACAATAATGAATCTTCGGCTGTCTCAAAGCCATCGTCCTCTGAAGAGAAACGTTGTTCGTTGCCATTAGCATTTTCGGTTATTGGTTCAGGTGGTAGTTGTGGTGTCTTGAACTCTTCTTCTGCTTGTTCATGCATGCTTGGAATTCTTAACTTGGCGATCTTGGAGCGTATGAGATTGGATCTTTTTAGTAGTATGGAAGAAGTGGCAACTTCTGAAAGCTTGGAAACCTGTGGTGGTTTTGGTTGGTTTTGATTTTCATCTTGAGCTGAACTATCTTGTTCTTCTGTTCTGAATTGACTTGTAGGGAAGGCAGGGGTTTTTATACCAGTTCCATCTTCCTCGTCTAGTGGTGCTTCCTGCATTTCATGACACAAACAGACGCAAGCACATGAGTTTTTACTCAGTTCACTGCAAATGTTGTACAACCTATGCTTCAAATTACTTGCTACATTAGATGTTAGCATGAATTTTAGTAAAGAATAGAGATAATAAAGTGGGTGGTTGAGAGCGGAATCCAACTTTTAAGAAAAAGCAGAGGAAAAAATTTGGCAAAAACAATATGTAGCGAGTAAATTGGGATTCCATAAAAGGAATATGTAACAAGCAAATTGCGGAGGACGTAACTGTTAAAGGCGTTAAAAGATCACTTTTCCTAAAATAAGATCATCTAACAACTCAAATTCGTTTAGAGGTATGTCCGAAAGTGACGAAGGAGCATGTGGGGTATTCTTCGGATAGGTCAACTAGAGGGCACAATTGATGGTCTCTTGTGGGTCGACTCAATTGAGTCTTTGTGCCAACACTATTATCACATACTCACTCTATCTTCAGTTCTTTTACCCATTTGATTTGGCACAAAGTTTGAGGAGTGAGTTAGGTATGAGCCACTAAGTAGATAATGGAATAGTAAGATTAAATATGATTCTACACTAATATACTAATTTAGAAGAGACAAATTAGTGTGGGCCATTAACTAGATAGTGATATTTCATCATGCGGATCCATTCTCATATACGGAAATGAGTAAAGTATTTCAAGACAACTTAAAATAAATTATTGATAAAAATATTAGAAAAACTTTCTTTCTTAAATTTCTATCCTATTTGTTACCATTGTACATGTTATGGAGATACAATTAAGTTGTGAAGTTTTACCTGGAGATGAGTGAGATCAACATTGTTTTCTGTGAGAAATGATATAAATGCCTGAAAATTTTCTTCTGTAGGGAGATAGTGACCACTGTGAGGCCAAACTGACTATTAACAATGGAACAAATTGTTAGTCAATATATTTGAGAAAAATCATGATCTCAAGCAAACAAGCCAGTCCAAAATAGGTAAATAAAAAGAGAACATTGTACCATTAGAATTCCATCATCAACAATCAATCTGCCAGCAGACAAAGTAGCACCTCCAGCCAGAAAACTTGAATGCTGAAACCTGCCTTTGATTTTCTGGGCCACAAACAAAGTTTTTGTTGTGCTTAAAACAAAGATCCATTTTGTACCTTTAGGTCCTCCTATTGTATCAACAGCCTTTTGGCTTGCTTTATATATGAGCCTTCCATTCTCCACTATAACTTCATATTCCTCCCTCTCTCCCTGTAACATGAACAGATGTCTAAGGTTGTCCTCATGACAACATTGAGATGATGCATATGTGAATGAACGGGGGAATAGGAAAAACTAGGTGTTTGGTGTGTGCGCGTGCGCTTTTATTTATGTGCGTATGGAGTGTGACATAGGTGCAGGGCCGTTCCTGAATATTATTGTGCCCGGGGTAATATATGAAAAAGGGCCCCTAACGTATAATTAATTTAATAAAATATGCATGTTTATAGGATAAAAACTAATTGAGAATCGACTCACTCATGTTTATCATCAACTGTTTCTCCTAAAAAAGAGAACTTTTTCATTTTTATATGATTAATATATATCTAATATTCACTCCGTCCTATAAACATATGAACACTTATTGGGTCACGTAATATAAGGAATAAGTTCTAGTGTGGTTATCAAATGTTATTTTTATTTTAAAATATAGATATATGTGATAGGAGTTCAGGAGTTGTGGGTATCTTTTATTGAAAAAGAGAGAAATCACATAATAATAGTGGGACCGTGCCAAAAATATAAAGTGTGTAAAACTGAAATGGAACAAACAAAAAACAAAAGTGTTAAGACTATTGTGTGACTGATGGAGTAGCCCTTGATAAACTAATAACTTGACGAATAAAATCGGAATATCGAAATATAAAATATACTTTATCACCCAACGCCTATAAAGAATATTAAAAATCTAAGTATAGGCTTTAGATTGTATACATTATTTTTTAACAATTTACAATTTTAAGGTATATATGATATAAAATCATACTAACTAAATAAAATAAAATAATATAATATGGCGGTAGAAAGAAAAATCAAGAAGAAGTTGGAGTTATTGTAAAAAGAAAATAAAAAGAAAAGGAAAGTAACAACTAACAAAGGAGAATATCTTTGCCAATTGTAAAAAAAAAGGAAAAGAAAAAGAAAAGAAACAAAGAAAAGAGAAAATTGTCGACCCTTTGAAGTCACGCAGTGACAACATTCCCACATAAGGAAATAACTACCATATTTGCAATTCTGGATATTTGCATAGTTAACGCTGAGTTAAATACCTAAAGCATTTTAGATATATGGGCCCTGGGCGGGAGCCCCGCCTGCCCCGCCCCAGGGCCGGGCCTGCGTAGATGGAATGAAAAACGAAAGATTTTAAAATGCTCCTAAAAAAATAAAAATAAGAGTAAAATCAATTAGCTCTTGTAATAAGATCAAGCATGAAACTTTTTAACGATAGTGACTCAGAAATAGAACTAAAAGAATTCTTAACATGGAATAAAATATTGCCCATCCATCAATTATTGTAACAAGAGAAAATAAATAAAAAGTCTAAAAAAATAACTCACCGGATCAAGGTACTTAATGCATTGTTGGAGAAGTCGGGATCTTGCACATCTATCAATCAGGTTGACTTCTTTGCCATCTCCAATGTCAAGCCTAATTCTCAAAGAACCAAAAGGTTTGCTTGTGAGTCATAAGTCTGAACGTAGTGATGGATTTTAAACTTTGTACATAAATGTGAAGTTATTCTTTATTTAATTCGATTATCTTTAATAATATAAAAAATTTATACCAATAAAAGAACGGTTGATTACTCTCACAATGAAGCCACCTAACATAGTAAAATTGTAGGTTATGACCATAACGATGTCGAGGATCTACCTATCAACAATAACAAATGAAAAATATTAGAAATTTGAGAAGAATTAAGGGTCTAACCCTTCTAATTATGTTAAAAGAGTAATGCTATATGTCTAAAATATTAATAGAAGAAGGTGATGCATGTTCCTTCAAATAATTGAACTTACAGCCTCGAGCCAATGTTGGAGGGCCAATTTCCTTGATTTTGCATCCTTTGATGAGCCTTTTCCAACCTAGAGGATTCAGGAAATTGATGCAATTAAAATCTAGAAAGTGAAACAAGATGTCTATGCCAGGAATAAATCAAGAATAATATGCATGCACCAAGGTCGAAGAAACATGCGCAAAATTACTATATATAATTTGAAAATTTTGAATACTAACTTTAGCAGCTCTTGTTCTTGCTCTAGACCATCGTGAAATTGCAGTTTCATGCTTCTCTATATCAAAAAATGATATAGAGCTATGCTTAAGTTCAGCTAAGTCTAGCACCTGCCACCTGCATGATCACAAAGGATTATGTAAAGCATACTTTTTGATGACAAATAAATCAATGATACTAGGAATTTAACATGTGTTATTAAGATGTAACAACGGTTAAGCTAATGATGGTGAATGAAAGTTATCATTTCAAGGTATTTTATGAATTAGTTAAACTGTAATTTAGGACTACCTTATCAGCTTGTCGTTGTTCAGGGGAGTGGAGGTACCTTATGCATTAACTTCAAGTCAAGGGTAATTGATGAAAATATTGTTTTGCATGTTTTATTATATGTATCTACTGGAATATGTAGAGACTAAAAAAATAGTCTAAATATTGTCGGGTGGAACCTACTAAAAGAGCAAACGGACCTATGTAACAAAACTTGGATGGAATTTTTTGGGATAATGGAGCAAAAACTGACTACTTTGGAACAACTGGACAAGGTTAAGAAGAAGTCGCCAAAGATTTTTTTTTAAAAATATTCTTAAACCTTATGTTTAATTTTGATTTCTAAAGGACAAAATAGAATGGCTCAATCCAATCACGGGTTCTACCCCTTTAAGCACTAATATAAGACTCATAACTCCATTGGCTATGAAGGAAGAATGAAATTAGGGATAAAGGTTCGAACTCAGCCAATGAGCCATGATTCTCATGTAACGTGACCTATACTTAATCCAATTGACAAATAATTATATTACGATTTAACAATCAAATTAAGCAACTTAATGGGTTCCTAACAAGTTGTCCATATATACTTATTAGGCGTGATTGCGTAGGTATTATTTACAACATAATACAAGGTGGGTTACAAGATCAAATAAAGCTAAGAAATCACACCATGAAGGCATAAGGATTAACTTGAATAATATAGTAAGAAAAATAGAAAAAGATAAGAGATTTGCATCAGTATTACCCTGGAATTCATTGTTTAAAATCTTATGAGACTTCAATGATCTAAAAGGGAAAAAATTACTAATATGACAAAGTAATACTTCAAACTATATCAACATTGAAAATTCAAAAAAGATAAGTGAGCAATGATACCATTTTTGTTCAGCAAGAACAGCACAATCTGCAAGTCGTCTTCTTGTCCTAAAACTTTTGTAGACTTTCTGTAGTTTTACTGCAGCCAAATCTCTATGATCTCTCATTAAGGGTGTAACTGATGAAGTTGGATTTTTTTGAGTGATATGATGTGATATTTGAGGATATGATGATTGATCTTTGTAATAATCAAGTTGTATTGGATTGGTAGGTGTATCAATATTTTCCATCTTTTATGACATTGATGTATGTATTGTGATCTTTTGTCTCAAGTCCATTCCCTTAAACTTTATTGACTTGTATTTTTTTAAAGTAAAAAATTTGACTTCTTGGTGATATGAGATGTTTAAATTCTCTTATTATCAACAATTGCTCTCCTATAACAAAATAATATTGTGAAAAAAACTTTTAAAGGCCTTGCTTATAGATATGGCAAGAATGTGTTAGTCCAACATCGTCAAGTGAAAGACGTAATTTCCATAATGATTTGTGTATGACTATGCACTTTGAGTTCCAAATCCCTGTAACACTTATTTTGCTGTTGTTAGAGTTGAAAACTCATACTTTTGTAATAGGTTGCTCTTCATTAGTATGTAAAACATAGTGCATAAGTTGTTCAAAGATAAATGAAAGCACAAGTAAAATGAGAACTAATATCTGGTAAAGATGATATTGCAAAGTTTCATGAAATAATTGGGGGTCATTGATCTCTACTGAACATACAACTACTTATTTCCAAAAAAAAAAAAGTTAGGGATACAATTGAAAAGTGGCATACATTAAAGATTCAAGATGAATACAGTAGAATACATTTATATATATATATATATATATATATATATATATATATATATATATATATATATAATTAAAATCTTAACAACCTAAGAGGTTAGTACCCTTGTTTTCACTTTTCATGCAACGAGATAAGTCATCTAAAAAAGTAAAAATGTCTTTCTTTTTTAAAAATTATGCATGTATGTTTGGATTATTCTTTGAAATGTGTGCTAGTTAGCTAGAATTTCCAAACTACTTAGTGAAGTTTTCATCAAATCCGAGGCTTACTGTTAATTTCTATATTTTCATTTATAATTTTGTGCGAATATTATATTTTATACAAACCTTTTTTTTATCGAGTGTAATCAGATTTGATATATTATTTTGTTATCATCGTGTAGCAAGGGGCATGTGATGTTAATACTATAACTCCTTTAAATTTTGTTTTATGAATTGCAATACTTTACAATATCAATATGAAGAAAACACAAGTAGAATTGACCTTATCAGGTATTTAGTTCCATTTCTCTTGGGTTGATCAATCTCCATTGCTCTTTTATTAGTGATTAAATGCTTATTATCTTAGTTTATTTTGAAAAGAAAATTTAAAAGTAATACTACAACATTTTTCAGGCGAACGTTTATATGTCTAAGCTATAATATAATTTACAAAACATATACTTCTTAAATTCACACGTAAAAAAAGGTAATGCCAATAATATTGGATATTACATTTTTCCTACATTTTGCTTTTTGATTATTTTAAGTTTAAAGTTATAATTTGATGAAAGATTGCATGTCACTCTTAAGGAAGATAAAAAATTGTATGCGAACCCATAATTCTTCAAATTTTATGTTCTACAAGATTAATCATGCAAGGAAAAAAGTTTCAAAAAAACGTAAAGAAATTTATTAAGAAAATATCAAGAGCAGATATGAAGAAAATTGCGAAACTATACAACAATAATGTAGAATTACATACCTTATAATCAAATATTTTGACTGGATCTATAAAAAATATTGCATTGGAAAAAGGGAAGATCAAGAACATAAAAGGTTAATGAAATGAGGAGATATAAAGGGCTAGAAGAGAAGAATGAGACTAATTAAGAAGTTGCTCAAAAGAAAACTCAATGCGGGAGGGAGAAAATATCGTGATTGGAAAATGAGAAGTTTTGATGACTAATTTCCCAAAATTATTGATTAACCTTTTGGTCCTCAATGTTTGTGGTCAAATAAAAGCATTTAGGAAGATATACTAGGTAAAAATAATTACTACCATTTTTGGTTCGAAAATAAGGAAATGCTATTTCTCTTTAAATATACTAATTGTGTTTGTGTAGTGCACAAGTTTTAAGATTTTATATAAGGTTGTGTATAAATATATGTGAGGGGAAAGCATTTTTTTTTTTTGAAGGGAACCCCAAAAAAGGGAACTATATTAATACGTCAATCTCCGCCAATCGTACAACACTATCCGGAATATCATCCTCCCAACTACGAAAGCCAAACTCCACAGGTTGGAGATGAGCCAAGTAATGAGCCACTTTATTCCCGGCACGTTAAAAGAAAGACCAAACAACTACATCAAAATAAGAAACAAACGACAAAATATCATCAACAATTAAAAAGAAATCACTAGCACCCGTGGAACCGGATTTGAGAGCATTAATAAGTTGTAAGCAGTCGCTTTCCACCATCACTCTTCGCACCCCCATCCGTCGAGCCAGTCGAAGACCCTCTAGCACAGCCCGAGCTTCCGCCACTCAGAACTCCCACTGACCACGACACTGCAACACTGAACACCCCTGGACAACACCCCACTCGTCTCTGCACGCCACTCCAAACCCCATCCCAGCAGCCCCTAACTGACCAGCGTCAACATTACACTTCCACAGACCCGAGTCAGATGCACTCCACGCACACGGGTGTGAGTAGGAGCAGGCCCAGCAGCCTTGTTCTTTCCCTTACGAGCCGCCTTTGCATCTGAGCAGGTCTTTAGAGCATAAATCAGTGTATCCGACGGGGAACAAAATTCCGCATTCATGGTATCCTTGCACCTAGAACTCCACACAGCCCAGCTCAAGGTGAGAAATAACTCCAGCTCATCCTCCCCGAACTCCTTAAAACACACGGACCACCACTCCGGAACGGTAACGCCCCCGACGGTAACTCTAGCTCAAAACTACTCGCCTCTCACACACGCTGCGCACATGTACACATATAAATAGTGTGAAAAGCCGACTCATTCACATCCCTGCAAATGCTACAATCTGGAGTAATATGATGTAATCTTTTACTCAAACTAAGTCTCGTAGGTAAAGCCTCCAAACACGCTCTCAGCAAAAATTTTGACTCTAGGAAGAACATTCGCACCCCAAATTACCTTCCACAAATCATGAGAGGAAGAAGAGGACTCCTCCTTCAAGTGCCACATGTCATCAACTATAGCATGGTAAGCCGACTTCACCGAATAAATCCCATTCTTCTCCAAATCCCAACACCAAGAATCCTCCGGAAGACGATGACTCAATGGAATGCTTAAAATTCGCTCAACTTCAAAAGGGAGAAAAAGTTGAGAGAGAAGTACCTCGTTCCAATTTCTGTAATCGCATCAATCAAAGTGCCTACCTCCATATCAACATTGGCCTCACCCCTTGAAGAGATCACCTTGCGTGATTGGGATCTCGGAATCCAAGCATCCTTCCACACCTTTATCTTCTCGCCATCTCCAACCCTCCATCTCAAGCCCCGGTTTAGGACCCATCTAGCCTCCCAAATACCTCTCCAAGTATAACTTGGAGTAGTACCCAAGTTTGCCTCCAAAAAGGTGGAATTTGGATAGTAGCGAGCCTTTAAAATTTGTTCAATAAAGCTGCCCGGATGCAAAAAGAGTCTCCAACCTTGCTTACTCAACAATGCCCAATTAAACATCTTCATATCTCTAAAACCAAGACCAGGCCACCCTCCGCCTTAGGCTTATAAAGCTTCTTCGATGCTACCCAACGAATCTTCCGTTTGCCTTCTTTTTGACCCCACCAGAACTGAGAGACAAGGGATATGATTTCATCACAAAAAGTGGATGGGAACTTAAACACACTCATCGCGTAGGTAGGAAGAGATTGGGCCACTGCCTTTATCATGACCTCCCTACATGCTTTAGAAAGCACCATCCCTTTCCAGCCTTGCAACTTCTTCCAAATTTTCTCCTTCACACCTCTAGTTATCACCTTCTTTGATCTCCCCACCACCGTAGGAAGACCTAAGTATCTGTCATGTATATCCACCTCCTGAACACGAACATGATGGGAGATCTCCTCTCTTCTAGCAGTAGGCACCCCTTGACTAAACGAAATTTTAGTCTTGTCAAAGTTTACCTTCTGCCCCAAGGCCATTTCATAAAGCATAAGAGCCTGTTGAATCGCCTCCGTATCCTGCAAAGTAGCTCGGGAGAATATAATACAATCATCAGCAAATAAAAGTGGCTAACTGAAGGAGCTGTAGGAGCCACTCGAACTCCTTTCAAAGACCCTCGAACTTCGGCTTTCCTAATCAGTTGTGAAAAAACTTATGCACATAAGATGAACAGATAAGGGGACAAAGGATCCCCCTGCCTCATACCTCTCTGAGGGTAGAACTCAACTGAAGGCTTCCCATTAATCAACACTGAAAACGAAACAGATCGAACACATTCCATCACTCTACCAATCCACCCTGTATCAAAGCCAAACCTCATCATCGCAGCATCCAAAAAATCCCACTCCACCCTATCATAATGTAACACCCCGACAATTCTCTCTTTTCTAAAATACCTTTTTAATATAAAACATAGAGAATTATCAAAATATTATCGCCCGTGTGAAAACGTATCGGCTTATTTAGAATTTTACAGCGGAAAACATAATAATAAACTTTATAAATAAAACTTAGTCAACAACAAAGTCAACTCCAAAACCAACCAACAAAACCAAAGTCAAACTTAAAACCAAACAAAATCAACCATGAAAAGTATAGCTCAAAAGTATTGTAAATAACTACACAAGCTCTCCAATCCCAAACCCAATGATGCATCATCTTCAAACCTGTAGATAGACATTGCACTATTGATCCTTAGAGACTGCTCACCGAAATGGGTCATCACAGGATCAATAAGGCAAAGCCATGATCAACATACACAACAAAAGCACGTAATCAACAAAGCTGAGTACTTACATACTAAACAAATAAACAATCCTAACATGATACTAATAAATAGTAAGCAAGAATAAATAATAGTATAATAACATGCAAATAACTTTTACTGAACTAAACTTTAACAACATTCTTATTACATTATATGGAATAGTCAATGGACCGAGTTGTCTAACTAAAACCAGCCATCCCTTTGGAAGATGAAATATGGGCGCGACTCCGTATTCCCATGACCTACGATATCGAGTAACCTTATTAAATAAAACAGGACACAATGATCAATCCGGCCCTAGAAAAAGCCCTAGCACGCTCACCATGTACCCCAACTCCTATTTGTCCAACACTTCAGACATGCACCAGTCTAAAGCTATTGGTATCCAGTTTCACTTTACATGATTTACCAGTTATTACTTGTTATGACTCACAAGTCAAACAAACATCATAATCAATCAACAATCACAAGCTTCCATTTTTATCTTAGGATTAGATAAGTGATCACACAACTTAACAATCCAATATTAATACCAACTTTAATTCAATCTTTCTTATTTTATTGAACCTAGCCAACAACCAAATTACCTTTCACAGGTATAAAATATCAACTTACCAAATAAGGCCCTCGGTCCTTATAAAGCAGTGAAATACTCAAAAGGGAACGACGATCAATCATGATCCAATACTAATAAATATATTAATTCCCCCATGTGAATTAATAAAATAATGTTCTCAACCAACATGCTTGCATCAATCTTCCATACAAACATGATATCAATCTCATAATATTAACCTCATAATCAACATGTTTACACAACGACATAAAACATGCATAATCCAACATAATAGAAATCATATATGAACTCAACATAGTCCTATACATGATACTACATAACTTTCCTTCTCAAAATCATGATACAACATCAATCAACACATAGGCATGTATATACCTTGTGTAGATAAACTGATAGGCCACTTTAACAGTCTTAAAAATCGCCTAGAGAGAATTGTCCGCCTAAAATAACCAATATAAATTCATAATCAATCCTTCATGAATTTACAGAAATAATAAAATACTTTAAAACCCTCTTAAACATGTTCAAAGCCTTTCCCAATAGTTAAACTTGATTACTTAACCTCCTAGCATAATACCTACTACACTAGTGGTTAAAATCCATCATAAAACACCTTAAAAATTCTTTCTTTAAAACTCCAGCAATATAACATGAATTAAAACTCCCTTAAAACATATTTCAAACATGCTTAGAAACATAAAGGCAATAACTTTCATAACTTATAATAAACTACTAGGTTTTTCTAACTTTCAAAACCCTAAAAATTCATGCTTTGATAATAAAAATCTAGTTTAAACTCAAATATGCAAATCTAATGTTTATTTCATCAATACATAAATTATATAACTTAGATTCAATAATAAATCATCAACTTATAACTTTTAAACATAAACAAATTAAAACAAAACCTAAAAATTCAATCTTTGAATAAAACTTGAGGAGGAAGAAAAGAAACCAAATCAAAGCAAGAAGGAAGAAAGGACACGCCGGCGGTAAGGAGCAGCGGCAGCGGTTGGGTGGCTAGCAGTCGGCCGGCGAGCGGCGGCGGTGGCCGAAATTGGTGGTCGGCTGAATGAGATGAATCGAAGGAAGAGGAAGAAGGAAGAGGAAAAAGGAAGAAAAGAAAAGGAGAGAGAAAAAGAATGAGGTGGCCGAAAGTTTGGGAGGAATTGAGGAGAGAGAAAATAATTGTGTGGGGAAAATGCGGGATTTAGGAGGTTTATATAGTTTTCCCCTTGTGGGCTTAGGAAAATGTAGTTTGGCTAGGATTATGAATCATTTTCCAAGTCTAAGAGTGTTTGGGCTCCTCATGCCCAAATATAAATCCTTTTCCAAATCCAATAAGTATTTTAAACCTTTCAACTACTTTTCAAAGCATGACTTTAATAAATATTGACTTGTATAAATCATTAAAATAATTCTTTGACTTTGAAATAGTCAACCTTTGAAGAAATAAATCATTAAAATTCTAAAATATATTTAAATATAAATAACTATATATTAAAATATATTTATAAAATCCATAAATTTACGGGGGATTACAATCTACCCCTATTAAAAGAAGTTTCGTCCCGAAACTTGACACGAAAACTCATACATTTTCAAAAGTTTTTAACTCAACTCCTATTGGAGAAATACTTGTGCCATTCATGTGCCACTCATGTGCACTCTTTTGCCAACTGAAAATCACTTGTGTTACTCATGAACACCTTTTTCTTGTGCGGGGAATGTATTTATTTTGCACCAACATGTGCAAATCGCCAAAATAAGCATACAAATACCATAAAAACAGGTAAAAAGCGCGAAATTCTATCGCATTCTACCCCTTAAAGAAAACGATTTACGCCCTCGCAACTCACCTCAAGGAATAAATCTGGGTACTTCTTCTTCATTTCAGCTTCAGCTTCCCACGTCGCCTCTTCGGACTCATGGTCCGACCAAAGCACTTTCACGATATTGACATCCTTATTGCGTGTACTACGCACCTTCTTATCAAGATTTTTCACAGGCTTTTCCTCATATGTGAGGCTACTATCAATCTGGATCCTATCAGGCTCCAAGACATGACGCTCATCTGGGATATAACGCTTGAGTTGGGAAATATGAAACACATCGTGCATCTTCTCGAACTCCATTGGCAAAGCCAACCTATAAGCTACCTTTCCAATTCTTTGCAGAATCTCATATGGACCTACATATTTGGCACTTAATTTGCCCTTTTTCCCAAACCTCATCACACCCTTGGTTGGTGATACTTTCAGAAACACTTCATCACCCACTTCGAACTCATCTTCCCTTCGCTTCAAATCGGCATAACTCTTTTGCCTATCTTGAGCAGCTTGAATTCTAGCCTGAATCAACTTCACATTCTTGACAGTCTCCTCAATGAATTCTGTTCCCAATACTATATTCTCACTAAAATCATTCCAGCAAATGGAACTTCTACACTTTCTTCCATATAACGCCTCAAAATGTGCCATCTTAATACTCGCATGATAACTATTATTGTATGAAAACTCAATCAAATCTAATTGGTCTTCCCAACTACCCTGAAAGTCAATAGCACAGGCTCTCAACATATACTCCATCATTTGGTTAGTCCTCTCAGTCTGACCATCTGTCGTAGGGTGAAAGGCAGTACTCATTTTCAATGTTGTCCCAAGATTTAACTGGACCTTTTGCCAAAATTTCGAGAGGAATCTCGAATCACGATCTGAAATAATATCGGTCGGAACCCCATGCAATCTCACTACATGCTTAACATATGTTTTCGCCAGTTGCTTCTTCTTCCATGGCTCTTTAATTGGAATGAACACGGCCGACTTCGTCAGACCGTCCACAATAACCCAATTAGTGCCATTGCCATTCCTCGTCCTAGGCAAAGCAGTCACAAAATCCATTGAAATGGAATCCCACTTCCATCCAGGAGCCTCTAAGGGTTGAACTTTCTCCATGGGTCGCTTATGATCTATCTTGACTTTCTGACGTCTTCATGTTTGGCCACCAATAGATCTGCTTAAGGTCCTTATACAGGTTGTCACCTCAGGGTGCACAGAATACGGAGTATTATGCCCCTCATCCATAAGACGTCTCTTAAGCTCATCACATTTTTGTGGTATACACCACCTTCCCTTGAACCTCAGACTACCATCATCATGGATCTTAAAATCAACTTCCTTACCTTGCCTCATCTTTTCCTTAATCTTCTCTAGGTGCTCATACCCAACTTGACCCTCTTTGATCTCGTCGAAAATTGACAACCCCAATAATAAAGCAATTAATCTTGCCTCGATCTCCCCAGGATTTAGTATTTATAGGCTAAGTCTTTGCATATCTCGACACAACTCCTCAGGGACCACCAAGGCATTCATGCTATGACTCGACTTCCTACTCAACGCAACAGCAGCTACATTTGCTTTCCCCTCATGATATTGGATGTCTAGATCATAATCATTTATCAACTCTAACCATCTTCTCTGCCTCATATTGAGGTCTTTCTGGGTGAAAATATACTTCAAACTTTTATGGTTAGTAAAGATCTTACATGTTGCCCCATAAAGGTAATGTCTCCAAATCTTCAAGGCGAACACAATAGCAGCTAACTCTAGATCATGGGTAGGGTAATTAGCCTCATAAGGTTTCAACTGACGCGACGCATACGCGATCACCTTTTTATTCTGCTGCAACACTCATCCCAAACCATTCTTTGAAGCATCACTATACACCTCAAACCCCTCGTTCCCATTAGGCAAGGTCAAAACAGGTGCAGAGGTCAAACGTTCTTTTAGAATCTGAAAAGTTTCCTCACACTTCTCACTCCACTCAAATTTTGACTCCTTTTTCATCAAATTGGTCATTGGCCTCGCTATCTTCGAGAAATCTCTCACAAATCTCCTATAATAGCCAGCTAGACCTAGGAAACTTTGAATATCAGACAAATTCTTTGGAGTTGGCCACTCACTCACAGCTTGAATCTTAGCAGGATCTACAGAGACTCCTTCCTTAGACACATAGTGACCCAAAAATGCTACTTTCGCCAAACGAAACTCACACTTAGAGAACTTGGCATACAACTGATTCTTCCTAAGCGTCTCCAATATAATCCTCAAGTGCTCATCATGCTCTTTTTCATTCTTCGAATTGATCAGGATATCATCAATGAACACCACAACGAACTTATCTAAGAACTCATGGAAAATCCTATTCATCAAGTCCATAAATATGGCAGGTGCATTGGTTAACCCAAAAGGCATTACAGTGAACTCATAATGACCATAACGAGTGCTAAACGCAGTCTTAGGTATATCTTTATTAGCTACCCTCAACTGGTGGTACCTCAAACGCAAATCAATCTTCGAGAACACGCTCACTCCATTCAATTGATCAAATAGGTCATCTATCCTAGGCAAATGATACTTGTTCTTGATGGTTACATTATTCTATTCCCTATAATCGATACACAACCTCATACTCCCATCTTTCTTCTTAACAAACACAGGAGCTCCCCAAGGTGATGCACTAGACCTAATACAGAGGTGATCATGGGCCGGGTGGGGCCCCAATCCGGGCCAAAAAATTGTGCCCAAAGCCAGTTATTTCGGGCCAAAACGGGCCGGGCTAAAAAATTAGACTAAAATGTCTTTTTTGGCTTGTCCAAAGCCCGCCAAACAAAAAAGGTCCGGCCCGGCCCGGCTCGCCCGCGGGCCAAAAAAAACTTCCCAAGCCCGCCCAAATACCGGGTCGGGCTGAAGTTGATCAGCTCTAGCCTAATATAACCCTTATCGAACAGCTCTTGCAACTGCGTCTTCAACTCACTCATATCAGGAGGTGCCATTCTATAGGGCGCTTTAGATATAGGTGCAGTTCCAGGAACTAAGTCTATGGTGAACTCAACAGCTCTAGCAGGCGACATACCCGAAATCTCACTTGGAAACACATCCATAAACTCATTCACAATTGGAACATCCTCAATATTTACCCCAACTTCTTTACTCACATCTTGCACACTACTGAAAAATAGCTCACACCCCTTCTTCATCAACTTCTTCACTTGCATCGCAGAAATAACCCCAAAGTTCATGGACTTCCCAAAACGTCTATACGAGGTCAACTTCTCCAAAGGATTTCTTAAAACTATTTTTTGAACTTCACAGTCTATCTTGGCCTTGTATAAACTTAGTCAATCCATCCCTAGAATTACATCTAGGTCTCCCAGATTAAAATCTATCAAATCAGAAGGGAAAACACAGTCTCCTATCTTCAGAGGCAAATTTTTAAACAACTTGGTACACCTTATGGTCTCACCAGTAGGTATACAAACAGGCAAATCAATCACCTCAAGATCTACTAACCCCAGACTTTTAATAACAGATGACGAAACAAAAGAATAAGTCGCCCCCGAATCAAATAATGCTTTAACTAGCACAGAGTTAATAGAAAAAGTAGCGGAAACTACGTCGGGAGATCGTTCAGCTTCATTGCGACTCATCACGAACAGTTTACCCGGAGCCTTGTTCTGATTGTTGCTCTGACTAGCAGGCTTATTGTAGCTCCCTTGGTTGTTCTGTGCCCCTACAGGCTTCGAACCCTGTTTTCCCGACTGGTTAAATCCAGACCTCACTTGGTTACCACCCCCATTGCCATTTTTCTCTTTCTTTTGCTTAGCAAAGCACTCATACTCCCTCTAGCCCTTCTTCTGGCAGTAGTTACAGGTCACTGGGTCTCCCTTGAAGTCTCTACCAGGATGGTTATTACTACACTTCTTATAGTGGTACACTATCTCAGATTGACCCTTATTATTGTAGCCCTGATTATTCCTCCCTTGGAAATTCCCATTCCCAATTCTGCTCTTCTTGAAATTCCCTTGATTTCCCCTAGCATTGAAATCCTTTCTTTTCTCACCAACTACAACATTTTTCTTATCACGCCTCAACTGAAGACCATAAATGTGGGCGGCTCTTCCATAAACAATATCTAGGGATGAAAAGGTTTCACCACCTAACCCCAGTTGGATTTCCTCAGTCAAACCTTGCTCAAACCTTTGAGCCTTTAATTCCTCAGTGGCTACTACCTCAGGTGCAAACCTCGACAGTGCTATGAATTTGCCATAGCACTTAGAGATGGTCATACTCTCCATCCTAAGGTTGATAAACTCTTGGGCTTTCTGTTTCCTCCTAAAAGCAGGGTAAAACTTCCTTCTCAAGGCAGTAACAAAAGAATCCCAATTGAATCCCTCAGCAGCACTCAGTCAAACCCCATTTTCTCTCCACCACAGATCAACTTCATGCTTTAGGTACAGCTGTAGGCGTGTTTTTATTTCGCCTACGCGGTGTGAGCGCATTTATTAGATTTGACTACCCCACTGTTAAGGTTTTATTGAAAATTGTTTTGTATCGAAAGAAGTCGCCAACAATTCTTTTTAGGAAGAATCATAAACCTAATTGGATATAGGAATATCATAGGGACAAATTATCCAATGTAGATTTCCCCGTCATGACTCCATAGATGCTCAAAATGAACCAAAGATTGAGTTCGGGGGTGAGGGTACAAATATGGTCAGGAACCATATTGCCCATTGCTGGCCTCTCTATCGATTCATTGCAGACTTTATGCCAAAGAATAATCAAATAATGTTTTAAACACCCTAAAACTATTTAGTCTAAGTAGGTTCAGGAAACACATAAAAATACTATTTTTTAGTGACATGTTATTGGGCAATCAATATTACAGGGAACCTAGCAGGTTGTCCAAATTAATCTGATTAATATTAGAACAATTCTTTAGGTCTTTATTAGCACAAATAACATGTGGGTGATGAAAGCATTAAAGCAGGACAATCATAATAGCATGCATATAAGGATCAGGCAAGTATAATAATTTACAGATATAAATAAAAAGAAAGGAAAAAGGTTTAGAATATACAGCAGAGCGATTTTATATTAAAGATCTACATCTGGAAAGAAAACTGTTAGTAACTTCAATATAAAAATAATTGATTCAAGGATCCTCAGGTATTATACCTATGCGGCTTAGATTGAGGAGCACAATGATCTTTAGGCGGAGCAATCATGAAACCAAAAAACGCAGTGAGGAAGGATTGATTGAAAGTATTTGAGTGTATTGAATGTTCGAAGTATGTTTCGGAGTATTCGAGAGAATTTCGTGTGCGTAAATAATAATCTGAAAAAGTCGTCCTTGATTCGGGGAATCACGGAGTATTTATAGGAAAAAAGAAGACGTGCGCTGCACGCAAGCTTTGCGTCAGGCGCAAGCCTACGTGGCAGGCGCAGTCCACGCGTCAGGCGCACATTGGTGTGCCTGACGCAGCTAACCCAATCAGGTTTAGGCACGTGTAAACGCGTTTTGAAAAGATGAAAAAGAAAGTTGCGTCTCACACAAGACTTGCGTCAGACGCAGGACTCTGTGTGAGTCACAAAATCTACGTGTCAGGCGCTCATTGGCACGCCAGACGCGATATGGCCAATATGCTGGACGCACGTGGCTCGCTGAGCGCAGCCCCTGCGTCCGGCGCATATTCTGGAATATTCGAGCATATTCCATTGCGCGTCTTTCGAAGATACTTTTCTCTCCCTATTCCGGAGATTGGATTTCACGAATTAAAAATTCTGATTTGTTTATCAAAGATAATAAAAAAATTTATGAAAATTATCTATTAAAATAATGAATATTTGATTGGGCTTTTAAAATGGACTTAAAACATTTTATGGGCTTTAAAATACAATTAATCATCATGAACAATTAATTGGGCTTTAGAATATCATTTCAAAACATATTTTGGATTAGTTCTTTAGATTGCTCTTCCGTTGGGTCGCGCCAACTAATGCCGCTGTATGTTTTATCATTGGATCCTTAGCTGGGGAGACACGATTATGTGTCTACAACAGCACAGCCTGATCTACTCTCATATTCTCAGGACATTTCACAGCCCCAAAGATTTTCTCAAACTCCCTAATCCACTTCTCTAATAATGTAGGATCAGCTTGCCCCTTAAAGTTTGGTGGTTTAACCTTGGCTAGTCTCTCAAATATGTCCCCAGCAGAATCGGGACGCTGAGCTCTTTCCTGAGTCAATTTCTCCGCCAAAAGGCGAATAGCAGCAGCTAAATTGTTATTGTTGTTTGCCTTTCTAGTGCGCGACCTGAAATTAACGTACTCTACTTCAGGTTCGATACATACTTACATGTCACTCTCTACGAAGGCAACATTTGATTTTACCATAAAGATCGCATCAACAAACAATTCTCATGAAGTTACAACAATATTATAAAATAATCATCGTCAATCATCCCTGAAGAATATTCACATCAAGAACACACTGTTTAGGAATCATGAATAAAAATTCAATCATAACAAATAAATAAAAATATTCTCATTCGCGTGCCAAAATAAATTCTTGCTCACTTGGGTAACTAAATATTTAACTTTTATTCCTCAAAAGATGTTAATAACAATTTTTCTAAACCATAATACTGTACTTTTCCTAAAAAATAAAATAAAGGTACTACGAAATAAATTTAAACCACTGCTAGACGAATTATCCAACATTATTCTTTAAAGCATAAATAGATAGGTAAATAATCTAAGGTGAAACGTCATCAATCTTAACCTTTGATTCCCAGTAGTTTTCTGGAGTGAAAAGCTCATCTACAAATTCATCAATGTCTTCAGTATTTGGCGGGCCGCGCTTGTCGTGAACGCCGCCCGTCCAAAGATAAAATTTCTCCTACTCTCTTTCACACTAAGCAAGTATAATGGAAGTAAGGGTCGTATCCACAGGGAAACGGGGACGAGTTTATATTCAGCGTGATTCTTAACCTTGATTAAGCTAAGGGCCGAGAAACCTAATAATAATAACAAAGGGGGGTTTCAAGTAGATTTACGAACAAACTAAAACTAACTAACATATAAACAAAATGAGAAATCAATATGGAAAGATCTTGAATCCGATTAACATACACTTCAATTCATTATCGATCCTTGAACCTCAACTCTAATTATTTCCATAATTATCTATTGCTGAGAATCAATCTCGCGTTCTCCTTATTCCTAGTTGAATAGCACGATCAGCGTGACTATAAAACCCTAACTAAAGGATAACCTAGTCCGATCGCGTCTAAGTTCAATCCGATAGCAGCAATAAACACAGAGAACCAATGGACCTGCTAACGTCATACAAGCGATAAACATTTAACAGTTGATTCAATTTCCCCAAGAAATAACCAAGACGATCTGCATCTAAGTTACTCCCTAGTTTGCTACTAATTGATAAAAGAATAAAACAATCCGATTCTATTCTTAAATCTAGCATTAGATTAATTACACAATCAAACTAGTAATATTCCTAGCATAATCATGCAAAAACCATTGAAAGCAAGCATAGAAATTAAACCATAATCAAAGGAAATAAATAGAGAGGAAAGATCTCACAATAATGCTTGAAGCTCCATATTAATCTCGTTCAAGAACGGTTCAAGCTACAATCGGCATAGCATAAGCCAATCCCATAATTGAAATCTACCAAAAACTAAACTAGAAAATAAAAACTAAAAAGAGAAGACAACAAGAGAAGAGTGGAGTTTTGGAAACTCCCTCTCCTTGTGGCTGCTGCCCCCTAGGTCCAAAAACAAAGTTTAGTATTTATACTAAGGCTCAAAAGTCAGCCGACATTTAGACCGACCTAGGGGTCGCGAGGTGCGAGTCTGGTCGCACCGTGCGATGGGCTACTGCCTTCGCAACGAGCTGAAGAACTGGCCCAAACCACGCAGGTCGCACCGTGCGAGATTCCTCGCGAGGTGCGAGCAAGGCTCTTCGCGAGGTGCGAGGAAGCTCGCGAGTCGCGAGCGCTGGGCGCTGGGCAGTGAGCGCTGGGCAGTGAGCGCTGGCTGAGCGTGCGGGTGTGCGGGCTGCTTGGCGATGTGCGCTGACGAGCGAGGCTTGCTGAGCGATGCTTCGAGCTTGGCTTGGCGAGCTTGTGGCTTGTGATGCTCGGCTCAAATGCATTTCACCTTGGAAGCTCGGAATGCATGACATTAACACAACTTATATCGCAAAACTCCGAACTTCCACTAAGGATGATTTATATGCAAACCTTAACAATTACGAACAAATCCCTTAGCAATGTGCACCTAAAATACCACAAGAACATCGTATAACTTGAGCGCATCAGTATTATAATAAACATATCTTCTAAATCTCGTGGATCTTCGTTTAGGTTGAGGCTCGTCCTCCTCTGACTCAGAATCACTATATGTTCTCATAACGTCGTGGTAAATATCACTTATGGTCTATCCTCTAGCACGGTCAAACTCATGAAGAATCTCATCATCACTATTAGGCATGCCTGCTCTTAATACATTACGCATAATGAACATCTAGTTCGGTGTAGTTATCATCATCAGACTCATAACCTCCATCACTCTCATCATCACTCAGCACGATAGGGTTGTAATAGCTCCCTACTCTAGTATCTTCTCTTTCCGACATGGCTAGGAATCTATAACAATAAATATAACTTCTATAAACAACTGGTACTCTCACTTGACGTATAATTCCAATAATAAGCAAAAAATCACCAACAACATAAAGCATAGGAATACATAAACAGTTAGCAGGGAAGAAATGTATAATCATACTGAACTAACTATTTAATACAGACATATAATATTTCTGTCCTATATGCCCTTCCTATACTACCCATCTCTCATAAAATAATAAAATAAACTAGAGTATTGAAAATAATTCAAATGAATAATTTTTCGAATTTGTAAGGAACCGAAAAAAAGATGACATAAAAAAAATAGTTCGAAAATTTCGAACATAATAAAGAAAATAATAAAAAATTTGGACCTCATAATAAAAAAAATTTCGGACCCCTTTTTTTTAAAAAATAAATTCGAATCAAAATAATATTAGAATCTTGAAAAAGACTTTTCAAAGGTAATTTAAATACCATGAATAAGTAGGAGCTTAATTCTAAGAAATTCATTTTAAGTAACTAGCTAGTTAGGCGCCTATAGGCGTGTTTTTATTTCGCCTACGCGGTATGAGCACGTATTAGATTTGACTACCCCACTGTTAAGGTTTTGTTGAAAATCGTTTTGTATTGAAAGAAGTCGCCAACAATTCTTTTTAGGAAGAATCATAAACATAATTGGATATAGGAAAATCATAGGGACAAATTATCCAATGTAGATTTCCCCAACCTGACTTCATAGATGGTCAAAATGAACCAAAGATTGAGTTCGGGGGTGAGGGTACGAATATAGTCATGATGAACCACATTCGCCCAAAGTTGGCCTCTACTAAATATCAATATTCATTGCAGATTTTATGCCAAAGAATAATCAAATAATGTTTTAAGCACCCTAAAAATATTTAGTCTAAGTTGGTTCAGGAAACACATAAAAAGACTAATTTTTAGTGACAAGTTATTATGCAATCAGTATTACAGGGAACCTAGCAAGTTGTCCAAATTAATTTGATTAATATTAGAACAGTTTTTTAGGTCTTTGATTAGCAAAAATAACATGAGGGTGATAAAAGCATTAAAGCAGGACAATCATAATAGTATGCATATAATGATCAGACAAGTATAATAATAATGAAAAATAAATAAAAAGAAAGAAGAGAAGAGGTTAGAATATACAGGAGAGCGATTATTACTTAAAGATCTACATCATGAAAGAAACAGTTAGTAACATCAATATAAAAATAATTGATTCAAGGATCCTCATGTATTATACCTATGCGGCTTAGATTGAGCAGCGCAACGATCTTTAGGCGGAGGAATCGTGGAGCCAAGAACGTAGTATGAAGAATTGATTGAAAGTATTGTAGTGTATTGAAAGTATTTGAGTGTATTTGAGTGTTTGAAGTATTCGAAGTGTATTTTGGAGTATTCAGAAGTTTTTGTGTGCGTAAATAATAATCTGAAAAAGCCCTTCGTAATTCGGGAAAACACGGAGTATTTATAGGAAAACGAAGACGTGCGCTGCACGCACGATTTGCGCCAGGCGCAAGCCTACGTGGCAGGCGCAGTCCATGCGTCAGCCGCACATTGGTGTGCTTGACGCATCCAGCCCAATTAGGTTTAGGCACGTGTAAGCGCGTTTTGAAAAGATAAAATAGAAAGTTGCGTCTCACACAAGACTTGCGTCAGACGCAGGACTCTACGTGAATCACAAAATCTACGTCTCAGGCGCTCATTCGCACGCCTGACGCGACATGGCCTGTAATACTCCGTATTTTTAGTAAATTATTTATAATTTTTTAAAAGGTTTTATATACTAAAAAGGCTTTTTATTAATTATAAAGATTTTAAATAGGCTTTTATATATTATGGGTTTTTCAAATAGACTCTAGCCCAAATTAAGTATTGGGCCTAAAAGTTTACATATTATAGTCCAAGTAATTAGTTTAGAAAAATTTAAAATATTTTGAAAAGGAAAATTTAAAAAGGATTTACAAAAGATTTACAAAACAAAAAAAAAATATATATATAAAAAAAAAATTCTTTTCGGTGCAAACTCACGCCAGTGAGTTTGTATCCAAATTGATTACTCCCTCCGTCCCAAAATACTCTTGACACTTATCAATGCACGTAGTTTTAGATGATAAGTTGTTGTTTGGTTATCAATTGTTATTTTATTGGAAAGTAGATATGATAGGAGTTAGTAGTTAGTAAAAGTAGTATTATTTTTTTTTAAGGAGAGAGAGTGTGGACCATGGTTAGAGTTGGTGGGTAGTAGGAGTGGTATTATTTTATTTGGATGAGAGAGAATGTGGGCCAATGCTTAAAAGGTAGAAAGATTAAAATAATAGTGGGTCATATCCAAAAAAGAAGTGTAAAGAGTATTCTGGGACAGATGAAAAAGGAAAGTGTAAAGAATATTCTGGGACGGAGGGAGTACTTTGTTTTTTTTTTTTTATCTTTTGGTTAATTAGCATCTAGACTATTTATCTTATGGAATATTCCCATATTCTAGCTATATGATCATAAAGAAATAGTGTATCCTAGCTAAAATTAATTATCTTTTCTCAAAAAAATCCATCTCTTTAGTTCCGAGTCCTAGTATGACTCTACTTGTCCAACTAGTATAAATAGGGGCCTCCACCCCTCATATTCTTCACACCAAATTTGAGGAATACATCTCTTTTCTCAAGTTTAAACTCTCTCTCCCTCTTAGCCTACCTTATCTCTCTTCTCCCTAGTAGTTATTAATTTTCAAGGTGCGTGTATATGTAGATCTTTAAATATTGTTCTGCTTACGTAGTATCATGTTTCTAGGGTTGATATTTTGGATATGGAATCATGTTTTCATGAGTTTTATATAATCTTGTTTACGAACGTCTTAGATTTATGATTGATATTATACTGTCAAGTTCAACTTTGATTTAAATATATACATGTTCAAGTAGTGGGTGATGTTTGTCTTACTCGCATGTTAAGTTCCATCCATTATCATTGTTATAGTATTAATTGATAGCTATGCTTAACGTGGACTTACCTTAGGAACTTACCACCAACATGTTATTAATTTATAGTAGTTTTCAATTTTGAAACTCTCAATTAATCCCTAACTAAACAGTTTGAGTACGTTGTTAGATTTTGTTATTAGACTAAAGTTCATTCAATTGCGCATTCTTTGAAATCTAACTAGCGGCATATTCGAATTATGATCTACAACTTTTAAGTTTTGCCAAACTGCTTTAATCTGCAACTTGCATATTTTGTCATGCTATAGCAGTCATATATTATATTAGTAGACAGATTGTTACGAGATAGCACAACAGCATGGTTTTGTTTTTATTATATTAACTTGGTCATATAATAGTTGCTTTTAATGCTAATACTACTTCTAAGAATTTTTATGAACAAGTTATTTATATTATGCCTTTATATGGCTAAAGTTTTATATAAGAATTATTATTCTTTTTAAAGGAGGATTAATTCCAAAGGATTTTTATTAGATATATGATCTTTTATGATCAATTAGAAAGAAGCCACGGCTTGTTATTAATTAACAAGAACGGTAGCTATTATATTTTTACCCATGTACTTTTTGTATAAGTCATGTGGACAAGGTAGTTCCCCTCGTCATAGACTCATTAAGGAATACTAAACTTGGGGGGTGCACACACTTTAGGAAAGGTACCTAGGCAAGGAAAGGAGTTTTATCAAAGTTATATACCTTATATTATACAAGTATTAATTACAAGTATCCAAGGAAGGTTTATAGAAATATTTTGAATGTTTAATAAAGTATTTAAATTTTCGCATATACATGTACTCAGTATTTTTACTGACACGCGTTTTGTTTGTTTGTTTTATGGCTTTGTCCCTGTAATGTCCCTTTTGGTGAGCAGAATTTACAGATTGATTTGACGCATACTTCACATGGGGGAGCTAGTGAGGAATAAGACTTAAGCTAGGAGTTACTATTTCATTTTATTATTGATTCCATTATTGTCATAGTTGAATAATAAAGTTTTTATATTATCAATAAAGAGAAGTTATTATTATTAGTTTCCGCTGCATTATTAAATTAGTAGTTAGTAGTTTTAGCCTTTAACGTTATCACGTGGCGGTAATACTCTCAAGTTTCTCAATGAGTTTTATATTAAAATATGTTTTTAGAAAGAGAGAAATTTGAGGGTGTTACATGGCCAATATGCTGGACGCACATGGCGCGCTGAGCGCAGCCCCCGCGTCCGGCGCATATTCCTTTTTGCGACTTTTTGAAGATACTTTTCTATCCCTAGAATTCCGGAGATGGAATTTTATGGATCAAAAATCTGATTTTTGATTGAAGATAATGAAAATGATTATGAAAAATATTTATTAAATCAATAAATATTTGATTGGGCTTTTAAAATAGATTTAAAACATTTTATGGGCTTAAAATACAAATAATCATCATGAACAATTAATTGGGCTTCATAATATCATTTCAAAACACATTTTGGATTGGTTATTTAAATTGCTCTTCCGTTGGGTCGCGCTAACTAATGCTGCGGTATGTTTCATCATTGGATCCTTAAATGGGGAGACACGATTATGTGTCTACAGCGCCTAAAAACTTAAACTTGGCACGAAAGGCCAATAAAACCTAAAGCTCTAATACCACTTTGTAACACCCCCGACAATTCTCTCTTTTCTAAAATACCTTTTTAATATAAAACATAAATAATTAACAAAGTATTATCGCCTGTGTGAAAACGTATCGGCTTATTCAGAATTTTGCAGCAGAAAACATAATAATAAACTTTGTAAATAAAACTTAGTCAACAACAAAGTCAACTCCAAAACCAACAAACAAAACCAAAGTCAAACTTAAAACCAAACCAAATCAACCATGAAAAGTATAACTCAAAAGTATTGTAAATAACTACACAAGCTCTCCAATCCCGAACCCAATGATGTATCATCTTCAAACTTGTAGATAGACAATGCACTATTGATCCCTAGAGACTGCCCACCAAAATGGGTCATCACAGGATCAATAAGGCAAAGCCATGATCAACATACACAACAAAAGCACGTAATCAACAAAGTTGAGTACTTACATACTAAACAAATAAACAATCCTAACATGATACTAATAAATAGTAAGCAGGAATAAATGATAGTATAATAACTTGCAAATAACTTTTACTGGACTAAACTTTAACAACATTCTTATTACTTTAAATGGAATAGTCAATGGACCGAGTTGCCTAACTAAAATTAGCCTTCCCTTTGGAAGACAAAATACGGGCGCGACTCCGTATTCCCATGACCTACGATATCGGGGAACCTTTTTAAATATAACAGGACAAGGTGATCAATCCGGCCTCGGAAAATGCTATGGCACGCTCACCATGTACCCCAACTCTTATTTGTGCAACACTTCAGACGTGCACCAGTCTAAAGCTATTGCTATACAGTTTCACTCTACATGATTTACCAGTTATTACTTGTTATGACTCACAAGTGGTGGGCCGCGGATGTGTCGTTGTTGTGCACCGCACCCGGCCAAAGATAAAATTTCTCCTACTCTCTTTTACACTAAGCAAGTATAATGGAAGTAGGGGTCATATCCACAAGGAAACAGGGACGAGTTTTATATTCAGCGTGATTCAAAACCTAGATTAACTCTAACGGTCGAGTAACCTAATAACGAGGGGGGTTTTCAAAGAGTTGTTATTAGATTACAACTAACTAGCATATAATAAAATGAAAAATCAATATGGGAAGATCTTGAATCCGATTAACATCCACTTAACATCCACTCCAATTCATTATCGATCATTGAACCTCCACTCTAATTATTTCCATGATTATCTATTGTTGAGAATTAATCTCGCATTCTCCTTATTCTTAGTTGAATAGCACGATCAGCGTGACTATAAAACCCTAACTAAAGGATAACCTAGTCCGATAGCATCTAAGTTCAATCCAATAGCAGCAATAAACACAGAGAACCAACAGACCTGTTAACGTCATACAAGCGATAAACATTCAACAGTTGATTCAATTTCCCCAAGAAACAACCAAGACGATCTGCATCTAAGTTACTCCCTAGTTTGCTATCAATTGATAAAAGAATAAAACAATCCGATTCTATTCTTAAATCTAGCATTAGATTAATTACACAATCAAACTAGTAACGTTCCTAGCATAATTATGCAAAAACCATAGAAAACAATCATAGAAATTAAACCATAATCAAAGAAACTAAATAGAGAGGAAATATCTCACAATAATGCTTGAAGCTTCATATTAATCTCGTTCAAGAACAGTTCAAGCTACAATCGGCATAGCATAAGCCAATTCCATAATTGAAATCTACGAAAACTAAACTAGAAAATGAAAACTAAAAAGAGAAGATAAGAAGAGAAGAATGGAGTGTTTTAGATTCTCTCTCCTTAAGTGTGCTGCCCCCTAGGTCCAAAAATCTAGTTTAGTATTTATACTAAAGCTCAAAAGTCAGCCGACAATTACACCGACCTAGGGGTCGCGAGGTGCGGTACAGGTCGCACCGTGCGATGCGCTACTGCCTCCAACACGAGCTGAAGAATTGGGCAAACCAAGGAAGTCGCACCGTGCGAGCAAGCTCGCGAGGTGCGAGCAAGAGGTCGCGAGGTGCGACCTAGCTCGCGAGGTGCGAGCGCTGGGCGTGCTATGGGCGAGCGCTGGGCGATGAGCGCTGGGCAGTGAGCGCTGGGTAGGCTTGGCTTGCTGAGCGTGCGGGTGTGCGAGCTATGCGATAGAGGCTCGACTAGGTATTGCGATGATTGCCCATTGCGCTACGATGCTACACTTCCCGAGCATTCCCAAAACATACCATTTCACCTTAAAAGCTCGAAACTTAGAACATTATCATTAACTAACTTCCAAAATTCCGAACTTCGACTAAGGTTGATATGTATGCAAACGTCAACAATTATGAACGAACTCCTTAGCAAAGTGCATCCAAAATACCATATAAGCACCGTATAACTTGAGCGCATCAAATACCCCCACACTTGAACTTTACTCGACCTCGAGTAAACTCAAAATGAGGATCACCAAATAAATCTTCACCCAAATTTTCGACACCAAACTACACTCTCCATCAACTACATCATCACATTTAAACAAAATCCGCCCAAAACCTAAACGTAAAGGACAATGACTCCCCCACACTTACATTAAAGCTCACCCAAACCTCAAAAAATGATTTAAAACTACTTCAACTAATCTAAATAAGCAAGCCATGGAACAATAACAAAAAGGGATAAATTCCATGCTTACTCCCAAAACAATCGGCTAACCAATGCAAGTTTAAATCCTTACCGGATAAGGACTTAAATTTCAACAATGACCTCCAATTCACCACTTATCAACAAAAGAAAGTGAAAGCCAATTATAAACAAATCTTCACAAAATCAAGGATGAAATAACCAACCCAAACCCGAAAGCGCCTTCCGCCTTATGACACCATCTCCGGCAAATGAGCTTTCAAAGTATATAATTCTCTCTTAATCTCTCATTTTGCCTAGGAGCCCTTTCGGGTTTTCATCCTAGCTTCTCACATTTCTTTTTTCTTCTCACCATCTTACCCGCTCAATATAAGCCACTTTTTTGCATAGGTTGCCCTTTCGGGTTTTCAACCTATCCGGGTTCCCATTTTTGCCCGAGTCGCCCGCCCTTGCGGGTTTTCAACTCAGCGGGATTCTTTTCATCACTTTTTTTTTTATATTTATTTTTTTTTCATTTTTTTTTTCAAATTGAAAGTAATAAATACAACATAGATACATGAGAATGAGAATACCCTCCCCCCTACTTAAACTACACATTGTCCTCAATGTGTCGACAATTAAAAGAAAAAGTAAACTGAAAATGGGGGGGGAAAACCGAAAATCGGGTAAATCGAAGATCGAATGCTCAAAACTCATGAAAAGCAATCCGTCAAACTCAAATTTCTTAACAACACCAACTCAAATCTCATAACTCAACTCACAACCCTCTCGAATCACTCAAACAAATGACAAATTCAAATTTTGAGATTTGCTCCTAGCTTAAGAGATCGAAAAGATACATTAACAATCTCAATCCTCTAGTGTTACCAACTCCTAGCTATTGAACTCCTCCCAACGGGTTTTCTTTTGTGGATTTTGGTTCCAAGTGGATTAAGATTGGCTGTGGATCTTTTTAGTGGGCGGGCAGTGGGTGAAATAAAATTTGTTGTGGTGGTGGAAATTTGATGAGAGTATAAAGGAAAAGAAAGAAAATAAAAAGGGGTCTCGGGTTGCCTCCCGAGAAGCGCTGTTGTTTAAAGTCGTTAGCTCGACTTAATACCTTAATCTCAAAAATTGGGCTTGTGCTCCATGTGTGACAATGGTGGCTCCATGTCAACCTCCAATTCGAGTACCTACAAAACAAACTGAGAAGAACTCTTGCAATGCATCGTTAGTGGTACAGTTTCAAAACAAAGTGGTAAATCAGGAGGCTTTTTCCGCTCTTTCAACTCCGGCACCATAACCTGCATGTTAGTAGGAGATGCACAATCCTCAACCAAGACATCATCAACATTCATCGACTTATTAACCTGCTCAATATCAAGAACATCATGCAAAATAGAGTCAACAATGTTAATAGAGCAAAGAGGGTTATCATCCTTAATCAAAGGCTTAGAATCATTGATTTTAAACGCCTCTACCTTTCCCTCGAATTCCATGGTCAAAGAACCAGCGCAAACATCAATTTTAGTGCAAGATGTTTTCAAGAAAGGTCGCCCCAAAAGGATGGGGGCGGCATGCTTATCGAGTTCCATCTCCAAAACATAAAAATCAGCGAAATTGCAATTTCCCAACCTTAACTAACACATCCTCTAATTTACCCCTAGGATAAACATTGGATCTATCAGCTAATTGAATCACCACACCAGTTTCATGCAAATTGCCAAGTTTCAAAGACTTATACAATGAATATGGAATCACATTAATTGACGCACCTAAGTCTAACATGGCTTTAGGAAACATGGTGTCACCTATAGTACATGGGATGGTAAACATGCCTGGGTCATTGCACTTTTGAGGTAATTTCTTTTGAAAGATAGCAGAGACATGCTCGCTAGCCTTCACTTTTTGCACTCCCTTTTGTTTTTGCTTTCTTTTCGAAGTACACAATTCTTTAAGGAACTTAGCAAACCTAGGTACTTGATTTAAAGCATCAAAAAGGGGAATGTTTACCTCACATTTACGAAAGATTTCGTAAATGTCATTGTTGCGCTCTGCATTGCGGGTTTCTCTCAATGCCTCGGGAAATGGTGGCTCTGGTTCATATGGTGGAGGAGGTGATTTTTGGACTTTCTCCTTGTTGAGGTGGCAATGATTTACAATATGTTGTCGGTTCATGCTCGATCACCTCTTCCACTATCTCTTTGTCTCGAACCATCAACCTTTCTTTGCTTGCAATTTCCGCTCCACTCCTCAATGTGATAGCACTCACGTTCATTTTAGGGTTGAGTTCTGTTTGGGATGGAAACCTCACCGAATCCCTAGCCTCTAACTTGGTTACGGCTCCCGCAATTTGGCTTACTTGGCTCTCCAAGTTCTTGATGCTCGAACGGGTCTCCTCCCCGAAACCGAACCATATTTCCCTGCATGTTAGTAACATTTTTAGTTAAAGCATTAATCATATCCTCTCGTAGACATGCTGGTACTCGATCCTCGTGGTTGGCCTTGCGGCCGAAAATATGGAGCTCCTTGCTCCGGTGCCCTCGAATAAGGAGGTGGTGGGCGGTTATACTGTCGTGGCGGCCGCCGGTTCCCCGATGAGTTCCCGTACCTCAAATTAGGATGATCTCGCCATCCCGGATTGTAGGTACCAGAATATGGATCATATCTTTTCTGGAAACCTTGGCCTTGAAAATCGGCCGCCTTAACCTCTTCACTCGGTTATTGTAGATGAGGGCAAAAATCAGTTGGATGATGTGAAGAGCAAATGCCACAAGCCTTCACTTGGTGAGTTTTCTCTTTCACTATGAAGTCTCGCATCACGGATGTGAGAGCTTGCACCTGATCTCCCAGCTTAGAAGAACTAGAACCCTCGGAGACCACACGTCGAGTTCTAGACCTTCTACTAAACTGCCTCGAGCTTTCAGCAAGCTCATTTAACAGTTCCTTAGCAGCGAGTGCAGTTTTATTCACAATGGATCCACCACTTGCTGCATTAACCATCCTAGCATCCTCATCACATAAGCCATTATAGAAGTTTAGCACCAAATCTTCCTCTGAATAACCGTGGTATGGACAGCTAGCACATAACTTCTTAAACCTCTCCCAATACTCATAAAATGACTCATCACCCCGTTGCTCAATGTTACTTATCTCCTTCTTCAATGTAGATGATTTAGAAGTGGGAAAGTATTTCTCGAGAAAGCTTTTTTTCAATTGTGCCCAAGTGGTGATGCTGCCGGCCGGAAGGTAGTACATCCAGTCCTTTCTTTGCGTCTTTTAGCGAAAAGGGGAAGGCTTTAAGCTTGATTCTGTCTTCTGAAACTCCACTTGGTTTCATGCTGCTGCATACCACATGAAACTCTGACAAATGTTTATTTGGATCTTCACCATTTAGCCCATGGAATGAGGGAATCAAATGTATCAACCCCGACTTTAGCTCAAATGTGTCCCCCACTTTCGGTTCCGGAAATGTGATACACAAAGGCTGTTGGTCAAGGTTAGGAGCAGTGAGCTCCTTTAAAGTGCGGTGCTCAACTCTAGGAGGCATCTCTTCTTCAAATTCAAGCGAAAAAGGGAGCTCTCTAAAGTCCTCACGCAATTCTCTTCTCAACCTGAAAAGGGTTAGTTCTAGATCTCGATCGTACTGCAAAGGCTCTTGGTTAGTAGCACGAGTATTAACCATAAACAAAAACCATAAGCAATACAATCCAAAACATACACTAAATACAAACAAGTAACACCGTTTCCCCGGCAACGGCGCCAAAATTTGGTGGGCCGCGGATGTGTCGTTGTTGTGCACCGCACCCAGCCAAAGATAAAATTTCTCCTACTCTCTTTTACACTAAGCAAGTATAATGGAAGTAGGGGTCGTATCCACAGGGAAACAGGGACGAGTTTTATATTCAGCGTGATTCAAAACCTAGATTAACTCTAACGGTCGAGTAACCTAATAACGAGGGGGGTTTTCAAAGAGTTGTTATTAGACTACAACTAACTAGCATATAATAAAATGACAAATCAATATGGGAAGATCTTGAATCCGATTAACATCCACTTCAATTCATTATCGATCATTGAACCTCCACTCTAATTATTTCCATGATTATCTATTGTTGAGAATTAATCTCGCATTCTCCTTATTCTTAGTTGAATGGCACGATCAGCGTGACTATAAAACCCTAACTAAAGGATAACCTAGTCCGATATCATCTAAGTTCAATCCAATAGCAGTAATAAACACAGAGAACCAACAGACCTGTTAACGTCATACAAGCGATAAACATTCAACAGTTGATTCAATTTCCCCAAGAAACAGCCAAGACGATCTGCATCTAAGTTACTCCCTAGTTTGCTATCAATTGATAAAAGAATAAAACAATCCGATTCTATTCTTAAATCTAGCATTAGATTAATTACACAATCAAACTAATAACGTTCCTAGCATAATTATGCAAAAACCATAGAAAACAATCATAGAAATTAAACCATAATCAAAGAAACTAAATAGAGAGGAAAGATCTCACAATAATGCTTGAAGCTTCATATTAATCTCGTTCAAGAACAGTTCAAGCTACAATCGGCATAGCATAAGCCAATTCCATAATTGAAATCTACGAAAACTAAACTAGAAAATGAAAACTAAAAAGAGAAGATAAGAAGAGAAGAATGGAGTGTTTTAGATTCTCTCTCCTTAAGTGTGCTGCCCCCTAGGTCCAAAAATCAAGTTTAGTATTTATACTAAAGCTCAAAAGTCATCCGACAATTACACCGACCTAGGGGTCGCGAGGTGCGGTACAGGTCGCACCGTGCGATGCGCTACTGCCTCCA
Organism: Beta lomatogona; assembly: GCA_947646795.1. NCBI lineage: Eukaryota > Viridiplantae > Streptophyta > Magnoliopsida > Caryophyllales > Amaranthaceae > Beta > Beta lomatogona. Next base: position 8,024,632 of record CANSNZ010000927.1, on the reverse strand, counting down.
ACACGAGCTGAAGAATTGGGCAAACCAAGGAAGTCGCACCGTGCGAGCAAGCTCGCGAGGTGCGAGCAAGAGGTCGCGAGGTGCGACCTAGCTCGCGAGGTGCGAGCGCTGGGCGTGCTATGGGCGAGCGCTGGGCGATGAGCGCTGGGCAGTGAGCGCTGGGCAGGCTTGGCTTGCTGAGCGTGCGGGTGTGCGAGCTATGCGATGGAGGCTCGACTAGGTCTTGCGATGATTGCCCATTGCGCTACGATGCTACACTTCCCGAGCATTCCCAAAACATACCATTTCACCTTAAAAGCTCGAAACTTAGAACATTATCATTAACTAACTTCCAAAATTCCGAACTTCGACTAAGGTTGATATGTATGCAAACGTCAACAATTATGAACGAACTCCTTAGCAAAGTGCATCCAAAATACCATATAAGCACCGTATAACTTGAGTGCATCAACAAGTCAAAAAAACATCATAATCAATCAACAATCACAAGCTTCCATTTTTATCTTAGGATTAGAAAAGTGATCACACAACTTAACAATCCAAGATTAATATCAACTTTAATTCAATCTTTCTTATTTGTTGAACCTTGCCAACACCAAATTACCTTTCATAGGTATAAAAATATCAGCTTACAAAATGAGGCCCTCGGTCCTTGTAAAGCAGTGAAATACTCAAAAGGGAACAATGATCAATCATGATCCAATACTAATAAATATATTCATTCCCCCATGTGAATTAATAAAATAAAGTTCTCAACCAACATGCTTGCATCAATCTTCCATACAAACATGATATCAATCTCATGATATAAACCTCATAATCAACATGTTTACACAACGACATAAAACATGCATAATCCAACATAATAGAAATCATATATGAACTCAACATAGTCCTATACATGATACTACATAACTTTCCTTCTTAAAATCATGATACTACATCAATCAACACATAGGTATGTACGTACCTTGTGTAGACAAACTGATAGACCACTTAACAGTCTTAAAAATAGCCTAGAGAGAATTCTCCGCCTAAAATAACAAATATAAATTCATAATCAATCCTTCATGAATTTACAGCAATAATAAAATACTTTAAAACCCTATTAAACATGTTTAAAACCTTTCCCAATAATAAAACTTGATTACTTAATCTCCAAGCATAATACCTACTACACTAGTGGTTAAAATCCATCATAAAACACCTTAAAAATTCTTCCTTTAAAATTCCAGCAATATAACATGAATTAAAACTCCCTTAAAACATATTCAAACATGCTTAGAAACATAAAGGCACTAACTTTCATAACTTAAAATAAACAACTAGGTTTTTCTAACTTTCAAAACCCTAAAAATTCATGCTTTAATAATAAAAATCTAGCTTAAACTCAAATATGCAAATCTGATTTTTCTTTCATCAATACATAAATTATATAACTTAGATTCAATATTAAATCATCAACTTATAACTTTTAAACATAAACAATTAAAACAAAACCTAAAAATACAATCATTGAATAGAACTTGAGGAGGAAGAAAAGAAACCAAACCAAAGCGAGAAGGAAGAAGGGACACGCCGGCGGCAAGGAGCAGCGGTGGCGACTGGGTGGGTGGCAGTCGGCCGGCGAGCGGCGGCGGTGGCCGGAACTGGTGGTCGGCCGAATGAGATGAACCGAAGGAAGAGGAAGAAGGAAGAAAAGAAAAAAAGAGAGAAAAAGAATGAGGTGGCCGAAAGTTTGGGAGGAAAGGAGGAGAGAGAAAATAATTGTGTGGGGAAAATTTGGGGTTTAGGAGGTTTATATAGTTTTCCCCTTGTGGGCTTAGGAAAAGGTAGCTGGGCTAGGATTATAAATCATTTTCCAAGTCTAAGAGTGTCTGGGCTTCTCATACTCAAATATAAATCCTTTTCCAAATCCAATAAGTATTTCAAACTTTTCAAATACTTTTCAAAGCATGACTTTAATAAATATTGACTTGTATAAATCATTAAAATAATTCTTTGACTTTCAAATAGTCAACCTTTGAAGAAATAAATCATTAAAATACTAAAATATATTTAAATAAATAACTTTATATTAAAATATATTTATAAAATCCATAAATTTACGGGGGGATTACACATAAGCTTTTGACATATCCAGCTTCATCGCCATACAACCCTCAGAACTCTTAAGATGTTTCATATGATGAAACAACTCAAAAACTACTAAGATGAAACAACTCAAAAACTACTAAAATCTTGTTGTAATCAGCTGCCCTGGAGTGAAAGCACTCTGATTGACAGACACTATTCTAGATAAAAAAGATTTCAGACGATTGGCCAGCACTTTAGACACCAGCTTATACACCACATTACACAAGGAAATCGGGCGAAAATCCGCCATATGAACTGCATTACTCTTTTTAGGGATAAGAGTAATAAAAGTCCAATTAGATGGGGAGGGATAGGGTCACCCTTAAGAATACTCAAGACCATCTGAGTGACAGAATGCCCAACAATATGCCAGTAAGTCTGAAAAAACATGTGACACATACCGTCAGGCCCGGGGGTTTGATAGGATGCATCTTACTCAACGCAATTCTCACCTCCTCCTCCTTATAGTCTGCTCGCAAAACAGCAATCATATCCTCCGAAACTCTAGCATCAAAACTATTTAAGGCCTCCGAAATCAAGGTAGGGCAAGAAGAAGCAAAAATCTGCTTGAAATAAGACACGGTAGCATGTCCTACTTCTTCATCCCCCACGTGATCAGCACCATCATCGTCCTTAAGCATTCAAATAGTGTTTTTCCTCTTCCTCCCCGAAGCTCTCTGATGAAAAATTTTGGAATTTTGATCCCCTTCCGCCAGCCACAGTACTCTCGATCTCTGCTTCCAATAAATCTCCTCAATCGAGATAAGCTTTGTGATCTCCCTAAGAAGCTTGCGCCTGCGCTCCAACTGTTCAGCACTGAGCCCCCCATGATTATGCTTTTTCAAAGCTTTCCTCTTCTTTTTCAATTCAGCAAAAACCTTGGCAAATTTACCCTGGCTCCACGACTTCAGCTCCGCAGCACACGAGTCAATCTTAGCCCCAACGAGGCTCCCCCCAACCACGCACTAGCAATCACCTCTTCGCATTCTCCCTCCGTCATCCACAATTGCTCAAATCGAAAAGGTTTGGCCCCTAACTGAGCTCCCTCCTATCTCTTCCACAAAGCAAGCTTTATCGGAGCATGGTCCGACCATTCACGATCCAAGTGCCACAGATGACTATCCAGGAAAACATATAACCAAGCACTAGTAGCCAAAGCCCTATCCAGTCTGCATTGAATATTATCCTCCAACTTTCTCCCATTATCATAGGTGAACTCATACCCCAAATAAGCAATATCATGGAAACCACACACATCAACCGCATTCCAGAAATTTGACATTTGCCATTCCGCCCTATCATTCCCACCTCTTTTCTTTGTCATCAACAAGATCTCATTGAAGTCACCCATGCATAGCCAAGGTAAATCCGAATGAGTCAACAACGACCATTAAAAATGTCTATTCTGCACTTTAGGCCACTCATATAACCTAATACACCTCCACTTTTCTTCACCCAACCATTCTCGAACAACCACATCAATGTGATGCACAGACAATGAAAGAAGATCAACAACCAAATCTTTCTTCCAGAGCAAAGCTAAATCGCGAGAGCGACCCACCGAATACACAGAAACACTATGAAAATCACCCAGTCTATCTCGAATCCTCCCAAACTCTATACTCCCTCTGTCCCATAATACTCTTTACACTTTCCTTTTTCATCTGTCCCAGAATACTCTTTACACTTCTATTTTTTGATATGACCCACTATTATTTTAAACCTTCTACCTTTTAACCATTGGCCCACACTCTCTCTCCTTCAAATAAAATAATACCACTCATATTACCTACCAACTCTAATTATTGGCCCACACTCTCTCTCCACAAAATAAAATAATACTACTTTTACTACCTACTAACACCTATCACATCTACTTTTTCAATAAAATAACAATTGATAACCAAACAACAACTTATCATCTAAAACTACGTGCCCTGATAAGTGTCAAGAGTATTATGGGACGGAGGGAGTACTACTTAACTTTGTCTCCGTAAAAAGACAATAGAATGGGCCTCTCTCTGGATGAGATCCCGGAGGCTATTAACTGCAGAGAAGTTGCCCAATCCCCTGTACTTAAAACTTAACACACTCATGGGGCTGGGCGAGCCTGCTCAACGTCAAACCTCGTCGCGCACCAACCAATAGAATCAGTAACCACATGTAACACCCCAACAATTCTCTCTTTTCTAAAATACCTTTTTAATAGAAAACATAGAGAATTATCAAAGTATTATCTCCCGTGTGAAAACGTATCGGCTTATTCAGAATTTTGCGGTGGAAAACATAATAATAGCTTGATAACTAAACTTAGTCAGCTCTAAAAGTCAAACCAACAAAGTCAAACTCAAAACCAAATCAACTATGAAAAGTGTAAACTCAAAAGTATTATAAATAAACTACACAAGCTCTCCAATCCCGAACCCAATGATGCATCATCTTCAAACTTGTAGATGGACAATGCACTATTGATCCCTGAAGACTGCTCATCAAGATGGGTCATAACAGGATCAATAAGGCATATACGTGATCAACATACACAAACAAAAGCACGTAATCAGCAAAGCTGAGTACTACATACAAATTAAATAAACAATCCTAACATGATACTAATGAATAGTAGGCAGGAATAAATAATAACATAGCAACTTGCAGATAACTTTTACTAAACTAAACTTTAACAACATTCTTATTACTTTAAATGGAATAGTCAATGGAGCGAGTTGTCTAACTAAAACCAGCCTTCCCTTTAGAAGACAAAATCGGGCGCGACTCCGTATTCCCATGACCTACGATATCGAGGAACCTTTTAAATAAAATAGGACACGGTGATCAATCCGGCCCCAGAAAAAGCCATGCCACGCCCACCATGTGCTCCAACTCCTATTTGTCCAACACTTCAGATGTGCACTAGTCTAAAGCTATTGCTATCCAGTTTCACTTTACATGATTTACCAGTTATTACTTGTTATGACTCACAAGCAACACAAATAGCAAAATCAACAAACAATCACAACTTTCTTTCTATCTTAAGATTAGATAAGTGATCACACAACTTAACCATCCAAGAATAATTCCAACTCTAATTCAATCTTCTTAATTGTTGAACCTAGCCAACAACCAAACTACCTTTCATACGTATAAAATATTAACTTACCAAATAAGGCCCTCGGTCCTTGTAAAGCAGTGAAATACTCAAAAGGGAATAAATGATCAATCATGATCCAAACTAAAATATATATTACTTCCCCCATGTGAATCAATAAAATAAAGTTCCCAACCAATATGCTTGCATCAATCTTCCATACAAACATGATATAAATCTCATAATCAACATATTTACACAACAACATGAAACATGCAAAATCCAACATAATAGATATCATATATGAACTCAACATAGTTCCTATACATGATACTACATAATTCTCCTTCTTAAAATCATGATACTACATCAATCAACACATAGGTATGTACGTACCTTGTGCAGACAACTTGAGAGGCCACTTTCAAAATCCTTAAAAGTTGCCTACAGCGAATTTCTCCGCCTAAAACAACCAATATAAATTCATAATCAATCCTTTATGAATTTACAGAAACAATAAAATACTTTAAACCCTTTTTAAACATGTTTAAAAACCTTTCCCATCATAAAACTTGATTATTAAACCTCCTAATATAGTACTACTACACTAGTTGTTAAAAACTATCAAAAACTCATGCTTTAAACCCATAAAACTCCATATCAATACTCCCTTTAAATTTCCAGCAATATATTTTATATTAAAACTCTCTTAAAACATATTTAAACATAGTTATAATCATAAAAACAACCAATTTCATAAACTATAATAGTCTACTATGATTTCCAACCTTTAAAACCCTAAAAATCCATGCTTTAATAATTAAAAATCCAATTCAAACATACTATGTAAATTTTTATTTTTATTTCTTCAATACATAAATTATATAAACTTAAATTCATAACTAAATCATCAAACTAAAACTTTTAAACATAATCAACTTAAACAAATCTTAAAAACATAAACTTTGAATAAAAATAAAACTTGAGGAGGAAGAAAAGATATCAAACCAAAGCAAAGGAAAGAGGAAGAAACGCCTACGGGCAGCGACGGCTTCCGGGGCAACGACGGCTTCCGGCGGTCGGTGATTGGCCGTCGGAACAGCAGCAGCGAGGACGAAAACCGAAGAGAGGGAAAATGAAATAGGAGAACCGAAATTGTGGGAGGAAGGAGGAGAGAGAAAATACTTGTGTGGGAAAATTTGGGGTTTATGGGGGTTTATATAGGTCCCCATTGTGGGTTTAGGAAAAGGTAATTAGGCTCAAAATAGAAATCCTTTTCTAAGTCTAATAGTGTTTGGGTTCCTCAAACCCATTTAGGAATCCTTTTCCAAATCCAAAAAGCATTTCAAACATTTCGAACATTTTCAAAGCATGACTTAATAAAATATTTGACTTCCATAAATCATTAAAATAATTCCTTTGACTTTCAAATAGTCAACCTTTGAAGAAATAAATCATTTAAATACTAAAATATACTTAAATAAAATATATTTATAAAATTCATAAATTTACGGGGGATTACACCACATACACCTTCTTTAGCTTAGCAAACTCCTCCGCCTTTTTTAGTGCCATGCAAACTCTCCCCCTCCTTCACATATAGAAATCTGCCCACCCCCGCTTTACTCTCAACGCCCTCACCAGACTTTTCTTTGCTCACCGCCGAACCACTCACACCCCTACTTCCCACCCTCTCCTCCACCTCCACTCCGCCCGCAACCAACAACGGAGCAGCTACAACCCCCTTCACCCCCTGCACTAGGGGACCCAACATAACCTCCCCTCCCTGGGCAGCACCATACATAACATACCCCTCCTTAGCATTGCATCATTATTCTATTGGAGATGTTTAATCTTTTTCATTCTTTTACTTATTGAAAATCATTCTATAAATCATGAAAATTATGAATATATTTGGTAAAAAAATAACATGAATGGAAGATAGATCTAGGAATAACTAGATAAGAATGTTATCATATTTTGAATAGGGTTGGCAAAAGCTGATCCAATCCGACAACCCAATCCGAAATAAGCGGGTTAGGGTTTGGATTTTTGACCCGATACGAAATTAAATGGGTTAGGTTCAGGTTGACATTTCCGACCTGAAATTGACCTGCTTTGACCTTATTAGCTTAAACATATAGAAATTCTCGAAAAAAATATATATTGATAAATCTAAAATTTGGTTTAAAAAAAAGTAAAATATTGCTAAAACAGGTCATAATCATTCCAAGAAACTCTAAACATGCATACTTTCAATAGTGAACTTGCTCATTTAACTTTTTAAGAAAATAATTATTTTTCAATATAATGATAATTATGGTTAAATGGGTTAAACGGGTTATATGGGTAACCCTGTTTATTTAATGGGTCTCGTCGGGATTGAGTTTTTCAACCTGTTTATTAAATGGGTTAGTTTGGGTTGAGGGATTTTCGACCCATTTATAATCGACCCGAACACGAACCTGACACAACCCGACTTGATCGCCAGTCCTAATTTTAAACACATTTTTTTCAAAAATAAATAGATCAGAGCAATTTTAGACAAGCACAACATGATTTGACGTAATGGGTATTAGAAATGGGAGATCGAAGTACTAACCCATGACTATTGCAATTCTACTTTTATAATATAGTAAGTCAAAATTACCCCCCGTCAAAAAAAAAAGTCAAAATTACCCCACATAAAATTGAGCCTTTTAAAAATTCTTTAGTAAGATAAATTAGACCCAGTTAAACTTATTAATTTTGTTTGCCACCTACTAAATATTTTTTCTAGATTTGCAGATCTGCTCGTCGTCAAGAAAATTACTTATGATCCATGACTTAATTTAAGAGCAAACCTAATCAAAATCATCATGAATTCACGCTTAATTACTATATTCTAAAAAGGGAATCAAACAAAATCAAGTAAAGCAGCCTAGACTAAAATTTAAGAATTATTGAAATTGGAAGTAATATATGCAGATAATTCTCCTTATACTACTATTTGCTTTTCCTATCCTTTGTTTAGTTTTCTTCTTTATTGCATATTATTTGTAATCACACTCTTTGATTATTTCTTACTAATAAAAACCTGATGTTTTCCCTCACCCCTAATAACATAATTTGGAGAAACGGTTTAATTAGGATCCTTTTAATATGATGCTTAACTCACTTATCTATCCTAAATAGTCTTTTTCGTGTGTGCTATTTAACTATTAGGCATGTTTTTTTTCCCTCTAAAATATTAATATGAGGTATCTAGTTATTTAAACAGTCATACTGGAATCAAGTGGAGGCTTATTAGAGGTGGATTTAGATTCTTGGACCATGCCAAAATCGTACCATTATCCCCGAATCATCTTTCAATATTAATGGAGATAATTTCATTATTGGAATCATAAGGGGAACTTTCAATGGGTTTTTTGTTGGAACATTTAAATAGAAAACTCAATCTCCCATGGGTTTGTGGAGGTGATTTTCACTTGATGTTTACGTCAAACGAAAAGCATGGTGGGGTCAAAACGCGTCAATAAGCGCATAAATAACAAAAAAAAGCAGAGGGAAATGTTGGAGCATATAGCCCAGCCAAAGCCCTCAGTCCTACAAATATCTCTTTTATTTTGTCCCTTTGTAGAATCTAATGAGATTCACAAGCCTTACTTTACATACTTCACTTCTTAGTGACTCTTAGTTCACAGTTGCTTCCTTGAATCGCGCAAAAACATGCTCACACCCTATATGTCGCTCATTTACACCAAATAACACACACACACACACACACACACACACACACACACACAAAACATTGTTTAATCCATATACAATAGATTTTTTATACTATTATCACAAAAGCAATGATATAGATTATATCTGCTATGTGGCATTCTCCCTCTTCTAGTGACCTTCACTCCACGTCAATCTTATACTTGAATATAATTTAAAGTATACAAGCTTGTAAATTATATAGTCTTGAACTCGCAACTTCAATGATTATGGACGAAAGAGACTTGACCACCAATTCACTATATTATCAATTTTTAATGTAATCCATTACAATCTTGTTTGCTATTTTGTCAAAAATAAAGATGATATGGGTTTTATTTAATGAAATTGAAGTATTTAAGCTATAATGATTTAAATGAATAATATACAAAACGACTTGTTATGTCCTTTTAATAGCAACTCTCTACTAGTAAAGTTTGTCTTTGTTGTTTTCTATCCATGAGTGTTGTGCGACAGCTTAGGTCATACGCTAGCTTTTGCCGGGCACCAATGGGCCGCCGGAAAAAACCTCAGTCACCGCAGCAAACTGAATCACAAATACCAAGTGTTAGTGGAGCTCTAAATGTTGCTAAACTATCACAATCCAATGTAACAGTAACTAGGGTTTCTAGTGTTAGCCTGGAAATCCTAATGCCTCTCCATCGATTCAAGCAACCATAGATGCGGTGAAGGCTACTTTTTAGGCTAACAGAGCCTCTCCTCATCCTACACCTCCTCCGGTGGAGAATGTAAGCACTGAGCAGGAGGCTGGTAATGGAGAAATGGGGAAGAAATCTCAAAATGACCTGTAATCCCCCGTATTTTTTTATGAATTTTACAAATATATTTTAATATATAGTTATTTATATCTTAATATATATTAGCATTTTAATGATTTCATATTTCAAAGGTTGACAATTTGAAAGTCAAAGGAATTGTTTTAATGATTTATTCAAGTCAAATGTTTATTAAAGTCATGCTTTGAAAATACTTAAAATGTTTGAAATACCTATTTGGATTTGAAAAAGGAGTTTAAATGGGATTGAGGAACCCAAATACTAATCCTAGTGATGTTAGGAGTTCAATCACTATTCCTATTTATCATCAAACTCTATTTGAAGCCCAATTGCCTTTTCCTAAGCCCAAAAAAGGGAAACACCTATATTAATACCTTGAACCCAAATATTTTACCCACACATTATTTTCTCTCTCCTCACTCCTCAAAATCGGCTCCCCTCTTTTACGTTCTTCCTCTCGATTTTCTTTCTTCTCTTCTAAGAAACGATTTCTTCTTCACCAAGAAACGTCACAACACCACAATCTCCTCCACCACCGCCGAGTGTAGTTGCTGCCGCTGCTGTCCGCTTCAAGCCGATGCTCCTTTGCTTCCTTCTCTTTATTGTGTTGGTTTAATTCTTTTCTTCCTCCTCAAGTTTTGATTAAAGATTATGTTTTAATGTTTTGTTTTAGTACTAATTATGATTAGAGGCTTTACATTACTGTTTTAATGGTGAATCTATGTTTATATAAATTATGTATTGAAAGAATAAAAATTCAAATTTGATTATTATATTTAGATTGAGTTTCAATTATCCAAAGCATGAACTTTTAGGGTTTAAGAGATTGGAAAATCATAGTAGCATGTTGTAAACTATGAAATTGATTTAAATTATGAATTTAAGCATGTTTAAGTATGTTTAAAGGGAGTTTTAATAATTTATAAGTTGCTGGAATTTTAGAAAGGTTGTTATTAAGGGAGTTTGATGGATTTTAATGACTAGTATAGTAGTACTATGCTAGGAAGTATTAGTACTTAAGTTTTAATGTTAAAAACAAACTTTAAATATTTTTCAAGGGGATTTAAAGTATTTTAAAGTTGCTGGAATTTATTTGGAGTATTGATTATGAATTCTATTGGTTATTTTAGGCGGAGAATTCTCTCTATGCGACTTTTAAGTTGGTTAAAGTGGCAATCCAGTTTGTCTGCACAAGGTATGTACATACATATGTGTTGATTGAGATAGTATAATGATTTAAGGAAGGAAATTATGTAGTATCATGTATAGGAACTATGTTGAGTTCATATGTGATATTTATTATGTTGGATTTTGCATGTTTTATGCTGTGGTGTAAACATGTGGATTATGAGATTATATTCTGAGATTTATATATCATGCATGTTTGTATGGAAGATTGATGCAAGCATGTTGGTTGGGAACTTTATTGTTATTAATTCACATGGGGAATTAATATATTTATTAGTATTGGATCATGATTGATCATTGTTCCCTTTTAGTATTTCATTGCTTTATAAGGACCAAGTTCCTTATTTGGTAAGTTGATGTTTTCTACATGTGAAAGGTAATTTGGTTGTTGGCTAGGTTCAACAAATGAGAAAGTTTAGATTAAAGTTGAAAGTAATCTTGGATTGTAAGTTGTGTGATCACTTATCTAATCGTAAGATAAAAAGAGAATTGTAGTTGTTTGATAATTTTATTAATTGTGTTGCTTGTGAGTCATAACAAGTGATAATTGGTAAATCATGTAAAGTGCAACTGGATAGCAATAACTTTAGAGTGGTGCACGTCTGAAGTATGGACAATTAGGAGTTGGAGTACATGGTGGTAACCCATGGCTTTTTCAGGGTTTCGGGTTGATCACCGTTCCTATTTTATTAAAAGGTTCTTCTATATCGTAGGTCATTTTGGAATACGGAGTCCCGCCCGTATTTCGTCTTCCTAGGGGAAGAATGTTTTAGATGAGACAACTCGGTTCATGGACTATTCCCTTAAAGTAATAAGAATGTTGGTTAAGTTTAGTTCAGTGAAAGTTATCTGCAAGTTATTATGTTATTGTTTATTGTTGCCTATTATTTATTAGTATCATGTTAGGATTGTTTACTTGTTTAGTATGTAGTACTCAGCTTTGCTGATTACGTGCTTTAGTTGTGTATGTTGATCATGGCTTTGCCTTATTGATCCTGTGATGACCTATTTTGGTGAGCAGTCTCTAGGGATCAATAGTGCATAATCCATCTAACAGGTTCGAAGATGATGCATCATTGGGGTCGGGATTGTGGAGAGCTTGTCTAGTTTTTATTCTGTACTTTTGGGTTATACATTGTATAGTTGGTTTAATTTGGTTTCAAGGTTGACTTTGATTGTTGGTTGGTTTTGGAGTTGACTTTATTGTTGACTAAGTTTATTTATAAAGTTATTATTATTGGTTTCTGCTGCAAAGTTCTGAATAAACCGATACGTTTTAATACTTTAATAATTCTCTATGTTTTATAGTAAAAAAGTATTTTAGAAAAGAGAGAATTGTCGGGGTGTTACAAAGTGGTATCTGTAAGCTTTAGGTTTTTATTGGCCTTTCGTGCCAACTTTAAGTCTTTAGGCGCCTAAGTTACTTAAAATGAATTTCTTAGAATTGAGCTCCTACTTATTCATGGTATTTAAAAGGGGGTTACTAAATACCGCCCGTATTTACTTGAAATCGCCCGTATTTTTTTTAAAATACTCCTAAACTACCCCCTACAAATACTACCCCATACCCCCCACACTCTCTCACTCTCTCACTCTAACACTCTCTCACTCTCTCACTCTCACTCCTCACTCCCACCACAGCCCACCACCACCAAAGCCACCACCACCCCCAAAGCCACCACCACCGCCACCACCACCACACGGCAACCACCACCACACGGCAACCACCACCACCGGGCGAGGAAGGCCGTACCGGCGACCACCGGAGCGAGGACGAAGAAGACACCGACGCCGACCACCACCACAACACGCCGGAAAAAGAATGGGCCCAAGGAAGAAGGGAAAGGAAATCGGAGAATCTTCAAATCGGGTTAGTTTTGTAGTTATTTGTGGTCAAAACCAACGTAGGCTTGCCGGAAAACACAAAGAACTCGTCGCCGGAAAAACGAGGAAAAAAAATTTTTTTTTTTTCGTAAATGCGGGAGCAACGGACGAGAAATCCGTTACCACCACACGGTGGTAACGGACATCTTTACCGTTACCACCGCAGAGGTAACGGTTCGGATCCACGTTACCTCTGCGGTGGTAACGGAAAGTGATCCGTTACCACCGCAGAGGTAACGTGGATCTCGAACCGTTACCTCTGCGGTGGTAACGGTAAAGATGTCCGTTACCACCGTGTGGTGGTAACGGATTTCTCGTCCGTTGCTCCCCGCATTTACGAAAAAAAAAAAAAAATTTTTGTTCTTTGTGTTTTCCTAGGCGAGGGGGGGATTTAGGGTTTTTTTTTCCTTTTTTTTAATTTATGTTTATGTTTATGTTTTATTAATTTCTGTTTTTTTCTAATTATGTTTATATGTTTATTTTAAATAATTTATGTTTGTTCGTAATTTATGTATTAATAATTTCTGTTTGAATTAAAAATAATAATTTTTGTTTATTTGGGCTTTTATAATTAATGTCAATAATTATTTGAATATATTAATTTAATTGGAATAGTTAATATGTTAATTTGTGTGATAATATGGTAATTAGGTTTTATTATTATTATGTTAATGCATGTTAGTAACATGGTAGTATTATTTAATTTATTTGATTTAATTTATTTAATTGTTTAATAGCATGTGATAATAGTATTATTTAATTTTAATAGTTATTATATAATAAGTTAATATATTGATTTGAGCATGTTATTATATTATTAAAATATTTCAATGATATTAGCATGTTATTATTTTATATTAGTAGCATATTACGATTATTTATTGTAATGATATTAGCATGTTAATTTGTTTTTATTAACATGTTAATTTATGTAGGGTATTTGTTTTTATTAGCATGTTTACTAATGATATTAGCAAGTTAATATGATTTATTGTTGTAATTTTAGCTAATTAATTATTAGAAAGTGAATAGTTATATAATAATGCCCTAATTTACTTACTTTGCGCATGTTAATATATTTTAATAATATTATGTTAACACCATCACCAATGTTAATGCATCTTAGTATTAGTTTTCCTTATAATTTTAGTTAAGTAATTATTAGAGTGTCAATGGTTATAGATTAGTAGTAATTACAATATAATAACGTAGACATTAAATAAATAATAAATAATTAACATAATGTATTATTAGGGTCTTGATGGTCCTGAGGGATCGACGCCACGACACACTAGATCTCGTGGTGTTGATGCATCTAGTAGGAGGGCGAGGATCGATGCTCGGGCTAGCCGGATGCCTATTCCCGAGGACGCGCCCGATAGTCTTTGGATGGGATATTGGGGACGAGCAGGGAGTTAGATCATGCTATGAGAGATGACGATGGAGCCGATGTGGGTGAAGCCGCCTCCCATGTGCCTGTGAGGAAGGGTAGTAGAGGGAGGTTTGTTTCGAGGTCGAGTTCCGGATCTAGTAGGCTGTCGAGCAGGGCTAGAGCTGCTAGGGATACTTCGTGGTTAGTTACCGAGGCGATGCCTGGGGGCCCACTTGACGGTACCCTGATTCCTAGTTGGCGGGGGCACGTCGGCTCCCGTATATACCACGATACGACTTGCTAGGGATGTTATGCTTGTGCCATAACCGCTCCAAAGTGCATTTGATCCGTTGCTTTGACTTGGGGTTTCCCGCAGCTAGCCGTCGTTGCAGCGCTTGGATAGATCTTGTATTGCCCAGCTACCAGGGATTATGTTTGGGCACCTTGACTTTCCATTACTTACAGCGTTTGTAGAGCGTTGGCAGCCCGACACGAACACGTTTCACATGCCTTTTGGAGAGATGACGATCATGTTACATGACGTTTGGCGGATCCTACGTGTTCCTATTGAGGGTCGGACTGTTAGTGCTTTGTTTTGCCGACTTCCGAGTTGTATGTACGGTTTGAGGAGCTCCTCGGCTTGACTCGTGAGGAGTTATTATGTGAGGACTCACGGTGCGGAGGAACGGTGGCGTTACCGTTCGAAGATTTTCGATCACTGCATGGATCAGGGCCGTCCGGCTGACGTGCAGGTTCGCGCATGGTTCCTCCTGACACTTGGGTGTACCCTCTTCACTGATAAGAGTGGTTCCCGCCTCATGCCCCAGAACATAACTGAGCTGGATGACCTTGATTCAGTTCATACTTACTCGTGGGGCTCAGCTGCTTTGGCGTACCTATATCGTCAGCTAGGGGTTGCGTCTAGAGCGGATAGCAAACAGGTTGCCGGGTGTCTGACGCTCCTCCAGTGCTGGATATACGAGTACTTCCCGTGTTTCCGACCACAGCGAGAGGGCCGGCCTTCGGTGATCATGATCCCCGGGCACGGAAGTGGGATTATCACATCGTCGACAAGGATTTCGTCCGACCGGAGTCCATTCGTAGACGCTTGGACAACCTTCAAGTTACAGAGGTACGAATATTTAATGCATTAGTAAAATATATATTATTATGTTCTCATATATTACTACTACGTTAGTAACATGAAATTATTACATTTATCCGTTTTCAGGTCGACTGGACGCCATATGGGGATGACCAGGCTGCCATGATTCCGAGGACGTTGTATGTCGGTTTCATACGTTATCGAGGTATCATTGAGCCGTACAACCCAGATCGTGTACTGCGACAGTTGGGTTTTGTTCAGGTCATTCCTACCCCTCCTATTCAGCCTGATTTCGCATACAGACCGAGCAACCCGAAGAGGTATGAGGTTCAATTCTCGGTCTCAGTAGCTGAGTCTGCATGGCAGCGGTTCACGCCATATCTTGGGGGTCTCAACGTATCACGCTTGAGACGGGTTACTCGTCGCGGAGAGTGTTCGAGGGAGTACATGGATTGGTTTTGTACATATTCCCATCCTACCCTCATTCTTTGCAGATAGGACGCATATTCCGCCCCGGGCCAACACTTCAAACACCCACTATGTACGCAATATAATCATTTATTTGTTTACTATTTTATATGTTATATTATTGATACATAACATAACATAACTAACTGACTTTTTGCAGTGGATGGCCCGACATTTTGACGCCACGAGAGCGTTGACGGAGGATCGGCACAATGACCAGCGACCCAACACTTCTTTGGCATATGAGATGTTGGCCGACCTCGCTCGGGATTGGGATGCTGCATTGCGTCTAGATCGGGCACGGGACGCCGCCGAGGACGAGCATCATCATGACATGTAGTCATTGCATTTCAATGTTCTCATTCCATTAGTTATGTATGGGTGTATTATGTAGTAACATTTTTTGATGATATTACTTTGGGTGTATTATGTAGTTACATTTTTTGATGATATTACTTTGTTAGGTATATATGACTTTGGTTTTATGATGATATTTATTATTTCAATTTGAATCATTGCAACCTATTGTTTCAATTTGAATCATTGCAACATATTATTTCAATTTGAATCATTGCAACTTATTATGATCCAACATTATAAATTAATATGATCCAACATTATAAATTAATATCATATCAAATACTACTTATTCGGCTCAAATTCAATTATCAAATAGTATTAATAATTACAAATGCATTTATCAAATACATTACATAAAATATTACAATGAATAGATCGCACTATGTACTATATACTAAGAAGAGAGTAACTCATCCCATAAAGCGCGTCGCACACCAAACAACAGATCCCAACCATCAACACTATCTTCATGCATGTTATGCCACAAGTTATGAATAGGTGGTACCGGTGATCCGGGAAGTAACTCCAGTCTAATATAATGCTGAAAGGTACCAAGATGTGCAATTACGAGTTCGTTAGTTGGACCCACCGTGTATTCGAAGCACGCCAAGGAAGGACAAGTGATACACGGATATAGTTGTCCCTCCGGGCCAAGTCCTACTAAAATGATCAAGGCATTGAACATCTCGCGCAATAGGAAACAAGTCTTGCGAAGTAACCATCCAATGAGCCTCGATGCTGCCCCCCCCATTCCAAATAATGCGCCTTATTGCAGCGTCTATCCCATCATAATAAATATGTGTGTAAACATCCCGATGAGCAAGCAATCTCATTTGCCATATTTTGGCGGATAAAACCCCAATGGTCTTCACTCCCTAAAAAACAATCTGCAACAGTTCGAAATCCACGATTCGTCCGCCCTTGGACATTAGTCCATCTAGTAATGAATGGGCGAAGAATCCCAGGAATCCTGCGGTAAAATGGAAATCCACTAACACCATCTTGTCCATCCACGCTTTCCCGACCTACAATAATCAAATTAATTAACATTAAATTTATCAGTACGTATCAAATAAATGTTATCAATAATCAATACATACAATTAACAAACATATTACCTGTAGAAGTTGACAAGCTCATAACCGAACCTCGAAGATCCGCTTCTCTTTGAAGACGAACTGGATGTGTGCTCAAAGGCACTCTTCTTTCGTTTTGTACTTGGGTGATTCTTTCGGCGTGGTCTCCCTTTGGGGTTCTCGACAATATCGGGCTCAAAAGCTGAATCGCCCGGATTACGCGAGATGTTCCTCTAGAACCCGGTAGCGCTCCGCAATACGGCAGGATCACTACTTTGAACCCGCTCAACCAACTCTAAGAAGTACCGAGAATCTTGTGCTGCCTCGAGATACAAACACAGGGTTGTTGACACCATCACCAATGATCAAAGTAGTCCAATAAGGATGTAAGTCCGTCGTGTACGGACTCTCGTTCGCCTCCAATCGTCTCCGTATGGCGCATGCACGGGGATTGCATGTGTGGTTCTCAACGAGCAACCGCAACGCTGATATACCTCGTAGCCTAACTCCCGCATACGATTTTCCTCATGCAGTAACAGTTCTAAACAAGAATGCGAGACTCGACCATTTAATTGATACAATGCCCGAGTCTTGTATAATATTCCGTGCCGACGCCGACTTTCCTCCAAATCATTCTCAACCTTCTTCACCCGATTTTCTATCTCACTTGTGAGCAATAGAAAAGATGGAGTCCAAGGCAGATTGCGCTACTAAAAACCCAAGACTTCGGTGCAGAGTGTGCACTTTCAACTCGGCTAGTGCACGTGTTCCCAAGGTGAAGTACATTGTCCGTCCATGCCCGCACAAACTTCTCTTTGTACACAAGCCAAGTTGTTTCAACGTATTGGATTATTTTAGGCCACTTTCTGTACACATCTCTCATATTATCAACCTCGGCCTCATAACTCCTCTCGTCGGTCGCGTTGACTATCCGATACCAAGTTCGGCTCACGAATCTCGGACCCGCATCGGTGTTGGCCATGATGTTACTCACTCTAGCCTCGCACGTCTTTGTTGATATGCCATCTACATAGCAAATGTGCAGAGTTAGGAAACACTTCCCGGATCGCTTTCATAAGGCCCAAATCACGGTCGGTAATGAGTGTAACAGGGGACAACATTCACTCCAATAAGCAACCTAAACTTGTCCAACACCCAATTATAACTATCACTGTTTCGTTGGCCATCGAGCATACCCAACCATAAAATTCTTGTTGCACGGCGTCATCCCAATGAGCTCTAGAAAAGGCATGTTATATTTGTTGGTTTTATATGTTGCATCCATACCAACAACAAGTGGATAAGTTCGGAGGATATTTGCCGAACGAGGGTGCACCATGAATGCTGCAGTCATTGCATTTGTCTCCTCGTCTTGCCTAATCCAGTGAAGGTAGTCGCTCTCTCGAGCAAGGTGAAGGAAGTGTTGCATCACGTCTCTACCATCCATTGCTTCCCTTCTATCCTTTTCCTTCAGGTTGTACAAGTGTCTCATATTTGGATGATCATCGGGAAATTTTTCATTCACAACTTTTCATTATACTAGCGAGGCTTAACGTGCGACTTTATCATATCGCGAGCGAATACCTTTGCCGCCGGACTAAGGCCGCTGATGGGTCGATGTCCCTCAGGGTAATGAATGAACTCATGATTGTGCATACCCCTAATCCCCCGTTCTGCTTTGATCACCCATCCAGTTCGATCTGGGTACTCCAAATACTCAACCTTAACTCCCGCTCTATAGCCACAGGCTTTTGTCTTTGTAGCTACCCGGTATGCTACACTAAGATCTCTACCTTCACCCCTATATGGTGCACCCCGGTTACATTTCATATATACATATTCTCGTCCACTAGGATCGTGTTTATGATTTGACATAATAATCATCACAAACCCGATTTCATTTGCCCTTTTCTTAACCCAATCTTGTAGTTCCTTTTTCTCAGCCCATAGTGTTTCATTATAAAACATGTGATTATAATCTATATAATCACCCCCAAAGTCCGGCAAATAAGCCTATAATGTTTAGCATTTTTTCAATTAGACAACATATAATCAATAATATTATTCACATATTTGAAAACAATATCAAAAAATATTAACTAAATATTCGTTAACAAAATTAACATAAACGGATGTACTATTATTCGCTAATTACAAAATCAATACTAATTATGACGGAAAATCAAATATTAACTAAATGGAACATATTAACTATTAACATTTAATTAATATATTCAAATTAACTATTCACATAAATTATAAAAACCCAAATAAACACAAATTATTATTTTTAATTCAAACAGAAATTATTAATAAATAAATAAATAAATTAGGAACAAATATAAAATATTTTAAATAAACATAAATATATAATTATTAAAAAACATAAATTACTACAAACATAAACAAAACATAAATTTTAAAAAAAGAAAAAATAAAAAAAAACCCAAACTCCCTCCCCCCCAACCCCTCGCCGGAAAACACGAGGCTAACAAAAATATTTTTTTTTTTCGAAAATGCGGGGCAACGGATAGGAAATCCGTTACCACCGCCTCTGGTAACGGATATCTTTTCCGTTACCACCACACGTGAACGGATCGGATCTACGTTACCTCTCGGTGGTGGTATGCCGAAAAAGTGATCCGTTACCATGGTAACGGATCACTTTTCCGTTGCTTCCACAGAGGCAACGGATTTTTGGTCCGTTGGTTCTGTGGAAGCAACGGGTTTTACATCCGTTTCTTCCACTGGGGTAACGGATTTTCGATCCGTTACCCTGCTCCGGTGGCCAAAAAAAAATTTCCGGCAACTTAAAAAAAAAAAAATTTCCAACTTACCACATTTCGTTCCGGCGGCGTTGACGGTCCTTCATCGGACATTTTGCGTCGGTGGTGCTCCGGTGGTGGTGCTCCGGTGGTGGTGCTCCGGTGGTGGGTGGTGGTCGGCCGGCGATGGTGTTCGGAAGGTGGTGGTGGTGTTAGTGCTTGATGGTAGAGAGAGAGAAAGCTTAAGTTTGGTGAGAGTGGAGAGGGTAAAGTGAGGTGAAAGGGGGAGGGGCATGAGGGGTATATAATGAAAAAAATACGGACGATTTCAAGTAAATACGGACGGTAAATAGCGATTCGGTATTTAAATTACCTTCGAAAAGTCTTTTTTAAAATTATAATATTTTTTTGATTCGAATTAATTTTTTTTTAAATAAAAAAGGGGGTCCGAAATTTTTTTGTTTGTCCGAAATTTTTTATTTATTTATTTAGTCTTAATTTTTTTTATTTTCGAGGATTATGTTCAAAATTTTCAAACTATATTCCTTTATGTTGTTCATTTTTTTTCGGTTCCTTATAAATTCAAAAATTATTTATTTCAATACTTTAGTTATTTTATTATTTTTTGAGAATTTCGTAGTATAGGAAGGGCATATAGGATAGAAATATTATATGTCTGCATTAAATAGTTAGTTCAGCATGATTATATTTTTCTTACCTGCTAACTGTTTATGTTGTTTATATACTTTATGTTGTGGGTTATTCTTGTTTATTGTTGATTGTTGGGATTAAACGTTAAGTGAGAGTACCAATTACTTATAAAAGGTTAATTTATTGTTATAGATTCCTAGTCATGTCTGAAAGAGAATATATTAGAGTAGGGAGCTTTTACAACCCTATCGTACTGAGCAATGATGAAAGCGATGGAGGTTATGAGTCGGATGATGATAGCTTTACCGAACTAGAGTTCATTATGCGTAATGTATTAAGAGCAGGCATGCCTGATAGTGATGATGAGGTCCTTCATGAGTTTGACCGTGCTAGAGGGCCGACCAGAAATGACATCTACCGTGCTGTTATGAGATGTGAGACTGATTCTGAGTCAGAGGAGGACGAGCCTCAACCTAAACGGAGATCCATGAGATTAGAAGATATGTTTACTATAATACTGAGGACATTGATGAATTTGTAGATGAACTTTTCACTCCAGAAAACTACAGGGAATCAGAGGATAAGACTGATAATGTTTCACCTTAGTTTATTTATTTATTCATTTACGCTTTAAAGAATAATGTTGGATAATTCGTCCAACAGTGATTTAAATTTATAGTACCTTTATTTTATTTTAGCAGAAGTACAACATTTAGGATTAGGAAAAAAAATTGTTATTAATATCTTTGAGGAATAAAAGTTCAATATTTAGTTATCAAATGAGCAAGAATTTATTTTGGGCACGCGAATGGGAATATTTTTATTTATTTGTTATGATTGAATTTTTATTCATGATTCCTAAACTGTGTGTTCTTGATGTGGATATTGTTCATGGATGATTGATGATTATTATTCTGTAATATTGTTGTAACTTCATGAGAAACTGTTTGTTGATGCGATCTTTATGGTCAAATCAAATGTTGCCTTCGTAGAGAACGACATGTAATTATGTATCGAACCTAAAGTAGAGTATGTTAATTTCAGGTCCCGCACTAGAATGGCTAACAACAATAACGAGTTAGCTGCTGCTATTCGCCTCTTGGCGGAGAAACTGACTCAAGATAGAGCTGAGCGTCCCGATTCTGCTGAGGACATGTTTGAGAGGCTAGCCAAAATTAAACCACCATATTTTAAGGGGCAAGCTCATCCTACCTTTTTGGAGAACTGGATTAGGGAATTTGAGAAAATCTTTGGGGCTGTGAACTGTCCTAAGAATATGAGAGTAGGCCAGGCTGTGCTGTACTTAAAGGATGAGGCTGATTTGTGGTGGAGAGAAAATGGGGTTAGACTGAGTACTGCTGAGGGATTCAATTGGGATTCTTTTGTTAATGCCTTGAGAGGGAAGTTTTACCCTGCCTTTATAAGGAAACAGAGAGCCTAAGAGTTTATTAACCTGAGGATGGGGACTATGACCATTTCTGAGTACTATAGCAAATTCATAGCACTGTCGAGGTTTGCACCTGAGGTAGTAGCCACTGAGGAGTTAAAGGCTCAAAGGTTTGAGCAAGGTTTGACTGATGAAATCCAGCTGGGGTTGGGTGGTGAAACTTTTTCATCCTTATATATTGTTTATGGAAGAGTCGCCCACATTTATGGTCTTTAGTCGAGGCAGGATAAGAGAAATGTTGTAGTGGGTGAGAAAAGAAAGGATTTCAATGCTGGGAGAAATCAAGGGAACTTCAAAAAGAGTAGAAATGGGAATTTCCAAGGGAGGAATAATCAGGGCAAACATAATAAGGGTCAATCTGAGAGAGTGTACCACTGTAAGAAGTGCAGTAACTATCATCCAGGTAAAGACTGCAAGGGAGAATTAGTAACCTGTAACTACTGCCTGAAGAAGGGCCATAGGGAGTATGAGTGCTTTGCTAAGCAAAAGAAAGAGCAAAATGGCAATAGGGGTAGTAACCAAGTGAGGTCTGGATTTAACCAGTCTGGAAATCAGGGTTCGAAGCCTGTAGGAGCACAGAACAATCAAGGGAGCTATAAAAAGCCTTCTAGTGAGAGCAACAACCAGAACAAGGCTCTGGGTAAACTGTTCGTGATGAGTCGCAATGAAGCTGAACGATCTGCTGACATAGTGTCTGGTACTTAATCTATTAACTTTGTGCTAGTTAAAGCATTATTTGATTCGGGGGTGACTTATTCTTTTGTTTCGTCGTCTGTTATTAAAAGTTTGGGGTTAGTAGATTTTGAGGTGATTGATTTGCCTGTTAGTATACCTACTGGTGAGACCATAAGGTGTACCAAGTTGTTCAGAAATTTGCCTCTAAAGATAGGAGACTGTGTTTTTCCTTCTGATTTGATAGAGTTTAATATGGGAGAACTAGATGTAATTTTGGGGATGGATTGGCTAAGTTTATACAAGGCCAAGATAGACTGTGAAATTCAGAAAGTAGTTTTAAGAAACCCTTTGGGTAAGTTGACCTCGTATAGACGTTTTGGGAAATCCAAGAACTTTGGGATTATTTCTGCAATGCAAGTAATGAAGCTGATGAAGAAGGGGTGTGAATTATTTTTCTGTAGTGTGTAAGATGTGAGTAAAGAAGCTGGGGTAAATAATGAGGATGTTCCAATTGTGAATGAGTTTATGGATGTGTTTCCGAGTGAGATGTCGGGTATGCCACCTGTTAGAGCTATTGAGTTCACCATAGACTTAGTTCCTGGAACTGCACCTATATCTAAAGCACCCTATAGAATGGCACCTCCGGAGATGAGTGAGTTGAAGAAGCAGTTGCAAGAATTGTTCGATAAGCGTTATATTAGGCCTAGTGCATCACCTTGGGGAGCTCCTGTATTGTTTGTTAAGAAGAAAGATGGGAGTATGAGGTTGTGTATCGATTATAGGGAATTGAATAATGTAACCATCAAGAACAAGTATCCTTTGCCTAGGATAGATGACCTATTCGATCAATTGAATGGAGTGAGCGTGTTCTCGAAGATTGATTTGCGTTCGGGGTATCACCAGTTGAAAGTAGCTGATAAGGATATACCTAAGACTGCATTTAGGACTCATTATGGTCACTATGAGTTCACTGTAATGCCTTTTAGGTTAACCAATGCACCTGCCATATTTATGGACTTGATGAATAGAATTTTCCATGAGTTCCCAGATAAGTTCGTGGTTGTATTCATTGATGATATTCTGATCTATTCGAAGAATGAAAAAGAGCATGATGAGCACCTGAGGATCATATTTGAGACGCTTAGGAAGAATCAATTGTATGCCAAGTTCTCTAAGTGTGAGTTTCGTTTGGAGAAAGTAGCATTTTTGGGACACTATGTGTCTAAGGAAGGAGTCTCTGTAGACCCTGCTAAGATTCAAGCTGTGAGTGAGTGGCAGATCCAAAGAACGTGTCTGATATTCGAAGTTTCTTATGTCTAGTTGGCTATTATAGAAGATTTGTGAGAGATTTCTCGAAGATAGCGAGACCCATGACCAATTTGATGAAAAAGGAGTCAAAATTCGAGTGGAGTGAGAAGTGTGAGGAAGCTTTTCAAATTTTAAAAGAATGTTTGACCTCCACACCTGTTTTGACCCTGCCAGATGGGAATGAGGGATTTGAGGTGTATAGTGATGCTTCAAAGAATGGTTTGGGATGTGTGTTACAGCAGATTGGGAAGGTGATCGCGTATGCGTCACGTAAGTTGAAACCTTATGAGGCTAATTACCCAACCCATGATCTAGAATTAACTGCTATTGTGTTCGCTTTGAAGATTTGGAGACATTACCTGTATGGGGTAACCTGTAAGATCTTTACCGACCATAAAAGTTTGAAGTGTACTTTTACCCAGAAAGACCTCAATATGAGGCAGAGGAGGTGGTTAGAGTTGATAAAGGATTATGACTTAGACATCCAATATCATGAGGGGAAAGCAAATGTAGTTGCGGATGCATTGAGTAGAAAGTCGAGCCATAACATGAATGCCTTGGTAGTTCCTGAGGAGTTATGTCAAGATATGCAAAGACTTAGCATAGAAATCTTGAATCCTGGGGAGATCGAGGCAAGATTGAGTGTTTTATCGTTGGGGTTGTCAATTGTCGACGAGATTAAAGAGGGTCAAGTTGGGGATGAATACCTAGAGAAAATTAAGGAAAAGATGGGCCAAGTAAAGGAAGTTGATTTTAAGATCCATGATGATGGTAATCTGAGGTTCAAGGGGAGGTGGTGTGTACCACAAAAATGTGATGAGCTTAAGAGACGTACGTCTTATGGATGAGGGCCATAATACACCGTACTCTGTGCACCCTGGGGGTGATAAGCTGTATAAGGACCTTAAGTAGATCTATTGGTGGCCAAACATGAAGCGTGAGGTTGCCGAGTTCGTGTCTAAGTGTCTAACCTGTCAGAAAGTCAAGATAAATCATAAGCGACCTATGAGGAAAGTTCAATCCTTAGAAGTTCCGGGATGGAAGTGGGATTCCATATCAATGGATTTTGTGACTGCTTTGCCTAGAACAAGGAATGACAATGACACTATTTGGGTTATTGTGGACCATCTAACGAAGTCGGCCGTGTTCATTCCAATCAAAGAGACATGGAAGAAGAAGCAACTTGCGATGACGTATGTTAAGCATGTAGTGAGATTGCATGGGGTTCCAACTGATATTATTTTAGATCATGATTCGAGATTCCTCTCGAAATTTTGGCAAAAGGTCCAGTTGAATCTTGGGACAACATTGAAAATGAGTACTGCCTTTCACCCTGCGACTGATGGTCAGACTGAGAGGACTAACCAAACTATGGAAGATATGTTGAGAGCCTGTGCTATTGATTTTCAGGGTAGTTGGGAAGACCAATTAGATTTGATTGAGTTTTCATACAACAATAGTTATCATGCGAGTATTAAGATGGCACCTTTTGAGGCATTATATGGTAGAAAGTGTATGTAGAAGTCTCATTTGCTGGAATGATTTTAGTGAGAACATAGTATTGGGGACAGAGTTCATTGAGGAGATTGTCAAGAATGTGCAGTTGATTCAGGCTAGAATGCAAGCTGCTCAAGATAGGGAAAAGAGTTAAGCCGGTTTGAAGCGAATGGAAGATGAGTTCGAAGTGGGTGATAAAGTGTTTATGAAAGTATCACCAACTAAGGGTGTGATGAGATTTGGGAAAAAGGGCAAATTGAGTGCCAAATATGTAGGTCCATATGAGATTCTACAAAGAATTGGGAAGGTAGCTTATAGGTTGGCTTTGCCAATGGAGTTCGAGAAGATGCCCGATGTATTTCATATTTCCCAACTCAAGCGTTATATCCCTGATGAGCGTCATGTCTTGGAGCCTGAGAGGAAAGGCCTGTGAAAATTCTTGATAAGAAGGTGCGTAGTACACGCAATAAGAATGTCAATATCGTGAAAGTATTTTGGTCGAACCATGAATCCGAAGAGGCAACGTGGGAAGCCACTAGTAGAATAAATGCTTATTGCTGCGGTTATTAAGTGGCCTATTGCTGCGGTTTTGACCGCGCAGCAATTAACGGTGCAGCAATAGGTAATTAAACTGTTGATGCGGTTTAAAACCGCAGCAATATTACAACATATTGCTGCGGTTTCTGGGAAAAACCGCAGCAATATATATTTATTTTATTATGTAAATAAGGTATATTGCTGCGGTTTCTAAGAAAAACCGCAGCAATATAAATATTTTTTATTATAAAAATAAAGTATATTGCTGCGGTTTCTAGGAAAAACCGCAGCAATATGCTGTAGTTAACAATAAAAAATAGGCATATTGCTGCGGTTCCTAGCTAAAACCGCAGCAATAGGTAAGAGTACAGGTAAAAAAAAATTTTTTTTTTTTTTTGCATTACGTCATCAAATTTGATAAATAAAAATGCTGAAAAAAAATAAAACACAACAATTTCAAAGTAATGATAAACAAAACTTTGTCATATAATTGCAATACTAGTTTCAAACACAAATTTCTTATGTAAAAAAATGCAAACATCACTCAATCATTCAAGAAGATGAACACAACTAAAGCAACACAATGTATAAAAAAACAAAAAATATATTACAAAAAAAAAAAAAGAAACTGAAAATAAAAAAAAAATCCTAAAACAAAAATCTACAAATATATCTAAAAAAACGAAAAAAAAAAGAAAACGAAAAAAAAAAAGAAAAACAGAAACGAAAAAAAAAAGAAAAAATAGATCTGAATCGAAGAAGAAAACAAGGGGAATCGAAGAAAACGAAAAAAAAGAAAACGAAAAAAAAAAAACGAAAAACAAAAACGGGTTGATGGCGACGAGATCTGAACGAGTTGATGGCGAACGAACGAGATCTAAACCGCCGGTGTTGATGTCGACGAAGAACGAACGAGATCTGAACCGCCGGTGTTGATGGCGACGAAGAATGAACGAGTTGATGGCCGGTGTTGATGGCGACGAAGAACGGACGAGTTGATGGCTCTAGTTTGCCGGAGCTCGACGAAAACCTTGTGGGCTGAGACTGCCAGAATTTCAGACGAGCGAAGCTTGAAAGGACCAGCAACTCGTCGACGGCGAGAGACGAATTCGTCGATTGCAAACTCGTCGGAGAGATGGTGGTGGTGAGGACGAGAGAAGGCCGAAAGAGGTGGTGGTGAGGACGAGAGAAGGCCGAAAGATCTGAAAAATGAGGAGGAATGAGTGAGGAGGGAGGGAGAAGAATGAGGAGGGAGGGAGAAGAATGAAGGAGGGCGGCTGGTAACAAAAAAAATGGGGATCATTTGAACCCTAGTTACACCGTGTCTTATATTAAAAAAAATGGGGATATTGCTGCGGTTTTTACAAAAAACCGCAGCAATATATTAAAATATTATTATTTTAATATATTGCTGCGGTTTAAATATTATTTTTGAATATATTGCTGCGGTTTTTTGTAAAAACCGCAGCAATATATTAAAATATTATTTTTTTAATATTATTTTAATATATTGCTGCGGTTTTTGTCAGAAACCGCAGCAATATATCTGGTCAAAAAGTCAATTTTTTTTCAAAAATTTTATGTTGAAACTATATTGCTGCGGTTTTTGCCGAAACCGCAGCAATATCTTTATTTTATATTTTACTTTTTCTTTTTACGTAATATATTGCTGCGTATGGGTAAAACCGCAGCAATATCACCGCAGCAATAATCAATTATTCTACTAGTGAGCTGAAGCTGTAATGAAGAAGAAGTATCCTGATTTA
Organism: Beta lomatogona; assembly: GCA_947646795.1. Classification (NCBI taxonomy): domain Eukaryota; kingdom Viridiplantae; phylum Streptophyta; class Magnoliopsida; order Caryophyllales; family Amaranthaceae; genus Beta; species Beta lomatogona. The sequence continues at coordinate 7,996,768 of CANSNZ010000927.1, read as the reverse complement.
TTCCTTAAGGTGAGTTACGAGGGCGTAACTCGTTTTCTTTAAGGGGGGTAGCATGCGATAGAATTTCGCGCTTTTTACCTATTTTCATGGTATTTTTTATGCATTTTATGCTTGTTTTGGCGATTGGCACATGTTTAGTGCAAAATAAATAGATTCTCCGCATAAGGAAAGGGTGTTCATTAGTAACACGAGTGATTTTAAGTTGGCAAAAGAGTGCACATGGGTGGCACAAGTATTTCTCCAATAGAAGTTGAGTTGAAAAACTTTTGAAAAGATGTGAGTTTTCGTGTCAAGTTTCGGGACGAAACTTCTTTTAAGAGGGGTAGACTGTAATCCTCCGTATTTTTTTATGAATTTTAAAAATATATTTTAATATATAGTTATTTATATCTTAATATATATTAGCATTTTAATGATTTTATATTTCAAAGGTTGACTATTTGAAAGTCAAAGGAATTGTTTTAATGATTTATTCAAGTCAAATGTTTATTAAAGTCATGCTTTGAAAATACTTGAAATGTTTCAAATACCTATTTGGATTTGAAAAAAGAGTTTAAATGGGCTTGAGGAACCCAAATACTAATCCTAGTGATGTTAGGAGTTCAATCACTATTCCTATTCATCATCAAACTCTATTTCAAGCCCAATTGCCTTTTCCTAAGCCCAAAAAAGGGAAGCACCTATATAAATACCTTGAACCCAAATATTTTACCCACACATTATTTTCTCTCTCCTCACTCCTCAAAACTGACGCCCCTCTCTTACGTTCTTCCTCTCGGTTTTCTTTCTTCTCTTCCAAGAAACGATTTCTTCTTCACCAAGAAACATCACAACACCACAATCTCCTCCACCACCGCCGAGTGTAGCTGCTGCCGCTGCTGTCCGCTTCACGCCGGCTCTCCTTTGCTTCCTTCTCTTTGTTGTGTTGGTTTACTTCCTCCTCAAGTTTTGATTAAAGATTATGTTTTGTTTTAGTACTAATTATGATTAGAGGCTTTAAATTACTGTTTTAATGGTGAATCTATGTTTATATAAATTATGTATTGAAAGAATAAAATTTCAAATTTGATTATTATATTTAGATTGAGTTTTAATTATCCAAAGCATGAATTTTTAGGGTTTAAGAGATTGAAAAATTATAGTAGCATGTTGTAAACTATGAAATTGATTTAAATTATGAATTTAAGCATGTTTAAGTATGTTTAAAGGGAGTTTTAATAATTTATAAGTTGCTGAAATTTTAGAAAGGTTGTTATTAAGGGAGTTTGATGGATTTTAACGACTAGTATAGTAGTACTATGCTAGGAAGTATTAGTACTTGAAGTTTTAATGTTAAAAACAAACTTTAAATATTTTTCAAGGGGATTTAAAGTATTTTAAAGTTGCTAGAATTTATTTAGAGTATCGATTATGAATTCTATTGGTTATTTTAGGCGGAGAATTCTCTCTAGGCGACTTTTAAGTTGGTTAAAAGTGGCATTCCAGTTTGTCTGCACAAGGTACATACATACCTATGTGTTGATTGAGATAGTATCATGATTTAAGGAAGGAAATTATTTAGTATCATGTATATGAACTATGTTGAGTTCATATGTGATATTTATTATGTTGGATTTTCATTGTTTTATGCTGTGGTGTAAACATGTGGATTATGAGATTATATTATGAGATTTATATATCATGTTTGTATGGAAGATTGATGCAAGCAGGTTGGTTGGGAACTTTATTGTTATTAATTCACATGGGGGAATTAATATATTTATTAGTATTGGATCATGATTGATCATTGTTCCCTTTTAGTATTTCACTACTTTATAAGGACTAAGTTCCTTATTTGGTAAGTTAATGTTTTCTACCTGTGAAAGGTAATTTGGTTGTTGGCTAGGTTCAACAAATGAGAAATTTTAGATTAAAGTTGAAAGTAATCTTGGATTGTAAGTTGTGTGATCACTTATCTAAACCTAAGATAAAAAAAAGAATTGTAGTTGTTTGATAATTTTATTAATTGTGTTGCTTGTGAGTCATAACAAGTGATAAGTGGTAAATCATGTAAAGTGAAACTCGATAGCAATAACTTTAGACTGGTGCACGTCTGAAGTATGGACAATCAGGAATTGGAGTACATGGTGGTAACCCATGGCTTTTTCTGGGTTTCGGGTTGATCACCGATCCTATTTTATGAAAAGGTTCCTCGATATCGTAGGTCATTTTGGAATACGGAGTCGCGCCCGTATTTCGTCTTTCTAGGGGAAGAATGTTTTAGATGAGACAACTCGGTCCATTGACTATTACATTAAAGTAACAAGAATTTTGGTTAAGTTTAGGTCAGTGAAAGTTATCTGCAAGTTATTATGTTATTGTTTATTCTTACCTATTATTTATCAGTATCATGTTAGGATTGTTTACTTGTTTAGTATGTAGTACTCAGCTTTGCTGATTACGTGCTTTTGTTGTGTATGTTGATCATGGCTTTGCCTTATTGATCCTGAGAAAACCCATTTTGGTGAGCAGTCTCTAGGGATCAATAGTGCATAGTCCATCTAACAGGTTCGAAGATGATGCATCATTGGGATCGGGATTGTGGAGAGCTTGTGTAGTTTTTATTCTGTACTTTTGGCTTATACATTGTATAGTTGGTTTAATTTGGTTTCAAGGTTAACTTTGATTGTTGGTTGGCTTTGGAGTTGACTTTATTGTTGACTAAGTTTATTTATAAAGTTATTATTATTGTTTTCCGCTGCAAATTCTGAATAAACCGATACTTTTTCACACAGGCGATAATACTTTGATAATTCTCTATGTTTTATAGTAAAAAGGTATTTTACAAAAGAGAGAATTGTCGGGGTGTTACATGACCAGCAAGCTACTAAGCAGAGTGAAGAACAGGGGAAGTCCGTTAAAGGAGGGGGTACTGCTGTAAGGAGACTAGAGATGTCTACTCCTGCTAAGTGGTCAACTATTGCTGCCGACAAATCTCCAATAGCTAAGGGTATATCCCTCAAGTTTGTGCCTCCTATGGTGAAGGAAGGTATGATATATGCTCAACTAGATAAGTCAAGGTTGAAAGTCTTTCTGAAATTTGGTCTACAACTATAATTTTGTATGTTGTTGGTCAGACACCATCCATTGGAGCCTTGACTAGATTTATTGAACATTCATGGAACTATGTTGCTAAATCCAAAATTTTTCTTCATGAAAAGGTTTACTTTCTTGTGAAATTTGCTAACATTGATGATAAAAATGAAATCTTGTATGCTGGGCCACATATGATTAATAGCATGCCAACGGTAGTTTAAAGCTTGGACCCTTGATTTTGATTTCCATGCAGAAATATTGAGAGTTATACCCCTGTGGATTAGGCTATATAACCTTCCTTTGAACTTGTGAGGGCCTGAGTCATTGAGTAGGATTGGAATTATGATTGGTGTCCCTCTCTATGCTGATGAATGTACAACCAAGCAGCAGAGAATCTCATTTGCCAGACTCTTAGTGGGAGTTGATGTTACTAAATATCTACCTAAATCTATCAGTATTGAAGATGTGAATGGAAAGGTTATTGAGCAAAAATTCCATTTTGAGTGGACTCCTCCATATTGTATGAAATGTCATACTATAGGCCATAATTGCGCTAAAAAGGTAAATCAAGGTGGCAAGGGGAAGAATGCCCCAAAAGTGGTGCAAAAGTGGATTCCTAAACCTGCTGCTATTGCCCTAGAGGATGGTCCTAATGCTGAAACTGTAATTAATGAGCCTCTTGTTGAAAATAGGGTGGTTTCTGGGCCCAGTAGTGATGCAGAACCAAGGAGTGTGCCAGCTGAAAAGGCATATCCCTCCCCCTGTGACTCAGCTTCCTGTCAAAGGACCAGGACCTCCTACTGCTCCAGTATGGAATATAGTTACTCGTGGGCAAAAAGGTAAAGATGTTGAAGTGGTTGGACCTGGGATTGTGACTCACCTAGTGGATGATGCTGGCACTAGCACATTCACTACCTCACCTTGTTGATGCATTTATGTACTTAGAATGTTAGGGGTTTAAATAATCCCTCTAAGATTGGAGAAGGGAAGAAGTTTATTAGTAAGAATAAAGCAACTTTCATTGCTTTACTTGAAACTAGAGTGGAAGTTCATAATAGTAGTATAGTTATGAGAAAAATTGGAAATGGTTGGAAATGGGAGACTAATTATGATTTTTCAGATAGGGGGAGAATTTGATTGGCTTGGGATCCTGCTTAAATTGTTGTGAAATGCTACCTAAATCTATCAGTATTGAAGATGTGAATAGAAAGGTTATTGAGCAAAATTTCCATTTTGAGTGGACTCCTCCATATTGTATGAAATGTCATACTATAGGCCATAATTGCGTTAAAAAGGTAAATCAAGGTGGTCTGGGGAAGAATGCCCCAAAAGTGGTGCAAAAGTGGATTCCTAAACCTGTTGCTATTGCCCTAGAGGATGGTCCTAATGCTGAAACTGTAATTAATGAGCCTCTTGTTGAAAATAGGGTGGTTTCTGGGCCCAGTAGTGATGCAGAACTAAGGAGTGTGCCAACTGAAAAGGCCTATCCCCCCCCCCCTGTGACTCAGCTTCCTGTCAAAGGACCAGGACCTCCTGCTACTCCTGTATGGAATATAGTTACTCGTGGGCAAAAAGGTAAAGATGTTGAAGTGGTTGGACCTGGGGTTGTGACTCACCTAGTGGATGATGCTGGCACTAGCACATTCACTACTTCACCTTGTTGATGCATTTGTGTACTTAGAATGTTAGGGGTTTAAATAATCCCTCTAAGATTGGAGAAGGGAAGAAGTTTATTAGCAAGAATAAAGCAACTTTCATTGCTTTGCTTGAAACTAGAGTGGAAGTTCATAATAGTAGTAAAGTTATGAGAAAATTTGGAAATGGTTGGAAATGGGAGACTAATTATGATTTTTCAGATAGGGGGAGAATTTGATTGGCTTGGGATCCTGCTAAAGTTGTTGTGAATGTTATTCAGAAATCTGCTCAGTTCATTCATGGTGTCTTAGAAGATAAAGTCAGTGGTGATTCAGTATATTTTACTTCTATTTATGGGATTCACACTCTGGAGGATAGGAGGCCTCTTTGACAGGATTTGATGAGGATTAATGCAACTTTGATTAAAACCTAGTGTGTCATGGGAGATTTTAATGTTGTTTCTTCTATTGTAAATAGACTTAATGGGAATAATGTGACTACAATTGAAACTCAGGACCTGGTTCATTTACTGAGCAACTCTGACTTAGGTGAATGCGAGTCTGTTGGTCATTTTTACTCTTGGTCTAACAAGAGTCTTGGAGAAGCTAGAACTTGCAGTAGAATTGACAAATGTGTAGTCAATTCTCCCTGGATTGCTAGATATCCTAATGTTGTTGTTGAGTATCTTAATCCAGGGATCTCAGATCATTCACCTCTCTTGTTACAATGTGCTGCTACAACTCAGGGCAAAGGGAGGCCTTTTAAATTCTTCAATTATATGGCTGAGCATGATAATTTTATTTCTATTATTGAAGAGCAATGGAGTTACTACAGGGAAGAGCTGATGATGTAGAGTGTGTGGTCTAGGCTTAAGGAGCTGAAAAACAAGTTGAAAGTTCTCCATAAAAGAGACTTTGCTAACTTGGATGCTAAAATTGACCAAGCTAGACTGGATCTTCATGAAGTTCAGAATAATTTGCAAGATAATCCTGATGATAGCAGGCTTACTACTCTTGAAAAAGAGTACACTCTAAGGTTGTAGAAATTACTTGCAACTAAGGAGTCTGCTCTTAGGCAGAAGTCAAGGATATGTGGCTCAAGCAAGGGAATGATAACACACACTTTTTATTTCATGCTATGAAGGAAAGATATCACCAAAATAGCATTGATATACTGTATAATGCTCATGCTGAGAAGCTAACTAAGATTGCAGACATTCAAGATGAAGTTGTGGGCTTCTATCAACAACTCTTGGGTTCTGCTGCTACTTCTCTTCCTATAGTGGATATTAATCTTGTTAGATCTGGTGCTCAAGTGTCTCAGACTGTTGCTTCTGAACTTGTTCAACCTATTTCACATAGAGAAATTGATGATGCTCTTTCAGCAATTGATGATTCTAAGGCTCCAGGAATAGATGGCTTTAATAGCCTCTTCTTTAAAAAAGTTTGGCATATTGTTAAATATGATGTATATGCTGCTGTTACTCACTTCTATGATACTGGAGAATTACTGCTTGCTATTAACTGCACTCTTATCACTTTAGTTCCTAAAGTGAGCAATCCTACTCTGATTAAAGAGTACAGGCCTATTGCATGCTGTACTGTCCTCTATAAGATTATTGCTAAAATCTTGACTAGGAGAATGCAAGGCATGATTGGTGAAGTTGTGGACTTAGCTCAGTCTGGATTTATGCCTAGTTGAAACATCTCAGATAATATTCTCCTGGTTACTGTGTAACACCCCGTAATTTTCCCATTTTGATTTTTCATTTAAATGTTTTAATATCTTTTTAAGTCATTGTTTTAACCTCTAAATTTTACCCTTGCCTTAATTTGTTTCCTATTTTGGCCTTAAAAATTATTATTTGTATTATTATTTAGTTGTTTTGCTTATTAAGCTAAAACATTTATAATTATAAGCCTATTTAATTTCAATTTTTTACCTTTACTTCTGATTTTAACTTGTGTTCTTTGATCCAAATATTTTTAATGTTTAAACTTCTATTCATTTGTTTAATTATGTCATTTTCTTTAAGCTTGTATTTTATACAGTACAATTATTTATATTATTGCTCCGATGACTTGGTTTGTAAACTAAGCTATAGCTTAATGTTATTTATTTTTAAATAAGTTGAGTTTATTATGATATATGAAAATGTGCTCATACATTTTATTGTTTGACGTGATTACTTAGAAATTGTATTAGTATGTTTATTTATATTAGTTAATTATTTGCGAATTATTTTTATAATGCTACTTTATATATTTTGGACCGACAACGTAATGAAACTTAAGTCTGTCACTTAAGATAGGGGGGCCGAATTCTAGTGTGTTCTAGAGCCTTCTATTGCGTTCTAGTTTACCTTGGCAACGACTTTGTAACGTTAAATTACCCAAGAGCCATGCCCCTTAGCTTGCCACCATTAACCCTCATTAACCCACCTTAATGCACACTTAAACCTTTGCTTAATGAGGTGAATAACCACATTCTTTTACAGCACTCTAACCCCTCTCACGCCAGCCTTAGAGTGGAAGAGAAAGAGTTCTTCTCTCTTTTCGCATTTTCATCCATTTTTGCACATCCATCTTGTTTGCCCCATATCTCCTTCGTTTCTTGTCGGAATTGGACGTGTGAGTAGTCAAAATCCATTTACTCGGAAAGATCTTGCTCGTGGTATAATTTTTTTTTGAATAAAGTGAAAGACGTGACTGCAGTTTCCGTTTCAAACAGACGAGTCAACCGGTTTTTCCTGGAGTTTTCGGGAGCGATGTTATTCACTTTTTTCTCTGTCATTCTAGTATTATTTTCCACCTAAAATCAAGGTAACTAACGGTGATCCAAGTACAATTAGAGTTCATTTAGGATTTATCTAGTTTTAATACTTAAGTTGGGTTAGTATTGATTTTAGGAATTTGGGTGGGAATAACTTCATGTTATATGCTTCCATGAGTTTTTATGAAATATATATGATTGTTTGGAGAACTTGTGAATTTTGTTTTCTGATTGGAGAATTTGTTATGAGCCTTATTCATATGTTTTGGTATCATTGTTTTAGGATATTTTATGTTGAATGTGTTTGCTAGTTAACTCTTACCTTGTGATATATTTCTATTGTTGTGAACATGGTGGCTGTCAATCTACGTTTAATCCGGAAATGTTATGCTGAACATGGTTTATGGGAGAGTGATGAAGTCAAATTGTGTGGTAGTATGGTGTTTCGGCTGGGTTGGAGATTCAGTGCACGACATCTTAGCTTCTTGGGCTGACAGCAACTTGTTGCTAATGCTTTTACGTTATTGCTCTCTGGTAATTCATGTGAGTAGTATGGTATTTGGTTAGTGGGTTCTTTAAATCATGATCAGGTGTTATTATCAATTATGGGCATGTAGTGCTAAGGTTTAAGATTTCTTATTGTAAGTATTTTCATCATAGCTTGCTTAGTATGATCTCCACGTTGATCTGCTAGTGTTATTTTCTTTTTTCTTCTTTTCTATTATTTTTGCTTGATATGTATTATATGGATTATATGTGAGGTATTATTATTTGTTTATGACTTTGTTTATCTTGTTGTAAGAGTATATATAAATGATAAATTTGTGGTTCATTTAAGTTTATGATAATATTAGTTATTTTATGATGGTTTGTGTTGTTTGTAATTAAATTAAGGGTCTATTATTGTTGTACTTTTATAAATCAATATCTAAGTTGTCGACGGTACAGTACTCGAGGGAGAATAATATTGTCTTTAGTACCGTTTCGCCAAGAGTTATGTACCGGGGGTATTATAACTAACGGTGTAATTAACCTTGTACCCAAACTTAGACAACGAGTGTGTAGTAGTTGGAGTATTTGACTATACTGTGTTTTTGGTGTATAAGTATGTTTAAATGTTGGTTTATTCTTTTTAGTTGGGTGAAATGATTTTTATTAGTATTATAACTACTATTACTTTGAGAAGAATAAATATCGTTGAAATGAGACTTTTGGATTGAGATCCTGGATACTGCTGATTTTAGGTGTAAGGCCATAAGGGCAACCTTATTATTTATATTTGATGAATAATGAATGAATAAATTATACTAGTATTTATTTGTAGAAATATCCGGTGGGATAGATGTGGTCCCCGGTGAAGAACATGCCAACCACCTAGGTTGCGATATAGGGGTATTACATGGGTTAATTGTTGTCATCCGAGAGGTTGGAAAGTACTGAGCTGGGATCATCGGGAGTTTGGCCATTCTTAAACACAGGCAGTAGGGAACGTAAGCCCATAGGCTGTCTGAAGATTTCGATCTGACAAACCTTAGGAAGTGGGTTGCGATCCACTGGCGTTCTGCTATTATTTTGTTTAATTATTTTGGAGGCTTATGCTATGGATCTTGTATGCTTATCTTAAGTTCATTATTGTTGATTTACTTTATTTAAGCATGTTAAACCGTCAGTTGTTGTTCGGTTATTATTTGTTTCAGTTTGATATTTTATGTTGATTGAGACTTATTTATTAATGCTTGATAACTCCTATCTGGATCCTGATTGAGTTGGGAGAGCTGTTAGTTACTTTCCACTGATTGTGGATATTTGTTGTATATTTTTGTAGGTTATGTTGATGGGAATCTTCTTTGGTTTTGGGCTCGTGTTGAGATGTGAGCATTAAAATGTTAGATGTTTTAGGCCTAGACTTTTAGTTAGTTTAAGAGTTAGTTTTCTCTTTTGGATATTAATCTAATTAATTTAATTTATTTATACTATTTATTTATGTTGGTTTTATCACTTAGTTATTTAAAAGCATTTCTTGTAGTAGTGACATTCCCAGAAGACGATGTTTCCGCCATCGTCCTATAATACTGTTATTATTTCTTTCTTTTCCGGCTTTGAAATTCTGGGGTGTTACATACTGAGCTCATAAAAGGATACACTACTAAGCATGTCTCCCCTAAGTGTATGATGAAAGTGGATCTAAAAAAAGCCTATAACTATCTGGAGTGGTCTTTTCTGCATTTGATGATGAGTGATATGGTATTTCCTACAAAATTCATCAAATGGGTTATGACATGTGTTTCTACAGTGTCTTCTCTATTCTTATTAATGGCAATCCCTGCAAGTCTTTTAGTGCTAAAAAGCAAGCCTTTTAGTGCTAAAAAGCAAGCCTTTTAGTGCTAAAAAAGGCATGAGGCAAGGTGACCCTATGTCACCTTTCTTATTTGCTCTTAGTATGGAGTATTTGTCAAGATGCTTGGGTCATTTGAACCAAAACTCAGATTTCAAGTTCCATCCAAGGTGTGCAAGGTTGAATATAACACACTTAATGTTTGCTGATGATATACTTATGTTTGCGAGGGTTGTTCATAATTCTTTGCAGCTGTTATTTGAAGCTTTTAGCAAGTTCTCTACTGCTTCAAGCCTTGAGGCTAATCTTGACAAGGGCAACTTGTATATTGCTGGTGTCTCTGATACTGATCAAACTTTGCTTCAACAAATTGTGACTGTTCCTATAGGGACTTTTCCCTTTAAGTACTTGGGTGTACCTCTCACAACCAGGAAATTGCTCTACCAGGAGTTTAAGCCACTAATTGAAAAAACTGTTGCTAAAGTGAGATCATGGTATGTCAAGAAGCTTTCTTATGCTGCTAGGATCCAGTTGGTTAATGCTATACTTCATGGTTTCGAGCTCTACTGGTGTCAAATATTTATCATGCCTAAAAAAGTCATGAAAGAAATTCAAAGCATCTGTAGAATTTTCCTTTGGGCTGGGCAAAGTGAAGGGAGGAAAGCACTAGTTGCTTGGGATACTATGTGCATGAAGAAGTCTTGTGGCGGTTGGAATCATAAAGATCTTATTACTTAGAATAAAGCAGCAAAGATCTTATTAAAGCAGTTGTGGCCAAGCACTTTTGGGCTGTCTCCCAAAAGCATGACAGGCTATGGATCAAATGGATCCATGCCTATTTTATTAAGCAGCAAAATATATATACCATGGCTATTCCTAACATGCTTTCTTGGGCTTTGAAGAAAATTTTAGCTAGCAGGCAGGTGTTTATTGAGTTTAATGTTCAAAGTTTACTCACTACTGCTCATTTCTCTATTAAGAAGCTTTACATGGCCATGAGAGGAGACAATCCTACTGTGTACTGGAAGAGAATCATTTGCAATAATAAGGCTAGCCCTAAAGCCTTATTTATAACATGCCTGGTGATGCATGATAGACTAGCCACTAAAACTAGACTGAGTGATTGGGGTATTCTTGATGATGGTAGCTATGTTTTCTACAAAATAGGTCCAGTGAAACCATTTCACATCTCTTCTTTGAGTGCTCTGCTACTCAAAGAGTATGGACTTTGTGCCTCCAGCAAATTGGGCTTATTAATCATCATAGGATGTTTGCTGAAGAAGTTATGTTTATTGCACGCAAGAGTCATGGTAGATCTCCTAAGGACAGACTTCTTAGCATGCTGTTTGCTGAAGCTGTATACCAAATATGGTATCAAAAGGAATCAGATTGTTTATGGTGGTCAGTCTATGGATGCTATTCATTGTTGTAAGCACATTATTTCTAAAGTAGCTTGTAGATGTCCGGAAGATCTTAGGCAACTTCTTATTATTTGAGTTGGTCTAGGTGGCTGATGCTGTGTAGGTGATGGTCTTTGTTTTTGTTGCTTCTGGTATGGGGTCTATTCTTAGGGTGGTTTGCTCCAAACCCTTCCTAGAAGGTGGGGGAGTCTGATCATCTTTTGTTTTAGTCCCTTGGTGTTCCTTTTGGTTGTAATCATTTTTTTTTGTTATCAATAAAAGTTTGGAAAAATGGATCAGAATACCCCCAACTTTAGCCCGTCCGCTTTTAATACCCCAACTTTGAGTTATTTTTAAATACCGCCAACTATTGGGGAGGTCCGCCAAAAATGCACCCCTGACCTAAATGAACCCGTTTAGCAGGTTAACATGCCACGTGTCATGCTCTTATTGGTTTTTACTTAATTTTTTTTATCACCCCACCCTTACCATTTTATACTCCCCCCCACTGCCACCCCTCCCCTTCCTCCCCCCGCTCAACCACCAGTCCCCCTCCCCTTCCTCTTTCTCCCTCCTTCCCCACCCCTTCCCACCGAGAAAAGTCTGTCTGGACACAATCTTCCTAATCACTGTCCTTGGCGGTGTCCATCCCAGGCTGTTATTGCAGCTATCACTACTACCTTTGCTACTGTGTTAATTCACTTTCAGGGCCTAATTGGGCAATATGCCGTGCCAATATTGGAAGAAAAATCTGTCTGGGGAACAGATGCCCCGACAAGGATAGCTTATATGGACACTCAGGTCATTACGCAAGAGTTGAATTCTTGAATCTCTCATCTCTTGAAGACCCTTATTGACAGGGCTGTTTGGTTATCTCTATCTGAAATGCATGATCTTATATATTCCAGGATATAGCGCGATTGACTTTCATTGCCTTGCGCAATGGGAAGCTTGTCACATTCGCTGGCCCTAGTGCATGGACGACGCAAAAGGTGCTGCCATTTTTATTTTAATTGCTTTTGAGGGCATATGTTGGTCTGTTGAGTTTCTTGGTCTATACTCCTAGTTAGAGGACCTATGGTGAACCTTTACACTTGGAATTTCTTTAGTCTCATAGATCTGTTATCCTTTTATTCATTGAGAATTTTAAAAATCCATTTATTTCCTCGAGTTCTTCTTGTGCTATATAACTTCATGTCCTGGATTTACATGATAAGAAAGTAAGAAACCCTCGATTTTAAGCTGAACAACTGCTTGATCAGTCTATATAATGATTTTGATAATAATGGGTTGAACTTAATAATATGCCTTTTCTTGTTTTTAATGTAGTAACAATTTACTAAAATTTCTTTGTTGATACTAGGTGATAACGCTATGCGAGAGGCTTGCAGGACAAGATGCCAATGTGACAACAGTCCCCATATCTATCTTGAGATTAACCCGGCAGCTGACTCGATTCTTTCAATGGGCAAATGACGTTGCCGATCGATTCTTCAATTGTGTAGCTTTTCTCTCACTCTTTTTTTTTTGAATTGGGGGAGGTTTGATGACATAATTTCGAAATTGTGTGTGATGATCTGTAAGGTGTTTTTGATGGGAAGATGGAGTAGATGGAGCGTCCAAGAGAGAGAGGGGAGGAGGGCACTAGAGTCTTTGCTTAGGAGAAGAGGAGCGGGGGATTTGGGTCAGGGTGGGAAGGGTGGTAGTGGGGTGGTGGGATGAGCAGAGGAGGGGGAGTGGGGGTTGGGAATTTTAGTTTACAAAAGCTAATAAAGAAAATAAAAGAGAAATAAAAAATAAAAAAAATTACCTTGCTAACAGGTTACAGGTGATCTGGGTGCATTTTTAGCGAACCCCCCTAATAGTTATGGTATTTAAAAATAACTCAAAGTTGAGGGTATTAAAAGCGGACGGGGCAAAGTTGGGGGTATTCTGATCTATTTTTCCTAAAAGTTTTGAATTGCCAAAAAAAAATATAGCAACTCTCTACACGAAATTACAACTATATATATAATTAATCACAATAATTTCACTCAAAAAAAAAAAAAAAAATAATCACAATAATTGTTCATCACTTGCCGAATGTATGACACGTAATAACCTAAAGGACATCACTCAAATCAATCACCATCGTGATAAACAAAAACGTTAACAACCATTACAGATCAGAAATATCCATCCCAGTGACAAACACTCAAATTCCTAACTTCTAACAAATTTTGCTCATATGGAGCCTAGAGGTAATTAGGATAGTCTCGGATAGTTGATAGTTCCTCTTCTTCTATTGTTGTCATATGCAAGAAGCCAAATATTTATTGAACGTTTAGATCTTTTAGGACAAGAAGAGGGTGAAAAACCAAACGATCATCAGTCATCACCGTCGCTCCTCTCGTAAAATTATTGTACTTATCTTTCCACACCTGCGACGATTTTACACTTTTAACGTACTCTCTGTTCTCTGCATAATGTATTAAATCAACACTAAATCACATCTGAGCCCTAAAAATTAGGAGAAAATTTGCAGGACAAAAATGGCGGTTACTGAAGAAGAATCATCGTCATCTTCTTCGTCGGCGGCAAACTCCCGAGTTCCGCCTTCCAATGGCGTTCACTACCTTGCTAAATGTGTTCTTCGCAGCTCCGTTGTTCTTCAAGTTGTTCATGGCCATATTCGCTCACCTTCTTCTGACGACATTGTTTTCGGCAAGGTATTGTTTCTTCTTCTTCTAGTTGTTTATGCTTCACTTCAAAGTTCATTTTAATGATTTGCTGATTGTTAATCCGATTTTTTGTTTTTGAAATTGGTTAATAATTGCACTTATTTGATAGTAACATATTGGAGTTAATTGAATTTGGTGCATTTCTATTGGAAATTAGTTCAATTTGTGACTTCATTGTAGTGTTTTTGTTGTTGTTGTCGTCTTTCATGTGTAGCATATCGAATCGAGTCATTTTTGTAAGTCGTAGAAGGCTGTGATCAGTCAGAAGTGTTAATGATTTTGTCTTATGGAGGGAATTTAAATTTAGTGAGACTAGCCACTCATTTGGTAGTTTATATAGAATAAGTGTATGTCCTTTGAATGCAGGAGACAGCTATTGAATTGGTAGATATTGGTGATGATGGCGTTGTGCAATCTATTTGCGAGCAGCCGGTATTTGGTGTGATAAAAGACATGGCTATTCTACCCTGGAATAGGAATTTTCGTGCACAAAAGTCACAGGTTTTCCATGATTAGCACCTTCATGTTACTGTTGATTATGGCTAGTTCTCTTGTTTTAGAGGGTGTTTGAATTCCGTTTTTTTTATTTGTAGGTGGTGGGGAAAGACCTGTTGGTTATTATTTCTGATTCTGGAAAGCTTTCCTTTCTCACATTTTGCAATGAAATGCACAGGTTTTAATCTCCTCATGAGCCTTCCACTATAGATTCTTCTCTCCAATCTGTCAGAAAGATTGGATATGTTTGATTAATGTGAACCGATTATTGTTTTAGTTGGTGGAAACTTATTTTCGTGCTTCATTGATTGATTAGGTTCTTTCCAGTTACTCATGTTCAGCTTTCAAATCCTGGCAACTCAAGGCATCAGATTGGTAGAATGCTTGCTGTTGATTCCCTGTAAGTGTTTGTTTTGGAGTTATTGCAATGTGATTTGCTCACTTCTTCAGCGCAATTCTTGGTTACTTGGTTTGGCCGATGCTTTACCGTGATGCTAGATTAAGGGGACTTATCAATAGTTAGCATCTTGCTTCATCCTTCATTGGATTGTTTGGATTAGTGTGATGGAATTGGATCTTATTCTTGAGTACCATTCAGTTATTAGCGGAGGGCCTTTGCAGATAACTGTTATGGCAAATGCTTTTCTTTTGACCTCTTGAGTGGTGCACTAGATAGATTTTTGTGTAAATACATCACCAGTATCATGAAAGACATTCAAGATTCGAAGTTGAGTGTTGGAGGTAGATCCTGCCGCTTTTGACATATACATTGGCACTCTGCCTGTGTATGTGTCAATCCCTGATTGCTTATGTGAAGATTCTATTAAATGGATATTGTGCTTGAAATATCTCTTTATGATTGTAGTTCTCATCCAATCTTGCTCACATTCTTCGTCCTTAAAGCACAATCCTCTTCTTTTGCACTGTTTGCCATCAGTTTCTTTTTGTTGATGGCTTTTAACAAATGCTATATGTTCCAGTGGGTGCTACATTGCTGTCAGTGCATATGAAGAACGTGTGGCTCTTTTCTCTGTTTCAGCATCTAGTGACACTGATATGATTGACAAGGTATTGCAATTTATTGAAATCACTATATGCAAAAGATTTTCTAGTGTAAACTATCTTATTGCATGGTTACCTTCTATGGTTTAATTATGAAGTTGAAGTATCTTCCTCTTTTCTTTTCTAGCGAATAAACTATCCTCCTGAATCTGAGGATGATTTGATTGACATAGGGCTTCAGCAAACCAGCCAGTCTGTCTTAGTTAATTCATTGCCTGCAGAGAAAACATGTGACTCCGCTACAACACCTCCGATGTCTTATATAACCGGCACTATATGGAGCATGTGCTTCATTTCGAAGCATTCAAACCAATTGAGTAAGGAGCGTAATCCTGTACTAGCTATTCTTGTCAACAGGTATGATGACAATAAGCCAAACAAGATAATTTTTTTAAAGTTTAGATTGCTTGGTTATTCTTTAATTTGATTCTTAGTGCTTTGACTGAGATTATACCCCCCCCACCAACAAAAAAAAAAAAAAAAAACTGCAGGACGGGATCATTTCTCAATGAGCTGCTTCTTTTGGGATGGGATGTCAGAGAGAATGCTATCCATGTTCTTTCTAGGTATATGGATAGTGGATCTTTTGCACATACAATTGCTGAAGTTCATGGATCTGGGGGGCTGGCATTTCTATTCAGGATTGCTGATATCAAACTTATGGATCTTAGTGATGCATGTAACCCTCGTTGTGTGCAAATAACAAGCCTTAGTTCCTCAATCTCTCCGATTGAGGAGCAGAGCTGTATGGAGGATCCTTTCAGGATGCAGGATGGTGATGATGAGGGCTTCATTGCTGCTCGTGCTTTGCTAGAGTTGCAGGACTATGGTATGGATTTTAATAAGAGTCATGATCCGATGAGCATTGATGCGGATATGTGCATTATTAAATCTGTGCCTAAGTATGTGTGCTCATGGAGTTGGGAACCAGTAACAGAATTATATCCAAGGATGATAATATCTGCGGACACGGGGGAGTTCTTTTTAATTGAAATAAGTTTCAGCCCAGATGGTCCTAAGATCAGTTTATCTGATTGTCTTTATCGTGGTCTCCCCAGTAAAGCATTATTATGGACCAAAGGTTGCTTCTTGGCAGCAATTTCGGAGACAGGGGATGGCATGGTCCTAAAATTGGAAGATGGAAAGCTGGATTATTCAAGTCCTATTCAAAATATTGCACCCATCCTGGACATGTCAGTTATGGATTACCATGATGAAAAGCATGATCAAATGTTTGCTTGTTGCGGAGTCGCTCCTGAAGGATCACTGAGGATAATCAGAAATGGTGTAAGTCTGGAAAGATTAGTTAGGACAGCTCCTATATATCAAGGAATAACTGGTATATGGACTGTTAAGATGAGTATAAGAGATTCTAGTCATTCATTTCTCGTGCTTGCTTTTGTTGAAGAAACTAGGGTGTTGTCAGTTGGTGTAAGCTTCACTGATGTAACAGACTCAGTTGGTTTTCAGCCTGATGTCTGTACATTAGCATGTGGTCTTGTTGTCGATCGTGTGTTGGTTCAGATTGATCAAAGTTCTGTAAGACTTTGCTTGCCCACTTCAGTTGCTCATCCTGATGGTATTCCGATGCCTTCCCCAGCATCTACTTCGTGGTCTCCTGATAATATTGGCATTAGCCTGGGTTCAGTTGGACACAACTTGATCATTGTGGCTACTGCAAATCCTTGTTTCCTTATAATTCTTGGTGTTAGATTGCTCTCATTGTATGACTATGAAGTATATGAGATGCAACATGTTAGACTTCATAGTGAATTGTCTTGCATATCTATTCCTCAAATGCATAATATCGGAAAAGAATCTGCCCCTGTTCCAACTGGATTTGATATTGGTGATACATTTGTGATTGGTACACACAAGCCATCAGTTGAAATTCTATCTTATGTACATGGTCAAGGCATACGAGTTCTTGCCACTGGAATGATAACACTGACAAATACAATTGGTATTGCTGTCAGTGGCTGTATTCCTCAGGATGTAAGGCTTGTGCTGGTTGACAGGCTATATATTCTCTCTGGATTAAGAAATGGAATGTTGTTACGCTTTGAGTGGCCTACAACATCCTGGTTATCTGACTTGCCCAGTTGTAGGACCTCTTTGTTTTCAGAATCTGAATTGTTGAAGACATCATCTCCAGCCATTATTGGTGCCCAGCTTAGTGGTGTAAACACTTATGAAAAACCAAAGGACAATGATCCTGTTCATCTTCAATTGATTGCTGCTCGTCGGCTTGGTATTACTCCTGTGTTCCTTGTTCCTCTCAGTGAGTCGTTGGATGCTGATGTTATTGCTCTTAGCGACAGGCCCTGGTTAGTCCAGGCTGCCAGGCACAGCCTCTCATACATTTCAATCTCGTTTGAACCTTCAACTTATGTGACTCCTGTATGTTCAGCTGAATGTCCGATGGGACTTCTGTTTGTAGCGGAGAATTGCCTACATCTGGTGAGTTTCCATTCTTTATTATGTTGGATCTATGACTTATGACATTTTTTTAAAACATGATTCTGGTTATTACTCCCACTTGCCCTGAAAGAATTGCCCTTTTACCTTTTCAATGTCAAAACTCTAAAAATTTGACCATAAACTGTCAGCAATATACTTTTGACTTTTTCTCTATTCATATGCTAACTTTAACCTTCTTTTTACATATATAAAAATAAATATTGTTATATGAAATGTCGTTGGAATGGTCAAAGTTGTGTATAATCTAAACTAATTGATAATTAAAGACAATAATGGTCAAAGTTGTGTATCAGAGTGCGTGAAAATCAAAGCATTGCAACTAAAAATAAACACAGGAAGTATAGGACAAAACATAGTTATGTGAGATTATGTTATATTCGTCTCAATGTATGATCTCTATATATTAACCTTTGATAGTTTTATTTATACATAATTTAAGATGTGAATGGTCAAAGGCGTGTTTTTTGGGGACTTGTGAAAAAAAAGAAGCAAATGGGCTATCCGTTGGGGATGGAGGGAGTAGCTTTTTTGGCAATTGTATTCCGTATGTTGGGCAGTTAAGTGACTTAAGTCGATCTGTGGTTCATGGTAGACATGGTAGCTAATTCATGTCTTCATGATGCCTAGTTAAGGGGGATAGCTAGCAATGTATGGTCTGTCTGATAACACTAAGCTTAAGTCTCCTCTTAATAAAAGCCAAGTGTGAGTTACGTCAGTCACATAACAGTAATCCGTGGTATACGCTTCATGATGCCTTGTTAAGGGGGATAGCTAGCAATGAAATGATGAATATCTGTCTAAGAATATTAAGCTCAAGTTTCCTCTAATTAAAAGCCAAGTGTGAGATACGTCAGCCACATGACAATAATCCTTTGTATACTCTAGTAGTCTAATTAATGGCCTTATTAAGGTTAGCTGATATCTTGTACCTGTTTTTGAATTAACCTTCTTTAAGAAGTTTTTGTATTGTGATATTGCTTTGATGTCCCTTTTATTGTAGATTGGTTTAGTGTTGTTTCTGTAACTAGACAAATCTTTCCGGGTGATAACATAGCTGAGACTTGATGATGTAGGTGGAAATGGTGCATAGTAAGAGGCTTAATGTGCAAAAATTTTATCTTGGTGGCACTCCACGAAAGGTCCTGTATCATAGTGAGAGCAGGTTGTTACTGGTTTTGAGAACTGAGTTGGATAATGACTTATTTTCTTCTGATATTTGCTGTGTGGATCCCCTTAGTGGCATTTTGGTCTCGTCATTTAATTTTGACGTGGGTGAAACTGGAAAATGCATGGAGTTTGTGCGGGTTGGGATTGACCAGATATTGTTGGTTGGAACCAGTTTATCTTCTGGGCCAGCTACTATGTCTAGTGGAGAAGCTGAAAGGTTAGTCATAACTTGGATTACTTTTCTTATCAGTTAGATTCGATTATTGTTCCTTCTTTCATTCAAGTCCAGCTGCTTTATTACACATGGATCTAATCTTAATGTATTTGTTATATTTTTTATAGAATTCTTCTTTTACATATATCATGATTCTTATGAGTTGATAGTTTAGTACGTCCCATATATGACTGCTGCCTAACTGGACATAACCTTATTAGTACAAAGGGCCGAATAATTATGCTCCGCCTTGAGCACTTGCACAATTCGGATACTGGGTCAATTACAATACATTCAAAAGCGGGTTCATCTATGCAACAAGCTTCGGCATTTTGTGACGCTACTGGGTACGCTGCTGAAAGGATGTCCAATAGTAGCCATTGCAGCAGCCCAGATGATAATAGCTGTGACGAAGTAAAGCTTGAAGATTGTGAAACTTGGCAGATACAATTTCTTAATTCAGTAACTTGGCCTGGAGTGGTACTTGCAATTTGTCCTTACCTTGATCATTATTTCTTGGCCTCTTCTGGCAATGCTGTAAGTTGCTATCCTTCATTTGGTACTGATGATTAGGAGATGATTATCATAGTACATGACAATCATTGAGCATCCAATTTGCCTTCTTTTTTCCAGTTCTATGTGTGTGGCTTTCAAAATGATAATCCTAAGAGACTCAAACGTTATGCTGTTGAAAGAACGCGGTTTATGATATTCTCATTGACAGCCTACTTTACAAGAATTGCTGTTGGTGATTGCCGTGATGGAGTGCTTTTTTATTCGTATCATGAGGTAAGAGCCGCCGGCTTCTTTTAGTTACCTTTCATAACTGTCTACTGTGAGGAATTTAATGTCTTTATAAGAAATGGTTCTCAGTATTAGCACTGGATGTTTATTTTGATGTGCTAACTCTTAAGTCTTATCTCCATGACCAAAAAAAACACTGAAGGACGCAAAGAAACTTGAACAGATCTATTGTGATCCTGGACAAAGGTTGGTCGCTGATTGTCTACTTACTAATCTCAACACTGCCTTTGTTTCGGATCGTAAGGGAAGCATAGCTGTCCTGACATCCTCGACCCATTTGGAAGGTTGGCTACTTTTTTTTTTTTTATCATTATTCTTGACAGTTGGCATACTTACTTTATCTAGCTACTGAGGTTGTTGCTATTGTATTCTAAAATGTTTTCTTTTAGCAGATGATGTGTATGAAATAGTTTAATTTTGCATTCTGTCTAATGTCCCAGATAATGCAAGTCCTGAGTGCAACCTAACAGTGAGCTGTTCGTATTATCTAGGCGAAATAGCAATGAGCATCAAGAAGGTAATTTCAAGAGTATTGTCTTTTTCTTTTCTAAATGTTGTTCAGAAAAGAGAAGTAATGGTCCATAGCCATTAGCCACGTGTTCATTACCCCTTGCGTCTCTTTTTTTAACTGGCCGTTTGTGTCCTTGAGGATGCTATTTTTTTTCAAAGAAATTTCCCTTAGGATCTTGAACATAGTTTCATCTGTAGAAGTTTATCTGTTTGATCGATTATCATAAACTAAAAGGCTGAAGAAAATAATGGTTATTTTATTTTTATTTTTTCTTCATTCCCATCCATTACCACTCTAGGTGGAATCGTATGGCAATGGAAACTGATGAACAACCACATGCTATTAAGAATTGACATTGCTAATTTAGATTAAAGAAAGATTAAGAAAGAAATTAATCTTTAATTGATAATCTAGAAAATTACATCCAAATAAAGTTAGTAACAAGATAATTTGTCTCTCCCTAATGTCCTCTATTTATAGCATTTCTTTCCTCACTAATTCTCTAACTTATTCCTCAAGCTAACTTCTAACTAATTTATATTTCCCTACTAATAATACCCGTCACCCCTAAGCCAGTTCATCACATCACATTACCGGCCACCCAAACTTCCACCTCGTCATCAAGGCGGGTAGTAATTGGCGCTGAATTTGTGGCTGTGACAGAGACGGTTAATGTCATCCTTGCTTTCCACTACCAATCAAGCTCCTCGCTGGTAAGTGTTGGGACGCCTTTAAGCAGCTTATCCATGGAAGAATAATGCAGTGATCTATCATCGGAGAAGAGCAGATAAGCCGCTTAAAGGCGTCCTACACTAACCAGCGAGGAGCTTGATTGGCAGTGGAAAGCAGGCACCAAGGATGACAGGCACCAAGGATGACATTAATCGTCTCTGTCAGAACTGGAAATTCAGTGCCAAATACTACACACCTTGAGGACAAGATCGGAGTTTGGGCGGCCTATAATGTTATGAACTGGCCTAAGGGTGAGGGTATTATTGGTAGGGAAACATAAATCAATTAGAAGTTGGCTTGAGGAATAAGTTAAGAGATAGTTAGTGAGGAAAGAAATGTTATAAATAGAGGACATTAGGAAGAGACATATTATGCTGAAAATATTGGGAGAGATGTCGTTCATTACACATGCAGGCTCTCTTTAAAATGTTGTATATAGGTTAATTACTATCTTTATCATTTGTAACCGCCTACCAATCTGGCCATTAGAGTGGCGCGAAAGGAAGGCTTGCATTCTGTGATCCTTGGACTTGGCATTTGACTTTTGAGGTAGTAGAGAGAAAGTTGTTTGAAAACATGGTGGTAAATTGTAATGTAATAAACCAAGTGGACCAATGTGGTGTGGGCTAGGAGGATAAAAGAGGGAAAAGGTTTACCAAAAATGGAATAAAGCAAAAAAGGAAAGCATTATATGCAAGTATGGAACAGACAAAAACGCTAAGAGGGAAGGTCTTTGTGGAACGGAGTTAGTAGTTGCAAAGAAAAGATGGAACTTGAGAACATTGCCATGTATTGTGTCAAACAATGTGGCATTTGAATGCACATCAGAAACTACCCATAATGTGCATAAATTGCCGTCACATACTCATATTCATACTCTATAAATGTGTGAGACAATCAAGGGATATTTCAGATGTTTTAATCCCTTAAAAGGATAAATAGAATGAGTTATTGTAAACTGTTGAGCTCTCCTTTGTCCTCCTACTAGATATCTAATATCTCTTGGTCAAACTCTTGGCTATGACATGTTTCTCTAATGCTGTGCGATATGTGGTTGTGAAGTTCAATAAGTTACCACTTTGTGATGTTTGTTAACTTTCGATGACTATGCCTTACGGTCTTGACTGATTAGGTTGCATTTGACACTGCTTGTAATAGGAGTTTGTTAGCAGTATTATAAAGGTTGTTATAAGGTTGTTATTGTTACAACAACCTTTTGACGGGAAAGTTAGTTATCAACTAACTTCCTATAAATAGACCTGAGAAGTCTTATAATAGATTCATTCAGAAAATAAACACAATCTTATCTTTCTTTTCTCTATTCTTCCTCTCTCTCTTATTTCTCTCTGAAATATTCTGTTAAATTAAGGATAGCTTGAGTTGCTCAAACTCTTGGTTATATGTTCATAATAGCTAACAGTAGCTATTCTAAGCTGCTGCTACATTGGTATCAGAGATAACAGTTGCTGTAAGCTCTAAATACTCGTTTTTTATTCAAACTACTTGCACACCAAGTGTTTGATAAATTGTTATGCCATTAACGTGGTGGAAATTCTGTTCTTTCTCAATTTCTTGAGGATGCTTGAAAGCTGGCTCCTGCAGTAAGTAGAAGAGTGCAAGTAATGGAGGACCAATTGAAATTACTGGAGCAACAACTGGAGATACAATTTCAGAAAAGCTTGGAATTCCAAGAAATGATGGTGAAAATGATGACTGATCTGGGTTATAAATTGAAAGAAACTGATGGATCCAGATGTTCAGAAGCATCCCCTAGACATCATAATCATGATAATGGAAATAGTTCCAGAATCCAAGGGTATGTACCTAAAATTGATTTCCCTAAGTTTGATGGGTCGAATGTTAGAATGTGGGTTAAGAAATGCAATAAGTATTTTGCATTATGTAAAATTGCTGAGGATCAAAAGGTGGAATTGGCATGCTTAAATGTAATTGATAAGGCAGAAAATTGGGTCTCTAGTTATTTGGCTATAAGAAAAAGTGTTGACTGGACTGAGTTTGTAATAGATTTGTCTGCAAGATTTAGAGATGAATTGGGTGTCAATGTAGTAGAGAAGTTTAATAAGCTTGAGCAAAAAGGGTCACTGGAATCTTATGCTGATGAGTTTGAAGATATTAGATCCTTGATGTTACAGCAAAATCAAATCCTTCCTGATTCTTACTTTCTAGACAGTTTTATTGGGGGGTTAGAGCCTACATTAAAATCATTTGTGAAAGCATTCAAACTCACTTCTATTTCTGGTGCTATAGAGTATGCTAGATTGCAAGAAGAAAATATAGAAGCAACTATAGCATCCTATAAACCCTTTTATTCAGCACCAAAACCAGTAAATAAACCTCCCCTTTTGCCTACTCCAAATACTTATCAAAAACCTTGTTCATTTTCTTCCAGACCCCAAATAAACCTATCTCTTGCTGAAAGGAAGGAAAGACAGATGAAGGGTTTGTGTAATTTTTGTGCTCAACCTTATGAAAGAGGCCATAAATGTCAACTTAAGCAATCTTAACTGTTCTTGGTAGAGATTCCTGGTTGTGACGAAGTTGGGGAAGTTCAGGAGGGAATTGAAGATATAGATGTTGTAAAATTTGAAGTTGCAACTGTAGATCCCCATATTTCTGTACATGCTTTGTCTGGCAATCATAATTTTCAGACTATGAGAGTCTTTGGAATGTGTGGGAAACAACCCCTGCAAATCTTAATTGATTCAGGATCTACCCATAACTTTCTTGATATGGGTATGGCAAGATTGTTGGGCTTGCAGCTAGATGATATAGCTCTTCAAGCAATTACAGTAGCAGATGGTAATCACCTAGCATGTCAGTCAGTTTGCAAGGGTTTTTCTTGGACTATGTAGAACTTGTCTTTCACTTCTGATGTGTTGTTGATTCCTTTGGGGAGCTGTGACATGGTTTTGGGTATTCAATGGCTTAGCCATTTAGGTTTAGTTAAGTGGGACTTTGGCAAGTTGTTGATGGAGTTTGATTATAGAGGGCAGCCTGTGCAGCTCAAGGGTGTTTTTCCTAGACAGGTTAAGCCTATGGGACATAACTCTAAGAATGTTATGGCTAATTCCATTCAACTCTATTTCTTGCAGTTGCTTCCTCCTGCCAGGAAGACTCAGGTATTACACTTTTTACCTGCTCATCTGCTGCACAGTCATAATGTGTCCATAATAGAATTACTCAGTTACTTGATAAATACTCATCAATTTTCAGTGAACTCACAGCCTTACCACCTTCTAGACCCTTGCATGATCATAGAATTCCTTTGGAATTTGGAGCAAACCCAGTCAATATAAGGCCTTATAGGTATCCTTTGAAACAAAGGGATATTATTGAAAAACTTGTCCAAGAAATGTTGATCCAGGGCATTATTAGGGATAGTAATAGCCCTTTTACTTCCCCTGTAGTATTGGTTGGTAAGAAGGATGGATCTTGGAGGATGTGTGTTGATTATAGGGATTTGAATAAAAAAACAGTTAAAGATAAATTCCCTATTCCAGTGGAGTTAATTGATGAATTAGCTGGAGCTACAATTTTTAGCAAGATTGATTTAAGGGCAGGCTATCATCAGTTGAGAGTTCATAAAGATGACATTTACAAAACTGCTTTCAAGACTCACCATGGGCATTATGAATTTTTAGTCATGCCCTTTGGCTTAACTAATGCCCCTGCATCATTTCAGAGTTGGATGAATCACATTTTCAAATCTCTCCTTAGAAAATGTGTTTTGGTTTTCTTTGATGATATATTGATATATAGCTTTACTGTGGATACTCATATTCAGCATCTTGAACAAGTTTTTGTCCTTATGTAACAACACACTTTGTTTGCCAAGACAAGTAAGTGTTCTTTTGCTATGGACAAGGTGGAGTATCTAGGCCATTTTATTTCTGGCAAGGGGGTTGAAACAGATCCTCAAAAGGTGGCAGCAGTGGAGAAATGGCCTATTCCAAAGAATGTTAAGGAGTTAAGAAGCTTCTTGGGATTGGCAGGTTACTATAGGAAGTTTGTTAGGAATTATGCTCGGGTAAGCAAGCCTTTACATCAGTTGTTAAAGAAGGGAGAATTCATATGGACTCCATCTGCTACAGTTGCATTTGAAAAACTTAAAGAAGCATTGAGCACTGCTTCTGTCCTTGCTCTTCCTAATTTTTCCTTCCCATTTGAGGTGGAGACTGATGCTTCTAACACTGGTATTGGGGCTGTCCTTATGCAACAAGGTCATCCTTTAGCATTTCTGAGCAAGTCACTTGGTTCAAGATGGCAGAAGCTCTCTGTTTATGAGAAATAGTTATTAGCAGTAGTTACAGCTGTCCAAAAATGGGAGCAATATTTTTCAGGCTAGCAGTTTGTGATTAGAACAGATCAGAAGAGCCTTAAATGGCTCCTTCAACAGAAGATTTCCACTCCTTTCCAACAGTTCTGGCTTTCTAAGCTCATGGGCTTTGACTATGTTATACACTACTAAAGTGGGAGAGAAAATGTGATGGCTGATGCTCTTTTAAGGGTATCTAGTTCAGAGTTTCTTTGCTTAGCCTTATCCCTGTTGGATTCTAACTTGAGTACCCTAATTAAGGCTAGTTACAGCCTAGATGTGAATATCAAGAACATTATCAATCAGGTAGAGATGCAACATTAAAGAGGGTTAAATCTCTCTTTTACTGGAAGGGTATGACAAAATTTGTCACTCATTTTGTTAGAAACTTTTCAGTGTGTCAAGCTAACAAAAATGGAAGTGTAGCTTCTCCTGGATTGCTACAACCACTCCCTGTCCCGAGGAAGTTTGGGTTGACATCTCAATGGACTTTATTACAGGGTTACCTAAGTCACAAGGGAAGGAAGTAATATTAGTGGTAGTAGACAGACTCAGTAAATATGGACATTTTATGGCCCTTAAACACCCATATACAGCAATGGAAGTGGCTCAGGTCTATCTGGATTATGTGTTCAGATTGCATGGTTGGCCTCAGTCAATTGTTAGTGACAGAGACCCTGTGTTTATAAGCCAATTTTGGCAAGCTTTATTCACACTTCAGGGTACTAGTTTACTTCTTTCGTCAGCTTACCATCCACAAACAGATGGTCAAACTGAAATTGTTAATAAGTGCGTAGAGACTTTCCTTAGATGTATGTGTTGTGAAAGTCCTAAGGACTGGTCTATGTGGTTACCACTTGCTGAATGGTGGTACAACACTAACTATCACACCTCTATTCAAGCTACTCCACATGAAGTAGTCTACAACCAGCCTCCTCCGTTGTACTTGCCTTACTTTCCTGGGGAAACAAAAGTAGCAGTAGTTGATAGATCTCTACAGAAAAGAGATGCTATGATTAAGATGTTGCACTTTCACTTACAAAGGGCGCAACACAGACAGAAGATTCAGGCAGATAAACGGAGGTCAGAGAGAAGTTTTGTGGTTGGTAGTTGGGTTTGGTTGAAATTGCATCCATATAAGCAAAAGACTTTGAGGAATGTCACTAATGAGAAACTATCTTCCAAGTATGCTGGGCCTTTTCAAGTCCTTGCCACAATAGGTATAGTTGCCTATAAACTACAACTGCCAGACAATGTTGCAGTTCATTCAGTCTTTCATGTTTCTCAATTGAAAGCTTTTAGGGGACCCCTTCCAGCAGTAGCCCATATTCCATCATGGTTTCATGGCTAGCAGGAATCAGTATCATTGCAGCCCCTGGCTCTATTGGATAGAAGGGTGGTCAAGCATCACAATACAGCTCAGGTTCAGTACCTTATTCAGTGGGAAGGTCTGAGAGTAGAAGAGGCTACCTGGGAAAATGCTACAGCCTTTGAACAGCAATTTTCAAACTTTGTAATTTCTTAATGATGTTTTGAGTATTGTTTTGTTCGAGTAACTTGTGGGCAAGTTATTTGTTAACCAGGGAGGAATGTAATAGGAGTTTGTTAGCAGTATTATAAAGGTTGTTATAAGGATGTTATTGTTACAACAACCTTTTGACGGGAAAGTTAGTTATCAACTAACTTCCTATAAATAGACCTGAGAAGTCTTGTAATAGATTCATTCAGAAAATAAACACATTCTTATCTTTCTTTTCTCTATTCTTCCTCTCTCTCTTATTTCTCTCTGAAATATTCTGTTAAATCAAGGATAGTTTGAGTTGCTCAAACTCTTGGTTATATGTTCATAATAGCTAACAGTAGCTATTCTAAGCTGCTGCTACACTGCTGCTTACTGTGAAGTAGGCTAGGATCGTTGAGTTCAGATATAGATCTCATGAAACCACATTTTTGTTGTCACATGGAAATTATTATTCAAATTTTGTGGAATAACAGTCTTTTCCTTCTTTTTGTTTTTGTTTTGATTTCTCTATACTCTGTTGTTTATAGGTAGCAAATAAATTAGAGCTGGTGTAAGGAAAAGATGTAGTTGCATAACTGATAGAATACAGTTACTGATGGAGGGGTGTCATGTTGGGTTAGTTGTGTAATGGTGTGCACCGGTCCTAGCAGTATCTTTTTTTCTCCTAACTCTTTATTAGTATCATATGCCTGCACCTTTTCTGCTTATTTTTCTTCGTGCTTTTTCCTAGTGTCTCTAATCTCTATTTTCTTGTTAGTGCGGATTCCTTAATTTCAAGTCTGTCGCTGTGTATCTTTGTCTTTGTTGCCCAACAACATAGATAGGAGGACTTTCTTGGTCTTCGATTTTCAGTTGGACCACAGTGATTCGTATGTTATCTTATCTTTATAGTTAATGGTCTGGCATAATATGAAGAATGGCATGTGCAGTTATAAGGTTGCACATCAGGATTGGAATTGCTGATCTTTATGTAACTACTGCTCCTTCTGTCCCAATAATTTTTTACCCCATTTGCCTTTTCACGATCTCATTCAAAAGGAACGAGAAAAAGCTTTGACAAAGCCATGGAGAGGAAATCCGGAAAGCAAGCTACCATAGAGCCGTAAAAAGCATAACAAGCTGTAGAAAAAGCGCAAAAGCATCTCCTTGCCTTGATAACAAACCCAACGCTCAAAAGAGACCTTCTACTCACGAACTCCAAAACCAAAGAAGGAAGGAGATAATATCCACATGAGGAACTACTATGCAAGATCGCGTAGGTGAACAACTATTAGAGAAGAAGCAATAAAGAAGCTTCACTAGCGCAATCACAGTCGAAAGAGCAAATTGATTCAATATTCGTATTCTTTTTCACCGTAACAGCCCCATGAACAGTGTTGACAAACCTTTAACCATTTATATCTCTAATTACATGTAAACAAAAATTATAAAGAATTGATAATTCGGAAATACACATTGCAATTATTCTAAGTTCTAACCAGTGTTACATAGTTCGCTCCTACCCCCCGCGAATTGCGTTTCAGTTCGTTCGATCCCAAACGCAGGTCGTTAGAGATCCCAATCGCTGGGGTACGCGAGCCAATTCGGCCAAATTGGCGTACCAAAATTGCGAGTGGAATACGACTCACCATCGCTGTAGCTGGAGATGTGTGTGTTGCCGGAGAACAAGGATGGAGAGGAGAGAGAGAAGGGGTAGAAGAAGAGAGCGTAAATGAGAGGCAGAAGAAGAGGCGTAAGAGAAAGAGGAGAGAGAAAACATATTTAATGAATTTAGAGGAAAGAGGAAAGTAACGGAAGAGGAGAGAGGGGGAGAGGAGAGATTAAAAAAATCTGGCACTTTCCTTTGGCTTTTTACTTTATTGACTTTACTTTTTCTTGATTATGACCCACCAACTATTTAATTTGTACCGTTCACTAACAATTACTACTTGGTTAAATTTGCTGGCAGCCCCATTTCAATTCATCTTGCTTTTTATTTTAATTTTTTTTTTCAAACGTCTCTTGCCTTTTATTTGGTTGCAACACTATTTAGTTTTTTCTAAAAATACTTTTTTTATTCAGAATGAAAAAAATACATTGTAAAAAAAGTGGAAGCGAACCAAATAATGTCCCAAAGCGAACCATGACCCCAAAAATCGTATCGAAAAAATACCCCCTGCGATTCGGAATTTTCCCAACTAGCGAATTGCGTTCCCGTACCCGTTCCGCGATCCGAAGCGATCTGCGAACTATGTGACACTGGTTTTAACAAGTATATACTTCTTTCGTTCCATTAATTTTGCAATGTTTGGACTTTTACACTATTCGCACACTTCCTTTTGACCACCTAATGTGATTTATACGCATGGAAAATTGAGTAATGTTGGCTAGGTACTTCTCAATATATACCTACAAAATATCAACTTTTTTCCTATAATTATTGCTTTTAGATACTTATAGATATTAATGGCGAAGTTGTGCTTTGGGAAGTGTAGAACTCTACTTGTTGCAATCTACATGGAAATGGAGAAAGTATTAGTGAAAAGTTAGGGTCAAAGTTTATGAAGTTTTACCCAAAAAAAGGTGAGTATAGCAAATATTATCATTATTGTGAGATCTAGAAAGTATGTTCTTTCTTCTCTATGGATTTTTTTCATGGTAAAAATATAGGTGTTGACCATTGTGTCTGTCATGTAATCATTATCAATACTTTGTGTGTATCTGTTGCTTCACTTGCAAGTTCTTTCTTAAGATGCATATTGTGCTGTATTTTTTCTTATGTAGGGGTCATTCTCTTATAAAATGTCTGCTGAAGATGGACTAAAAGGGTGTGATGGTGATAATAAAGTTATTGATATGTCGCGCAATAGTATAATGGCTGGGACTTTACTTGGAAGCATTGTAATGTTCATCCCTATATCCAGGTACTTTTTTGAATCTGGAATCTAGAGCTATATCGTTTTCATCAATTTGTAAAGGAAATTTCTAAAACACTACCTATTAGTTTTCACATTTTGAAAACAACTATGTAATAAGTTTTTTTTTAAAAAAAAAAAACGGACTACTTATTATTAAGTTTTTCTTTGAGGGGTTGAGGGGCACTACCAAATGACGGAAACCGTTAATAAATTCCATCAATGGGCCCCACAGCTCATCTTCCTCACGCAATTTTGCGGCTTATGCTCTCAAATCCTCCATTTCCTTAATACATAGCATCGAATCGAAGACCAAGAATGTTCGAATTGTGCATTTAGCAACAAGTAATTGCATCTCTTTGAAACATTTACAAAATTTAGGATTAGGATTCGAAAATTTTGCAAATTAGAGTTTCAAAAATTGGGAAATTGGGCGTAATTATGCACAAGGGTTATGGATTGAATATATTTTTCATCAATTTAAGGGCAAAATTTGGAATTTTGCCATGGATTTTCCGAATCAGGGTTTTGAAAAATGGAATTAGGTTTTAATTTTTCATTTGGGGTCCACTAATGGAATTCATTAACGATTTCCGTCATTTGTAGTGCCACTCAAAGAAAAACTTGATAATAGGTAGTTGTTTTAAAAAAAGAACTTATTATGTAATTGTTTTCAAAAAGTGAAAACTAATAGGTAGTGTTTCACAAAATTTCCTTTTATAAATGTCATAGTGCCTCTTATATATTGATTATATGATTTGTCGAGTGAAATATACAAGCTATCTTCATGCCACATAAACATCTCACTTTCCATTTTAAGATTTCGGAACAATTGCTGATTTCATCATATATTTATAGTTTATTCATCGAACGGCTCCGGGATAATCTTATCATTGGGCAATCTTTTTTTGTGAGACAGAAGTTGAGGTGCTAGTTGCTTATGATTCGCTTCCTCCAATCAAAAACGACTGTGATGGATTTATCCCAGTGTTCTTGTAGAATAAAGCATGCAATACTGGTATTCATAATCATGAAACACTTCAAGACTTTAAGCCTTTTAAAATTATACACTCCTTCCGTCCCAGATTCAAGTTATTATCTTCAATTTTGGGATGTCACTCCCAGATTTTAAATAATACTTTTGGTAAGTTTCTTCTCGGCCTTTTCTCTAAAGTTGAGACTCATACCCAGCACCCCCACCCCACCCAATTTATTCTATCTTCTTTTTTACTCTCCTTATCTCCATGTAGAAAGTAACACTTTTCCTAATTCTGGGATTTTAGGTTTTTTTGAACCTTAAATTATCCTGTATACAAAGTTCGTTTTTCCCTAGATGCTTGCTTGCTTAGGAATAATATTGGAATCATGAGTGGTTCAGAATGTACAGTCTAATCTTTTCTTTTTGTTTAACATGATCTTATTCTTACTTTTTTAGACTTTTTTTTTTCCTTGTAATCAATGAATCCGTGTTCTGTTCTTTTCTTTTCAATCTAGGATATGTATTAAAATGTAGGGGTCACTAATAAAGTAGAAGGAAGGATTCCCTCGCTTAGATCCCAATGTGAGATTGCAGGAGTGAGGGGATAATAAAGTCTGCTTTTATCTCAGCTGTTCGTTCTGCTGAGTTTCTTGATTGTTGTCATTTATTTGACAGCGCAGCAAATTGCTGCTGCTGTACCTCGTAAATAAATTTAGTGAAGTTATTCAAGAATGTTTTAGAGGTAGAACTCCATGAATAGTTGTGCTTCTTTGGGTGTTTGCAGTTTAATGATTTGAATCTATTGACTTCTATTACTTTATGTTGTTTCGATTTTGCTGCAGGGAGGAATATGAGCTGTTAAAACCCGTACAAGCCAGACTTGCAGTTCATCCTTTGACTGCTCCTATTCTTGGTAACAACCACAGTGAATTCCGTAGTCGTGAAAACCAGGTAAAACAACAAAGATAGTTTGGCTAATTTGTGTTTGATTAGGTTTATGTACTTCAATTATAAACATTTTGCATAGTTTATTTCTGTTCTTTTCATTTTTCTTCCCATCATCTTACTGTATATTTTTTGTGCTAGAAAGTTTCCCATCATCTTGTCTAGGTTAAATAAAGTTGTCTGCACCTGCAGATTTTCATCTCTCCAACAATGGGATCCCCTAGTGGGTTGTTATGACTGGATTTTCTTGGTTTTGATGTTTCCTGCTATGCAAATAACCCAGTATTGGATCCCGCTGTAGGCAGGGTCTGCGGAGTTTGAAATATATGTGTTTTATTTACCTCTAGATTATGACTGGATTGTTATGACTGGATTTTCTTGGTTTTGATGTTTCCTGCTATGCAAATAACCCAGTATTGGATCCCGCTGTAGGCAGGGTCTGCAGAGTTTGAAATATATGTGTTTTATTTACCTCTAGATTACTACGAAGCTGTTTCTAAACACACGCAGTAAACAATTTGGGAATATAGTACCTCTGTTTTTTTATTTTCTACATTGTACCCTACCTTTTTAAACTTTCCATACTATACACTTGAACTTACAAAATTTTACACAGAATACCTCTGCCGTTATGCTATGAATTAACATAGCTTAGTGGCCAAAACAGTGAGATTACACATAGAGTTGAGAGATTAAGGGAAGAAGAACATAATTTAAGAAGAAAACAGTAAGATATGACTGAATTAATGCTAATCTAGGTGATTAATCACCAAATACAGCCTCGCCAATCTTTCGAGAGGAATGGCACTCTCCCAAGCTAAAACCACTAATCACTCTTCACAATTTTCAACATACTTTTCTCTCTCTAATTAACCCTATATATAGAGTAATTTTCTTGCACAACTACCTAGCTTATTCCCCAAGCTACTACTCAAGATAATATCTAAATTACCCTTCCCCTAAAATATCAGTTCATAGCATTACCGGCCCCCCAAACATCCACCTTGTCCTCAAGGTGGATAGTAGTCAGCACTAGAGGCTCTGCCTTGGCAAAGCTGGTGGTCAATGTCATCTTCCGTGCACTGCTGCCAGAGTTGTTCAAGCTTTTCTTTGTACAGTTTT
Source organism: Beta lomatogona (assembly GCA_947646795.1). Classification (NCBI taxonomy): domain Eukaryota; kingdom Viridiplantae; phylum Streptophyta; class Magnoliopsida; order Caryophyllales; family Amaranthaceae; genus Beta; species Beta lomatogona. The sequence continues at coordinate 7,963,567 of CANSNZ010000927.1, read as the reverse complement.
GCCGGCAATTTGAGCTGATGGACGGGTGGAATTCTGAATTGGGTTGGAATTAAGGTGAGGGTGGAAGTGATGGTGGTAGTGTGAGATGATTCTGGTATCTTATGGTAAGAATTTGGGTTGGGGAAATCAGAAAAAGAATTTGGTTTAAAAGTGAAATGTTGGGTGGGTTTAATGAAATATGGGCTGAGTGGATGATTTAGTTGTGTAGTGTGGAATTTGGGTGGCAGAACTTGGGCAGGAATAAGCTGGGCTGAATTAGGAGGAGAGGAGTGGAGGGAAAAGGTGTTTAGAACTTGGGTGGAGGAATTTCCTAAGATCTGGGCTGATGAATTGGGCCGAGATTCTAAAACAGTATACATGGGCCCCAATTCATTAAAGGTTGGGTAGTAGGAGTGGTTAGTATGTGGCCCCTCCAATTCCTTTACTAACTGCAAGATCTCAGCAGCATCACGTGGCCCCCACAGCTTAATTCCATCACAGATGTTAAATTTTTGGTCATTGACCAAAGTACCCTTAATGACATCTTCATTTGGCTTCCTCTCCAAGCTAATGAACGACTCATCAAAACTTCCCACATACAATTCTCTTTCTAGAACTTTCTTCTGAAAACCATCATCGGCTGCTCCACCACCACATCTGCCGCCGGCAAAGAAGGTTAGCCCACCGCCGGAATTTACTCCGGCAAAATAACCGGGTCCACCACCTGAACCACTCGCTGCAGCAGCGCCTTTTGCAAAGCACTCTCCTCTATTCAAGCCACCCAAGTATTCTCTCAGGCCACCATATGAGGCGGTTCCAACACCAAACTTATCAAATCTGGCACAGCAACCCGGACCACCATCAGATCCAAAGCCTCCGGCACCGCCTTTCTCGAATACACCACCCAATAAACCACCTGTGAGAAAAAAATTTGCACCATCCAATTCTCCCTTCGTGAAACCCATTTTTGTTGGAACCCCACCACCACATTTTTTCCCACCGTGAGGTCCTGAAAATGGCCAGTCAACCAATGGCAAATTCCTCACCTTATCCCCAGCCAGTTTGACTACCTCAGAAATATTGATATCAACACCCTCTGTTATTGCAAATCCTGTCAACAAGTCTTCAACAATGGTGGTGGGATAGCCACCAGACCTTCCTTCCCCCATGTTTCGCTGCTCCACCAGGTTGATTAACTTCGTCGGAGTTGATCGTGACTGCCATGAAGAACCAAAACATAGCTTTAGCTGTTTTTTAAGTTCGTGCCACTCATTGAACGGCCACCACCGGTGTTCCTTTTCGAACCACCGCTGCGCATCGCCGTCAAGTGATATTATGGCAGCCTTAAGCTTCGCTTCCTCATCAAACTGGAAGAAATTGAAGAAATCTTCCAAATCCACAATCCAATCGTCATAATTTCTCCCATTAAACTCTGGAAGTTGAAGCTTTCGCCGGATTCTCCGTTGTTCTTCCAAATATGAAATTTCTAGATTTCTTTTGTGTATAATGTAGGTGAATTCTTCACAGATCCATGTTTGCATTTGTTGCGCTGCAGTTCTGCCTGCAACCTCCATTGCAGATTTATTTTTTTTTTTTTTTTTTTTTTTTTTTGTAAAAATCAAAAGCTGAAATTCAGTACTTAATCTCCCTGAATCGTTTGCTCTGATACCATTTGCTATGAATTAACATAGCTTAGTGGCCAAAACAGTGAGATTACACATAGAGTTGAGAGATTAAGGGAAGAAGAACATAATTTAAGAAGAAAACAGTAAGATATGACTGAATTAATGCTAATCTAGGTGATTAATCACCAAATACAGCCTCGCCAATCTTTCGAGAGGAATGGCACTCTCCCAAGCTAAAACCACTAATCACTCTTCACAATTTTCAACATACTTTTCTCTCTCTAATTAACCCTATATATAGAGTAATTTTCTTGCACAACTACCTAGCTTATTCCCCAAGCTACTACTCAAGATAATATCTAAATTACCCTTCCCCTAAAATATCAGTTCATAGCACGTTATCCCGCCGTTAGTGATTCACGTTTGCTGCAATTATGGACTTGGGGTTATGTTTCCTACCAAAATCTAGGGTTCTTTATATGGGATCCCCTTCCTTCGATTTCCAAATTCGAACCCTAACCTGGTTCTCTTCTTTCCTTCCAACCAACATTCTTCCAATTTTGGACACTTCTCAAATGTCTAGCTCTTATTCTCACCAATTGCTGTAGGAAATCTTTTTGATTTTTTTTGCATTAAGATGCAATTGCTCTCCTCCCAAAAATGCGAAATTTTAGGTCGAAGTTTGTGGGATCCCCTTCACATTTGCTGCAGTTACTGGAGAATGCTTCTGGTCATTCATTTTAGTAGAAATTTTAGGTCGAAGTTTGTGGGAGGCTCTTGAACTTATCACTAGGGCTCATCGATTTTGGTTTCAAAGGAGGGAAACAGAGAAGTGGGTGAGAGATTGAAGTGGAATGATCAGTTGAAAGGGACGGGAAAATTTTTTGTGGGGGGGGGTAACTGACATTTACTTTTCCGGGGGGGAAGAAAAAGGAAAATAAATAAAAAAGAGGGTAGGTAAGAGATTTAATGCCCCTTTGACGTCCACTATTAATGACATAATAGTAAGGGTATTTTGTGTAAATTTTTGTAAGTTTAGGGGTATAGTATGGAAAGGTTAAAAAAGGTAGGGTATAATGTAGTAAATGAAAATAACACAAGGGTACTTGATGAGTGGAAGTAGACGGACTGTAATTGGTTTTTTTTTTTTTTTTTTAAAGTATAGTCATAGTAAATCCTACATCTTCTCAAAGAGTGTGTCTATATGACTTTTCCCAGCTATTGACAAGTGTAATCGATGAGTGGGATTTAATCAACATTGTGTTGGTATAGTGGATATTGTGGAAGTTGATTGGATAAAATGCAATTATTGACCAACAAGAAGAAGAAAATGGGTCAGAGCAATATTAGTGGACATACACTTTGGCACTGAAGGGACCGAGGGAGCAATAACAATAGTGGAGTAAGAGTATTGTTAATTTTATCTGCTAATTGCCAAGCAAAGAAAATGTGTGTATGTCCAGTAGAGTCAATGTGAGCTGTTTGCTTAGTTATTCTTTGGCAAGTTAGACTCGTATTGTGTTCTATACATCCATTTATACCTTTAAACCACAAATGTGTTATTATTATAGCATTGAATTGAAACCGTCGACTGTGTATGTGTGTAGATAGCTATTTAAAATTAGTCGACACCAAAGCACAAAATACTGGGATCAATATCCAGCAGCATGAAAGAGGAAAATATACTGACTTGGCAGAAGATGATTGGTTAATAGCAGCAAGACTTTGCTATGCTAACTTCCTGTATGGTCTCTTCTTCACATTTAGGGCTTTAATTGCTTGGATACAAACCGTCGGCTGTGTATGTGTGTAGATAGCTATTTAAAATTAGTCGACACCAAAGCACAAAATACTGTGATCAATATCCAGCAGCATGAAAGAGGAAAATATACTGACTTGGCAGAAGATGATTGGTTAATAGCAGCAATATTTTGCTATGCTAACTTCCTGGATGGTCTCTTCTTCACATTTAGGGCATTAATTACTTGGATACAATATTTATAAGTCTTGCACAACAGACTTGCTCTGCTGCTAGTCCCCTGCCATGAACTATTTGTTACTTTCATTTCCAAGATTGAGCTTTGACCATCAATGACTCATGATAGATCATAGACACCAAATTTTTTTTAAAAAAAGACAAAAACGTTGAAAGTATCTTTGATACGAAAGCAAATTAAAGCATTTTTTGCTCTTATATAAACTGTGAGTTTTTTTCACGAGAGGGGAAGTTAAATAATTATAGACCGAGTTTGTACCTAGTGAATAGTGATTTAGCAAGTTAGCTTTATAATGTGGACATATTCCAGTCCCATCTCTTGTCTTGATCTCCCACTTCTTAAGTTGCTCAGGTGGTTACATTTTCTTTTTCTTACAGCAGGCTGTGGTGCCTATGATTCTTGATGGAGATATGTTAGCCCAGTTCTTGGAGCTTACAAGCATCCAACAAGAAGCGGTGTTGGGACTACCTTGTGCAACTGCTGAAGTGTCGTCAAGTTCCAGGTCACCTCATTCACCTGTATCAGTCAACCAGGTGGTACAGCTCCTTGAACGAGTTCATTACGTACTAAATTGATTATCTTGTTCATCTGCATATTCATGAGGTGTCTGTGTAGAACATCATCCGCTGAGTTGCTCCAGCTTTTGTATATATGAGGTCTGCGTTGCATCCTATCTTGGTCAAGAATTGCAGTGCTGAAATATATTTCTATTCGTGGCGAAAGTTTGCAAGTTGAAGACAAGTTCTGACATTGTCAAAAGAGAAAAGATAAGTTCTAAAATTAGTTGGTATAGCTTTGTGATGTCTTTTGGGAGCTGCTATTGGATGTTGATTCTCCTTTTGAGTTCTGCATTTGCAGGCAATTCTGAATTTTATTGTATAGTTTGTGAAGTCGTCCTGGAGTGGTTCATCTGAGTTCTGATTTTTTTGGTAGATAATGATGACAGCATATACCGTTCTCAGTGAACCAGTGGTTAGCTCTGAGTTCTGAATTTTCGATTGATATGATGACAGCATATACCATTTTGGCATTTTCAGTTAACCTTTTTATGATCACATTGGCAATAATCCGAAGAAGGAAAGTCCTGGAAAGACTTTTGGTGTACCATATTTGCCGACTGATTTAACGGAGTAACATGTAGTATATGATATATATCACTCAGGAATCTGTGTACAAAATGTGTAAAGATGAGAAACATTGTCCCATTCTGGTGAATAAATGATGACATTTTTTAGTCTGCTTATCTTCTCTGAACTTGTTTTAGTTGCTGAATCTTTTTAGGAAAAATTGATTCTAATAATCTCACCTTTTATCGGTCTTCTCATAATAATCCACCTTCTAATAATTAGGAAACAATCCCACATTTAGAGGGTATCTTATCAAATTAGTCCTTGACCTATTGTTAACCGGTATAATGGGTAAATGATATACGTGTTTTATTATAATTAGTCGGTCTTTTAATTTATTTGAAGAACTTTTTTTTGTAAATCTATCTTTCCTGAAAAACAAGTTTCCTTCCCGAGAGCCTACCCCCTTTCTCTCTCCTCTCCTATCCCCCTCTAAGCTCTCTTTTGTTCATCAAACCACTCGCCTTCATCGACTTTACCTCCAGTTTCTTCACTTCGGTGTTTCCTTCAAACGATGGCAACAATGCTTGTCCTAATTCTGGCGAGGTTGCAGGTTTTCAGCGAAAAGACAAACATAAATCTTTGATATTGCCGCATTGATCTCAAATAGTAACATCACACGATTATGATGTCCAGACCAAGCTTGGTTGAAGAATATCTTGATCAGCGGTGGCAATTCTCTCTCTCTCTTCTTCAGTTTGGTTTTGTTTAGTTTGATTTCCTTTTGATTAGGCAAGTACAGTGTTTTTAGGTTATAAACTAAGTATTAGGTTCTTGAATTAGATTGTTGTTTCTGATTGATGTTTTGGTTGATTAATTTTGTTCGTGGATACTTGCATTACCTTATCAAATATGTTGGGAGTGAGTATATTATATTCGTTTCTTATCTTTGAAATTTGTGACAGTTTGGAAATCATTGAAAAAAGGAGAGGATATGATATCAAATTATTCTGGTGCACAGGATTACTCTTACCATTTGTTGTTGTCCAAGCTCATAGGGGTGGGGGTGAGGATGTAAGTTTTTAGGGGTGGAGATGGGTGGTGGTTGGTGGAACTAAGTTCAAAGAGTTGGGGTTGTGTCGGGAAGTTGGGTGCTTGAATTGTACGTCGTGGAGGTAGGTTACTAGGTGTACATGGGTGGGGTTTTGTTAGCAAGTGGTTGGGCTGAGTTCGCAAGGTTGCAAAAGTCTATTAATGGGGAGGCCAGGTGGTGGCAGCAGAGGAGGAAAGCAATGTGGGGCTGGTGGTAGCATGGGAGGGTTATTGTAACTGGTTTGATAACCGGTTTAACAAGTTTCCTGTTAAAACACTTATTATGAGAAGATAATGTATTAAGGTAGGATTATTCCTAAATTATTGAAAGGAAGGACCATTTTGAGAAGATTGGAGAAATGTGGGATTATTCTTATCAATTAATCCTTCTTTAAATAGTGATCTTACCCCAATTTTTTCAATATCTTTTTTTGATTGGAATATGCATTACATACTCTTCAAGGTTTCAAAGACTGCATCGTGTCCTTATCCTTAAATTTTAAAGAGTGCATTTGTCCACCCTTATTATCACGTATATTTAATGATACAGATCCTTATTAATGGAGTACTTCCTTTGTAGCTTTTTATTTAGAGTGCTTCTTTGGTGTAATATGTTATAGCATAACTTATTGTATAATATTGTACGTGTAAGGACTCATATAACTATTTCATGTTATTATTGGCGTGTTTCATATCATTTTGGAGCTATTTTGTGTCTTTTTAAATTTGTTTCATGTCAATTTAAATTTCTTTCATGTCATTATCGGTATATTTTATATCATTATTACTGACTTCTATGTCATTTTTTAGCAAACTTATATCAGCCTCTTATTTCATTATAATTTTTCAACTCTTTATATACTTTATCATTATTATACACTTTTATGTCATTTTCCTGCAAACTTGTATCATTATTATCTCTTTCTCTCTCCTCCTAAAAATTTAGATTTCCCCAAATTTGACATCCAACCCTAATGCCTACAATACTTGCAAAATCAACAAAATAAAAATATAAACTAAATTAAGAGTTGGCATCTGTGTCATTAAGCCAATTCACTAGGTGTAACCACGCTTGGAGGTGGTGGCGCGCAGTTAGAGCTGATCACGGGCGGGGTAGCCTGTTCAGCACAGCCCGCTCAAATAGCGAGCTTGGACAAGGTTTTCTTAGAAAAATTGAAAGTTGGGAGGGCCGAGCCCGACCCGTTAATGAAAATGGGCGGACAACGACAAAGCAAAATTAAAAACGGGCTGGCCCGTTCAGTCCACTAACTTATGATGTAAATTTTAAAGTAGGAAAAATTTCTGATTGTTAGCTTTCTCAGTTTGTTGATGGAGAAGCCCAGCCCTCTACCCATCATTAAAAATTAGGAAAAGAACTTTCTGGAGCATTTATTGTCTAAAAGAAAGTACAAAAAACCCTAAATCTAACATTTTCAACTTTCATTTCACGAGTTAAGCATATACTTGGGAGCTAAACTTTTAAGTTTTTCACCTTCTAGGTACTCCTTTTTTTTTCACCTTTTAGGTACTCAACCTATAATTTTGGTGACTCAACTAAAATTTAACCACACATTTAACCACACCTTGGCTTTAATATAAAATACAGCCATTAGAAAACAAGCGGCTTCTTATACTCTACTGCCCCAAATCTTCAATTTCCACCATGTAATACTCCAACTTGCAAAATTCTCCAACCTGCAAAATTTGCCGCAATTGTTACATTATAATTTAGCATGTTATACTCTGTTCATACTCACTAAAGCCTTTAAAGGCAACTCACTAAATAACAGCTAATCCCACAAAAAGAACTAATTTCAGTACATGCCATTCCCATACACACTCAAAAAGTTATCACAAACAACATTGAAGATAAAATAATAAACAAAAAGTAAATAAAGCCCATTAAAATTAATCCCACAAAAGACCTATTATGGTCGTATTTATATGATATTGTCAATAATTTAACTTGAACATCCACGTTTGCATCTTAATGACTTGATAAAGTTGATCTACTGCTTCTTTGTTTATCACTTGCATACTGTCAATTAAAAAACACAATTAAGTGTATAGCATAATTGATTAAACATCATTATTGCAAAAAACTATCATTAACTTACTATAGCTTGCGTCTGGAAACCGTTAGGGTAGGTATAAATACCAACTCCCTTGTTATGCATTGGAGTAACTTCTGTTTCTTTTGCTTTTGTTGAGGATTAGGAGGACCTGATGTTGGGGTAGGTTGAGTAGGAACATGTTTTAGAGGAATTTGACAGTTTATTTTATTATGACCCTCTTGATTACAGTTTCTGCATTTGTGAACGAGGCCCTTCTTTGACATTTTAACTCTGTCTACCTCCTCAAGGAAAGACTTTCTCTTCATAGTAGGTCTATTTTGAACTTTCTTTACATATGGTGCTTCTATGGAGGATAAGTGGAAGATGGGCACTGATGAGGGCTGTTTAAGGGCTCTAATGGCCATAAGCCTTTAGATATGATGCCTTTTTGAAACATTCAGACACATAATGCTCGGGGTGTTCAACAGCCTTCCTTATTGCTGCCACAACATAATGTCAAAGAACTCCACTTAATTGCCATGAATTGCAACTACATTTTCTTTCCAGCAAGCTCACCACAAATCTTGTTTGGGTTGCACCTTCCCTAACCCCATATGAAAAGTGGCCGTCCCAAAAAGGAGACCATCCCCTAGCGTCGACCTCTGCTTTCTCTAGCTTATGTTGGATTCTTGGACATATGAGAATGTCCTTGCTAGCTATTAAAATTTCTTTTTTTTATGTAACCTTTCCATCAAACTTTCTCTAATATCCTCAAGCATAGTTATGATTGGCTTGCCTAGATGACAATATGTAAGCATTGAAAACCTCATTCATATTGTATCTATGCTATTACACTTTGACTGCGCAATGAAGAATGCCCTAATCCATTTTTTATAGTTCCTCTTCAATAAATCTTGTCCTGCTTCTATAGATATAGATGAGAATACATATTGGCTTTGAAGTCATTTTCAGTTGTTCTCTATGCTACTTTCCAAAATCTTCTTCTATAAAGTAGTCCCCCACCAAATACTTGCCTAAAGTTACTGTACACATGTCTAATGCAACATCTAGTCTCTACTTTAGGCCATACAATGGAAATAGCTTTGAGTATACCTTTTTGCTGATCTGACATGATAGTGTAACCACTCCCATCTATAGGCCATGTTCTTTTGGACTTATTTTCAGCAAAAATAAGTAAAAATAAGTTCAGTTCAGCAAAAATAAGTAAAAATAAGTTCAGTTCAGCAAAAATAAGTTCAGTGTACTATAATGTTGTAATTATCATATTTGTTTTCAATATTACTATTAATATTGTTATTATTATTAATATTATAATAACGATGAATTTGTAACTATGTTTAGATTTTTTATTTTTTAAAATTTTTTTATTTTTTTATTTTTTTATATTTTTATATTTTATTTTATTTTTCATTATTACTATTATTTATTATTTACTATTTACTATTTATTATTTATTATTAGTATTATTATTATTTATTATTTATTATTTATTATTTATTATTTATTATTTATTATTTATTATTTATTATTTATTATTTATTATTTATTATTTATTATTTATTATTTATTATTTATTATTTATTATTTATTATTTATTATTTATTATTTATTATTTATTATTTATTATTTATTATTTATTATTTATTATTTATTATTTATTATTTATTATTTATTATTTATTATTTATTATTTATTATTTATTATTTATTATTTATTATATTATTTATTATTTATTATTTATTATTTACTATTTATTATTATTTATTATTATTATTATTTATTATTATTATTTACTATTTATTATTTATTATTTATTATTTATTATTATTATTTATTATTATTATTATTATTCATTATTTATTATTTATTATTTATTATTTATTATTTATTTTTTTTTATTTTTTATTATTATAATTTATTTATTATTATTTACTATTTATTATTTATTATTTATTTATTTATTATTATTATTATTATTATTATTATTATTATTTATTATTTATTATTTATTATTTATTATTTATTATTTATTATTTATTATTTATTATTTATTATTTATTTTTTTTATATTTTTTATTATTATAATTTATTTATTATTATTTACTATTTATTATTTATTATTTATTTATTTATTATTATTATTATTATTATTATTATTTATTATTTATTATTTATTATTTATTATTTATTATTTATTATTTATTATTTATTATTTATTATTTATTATTTATTATTTATTATTTATTATTTATTATTTATTATTTATTATTTATTATTTATTATTTATTATTTATTATTTATTATTTATTATTTATTATTTATTATTTATTATTTATTATTTATTATTATTATTATTATATATTATTTATTATTTATTATTTATTATTATTATATATTATTTATTATTTATTATTTATTATTTATTATTTATTATTTATTATTTATTATTTATTATTTATTATTTATTATTTATTATTTATTATTTATTATTTATTATTTATTATTTATTATTTATTATTTATTATTTATTATTATTTTGGCAAAAATAAGTTCAGTTCAGCAAAAATAAGTAAAAATAAGTTCAGTTCAGCAAAAATAAATAAAAATAAGTTTTGTTCAGCAAAAATAAGTAAAAACAAGTTCAGTTCAGCAAAAATAAGTTCAGTTCAGCAAAAATAAAATAAGTTCAAAAGAACAAGGCCATAGTCCCTAAATCATTAGCAACAAGATCAAGAAAGCAACTACAACTCTCCGTGTCTTCAACCTCTACACACGCCCATGCGATGGGGAACATTTGGTTATTCACATCACTTCCCACAACCAAAAGTAGTTGTCCATCATAATGACCTTTCAGGAAGCATCCATCAATTCCAAAGAAAGGTCTACACCCGGCTAAGAAGCCCTTTTTAATGGCAGCAAAGCATATGTATAGTCTTTCAATACAGTGTTATTAAGCTTGAACTTAATTATGTTTCCAGGATTTGACCTTTTTATCTCTTGTGCATATCTGTATAACAAAGAATATTGCTCCTTGTACTCTCCAATTATCAAATTTTGAGCTTTACTTCTTGCTTTTAACGCCAACAATAATGATGTTTTCACACCATATTTGAACCATATATTGTCAACAATTTCTTGACACTTCATGTACGGATTTACCTTAAACTTAGAATGGTATGTCTTTGCAACCCAGTAAGCCCTAATTTTTTTAACAATTGGAATTCTTCCACAATTATGCATGTGTTGGCACAAGAATCTTCACTGTACATTTTTTTCCCCTATCTATCGAAGCCCATATTCTCCAAGGACATCCTTCGGCCTTACATTTCCCATGTACCCTCTTCTCATCATTTCTATAAAATTTCACATCGTATGTAGTAATTGCATTTCTAAACTCAATTCCATCCTCAAATTGTTAGCCTAAACAGAAGAAAAAATCATGTTTAGATTTTCCTGCCAACAATGAACTGGATGTTCGCTTTTACCCTTTTTCTTTACACATGTGGAAGGAGGGAGGAGAAAACCAAACTTATCATCTTCATTGTTTGAGTTACATGGACTATTGAAATCAGAATCATCCTCGTAATCACTGTCCTCATTCATAGAATTCAAGGCACTCCGAGCCATTAACCTATCCAACAACCCCACCTCTCTATAATACTCGAGCTCTTTCTTCTTAGGGAAATTCTACATGGTGGCCTCCTACTTTGAGTTTTTCTAGCGACTTGGTGGAAGGCAAAAAAATTTTATATACCACGTGACCTCCTACTTTGGCTAAGTATACTTAGTGGCCTTAATTCACTTAAAATCTAACTAACCCATCATTTAAAGTAAATTTACTAACCTACCTCCTAGATAATTACCCTAACTCAAAACCCCCATCCGTTTCTACAGTCCCTTTAATATTGGATTTGGTCAATTGAATAATCAACTAGAAAGTCTTTATAAAAAAAAGTGGGTAAATTGGAATCTTAATTCTCACCCATCTTTTCCTCTTCGTCTTCAACGGTGCGGTACAACTTTCTGGAAACCCTGCCAAATCAAATCAAGGAAAATTTGAGAAATTATATATGAAATCAATGATTGCCATGTCTTCATTCAAGAGAGAGAAAATGACACACATATGTGTTGAGTTGGTGGATGAAGCTGGAGAAATTGCTGCAGAAATTCATGTTGATTGACTTTACAAAATTTAAATTATTGTGTTGCTACCACTCCTTTTAATAAAAAATGGAATTCATGTTGCGTTTTAATCATGATTGAAGTAGCGATTGATTGTTACAATATGTAGCAATAATTAACTAGAGTGGTAGGTTAGTAAGTTTATTTTAAATGAAAAATTAGCTAGATTTTAAGTGAATTGAACCCACTAAGTATAACTAGCCAATGTAGGAGGTCACTTGATATAAATTTTTTTTGGCCTACCACAAAGTAGAAAAACCCAAAGTAAGAGGCCACCATGTAGAATTTCCCTTCTTTTTATCAGCTTTGATCTTGCTCCTAGCATCTCGCACTTCTTCATCCTCATTATCAGTACCTTCTTCGTCAAAGTTGATGTCATCATTCAAATTAACAACTTGTTCATCTAATATTACATGTACATCTTCAATGTTATTGGCACTTTCTTCACTACGATCAATCTGACTTTCCCAAGTATCCTCATCAACCTGATTGAAGTCACCAAAGTTGAAGTGAAAATCACCCTCAATTTGACCATTACCTTCAGTATCATCATTAGAATCACGTTCATCACCATCAAAATGTTCAGTCTAAACATCAACTATTTTATAATTTAACAAAAAACTGCAGAACGTAGTGAATGTGGTATTGTCGTAACCTAAAAATCTGATACCAGTCTCGATATCTTTAAGGGATCACAATAGTGAAGCTTGATCACATTACTATAACCCATAGAGTTTACTATACTCTTAAGGTAGTTTACATCAATATCAACTGGCAAGTCATTGAATAACTTCAGTTCACCACCCATATATGTCATCTTTGGATTATCTATCCACTTTCCACCATGGTGAATTACAATACAAGGTGGGATATCCATGCCTAACAAAGAAACAAAAACATGATAAGCAAGTAGGACACCATTTTGTGTATACTAGTCAATCGAACAACTAATGCTTCAACTTGGAAAAAGCAATTGTTTTTCTAACCTATTCTAAAATTTCCCATCACATGCATATTAGTAATTGATGAGTCCATTTTATATAGAGTATTTAACCCAATTCCCCTAGCTTTGAGTGCCGGTTTGAGCTCTTTTGAGCTCGTTTTTGTGTGATTTGATATGTTTGGACTCCTTTATGTTTGTTAGTTGTTTTTATGCAGATTAGGCCTCTAAAGCGTTAATTTGAGTTGTGGAACGAAAGTCCAATGATCACATGTGGTCCAAAAAATATCCAAAAAGTTGCACAAGAGTTTTGGAAGAACAATGCACGCCAGAAGCCAAGGAACAGCACTCCCCCGGTCGACCGGGCGGTTTGGCCCGAGCGGGCGAGCCACAAAACTCAGCTGGCACCAAGACTTGTTCGCCTGGTTGACCGGGTGAAAGAGGCTCCAAAACGGCTTACGCACCCGACTGGGCGGCCTTCCCCGGTTGACAGGGCGGAATCTCCCCTTTTGTCGTAATTTCAGAACATTGTCGCCCGACCGGACGGTTTTTCGGGAAGGTTAATTTTTGCTCTTTTTAGTCGGTTTTGTAAAAGCTATAAATAGGGTTTTAGTAAATTCGATTCGTTTATCTTATTTTCTGCGTTGTTAGGTTTAAACACTTAGTCTTTTTCTCTATAGCTTTGTATTAACTCTTGCCCTTTAAGATTATAAAGATCGTTGATTTCGTTTTTCCATTGTTCTTCAATCATTCGGTATTCTTCTTTACTTTGTTTAATTTGATGAATTCTTCTACTTGCATTATGTTTATTGTGTTTATCATTATCATGAGTGAGTAGTCTTTTTCTAGGGCTTAGAGAGGGAAGCCATGTTTATACCTATTTGATTGTGGTTTAAAGTTCTTCGATAGTTGGATTGAATTAGAGTAATTCCTATTGATTTCTTATGCTTGTTTAATTCATGTAATTGCGCAATATCATGGGTTATGCTTAGCTAATAGGAGTTAGAATCGAAAGATAATGCTCATTAGAGGCTTGTTACAACAGGTAGGTCTGATTATGTTTAGCGACCGTATTGGCATATGTTGATCTAAGAGTTGTTAAGGCCCGACCGTAGGATTAACGAAATACTCTAATTATTCGAACCTTAGTCCAAGTATTGTTGAATTATATTGTAGTGATTAAATTGGTATAAGCATGGTGGACCGATCGATTGCCCTAGGTTTTTAATTATTTGATAAACTTCCATCTTTTTGTGTTCTAGCTTATTCTAGTTTAGTTGTTAATTATTCAATCAAATTCCTCTCTTGAAGTAGTTAAATAATTGAGCACAAATCTGTAGAACTCTTCTCCCTGTGGATTGACCCGTATTTGCCAGTTTCTGCTAAACAAACACCATGCACTTGCGGTATATATTTTAAAACTCCTCTCCCTGTGGATTGACCCGTGTTTGCCAGTTTCTGCTAAACAAACACCATGCACTTGCGGTATATATTTTAAAACTCATCAAGTTTTTGGCGTCGTTGCCGGGGAGACGGCTAGTTTCTATAGCTTTTTGTTTAATTATTTGAACTATTTCTGCTGTCTCATTGGAACTGCAAGTTCCAATTGAGGCAATCTCACTGCACATTTCTCTTTGTTTCTTTTATGCCTAGTTCTAAAAGAACAGGTACTCCAGTTCCAACTAATCCTGATCTTGAGAAAACCATCCGGCAACTCAAAAAGCAACAAAAGAAGAAGAAGCAGTCTTCTAACCAGGGAAAATCCACGGAAGGTCCTTCAGAGCCAATTATGCCTCCTAAGTCATTGAAATCTTATGGGGTACCTTCTCCTGGTGGCATTTCCACAGGTCCTACTATGCCTGACATTCAAGCAGCCAACTTTGAGATCAAGCCTGCCCTCATTAATATGATCTAACATAACCAGTTTGGAGGGCATCCATCTGAAGGCCCTGCAAATCATTTACAATGGTTTCAATAACTATGTCGTACCGTTAAGCATCAAGGGGTCACTCCTGATCAGTTGAAGGTCATGGTATTTGAGTTTTCTTTGAAAGACAAAGCTAAAAAATGGTTGAATGATGTTAAAAAAACTGCGTGGAGTGCTATTTCTGAAGCATTCTTGAGAGAATACTACCCTCCTACCAAGATTGCAGAAATGAGACACAAGCTTGCTACCTTCCAACAAGAACCTGATAAGAGATTGAAGGAAGCATGGAATAGGTTCAAGGACCTGCAGAGAGAATGCCCACACCACAATCTCGACAAGTGGTTCATCACCCAAGCATTCTACAATGGTCTACAACCCCATATCAAGAGTACAATTGATTCATCTGCAGGGGGTGTTTTCCTAGACAAGGAGGTGGATGAAGGGTACAGTCTTCTAGCCAACTTAGTAGCAAATGATCATAGTTCTTCCAGGACTATTACAAAGAAAAAGTTGGATGCTGATGCATATGCCTGTTGTCTGCACAAATTGCCCAGTTGAGCATGAAGATGGATTCACTTAAATCTTCATAGTCTAATACTCCTCCTATGAGTATTAATGCGATGTCTTCTATGGCTCCTATTACCTCTTCTTACTGTGAGGTGTGTGGTGTTCAAGGCCACTTTGGTTATGATTGTTCATATAATCAACCTGACCCGAATCAAATGGAGCATGCAAATGCTTTTCAGCAGAGATCTCCACACAACCCATACTCCAACACATTCAACCCAGGTTGGAGGAATCATCCTAACTTTTCCTACAAAAACAATAATGTTCAGAACCCTCAACCTATGACAAAAACATCCTACCAACCACCTCATTAAAACCCACCACAACATGCTGCTAGACAGCAATACTACCAAGGGGCTCCTCAGAATACCCCTCTTGGTTTCAATAGGCCTTCACACTAAGGCTATCAGCAGCAACCTTCTCAGAATGCCAGCTCTTAAGAACCCGCTATGTCAGATTTGATGAAGATGATCATTTCTATGCAGAAGAGTCATGAAGAGAGCATCAAAAAGGTGAAGAACACTATCAAGCATTTGGAGACTCAACTTGCTCAGGTGGCTGGAAATAATGCACAGAGGCAACCAGGTCATTTGTCGGGGCAACCAATTCCCAAAGAGACTGCTAATGCTGTCACGCTTCGAAGCGGTACACAATATGATGCTCCACCTATGCCTACTGATGATTCGCCACCTTCAGACAAGAATGATGTAGTAGATGAAAATGAAGGTGAAGATAGCTCAAAAGCTGAAATTGAGCAAGGGAAAGTAAATGAAGCAAAGAAGCAAAAGGAGAAGGTTACTGATTCTCCTACACCACCACTACCTTTCCCCCACAGGATGCAAAAATCCAAGGTTGATCAACAACTTGGTAAGTTCATGTCTATGGTCAAGAGCCTTAAGGTAAGAATTCCTTTCACTGATTTAATTTCTCAAGTGCCTGTTTATGCCAAATTTTTGAAAGACATGATTACTAAGAAAAAGGATTTTGGTGCTCTAGATAGAGTTGCTCTAACTGAAGAGTAGTGCTGTTCTGCAAAATAAAATCCCTCCAAAATTAAAGGATCCATGTAGTTTTTCCATCCCCTGTCATGTAGATGCGTTGTTTATAGATAAGGCTTTATGTGATCTAGGAGCTAGTGTATATGTTATGCCTTTATCTATCTGTAATAAACTGAACTTGGGAGTTTTAAAGTGCACCCATATTACTTTGCAGATGGCAGATCATTCTGTGAAATATTCTTTGGGTATTTTAGAGGATGTTCCTGTTAGGGTTGGGAAATTATATATTCCTGTAGATTTTGTAGTGCTAGATATGGAGGAGGATAGTCAGATCCCCATTATTTTGGGTAGGCCTTTCTTGTGTACTGCCGGTGCTGTTATTGATGTTAAATCTGGCTATCTGATTTTAAGTGTTGGTGATGATACTATTACTTTTAAACTAACCAATGCTATTAAGTCTCCTATGCTTGAGCACACATGCTGCAGGATTGATGTACTAGAAGAGATTTCTGGAGGTGATTATCACCAATTTCTGTCAAATGATCCATTGGAGAAAATTCTAGATCTGGATGGCCTTGATACTGATGAGGCAGTCGAATGTGAGGTAATGGAGACTATTTGCTCTACTTTCGAGCCACAGGTAAAGAAGTTAGAACTTAAACCTTTACCTTCTCATCTCAAATATGCATTATTTGATGATAATGAGGAATGCCTTGTGATTGTCAGTACTAAACGCACAGATATCCAGCTTTCACAACTTCTTACAGTGCTTCGCATGCACAAAAAGGCTATTGGGTATAGTATTGATGATCTAAAGGGTATTAGTCCTGATTTTTGTATGCATAGAATAAACTTGGAAGAGAATCACCGCCCTTGCATAGAACCCCAAAGACGTCTGAATCCTAATATGCAAGAGGTAGTGAGCTAGGAAGGAAAAAACGAAACTACATGACGCGGGCATCATCTACCCCATCTCAGATTCTAAGTGGGTGAGCCCAGTTCAAGTTGTTCCTAAAAGGGGGGGGGACTACTGCTGTTAAGAATGATAGGGATGAACTAATTCCTAGTCGTACTGTTACAGGTTGGCGAATGTGTATTGACTATCGCAGATTAAACATAGCCACCTTGAAAGATCACTTCCCTCTCCCTTGTATTGATCAGATGCTAGAAAGATTATCAAAACATAGTTTTTTCTGTTATTTGGATGGATATTCAGGTTTCTTTCAGATTCCCATTCACCCAGAAGATTAGGAGAAGACAACGTTCACATGTCCTTATGACACTTTTGCTTACCGCCAAATGCCATTTGGTTTGTGTAACCCCCCTGCCACATTTCAAAGATGTATGATGGCCATCTTTTCTGATTTCATTGAGAATATCATGGAGGTATTTATGGATGATTTCAGTCTATGGGTCTGACTTTGATGTGTGTTTGCATAATCTTTCTAGAGTACTTAGGCGTTGTACTAATGTTAATTTGGTCTTAAATTGGGAAAAGTGCCACTTCATGGTCAATGAAGGAGTGGTACTTGGTCATCTTGTTGCTGACCGTGGCATCCAAGTTGACCGAGCAAAAATTAAGGTGATTGAGGAACTCCCTCCTCCTGTGGGAGTGAGGAGTTTTCTGGGTCATGCGGGTAACTATCGCAGATTCATAAAAGATTTTTCTAAATCGCGAAACCCCTTACTCAATTGTTGCTCAAGGATGCCACTTTCGATTTTACTGATGCTTGTGTGGAGTCTTTTGACAGGATTAAGGAAGCATTGATCACTGCCCCTATCATACAACCTTGTGTGATGCTAGTGATTATGCAGTTGGTGCTGCGCTTCGCCAACGAAAGAACAAGATCCTCCATGCTATTTACTATGCCAGCAAGACATTGGATGAAGCTCAAGTCAATTATGCTACTACAGCCACTAGTGGAAAAAAGCCCATCCGATGCGGTCAAAACCGGGCTTACTAATCCGATTTTGGTCCGCATCAGATGGGCTCGCAGCAGATCCAAGATATTTACTGATCCGGTCCAAAACCGGATCAGTTAACTAGATTATCTGATCCGATTTTTAGTGAAAACCGGATCAGATAATCCCCCCAAAAACCAAAAAAGAATTTTTTTTTTCATTTTTTCATTATTAATCAATACAAAATCAATAATATATATAAAAACTCATTATATTAAGCATATTATGCCCAATTGAAGCATAAATAATTAGATTCATAAATAATAAATACATAAAAATATTAACATACACAACTATGACATTATAGTTTTATACTTCAATGGTTCCTCCTATTAGATTTAACTGTCATTCGCTATCATAGGCTTCTTCAAGCTTGCAATACACGCAGTTATAATCTTGCGGATGGAAAATCGATATGGGAGCAGATGTCATAGCATCTGCAAGGAGAAACATAAGTTAAAACAGTCGGTCAATCTGACACACACATACCCCACTTTTGCAAAATCTCTAGGACTACTACCAACCTAGTAAGAGATGACGAGAGAAAGCAGTTTGCATTGAACGTCAAAATAAAAGGATAGTAAGTAAGCACTAGAAGCTTCCTAAACCAATTCAAATTAATCAATCAAAATGTAAAAACCTAAACCACAAACGAAATCATCACTCAAACCATAATATATCACCAGATCTTGATTCAAATACTATAGATCTACATGATGCAGCATAATCAATGCAGCCTAGCAAATTCATTAATCTATCTCTAATGTTAGTACTTTAGTAGACTAATCAAGGGATAAAAACTATATATCCACAAATTGTAGGAATTGGTTGAAGGATGAATGTGATATATCGTGGAATTGTTTTACTGCACATAGATTGAATAGAAGCAGTATAATTACTAATACTCCAATCACGAGACAATCATGAGTCAAAACAAGCACACAAACACCCCCCCTGCACAGCCCCAAATATGAAACTGACAGCAACACATTTGCATGACACTAGCTATAAAGGAGAAACTGTAAAGCAGAAAGAAGTTATCCAGGAAGAGGTAACACAAAGCAAATAAGGGAAGACGAGTTTGGCCATCACAAGTTCTTCAATACTACCTCGTCAACGTCATCAAAGCAAGATAAGAAGGAAGTCAGAGAAAGATGAACAGGAATTGAACCAACGAACCACGAGCAACGAGAGTAAAAACAGGAACTAATCACAGTTATGCAGAACCAGGAGCAACGAGAGTAAAAACGCATACAACCAAATAACTTTGGAGATAAAAGCAGCTGCAGAGACATCAGTCAACCAAATTATTCTTAAATACCAAACAATGGGTGGTCAAATGAAAGTATTTACAAAATGAACCAAGGAATATGTGCAGTGTTGTTAGTCACAGTATATACAGCAGAAACTTGATGTTAACATATGAATACTACCTTCAAAACTATCACTATGTAGAAATCTTGCATAATCGCTCATGTTAATATCAATTATCTGTCAAGCTTCAAATTAAGAGTTTTACCTCCAAGGTAGCCACCATTTATCTGCCAGATCATGCTTCACATAGTGATGAGTCATATATAAATAAAAATACAATATCGGCAAAACCTGTCAAGAAAAAACATTTAGATTAAGAGCATAATTATACCCTCCTCGAATAGAGGAAAAATAATAACATATGGGATGATTTTTCAAGAGTAAGAAAAGAAATAACATATGATCACAGTGTAAAGCAAGACAAGTAACTGATGGCTGTTGTTGTCACCATGCAAAATACATAAACGACTGTGCAATGTAGTTCCTCAATCCAATGGTTTCCCTGTTCCGACAGAATAAACTTCTCCAAACCGCAACTAACTTCTAGACAGACAGATGATTTCCAACACCATAAGTAAGTCTTTTGGGATAACCTAATCCTAAGCTTTCTCAAAGGGAAAAGGTTCCCATAAACCAGCACATCAGCCCCTCAGTGGACCATGTGGGACACAAGTTCCATATAGAACGACAGATCGTATCTTCCAATTGTTTGCCAACATGCTATGCAAAAGCAGTGCACACATTGAACAATCATTGATCAACTTTAAGTTCATATATTAAAGTACTCCAAAAGAACACAATCTCAAATCATTTGTCCAGAAAGGTGCTCACCAAACAAGTACATCCCATTCAACAAAAGAAAAAGAAACTCAAGAATCAGAACACGCTCCAGACCCAGATGATGTTTACTTACCAGTAGAAAAACGGTTAACTGGAACTAGCTTTACACCATTCATCATAATAAAGATTCAAGTTATGACCATAACAATGCCCCAGATCAATCTACAACAAAACACCATAATTCTATGGAAATCAACCCAGAGAAATAAAGCACTCAAATCCAATCCAAAACATAAAGGGAAAGAAAACAACAACAAAAAAAGTACTAAAAAGTGAAGTAAAAGAGATTTTTACAACCTCAATCCAATGCTGAAAAGCCAACTTCTTGCTTCATATTATATATGATGATTGTAATCAACCTAGTCGAATAGCCACTTTTCTAAACCTATTACAGGGAAAAATCTAAACCCATTATTCGTGAAACTTAATTTTTTAGTTGAGACAATGGACAAACAAATGGCCTTATTATGACAATATTTTGTCCATTGGGTATAAACCCAAACCCAATCACCAAAATGCGCTAAAATACGAACCACAAATTGTTGCATCTACTAATAAAAGAGGATTACGCAGAGCAGAGCAACAGCAACAGCAACGGTCACCTCAACTAACTATGCTTACCGCTGGAGTAGCAGCGTCATCACCATGCTTCTGCGCAATGTCGAATCTTCAATCACCGCATTGTTAGCTTCTAGTAGAGCTTCATATTTATCGCCATTGTTAGGGTTAGGGTTTCATTCTCTGAAATTCAACTCAATTATCGCTTCGGAAAACAAAACCGCTTTCTATAAGAGCTGCCAAAACAGAATCCAAGGGAGTTTCTTTAGGGTTTAGAGCACCTGATTTTCAGGTTTGTGTTTTTTGTTTCTGTGATTTTTTGTACACAAAATTAAGAAATCGAACTATCCCTAAAAATGAAAATAGAAAAACGTAAATAAAAAAACGAAAATTAAGAGAGGACTTCAGATCTGAAAAAATTGAAAAAACCGAAAAACTTACAACGAGATCTGAAATTACAACAAGATTAAAAAACGAAAAACCTCATACTTGGAATCACGAGCGACGAATATTGAGAGAGGAGACGAAATAGCTTCGTTCTCCATTTTCGCTCTTCATTTCGTTTCTTCGTTCTTCGTTCTTCAATTCATTTCTTGAGGAGAGAGGAGGGAAAGAGGAGATAGTTCAGCTTGGGGAGCCTAACAAGAGGCACGTTGGGCTCCAAAAACATTTCATCCATGCTTTGGGCCTGGGCCTCTAAAAAGAGGCGCGTTTTTATTGCGATTGAGCTCCTTTTTTGGGCCTCTCATTTTGGGTGAAGGAAAACGCGGGTTTTTTTTTAAGAAAAAATTATGGAAAATCTGATCCGGTCATTTAAACCGGATCAGATTTTAGAAACCCGGAGCAGTTTCTAAAATCTGATCCTGTTTACTAAAGGACCGGATCAGATTTTCCGCTCAGCTTTCCCTCCCATTTTTTTAATGATTTTCGGATGCAGTTTTGAAAAAACCGAATCTGTTACTAAGTGACAGATAAGGTTTTTTCCACTAGTGAGCGAAGGAGTTATTGGCCATTGTCTATGCTCTTGACAAGTTTCGAACCTACCTCATAGGTACGAAAGTGATTGTCCACACCGACCATGCTGCATTGAAGTATCTATTGGCTAAGAAGGAAGCCAAGTCGCGTCTTATTCGATGGATACTCTTACTACAAGAGTTTGATTTGGAGATCCGCGACAAGAAGGGTGCTGAGAATATAGTTGCAGATCACCTCTCCAGATTGAGATTTGAGTCAAGTGTTGATGGTCCCATAGATGATTCTTTTCCTGATGATCATCTTTTTGCTGTGTCTACTCAGTCCCCATGGTATGCTGATTTTGCTAACTATTGTGTTGGTGGTCCTCATCCTCCTGATTTGACTTACCAATAGCTCAAGAAGTTTTATCATGATGCTAAGCATTACTATTGGGAATACCCACTTCTATACAAGAAGTGCTTAGATGGCTTGTTTAGAAGATGTATTGTTGATTTGGAGATAGTTGGGATTCTACAACAATGTCATAGTATGCCTTGTAGTGGGCATCTTGGCACACAGGCCACAGCTTATAGAGTCCTCCAGAGTGGTTTCTACTGGCCTACTATTTTCAAAGATGCACGTGCCTTTTTTCTTTCTTGCAATAAGTGTCAAAGAACGGGAAATATTTCAGAGATGCCACAGATGGGAATTTTGGAGATTGAGCCCTTTGATGTGTGGGGCATTGATTTCATGGGACCTTTCCCTTCCTTTTGTGGAAACAGGTATATATCGGTAGCTGTGGATTATGTGACTAAGTGGGTTGAAGTTGTGGCTTCACCTACTAATGATTCTAAGGTGGTCATGAAGCACTTTAAGAAGAATATTTTTCCTCGATTCGGAGTCCCGAGAGTCTTGATCAGTGAAGGGGGTCTCATTTTCATCAGAGAACCTTCAAAGCTTTATTGAAGAAATATGGAGTCACTCATAAGGTTGGCTTGGCTTATCATCCTCAGACTAGTGGCCAAGTTGAAGTATCCAATCGTCAGATCAAGCACATCCTAGAGAAGGTAGTCAACAGGTCAAGGAAAGATTGGTCACGAAAGTTGGATGATACTTTGTGGGACTGCGAACTACTTTTAAGACACCTCTAGGCACCACCCCATATCGGTTGGTCTATGGCAAAGCTTGTCATTTACTAGTTGAAATGGAGTATCTCTCACCTTGGGCAGTCAAAGAAATTAACCTGGATTTAGAGGCTGCAGGTGAGGCAAGACTTCTTCAGTTGAATGAGTTAGATGAGCTTCGACTGGAAGTATATGAGAACCACAAGCTTTACAAGGAGCAGACAAAGAAGTTTCATGACAAGATGATTGAGAAGCGCGAGTTTCATGTTGGTGACAAGGTTCTATTATACAATTCTAGACTAAGGCTTTTTCCTAGAAAGCTTAAGTCAAAGTGGTCTGGACCTTTTGTTGTTACTGATGTGAAGGCACATGGAGCCATTGAAGTGGCTAATGCAGAGGGGACGAAGTTTAAAGTGAATGGTCAGCGTCTGAAACAATACCATGAGGGCGCTTTCATAGGCCAAGTAGAGGTTATCTACTTCGATGCTCCCCCACTTTGAAATATGAGGTACTACGGTCGTGCGGGACCTTTCTAAACGAGCGCTTTGCAGGAGGCAACCCGTTTAGATTACTTTTCTTTTTCCTTTACTAGTTTAGATTACTTTTCTTTCATTTTAGAGAGGCGAGAGAGAGTCTATAATTTTTGGACGAGCTTAGTGTGTGCAAGGGGTCAATATCATAACAGTGGAAAAATTTGACGAAAAAATAGCTTGAAACTAATCCGCCCGGTCAACCGGGCGAGTTCGCCCTACCAGGCCTCTTAACTTGCCCTACCGGGCGAGTTTGCCAGACAGGGCGCCTAGCTAGTAACAAGGGGTGAACGAAAAATTTCAAAAAAAGGGGCTAAGTGATTTTCGCCCGATCAACCAGGCAAGGCAACCCGACCGGGAGCGCAAGCATTTTGAAGGAGTTTTACTCCCGGCCAACCGGGCGACATTGACGACAATTTGCTGAAGTTTTGAATTCCGCCCGGTTGACCGGGCGGGATAGCCCGACCGGGTGGCTGGACATGACCCCATTTCTACCTAGGCAGCGCTGCGAGAACAAGGAGAAAATTTTTTCGCCCGGTCGACCGGGCGGAATCCTTGATTCAGCGATTACCTCGTTTTATCTGTTGTGCCCCATTTTCTTTTCCCCTCTTCACTTAATTACATTTTCTTTCACCCTTCACCCTCTCAAACCCCCTCTCTCTCTCCCTCCTAAAACTCTCCATAGCCAAACTCCATCCTACCTTTCTCTATTCACAATTTTCATCTTCCCACTCAATTTTCTTCACCTCCCATCACTTTTCTTCATCATTCTCACACCAATATTCCCCAAAACTCCATCTTTTCTTCATCCCACTTCAATTCACTCCCTCACAAAAATTTTCACTTTCACCATGTCAAGGCAAAACAAGAGGAGCCAACGCGAAAGGGGGGAAGCAAGCAATCAAATTCCGCTAGATCCAACATTTCCACAGGTAATTTTCAAAACGCTCGAGCAAAAACAAAGATTTGAAAAATTGAAATATCGGAATATAATCCCCATCGTTTTGTTGATACCAATTCTTTGCATGCTTTGGGTATATATGGTGAAACTAAGACGCTATTTGAGAAATTGGGATTGGGAAATGTTTGGCATGTTTTTCTGGACATATAGGCATCTTACACTTGAATTTTTGAGTTCACTAGAAGTAGGGAATAAAAATCAAGTTCTCCGTTTTCGCCTTATGAATGAGGATAGAGAACTCACATTAGGCCAAATTAGTTGCTATTTTTGGCCTCCCTGTTACTGATGACCATCGCCCCCTCCCACTGTCCGAATTAATACCTTGTGGACCGCATTCACAGGAGATGAGGATGTTAACACCCAGCATATGTCTGCAGACCATCTCCATTTTCCCAGTCTTCGCTACTTACAATGAATTTTGGGAATCACACTTTTTGGGTGTGCTGAACCCCACTGTTGTCAAAAACAGGAGATTTTTTTGATGGGTAGTTATCTGTTTCCCGAGTTTGATTACTCTTTGTCCCTTCCCTACCTGTTTGTGTCCCAACTGAAGCAGACTGCCGCTAATTTGCCTGCATTGTTTGATGATGGTAGTGTTAGGGGGCAACCTATTGTTTTAGGAGGCCTCATTACCGCTATTGATGCTCATTTTGGCTATATTCCTGACATTAGCAATGTTGTAGCTGGTCCCGCTGAGATTGGCATTAATTATATGATCAGTGCTAAATGGATAACCGCCCAGTCTGCGAACAAATTTAGGTGGTTCATTGCTAAGAAGGAGTTTATCCTTCTTCCTGACCTTGCTCAGACCCGCCTAGAACCTAGTGTGCGGTCGTACCTGGGGGTGATAATGAGCTTGTCCTGTTCGCGAACAGTTCGGGCTCGCCTCGGTCAAAGCTCGACTCGCGGTGGCTCGGCTCGGATTCGAACTCGGCTCGAGACTAGGGATGCAACTGGGGCGGGGCGGGGCGGATTTTGGCATTCTCATCCCCATCCCCACCTCACTTTTTCATCCCCATCCCCATCCTCGCGGTGGGTCCGAAACTCATCCCCATCCCCGCCCCGCTATGTACACCATTAAAACCATCCCCGCCCCATCACCCACTTGGGTATCCATCCCCACCTTCCCCGCCCCACCATCCACTTAATCCTCATTTGAAACTCACTAAATAATACTCATATACCATATATACAGCTAGAAAAACTATTAAAGAGTGTTATAGACTTGTAATTTGTTGAAATTTAATATTTTAAGTGGGTAAGATGTTGGGTGAATGGGAATGGGGCGGAGCGGGGTGGGGATGGGGCGGGTACAACTTAAAATCCACCCCCGCCCCATCACCCATGGCGGGTATAACTTTCATCCCTATCCCCGCTCCACTACCCACCAAACTAAGATGAAAGTGGGGCGGGGATGGGGCGGGTCTCCTACTTGACCCGCCCCACTTGCATCCCTACTCGAGACTTTAACAAGCCTAGCTGAGCTAGGAAAAGCTCGGCTCGGGAGCTCGTGAACGGGCTCAATTATACTTTTATATAGAGAATAATATATTTATATATATATATATATACATATACATATATATATATATATACATATACATATACATATATATATATATATACATATACATATATATATATATATATATATACATATACATATACATATACATATACATATACATATACATATATATATATACATAAATATATTAACCTAGATATTACACAATAATAAGTTAATAGTTCCTTTGTCTAAAAGAAAACCTATAAAAATAAAATTTTAAAAAGAAAAAACACATTAAACATGTAAAAAACAAGGGGTGATAAAGAGTCAAGTCTGTTCGTGAACAGTTCGAGCTCGGCTCATCTAACATTTTGCAAAGCTCGGCTCGAAAAAAGTTCGGCTCGTTAAACTTCAAGCTCGGCTCGAGCTCGAATAAACTTAAACGAACACAAGCCGAGCAGACCACAGTTCGGGCTCGGCTCGATCGATAAGCAGCTCTAGTCGTACCTCCTTTCTATGCGGGGTCAAGAGCCCATTGCTCGGCGACCTCTGCGACCTACCACAGGCAGCTCATTGGGGAAGCCTCCTCCTCCTCCACACCTATGGATCCTATGATGGCGGTCCTTACCCGCCTTGAGCAGGGACAGCAACCCTTACCTCACAGATGGGCCGCCTTGAGCTTGGTCAGGCTCCCATCCAGACTCACCTGACTTCCTTGGACACACGGTTGACCACCATGGAGTTCGACATGCGCCATGCCATGTACCCTATCTACCATGACTACTTTCACCGGGGGCTTGTTGCCCATGATGCCACCGATCCTTCATGGTACACACCACAAGTACCTGACCCCACTGACCATGCTAGGGATGGTACTTCTGGCTATGCTGCTTTTGGTGATGCAGGTACTACCGGTGGCGGTATTATTGCGGATATGTCTAATGATGACGAGTGAGTCCTATCTTTCCCTCTTGCTGCAATGAGGCCATTGTCGAGTTCAGCTTGGGGGGAGGATTTCTGTAAGTACACCTCTCTTTTTACTGCTTTGTAGTGTAGTTAGTTTAGTTTCATTGCTTTCCTTCTTTTAGTTTAATTTCGTTTTTACAAAAAAAAAAAATCAAATATTGCTGAAAAAATACCAAAAATACGAGCTTGACATGAGCATTATGAGTTGCATGATTGTTATCCTGTGCGCCAAAATTTTTGAATGACTTTTTGGACTCTTAATCTATGATAGTTGGCATGAGAATTTGTTAGTCTTGAGTTGATTTTCAATCTTCCATGACCCTTGATTGCATGATACTTGTGGCACTTGCATTGATTGTGGAGCTAAGTTGGTTAGACTGTGAGATTTCTTTAACCATGGATGCCTACCTTTCATCCAGTCTTCCTCTTTGTTGTGTGATTACTTCCTCGGTTATGACATTGATCTTGATTTTGATCCTGTACTCTTTGAAAATTTGATATGCATACATGATTGACATGATTGAGGCGTTCTTTTCATAATTTCTAGCTCCAGAGTTGTAATTGATTACATTATTCCATCTCTAGCCCCACTGAAGCCTTTCTGACTGTTTTAATTACTAACCGTCATTACAAGCCCCTTAGCCTTATTTGATTCTTGTCCCAAGCCTAGCTTAGGGGAGCATTAGCTGAGTGATTGGTTGTCTTGATAGTTATGTATGTTGTGATGTGTGCTAGTTGGAGTTAGTTCATTATGGGTGTATGATCGACTTATTACTTCGTGTTTGAAAAAAAAAAAAGGAAGTTCAACAACAACAAATCCAAAAGAAAGAAGAAAAAAAAAGAAGAGACGAAAAAAAAGTTTGAAAATATTGAATAAAGTGTTGTTTGAAAAGCAAAACAAGTTCAAATGAAGTGAAAATGGTGATTGAGTTGAGAAAGTGAATGTAGTGATATTTTGGAGATGTTAGTGAATGAAGTTATGAAGCTCTCACTGGCCTAGTTTTGCTAGTCTATGCTCCTCAGTGCTTGGTTTATCCACCACATTCCCAAACTATTCCATACCCTTAACCTCAGCCCCATTACAACCTTTAAAAGTCCTCATGATCTTTATGTGTTGCATTGTTGGATTGAAAGTGAGTCAATGGATCAAAGTTAAAGAGTAAGTGTCATTTCTGAGTCGACTAAACTAGGTTCAGTGTCATTATGCTACCTTCTAAACACACGAGAGTAGTGAGTTGGGAAGGGACATATGGTGGGAATGGAGAGTGATCGGGCACATCTTTTGCCTGCCACAAAAATGGGAGAAGAGTGTTCCCCCTTGTGAGCACCATCTTAGCATTTGCATGATATGCGCAGTGATCTTGCTTGATTGTATTTCTCGATGATTGGTCGTTGGCTTGATATAATTGATTGATGATGATGCATGCCTTCTTGATCGATTTTGAGTCCACTAATACTTTCGAACTGCATTTTCTATGGGGTGAAACAATTATATCTTGTAACTCATTTGTGTGGTTTTGCTTAGGGACAAGCAAAAGGTTAGCTTGGGGGATTTTGATGAGTCCATTTTATATAGAGTATTTAACCCAATTCCCCTAGCTTTGAGTGCCGGTTTGAGCTCTTTTGAGCTCCTTTTTGTGTGATTTGATATGTTTGGACTCGTTTCCATTTGTTAGTTGTTTTTGTGCAGATTAGGCCTTTAAAGCCTTAATTTGAGTTGTGGAACGAAAGTCCAATGGTCACATGTGGTCCAAAGAATATCCAAAAAGTTGCACAAGAGTTTTGGAAGAAGAATACACGCCATAAGCCAAGGAACAACACTCGCCCGGTCGACCGGGCTAGCCACAAAACTTAGCTGGCACCAAGACTTGTTTACCTGGTTGCCGGGTGAAAGAGGCTCCAAAACGGCTTACGTGCCTGACCGGGCGGCCTTGCTCGGTTGACTGGGCGGAATCTCCCCTTTTGTCGTAATTTCATAACACCGTTGCCCGACCGGGCGGTTTTTCGGGAAGGTTAATTTTTGCTTTTTTTAGCTGGTTCTGTAAAAACTATAAATAGGGTTTTAGTAAATTCGTTAGTTTATCTTATTTTCTGCGATTTTAGGTTTAAACACTTAGTCTTTTTCTTTCTAGCTTTGTATTAACTCTTGCCCTTGAAGATTATAAAGATTGTTGATTTCGTTTTTCATTGTTCTTCAATCATTCGGTATTCTTCTTTACTTTGTTTAATTTGATGAATTCTTCTACTTACATTATGTTTATTGTGTTTATCATTATCATGAGTGAGTAGTCTTTTTCTAGGGCTTAAATAGGAAAGCCATATTTATACCTATTTGATTGTGCTTTAAAGTTCTTCGGTATTTGGATTGAATTAGAGTAATTCCTATTGATTTGTTATGCTTGTTTAATTCATGTAATTGCGCAATATCATGGGTTATGCTTAGCTAATAGGAGTTAGAATCGAAAGATCATGCTCATTAGAGGCTTGTTACAATAAGTAGGTCTGATTATGTTGAGCGACCGTACTGGCATATGTTGATCTAAGAGTTGTTAAGGCCAGACCGTAGGATTAACGAAATACTCTAATTAAGTATTGTTGAATTATATTGTAGTGATTAAATTGGTATAACCATGGTGGACCGATCGATTGCCCTAGGTTTTTAATTATTTAATAAACTTCTATCTTTTTGTGTTCTAGCTTATTCTAGTTTAGTTGTTAATTATTCAATCAAATTCCTCTCTTGAAGTAGTTAAATAATTGAGCACAAATCTATAGAACTCCTCTCCTTGTGGATCGACCCGTATTTGCCAGTTTCTGCTAAACAGACACCGTGCACTTGCGGTATATATTTTAAAACTCATCAGTAATCATTAATTCAACAATAGAATTTCATGATCAATTGGCAAAAGCTTTTAAGCCCAATTTACCCAAAAAAACACCGTATAAACTTCCAATTAACAAGTTGAGAAAACAATTAGTAAGACCATGACATCACAACAAGCAACCAACATATTTGTTTGGAAAGAAAATCATTAAATTTTACAAAATTCGTTTTAAGGCTTCAACACCTTAAACCCTAACTATATCAACCCATAAAATTCTCTAATATGCAGAAAAACAAATTAAAAATGAGTGATATAATATCTTACCTTGAGTTGGGTAAATATTATCCTTTAAATTCCTTCCTAATCGTAAGAATTTGATAATTTGCCCACAAGAGCCTTTTGAAGAACATAGGGGAATATAGAAGTTGAACTGGTGGGAGGGATATATGCCAAGTCAATTTTTTTTTTGGTTAAAATTACTCCATATGTGTTTTGGCGTTAAAAAGAAATATTTTGGCAGTTTTTTTCAAGTCATTAGGCCCACTACTATGGTTAAACTATGGTAAAATTACTAAAAATATGGATTGAGTACCTAAAAGATTAAAAAAATAGAGAGTACCTGAAAGGTGAAAAACTTAAAAGGTTAGTCCCTAAGTATACCCTTAACTCTTCATTTCACTAAGCCAAGCCGCTTTCTTCTCTAACTCACTCATCTCTTCTTATTCTCCACTACTTCTCCATAAACAAAGCTACTCGAACCTTGCGCGAGACGGTGAGCCTATTCCATTTTACATGTAAGTTTATAGATTGCTGCTTCAATTTTTATTAGAGTATGTAATTTTGCTTTTTGGTGTCAATACAATGAATATATTGATTAAAGAGTATGAAATTCTACATATAATGGTAGATGATATAGTGATATCTCCTCTGCAATTGTTAGAAATAATGAAAACTCAAATAATTTCACAAACTTTGAGATGAATAATTCCATATATATAACATTCTAACTCCCATTGTAATTTAGAAGCTAGAATTATATTAGTGCAGTGAGAAGAGCGTAGAGTTGGAATGTAGCTTTGGTAGTTTGGTCTTCACAAACTTTGAGATGAAAAGTCAAATAATTTCTAAGATATTTGAGTAATGGCAAATCTAGTTCATCACTTCATCCATGTCATACGAATGTTGTTTGCTATTTAAGTGAAAGCCTGCTGTTAGTAGAATGTTGTTTGTAAATCATCCAGAAGCAATTTTCTGTTTTTCAAATTCAACTAGATAAGTAAATTCCTTATTTTTTCATGCCAACAAATTTGCAGAGCTATGGCAGAAGGTAGCTCTGTCAATCCATTTGACTTGAGGGAAGATGAAGATGATATTTCGTGCAATAATAAAGGCCCGCTAATCAATTCTCGTGGTAGAAAATCAAAATCATCTGTTTGGCAGCATATGGATCGTGCAATATTGAAAGATGGCAGCATCCAAGCCATTTGCAACCACTATAAGCTTACTTTTACGGCAAATAATAGTAGTGGTATGTCTTATCTCAAAAGACTTGTTGATAAATGTCTGAAGCGCGTAAATCATGATACTAAGAACTTTAGTATTTCAACTAATCCATCTAGTGGGGGCACTAGCAACATGTCTTTGGAAAATCCTATTATCAATTTTGAGGAAGTACGTAGATCTATTTGCATTTTTGTTGTGTCTGGTGCGCATTCTTTTGCTACATGTGGAGAACCGGGGTTCAAATATATGATCTCTACTATGTGTCCTCAATTTAATGCTATAAGTATACATACCTTAAGGAGGGACAATTTGAGATATTGTGAATGATGAAAAAAAATTGTTATGGATGATTTACAAAACGCTCCTTGTCGAATATCTTTTACCACGGATAATTGGAGAAGTGAACATACTGATGATGAATATATGTGCATAACGGCTCATTGGGTTGATACTAATTGGAAATTACATAAGAGAATAATTAAATTTGGTGCTTTAACACCTCCGTTTGATGGAGTTTCTCTTGCAGATGAGATATGTGCTTGGGTCAATGGAAAATTGATCATAAGGCACTAATTAGTTTTACAGTAGACAACGCATCTTGAAATGATTGTATGATTACTTCTCTAAAAGATCATCTTTTAAGGAAAACTTGTTTGTTTTATGGTGGGGAGTTCTTTCACTTACGATGTGCTTGTCATTTTATAAATCTTGTCGTGCAAGCTGGATTAAAGGGCATAGATGATGTTATTATCAAGATTAAAAGTTTAGTGAAACACTTTAAGCATTCAATCTCAAAGAAGAAAAAGTTTTACAATGTTGCTGAAACAAGATTTGGTATAAAAACAAACAAGAAGTTGCGTGGAGATAATTGCATCAGATGACACTCTACTTCCTTAATGCTTGACCGCTGCATTTTCTTCAGAGATGTTATTGGTCACGTGGTTAGCCGAGATAAGGATGTTAAAGTATTTGCTCTCACAGTGGAAGAGTGGGTTAGAGTTTGTGAATTGCATGCATTCTTGAAGCTCTTTTATGATGTTACAAATACCTTTTGGCTTCAAAACGTCCCACTTCAAATCTTTATTTTGATGGTGTAACCATGTATGGAGGATCCATAAAAAATTGATAGATGTTACAAACGGACCCTTGAGTAGCGAATGGTATATCCCCACTTTTGCAAGAAAACAGATTAATAAAATTCCCCCACTTTTGCAAGGAAACAGATTGATGGGAATTTCACTTTTCTTTCCTCCCAAAAAAGTTGATAGAAGTGCAAGGAAACAGATGTTGCAGGCCTGCGAGGTGGAGGAGGAACAAAGCAAATCAAATTGATGAGAATCAGGATGTAGGGAATCAAGCAATTGCAGAATTGATATGATTCCGAGAAGGGAATCTAGCTTAGTTCCTCACAAGCTTCATTCACTTATGATTCCCTAAGGGTTCTAACTCTAATACCTAGGTTTAACTCACCAAGGGTTCAAATTAGGAGTGTTAATAGGATGACTTGTGTAGCTTCCCTTACTAACAAAACAAAACTTAACTTCACTCATTTAATTCAAGGGTTTTGATTTTAAATTCACTCTTTAAAAACATTATAAATCTAGGAAATACGTTCAAATGTTAAACAGACTCACATCCTTAATTAAAATAAGCTCAACATTTATTTTATTCATGAAATAAGGGGGGCATTATACAGACATTACCAATTAAAGAAAATAGGAAAACTTTCCTAAAACAAGAAAAAAAAAACAAAAACCTTACTCGAAGTAACTGAACACTTACCTAAATTAAGCAAAAATCACACGCCTAAAATAATAAGCTTTTAACGCCTAAAATAAAATAAAAATCAGCTTGCATTCACACTAAAACATTCTCGAAAAACCTGTTTGGTTCATTTTTTAGTAAAGAAAAGGAAGAGAAAAGAAGGGAAGAGAAAGGAGAAGAATGGAATAGAAAAGAAAAAAACCTAAACTTCTCATGTTTGGTTTAAATTTTCCCATTCCTCCCAAATTACCCCACTTTTTGGGAGGAAAGAAAAGTGAAATTTTATTAAAGAGTCTTTCCCTCCAATTCCTTCTGTTTCCTTTCACTTAAAAAACTTTTTTTGAACCAAACATTGGAAACTAACAAATTTCCTTGCACTTCCTTTCTTTTCCTTCCAAATCCTTTCTACCAAACAAGCTGTAAAAGAGTAAAGCTTTTAATTTGTATTCTAACAATTAGAAACTTTCCTAATTAATGAAATCATAAATTCTGCAGACTTGCTACCCAAATTCACCCAAAATGCACGCCCAAAAATCAGCAAACATTACTTGTTGTCCAAGTTAGCTTATTTTTCGTTATTTTCCTTGATTGTATTCCAAATAATATTACAAGTGAGAGATTCCATGAATAGATATGTATCATACTCCCCTTCTTTGATAAAATTCGACCATTAAATTTGCCAATTCCATATATCAATTCACGAACAATAATTGTAGAAACTTTGTTTCTTTCAGTACCCTCGTTTTGGAAAGACCAATATTTAATTATTTATCACAAATAAACAAAGATGTATATTAATTATATTCCTTGTGCACTACTTCACCATGAGATTTTATATCTTCATTATATTCTACTTCAACTCCAAATTTGTCAACGTCCCAATGCGGTGTGAGATCAAAAATCGTATCAAAATCTTTCATTAATTTTTTCCATTTGAGATATCTCATCTTTCTCACAATTGGAAGAAATAGTAACTGGATCTTTCTCAATTTCATCATAGATGGAAATTTCATCTTTCTTCATGCTGTGTTTATTTTTTGTGTTCTTCAAAGCAAAATGATTCGGTAATTATATGTGGAGAAACAAGTGCATGACATATAAGAGAATAAGATGTTTTGCGAACTCTTTCCATTCTTCTGAAAGCCTCATGAAAATTAGGGGACATTCATTGTAAACAGGATCCATAATAGCAATACAATTCGCACACCAATAATGAAACCGCAATGTTATAGAAACTGCCTAAAACTTTTGATTAAAGTTTAAGATCCAAAAACTAAGAAAAACATATTTACATCTTATGAGATTTTGTGACAATAAATTTCACAAAAAAATACTTGGTAATTTGTTGGTAATTTTTATTTTATCCAAAACTGGTACATAATAGTTTGATTTTAGACCAATTGAAAATAACGTACCCAAAATTAACAGCAAAAGTTCTTCAAAAATCATGAAATTTTCCAGTATAAAAGTAGACAAAAACCAGTCCAATCACTAGTGGAAAAAAGCCCAACTAATCCGATCAACTTGGGCTTTACTCGTCTAAAATTCAACCGGACCAGTTACTAGCGGAGTGTTTACTGATCTGGATCAAGACCAGATCCGTTTTACCCATTAACTGATCCGGTTTCACCAAAAACTAGACTAGTAAATAGTTAACTAGTCCGATTGCAGGTGAAAACCATATCAGTTAATGAGTAACTGATCCGGTTTTCACCTAAATCCGGACCAGTTGAGTTTATATGAATAAAAAACTCAACATTCATGGCAAAAAACATAAACTGAACCAGCTGCCATTAAATCGACAAAAAAATCGAAATAACGAAAAAAGTATATTGCATGAGAGATGATGAACTAATTATAAAAAAATTCACAAAAATTTAAACCCTAGACCTGGCAAAACTATCATGGCAAAAAAATATCGAAATTCACAAGAATTCAAGAAAACCAGCCCACATTAAATCGACAAAAATATATAATTAAACAAAATCAACAAGATATTGGCTTAAAATTTTAAAAACGAACTAATGAATATTTATCAACAAGATATTACAAAAAGGAAATAAAAATTTCATGAATCAACAAGAAACCCAAACAAGAAAAAATATTCCGCAGCCTAAAATATACATTGGATCTTGAAAAGCAAAAATAAATTACAAAAAAATTAAAAATAGATAATAATTTCTTGAGGGATGAGGAAAAGGGAGCGACAAACCCTATATCTGGAACGACGGCGACGGGAGGAGCAAATCAAACAACCTTAGATCCAGCTACGATGATGAGAGGAGAGAGGAGAGGTGGTGTGAGTGACGGCGGCAAAATCAGCAATGGCGACGAGACGGAATCCCTCAAGTGTGATTTAGTTTTTAGTTGCTCCTCTCATACTCTAATTAGTTATGACGAAATAAGAGAAGAGAAGTGGTGTAAGCGATGGCGAGTGGATGAGAGGATGACTGATGGTGGTGGTGGTGAGGAGAGGCGAGAGGAAATAGGAAATAGGAGATAGGAGAGGTGTTGTGGTGGTTGCCTGATAGGGTTTCCAAACCCAGGGTTGTGAGGAGAGGAGAGAGGAAAAGGGTGTGGAAACCCTAGCCCCGCGTGATTTAGTGTGAGTGAGGATAAGAAGAGAAAGGAGAGGAGGGCGTAATAGTGTGAGAGAGGAGAGGAATTGAGAGACAAAGGAGAAAAAGGGCGTGATTTAAAGGCATCCCAAAGTCAACTGATCGGGCGTGGGAGCCCAGCAGTTCAGTTGGCTTTAAGTGATCCGATTTAGAATAAGTCGGATCAGTTTACTTGTGTCTTTTGATATTTTTTCCACTAGTGAATTTCAAGGTAATTGTGATACCCCTCATGACACTAGTGCATAATTGGCCTAAAGTATCACCCGCAAAAGTGCTACTTAAAGGCCTGAAAGTGTTGCTTTAGGCAATAGGTAACACTTTTATAAGTGAAACATCTGCCCGTGCTACCTATTCTCTAAGGTAACACTTTCCGAAGCTAATGTTTCACTTTCTCAAGTGTTACTTAATATTCTCTAATGTAACACTTTTTTTAAACTAAAGTAGCATTTTTATAGTGTTACTTATAATTTTTTAGGTAACACTTTTTCATCTATAGTAGCATTTTCTATGTCATCTCTTGAATTATAGGAACACTTTATTAAATATTATGTATCGTTATAAATCAACATATGTAACACTTGTTAGCTAGCTTTATAGTAACACTTCTATTTCACTTGTCGTATAGTAACATTTTTAAATTTGTCAGCAAACATACAATGATAATAATACTAAAACTTATAAACGTAATAACGAAGAGGAAATAGGATGATATTATAGATATAAATGAGTACAAATACTCGACGGTTATTGTAAAGAATGAGCCAGAGTGTAGTATTCATCAATTGAAAATATACTATTGCGTTCAAATATATAGTTCATATGAAAATTCAGTCATGATATAACTCCCAAAATAAACCTAAATCAATCTTATGGTCATTTCTTTCTTTCGTCTTCAATTCCATCACTCTATCCATGCATGCATGTTTCTCGAAACATCATGCCTACTTGGAACCCTAATCCATTATCTTCCTCGTCCTGCAATATTAACAAAAAAAATAAAAATCTTCAAAGTCTTATATGATAAGAGGAATAGTGATGATATACTTGTTTTAAAAAGAAAAACAAGTATTATATATTATCAATCTCCATTACTTCATAATATGCTTTATCTCCATCAACCTGCCTGCATATAAACTTCTTCTATCTTATCCTACACTAGAAATAATGAAAGCAATATAAATATCTACCAAATTAAGGTTGCGATGGAAAACGTAGCCTAACTAAATGTAAAGGCAACCAAACTTACAACATTGTATTCAATAGGCTCGTAAGCTGTTTTGTATATTTTGTCCACTTTCCTCTTTCGAAACTCTTTGTACAAATGTGCTTGAAATGGTCATTTCTTCTCAATATCTTGTTGATTCTAGCATGGAAACATAAAAGAATTCGGGAT
Organism: Beta lomatogona; assembly: GCA_947646795.1. Lineage (NCBI taxonomy): Eukaryota > Viridiplantae > Streptophyta > Magnoliopsida > Caryophyllales > Amaranthaceae > Beta > Beta lomatogona. Next base: position 7,926,296 of record CANSNZ010000927.1, on the reverse strand, counting down.
ACATAAAAGTTACATGATCGTACCAAGGGATGATAAGGAAAAATAAAAACAAATAGATTATTATTCATTGTAATTAACTTACCAATTCATGTTCTTTCCTTGCAAAGCTCATAGGACCCATAGTGTGCCTATCTTTTTACTTGGTACCGCTTAGGCTTATCTTCTTGATTTCTTCCTGTGTGTTAAGAATAAAATAAACACCTCTTAGAAAGTTCCTTTCAAAAGGGTACTATGTGACATCATGAGCATGCGCTAAAGTTGTTGGAGCATAGAGTTGAAAGCACCAAACACTATTAGGACCAGCTAACATGAGACTAAAGCAAAAAAAAAAAAAAATCAAACCAAAAAGGTCGATAAACTAACAATTGCAACTAACCGGCATGTAAGTAGTTCAATGGTTCCACCATTGGTGGTGGAATGATACTAAAATCTGCTAGAAACACAAGTACCCAAGAAAATTTCAGTACCAAGATAATGCACACCATGTAAATTTTAGTCACTTAATTTTCTGCAGATTTTGCAAATTCAAAAGGTCTAAAACAAATTAAAGTTCTAATACAGTCAAAACGTCGATTAATTTTCTGTAGATTTTGTGAGACCTTGACGTCACTGATTTCTAGGATAAAATTCAGAGAAAATGCAATGAATTTATGAGGAAAGGAAAGAATATGAAGTTTCAACAGTATATAAACTATTATAAATTATGAGGAAAGGAAAGAATCTGAAGCATTTCTTCACATTTCTCTACCATAAAAGTGTCTCTAATCTAAAGCCTTCATCAGCCTTTCCATCATTTTGGATCGACGAACAAAAGTCCGCCAAATAGAAGGAACTAGCTTAATAAACAACTAACACTTTCTAACAATCACTAATTGACTGATAATTTCTTAGGGAACGAAACTAGTAACTCTAATTGACTGATAATTTCTTAAGGAACGAAAACCACTGGAATAACAGTGTCATTAAGTAGGCGTTTAAGAGATCAATTTGGTCAAGCAAAGAGTGAACTACCTCAAAATCATCTAACCAGTTTTAAGTTCTAACTAACCCAAAAGGTATTCCCAATTCAGCATGCATAAAAATTACTACTAGCACACAAGTTTTGGGTAATTATCTTCCTACTACTGTTTATGTGATATAAGGAAAACTCAATTATGTGCTACTATATATAATTCTAATTCTCTGCAGGAAGCTAGAATGATTCATATGATTGAATTTATCATAACCAAGGTGTTCCAGTGACCCAAAACAGTTTCAACCTTCCTTTGTCCTATATTGGACATTGGAGTTTGGCTTAAGTGAACTCAAAAATCAAATGCAATAAAATAATAATTCACATTTTAAATCCCACAAGTTCATAGATCATTCATAAGTCCATTCTATAAATTAACAGCTAAATTTAGATGAAAACAGAAGCAAAAAAAATTAGGCAAAGAAAATAAAAAACTAACCAAGCAATTGAAATTTAGGCAACAAAGAAAATAAAAAACTAACCAAACAGCGCCGACATAAAGGGTCGCGACAGCAGCAGTTATGGCGACGGCGATAGCAGCGGAACCAATCAGCACCAGCAGAGAAGGGGAGCAGAGAAAGGGAGCAGAGCAGCGGCAGCAACGCGCTGCAGAACACGAACATAGGAGAGAGAAAAGCAGGGGAAACATCAACAACAGCAACGCCGGCACAAGGTTCACAGCGGCACCAGCACAGGCAATAACGGCGGCAGCATCACCGCAATCAAAAGGCGGTGGCGGCGCCTGACATGGGGTGGAGAGCGTGAGATGCGAGGAGAGAGAGAGGAAGGAGGATTGAGGTTTTCGGGTGAGAGATAGAAGCCATGAGGGTGGGGGTTTTGGCCTTTGGGTGATAAATGACGAGGAGGTTCTAAATGAAGAAGGTAATCGAACTTCATTTTCGTATTTGACTAAATACCACTCAATAACTAAAACCCAAAACAATTTAAAAATAATAATATAATAAAAACTTCATAAAATTGAATAAATAAATATATTACAAACACGTCAAATATTAATACATGTTCCAATCCAAATAAAATAAGAAAATGCGACACATAATTAACTTAAAACGCTCTTAAAAAATAGGACTATTACGCGTTACCTATCTAAAAGTGTTACATCAAAATGTTACTCAATTGAAAAAGTGTTACTTTAAAATGTTACTTATAAAAATGTGTTACATTAAGTGTTACATATTGATTAAGTGTTACCAAGGTGCTACATATATATTCGACAATCTTGAATTTTGAAAAGTGTTACTTCATACATGATACCTTTGACCAACTTTGTACTAGTGTGATTGCGTTAAAGGGATTTAGCATGCTACTCATACTAAAAAGATACATCTTTCTTTTAGGAAGCTCATTTCCTTAGTTACTCCAGAGTTAAGCGCACTTGGCTGGGAGTAGTCCAAGGCTGGGTGACCTCCTCAGAAGTTTCACAGGCACTAGTAGAAAAACGTTGATTTGCGTCACCTCATTTGCGTCGCACAACTGGAAAACTGACGCAGAAGTCTATAAGCATTTCATTTGCGTCGGATACTAAGGTTATCCGACGCAAATTATGAGTCATGTGCGTCGGATATAGGGTGCATTCGACGCAGAACATTAAAACAATTGGTGGGGATTTGCATCTGCGTCGGATATGTAGTCCACTCGACGCAATTCCTCGGCCCAATTTAAAAAAGCGGAACTAACTATGCGCGTCGAAGGTAAGCCCATCCCACGCACATCCCTCACCTCCCCCTTTTAATTTTCGAGTTATCTCAATAATCCATCAAACCCTAACCTCTCACTCTCTATCTCCCTCTCCTTCTCCAACTCTAACCGCCGACTCCACTCTCCTACTTTCCCTATCTCCCTTCGTCCCTCCCCTTCTTCTACTTTTCCCCTCCTATCATTCGAAACTAAAGAGCAACAAACACCATTGAAACTAGATCTGAAATTGAAGAGCAAATGAAACTGAAGAGCAAATGACGAATTCGAAACTCGAAAACAGCGAAGGATAATTGAAGAAGAACAAATGGCGATTTGAAGGACAACAAATTGAAGACGAGCTAGAACTCCTGTGCAAGTTAAACCAGATCTGAACCTTCGAAGAAAACATTCGATGGTAATTAATGTTGATGATATATATTTAGGGTTTTCTAGAGTTTTTTTTCGCTTGGATTTGGTTAGTTTTTGAGAGATTTGCTTGTTGTTTTCGAGAATTTGTAATTCGATGGTGCAAATCTAAACCTTCCCTTCTCAATATCTTCTACTTCGTTATTTTTGTGTATTGTATTCGCTTATTGTTTGCAGTACAAATGGATGGCGTGAAAGTAGTTTAATTTGTAATTTGTTTATTGTTATCTGGAACAAACTTTGCACTTCTGCTATAATCAACATATATTTTTTTTATCTTTAATCAATTGTTCTTTAGTTTCTTTAATTTCTTTTGGTTGATAAGTTGTTGATCTTTTTGTTTCTTGGTTAATTTTGATGATTTTTTTGGTTTAAATGGTAAATTATGTGAAAAATGGTAGAATTACCAGTTTTTGTCATGAAACTTGAAATTTAGTTTTTGCTTGTTACTGCAAGAGAAATGTACAATTGGTTGAAGATGTGAGTTTTATTAGTAGATTTTTTTTTAAAATAAAAACAGCCATTTGCGTCGTTTATGGCAACCCATCTGAGGCAAATTTGGGACTTTTGCGTCAGATGTGTTGTCATACGCGACGCAGATGGCATGACTAGTTTCAGCGTTTTTCATTATTTGCGTCGGATGGGATATACGGTCCGACGCAGATGGCATATGCGTAGCAGCCCAACAAGCCACATCTGCGTCGCATGCAGAGCTATATGCGACGCAAATGTGGGTCATCTGCGTCGCATGTAGCTCTGCATGCGACGCAGATGGGAGACGATCAGGCAGGGGGGGATGGGTCATGTGCGTCGCACTATGGGCTTGGTCCACTATGGGCTTGGTCCGACGCAAATAGTAAATGAACTGCGTCGTGTCTTATCCGACTCAGATGCTGTATCCATCATCTGCGACGAGACCTGTGTCGTCGGACCTATGTCCGACGCAAATGGGGGTCCTAGGTCCGACGCAAATTAACAATTTTGTACTAGTGAGGGTGCGCTTGAGTGAGGAAAAAATACGTCGGAAGAACTTGTGTTGGTTATTGAGGATAGTTGTAGCCCTGGATGCTCATTGGTGACGATAGACCCGACTCCATATAGGTCGGGTGTTACAACAATAAACTCTCAAAACCTCGTTGTATGCTAGGAGAACAAATTGCCCAAAGTTTACCTTAAAACTTGTTAAATCTGTCAGAAATTCACCCTAAAAGTCCAAGCTTGTTGCACCTTCGTTGAGTTATGCAAATCCGATGAAATTTGAACACAACAAACTTGAGAATGTTAGCTTTCCAACGCACAAAAACTCGCCCAATTCCAATGTCACACGCGCCCACATGCACCATAAAAAACAACTGCTCTGATACCATTTAATATGATTCCGAGAAGGAAATCTAGCTTAGTTGCTCACAAGCTTCAGTCACTTATAATCAGTAAGGGTTCCAACTGTAATACCTAGGCTTAACTCACTACGGGTCCAAATTAGGAGGGTTTTTAGGATGATTTGTGTAGCTTCACTCTCTAACAAAACAACCTAACTTAAACTAAAATTCGCTCGTTTAATTCTCTCCAAACACAATACAAATCTGGAAAATAAGTCCAAACTTTTAATCTTGTCCCAAACTTAATAAACTAAACATTGAATTCATTCATGAAGTAAGGGGAGTCCAGCTCTTCTAGAGTTCTAGGAGAACTTTACCATGTAGAGTTAGGCTAATCTCATCCCTCCATCTACATCTGCGGTAATTACTTCAAAACAAGATAATTTTTATTTAGGGAAAAAAGAAGATTTTTAACTGATTAGCGCCCTACTGACGCTTATTTTCCACCATAGCTCACAATCACAAACCAAAGCTACTCTACCAATCTATTGTACCAATCACACTTTTTTTTTAAATTCTTCATCACACGACTAAGAACTATATTGATGGAGATTGATTAAATAATTTGATTGGTGTATATCCATATACTTTGAAGTAACGTAAGTTTAGTGAAATTCCATTTATTTTTATTTTGTATATGATTAATTTTATTTATTGTAAATGGTTGTGTTGCCAATGCTAATTGTGTTATGAATGTGAATTTCCTGTTCTTGTGTAATTCAATGCTTTTATGAATGTTATACAGACAACTAACATTTTTAAAGAAGTGATTGGAGTTTCATTTTCTTAATTTTTATTTCTAGATGATCTTGTTGTGTCAATTAAATATTATTGATATAACAAATTGTGAATGAGAATTGGTAGTTAACGATCACGTAAATCTGATATGTGTCTTACTTTGCATAATACCTTAGCATAGTAATGATTTATATTATGTATCTATTAGTATTATTGTTATTGATAGGTGAAATGATCAGTTGTGATTCATGTGTCTCGAATTTAATGGAAGACTCGTCTACAAACAATGAATTAAATGCTCATATAGATGTGTCGGAAAATCGTATCCCTCACATTGGCATGAAATTTGATTCGATGAACGATGCTTGGATTTTTTGGGTTAAATTATGGGGGGAAGATATGTTTTAATGTTCGTAAGCATTGGGAAAACAATAGTAAGAAGGATGGACTTATGACATCTAGAAGATTTTAATGTGCAAAAGAGGGTTACCGTTGTCTTGATCACAACCGAGATAACTTAACAATTTGGTGTATCTGTCGGTTTTAACCATTTCAGGAGAGCAATTGTTTCTGTAGCTGCTATATTATATGATGAAACAATTGAATCTTTTAAATGGCTTTTTGAAACTTTTTAGCAACCCGTTACAAATCAAGACATTGCTATGGAATTGCTACTGCATAGGTGATACTGGATGTGTGGCATGGACTATGTACTTGGCACATCAAGGAAAATGCAACAAAACACACTTTAAGCAATAGAGCGGATGTTCTTCAAGAATTCAAAGCATGTATGTATAGCATTGAAGAAGAGACAGAGTTTGAAGAAGCTTTCAATGCATTGCATAGGAAAGTGAAAAAAGTTACATGGTTAGACTTCATTTATCCCTTCAAGAAACAGTGGGTGGAGTGTTACATGAGAAATGTATTTTTGTTAGGGATGCGGAGTACACAATTAAGTGAGAGATTCAATTCAGATTTAAAAGATTATCTAAAATGCAAAAGTGATGTGATGCGCTTTTATCAAACAATTTGAGAGACTACTTGATCTAAAGCTAGCGTCAAAACAAGATAAATAATGTGTTTAATTCGAAGGAAAATCTGCCAAGAATCAAGATGGGGAGAATTCCTTTACTTAATGAAGCTGGTAAACTATATACTCCTCAATTTTTTGCAAGCTTTCAAGATGAGTATGAATTATCTACTGCAGTTCATATTAAGGATCCTGTAGAAGGTCAACTTCACATTGAATATAGAGTTGCCATTTTCAATCTAGAGAATGATAACTCTATTAATATTGAATACCAAGTATTTGGTGATACTTCGGCTAAAACAGTTTCACGTAGCTGTAGAATGCTTGAGAGATTAGGGATATTATGTACTCAAGCTTTGTCATTGATTTCATGAACATTAAATTGATTCCCGAAAAATATATTTTGAAATGCTGGACTAGAGAAGCTAGGAGTGGAGTCGTGCAAGATAGATGTAGGATGATTGTTCTTGACAACCCTCGATTGGAAGCTACTCGTAGATATAGAGCTTTTATGTAGGAAATTTTTGAAGTCGCTTGTTAAGCATATAGCTCTGTAGAAGTATTCTCATTGGTCGATGATGGGTTGGATAATATTATTGGTGAGATGATGAGTTTAAAACGTAATACTGTAAGTGCACGATGTCTATTGTTAGTAGAGACTTAGCAAATACATGTCGATCCACAGGGACATGATTTCTATAGATTGATGTTCAATTAAGTTAACTACTTCAGGAGAAAAGTCGTTGAATAAGTAATAACTAGTGCTAAAATAAACTAAATTACAAATGGATGTAAATCAAATAATTAAAAACCTAGGGCATTAGTTTGGTTCACCATGCTTATACCAACTCAATCAATATAATACAATTCAACAATACTTGGATCATTAGAGTCTTTTGTTAATCCTACGGTTGGGTCTTAACACTCTTATATCAACATATGCAGTACGGTTGCTAACATAATCATATCTACCAATTGTAACGTACATGCTTCTAATGAGTACGATATATCAATTCTAACTCCTATTAGCTAGATGATAACACATGATATTGCGCAATTACATGAGTTAAACAATGATAATAAATCAATAGGAATTACACTAATTCAATCCAAACATTGAAGAACTTTAAATCATAATCGAATAAGCATAAACATGGCTTCCTTCACTTAACCCTAGAAATAGACTACTCACTCATGATATTAAAGAAGACAATTAGATTAAACTAAGTAGGAAACAATATCGAGTAATTGATGAACAACGTTAGCGGCATCAATGATCTCTATAATCTCCAAAGTAAAGAGCGCATACAAAGCTTATAGAGATTTTTTAACCTAATAAAACGAGGAATAAAGGATGGTTTAATCAAAATTACTAAAATCCCATATATAGTGTTTGCAAAACCGGGTAAAAAACACTAAGATTAGTTAACCCGAAGAACCGCCCAGTCAACCAGGCCAAACCACCCGACGGGGCAGCGGTGATTCTTCAATTACGAGCTCAGCTGGAAATCCACCCGGTCAACCGGGCAAGGCCGCCTGGTCGGGCGCGCAAGAAATTTTGGGGACTTTTTCTCCCGGTCAGCTGGGCCAACTGCACATAGGAGAACGTAGCTCGCCCGGTCGACCGGACGAGAGCTTTTCTTCAGCTTCTTACGCGAATTCTTCTTCCAAACTACTTGACTTGCTTCCTAGATCTACTATGGGCTATGTAGGATCATCGGGCTTTCCTTCCGTGGCTAGATTAAGGCATGAAATGCATAATCTGCACAATAAAGCATAAGGAACAAAACCAAGCCCAACCATATCAAATCACTCAAACATGAGCTCAAAAGAGCTCAATATAGTACTCAATGCTAAGGGAATGGGGCTAAAAACTCTATATAAAATAGACATATCATGAGGGTAACAAGAAATTATCAAGCATGAAAGAAGAGCAAAGCAATCAAGCTATTCTGTTGTTCCTGATTTGAATGCACAAGTTCAACCAAGTGGTGTAGAAGATTATATTTCTAGCAAGGCTACTTTCAAGAAAAAAGAATCGAAATAGGCAGGAAAAAGGAGAAAAAGTTGGACCGGAAGAAATCATGATAAGAATGTCACTTGTCAACCATCTAAAACAAGTGAGACCAAGCGCAGCAAGAAGAATACACTACTAGATAAGCAGAGTACATAAAATTAACCACCACAAGTATAGTAAACATATGTCCTGATACTATGTGGTAATATTACCAATACTTTTTGGGAAATTCTATAGGGTGACCTCAACTTTTTTAAATTCTATATGGTAGACAATTTTTATCATTCCTCTATTTGGTAACCTTCTATTCTATTTTTTTAATTTTCTTTAACCTTATTGCATTTTAAAATCATTTTTTAAATTAAAAAACTGATTTTTTAATTACAAAAAACTGATTTTGAAAAAAAAAAAACCCAACCCCCCCTCCCCACCATAACCACCCATCCCACCCTCCTTACTCCTCCCCTAGCCTGTGACCACCGCCAATAATCCCTCGGTCCCGAACTCTTGCTACCACCCCTACCCCACCCCACAGCGAGCTTGTGAGCCACCCCACCCCCTATAAGCACCGCCACCCCCAAAACCAGCAAAACCACCTCCCTAAAACCCATTTCCATGAAACCCTAACCTCCCGAAAAGGCAGAAAGGATGGAGGTTGCGTGAGGGGGAAGGGGTCGAAATTGGGGAAGGGGTAAGGAGTTGGGGTCGTAATCGAGGACGGAGAAGGGAGGGAGGCCGAAATCGGCAACGGGGATGGGGGGCTGAAATCGGGAACGGGAAGGGGAGGGGTGGCCGAAATCGGCAACGGGGATGGGGGGGCATGTCGGGAATGGGAAGGGGAAGGGTGGCCGAAATCGGGAACGGGGATGGGGGGGATGAAATCGGGAACGAAAAGGGGAAGGAGGTGGTAATGCTGGTTTTGGGGGTGGCGGTGCTTATAGGGGTGGGATGGGTGGTTATGGTGGGGAGGGGGGTTGGGTTTTTTTTTTTTCAAATTCAGTTTTTTGTAATTGAAAAATCAGTTTTTTAATTTAAAAAATGATTTTAAAATGCAATAAGGTTAAAGAAAATTAAAAAAATAGAATAGAAGGTTACCAAATAGAGGAAAGATAAAAATTGTCTACCAAATAGAATTTAAAAAAGTTGAGGGTCACCATATAGAATTTCCCATACTTTTTTTGTGCCTCACATCAAGTTGAAAACAGGTTGTAGGAAAAGATAGCATGTCACTTTGTACTTACTATTAACATCGTCCTCAAGCCTCTAGCAATAGCTTCACTCAGATGCTCATGTTAAAAATTACGGTTTTTTCACCAATTACCCCCGAGTTTTCGGTTTATTCACCAGGAACCCTCTCACTTTTTAAAATTCACCAGGTACCCCTCAGTTACATCAAAATGCCCTTAATGACTAACGACGGTTAACTCCGTTAGTAATTAACCATAATTAAGCCCTCTAACCCTAACTCATAAACCCTAACCCTAACCCCTAACCCTATAACACCTAACCCCCCTAATGCCCTAACCCTAATAACCCAACAACCACCCTTCCCCCCACCTTCGCAGCCCCCTCCCCCATCCTCGCACCCCCCTCCTCCACCCCCGCACCCCGAGTAACCCCTGGAGAGAGAAATCAGAGTTGGAGGAGAGAGAAAAATGGAGAAAGCATGGAAGATAATGGTCGGAATTTGGTTGGCAGTGAACCTGGTAGCAGTGACCAAAGCAATCGAATCTCTCGAATACTCAGTAATTCACTGTGGCTGCGGGGATGCGGGGATGGGGGGGTCCTCCACCCCCGCTTCCCAGCAGCCCCTGGAGAGAGAAATCAGAGTTGGAGGAGAGAGAAAAATGGAGAAAGCATGGAAGATGATGGTCGGAATTTGGGTGGCGAGTGAACCTTGTAGCAACTACCAAAGCAATCGAATCTCCCAAATACTCGGTAATTCACTATGGCTACGGGGGTGGGGGAGGGTGGGTTGTGGGTGTGGGGGGGGAAGAGAGGGGACTACATGGGTGGGCGGCCGGGGGCATGGGGGTGGAAGGAAGGGGTAGGGCTATAGGGTGGGTGGGGGGGGAGGGGTGGTGGTTGGGTGGTTAGGGTTAGGGTATTAGATTAGGGGTTAGGGTTAGGGTTAGAGGGGTTAGGTTTAGATGAGTTAATCAGGGTTAGAGGGTTTAATTAGGGTTAATCACTAACGGAGTTAACCGTCGTTAGTCATTACGGGTATTTGGATGTATTACCATAAAACAGAGGGGTTACTGGTGAATTTTGAAAACTGCGAGGGTACCTGGTCAATTTTCTGAAAACTCGAGGGTACTTGGTGAAAAACCGTAAAAATTATTGTTTTGAATAAACAAGTAAACAACAAAGTATGTACTTTTCCTTTTCTCTTATGCTCCACTTTGTGCTGTAACACAGGGTCAATATACTAGAAGTGACGACCAATTTGATTCATAAACGTGCAACAAAACCCCATTCTTGTTTCAAGTATGTTTTGTGTCAATTGGTCGTAAATTTAATGTTTTAAACCACAATATACATGAACATAATTTGTAATAGTTCTATGATTTATATTTCTGTATGAACATGCTTTCTACTTTGTATGAACATAAAATCTTTAAAGCTGGATGGTATTTCGTTTCCATTTTGAAAATGAAATGACAATCTGTAGGTTTTGGTGCCCTCATTATCTGACTTTATATGTAGTCTCATGTGCTTTATTGACAATCTTTATGAAGATAATAGTATTGTTTTTTTTTACTAACATGTATCAATTATTGTAGGCTGTAACTAAGGATATATATAGTTCACCAAATAGTGCTCAAAACACTTGAGTGATGCGTCAAATGTAAATTGGCTAAGTAAGTGTAGTTACTTGTATAAATTTGATGACATATGACTCTATGTGCGTGATATTGTCTCTGTAGCGTAGTGTATTCCTGTGCAGATACTAACTTTTCTTTTTCTGTAGTCGTGTAAGTCTATAGGTGCTTTATTTTATGCTTGGTTCCAAATGTTGGGCAACTAATTGTGTTTTTTAGGTTACTATTGTTACTTTACTCAATTGTTATTTTTTTGTTGTAGTTTTCCTTAATAGACAATAGTTTGGTAAATACTTTAATTGATTAAATTTTGTAGCGAATTCACACAATTGTTGCTTGATAGACAATTGTTTGAAAGATACTTGCCTATGCAGGAGTTGATCCCACGTCTTTGCATCTTGCCATGTAATGCTCTCCCATATTGAGCTAATAAGGTATAATGAATTGGATACCATAAGAAGCTTACAGAAACAACAATTGCATAATTTAAAGCTTACAAAAACAATAATTGTGGAATTTGTGGTAGAATCAAATTAAGAGGACAATTTTAAGAGATTGAAGCTCCTATATATATAAGGATTCGAAATTCTAGGTTGAATTTGGGGATTCTTGTTAAATTGTTCAATTAACTAAATTGGGGACCAATTGATTGGGGTAATGCACAACCCATAGAACGAGTACGAGATCTTGACAGTTTCATTGGAGAGGTGGTTTAGAAGACGGATTAGGAGGGAGAAGGGTGGAGGAGAGAGAAAGAGTAGAAGATCGTAATTGTAGCGGGGTACTGATCGTCATTTTTGGGTATTATTGTTGATTTTTTTTTCTTCAAATGGATGGCTGAGATGAATAGAATCAGATAGAGGGCTGAGATTAGTTAGCAAGGGAGATTCATTACAATATTCACAGTACATGCTACTATTGAGGGTCTGTCCATGCACAAGCTCCTCTCGCTATGTGAAACCATATATAATTAGATGTACGTTATTTTTATATTAATGAGTATATCATTACTATCCTTCACTATTCATATTTATACATTTCCATTATTCCAATATAGTATTTCTAAAACATATTTGAATGGATACTATGACAAAGTTCAAAGTCAACTAACTAAATTTTAATAGTAATCTATTGTTTTTCAGGACTTCATCTCTATTCTATAAGGGAAGGGGGAGGGACACCAAAAAAATCAACATCATCAACTTTAAATTATTTTTTAAAGAAAAATTCCGAATTTAATGGCACAACTCCCTATCCAACTTTTAAGCACAACTTTACAGTTTTTAACTTTAAAAATATTCGAAAACACAATAAACAAACTATCGGTTATTTCTCTTCTCCGCTCCATAATGTTCTTCCTCTTCTCTTCCTTCTAACAACGATTAACTACTCTAATTTTATTTAGAATTTTATTTGCTTTTTCATGTATCACGTGTATATAAAGCTAGTAAAACAATAATAGAACATGTCATCTTGAAATGTCAGTAACGATATGATAAGTACTCGGCACCTTAGTAAAATTGTTTGAGTAGAATGAAGAATGGAGCGCTTAACGCCAAAAATCAACATTATCAACTTTAATTTTTTTGAAAAAGAAAAATCCCTATTTTATGTGCAAATTCATAAATTAAACACTAAGTAAGATACCCGTGCATAACGCACGTAAAAACTCATAATGTCTTACCAAATCTTGTACATTCGTCTCGATACATAAGATATGTGCAAATTCATGCAAGAGGTTTCAACAAACCTAACTAATTATAAAGAGTGTCATAATCCTACCACTAATATACCTCTTTTTTTTTCATATCCAAGTTCTAAATCAAACTAATACTCTCTCCGTCCCAAAAAATATAGTTCTTTTTTCTATTTTGGTCGTCCCAAAATAAAGTTCTTGGTTCTATATTTAGTTCCACATTTTTTTCGTGATATGCCTAGAAAAACCGAATCCGTATCACCATAATTTATTTGCTTCTTGAAATTAATTTTTTGCATTGTATATTAAACCAAAGGGTTACATACATATTCTTTCACTAATTATTCTCAATTCTCTCCCCTAAAATCATCTTTTCCCATACAATAATTACTTAAATAAACAAAAAAGTCTTTACTTTATACTATTCTACTTATCTTAAATTCCGTGAAAAGATAGAATGAAGAACTATATTTTAAGACGGATGGAGTAGTTAATTTAAAGAAAATATTGCAATTAATATCAAACAATAGAAAGTTTGACAAATCTGTCATAGCGTAGGGTCACATCCGATAATAAAAACAAAATGTAAGGGGTTAGAAGAAAAATTAAAGGAGAGGAAGGGTACATATGCAAAGAGGAACCTTCTCGAACGGCTTTTCTCACATTCTCCGTGGTAGGAATATAAACCCAAGATAACCAGAACCTCCTCCAGTCCTCCTTTGCATCTTTTGTTTTTTTCTTTACCAAACTTCACAACATTTCCTCAATTTTCTGCTTCCAATCTCTACAGGTAAATCCCTCAATTTTGTAAATTTTCATATAATTTTTCTTTTGCATATTTTATTGTAGGAGATAAATTTTGAATTCAATTGTTTTAAATATTGGTTGTATTCTGCTTGCCTGATATGGAGATTAGAGAATAGTTATTGTTGATAGGGATAGACGCAAAATGTTTCTTCTCATGGCATCGATTTTTCATATAAAATCATGGATTGTATATGTTGATTTTTCTCAGTACGTTAGTTTTTGGTGATAATTTTTTAGTTTTATAAAATTTTTGTTTTTATCTACGGTATATTATTAGATTTTGTGATGGGAGGTTTAACGCAAGATTTATGTTTAATGGAAAGTCGCTTGTACAAATTTACGAAATTACAAACTGTTATTGTTGATCAAAGTGGGATTTTGTAATGAACATAATATATACTTCATAGAATCTAAATTTACAGCGGTGATCTTCATCTTTTAATCATTAATTATTTGATTTCTGAAACTACTTATGACTCTTTATAGTCGTATAATCTAAGTTAGCATCGTAGTTGTTTAATATATAATTTGAAATATGAGATAATATCGATTGGATAGATCTCGGAGATGAATTGGATTCCCCTCGTACTATTAGCATTTGGATGTCGATAATAATTTTAATATATGATGTGGGTATTAGTTTCACATCAAGACTAACCTCTGGTTGCTGTTGCTGATGTGAAAATTATGGTGGAAAAATCTTTTAAATGTTGTCATGAAGTTAAAAGCCTGGTTGCTTTCTTTCCTCAATTGATGCTTCTCCTTTAGTTTTGGTGTTGGAGACTAAGGGCTACGCTGTCGCTGTAGGCGTGTTGCTTCTATTTTGCTTTACACTTTTGCATAATTTGATGATATTGCTCTATCAATGCAGAGAAATGAGGGGAAGAAGTTACAGCTACAGCCCTTCTCCATCGAGGGGTTATGGAAGAAGATATAGGAGCCAATCTCCTAGAGGTCGTTACAGCCGTGCAAAGGATCTTCCTACAAGTTTATTGGTGCGAAATCTCCGTCATGATTGCAGGTTCGAGTTCGACCTTTCGACCTCACAATACTGTTGCATTGTCTTAAAGTTATGAGCAATTTATGTCTAGTATTTTGTTCTGCACTTGCGAATTTGGTTTTGGATGACTAAACTATTGCTGTGCGCACATCACAGTGGCGGCATCCTTTCCCTATATGAATATTATTGTATGACTACTACTAAATAATTTTTATGCAGAACACTCCAAACAAGCCCTATACCATCTAATCAAGCTAAGATTGAGGAATGCTTGATCCTACTTAGAATGACTTTTTTCAGTGAGGACCTTTCACGTCGTATTATGTGGGCTGAAAAGTGTATGTGTGCTTGCTTTATTGAATGACTGATTATGGTTGGAATATTGGGAATCTGAAGGGACAGAGACAGGAGAGGTGGGGGCAAAGGTCATGGGCGTGGCTGGAAACTAGAGACATGGAAAAAAGAAGGGATGTCATTCATCATTGCTTTACTGTAACTTACATTTTCAAGGGGCAGAGTATCACTTTACCACATTCTTTGATTTCTTGATCTTTATGCCTCGTTAATACTTCTTTCTATTGACGTTGAACATTATGCTCCTATAGTTGCCCGTAGTTGCTGAGTGTTGCCAAGGGCTTTTTTTCTCTCATGAAAAATGCATACACAAGATTTTTGTTGATACTCCATCTATTGCTAGTGGATGTAAGTAAGTTGGTAGTGTGAGTTTGGCTTGAAAGGTCTTAGACAGCGTGAGCTCATAATCGATCATGGAATGTTGAGCATGTGTGGTACAAATTTATAAATGACAATTTTTTTATTTTTTAATATTTGGTATGTCTAGTTTGACGGTCCTTTTTGGGCTGAGTTAATATGTTCAGATTGACTGTTTTAGTATAAAGATGTAGAACATGTTCTGTGATACATCGAAGGCTAATGTTGAGATATGCAGAGCTACTTGCTTCAGTCCTCTTTGTATGTATTCTTATTCTTCATGAATGTGTTGCTTATGTTCAGCATATTATGTGCTGTTGCAGGCCTGAAGATTTACGAGGTCCTTTTGGGCAGTTTGGTCCTATCAAAGACATCTACTTGCCAAGAGATTACCATACTGGGTAAGCTTTTATGGAGCGACATACTTGTAGCCCGTTGAAGGTTATCTTAGTTTATCATTATATTTATCATTTATATTAGAATTTCAGCTTTAAGCTAAAATGGGATAACAAAGGATGATTTATTTGTTAAAAGTGTGGTAACTTATGTTTCATAGTTCCTGCAAAGTCATAGATTAGGATTGGGTGGACAGATTCCAAGGTCTATGATGCATTTGTACATCCTCTGATGCTTTGTTTGCCGACTGTTCTGTGTTTGAATTTGTGGACCTCTTTATTTCTGTACTAGAATCATGGCAGAGAATTTCCCTGGTTGTTTCATATTTTTTATTTTTCCTACTATGTCTCGTCATGTGGTTGTTTCAAGCAACGTGTCAAGATGGGGACACGAAATGATTAAGAATTTTGTGTTTTTTTTTCCCCCTGAGAAGTGTCAAAGATTGAAGATAGCAAGTAATAAGAGTTTGTACAAGTTTCAAGTAGTGGATGTCTTTTTCAAGATATCATTAGTGTTGATGAAGAATGGAAGAGTATGATAACATTGTGAAGAAGACATTGAAGTCTTCTTTGACATCTCCAAGGTCAGCCACCAAAATGATTGCTCTTTGTTAAATTAATTATTTTTTTTGGAGAAGTTTTGTGGTTATCATCTGCTTGAGCAATACCTGAAGCTTCTGCATATAACTATGAACTCGTTTTGTGAATATTTGTAATATTGAAACATATGGACTATGCAGGGATCCTCGTGGATTTGGGTTTGTCCAATTTGTGGATCCAGCTGATGCTGCTGATGCTAAATATGAAATGGATGGTTATATCCTCCTTGGACGGGAGCTGACTGTTGTATTTGCAGAAGAGAACAGGAAAAAGCCCTCAGAAATGAGGGCAAGGGAGCGCGTAAGGTGAGGCTTCATTACAGTTTGTATAAACCTGCCATCTCTACTTTTCGTGTCTGCCTTATGCAGAGACCTTGGTACGAGGTTTTATTTGTTTTAAATGGAAGGTGTACTTTTCATTGGTATGATTAGCCCAGTAATTAAATTATGCAAAGCTCTCATATTACTTTTGTTGCTGTTAGGAGTCGGTCATACGATCGCAGGCGAGCTTCTTCTCGTTATTCTCAGTCTCCACGATATGGAGGAACTTATTCACGTAGCCCAGATGATTATTCCCCCAGAGGGCGTTATTCAAGGTACATGAATTTGTACTACGCTTGTGACATTTTTCTTTGAAAAATACCCGATAGCTTACATGAATTTTACCTCCTTGATGCCAGGTCAATTTCACCTAGTGATAGGTCATATACACGACACTCATATAGATCACGCTCCTACTCAAGATCTCCTTATGGCTCAAGGAGCCAAAGTAGAAGCCCTTATGGTAATCGCAGCCGCAGCATCTCCTCTGGATATTCTAGGTGACATTATTGGAGTTATATGAATCTTTAGAGGATCAGCATCGTATGTATTGTAGAATTTCTCTGTAGTTTGGATCATTTTTTTTTTCTCGGGAGAAGATTAAGACGGTTGTCTCTTGTAGACCGACTTTTCTTGTTGCATGTTGCCTTATCGTTAGAATATGCGCTTGAGTATTAGGCTAGGATGTTTCTGTATGATTAATGAAGTATTGAGTTGTGTTCAGTTGGTTTTATGCTTGTCAATAATTTTTTATTTGATCTCTTTGGTGTGTCTAAATTTGTATTAGGCTAGGATGTTTCTGTATGGTTAATGAAGTATTGAGTTGTGTTCAGTTGGTTTTATGCTTGTCAATAATTTTTTATTTGATCTCTTTGGTGAGTCTAAATTTGTCAAACAGGGTTCGGTTTGGTTAATCTAAGATTTGGGGATTTTTAAGTGCTTTTATTTATTTATTTTAAGTTGTTTGGTTTAATATGTGTCAGGAACAAAATGTACATTGTTCTTAGCGAGTCTGGATTGGCGTCTCTTGGCATCTCACAAAATTTTTGGTACCAAAGCTAAGTTAAGTTGGTACCAGAAATAGAGTCATTGTGATACCAAAGCCAAAGTAAGTCTTACTTGGTACCAAAGTGTAACTTTAGTATCAAAGTTACATTTTGATACTAAATAACTCGATTTTGGTATCACTTTTACTTAGCTTTGGTACCAAAAATTTTGTGAGATGCCATTTTGGCATCTCACTATGAGTTACCAATACTTTCTCGTTTTTAGCTGGATGAATTGGGTGTTGGTAGGTAAGCTCTTTTTTCGGGTTTGAAAGTTTTTGAAATATTGTTTTATCAGCTTTTAGACTTTTGAGTTTGCTTCGATAGGGCCGGGTTAGTATTTGACAAGTCTTCTAACATCCCTTTGTATCTTTATGTTTTTTTGGTGAAGGTTTGTCTTTTCTTTATCCCTTTCTAATTATAAGACTAATGGAAACAAACACTGGGTTTGGTCATGCCCTCTCTCTAGAAACTAACATCCAAAGCCAAAAAATACCTAGCCAAAAATATTACTGCCTCTTAGGCTCCTAGCAAAAATGAAGATCCAACCTGTCTCCTCCAAATCTTATGAGAAAAAAACGTTGATGTGTGTTTAGGCTTCCCTTACGTTGATCTGTATTTAGGCTTTCCTTTCGGCTAAGCAGCCACTAGACACGGTCGGTGACTTTAGCCAATCACCAAGAATGCTTTGTCCGCCCCTTCACCGCCGTGACTGGCCACGTCCTCAGCCGGTCAGACAAAATCCTTTCCTGTGCAAATGATTCTCTTCAAATCAGCTTATTAGCTTGATGATCTTGTTTCTCAGTTTCGTCAGATCTTTTTGTTGTTGGTTGTTGCAGTTCCTCTTCACATCATGTGATAAATTATCTGTGGATTGTCGCCCGTGGGTGCCTTTATCCATCAAATGGTTGAGCTCCAACATTGTGGTCTACTTTCATGTACCTTTTTCTTGACTTTAGTGGCAATTCCTTTGTCTTTATGTTAAATGTTTTGGTCTTTGTACACATCTAGTTAGTTTCATTTAGTTTTTCGATTTTCACTAGTAGAGAAAATGCTTATTGCTGCGGTCATTAAGTAGCCTATTGCGGCGGTTTTGACCGCGCAGCAATTAAGAGCGCAGCAATAGGTAATTAACCTATTGCTGCTGTTTTTTACCGCAGCAATAGGCCAAGCTATTGCTGCGGTTCCTGGCAAAAACCGCAGCAAGAGGTTATACCTATTGCTGCAGTTTCTAGCCAAAACCGCAGCAATAGGTTTATTTTTTATTAAAAAAATACAACATATTGCTGCGGTTCATGCTCAAAACAGCAGCAATAGGTACTGGTACAGGTGATTTTTTTTTTTTTTTTTTTTTTTTGCATTTTTCCATCAAATTTGAAAGATAAAACCTAACAACTAACCCATCCACTATCCACCAATGAACATCAGATCTTGAAACATAAACTAAACTCAAAATGAAACCAACATAAAAAAAAAAAAAATCACATTCATTCATCTCTATTCTATATGGGAAGAGGGGTAGGACACTAAAATATTAGAAGCCCTATTTTACCCTTCCTAAATTACACAAATTACAACTAAAAATAGAATAAGAAAAAAAGGAAAAAGAAGATAAACTAACTGTAAAAAAAAGAAACTGTTTGAACCAATAAATTTTAAATAAAGAAACCGCCCTCAAATCTCAAATTTGAGTCTATTTTTTCCGTCTAAACCTTCATCATTCTCAACAATCTTCTCTCTCATATTCTCTCCCTTTCTCTTTTCTCTTCTCTTTCCTCCTCAATTAGAAGTAAAATCATCAATTCCTCCAAGTGAATGGAAAGCCTTCATATGTTGCACGTTTCTGCTGGAGTACAGTAGACGACAACCCAATTGCAAATGTAATTTATTTTTTTTTTGTAAATGGCCTTTCGCTTCTTTCTCTCTCCTATCGTCACCGGTGACTTCGTCAGCCATGGCTGGAGTTCTCG
Source organism: Beta lomatogona (assembly GCA_947646795.1). NCBI lineage: Eukaryota > Viridiplantae > Streptophyta > Magnoliopsida > Caryophyllales > Amaranthaceae > Beta > Beta lomatogona. The sequence goes on along the minus strand of CANSNZ010000927.1, from coordinate 7,906,629 downwards.
CTACCGGTGAAATGTGGTATTGGGTTCATTTTAATTTCCCTTTGATCTATTTGGATGTCTCTCTATCCTTTGTGTTGGCTGATTATTTATTTTCTTGGTGCTCTGCTATATATGTCCTTATACTTCTATAAGAAATTTGCTTTCGAAGTGATGATTCCAAGTAATGATACATTACATATGTTTTCAGTTAAAGATTTTCTACTTTCTACCTCTGTTATAATTGGCTCTATCATACGGATCATATATTTTTTTTTTTTTGGCTTTGTGATTATGTTCAGGAGTCTTTGCGATCGTGGAATACAAGAAAATCACCTTTATTGTGTGGGATCTTGCAGGTCGGGAGAAGGTAATTTTTTTGTTGAGTTTCTCAATAGTTGGTTGTCTTAGTTATGTCTGGGTTTTGTCTAATTTGTAGTTGAGCCAAAAGGGTAATGCCCATATATGGATTCCTTGGCTTTTGTTGGCAAAATTTTCCAAGGTTTTATCAATTGTACAGTGAAAGTAAATTAGTAAGTGAAATTGTACTACTTCTCCCTATCCCACTTTGCTAACTTCCTGTTCCCACAAACCCAAACCTCCAAAAAATAACTTCCTAACTTCTAAGAATAAAAATGTTATGCTAACTGCTCTCACTTTGCTAACTTCTCTCTATCTCCATAATAAAAACTTAGGCTTACACTTCTCATTACACCATACAACTTCCAATATCAACAAAGTTTTCATTTCTTCACTTTGAATTCTAAATTGTCTACCATTTCACCTTCAATTATTCATCTTCAATCTTGGCGAAAAGCGTATATTTTCACTTCTTGGAGCACTACCCAATTACGTTGTCGAAGGAAACTTTAGAGTGCAGACAATAAAGAGAAACATTGTTTAGTGCAAATGGGTTGATTTGATTTCGGCATAGTATAAAATAAGGAAAGAGGTTTTTGAGGTTTCATTTGCATAAGTAGAATAATTTTGGAATTGAAGATACTGGAAATGAAGAAAAGAATATGGAAAAGGGAGGAATTGGAAAGCAAAAACAGAAAAGTCGAGTGATTGAGGCAGCTTAATTTTGGTTTTCAAATCACTGATTTGCATGTTTTACCAAAGGAGCAACAATCAGTTTCTTCCCTCACCAAAGGAGACTCACGAAACTAATATTTCTCTTTTATCTTCTTTATTATTTCTATTTTAGTAATTTGTTCTTTTTTATTATGATCTTATTTAGATGGTAAGCATCCAAGGGCTGCTGAAGACTTCATTAATTCTACTTCTACTTCCAAGGTTCTTTCTTCTACTTTCTTCATATGCCTATCTCCTATTCTATTATGTTTCCCATTCTCTAATCGTGAACTGTGAAATATGTTGAGATCAATTAGTGATTCCAAACTCATCAGCCTTGCCCACTGGACTCGCAAGTACCTTACTTTTCTCCATTTATTTTCTCTAACAAACAATTAACAAACCTTCACCCCATTCTTGATTTATATAATTGAAAATGGTAAATTATATTATGTTACCAGGAAGCAACAAATTTGAAGAGGTAGAGGAGTTAACCGATTGGGCGGAGGAGTGTATGTACTTATGCAAACACCATGAAAAACACATTAAACAAGTGAAAAACAAAATGTTAGATTTTTTTATTTTTATTACATTGTTGCACTATTTAGATGTTTCTGTTTATTTGCACAAGAAAACATATATTTTTCTTTACATAAATTTGTGAACAATTTGGTTTCGTATATATTATTTTAGGTTATTATATGTAATTTTGCAATTAATTTACTTTTTTCACATACTTGCGCACGCATCGCGTGCATATAATGCTAGTAATAAATTAAACTAACATTACATTCATTCGGCAACTCTAACTGAACATGGCATCAAGTTCATTCTAAAAAACAAATGAAAAAATCGAAACTCTAAGTAAAATCTCCTAAAAAAATCTAAGTAAAAACTATAACCAACTTACAAGGAAACAAAAATGATGAAAATCAGATCTAAGAAAAAAAAAACTAAAACCTAACATGGTGGAGTAGCCGAAAATGTGGTGTCGAAGTAGCCGAAAATGGTGGAGTCAGAACGATGCCCGAAAATGGTGTCGACGGCAACTTTGTACTAGCACTCGATCAATCTACACGGTTATAAACATTAATTGCTTTACTAATTCACAATTTCACAGATCCGAAAAAAAGAGAAGAGGGTAGGAGATGTGAGGAAATCGACTTAAATCAAAAAAATAAGAGAGAGAAAGAGTAAACAAAGCGTACCAAAGCCAAAAATAAAAAATCATTGCAATAATAAACAAAGAACAGTGATTATGTAGACTTTCAAATATTGTAAGACCTGACTCTCTTAATAATCACAATCTCAAACAAGGTAGTATATTTAAAGGGGAAAAGCCGAAAAATCACATAACTTTGATATTATTAAAAAATTATGATTCTTACCTCCATAATTTGATGAATGGCACCACCGCCATTGACGCCAGAAGATTTGTACTCAACAGCTTCGCCATATTTACGAATCAAATTAAAAAAAAAAAAAGATTTGCGGAAGTAAAACGCCTTCCTTCACGTCTAAGAGCTGACATCGCCATTGTTGAATTTGATTGAAGGATTTGATGTGCAGATTCGAAAAGGAAGAGAGGTAGGAGATTGGGAGGGGGAGAGAGACAGGAGTGAAAGAGAGTAAAACGGCTGGAGAGTAATTAAAACGAAATGAAAGCAAACTCCCAACCCTAGCGCGTCTTAGATATAAATGGGTCAAAGAGATATTGCTGCGGTCCCACCAAAAACCGCAGCAATAGATTAAAAGTTTATTAAAAAAATAATATTTTAATCTATTGCTGCGGTTTTTATCGGAAACCGCAGCCATAGATTTGGTCAAACAAGTCAACCAATTTTGAAAAATTCTCGTTGAGACCTATTGCTGCGGTTTCTACCCGAAACCGCAGCAATAGATTGATTTTCGAATTTTCCTTTTTTTTTTGACGTGGTTTATTGCTGCGTATGGGTAAAACCGCAGCAATTTAACCGCAGCAATAAGCAGTTATTTTACTAGTGTTTGTAGGTCTTAGTTAAAGGATTATTGTTAAGATGTTAGTTGGTCTTGGCTTTGGGTATTTGTGGTTTCATCGTGTAGATCCGATAGCTTATTTTCTTAATGAATAGATTCTCTGGCATTCCTGTGACGGGTTACATGAAGGCTTCTTTGGTCGCACTTGGGAGAATAAGGAGATAGCGTAGATTGCAGCGCCGGATCTCGTGCTAGATTTTCTTTTTGTTCTCTTTTCTGTATTTCAGCATTTCCAAAGCTTGTAATTCTTCTTCTTGGATGTTTTAGCTTATTGCTTCTTGTGCGGGTATTAAGTATTTTTCATCGATCAGTTGGGTAAGGGGATGTTTAGCATTTGACAAGTCTACCTCATTCTTTATAAATACCTTAATTTGTCATTCCCAACGCTATTAACTTTACCATTTCTTTATGACTCAATATTGTCTTTCTTGGCGATGTTCTTTCAATTAAGCTTCTTTTTAAGAAAAATGTTTAGAAAGGTATGAGGAAAAGTTTAAGAGTTTCTTATCCTAGAAAAATAAGCTAAATTATCAAGATAAATAATAAGTATAAATCATTATCGTGTAAAGCCGGTGGTGGTATAATTGTCAGCAACTTGGTTGGTTTTCCTATAATGATGGCTTTGATGCACCTATTGAAATTAGACTTCATTAACAGATTGTGTCAATATCGGTTGACATAAGGGGCATGTAGATATTCATAGAACCATTTGGTGGAGAAGCTTAAGTATGGTGCTCATACTTCGAAATTCATCCATGTACAACGTGATAAGGTTAACTGAAATGAATATTAAACTAGAATTATACTAATAATTAATATATCCTTGACCTCACATGAAAATAAACTTTGTATTATGGGAATATTAACAAATTAAAGTTCGCCAATAGGCTTAACATCCATTAATATACTTCAAAGCAAGATATAATCAAAAGTGATACTTGGGCAACAACAACAAAAAACGCATTGCAGATGGTAAAATAGTGTGTCCTAGGCTCCTAGCTTTGGGTCATCTCCCATGGTGGTGAAGCAAGGAGAGGAAACCATCGTCGATGGTAAAATAGTTAGGATAGTGAGGTAGCTGTGATGCAAACTAGGATAGGGAGGAAGTTGTTTGTACAAACTTAAATATTATCCTAGTCAATGGATTATGAGTTTTGAAACAAGAAAGTTGGAAGGATTAGCTTATCTTACAAGAAAGTGTTGCTAGAGATTGAGTTTTTCGATTTTAGATGAGTGTAGTTGATTAAGAAAATACTTCTATAAGATTTATGTATTATCAAACAAAGATAACATGATATACCAATTAAGATTCTTCTAAATATGGTTTTACTTAGTCACAAAGACCAGTATTTCATACTTTGATTATGTTGATATTACTTTGGTAATTGATCTGAGTGTCTTCTTTTTATATGAGAGTAAAGTAGAATGATTAGAAAGTATGTTTACCTTCTAAAATTGAGACTTTTGACGAGATTGATTACCTTTAGTGTGACATTTTCTTTCTTTGACTCAATCTTATTCGACGACTCTCAATCAAAATGGTTGACCAATATTTATTCGAGTTTATTCTTTTTAAAAAAATCCCTCGTTATCTTGCTCAAATTGTTGCATAACAACTACTTTGAACAAATCCCAAAAAATCATATGGCACCTCTAATTTTTCAGCTCCATCAAAATCACCATCATCTTTGGTAAGCTTTTGCTTATTCATTAAGAGAAACTCGGGAACTTCACCCTTATACACCAAAATTTGTTCCTCCAAATCAATAGAGGATGTCCAAGGTTGAGTTAATGAATTTAGTTTAACCCAATTTCTGAACTCGCCCTTGGGCCCCACCCCAACACATGACCTTGGATTATGATTTTCCATCCACACGTCATCCATCCTCCGCCATTGACGTGTCTCAATATTGTACACATCAGCACTCGAGTTGAATTGCCCTTGGTCTTCTGTAGCATATCCACTTACAACCCAAAATTCAGGTCCAATCATAACCCCTTGGCACTCATCTCGTTCCTCACTCATCTGATTCAATTCGGTCCACTCGTCATCCAATATGTTATAAGCCCAAATCAATTTAGACGCATTCTTTTCCGGGTCATGTCCACCCGCCACGAAGACCCGCCCGTCTAGGCCTCCAATTGCAAATAAGGTTCGCTGAGCTGGCATGTCCATTCCCTTTTTCCATTGTCGAGTCACGATATCATAGACTGACACGTGGCGTATCAGGTCGTAAGTCACGGGGTCCCACCCACCCATGATCACAAGGTTCCGTTCCGAGCTTGCCACTTGGCAGTACAAGGGAAGCCCATTTGAATACCAAGGAGGTGAGTCAACTCGCTCCCAAGTTCTTCCCTCTAAGTGAAACACCGTGATGATCCCAAAAGGTGTTGGGCTGACGGGTTCAGGACCCGGCCCGACGATGGATTGAATTAAGACAGCCAATAATTGGGTATGCCCTTGCTGCTTACGGAGGTGATAGAACTTGGTGCTGCCAAGGAGTTGGCGCCAGGCCCGGCAAACACAAGCGGATGCCAGGACGGCTGAGTGGTGGATGCGGCTCAAACACTCGATAGCTAACTCATTGGGTAGACCCGGAATTATTTGCAATAACTCAGCCATATATATATATATGTATAAGTATAAGCTTGATGTTATTATGACTTGGTGACTTTTTTTGAAAGGATCGATAAGTCTATATATATAGATAGGTTACAATTTCGTTAACAGTTGATAAACATTGCCCATTGGCTATTGATTTGTTCAAGCTATTAATTTCTAGCTATTGATTTCTTCAAGAAAAGGAAATGCCACTAAGTATTGAAATTGTACTAGTGAACTATATTAGTAACTTAATAACCTTTGGCACACTATGTCATAACTCATAAGACAGAGAGAGCATGCAATTTGGTGTTTTTTAAACTTTTGCCATGTTCAAACTTCAGATGGATTGAGGCTGCTTTCGATTTATATATTACATTTTGATAAAATTAGATATGCAAAAGTACCACCAATTTGTATTTGTAAGATGTTTTATATCCTTAATTTAGACATTAGTTGAAGGCAAGTCTTTATTAGCACTTTTGCGTGAACTGCACTTACATTTTGATTTTAAGTCTGTAGAGATCGGTCAATTCATTGATGAAACATCTGTCCTTTAATAAATTTTAGGATATTTGATAGACAACACATTCGAGCTATAAAAAAAAGCGATCTTTAAGCCATAAACAAAGCTCTTAGTTCCACTATATAACATAGGACAATAACCAATATGACTTGGAATTCTCCTCGTCCAATTTTAAGGTGCCACTAAAATTTAAGTTCATCAACGTGACTCTGGTAGTATACCACATTTTTGTTCATCAATGCTCCTCTTAATAGGATTTAGTACTGTAATTTAGAGTACGTTCTTGTATCTATAAAAAGCTGATGTCGAGGTCAGCTTGATGATCCTAGTAATTTATACTTACTGTTCACAATCATGTTGTCCACAATCCACAATCCACATAAACATCTACATCTCACTCTTTACTTCATCTCTACAAAAATTATGGTTAACTTGTCATTGCAATTGTAAAATACACTAGATATACTGATGGAGGCCTCCGTAGACTTTTGATGTTACACTTAGAAGGCTTTTGAAACATTCCTGGAGCTAACTAACATTAATTACTTAGTCACATCTAAGCTAGAAGGATATTCCAAGTATAAAACAAAACCATATGTACAACAATTAACGGAAGCCAATTCTCTATCCCCCCCCTAATTTGAACGAGATAAGGGAGCAGTCGAATTGTGTTGATGCTGGCTTAATGGCTTGGTCGTATGATCAACTAATAGAAGGCTTGATCAGCTGATCTAATATGTTTAGTGAATAGATGGCCTTGCCAAAATGAAGACACCGCCACCGGATGACAGCATTACTTGTCTACATATCTGCAATGTCACGCAGTGACATATCTATAAGAATCTCGAAATCTCCTTGTGTTCAGTAACAACTAACACCAGCAGAAAGCTTATCAGCTTCTTGTGCAGCCTGAGCCAACAATTTGTTCGTAGCGTTTCGAGTAGTACAGTGAAGTCTAGTAACACCAGCAATAGCATTTTCAAGAGATGCTAGGAGTGGAATATTGGAATCTTTTCATCACCCACAACATGCATCATCATCAGAAGAGAAGTCCAGAAAATTGTTGATCTCCTAAAGAATCAAAAGTTATGTCAACGCGATCAGGCTGACGAGTTGATAACTCTGAAGTAAAAGAGAACGAGATATACAACCATATAACCGAACAGGCCGTATAGAAAGTCCCAAGCATAAGTTTACTAGTTAGGCCTACCCCAAATCCTATACGAATGATAGGAAATAGGAATTAGCGTCATAAGGTGAAACTCTTACCAAGGAAACTACAGGATTGATTGCAATATTTTTCCAAGCAACTCATCTCTAGAATGACGAATGTACACACCGAAACAAGGCATGAAATTCAACCTAAAACTTTACATCCTTATCTATGTACAATCCAAAAGAAAGCAAACACCTATCCTACTAAAGCTTGCCAAGATTTTCGATTATGTAAACAGACCCGAAATTCTTAAACCTCAACATAGCAGTCAGATTGAACGAACCCCACAAACTCATCAGGCACATCCACTAGTTTCTAAAACTGCCCATACTTGCCATTTTGTTGCCTCTTCCCAAGTAAAAACACGCGATTCGCCCCTTCACGTACTGAGCCACTCGCCAGAACTCGATCACCCAACTCAATTGCACACGTCCCAAAACGGACCTCTGAAATTGACTCAGCCCAATTGATCAGCTCCCTATTCTTTCCTACCCCAGCACACGATCTTGGGCTCACACCACCAAGCCACACATCCTCAACTCGAGTCCACTCACCTGAGCTAACATCATAAACCTCTGCACTCATTGATATCAAAAAAAAAAAAAAAAAAATACCTAGTTCCCTTCTCTCTCTCTGAGATAGGGCATTAATCCAGCGAGTCTGGCCGGTGTCGCCGTTTTTGCGGCCGGCTACAGGTGGTGATGGCGGACGACCTAGTAGAACGCTGTGCGCAATTAAACATTAGCGATGAGGAGAATGAAATTGTTGACATGGGTAGTGTGGGATCTGAAACCTCTAGCGTGAAGACTTCCCTCATGCTAGTAGGGAAGGTTATCTCTGAAAGGGCAGTCAACCTCGAGGCCCTTAGACGAACGATGTCGCAGATATGGGCCCTGCACCGTAATATGGTGGTTCGGGCGATCGGCACAAATACTTTTGTGTTTCAATTTTTTCATTGGAAAGATAAGGAGAAAATTATGGATGGGAGACCATGGTGTTTTGACCAGAAACTGCTAATAGTTGATGCAGTTCAAGGGGATGAGCAACCCTCGCAAGTCAATCTCGATACCTCGCCCTTTTGGGCCCGAATTTACAATCTCCCCTTCAACTGTCGCTCTGAGGCGGAGGTTAAAGCCATTGCTTCCTACTTAGGACCGGTGATGGAGGTGGATTTGGATGACTTTGGACTGGACCGATTCTGTCGAGTGAAAATTCTGCTGAACGTGCTCAAACCATTGCGGCGAAAACATCGTATTAAACGCAAGGATGGCATGTTGACCACCATTGAATACAAGTATGAACGCCTCCCTCACTTCTGCTTCAGATGTGGTGTCCTGGGGCACAGTGATAAGAATTGTATTGCGGAACTGCCGGATGAATGTGATAATGAAATGGGGTGGGGAGTTTGGTTGAAGGCATCCCCTCTCAAAGGGAAATCTAGAAACAAGGAAGAAGCTTTAGCCATTAGAGCAAGAAGGAGAACTCTATTTGTGACAAAGGAAGAGGGAATGAGTAATGTAAGGCACTTATCTTACGCGAAGGAGGTGGCAGGGAGTTTAGTAAAGGGGATTCATGGGGCTGGAGGGAGTGAGGGCTTGCAGGTGGGGGAGGGGAGTGAAGTACCACATGGGGAGAAGAGTGAGTTGTTGAAGAGTGTGGTAGTGGGGGAGCATACTATGGAGGATGTGGGGTATGTAGAGCATGTAGGGGACAGGGGAGATGTTGTAGCAACTGTCGGGGTTAAGGGAGACATTGGAGATAATGTGACTGGGCATAATAATGAAAAGGGTGGAACCGGTAGGGGGTTGGTGGACCATAATGCTGATACACATGACACTCTGGTGCAGACAAATGTTCATAATGCTATCATTGCTTCTGCTCCCAATGACACCCTTTTCCAGGTTGGTAGACATCACATTAATGATAAAAAAGTATGTGGAAGAAAAAAGACTCAGGCAAGGAAAGGTATAATTATTGCTTCCAAAAACGCACATGCCCCGTTAATTAATGCTCCCAGTAATAACCATATGCATGTTGATACTGTTATCCATGATGATATTGTGATGGGTGAGATCATTAATGGAAAGCGTAAGGCTGTCAATGATGATTTTTTGATTGAAAATAGTAGCTGCAGTGGTGATAGAAAGAAAGTGAAGTGTGATAATCCCCAGGGTCAAGATTTGAGCCAAGTAGCGGAGGTTGGTTTGAGCCAACCCCGCGAACAACAATGATAGGCCTTAGTTGGAATTGCCGGGGGTTGGGGAGCCCTCGGGCGGAGAACGCTCTTAAAGGCGTTGTCCGTATGGAAAGGCCCCACTTTGTTTTCCTCTCTGAAACAAAGTTGAAAGGTCGGGAGTGGGAAACAATCAAACGAAAACTGAACTTCACCAACTTTCTATGTGTTGACTATATGGGAGATGGTAGACGCAGAAGTGGGGGGCTGGCAATGTTTTGGAGTGATGATATCAATCTGACCCTCATTTCTTGTTCTTTGAATCATATGGATTTTAGAGTGGATGAAGAGAATGGTAGAAGCTGGAGACTAACGGGGATGTATGGATATCCAGAGGAAGAAAACAAACATAAGATATGGGAACTAATGAGATCTCTTAGCCTTGATGCTTCACTCCCGTGGCTATGTTTTGGCGATTTTAACTGTATAGCAGCTCATGAGGAGAAAAGGGGAGGACCAATGAAGAACCAAAGGGAAATCAATGGTTTCCGCGAGACTTTGAATGAATGTCAGTTTAGCTCTTTGTGGTTTGAAGGACACCCTTTCACTTGGAGTAACAATCGTATGGATGCTGATAACACCCAAGAAAGACTTGATAGAGTCGTTGTGAATGATGTGTGGCAGGAAATGTTCCCGTGTTCCAAGACCGAGCACCTTCCCAAGCGTAGATCGGATCATCTCCCTCTAAAAATTCTGATTCAACAGCATGTTCATGTTACTTCAGGTACTTCGAAGAGACGGAGGGGTTTTAAATTTGAGAAAGAATGGTTGCGTGACGAGGCGTGTATGGAGATTGTGAAAGAGGCTTGGCAGTTTGTCCCTTCAAACAGTGTACAGGGGAAGATTGCAATGTGTGCTAATAAGTTGCGAGGGTGGAGCATGAAACGTCCCAATGATTTTAAGCATGAAATTGAAAAGCGTCGCTCGTCCATGTGTGAGTTAATAGCTCATGATCCTACGCCGACCACTCTTGAAGAGATGAGACGAATAGACAGCGAAATTGATGAGTTGGAAAAAAGAGAGGAAGTGTATTGGGCCCAAAGAAGCAGACAAGATTGGCTTCGAGACGGAGATCAAAACACGGCTTTTTTCCATCGCAAAGCTAATCAACGTCGCAGTCGCAATACTATCAAGGGAGTCAAAGATGATCGAGGCGTGTGGAGATCGATAGAAGAGGAAGCTGAGGCGGTCTTCCTTGATTACTTTCAATCTCTCTTCTCCACAGGTGGCGAAAATGAAGAAATGCAGCAAGTGCTTGCCACGGTCAAGCCGAAGGTCACTGAGGCGATGAATGAGGACATGTGCGCCCTGTATACACGAGAAGAGGTGATCTTGGCCCTGAAGCAAATGCATCCAACTAAAGCACCTGGGCCTGATGGTATGCCAGCTCTTTTTTACAAAAAATTCTGGTATGTGATAAGTGAGGATGTGTTAACATGTGTGCTTGACATTCTTAACAATGCTGCCCCCATTGATGATATTAACCATACCCACATTGTATTGATCCCAAAAAAGAAAGTCTGTGAGTCTACAAAAGATTATCGACCCATAAGTTTATGTAATGTTTTGTATAAACTAGTGTCGAAAACGATCTCTAATAGGCTTAAGAAAATCCTCCCTGATGTTATTAGTGAGTGCCAGAGTGCTTTTGTTCCGGGTAGACTCATTACAGATAACGTGCTTGTAGCGTATGAACTTTTTCACTATCTGCGGAAAAAAAACAGGGAGTAAAGGGGTTTATGGCGATGAAATTGGATATGAGCAAAGCATATGATCGAGTTGAATGGAAATTTGTTATTGAAATGATGAACAAATTGGGGTTTGATGCAAAAGTTTGTGAGCTTATCTTCCGATGTATCTCCTCAGTATCCTATTCTATATTGTACAATGGCTTCCCCTCTAAAAAGTTCTCTCCTTCTCGAGGGCTCCGGCAAGGGGATCCTATATCCCCTTTCTTATTTCTTCTGTGTGCTGAAGGACTCTCTTCCCTTCTCCAAGATGCAGAGACAAAAAATCTTATTCATGGCATTAAAATTGGAAGAAATGTGCCTCCTATTTCACACCTGTTTTTTGCTGATGATACTCTATTGTTCACTCGGGCATCTGAAACAGAGGCTGATTCTATCATGGATATCTTATTGATGTATGAATTAGCTTCAGGTCAAAAAATTAATCTGGAAAAATCGAAGGTTTCTTTCAGCAGGAATGTTTGTACTGAGTCGCAGAATACGCTTCTATCGAAGTTGAATTTCCAAGCTGTTGAAGAACACGAAAAATATCTTGGGCTTCCTACCTATGTTGGAAGATCTAAGAAAGTTGTTTTCCAGGTGATCCAAGACCGAATGTGGAAGAAAGTCAAGGGGTGGAAAGAGAGGTTTTTGTCAAGAGCAGGAAGAGAAGTTTTATTGAAGTCTGTGGCCCAAGCAATTCCAACCTATGCTATGCAGTGCTTCAAAATCCCGGAAGGTGTGGTGAATAGTTTGAATGCTATATGCAGGAACTTTTGGTGGGGTCAACAAGATGGCGAAAAGAAGATGGCACTTATAAGCTGGAATAAGTTATGCTTCTCGAAAGATAAAGGTGGTGTTGGATTTCGAGACCTTAATGCTTTTAACGACGCTCTTTTAGCTAAACAATGCTGGAGAATAGTGACCACTCCAGATTCGTTTGCAGCTAGAGTCCTTAAGGGGAAATATTTTCCTAGAACCTCTTTTTGGGATGCAAAAATCTCGAATAATTCGAGTTACACTTGGCGATCTATTATGGGGGCTCGAAGCCTGCTGGTTCAAGGCACAAGATGGACTATCGGGAATGGAAGTAGCGTGAGATTCTGGCAGGATAAATGGCTTCCCTCCCTTCCGGGAGGTCGGATTTTTTCTTGCCCACCTGATGCCCATAGTGATGACTTAGTGAAGGAGTGGCGTAATGATAATGGCGTGGGGTGGAGACTCGAAGAGTTAGCTCAGTTGGTGACAGAGGAAGAAAAGAGGGCCATTTCAAAGGTTAGATGCGGAAATAGTGAGAGTCTGGATTTTCTGAGCTGGTGCCATACGAAGAACGATGATTTCAGTGTTCGAAGTGCGTATCACTTGGAAATGGAGAGAAGGAGTGGCAGTCTAGGGAGCTCGAATGGGGACTCGTTAAAAAAACTTTGGAAGCATATTTGGGCAGCTAAAGTCCCGCAAAAAGTAAAGCATCTTGTGTGGAGAGTGGTTACTAATAGCTTACCCACGAGAAGGAAACTTGTTGAGAGAGGGTTGAGGATTGATCCACAATGTCCGAGATGTGGAGAGGAGAGGGAGAGTGTTGAACATTTGCTGCTGCACTGTTGCGAGAGTAGGCTAATATGGCGTTTTTCTCCTGTTAGGATTGATAGTGGGGAGGTGCAAAATGTAATCATGACCGAATGGTGCTGTAAATGGCTGGAGAAATGTGTAGATGCTAGAGCTTGGGAGATTACAATGATGGTCATGTGGCAAATTTGGAATACAAGAAACACATGGGTGTTTGAACAGCGTAAGTTGGACCCGAGGGCTGCGTGTGATCGAGCCCTCAATCTGCTGGAGGAATTTGCTACTGCTGTAGCTCGGGAGAACGTTATTCTACCCAGTACAAAAAATGATGTGCAGCAATGGATGAAGCCGAATCGAGCCCCTGGCAAGCTCAATTCTGATGCGGCAGTTAAGGATGGCAGGTGTGGGATGGGGGCTGTTGTTAGAGATGCTGTTGGCGATGTTCTATTAATTGCTGGTGAAAGGCTTGATGGTGTTTGGTCCCCCGAAGAAGCTGAAGCGCGAGCCATTCTGTTTGGTTTGCAAATTGCCTTTGATGCTGGTCTTAGGAACCTTGAAGTGGAATCGGATTGTTTGAATGTGATCAAGCTACTTAATGGGCATAAAGCAAGGACCAACACTCAAGTTATTGTTAATGATATCTTAGCTCTTAGACAGTCGTTTGTTTTTTGTTCTTTTTCTTTTGTTAGTCGTTCTTGTAATAAGGTGGCTCATTCCATGGCTCAACTTTCTCTATCCTTTGAAGAGATGAGAGTGTGGATGGAGGATCATCCTCCTGAATTGTTGCCCCTTGTCCTTGCAGACAAGGCTTTGATTACTTAATATATTGGTTCCTATTTCCTGTCAAAAAAAAAATAAACCTCTGCACCGGCTTGAATTCGCCTTGATTCTCGGTAGCATATCCACTAATGACCCAGAATTCGGACCCAATGATCAAGCCTTGGCACTCGTCTCGGTCTTGCTTCATCGGTGTCAACTCGGTCCACTCGTCTTCCAATATGTCGTAAACACAAACCGAGTTCAACCCATTTTTATCTGAATCATGTCCACCCGCCACGTATACCAGCCCGTTTAACCCTCCTATAGCAAAAAATGACCGTTTGGAGGGCATGTCCTTCCCTTGCTTCCATCTCCTGGTCAAAAAATCGAACACGAAAACTCGAGTCACGGGTTCGTAGTTCTCTGGGTCCCACCCGCCCATAAGAACAAGCTTCCCCTCAGAGCTGGCAACCTGGCAAAAGAGCAAGAGACGAGTCGGATAAACAGGGGACGAGTCAACCCGGTCCCAAGACCCAACTGCCAAGTCAAATATAGAAATCCCAAAATCAAGACTAGTTGGTTTAGAACCAGGAGTTTCAGACCTCGCCTGGACTAAGCAAGCATATAAACGGGTCAACCCGTTTTGTTTACGGAGATGAGAAAACTCACCACTCTTTAGTAACCTGCGCCACCGGCTGCAAACGCCGGTGGCGGCGAGATAAGCTGGTGTTTGGATGCGGATTAGACATTCAAGAGCAATATCATCAGGTAATCCAGGAATTAGTTCTTGAAATTGTGTCATCATTAGAATTAAAAAAATATATGTTTGGATGTGAAAATCTCAGAAAAAAGAAGAAAAATACTAGAATAGTGATAGTTGTGTACTTGTGTAGTTGTGTTTATATTTGATTGAGAAGTTGAGATGTTGTGAATGGATGAATATGATGCTATTAAGCTACTTATATAGTTATATTGGTAAAGGTATGGATGTCTTTCTTTGTAACATTAATTAATTGGCTTGCTTATTTGGGATACAAATAAAATTGGCCAAGCAAGAGCGAAAAAAGACGTCGATTGGGATAAGGGAGTAATTAGGTTAGTCCTTACTATATTAAGTTGTCATGTGTGTGATGAAAAGGGTAAGAATGTGGCAGTGGAAATTCTCACATGTGGAAGTACACAATAAGATTTGGTCAGAAGAGTGTGTCCCACTGGATGCTTTTGCCGTTGGAAGAAATCCATTGGATCTGTTAAATGAAACTAAGGCCTGTCTGTATCATATGATCCACTTGATTCTTTTCCTTTTTTCTTTATACTCCCACTTGATTCTATATTTCTATGTGGATATATTTCACTAAAAAGAAAATACTTATTGATTTATAGAATTAAAGCCCTGTACACATCTATATGAATTATGATGAGTGTCAATTTTGCACCTATTAGATCGTTTAGTATCAATATTTCTTCCAATTGATACTATATATAAACATCTGAAAGAAGGTTGGAAATTAACTATAAAAAAATTACGACTTTGTTTTGTTGGTTTGCAAAGAGTATTTAGTATCAATATAAGGTGTTAGATGCGAGTCTCACGTCTTATAGACAAGCAGAGAGACTTAAAGGTATAGTTTCTTTTTTGAAGGGGAGGGGGTTTCTAATTGTTTGTTATATAAATTTATTCATTTCATCTTAGATCAAGTTAATTGGTTTGAGGAGATATGATCAATGGCATCAAGTCTTAGATGTCAGTGATTCCAAGTTTGACATAACTAAATTTATGGAAATTCTTAAATGAGACAGTGTTACCATAAGACCGTCTCACTCTTTATCTTAATAAGGGTCAGATTTTAGTTACGCTACTTTTCAAGTAATCAACTTCTTTAGTGCAACCAAATATTACTTGGTTTAGTGGTTAAGACATTAGTACACAAGCTTGAGGTCATGAGATCAAATCTTATACCATGCATAATTCCCCTCAAAAAAAAACTTCTTTAATGCATATATTAAGGTAAGATGGCTTTTTTATTTGTAGACGACTAAATACGACATTTCTTTAATTGAGATTTGAGTGTATGTTCCCGATTCAATTTTTTTATAAAGCTGATTAAATTTTTTGTTTAGTTCACTATTTTTTTAGTTAATTTTCAAAAAGTAGGTATCTATTTCTAACATAAAATATGAAGATCAACTAATTTAAGGGGATAAGGCCTTTGGGTCTTTTGGCGCCTAATAGGGGGGCCGCATGTCTGCATTTTTCATGGGCAATTTGGCAAATGGTAGTAGTACTGATTACGGGAACGTAGTGCATACGACTGGGGAACTAAAGTATGGGATGTGATGATCCCTCAGAAAAACTATAAGCTGCGAATTGCTATGATTTTTTTTTTTTTTGGACAACGAGAAATCGTGCATTAATTAAGAGAGGAAGTACAGTCTAATGCTATTACAACCAAACCTAAAATAAACAACCAAACCTAAAGGAGTTTAATGAGCTCGTACATTCCATCTAAAACGAAAATACATAAAACTGATAAAAACCTGCTTAGGAAGGAGAGCGTCGCTGGTTAGATCTGATGATGGTGGAGTCAAACCTCGTATGGCTGATGGAGGTGGTAGAAGAAACGGATGACGTTCACGATCTGGACAACGAACAACCAAAGGCAAGATTCTCATCTCGCCGCATGAGCAATCCCAACGAACTTCTGACGTGTGGGATTCTTGGCTCATGAACTGTGGAAGAGTCACATTCCTAAGTGATTCATGACTCTCACTCGAGAGTATTTCAAGTTTCTCCGAAAAGTAGGAGAAACGGGGAGTGCTGAAATCCACCAGATGAAACTAGGGTGCCGCCTGCAGATTTGAATTTTTCAAGGCAAAGACCATTAAGATCATTGCCAAGCTAAAAAGAGAGCCAAACGAGTTGAGCTCTCGAACACACCTCCGGTTTGAAAAACCGGAAATCATACATCCCAACCATGAAAAATTTGCATCGCCTCATCCATACTCACGAACTTTGTGAGTCACTTTTTACCTCAGCACATATTCCAAAAAAACGACATAGTCTACTGTTACAACTTTGAACCACCAATCCCAACCTAACTTACAAACACTTGTCGAGGGCCACAACCGACCACAGACAATATCTTTAGCAACTTGAAAACAACGCACTCCTATTATTTGGAGGTTTAACACACATATTACAATAAAACCAAACTTACTAACAACCAACATAACTAGTTGGCTAGTTCAACAACCAGGGGGAGGGGAAAGGGAAGCCCGACACTAACTGGGGGGGAAGGGGAAAGGGGGAGCCCGACACTAACAGGGGACAGGGAAAGGGGAGCCCGAAACTAAACCAAACACACTTAATCGGGGAAGGGGAAACCTAATGCTAACACTACTGGGGGAAGGGGGAGGGGAGGACTCGACTCACAATAGTAACAGGGGAGGGGATAGGCGGTGGAAAATTGAATCTGGGAACCAACTGGGGGTGGGGATAGGTGGAGGACGACGCAACACACTAGAAAGGGGAGGGGACCGACATAACAGGGGAAGGGGAATGGGGAAGAACACAGGGAGGGGAACACAAGAACAAACACCGACAGGGAGGGAGAAAAAATACAGGGAGGGGGAATACGACCAAGCAGCTGCGCGAACGACACGGCGGGGGTGCGGAAAACACCAGCGACACGGCGGGGGTGGGGAACCAACGCTACTTCGGGGGTGGGGGAAAGCACCAAACACCAGCGATAGAAAGCACCGGGAAACAACAAACGGAAAGGGATATAGGGAGGGCTCGACTGTCGGGGTGAGTGCCCCGAGGTGGCTTACACGACAGTCGAGCCCGCTAGGGTTGAGGTTTGCGGTGAAGTGTTTTTAGGGTTTGGAGAGAAAGGAAATTTTAGAGAGAGAAGGTTTTCCCAAATTCATTCTCAGGTTTATTCTATAAGTGCACTAAAGTTCTTATTCCTTTATTTTGGATTGTACGAATTGCTATGATTGGGACTCGAAACTCTTCAAGTGTGGAATTAAGGAATTGGAATAATATAGAAGTATACACCACCTTTATTTTAGTTTTTTTAGTTGCAATATTTGATTATTTTTATACACTCACCGAAAAGTCATTTATTACAACTGAAAAAAAACAGAGGAAGTATATTTCATCATCTTTCGTCCCACTAATCCAAATCTCAAATACTATTGTTGTTCATTTTCTCAATCTAGAAATGTTGTTTTGCTCATTTTACACTCTCTAAAAGTAGTTTTGAATGTACCATACTCATAGTACAACCAGGTACCATAGAAATTATCATTCAAATTCAAGTCAAGGGCTGCATACATCGGAATAGAATGAGACAAGCAAAGCCGATTCTTCATTTAGTGGGCCCTTGGCAAAATAATAAAAAGGTTCCATCATTACCAATACTTCATATATTTATAGAAATATTTTGATCAAAACTAAGTA
Source organism: Beta lomatogona (assembly GCA_947646795.1). Classification (NCBI taxonomy): domain Eukaryota; kingdom Viridiplantae; phylum Streptophyta; class Magnoliopsida; order Caryophyllales; family Amaranthaceae; genus Beta; species Beta lomatogona. The sequence goes on along the minus strand of CANSNZ010000927.1, from coordinate 7,888,469 downwards.
GAATTCTTATTTTGGATTATATATGTGAACAAAATAAATAAAAAGAAAGACAGATAGGTTAGATATATAATACATATGAATGTTTTACCATAAAAACACAACCTAATAATTTACACTTTTATATTTAACCTCTTAATTAGTTAATATCTTTCAAACTTTCATATAAAAAACACCTACTAATAAATCTAATTATAAATTGATATAAATAAATAAAAGAAACATGCTATCAAGTATAAATAGATTAAAATTCATATGTATCTTGAAGATTAAATTATTCATAGAAATAATAGAGAAATTGGTTTTGATGGAGAAGTAACGAAAAGAGGAATATATTATTGTTTTTCATTTTGTTATGCTAATTGCGTAGAAATTTTGAGCCATTATAGAATTTAAAAGGTTAACATCCATGAAGGGTTAACTATTATTACAGCAAATTGTTATGAAATTGAAATGATTTTGGAAATTAAACATTTATTTATTATTGACTTTTGGTTATAGACTAAACTACTTTAATTTCTAATTTTTAAGTCCTTAAGTATATTAGATGAATTTTCTGATTGCTTATGCCCAGCGACGACCCCGTAGACAATTGGGTTACAAAGTTACTATTTTAGGTTGAATAATTCCTTTGTATTAAATTTTACGGCCTGCCCTTTTCTCTTTTGCTTTCAATTACGACATATGGAACAAGTCTGCCAATATAACTAATGCCATTGACTTTTTATCTTCTAATGACGTTGACCACACATTATTGTACGTTATGTTTTTTGTTTGGAAGTGTACATTACGTTTTGTTAAAATTATTTTATTCTAAATTCTTTTATGCAACTTAGTTTGTGCTAAATGATTGTTACGTTTGATTATTTATATCAGTTTGTTCTAGAAGATTTATGATATATCTGATTATGCTTACAGAATATTTGAGCTATATGTGAAATCTGAGATTGTTTTAATAGTTGTAACTAATAACTAATAATATAAGGATGTCATGAGGCCCATATGAGATATGACTATATAAAAAATACGCAAGTAAGAGAAATTATTTTGGGGAGGGTAGCACAAGGCCAAGGTGAAGGGGGAGATGATCGAACCAGCGTGGGAGTGGGGAAAGCTATTGTCTTACTACATCCTCCAATCATTAACGACATTAACCTTGCAAGTAATACATTATGTACAATTATAAGATAATATGATTAAATAAATAATACATCTTAGGTAACACCGTGTTACACTTTTCTATTACATTGATGACTTCCGTCTGATCAGGAATTTCTTTTTGCAAAGAAAACTTATAAGATTCACATAAACTACTTTTAAGATCTACATATGTGAAATCTTATTAAACTAAAATCCACTTGAGATAAATACTAATAATCTCACAATTTTTCCTTATCTAGTTAAGACAATCGGTTATAACTCAACTACAATATCGGTTACGCTATTTGTTCAACATATTATTGAGAGATGAAAAAGCTTAGGCCCTATTATTCCTAATTATTATATCAGGATCCTCCCACATCTCATCTTGATTCCTTAAAAAAGAAAATATTTTGCTACCTTACAGTCTTTCAATCTGATACTGTGAAGTACTGAAAATAACTCCTTTCTTTAATCACGCAGGCACACAACGAAATTCTAACTAACCCATGAAGTTCAATTCCAAACAAAACTTTAGATACTTGTATATATACAATTCACAATCCAAAAGTAAGCAGATACTTCTCCTACTAAAAAGTTTGCCAAGACTTTCGATTATGTAAACATGTGACATTTTTTTTTTGACATTGGTAATACCAAAAAAGAAAGAAACTTCTTAAACCTCAACGTAGCAACCAGATTGTACAAACCCTGAGAACTCATCAGGCACATCCACCAATTTCTCAAACTCTCCATACTTTCCATTCTTTTGCATCTTACCAAGTAAAAACCCTCGAGTCGCACCTTCACGTACTGAGCCACTCACCAGCACTCGGTCACCCAACTCAACTGCACACGTCCCAAATCGGACCTCAGAGATTGACTCGCCCCAATTGATCAAGTCCCTATTTTTTCCCACCCCAGCACAGGACCTTGGGCTGACACCACCCAACCACACATCCTCAACTCGAGCCCACGCACCCGAATTTACATGATAAACCTCCGCACTCGGCTTGAATTCGCCTTGATTCTCGGTAGCATATCCACTAATAACCCAAAATTCGGACCCAATGATCAAGCCTTGACACTCGTCTCGGACTTGGTTCATTGGTGTCAACTCGGTCCACTCGTCCTCTAAGATGTCGTAAACACAAGCCGAGTTCAATCCATTTTTATCAGAATCATGTCCACCTGCTACGTATATACGCCCGTTTAGCCCTCCGATCGCGAAAAACGAGCGTTTGGAGGGCATGTCCTTTCCTTGCTTCCAGTTTCTTGTCAAAAAATCGAATACGAAAACTCTAGTCATGGGCTCGTAGTTCTCTGGGTCCCACCCACCCATAAGAACAAGCTTCCCCTCAGAGCTCGCTACCTGGCAAAAGAGCGGGAGACGAGTTGGATAAACAGGGGACGAGTCAACTCGGTCCCATGACCGAGTCACCGAGTCAAACATGGAAATTCCAAAATCGGTAGGACCAGCTGGTTTGGAACCAGGAATTTCGGACCTCCCTTGAACCAAACAGGCATATAAACGGGTTAACCCGTTCTGTTTACGGAGATGAGAAAACTCACTACTCTTGAGTAAACCGCGCCACCGGCTGCAAACGCCGGTGGCTGCTAGATAAGCTGGTGTTTGGATACGAATTAGGCATTCAAGGGCAATATCATCTGGTAATCCAGGAATTAGTTGTTGCAATTCTTTCATCATTAGAGTAAAAAGAAGAAAAATATTAGATGTGAGAAATTCAGAACAAGAACAATACTGAAAGGGTGTTTATATAATTATAAGCACTTGAGAGGTTGTGAAGGGATGCTACTACTTGTATAGAGTGGAGATTGGTTAAGGTTTGAATGTCTCTGTCTTAGCTTATTAACATTGATTTTGTTTATTTTGTAGTGTGAAATGTGGGCGACAATTATTTGGCCAATCAATTGCCAAACAAGACGTCGATTGGGATAAGAGAATAATTAACTAAATACTTAGTTAAGTTGTCGTGTTTGTAATGAAAAAGGGATAGAATGTGACAGTACGTACACAGTACAACAAGATTTGGTCAGACTGAGGTTGTGTTTAGTTCACCTGAAATTTTCTGATATGAACTTATCTGATCTGATCTGATCTGAACTTATTTTTTCTGATCTGATCTGATCTGAACTTATTTTTTCTGATCAGAACTTAACTGATCTGAACTTATCTTTTTAAAAACATATTATTACTAATATTATTATTACTTTGTATTTCATTACTAGCATTACTATTGCTATCATTTTATTACTATGCACAACTTTTAATAATAATAATAATAATAATAATAATAATAATAATAATAATAATATAATAATAATAATTTTATAATAATAATAATATAAATAATATTATAATAATAATAACAATATTATTATTATTATTATTATTATTATTATTATTATTATTATTATTATTAGTATTATTATAGCATAATTAGTTTTTTTTTTTTTTGAAAAAAAGAGCACATTAGTATGTGAACATACAATTAAAAATAAAAGACTAAGGACTCTTGGGGTCCAATGATATGGCTTCTTACCTCCCACATGGGAGACCAATGTTCAAATCTTGGTGGAAGCATATATTTCAATATTATTGTGGGTGGGGGAGGGGGGTTGGGGCTTGTTGGGTCTTTATGTAAGTGACCTTGTGCGAGGGTAGCCCAGAGAAAATTCATCTTACCACGGGATTCCCGAAAGGGGCCCCAAAAAATTAAACATAAAAGAACACTCATGTTCAAGGTCCGTTAATAATAAGAATTTAGGTAGTAATGAAAAGAACATATAATGATATTAAAAAAGAACATATACTGAAAGAGCATACAAGATCTATTTAAAGAACACATTTTAAAAATAAAAGATAGATGTTATTTTTATATTGATGACATGTTTGGATTTAACTAACAACATGTTCTTTGTTATATCAATAAATTGTTCTTTTTTATTATAAATAAACCAATAAATATATATAATCATATGATCTTGAACAAAATGGTTAAATATTCTTCTTATATCGTTATCTTGTTCTATATAAACTTTGTTTTTAAAGATAAGTTGAAATCCTTTGTAGGGAAAATTTTGAACGTGATGACAACACCATTAGGTTATCCCATGCTACTCATATTTTATATAAACTGAACATAGCCTGAGTGTCCACTAGATGTTCTTTTGTTTGGAAAATATCCATTGGATCGGTAAAATGAAACTTAAGGCCTGTTTGTGTCATTTCCACTTGATTGTTATCCTATTCTTTTTTTCACACTCTAGCAAAATGGACATTATCTAACACGTCTATAATAATTTCGATCACAGTTAATAACTATAACTATAAGGGTTAAAATTATTAAGTTTGTAGTGGGTGACGATCACAGCTAATTGAGTGGGCGTCCGAGACTGGAAGTCTGCAAGGAAGAAAAACGTAAACTACCCTTGGGGGATGCGAGGAAACCCCCTCTGATGCTCAAGTCAGTAAATGTCCGATAAGGATTAGAGAGAGAGAGAGAGATAGAGAGAGAAAGTAGTATTGTGAATGTCCCTGCAAAATAGTACCATTTGGCTATTTATAGTAGTACTGTTCATCTGACAGGGTGTGTAATCCTTTGACACGTTTATGACTGTGATGAGTCTAACTGGAGGGAAGATTCCCTTTTGTCCTTCAGGGTGGCCGTGAGCACCATCTCGGACTGTTTATTAGAAATGGCTTGGATCTTCTTGGTGAGATCGCGTCTTAAGCTATTCTTGCCGGCCATATGAAATGTGGCCGACACCGAACTTGGGAGTACCCATACAACTAGCCCCCCCAGCATCATTGGGGGTCGTGACCGGCATTGATGTTATATTGAGGACGTGAGTGAACTCGTGCATGTCTCAGGTTTTCTTCTACTGCCACGTGTTGGTCTGGGGAGAAACGCAAATTTCAAAAAGTGTAATCATCACTTTTTCCTAGAATCCCGCCCATTTCCCTTTATTTTTATTAGGGTTTGCTCAGAGGACGACACTTGGCGTACATCCAGCAGGGCAGTTGATGAGGCTTTTAATCCTGGCCGCTGATTTTCGCATTTATAAAGCAAAGTCAGTTTCTTTTTTCTTTTTTACTCTTCATCTTCAACCTTTCCTTAGAACCCTCTGGTGTTTCCATTTTTCTGCGATTTAGCCCTCCTTTTTTCTCTCCCGAATTCCTTGCATTTTGTTACCAAATTACTTCAAAAGTGCTCTGAGTTACCATTTGTTCGTTTCATTTGAAGAATTTCGCCATTTCATCTTCCTTTCGCTTGGGTTTCTTCAAGATCTTCGGGTAAAGGTTTCGACTTTCCGGTGGATTTTTGGTTCTCCGACGCTCTTTACTCGGAAATCCCTTCACCTGCACTCTTCGAATTCTTCGCTATTATCTTTTCGAGGTTTCGCCTGACTTTCCGGTTGATTTCCCGGCGAACTCTTCTTCTCAGGTACCTACTTGTCCCTCTTTATAGCTTTTGTTTCTTTTCTTGCTTAAAATTTTGTCGGACCGTTCAGATAGTCAACAAACTTTGAGTGATAATTTCTTATTTGAAACCGACCCCTCATCTCTCTCTTCCCTTCATGACGGACATGATTCATCCGCCTCTAGTTCTAAGGAGGGAAAAACTCGCCTATTAGCTGATTTACCTCTTACCGTCGATAAGGACAAGGAACTTAGGTCCAAGTTTCTTAACGACCGTTCCACCCTTGAACAAGAAAATTTAACTTCTCAATACTTGTCCGCGAGGAAGAGTGGCGACAGGCAAACTTTAAGAGAGTTAAGACATCAAATTTTAGCTCGTTGAACCCTTAAGAACCCTCCACCCGATGCTGTTGTCGGACTTGGTGTCCCGCCATTGAGGGAACATGCCTGGCTTGACAGTTTAGCGGATGCGGGGGTCAAGGTGGCGGATGATTTTTACGACCGGCTTGCTCGTGATGTCGGCCATACTCATCCCCCTGTTATTGATTTAGGTTCTGATAACGACTCTGTTGCTACCATAGAATCGGAAGACTTGACTTACAACCGCCGAGAGCATGATGCCGTCCCCTCTACTTCTGGACGGGTGCAGGCTTTCCGTCGTTCTACCGAGATTGCCCTGGGTGAACACTCACGAGCAGTTCCTGACTCTTGGCCTGAACCAATTCCAGAGCAAGATGATGTCGAGCATTCCGGGATTTGGTTGCCGATTGATTATAGCAGTGGTCCGAAGGGTTGCTGAGGAATTGTACGTCTTTCCGGCTGAGTATAAGCTGGTAGTTCCGGATAAACATGCTAAGGTGACTGATTGTCCGGTAGGACATATTGCCATCTATGCCCATCATCTAGAATTTGGGCTGCGCTTTCCCTTGGACTTGACCGTAGTGAAAATATTGAAGGCTTTTAACGTCTGTTTGGCCCAACTGACTCCACTGGCCTTTAGGAACTTGATCGCGTACATTTGGGTATGTCATTTTAAGGATTTCCCGAAGGCGTTGAATCTTTTCCGACGGCTTCATTGGTTGAAAAGAAATGGGTCTGCTGATAAAGGATGGTCGTCTTTGACATCAGCCAAGAATAAGCTTATCGTGTATCCCAAACTGACGGGGCTGAAAAGTTAGCAACCAGCCTTTTATTGGGTGAAGGTGCCAGATAACTTTCCTCTCCGTCGTCATTTTACCAAGCCGGTTACTCGGATGGAAGATGTACCTTCTTACGGTCTGTCCACGGCCGAGCAAGCGGCCTTTGACTATTTTGAGTCCGAGCTTGGGACTGTGGTTGTCGACGGTGAAGAGACTGAGGGGATAATCCCTTGTAAATGGCTCCCCAATGCTAAGTATATTCTGGGGAATGAGCCTCTGTCGGCATTATTTCTTTGCCAGACCCACCCAGAAGGTGTGTATATTGACTCTTGGTCCAACATAGGACTTGAAGTATTGCTCTTGTTGATTTATCATGATATTAATCATTTCTCGTTTTCCTTTTGTAGGTCCCAGCATCCTAGATCGTGAGGAGCTCGGTCTAAACGAGGATTTGACGCCAATGTCTAAGGCTCTTGAGGATCCCGGCTTTGATTACGACACCGTCCATGGTCTTACTAGCGGACTGCGTAGTGCTGATCGCGGGCGCGGTGGTCGCAATTTTGGTCGGGCTAGTGTCCAACGTGGCGGCCGTACTCCTGGACGTGCTCCGGGTCGTAATGCTGGCCGTGGGGATCAGGACTCTCCCCGGCCCGTAGTGCACGTTCCAGTCCGTAGAGGTGGCGGGACAGTCGGGCCGAGGCGGCCGCGTGAAACCGCCAATGTTGAAGAGAGCCCTAGTAACATGCAAGCTTTGGACACCAATGCTGCTTCTGAAACTCATAACAAGGGGTCCGCCATCAATATCCCGAACGAGAGTCCAGTCTAGGGATGGGCAAGGGTCAGGTCATTTTTTCAGACCCAGCCCCGGACCCGCACTCTAAGGGTCTGGAAAATTTGGACCCGGACCCAGACCCTAAGGGTCTGGAGGGTCTAGAGGGTCTGGAGGGTCTAGGCCAAAAATTCTTTATTTTGCCAAATTTTCAGCATTATTAATATCAATAATCATCTAGAAAAAATACCCATAAATAAGAAAAATATAAAATACAATAATAATTATGTCTAGAGCAATTTATACTATTTAGGACAATACAAATAATGTCTTGAATTGGAAGACTAATATCCTAAAAAACAACGAAAAAAAAGACTAAAAAATATTTAATGGCCTCATAAATTCTTGTAGCCATGAGCACATTACTCAATTCATGCATCCTCAAGCCTCCATAATCCATATGCATCCTCAATCATCCATATAATCATCCAACTCATCATCAAGATCCTACAAACCAATAAAAAATAAGGCCCTTTATACATTTTATATAAATTTGAAAATTTTAACAATCCAAACGTACCATATCAATAATATCAAGGGATATTATCTCAGATAACCCTCACATATAGGCCTTTTTCCAATATAACTCCGACTTTGACAGCCCTGTCTCCGATAACCCTGAACTTGGTTTTTGTCATTAAATTGGACGGACTTAGAGACGGCGTTAAGTACTCTCTAATTTTGTTTGACTTTTGCGAAATTCATCTCTTTCTCTCTCTTGTTCTTCATCTCTTCTCAAGCCCATCATTCTCTTTTTTTTTCTCAATCAATTCTCCAAATCAAAACTTTAATCCAAAACATAACAAAACAAAACAAAAAGCCACAAAATCAAATTCAAGAAATTACTTAATTACGCCATAAATTCAAGAAATCTAAGAAATCACAAAACAAAAAGCCACAAAATCAAATTCAAGAAATGAGAAATTAGAGAAGAGAAAAGGCAAAAATCAAGACGTTGCCGCTGCTGCCCCGTCGTACACCTGCTGCCCCGAGTTTCTCCTCCTCTGCTTCGTTGTTGCCCCTGACTCCCGCCACAAGACGTTGCCGCTGCTGCCCAGAGCTCGCCTCCCCTTCCCTTGCTTCTGTTTTCACGTTGCTGGAATTTCGAAGATGCCGGCTATGGTGGTAGTGCAGTGGGTGTCAGTTACGGTGGAAGAATGGAGGTCGAAGAGAGAATGGAGGTCGATCCGAAATTTTGCTGGGTTGCTGCCCAGAACAGGAGGTCGAAAAGAGAATGGAGTTCGAACCCTTTCTTTTTCTTCTTCTCCGGCGACTCTTCTCCGTGTTGTGCCGCTGCTACTTGTTGTTGCTGCTTGCTACTTGCCGCTGCTACTTGAGATAAGATAAGATGAGATTGAAATGAGAAAATTTCTGGGTTTGATGTATTTTGAGGGGAAAATTCTAGGTTTGATAGATGAAGATATGTGACAGAAGATGAAGAACAGGACAGAGGTGTTCAATAACACAATTTTTTTTTATTTTTTCTAAGAACACCTATTGGAGGAAATCTGGATTTTGTTATGATTTTGGGTAAATGGGTTTGGGAAAAAATTTGAATTTTGTTATGAGTTTGGGAAAAATTGATGAAGAGATGAAGAACAAGAGAAAGAAGAGATGAAGAACAAGAGAGAGAAGGAGATGAATTTAGCAAAAGTCAAACCTAGTTAACGGCGTTACAAATTCCATCCAGTTTAATGACAAAAATCAAGTTCAGGGTTATCGGAGACAGGGCTGCTAAAGTCAGAATTATATCGGAAAAGGCCTATAAGTCAGGGTTATCTGAGATAATATCCCTAATATCAACTATTTCCTTATCACCTTCAACATCAGAATCATCGGTAACAGTAGAGCAAGCATGAGAGCTTTCCAATGTACCTTAATACATGTTCACGAATCACGATGTTTAAATAAGTATTTGGTATATAAATTTTTTAAAAATAAAAATTGATATAAGACATAAGAGTATTACCTTTAAGGTCTTGGGTCATCCAATTTTGCAAGCACATTAATGCTTCAATCGTATGTGAATGGAGCCTGGAACGGTGAGGACTAACCACTCTTCCACCCGTACTAAAAGCACTTTCCGAAGCCACAGTTGAAATCACTAGTAGAGAAATGATAATTTGCGTCGGACCTGGGACCCTCATTTGCGTCGGACCCTGGTCCGACGGCACAGGCCTCGTCGCAGATGAAAGACAGCCATCTGCGTCGGACGCAAAACGACGCAATTAATCGAAGATTTGCGTCGCACACAACTAGCATGCGACGCAGATGTCCATCCCCCATGCACCCACATCAGCCCTCCAGCAGCCTCATCTGCGTCACATGCTGTGCCATATGCGACGCAGATGAAGCCTCATGTGCGTCGCATATGGCCTGCCATGTCATGTCCACCTCGTATAGTTGCTCTTAAACCCACGCCGAATCAAATGATCCTTAATTTGATCCACATCACGATACCCCCTAGAGTTATTGCAATCACAACAAGGACACAAGACTAAATTTGACCCATTCTGCAATTGATGTTCTAACGCAACTCTGATAAATTCATCAACCCCTTGTAGAAATGTCGCCGAAATTCGATTACCATACATCCAGTTTCGATCCATATTTATACACTATATAGACACCAAACAAGAACACAATCGATCACATCATTCAAAGTGTCTCATCAAATGCAGTCATGAACATTTGGGTCCTTATCACTCCAACCTAACCCATCCTTGAGTTTCTCATCTCACTAGTGAATGAACATTTGGTTTTCAATTCTAAGAAAAATACGGCAGCACTTCCTACAGTTCTCCAAGTACACGATGAAGATAGTAGGTAAACTATCAACATATGTACCCAGAGAACACTTAGGGAAATGAGCTAGATCTTTCTTAGAATCGAAAACCAAACATTCATTCACATCCTAAGTGAGATAAGAAACCCAAAGACAGTCCCAAACCGGGGACTATTCAAGACTTACTCCTAATGAGTAAGCCTCGAACGGGTATCTAGGCCAATGATGCACACATTGCAATTAAATAGCAAAAACCAATCCATTCCTTAGGTTTCCCTCCCCACCGCATTAAGGTATGTCCATATAAGTTTGGTCATAATTCAACATATGCTTTCCCAATCACATAATTCAACATTATAGGGACAAATAAAACAAATAAACATAAAGCAAAAGCTATAATATATATACCTCTGCTCTCAAGGAGCAGCGAAGACAAGCACAACGAGGTGAGCTTGGAGCACCAGCCGACAAGTAGAAGATGGGATATGGCAACTGCATTAGAGCATTAACCAATCCACAAATTAAATACTGATTAAGTCATAACTCATAAACATCAACTATCTAATAGTAAGACATTAACAAATTAGAAATTAAGAAACAACATTAAGATTAAAGTAGAATTATTAAGAGTATTTTAGAGCACTACAAACTATATAAATTCATGAGCACTACAAACTACAAACATCCTAAATATAATCTTAAAATCTTTAACTACAAACTACAAATTAAACTACAAACATCCTAAATTGAATCTTAAAATTCAATCTTAAACTACGAACTACAATCACTCTACTAATACAATGACAAACTCCTTGATTAAAATCTAGCAAAAATAAGGAAAAAATTAAAAAAAAAAAAGACAGAAATTGGTAAAAAAAATAAAGACAGAAAATTGAAAAATCAAACATACATTGCCGGAGACGGGAGACGCCCAGCAGCGGCGGCGCGACGGCAAGAAGCGGGGGAGCGCGGCGACGACGTTCAGCAGCGGAGAAAGAGGTGTGCAAGAGAGAGAGAGTGTGAGTGAGAGATAAAGAGGAATGCAAGAGAGAGAGAGCGTGAGTGAGAGAAAGAGGCGTCTGTCGCCGGCAAGGGGAGATGCCGGAGCAGCGGTGGCGCGACGTGAGTGTGTGAATTCGACGGCACGACGGCAAGAGGAGTGCAAGAGAGAGAGAGAAGAGTGAGTGAGTGTTTGTGAATTTGGCCCAACTGATGGGCGGGATACGAAAAATATTAATAAGACTCATCTGCGTCGGATGGGCCTATGGTCCGACGCAGATGACTCATAGCATGATAATTGGCTGGCCTGGGCAAGCAAATAGGCAAATGTTTGGGCGCATGAGAGTCATCTGCGTCGGATGGGGCTATGGTCCGACGCAGATGACTACTATTAACTTTGGCTGGCCTGGGCAAGCAAAATAGGCAAATGCTGGGTTATCTGCGTCGGATGGTAAGGTGGTCCGACGCAGATGACATGCATGCAACTTCATAAAATATAATGTACGGCATTTGCGTCATAGGGAATTCTGGTCCGACGGACATAGGGCCCTTGTTGCATCGTTTGCGGGTGTACGTGCGACGCAAAACATGTTTATATAATTTTGCTAAGCTATGTGTGTCAGAGTTTCTGCGGGATCCGACGCACATGATCCTTTAGCGTCAGTTGCTCTCCTGTGCAACGCAAATAATCAGACGCAAATCGTGATTTCTGTAGTAGTGAATGGGAATAGCAAGAATGACTCTACCAATATTTCTCAAAATTGGATACTTGTTATCCTTTCTCCACCATTTAAGAACATCAAACTCATCATCTTCTGGTAATGGATCACCCTCCAAATAATGATCCAATTCACACCTCACATTTACTTTTTTTGTGGTAGTCTTTGCACTCTTATTTTGTGCCCATAAATCCATTCCACCCTTAGAAGATTGTGGAGCTACTCTTTTCTTGCTACTTTGATTGAGTGATTCATAATCTTCATTTGTTCTCCCTTGGTACTCAACCACAAGCCTATCAAGAATCATCCTAATTCTTCCCATTTCTCCCTCAGTTCCACCATCATAAAACAAGTCAAAATAAAACTTCAAACAATCCATTTTGTTCCTAGGATCTAAAATTGAAGCAATAGCTAACAGTCCATTGATATTATCCCAATACTTGTTAAACTTTTCCTGCATACTTTTAGCCATACACCTAATCACTTCAACATCACTTGTTAACCATTGCTTCAATGCAAATTTGATGTCACAAATCATCCGAAAAAATAAGTTAATGGTGGTAAAGTTTGTGCCAGAAAATACAACAGTTGTGTTATAAAAAATCTCCAACTTCTCACATACAAGTGTAGCTAAAGTCTAATCATACTCAGAAGGAACCACAGATTTCATCCTTTTATTTAAACGCTTCAACCTCAAGAACACATCCTTAAAAGGTAAAACAATTTGAAGCATCAAAAAAGTATAGTTCCACCTAGTTTTGCAATCAAGAACTAGCCTCTTAGTGGTATTTAAGTTCAAAAAACGACAAGCCTCCTCAAATTTTTCAATTCTTTTTGGAGTTGACATCCAAAATGACACACATTCTCGAACTTTCTCAATCCCAGAACTAATCACATCTAATCCATCTTGCACAACTAAGTTCAAAATATGGGCACTACATTGCATATGTAAAAACTCTCCACCCAATACAAGTGAACTTTCCTCAAATTTATCCAACAAAATTTTCATCATAGCATCATTAGTGGAGCAATTATCAACAACCGCAGAAGAGATTTTGTTCTCTAAAGAATGTTGAGACAAGCAATCCATCAACACTTTAGCAATAATCCCTTTTGTGTGAGGACATGGCACATAACAAAACCTATATAAATAAATACATATGATATCAAGCAACTAACCAACCAACTAATGTATATACAATCAAGAAAATAAAATTCAAATAAGAACCAAATATATAGAATTAAAGAAAACTACCTCAAAGTGCGACTCCGTAGGATCCATTGTTGGTCGATGAAATGAGAAGTAACAACCATATAGCCTTTCTTTTGATTAGAGGTTGTCCACATATCAGTAGTAACGGACACCCTACTCTCATTATGCTCCAATAATGCCTTGAGAGATGTTTTGTCTTCATTATACATTTTCATGATATCACACTTCAATGTAGTTCGAGAAATCATCTTGAATGAAGAATTGAGACTATGAACGAACCTCCTAAATGCAAAATGATCTACTATGGATAACGAATATTCATGCATAATGACCATCTGAACTAACTCCTTCCTTGACACCTCTTGGTTGAATTCCACTTCTTTTTCTTTACTTCTGAACTCCAATGAAGTTGACCCATCAACCTCTGTTTTCATTTTCAATTGTGTTTGACTAGGAGGGATCCTTAAGTGTCTTCCAGGACACACCTTATCAGCATGCTTATGCAAATGTGAAGTACCATGATTGCCACCTGCTTTAAGTTCTGCATTGCAATGCTTGCACTTTGCCCCTTTTAAAACACCATCCCCCATAATCTTGGTAAAGTATGTCCATACAGATGATTTTTGTTTCCTATTAGATGTTCTACTACTGTTTGTAGGTTTTGTATTAGTTGTTTGCTCACCCATTTGATCTACTAAGTTTACAAAATTTTCTTCAATTGTATGAGATGCATCTTTGTTTTTAGAACCAAATTCAGATTGTATCTCATCCATGGCCTACAAAAAATATCATTTCATCTACATAAAGTACACAAACATATAAACTGAAAAAAAAAACTAACAATCACAAACATATAAACTGAAAAAAAAAACAAACACAAACATATAAACTGAAAAAAACAAAACAAACACAAGAGTTCACCATAATATGCTCAAAATTCAAACAAATAAATTGAAAAAAATTAAAGAGAAACTGATGAAAACAACAAGAATTCGCATGAAACAAACCCAGAAAATTCGAAACAAAAATACCTGGTGTGTGTGAGTCGTGACTCGTGAGGCGATGATGAAAGATACAAAAAACGAAACTGAAAAAATGAAAAGAAGAAAATCAGGCGATGATGAAAGATACAAACCCAGAAAAAACGAAACAAAAATGAACGATGAAACGATGAAACGATGAAACGATGAAAGAAGGAAATTGGTCGACAAAAAATACCTGGCGTGAGGCATCTCCGTCGGCGCCTGACTGGTGAGTGCCGACTGCTGACTGCCGAGTGGTGAGTGTGAGTCTCTCACTCTCTCTCACTTAACGGCGCTGTAGAAGAAAATGGCTAGGTTTGGTGTTTTAGTTTAGGCCCAGAATTGTGTTTTGGACTTTTGGTGTTTTAGTTTAGGTTTTAGTATTTTAGAAAATCAGTTTGTTTATAAAAAAAAAAAGATAAAATTTATATATTAAATATTTAAATAAGTTTAGGGTCTAAGGGTCGGGTCTGGGTCTAAAATATTAAGACCCAGACCTTAAAAAAATTACTTGGACCCAGACCCGGACCCTTAGGGTCTGAAAAAGTTGGACTTAGACCCTTAAATTAGGGTCGGGTCCATCAGGGTCCGGGTCGGGTCCTAGACCCATGCCCATCCCTAGTCCAGTCCGGGAGTCTGCGCCTGCCAGCAACCGCATTTCTCCTCTCAATGCTGCTATTGATAGCATTGGGACGGCACTGGGGTTTGGTCCTCCATGCGCCAGAGGATTTATGATATCCTTAGCGGTCCAAGCTTCTTGTCGAATCTGGGTCCGGGAATTTTTCTCGGATTCATGAGTGGATAGAGCATAAGGAAATAATCCTTAGTACCGCTGTGAAGGCTGCTTTTTCTCGTCCTCCCACTACTCCAAGGAAGATTTATCAACCCAACTGGGACGTGAGGGAGGATAAGTCTTTGTATGCTGATATTCCGGCCAATGGCGGTACTCTTGGAAACCGTCTTCTGAATGGGCCTCCAGTTACCCATTGATTGCCCAGCCGACAAGCTAGTGGCTCCAGCGGCCTAGCTTGCTCACAATATGGCAGTGGTAAGGGTCTTCTCATCATCATTTTTTTCTTTAATCTCATCTTTTTTATGCAGACTAACAATTCCGCTATCGAGCTTATTGAACAATTCCTCCATTATCAATCTCTGTCTGATAGCCGTAAACAATCCTTGGACGAGCTTCAGACCCAACTTGATGCTGCCCGAGTCCATGCTGATACTATACAGCAGGATCTTGACGCCGAGAAGGCATCAAGGGCAGTGAGTGATGTGGAGCTGACGGATTTGCGGTTAAGGCAGGCAAATTGGAGCAGGCCGAGAAGAGATCAACGGAGCTTGAAGCGGCCCTAGAGTCTGCTAAGAGTGAGATGGCCACCGCTGTTGTGAAGGCCAAGGACGATGCCGGCCTACAAGCTGTTGTCAATTTCAAAAAATATGAGGAGTTTGTTGGCCTACCGTGGGAGAGATATGATGGCGTCTGGGTGGCTGCTAAAAGGTGTGTTTGCCATTACCATCCTACCTTCAACTGGGAGGAAATGGAAATCGCCTTTGCAGAAGGTGTTCATACACGTCCTCTTGAGGTTGAAGCTTTCATCTGCGAGGAAGACGTGATTGCTAATGTTCTTCCAGTCGCCCAGGACGAAGAGGCGCCTCTCCCTTGATGTTTTTGGCGGTCATCTCTAGGCTCTTCTGTTGGTTCTAATAGTTAGATTTTTTGTAATATGAATATAGTTATCCAACCCTGAATTCGGCCCATTATGGCATGTAAATTGAATATGCTTTTAATTACAATTACTGTTATCAATTTCTAATGCCTTTTTGATGGCTGCCCACGTTTTGCTTGTAGTTGGCCGCCATGCCAGTAATTAGTAATGAAGCTTCGTGTTTACGTGAATTTTTATTTCTCGTTTTTGCTTCCAATTAGGACAATTTGTCCGTGATATATCGCATCTCATACACTATAGTCCGTTAGAAAAAACCACTTGAACGTACATTCGGTTACTTGGCTTAGTAGGGTTTATCATATAGTCATTTTTGCATGGTCTGTTATCTGACCCTTGAGGCATGTTATATGGCCGTTAACGCATTTAGCCTGTCATATGGCTTTTGTTTTGTGTTAGGTCTGCCATATGACCGTTAACACCTTTAGTCTGTCATATGGATTTTGTTTTGTGTTAGGTCTGTCATATGACCGTTAACACCTTTAGCCTGTCATACGGCTTTTGTTTCGTGTTAGGTCTGTCATATGACCGTTAACACCTTTAGCCTGTCATATGGCTTTTTGTAATTAACATGTTTACCTGTTATACAGTCCGTTATCATACAAATAATAAGACAATCGATGGAGCGCTAGTAGAAGTTTGTATTATTCATGTAATAAAAGGTGGCTCTCGGCCTATTACATTCTTATAAGTCAAACATAGTACTTCTTTAATACACTAGCATTCTAGAAGATCTTAAGTTCAATGACGTCCATCGTCTTCAAAGCAAATGAGCCGTGGCCAATTTCTTTAGTTATCTAATATGGCCCCTCCCAATTGGCTGTTAGCTTTCCCTCTACATGAGCCTTCCCAGTGGCGGCTGTCCTTCGCAATACCAGATCTCCCAGCGCTAATGGCCTTTCCAGAACTCTTTTGTTGTAGGCTTTGCTGATACGATCTTTGTATGCTGTAGCTTTAAGTTCCGCTACCAACCTTGTTTCTGGTAGGAAATCTAGATTCTCTCTTAAAGCCTGATCATTGCTCTCTAGATCTTTGTGCTTGATCCGATAGGACGGTAAACCAACCTCTACTGGCAAGACTGCTTCCGTCCCAAAGCTAATTTGAACGGATTTTCTCCAACCGCTTCCTTTTCTGTTGTTATATTGGCCCACAATACTACTGGGACCATATCGGCCCAAGCCCCCTTGAATTCGTCCAACTTTTTCTTCAGAGCTCCTAAAATCTGTTTGTTTGCGGCCTCAGCTTGCCCGTTGCTCTGCGGGTGACATACAGCTGAAAATGCAAACTTAACCCTGAATTCGGACAGGAAACTCTTGATTAGTCGACAATCAAATTGCGCTCCGTGATTAAAGACTATTGCAGCTGGTATACCAAACCTTGTCATTATATTTTGCCAAATGAACTTTTTGAATTGGTTTGACTTTATCTTTGCTGTCGGCTCTGCCTCGATCCATTTTGTGAAATAATCGATACCAACAATCAAGAATTTTCGGCCACCAGTAGCTGTTGTAAATGGTCCGAGGATGTCTAAGCCCCATTGCGCAAATGGTATTGGACATAGTATGGGCTGAAGATCATTCGCGGGCCTATTAATGATGGGAGCGAACTTTTGACACTTATCACACTTCTTGACGTAACTTTGCGCGTCCGCCAACATACTTGGCCAATAGAACCCAGCCCTCAATGCTTATTGTGCCAGTGCCTTTCCCCCAATGTGGTTCCCACAAATTCCTTCATGGATTTCTTCCAATATCTTGCCGGACTCCCACACTGTTGCACATTTTAACAGCGGCAGGCTAAAGGATTTCTTATAAAGTTCATTCTGATAGATGATATACCAACTAGCTTGCCGCTTCAATTTCCTGGCTTCCATAGCATTTGAAGGGAGTGAGCCCGTAAGCTTGTATGCCACCAATTCACTGAACCATTCACCTTGCTGATTGATGGTATTCACAGTCACGATCTTCTCGTTGATGCTTTTTCCTTTCAAAATTTCCACCATAACATATCTCTCTATGTTCAAAGAATCAGAGCTTGCCAATTTAGAAAGTGCGTCCGCTTTGGTATTGTCGGCCCTAGGGATGGCTTGAACTTCGAAGTGAACCAACTGGGCTATCAATTCCTTGGCGTTCTCCACATATTTCTGCATATTGGCTTCTCGGACCTCGAACTCTCCTTTCAACTGACCATTGACGAGTTGTGAATCCGTTTTCAGAGATACGCTCTTAGCCCCAGCAGCTATACACATCCTTAATCCAGCAATCGTGGCCTCACACTCCACCTCGTTGTTTGATGCCGGAAAGGTGAACTTGATGGCGTACTCAAAAACATTTCCTTCTGGGCTAGTCATTACAATGCCGGCCCCTGATCCACTCACAGCTGATGAGCCGTCCACTTCCAACATCCATGTTTCCTACTCAACTTCTTCCTCTTCCTCATAAGATGCTTCTACGATAAAGTCCGCTAATGCTTGGGCTTTTATCGCGGTTCTTGGTTTGTACTGGATGTCGTACTCGGACAACTTAACTGTCCACTTTAAAAGGCGCCCCGAGCTGTCCATCTTTTGCAATGCTTTCCCCAGAGGTTGGTTTGTCAAGACATGAATGGGGTGACAGTCAAAATATGGTCTGAGCTTTCTGGCCGCGATTATTACTGCCAATGCCATCTTCTCAACTAGCTGATAGCGACTCTCCGGCCCATTCAAGATATGGCTGACAAAATATATCGGCTGTTGCCTCTTTTCCTTTTCGACCAACAATACGGCAGCAACAATTTTCGGCATGGCCGAGATGTATAATTGCAACGTATCCCCTGTCACTTGTCGAGTAATGGTGGGGAGAGTTTTCAAATGCTCTTTGACCGCGACAAAAGCTTTGCTCTGTTCTTCTCCCCATTCGAACTTTTCATGCCCTCCCAACAGTGAGAAAAAGGGTAGGGCTTTATCGGCTAACTTTGAGATGAAACGAGTTAACGCGGCCATCCTTCCGGTTAATCTCTGAATGTCTTTGACACCCTTTGGCTCTGGCAGGTATATAATAGCACAAACCTTGTCCGGGTTGGCATCAATCCCTCTCTTGCTGACCATGAACCCCAAAATTTTTGCTCCTCTCACCCCAAATACGCATTTCTTTGGGTTGAGCTTCTCAGAGTGCTGAAAGTGTATTTTAAATCATCGATGTGTTCGCGGTCTGTTTTGCTCTTGACGATTGAATAGTCTACATAGACTTTGATGTTTCTTCCCTTCTGGTCCGCGAATACTTTGTCGACCAATTTTTGGTACGTGGCTCCTCAGGCCGAAAGGCATTGCTTTATAGTTGAAAACTCCACAATCTGTGATGAAAGAAGCTTTCTTTCTATCATCCTCGAGGAGACTGATTTGGTGGTACCCCGAAAAAGAGTCCATAAAACTTAATAACGCATGACCGCTAGTAGAGTCTACCAGCTGATCTATCCTTGGCAATGGATATCAATCTTTCGGGCAAGCTCTATTAAGGTCTGTGAAATCAACACACACCCGACATTAGCCATTTGCTTTTTTCACCATAACAACGTTTGCCTGCCATTATGGGTAATCGCAGACTTCAATAAAGTCTGCCGCCAGCAATTTATCTACTTCTTCCTTGACAGCCTTGCTCTTTTCTTCTGCTTGACAGGACGAACCGAGCTGTCGACATTCAGACGATGAACCATCACGGCAGGGTCTATGCCCGGCATCTCAACCGCCGAGAACGTAAATACATCGGCGTTTTCTCGCAAGAGAGTCACCAGGTTGATCCTGACCTCTGGGTCCATGTCAGTTCCGACAGCCACGGTCCTCTCTGGATCATCCGCCAACATTTCCTGCTTAGACTCTCCATCCGGCTTAGGCCTTGGCAAATCATCTGGCCGAGTTTCTAGCTCTTCCATGGTTATCTCTATAGCATCTTCATTCTTTTTTCCTCAGACTGCTCTTCTTCTTAGCTCTTTTTTCCTTCCTTGTTGGCGGACTCAGATCTTCAACATGAATCCTTCGCGCCGGCTGCTACAAAGCCGTTAGATAGCATGACTTTCTTGTCTCCTAATTTCCTCTTATCTTTGTTGTCGTGCCCGAGTTGGACACATACAACATGGTCAAGTGATAGGTAGATACCACTCCCTGAACATCATGAATCAGTGGTCTTCCTATTATTGCATTATATGCTCCTGGAACATCTACTACCAAGAATTCCGCCATTACATCTCTGGCATCATTGCTCTCGTCAACTCTGACAGGTAGCTTTATAATTCCTTCAGGTATTGCCGACGCCCCGGTGAATCCTATCACTGGGTATCGTGCCGGCTGCAGATGTTCCCAGCCAATTATCAACTTCTCAAAAGTTGACAAGAATAAAATGTTAGCAGAACTTCCTCCATCTACCAAAATTATGTGAATCAAACAGATTGCAACTTTCAAAGTGACCACCAGTGGGTCATCATGGGGGTATACAACATGTTTTGCGTCTTCCAACGAGAATGACATGGCTGGCATGGCTGGCGGCTTTCTCCACTGGCAACTCTCATTGAAGTTTACCTGATGCCGGAACTCCTTCAGGCTAGCTTTCGCTCCACTGACACTTCTGCCATGAATTGGGCCGCCACTGATCACATGTATTTCTCCTATCCGAGATTGAACATTCTGATCTCTCAATTTCACCAAATCTCCTTCTCTAGTCTGAGCTTTGTACTGGGTGAAATATCCTCTGCGTATATGATCTTCCAAATTATCCTTCAAATGCCTGCAATCTTCAGTTATGTGGCCGTGATCACCATGGAAATCACACCATTTTGTCTTATCACAGGTTCTTATGAAACATCTTTTTTGGCCTCTGCCATTTATCACTCTCCTTGTTCATGGTGAATATCTGTGCCTGGGAAGTAGTGAGCTGAGTGTATGCATCAAACCTATCCTTGCGTTCGCTCCTTTCCCGGTCACCTCGTTCTCGATCATTTCCTTTTTTGACCATATTAGATTCTTTCCTTTCATCTCGGCCACGATCACTTTCGCGACCCTTGTCCTTCCGTGACTTGTCCTTTTTTTTTTTCTTGTCGGACTCACGATACGGGCTGCTAGCTGCCTTGTCAAATTCTTCTCCTCTTATGAAATCATTTGCCTTACCAAGCACTGGCCCTAGGGACGTGAAAGTCTTTCGTCCGAGATAACTTCTGGATGTAGATCCTTCTCTCAATCCCGTCATCAAAGCTAGAACCGCCACATCCTGCTGCATCCTAGGGATAGATACGGCCTCAACATTGAAACGTCTAATGTAATCCTGGAGAGATTCTGTTTCTCCTTGTTTAATTGACAAGAGTTCGCCAGTAGTGCGCTCACGACGCCTATTGCTCACGAAATGAGTACTAAACATAGACGAAAGCTGAGAAAAACTTGATATATTACCAGGTCTGAGACTCTTAAACCAAGTTTGAGCGATGCCAGTAAGAATGGAAGGGAACACCTTACAACAGATTGCATCTACTTGCGTGTACAAGTACATGTGTCCTTCATAGGCTGCGACGTGATCGTTTGGGTCTGAACTGCCATCGTATTTGCATGATGGCATTTTGATTCTCGGCATCGGGTGATTCAGAATCTCTGGCATGAATGGAGAGAGTTTGGGCTTGATCAACAAGTGTCCGCCAACCGAATAGTTACTAGCACCATTGGTGCTGTACTCTCGGTAAGAGCGACTTTGATTCTCGTCCTCTGAATAATCCAGCTATTCGGTTTCCATCAGTGTTTCTTCATATTCAGGGTCTTCCAGCTGTCTGTCCAATTGTCGTCCATCTTGAGTGAAGGAACGCATTCTCCTCAATGGCGTGCCATCAGTGTTTCTACCAGGCAACGGCGGCAACCGCTTGTGAGGTTGACCGCCCCTAGCATTGGGAGTTGGAGTGTTACCGTTAGGCTGTGGAGTGCCCGTTAACATCTAAATGAATGATGCTACCGTCCTCAGCTGCTCCGGACCACATCTGAATGAGTAGATCCCTGTTCGATCTCGAATCCTGGTGGACCACGACTGGCGTTACTTGTCTTATCCATGACTGCTTCACAAAGATGGGAGGCCCCTCCTTCTAGCGCCAAGTTGTTTCGGTGTTGAAACAATGGCGGACACTGAGATGTCCGTCAATAATTGAGTGGACGTCCGAGACTGGAAGTCCGCAAGGAAGACAAACGTAAACTACCCTCGGGGGGGATGCGAGGAAACCCCCTCCTACGCTCAAGTCAGTAAATGTCCGATAAGGATGAGAGAGAGAGATATATATAGAGAGAGAAAGTAGTATTGTGAATGTCTCTGCAAAATAGTACCATTTGGCTATTTATAGTAGTATTGTTCATCTGACAGGGTGTGTAATCCTTTGACACGTGTATGACTGTGATGAGTCTGACTGGAGGGAAGATTCGCTTTTGTCCTTCAGGGTGGCCGTGAGCACCATCTCGGACTGTTTATTAGAAATGGCTTGGATCTTCTTGGTGAGATCGCGTCTTAAGCTATTCTTGCCGGCCATATGAAATGTGGCCGAGACCAAACTTGGGAGTACCCATACACTAATCACCACTAGGGTTAAATTTGAGTCTTTAATATATAAAAAGAAATCCTATCTATGGAAAATACTAGATCTTAAAGTTAAAGAAATTTTTTTAAAAAATAACTTTTTGAGTTTGTTTGGAATTGCTTCTCCATCCACGATTTTGGTTCATCCAGATGACCATACTAAACTTTAGAAAAACTGGAAAATTCGAATTTTTCATTATGAAAGTAGCCTCATTATGGAAAACACGAAAATTCGGATTTGCCATCAAATTACCCATGATAAAAAAAAATGAACCCAATGATTTTAGTTGATTATCTGAATAAACACGAAAACTGGTTTTAAACGCAACAGTTTCCCTTTTTAGCAGTTTCAAATTAAATGCAACAAATTCTTTCTGTCCATTTATGGCATGGTTTTTTGACATGAAATTACCAAGATGTCCCTCATTAAAAATTAAAACCTCATATTATATACCCTAATTGATTATTAACAAAATTAATTTAATCTTTATTACACTAACCTCCTCCGCCCTATCACACTCTTTCTCTCCTCTTCTACCACCTACCCAACCCTCTATATCATCTTCTACCACCACCATTTCCACCCAACAATTTCCAACAATAACTTCCACCACCAACCACCACCTCCTCCACCCTTATCAACCCAACCACCACCATGAGCCTTGCAACCACCGCCGAACTTCTCAAATTTCACCGCCTCGACCATGAGCCTTGTTGTTTCGATCTCTTCACCATCACATCTTCATCTCCCTTTCTTCGATCTCACTTCTTCGATCTCCCTTCTTCGATCTCCCTTCTTCGATCTCCCCTCTTCATCTCCCTTTCTTCGATTTCACTTCTTCATCTCCCTTTCTTTGATCACTTCACCATCACATCTCTTTTTCTTCTATTTTTTTTGGTTGATTTGGGGTTCAAATTTATGTGGTTGGGGTTGTGGTTAGGGATAGCAATGGGTAGGGTCTAGGTAGGGTATGGCTAGACCCTTACCCATACACTAACTTTTGGATATAGACCCATACCCTACCCATACCCATAGGGTAAAAATTTTTAGGACCTTTACCCGTACCCATAGGGTCCGATAGGGTCTGGGTAGGGTCTAGGGTCTAAAATGGGTCCAACACAAAAATAAATCCGCTTACATTTTCACATGTATATATGATCGTTAAGCACAACTTCATATATTAATTTTGCAATTAGCACACGTAATGTCACGTACATTTCATACCAATACATATTTTTTGCATATCCCAAAAGTCTCATACATCAAAATATAGATAAATATATTTTTAGGTGATTGCGATTTGCGGCTAGGGTTCCTAACTGAGGGAGGGTTTTAGTTTTATTCAAAGTCTGCTGGAAGAATATATTTATATATATATTTATTTTAATTTTAAAAAATAAAAATATATATTTTAGTTTAGATGGGTCTATGGGTAGGGTTTGGGTAGGGTCTGGGTATTTGAGGAGTGGACCCTTACCCTACCCTTACCCGATAGGACCAAGACCCATACCCTACCCTTACCCATAGGGTCCAAAAAATCAAGACCCATACCCTAATTTTAGGGTAGGGTCTGGGTGGGTCTGGGTAGGGTCCTGGACCCATTGCCATCCCTAGTTGTGGTTTGCGAATTGTGGTGGTGTTTTTAAGGTTTCTTTGGTGGATTTGGGTCTTTTTCTTCTATTTTTTTTTATTTCGGGTTCAATATATGTGGTTGGGTTGCGGTTTGCGAATTGTGGTGGTGTTTTTAGGGTTTTTTGATGGATTTCGGTTGTGTTGGTGGTGAAATTGGGGTTATTTGGTGGATTTCGGTGGTGTTAGTGGTGAAAATAGGGTTTGGTGGTGGATTTTGGTGGTGGATTTCGGTGGTGGTGGCGTTCCGGTGGTGTTGGTGCTGCCTCGCCGATGGTAGCGGTGACTTGCTGGTTTTGGTGGATTAGGTGGTGGTGGCAGTAGGTGGTTGGTGTTGTAGACTCGTAGTAGAGGTGGTGGTTGCTAGTAGTGGTGGTGTGGCAGTGTTGGGTGGAGTGGTTCATGGTGGTGGTAGCTCCCAGTGAGAATTTCCCCTCCCTTTTTTTCTTTTTGGGCCCACTTTCTCTCTCCACTTAAACTTAATCACATGCCCCTCTCTTTTTCTAATCACCCCTTAAGAAATTTCAACTAGGAGTCCGTGCCCTCTAAATTGTTGAGTTTAAAACGAAACAGAGGTAGTATATGTGATCTTGTTTAATTTCTCCATACCTTAGAAGCTAGATTAAAATGACCATCTCTCTGTGGATTCGACCCTACTTACCCTACTACGTTATTGTTAGAAGGTTTTGCTAGGAATTGTTTTTGATGGGTGTACGACAACCTATCAATGTTATAGGAAAAAGTTCGTATGAAAGTGTATGTGAAAGTGCGTATGAAAAGTCCGTAGAACATCTTTAAAAAAAAGAGCTATATTTATAAGAAAAACGAGTTCGAAATTTACGTGGCGAGATAAGACAGTGTATGCGCTAGGAGCAAGGCTCATGTGTCCCACACATGGCTCATGCGCTCGGCGCATCGCCATCCGCTTGGCGCATGAAGCTTGCGTTTGGCGCAACAGCCTTGCGTCAACGCAGGCTACTTTTGCGAATCTTCGTTTTGCTGACTGTCTTGATGTTCCGCACGCATCATGGTGCGTGTGTCACAACGCAGATCTGCCCGATTTTTCCGATTTAAAAGGTTTCTTTTTATCCTTTGATCACTATTATCTTTTGAAGCCCAAAATCAGTTTTTTTTAGGAATAAAAATATGATTTTCATAATATCTTTGAATTTAGAAAATATTTATTAATTATCAAGAATAATTAATATTTATTGAAAATACAATTAATTATCAGGAATAATTAATTGGGCTTTATGAAAGTGGGCTTGAAAATACAATTAATTATCATGAATAATTAATTTGGCTCTTAAAAGTGGGCTTGAAATTGTTTTAAACAAATAAATAGGCTTTAGTTTGTTAAAACGACTTTTGAGCTTAGCTTTTGAGATCGCTCTTCCTTTGAATCATACCAATTAGGACGACGGTATATCTTATCATTGGGTGCTAAAAGGAAAGACACGATTATGTGTCAACAGTGGTGGATTGGTGGTCGACACTCATTGTACAATTTTCGTTAGACATTTAGTCTTTCTTATTTGGCTACTTCTTATTGTTTGCACATGTGAAGCTGAGACAATTTTTGGGCCATTTTCCCAATCTATTTTTCTTAACAACTTTAGATTTTCTCCCCCTAGCACTCCTTCGATCATGGTTTTAATTCCATTGCCAGAGTGATATAAATTGCGGCTAGCAAATCTTCTTCTTCTTCTTCTTCTTCACGCATACTTTTATATTTCATAGAATATCTAAATAAACGAGTTCCATATCTCTTTTCTCAATGCACATAAAAGAGAACCATGTGTTGAATCTTGAGGAACGCGGTTTCTTATTTCACACGTGTCAAGGCGAAATCACTTCTAAGACAACGTCGCACACTTCACAAGAGTTTCCTTCTTATGTAAATCTATTGGCCTAGGCCCTATCTACTTATTTTCTCTTGAAGCATTTTTTGCCAACAATCTCTTTCTGCCCTTCAGTTTTGCGAAAATCCCTAATCACGTCCGATAACTTTTGTTAGTTTTATTCCCTTTCTTTATCATTCTTCTGTTACTGCTCTTTGTCTCGTTAAGTACAACAACTCTTTTGGTCACCATATCCTATATTATATATCCTTCTTCTCCCCTCTTTCTTTCATTTCATACAAAAACATATTGTAAACTATCTTGTCATTTCGGTAATGATTGTACATTTGTAATAATAAATATCCTATATTATATATCCTTCTCCTCCCCTCTTTCTTTCATTTCATACAAAAACTTACTGTAAACTATCTTGTCATTTCGGTAATGATTGTACATTTGTAATAATAATCATCTAAAATTTACCTAAATTTATAGCTTTCGTCCACCATCATTATTTACAATTTTCTTTATTAGTGTTTTATATCCCTAGAATACTTGTCCTTCTACTCATTGTTTATTGGCCAGATTGTTAAATGATGGGCTGATCAGTAGGCACAGGGATGGGGGGGTTGATCCCGCAGGCGCTTGATAGCCATTGGGCTGGACAACAGACATGGGAAGGGTAGTGGGTGAGGGAACATTGACGTTACGCACACTAGACACTACGAGAGACACACAAGCAATATTAGTGGGATTCCAATCATCATGCAGACCAAAGTAGATGTATAAGGCACTGAAGACTTGGAACCAACTAGAGTTCGATAGGGAAACTTATGTTCAAGAAAAAGAACATGACGACTGATATAAACAGGTGACGGGATCAAGACAACGATAACCTTTATAATCCACAATATAGCCAATAAAAACACAGTGCTTTGATTTAGGTTGAAGTTTGTTGATTTTGGAATTCATGAGCAAGGGAAAGCATGCACAACCAAACATTTTCAAAATATGATAAGAAGGAGGACGATGAAATAATTTTTCAAAAGGTAAGACACCCCCTAGAACTGAGCTAGGTTACCTATTAATAGTGTAGGTGGCTGTGTACGAAGCATCAACCCAAAATTCAGCAGGAAAATCAGAATGAATGAACATAGTACGAGCCATTTCAATAATATGACGATGTTTGCGTTCCGCAACACCATTTTGAGTTTGAGTATGGGGAAATGACTTTTGAAAAACGATATCATTGTCACGAAAATGTTGAAGAAGGGGGGAATTATCAAATTCCCAACCTCATCACTTTGAAAAATTATAATTTTGCAATTAAATAAATTTTCCACCATCTTTTGAAACACAAGAAATTGAGAGTAAGCATCCGATTTGCGACGTAAAGGATAAATCCATGAATATCGCGAGAAATCATCAACAAAAACAACATAATAACGATAAAATTGATTGGACAAAACAGGAGATTGCCAAAGATCACTGTGAATTTTATATAATGGATAAGGAGAACAATGTTCAACTGGTTCAAAGGGTAATCGATGTATTTTGCCTAACTTACAACCAATGCAATCATCATGAAATTCAGAAGTGCATGAGATAGACTTATTTGAACATAAAGATCCTAAAACTCTAGATGAAGTATGACCAAGCTAAGTCGAGCATGCCAAATATCGCCAGTCTCCTTAGTAGCTAGCAAAGCAGGAACACAAGACTCATTGGTGACAAGTTTTGGTTGAATGGGATAGACACCTTGCTTACTAGATCCCCGAAGCAAAACCTCCTCTGTTGTCTTATCCTTAATAGAAACATATTTTTTTTTAAAAACACAAAACACAATCATTCTTTTGACACAACTTGTTAACTGATAATAGTTCAGGCACATGACAAACAGAAGACAAAGTAAGTGGACAACTTGAAGTTTTTAAAGTCAAATTGCCAACACTTTTAATAGAGAGAGAGACATAGCATTACTGACGATAATAGAACTTGACACAGTGTAAGGAAGAATAGCAGAAAGCTTACCATCCTGAGGAGTCATGTGGGATGCAACTCCCTAATCCGGGTACTAAACTGAATCATTTGATTCACCACCAACATACAGTGCAACTAAGGCTCGAGTAACACTATCCGGGGCGAAAGAAACAAGGTTAGAATTGAATCATTGCGGGCAATATGTCGCTTGATGACATGGAAACCAACTAAGACCACATGTATCGGAAGTAGGGGTAGAGCTTAAATTGCCACTTGGCGGAGTATTCCATGCTAAGTACAAATTATTAGTAATAGGATCAGTGCAAGGCATACTAGAGAATGACAAGTTAGAATATTTACTCATACCATTTTGACGTCCCCGATTAGCATTGTTGTTGTTGTTACCATAGCCTCGAGCATTAGATTGACCACCGTTGCCACAATTTTGATGATTGCGACCACCATTATTACCAAGGCATTACTAGAACCAGATGACTGAAAAACAACCAAGGCATGATGAGAGGACGAATCATACCCCTCCTTGGAGCTTTTAAGACGTTGTTCATGAAGCAAGAGCTTGGGACGCAAGTCGTCAAAACTTAAAAGGAAATGGATAATGTAACAATATATGTGGTGACAGTATGATCACAGTATGAATTAATCACGATCCAGACCAAATAAAGTGAACTGAACCAAATCTTGATTGGAGACAAGACAATGAGTAGCAGCTAAAGGATCATCTATAACCTTAAGCTCACGCAAATAACCATCCATAGTCTGATAATCTCCCTTTTTAATGTGAGAAAGACGACCTTTCAATTCCATAGAACGGACCATACTAGCATGCATAAACCGAGTTTGCAGACGATTCCAAATTTCCACAGAAGTTGATAAATCATGAACATCAACAAACACATCACGTGATAAGGTGGCAAAAATCCAAGATTTAATTTGTTGATCAACACGTAAATATTCATAGAATTGATTATTAGGAACCGAAACACCATGTTCATCTAATATATGAGAAGGAGGAATTGAAGCAGTGCCTTCAACCATACCAAGTAATTGATGGGAAAGAAGCAAACAAGTGATTTGAGTTTTCCACAACAAATAATCCTTAGGAGAAGAGAGAGTTATAGTTACCAAGTTATTAAGATTAGGCGTGGAAA
Organism: Beta lomatogona; assembly: GCA_947646795.1. Lineage (NCBI taxonomy): Eukaryota > Viridiplantae > Streptophyta > Magnoliopsida > Caryophyllales > Amaranthaceae > Beta > Beta lomatogona. The sequence continues at coordinate 7,859,266 of CANSNZ010000927.1, read as the reverse complement.
GTTGCGTAAGAGTGAAGAGGGGCTACTGGACCGACGATGGAATTGGCATGGCAGCGACAGGGGGCTGAAATCCCGGCAGGTAGCGCGACGAGGAAGGGGGCTGCAGTGGGCTTTAAAGAAAGCCAATGATAGCCCGTACGCGGGCTGCTGAAACCCGACAGCAGCAGTGGTGCCCAGCGAAGCAGATGTGAACGCTGGCACAGGGAGACCACGGCTTGTAGGAGGCGACGTGAAGGCAGTCGGAGCAGCGGAAGACTGAATGGCAGTGGTGGTGATCACGGTCGACGCGGAGGATATGTCATCCATGGCGTATGAAAGACCGAACCTTGCAGGCTAAGGAATCATGAAAGAAAAATTTAAACTTAAAGAAACCTAAGGCTGTGATACCATGTACAAGTATTGAGGATGAATTGTGTTAACCTATATTGGTTAACCCTGGCAATATATATATATAAGAGAATTTAATACTGACCTGATACTAATAGAAGTCCTTTCTATCCTGTGTACATACAATATTACACTGATATACTCCATTTGTTCCAAAAGTTCTTATTTTGACCAATTTCCTCTTACAAAAAGATTTCTAATAAGAACAACAAAGGAAAACGGAAGAACTACTAGTTTTATTCCCTTATGTTCATTATTCTTCTCTTATTGCCCTCTTGCTCGTCAATTATAGCTACTCATGTTATGCTCACCAAAATTTGTGTAATCCTTCTCCTTCCCCTCGCCCCCTCTCTCCCTCTCAGAAAAACAAAAATTCTCACTCAACACCTTAAACACTTACTATAAATTAAACTATATTGTTTTATTATGGATAATGTACATAATATTAACATCATCTAACTTTCGTCTAGATTTTTAGCTTTCATCCACCTTTGACAATTAAGTGTAATGACTTATATTATTTTTTTTTTTATATTTTTATTAGTATTCCCAAATTCACATAGAATTGGATGGGAGTGTGTGAAAATACTTGTTCGTCCATATCTTTTACCATTTTTTAAATTACTTTTCATCTACCTAATTCAAATACTTCCTCCGTTTTTTATTACATGTTACACTTTCCTTAAATGGAATGGTGCAAAATACATGTTACACTTTTTTTTTTCCCCAAAATAGAAAGTTTTATGCTGCAAAATTACCAATTTACCCTTACTTATAACAATTAACCAAAATTAAACCTACTTAATTTAACCTCATTATACACTAATCTAAATTAATTAAACCTCCTATCTCTCTTCCACCACCCCTCCCCCACCCAACCGAGGAGCCCAAATCCCTTCCCCACCACCCCCGAAGCCCCCCTCCCCTTCCCCCGCAGTTGCGCAACCCCCCTTTCCCCTCCCCTGTAGTCGAGCAATCCCCCTCCCCCACCCCCTTCGAATCCCGCATCCCCTCCCCCATTCCCTCCGAATCATGACGACGTCATCGCAACAACAACAGCGACAATCGGCAAGGAATCCAAAGAAGCGACGGGAATTCGAAAGCGATGAGAGCGAAGACATTTGCACTTGTGACGAGATTTAAGCCTTAAATTAGGTGAAATTCCAAAGAATTCTCTGCGAATTGATTGAATTCGTGAGACACAAAGACAAATAGAAGATGAAGAGAAGTGTGGAATTAGGGCTAGGGTTTGCGTGGTTTTAGAATAGAGCGCATCCATGCCATTTTCAGCGAGGGGGAGGGGGGAGGTCATGGGATTCGAAGGGGGTGGGGGGAGGGGTTGCGGGATTCGAAGGGGTGGAGGAGGAGGGGGCTGCGGGATAGGGGTGGGCCGGGGCGTGGGTGGGGGGTGGTGGGGGGTTTGCGTGGGAGGGTGGGGGGGATTCAAAGGGGTTGTGCACGGGGGAGGGGGGCGCGGGCCGGGAGTGGTGGTGGTGGTGGTGTTTGCCTGGAGGGGGGTGGGGGAAGGGGTGGGCTGCTTGGGGGGTGGGTGGGTGGGTGGGTGGGGGAGGGGTGGTCCCCACTCCCTTTAATCCCGCTCCATTACTTTTACTTAATCCCCTATTGAAATTTTGCTTAGGTTCCCGCAATTTTTAAAAGTATAACATGTAATAAAAAACGGAGGAAGTACATCTTTTCCGATTCATTTAACTATCTTATTAATTTCATCGAACTCATTGAAAGGTAGAATCCCAAAAATGCGCATGAGTTTTATGTTTCCATTAGTTAATATCCAAGTCATGCTCAATATTTCCAACTGATATGCGTATATGAAAAATGTTTGGACAATTAGCAATTAAACTCTAATTTTCAATCTATCTATTTCAATACTTGGTCTTTGCTAAAATGTAATTTCAAATGTCTATAGTTAATTAATTCCAATAAATTGAAGTCCCTGTTTAGAATTTCAATGCAACTATTTATCAAGTTTTAATATGTTCAGGTTGGAACTTTAGGAGTGAAAACCTCTTCTAGAGGTTTCTATACTTTAGCAAATAGCATAAGTTGGGTTGTTCTGTTCACTTTATTTTCAGTCCTTATAAAAATAAGTTCAAATAAGTTCAGATTAGGACTAATTATAAGGTCTAGTTAGTTCATATAAGTTCAATTTAGTAAAAATAAGCAAAAATTAAGTTCGACACATACACAAAATAAGGTATAATAGATTTAGATATGTATGGATAAGTTCGAATTTTTTCCATGAATAATGTCAAAGGGAGTATTAATTCCTCCTATGCGCTGAACTAGAAATTAATTCCATGGATACCGTCCACGTAGGAAAGCATTTCAGAATTTTGGTTTTTTAATAAAACTGCTACTCCAAGTAGCGGTTAATACCAATAGCACTATTTCGCTGAAGTTGACTGCTACTTCATATAGCGGTTATATTGTGTCCCTAAGACAAGCTATAAGGCACACATATAAACCGCTACTTAGAGTAGCGGTTCATCGCTGAACAGAACGAACGCAAGAGAATGCACCCCACACAGGTGCAGTGCATCGCTCGCACATGGCGTGCGTGAAGCGCAGCAAGCCTGCGCTGGGGCAAGCTGGCTGCGCGACGCACTGCTCCTGTGTGGCGTGCATTCTCTTTGTGTCCTTCAATGGCGATTTACGGTATAAACCGCTACACCAAGTAGCGGTTTTACCTCGTAAACAGCTACCATCATTAGTGACTTAACTTAAAGAGTAGCGGTTTGCTTTGCCGAAAATTTTAAAAAAACAATCTCGCGTGCTGTCCTACGTGGACGGCATCTATGGAATTAATTTCAAATTCAGCGCATGAAAGGAATTAATACTCCGTTTGACATTATTTAAGGAAAAGATTCGGATAAGTTTAAATAAGGACTAATAATGAGTAATAAGTTTTGATAAGCAAAAAAAAAAATTGAAAATAACGGACTCGTTATATCTATTAATCTATTGTCCTAAGGTGAAAGCCTTTTGGTTTTTTAAAAGACCTCCCATCCCTCAAGTAGGTGCAAATTCTTAGGTGCTCCAGAGAGCACGTAGAATTATGTACTCCCAAGCACAATATTTTGCACATTTGTCACGTATTTTTGTCAAATGAGTAAAATGTAAAAATGTGCAAAATATAAATTATGTAAAATGTATGAGAGGAAGCACTTAGTCCCTGATGCTCCCAAGAGCACTATGGAGCTCCCCTCAATTAGGTTATCTCCCCATTGCATTGAGACTTAGATGTTTTCGATTTCATTATGACCACTCTATCTTTTTTTATGAGTCAAGCTCGCATTTCAACTTTTTTGATAGTAATTTTGTTTTTTTTTTTTTTTAAATTAGTTTTGAAAAATAGATATACATATCGGTGTCAACTATTCTAAAGGGATAAGAGCATTAATAAAACGCTTATTGTGAGTGGTATCACTGCCCACTCACACCCATATATTATAAAAAAAGGTTGGTGTGACACCTGTGAAAGAAAAAAAAACAGATTTATATTAATAAAAAAATGTGGGACGCATTAGAATAATAATAAGCCAAAAAGTGAAACTATAATACCCCTCATGATTGCTTTAAAGGGATTTAGCAGGCTACTCATTCCAACAAGATGCATCTTTTTTTTAGGGAGCTCATGTCCTTTGTTACTCCACAATCAAGTGTGCTTGGCTGGGAGTAGTCCAGGGATGGGTGACCTTCTGGGAAGTTTCTCAGGGTGCGCATGAGTGAGGACAAAATGCGCTGGAAGAACTTGTGTTGGTTATTGAGGCCAGTTGTTGGCCATGGATGCGCATTGGTGACGATATACTCGACTCCAGAAGAGTCGGGGTGTTACAAATGGTATAAGAGCAACCCTGCGACCGCGTGTTGGGGCGACCCTAAGGCCGTCAGGCCGAATATTTGGAGTCCTCAAGCGCCTAGTGGGGGAGGATTCTGGGGCTGCATTGTCATAAGGAGCGACCCAGAGGTCGTCAGACCGAATATCTTGAGTCTCCGGCGGTCAGTTTCCAGGCTGGGGCGACCCACAGGTAGTTGTGGCCGAATATGTAGAGTCCTCAGGCGCAACGAGGGCGTTGCTGTCCTCAAGTGGGGGTGTATGTAATACCCCTCATGATTGCTTTAAAGGGATTTAGCAGGCTACTCATTTCAACAAGATGCATCTTTCTTTTAGGGAGCTCCTTTCCTTTGTTACTCCACAGTTAAGTGTGCTTGGCTGGACTAGTCCTGGGATGGGTGACCTCCTGGGAAGTTTCTCAGGGTGCGCATGAGTGAGGAGAAAATGCACCGGGAGAACTTGTGTTGGTTATTGAGGACAGTTTTTGGCCCTGGATGCGCATCGGTGACGATATACTCGACTTCGGAAGAGTCGGGGTGTTACAGAAACTGTTAACTTTTCCCCCAAAAAGTACAATTAACAACCCATGTTTATGTATTTGAAACCCTGATTATTGTTAAACCAACCACTGTTTGTGTATTTGAAACCCATGTTTTTGTTAACTCAGACCCTGTTTTTGAAAAAGTAAACATGTGATCTCTGACATAAAGCAAAAAGTTGCATTGATTTGCGTGTCCCATTCAGCTTTCCTTCCCAAAAAAGTACATTTGATTATTGATACGAACCCATGTTTGTGTATTTGAAACCCTGATTATTGTTAAATCAACCCCTGTTGTGTGTTTGAAACCCATGTTTTTGTTAACTCAACCCCTGTTTGTGTATCCCTTTTTCCCTTCCATTCCCTAGTCAATTTCCTAATATTATAATGACTTCATTTAATTGTTAAATTACCACTTTACCCTTTTTGAAATTGTTAAATTACGCATTTACCCTTGGGAATGGGTAGTGATAACCGCTCATGATGAGCGTTTTATCACTCCTTAAGGGGATAAGGCCTCAATTACCAATATAGAAGTACTATTTACCGTACCATAGTACAGAGACTACAGACTAGACGATGACATTCGAAGTAAAGTATGGGGTGTGAGTGTGTGACTGTGAACGAGTTCTGATATACACATAACGATTATGGGCACCATTTGCCCATAACCGGTCCCCCCCCCCTCTCTTTGGTCTCTTCTCTCTCTATTTGGGCCCCTTCTCTCTCTCTTGTTGATATAAGCTAATTTTATTGAACGTATTTTACTAAATTTATTTTTAATAACATTCTAGAGTATTATTAAATTATAAGCAAATTATTATTTTTATATATTTTTATTTGGAATCTAGTTTATATATTAGATGACTAGTTTATTATTTTTTGACACCATCTTATCATATCAATTGACTATTATATCATATCTTAGTTGCATCTTATCATATCAAGTGAATGTTATATTATATTACTCTATTAAAAAAATAGTAAAATAGGTTCAACAAAATTAGCTCCTTTTTTTTAAAAAAAAAATGGCGTATATTATATCAGCAGGAGAGAGAGAGAGAGAAGGGACCCAGGAGAGAGAGAGGGGTTTGCATTTTCTGTTTTTTTTTTTAATCCAATTAAGGCCCTGTTCTTTTGGACTTATTTTCAGCAAAAATAAGTAAAAATAAGTTCAGTTAAGCAAAAATAAGTAAAAATAAGTTCAGTTCAGCAAAAATAAGTTCAACTCAGCCAAAATAAGTTCAGTTCATCTAAAATAAGTTCAGTTCAGCAAAAATAAGTTTAGTCTTGTCTAATGTTGTAATTATTATTTTTGTTTTCAATATTACTATTACTATTGTTGTTATTATTATTATTATTATTATTATTATTATTATTATTATTATTATTATTATTATTATTATTATTATTATAATAAAAATAACGATGAATTTGTATTTTTTATTTTTTTATTTTTTATTTTTCATTTTTTTATTTTTTATTTTTTATTTAGTATTTTTTATTTATTAATTATTATTATTATCATTTATTATTATTTATTATTATTATTTATTATTTATTATTTATTATTTATTATTATTATTTATTATTATTATTATTATTATTATTATTATTATTATTATTATTCTAATTATTTATTATTATTTATTATTTATTATTTATTATTATTATTATTATTATTGTAATTATCTATAATTATTATTATTTATTATTTATCATTTATTATTATTATTATTATTATAATTTTATTTATTATTTATCATTTATTATTATTATTATTATTATTATTATTATTATTAATATTATTATTATTATTATTATTTATTATTATTATTATTATTATTATTATTTATTATTTATTATCTATTTATTATTATTATTATTATTATTATTATTATTATATTATTATTATTATTATTATTATTATTATTATATTATTATTATTATTATTATTATTTATTATTTATTATTTATTATTTATTATTTATTATTTATTATTTATTATTTATTATTTATTATTTATTATTTATTATTTATTATTTATTATTTATTATTTATTATTTATTATTTATTATTTATTATTTATTATTTATTATTTATTATTTATTATTTATTATTTATTATTTATTATTTATTATTTATTATTATTTATTATTTATTATTTATTATTTATTATTATTTATTTATTATTTATTATTTATTATTATTTATTTATTATTTATTATTTATATTTATTATTATTTATTATTTATTATTTATTATTTATTAGTATTATTTTTTATTTTTTATTATTATTATTTATTATTATTTTTTTTATTATTATTTATTATTTATTATTTTTTATTTTTTATTATTTTTTATTATTATTATTATTATTTATTATTATTAATATTATTTTTTATGATTTATTATTTATTATTTATTATTATTAATATTATTTTTTATTATTTATTATTTATTATTATTTATTATTTATTATTATTTATTATTATTATTATTTATTATTATTTATTATTATTAATATTATTTATTATTATTATTTATTTATTATTTGTTATAGTATTTATTATTTATTATTATTATTTATTATTTTTATTATTATTTATTATTTATTATTTATTATTATAAAATAATAAAATAATAATAAGTATTGATAATATTATGTTTATATTTATTGATTTTTATAATAATAAGTATTGATAATATTATGTTAATATAGTTTAGTTCAGCAAAAATAAGTTCAGTTCAGCAAAAATAAGTTCAGTTCAGCCAAAATAAGTTCAGTTCAGTTCAGCCAAAATAAGTTCAAAAGAACAGGGCCTAAATTACACTTTCACCCTTACACTTTCACACAATAACGAAAATACCCTGGTTATGCGCAACTGTTTGCCCATAACGGTTATGCATAGATACTTTCTGAACTATGAATCGTCTGATAATAAATAAATAATAAAGTATGGGTTGGTTTAATTATTATTGAGGTTTTGCACTTTTGCGCAACGAAAACAAAACTAAGTCTTTGATTGGATGGATATGAATGTCGGGGTCAAGTGGTAAGACACCCTGGTGGAGGGTGGGGGCAACGTCTCCAAAACTTTTCGGTACATGTTGTTTAATATATCTTTTCTGTTTTAGTTTAATTTTGCGGTTAGGCTTATCTATTTTGGTTAATTAGAAGAGTATATACTTTATAATTAACTTTTGCCTCCATATTCGGTAATCTGTATTCTCTCTCCTAAACCTAATAAAATCAGTTTTCCTTGTTTTGTGCAGGTAGCTAACACATTGTTAATGAACCACGTTAAATCCTTGTATCGATTGTTCTTTAATTCTTTGTTGTTGTATTGCGTTCGTTATAACAATAAAAATATATGAAATATCAACTCAAGAGAAATAGTATTTTTAATATTCATGTTATATATTTCCTGTGTTCTTTTTAATTGCTACATTTTTTGGTTTCACGTCATCCAAATATCCAATGTATTTATTTTGATCAATAATATCTTTAATTATGCATAGTGAAAAATTATAGAAAGTTGACACTGTGAAAATATGCATTAAGATGAATCAAACCAGATCCCAACTTCACTATATTATTTCTTACATATAAGGAATAACAAATTGAACAAGCTTAGTTGGTGAACAGTAGTTACTATGCAAGCATGGCATCTTAAAATTCGGAAGAAGTATATATGAAGTGACAACATAATTACATTAACAATATACTTTCTCTATTCTGTTTTAGCTGCAACATGAGGGGTGATTTCAAGGTGAAGAGAAAAAGAAAGAACGTGGCTCATATGATGAGAAGAGAGATGAAGAGAAAAAATATTTAAAATAGGTTATATTGCAACTGGATCTAATTACCCATATATGAGGATTGTTGGAACTAGACTAGAACAGATAATTATAATTAAATATACTTACATAAAGGAGTTTAGGACCAATATTGAAATACATATTTCCTCTGGTTTTTTTCTAATTGTACCATTTTATATTTGACACTATTCATCAACCAACTTTGTTAAGCTATCGCATTATTATATAACAAAAAACATAGTCAAGTGGGGTCTTGTTAGATTCGTCTCAATGCAAGGATTCCAAATATCAAATTTTTATATTTTATTTACTTATACACAATCAGAGATATTGACGTTCAAAGAAGCGTCTCGACAAATGTGGAAAAAAAAGAAATGATGCAATTAAAAAAACAGAGGAATTATAATAATACAATATCAATATTAATATATATTGTCAAAACATGTGGACAATAAGCATTATATCCCTCTATGTTCTCCCCCCCCTCAAGCTCTTACATCGCGTCGGGTAAGGTTTGTCTGTCACATGACACTTCTAATAGAAAATATGTAGCTCCTACCATTAAGCTAACATATCAATGATGCTCATTTACTCTTAAAAAGCTTATTAAACTATTGATCACAAATTTTTTACATTGCAAAAATAAATGAACGAAGAATAGCTTAACACAATAAGATTAGATTTAGACTAAACTATATATGATGATGTTTTGTATACATATGTAAATAAATATAATGACTTATTCTTTTTCTTTGGAAATACAATTAGAGAGAAAAAAAATTGAGGCACCGGCATATGTTGCCCCCGTTTCTCCCAAAATGTATGTAAGAGCCCTCAAACTTTAATCCTTAATATGCAAGTCATTATCTAACCATTAATTTACAACTTCTACTTGTAAGAACATGTAAACTGTCAACGCAAACAAATATATCATAAGGTTTTATCAAATAACTAGAGGCTTCACCCGAGCCACCAACTAATTAAGAAACTAGAAAGTAATATTTGTTGGAGTTAGTATATGGAGTGCTAGTTTTCTTACTCCAAAAGTTGATTCAAAAGAGCAAAAAGTTCCTTGTCCCACATTGATAGTTTAAAGGTTATTTCCCTTCCTTATATAGAGTTTCCTTCTTTATACATTTGTTGAAGGTTGAGTGGGAAGAATCTAGTCACCACAAGCGTGCGCCTCCCGAGCTAGGGCTAGGGCGTGTGGCACGGTCGCGGTTGTGGGACATTTTAGTTCAATTACTTAATTTTTGCCGGAAAGCAGCATCCATATCTTCGCTGATTTCGTAACTGTTATCTTTGATTGATTCTTGTCATTATTAATATTTCCATTTTACCTTAATATCCGCCTAATTAATTGTTCAAGGTGTTCTCAAACTGTGTCTCTGTACTACACCGAAGAAACAATAGTCGTGTATCCCTAGAGGTTGGTTGCCACGAGTCCGTGTGTACGTAATGGGGCAAATTCAACTTTAGGGCAGTGTTAATTCACGCCACGGCTTTCAGATAAGTTAATTAGTATTGTTCTACCAGTTTTAGTTCCTACATTCTGAAGTTGAATTTTTGTTTTTATTTTCGTACATCTGTTGAACTATTATGGCTAGTGAAAATGTTATCCCTACTGTTGTGCCTATTACTGCCAACCCTTTTATCCCTGATTTGTCTAAGTTAGACCTTGTTGATGGCAAGAATTATAAGATGTGGTCTGATAAGATGGAATTCTTTTTGGGACAAATTGCTGTAGATTATTGTTTGTTCTCTAATGTGCAACCCGAGAATTCTATTAGGGATTTTGTTAAGGATAATAAAACTTGTCGTGGGATGTTGTTGCATTATATGATTGCTGCATTTTATATGATTTATAGTAAGTCGAAAGATGCTCAAGATATTTGGGATGCTTTATAAACCAAGTATGGTACTGATGATTTTGGGACTAAGAAATATGCTTGGAGTCGTTGGTTGAAATTTTCTGTGACTGATGATAAACTTGTGTTAGATCAAGTTCATGAGTATGAACATTTATGTGCTGATATTGTTGCTGAGGGTCTGAAAATTTGTGAAACTTTCCAAGCCAACTGTCTTGTTGAGAAGTTACCCCTATCTTGGGAATCCTGTGCCCATTCTATGAAACACAAACAAAAAGACTTTACCCTTCAAGAGCTTGTATCCCATATCAAGATTGAGGAAAAGAACTGAATCCAAGCCAAAGGGAAATATGTTGATCATTCTTCCTCTGCTGCTAATCTGGTTGAATATAAGAATGCATGTAAAGGACCGAAAGGTAAGGGTCCGAATCAGTTTCATGGTACAAGGCAGAATACAACTTCAAATGAAGACATTTCAAGGGAAATTGCTTCGTCTGTGGTAAGTTTGGTCATGCTGCAAAGGATTGTCGCCAGAAAAGCACTCCTGGAAACCAGTCTGCAAACAAAGCAAAGGAAAACAAACCTCAAGCCAACCTTGCTGAAGCTGTGATTATTGCTATGGTGTCCGAGGTAAATTTGGTGAGTAATGTGACCGAGTGGGTGCTGGATACTTGAGTAACTCGCCACATCTGTTCAAGCAAGGAAATGTTCCAGGATTACAACAAAGTTTCAGAAGGCGAATGTGTCTTCATAGGCAACTCAAGCACTGTGAGTATACTTGGCAAAGGAAAGGTTTTTCTGAAATTAACTTATGGAAAAACCATTGCTTTGCAAAAATGTTTTACATGTGCCCGGTATCCGCATAAACCTCATTTTTTGTTCCCTTTTAAACAAAGCTGATATCAAGATGACTTTTGAAACTGATAAACTTGTATTAACCAGAATTGGTGATATTGTGGGTAAGGATTTCATAATGGGGGGTTATTTGTTCTTGATGTTATAACTGATAATAAAACTTCTTCTGTTTCCGTTTATATTGCTGAGTCTGTTTCTTTATGGCATATAGAGTAGGTCATGTGATTGTTGCATATGTTAAGACACTTAAGCAACTTAGTCTTATTCTTGACTTTAGCAATACCTCCTTTGATAAATGTACGTGAAGTATGTGTAGAAGCTAAGCACCCTAAGAAAGCATTCACCAAAAATGTTGCTCGTTCATGCTCCTTACTTGAGCTGATTCATAGTGACTTAGGTGACTTTAATAATTCTATGAGTAGGGGTTGGAAGCGTTACTATATTACTTTTGTGGATGATTTTTCTCGATTTACTAAGGTTTATTTATTGAGTTCCAAAGATGAGGCAGTTGAGAACCAATAGACCTTAAGATTAAGAGGGTAAGATCAGATAGGGGTGGAGAATATGATGGAGTTTCCCTTACGAAATTTTGTGAGTCTAATGGGATTATTCATGAGGTTACAGCTCCATATACCCCATAATAGAATGGAATAGCTGAGCGGAAAAATAGAACTCTTAAGCATATGATCAATGCAATGCTTACTAGTTCGGGAATGCCTACTAGAATGTGGGGTGGCCAATGTTTCTGCTTGCTATGTGCTTAACCGTGTTCCCTATAGGAAGTTAGAGAAAACCCCTTAAGAATTATGAAAATGTTTTAAGTCTAATCTGTGTTACCTCAAAGTGTGGGGGTGTGTTTGGGAAAAATAGGGCTTCTTGATTTTCAAAGGAGTAAGATTGGACCTAAGACTGTGGATGGTATCTTCATTGGTTATGCTTCTAATAGTGTTATATATAGACTTATTCTTAAGGATGATTCTGGTTTTGGTCCTATTAGAGAGTTAAGGGATGTTGAGTTCTTTGAAAAAAAAAATTCCTATGAAATTAAGTGTTCATTCTGATTTACCTGTTGCATCTTCTTCTTCTATGCATCATGACATTGCATCATCAAATGAGACTCTAGAACCCAGGAGGAGTAAGAGAGCTAGAACTGAGTCTAGTTTCGGACCTGATTTCATTACTACGTTCCTTGTTGAGAAAGAGTGCTTAGATGAGCATGAAGTGAATGTTTTTGTATTAGAAGAAAATCTAAGGGCCTATAGTGAGGCCATGAGATCAGCTGACTCTAGTTTTTGGTTAGAGGCTATTAACAGTGAGATTCAGTCCATTATGAGTAACAACACTTGGGTTTTAGCGGACCTTCCTAGAGGTTGTAAGACCCTAACTAGTAAATGGATTTTTACAAAGAAGTGCATACTTGATGGGACTTTGGATAAGTATAAGGCCAGACTTGTGGTTGGAGGATATCACCAAAGGAAAGGCCTAGATTTCTTTGATATCTACTCTCCTGTGACTAAGGTTGCCACCATTAGAACTTTAATTGCACTTGCATCTATTCATGATTTGATTGTGCATCAAATGGGTGTAAAAACTACTTTTTTGAATGGTGACCTAAATGAATAGATTTACATGAAGCAACCTGAAGGATGTGTAGTTCCCGGACAGGAAGACAATGTATGAAAACTTGTTAGATCCTTGTATGGTCTAAAACAAGCGCCAAAACAGTGGTATGATAAGTTTCATCAAACCATTACTTCTAATGGTTTTCAGGTAAACGATTCTGATGCTTGTGTTTATCCCAAATCTGATGAACTTGGTTGTGTTTTCATATGTCTATATGTAGATGATACGCTGATTTTTGGGACCAATATAAATATAGTGAATGCAACCAAGGCCTTCCTAAATTCTTGTTTTTAAATAAAGGATTTGGGTGAGGCAGATGTGATTCTTGGTATAAAGATTACTAGAACTGCATATAAGATGTATTTAAATCAATCTCATTATATTGAGAAAATCTTAAAGAAGTTTAATCAATTTGATTGCACTCCTGTGAAAACCCCATATGATTCTATTATTCATTTGAAAAAGAATAAGGGTGACAGTGTGTCACAAGAACAATATGCCAAGATAATTGGAAGTGTAATATTTTTGATGAATTACACTCGAACTGATATAACATATGTTGTTAGTAGATTGAACGGGTATACTCATAATCCTTATCATGAGCATTGGAATGCTTTGATTAGATTATTGAAGTATTTAAAAGGCACTATCAATTGGGTTTGCATTATCTAAGATCACCTTGTGTTCTTGAAGGATTTTGTGATGCCAATTGGGTGTCAAATAATGATGAGATTCATTCAACTAGTGGTTATGTTATTACTCTTGCTAGTGGTGCTATATCTTGGAAATCATCAAAATAAACTTGTATTTCCCCACAATGCCCTATGAAAGGTTTAAGTGCGCAAATGTGAATTACTAACATCGTAGAAAGGTTCAAAGATAAATCTACCTAATAAGACAGTAAGACATGTTTGTATGCAATGGGTATCAATTCAAGTTCATAAGACATTGATGCTTACAAAACTGAATATCGGTGCCCAGAATTCCTTTTCAGTTGTCTTTTCCATCTTTATTCTTTTGAATCATGTGGGGGAATGTTGGAGTTAGTATATTGAGTGTTAGTTTTCTTATTCCAAAAGTTGCTTCAAAAGAACAAAAAGCTCCTTGTCCCACATTGATAGTTTAAAGGTTCTTTCCCTTCTTTGTATAGAGTTTCCTTCTTTATACATTTTTTGAAAGTTGAGTGGGAAGAATCTAGTCACCACACGCGTGCGCGCTAGCTGGGCTCGGGCGAGGGCGTGTGGCACGGCGCGGTCGCGAAATATTTTAGTTCAGCTACTTAATTTTTGCCGGAAATCAGCATCCATATCTTCGCTGATTTCGTAACTGTTATCTTTGATTGATTCTTGTCGTTGTTAATATTTTTGTTTTGCCTTAATATCCGCATAATCGATTGTATTACCATTTTTTTTCTTCTTGGCTTTCCTCTATATATTGGAACCTCATCAGTCTTCTTAGATACACAGAAAAAGTCTTCTCTCATAAATTCTTAAAAAACACGTTCTCTCTATTCTTTGTTCTTGTGGGAATTGTTCAAGGTGTTCTCAAACTGTGACTCTGTACTACACCGAAGAAACAGTAGTCGTGTATCCTTGGAGGTTTGGTTGTCAAGAGTCCGTGTATGGGTATGTAATGGGGCAAATTCAACTTTAGGGCAGTATTAATTATTATTGTTCTACCAGTTTTAGTTCCTATAATATTCTGAAATTCCAATTATTTAAGTATTCGTCGAATACACCGTAACATCGCACATACTCCATGCCACAACTATCCCAACTCTTCTAGAACGAATTAGGATAAACTAAAGATTGCATCCTCTTTGGCTCCACCTATGCAAATCCAAATCAAGTGTTGAATACGTTGGACTAGAACAGGACAAGTGGGTTGTGGCCTTATCAATTTAGGAGACAATTTTGCCGTTGGATTGGATCCTACGTCCTGCTTTTTTCCTTCGCTTTCAATAACGACATATACACTAAAAGGTCACGTATTCGAAATGTCTTTGTCTCTGTCCTCTTTACTTATTACTGCTTCCCAGTTATGGATAGGACCATGTGGATATTGACTTGCTTTTTCTTACTCCATAATGTTGACCTTACATTATTGTATGAATTATGATAAGTCTATTTTAATCAGTTTGTTCTGAATGATTGCTTAAATCGGTTTGTTCTAGAAGATCGATAGATTTTATTACGCTTGCAGATTCGAAGTGCGATTGTTTATTGATTTCTTAGTTAAATCTCAGTTGTTCAACGCAAAGAATGTAATGTCCAATTGTCCACAAAGATAAAGTGTTGGTAACTCATAGTGAGATATCAAGATGGCATCTCATAAGATTTTTGGTAGCAAAGCTAAGTTAAAGTGGTACCAAAATAGAGTTATTTGATACCAAAATGTAACTTTGGTACCAAACTTACACTTTTGTACCAAGTAAGAGTTACTTTGGTATTGGTATCACAATGACTCTATTTTGGTACCAATTTAACTTAGCTTTGGTACCAAATTTTGTGAGATACCAAAATGAGACGTCAATACAAGCTCTACGGCTAGATACGTACACAACTAAGACATCTTTGGCCTGCGCACTGTGGGCTCGTGACGGTTCCTAGTCATGAATATTACATTTGCGATATGGCTAGCATGGGCATGTCTCAAGCCTAACAAAAACAAAACCCGATTGGGCGGGAGTGGGTTGGACTCGATTCTGGCCCATTGCCAACTTTAAGAAATGACAATGAATGTTACAGTCTTCTCTTTTTTCACGTATGCAGCAGGTTTTGAGTACACCCAATGTAGTCGTACATTTGCACACAAAAAATCAAAAAACAAATTGAAAAATTTGTCAAAAACAACTTTATAAATACAAGTTTTTGCAAGAAACAACCTTTTTTTTTTTAAATATAGTAAAAAAGACCTTGAAGAGAACTATTTTGCGAGGAACAACCTTGACCCATTTCCGGCATTGACCAATTATATATATTCCGGAGTTAGTTCATTAAAATCAAACATGTATAGGGCACATGACCACATCTCTTATGTTTTAACCCCATTTTCCCCTATTATCCTAACATATACTGATGGAGTCAACGCCGGAAATACTTGGTCAATGTCGGAAAATGGAGCGTAATGGGGTTGAAACATAAAAGAAGTGGGTTATGAACATTGCACATGTTTGGTTTTAATGAATCAACCTGAAAATACTTGGTCATTGTTGGAAAATTGGTCAAGGTTGTTTCTCATAAATATAAATAATTTTATGGTCTTCTTCTCCCAAATTTTTTAAAACGTTGTTTCTTGCAAAAATTTGTATTTAAAAGGTTATTTTTGACAGAATTTCCTATAATTTTTTTATTTTATCTTTCTAAAAGCGTGCTCTAAATGCTTATAAATGAAATATGGAGACTTAAAAGTGAGGAGTGTATGTTTATATAAAAGTTGAGTTATACATTCTTTAAAAAAAATTGTCGTTGTTCCGGTATGGAATAAATGCTATTGGATTGAACCGGTATCCTTCAACAACGTACGCCGGTTTGTTGTCCTGCAAGACAAGACACGTAAACTAACCTCAGGAGTTGATCCGAGGAATGCCCCTCCGATGCCTAAGTCAGTAAAGGGTAATGACTGGTATATCTCAAGTGGAGTATATTAGTATATGTGGACGTACCTTAAGACTCATATTGGGGTATTTATTGGAGCCGACAATGTCCTAAGGAAGGTAGGACACTGCTCCTATTGGTTGAATACAATTATATCCTCCTTTTATACTTATCTTTAGGCCCATAGGCGCGTTAAGTAAGTACTGAATCAGACCTAGGCCCATTTGACAATGGCCCAAGTGGTAAACACCAGTAAGGTATCTGAATGAAGCTGGCATAGTATGCCGGTATCGTAGTTTGACTCATTGCCAGTCAATGGGATTTCCTCAAATGAGTTGACCATGACGGTCAATAGCGGTCCAGTTAGGCTGGTATGGAACTTGACAACCCCCATACAACTAGCCCCCAGCCCGGTATGACTGGTACAGGCATATTATCCTACTTAGCCAATGTTGTACCATCATGAATGATGTGAAAATCACGCCTTCATTTTAGAGCGATTAGGAATTTCTAGAAATAAGGTTGGCTTGTGGAACACGAATCGATGCATCGGTTTGCGTGAGGATGTGACTAGTGTGTCAGTAACTGTTCATAGCTGTTTCGCACTTGGTAACACGTGGCATGATCGTGGACGGGAAGACGAAGAGTCATCTGATCCGGGCCATGAATTTTCCTATAAATCATTTTCAACAGCTCTCAAATTTCGAAAACCATTCAAGCGCTCTTTCTTCTGAACCCTAGTTTTCTTTTTGCTCGTAACTTCTCTGAATTTCAGCAAAATTTCCTTCGATCAAGCACAAATTCTTCGTCGTGAGGTTCCGAGTCACTTTCTGCCATTCTTTCGAGCTTTCTTGCCGGTCGATTTAACGCTTGTTCGTGATCCTCTTTCGTCAGTTTACTCTTTCCAGGTATTTCCCAGAAATTTCCTCTATCTTTTCGCAATATTTGCTTTTAATCATGTCTCAATCTTCTGATTCACAAAATGTTTCGAAAACCCCCCCCTTCCATTGACCGATAGCGACTTTGTCTCCAATAGTAAATCTTCTAGCCCTGTAGTGTCTACTAACTCATCGGTAGTAGACTTGACTAAAGAACGTAGGAGTAAATCCAGCCATGATTGTAGTACCTCTGGCAGAGCTCTTGAGGAGCCGGTATTATATGCTTCCCCCCTTACCGCTATTAGGGCCTTTGGAGCAGCCATAGGAGTGCCGGTATCTAGCCAATACGGTACTATGTTGGGGATGGCTTAGCGCTCTCCACTGTTATTTCCTTCACTAGCCGGCCCCTCTGCTAATCCCCGTGGTGAACCCTCGTCATCTAGACCGGCAGGTAGGGGTGTGCACAGGTCCAGGAACGGAACTAGCTGGATCGGTGGACTAGAATATGCCTTTTTCTTGGACCGAGACTGGACCGGAAAAATTCTGGTCCGGTCTTGGACCGGTTGGACCGGAATCTATATTTTTTTAAAAAAAATCTTTTTTATTTTATTTAAATACATTTATAAATTAGATATATTAAAAATTAATATTTTTAATAACAATAATCCTTAAGTAATAAATAGTAGGCTTTTAAATTTCTAACTTTCTACCTTTTTAAACTTTTTAACATATAAACTTTTTTTTTTACTAAAATAATAGAAATTCCGGTCCAACCAGTCCGGACCGGAATTTTCCGGGTTCGGACCGGACCGGAAACCCAAAATTGGGAATTTTTGTGGACCGAGCCTGACCGGAATCTTCGGTCCGGTCCAAATTCCGGTTCAGACCGGTTTGTGCACACCCCTACCAGCAGGGGTGTTCGAGGAGGGTGCACCAAACTCTCAGTCGTCTGATGACGAAATGGATGAGGGCGATGACATGGAAGATGAAGTATCTTCGGTTGCTTCCGAAGATGTCGATACTGTCCTCCGCAACATGATGTCGGATGCTGAGTCGGTATCTCTGGAAGCCGGTGATGATGAAGATCCTCCTAAAGTCATACCGGAGGATGATGACGAGACGCTGGCCGATTTGTACATGCCGCCATGTGAGGCTTGCAGTCCCTCCTCTATACAAATTGATAAGAGCTGGAGAAGAACGGCCTTGAGCAACTCATTCTGCCGTAACAGGGCAGAGTACTTTGCTTTTCCGGACGGGTATGAGCTGGTGATGCCGTCCGAAGGATGTCGTGTTACCGATTGCCCTCCTAGGCATGTAGCGGTGTATATGTTAGATTTCGGCCTAAGATTTCCTCTTGACCCATTCATAGTTAAAATTTTTAAGGCCTGGAACATATGTCTGTCACAACTTACGTCGTTAGGGTGGCGTAATCTTATTGCTTATGCCTGGACCATCCAGTATAAGAGGTTCCCTGAGACCTTAAACCTCTTCCGGAAGCTCCATTGGATTAAAGAAGATGGTTCCGCGAAGGGCAAGGGCAAGGATAAGAAGAAGAGGTCCAAGGCCGACAAGGAACTTGGTCAGGGTGGCTGGATGTCTATGTACACCAAAGGTGGTAAGCTGACGGTGTATCCAAAGCTGACATCCCTGAAGAATTGGAGGTCCCGTTTTTTCTGGGTCAGAGTAACAGATGACTTCCCTTTGCGCCGGTATTGGACGAAACCTCATCCCAGGATGGAACATATTCCTGACAGGCGTTTGACACACCGGGAGCTGGCGCCTTTAAATTCTTCGAGGCGTCTATCAAGCCAGGTCCCAACGGCGGCAAACCTGTCCCTGTGCCGCTGACTTGGTTACCTCACACCAAGTATATCCTAGCCAACGAGGCTCTTTCTGCGCTAGACCTTTGCCAATCTGAGCCCCATGGTAATTAAGGATTATACCGGTCACCTAGAGCTTGATCTTCTTGTTGGTCATTTTATTATTATTATTACTTCTTTTTGGCTTTTGCTGACATGAGTCTTTGTCATTTTCAGGCCGAGAACACCTGATCGTGGAAGCTCTCCATCTCAATCAAAACTATATACCGACCAACAATATGCCACCCAAACCTGCTAGGAAATTCACCTCTATTCCCCCCAGCATTGGCGGCCGGGGTGGAAACCAAGGTCACGGAGTCGGTCGTGGTGATGGCGGTGATTCCGCTCAAGTTCAGGGGAAGGTTCCCCCGTCTTCAGTCAGCAAACAGCCCGCTGTCGTTCCTCAGAAGAGGAAGGCGGAAGGGCAGGGTGACAAGGAGCTGAAAAAGAAGGCTCCGACTAAGAAATCTGTCGGCCTTGTTACTCAGGGGGTAATAAAGAGCCTAAGGGACGAGTGGCTGAGGTTGGGACCTTATGTCCTCATCCATTCGGCCAAAGATATATAAACAGTAAACTTTTCCCAACATGATTCCGAAATTGCTGAAATTTGTGAAAATGGGCAAAACTGGTTTCATCGAACACGCTGAGGTCGAGATACCGGAGATTCTCCAAAAAAGATGAACCCGGTCACCTGTCCGTGACGGCGAACTGTTCAAGCCCATGCTCAATGTCCTGGATGATGAGTCGATGTTGTTGAACCGCCCTCTGGAAGGCGGCAACCTCGACTACCGGCTCTTCAAGGGCTTCCAGCTGAAATACGACATGTCGCTGGACTAGGTCCACGTTGTCGCTGTCGTTCACGCCAATAACCTAGCCGTGGTAAGTTGATAATCTTTTCTTGTCAAGTGTTTAATCAATTTCTTTTGATGTTAAGTCTTTAACCTTTTTCTGTATTTCTTTCAGTCGTCCCATTCCGGTACAGAGCTTGTGACCTCTACCGGTATTTCCAAGCTGCCTACTTCGTTGAGGTAGATGGTCACAAGGCCACCAGGGAGAAGCTGGCGGCTAAGGACGCTGAGCTAGTGGCCGCCAATGATGAGCGAAATAAGCTCAAGACCGTGAAGGCCGATCTGGAAAAAGCCCAAGCTAATCTGCAGTCGGCCAATGTCCTGAACAAAGCTAAATGCGCTTAACTTGAAGAACAAGGACACTGAACTGCAGAAGCTGAGGGAGCAGCTCCGGGAATCAAAAGACCGAGAGGCCAATGCTGCGGCCGAGTACCGTAAGTCCATGGACTTTGTCCACCGTTTGGCCAATCGGTACAACGGGGGCTGGGCTGCCGCCATGTGGTGTGCTATCCTCCCGGGCATCAAGTGGGGAAAGGTGGACGATGCTCACGGTCAACGGTTAATCGAGTTCCCGGTTGATGGTGAGGAGCTTGACTATGGGGTGACGAAGGCTGATATCGCCAATGCTCACGGTCAAAGGTGGACCAGGGTACCGTCGAGGAAAATGCCGGCAACGAGGTTGTCAAGGATGACCAGAATGATGATGTTATTATCCTTAACAAGGGTCCAGACGCATCCGACCCTAAGACAGCTGTTGCGTCCACTGATGAGGCCGTGATGGTGTCTGATGCTGAGGCCATTGTGGCCGGGGTGTTAGATTCCGAAAAGGCTCTTGCTTCTGATGCTATCTAGGATGATTAGCCTAGGTTTCTCCCTTTTTCGATCGTACTTTTCACGGTCTTGTGGTCTGTGGCAGACCTAGTTTAGTCATTTTTGTACCTAGTTTGTACTAGGATGTAAATATGACTATTTTTATCAATGGAACTTATTTTGCAAACTCTTCTGTCGGTAATGCAATTGTTTAATAACTTATGCTTTATATGCGTTGTTCTCGTTTTACCTGTTAATGGCAAATGGTGTACTATCATAACGGTAAATCCGCGTAGGTTCATAGACCGTTAAATAGATTTGTTTGTCTATCTTATTCCGGCAGATCCACTAGGGTCAATGACCGGTTAAAGTTAGAATTAGCCTTGGTACACTCTTTCTTACCGGTAGATCCATTTTAGGTCATTGACCAGCAAGAAAGTTGTAAGGACCGCTTCCTGTCGGCATATCCAAGGAGGTCTTTGACCGACAGGAGGTGTCTCTTGTGTTGGCAGATCTAAATAGGTCATTGACCAGCCGTAAGAGTCTTGGTTTTGTAATTATCTGTGGCGGCAGATCCGATTAGGTCATTGAACGTCAGGGAACTTGTACTCATTGTAGGTTAGAAGATGCTTGTCTTATTAAAAGTGGCTCTTCCCGGCCTTACCGGAATTATTCTATTGAAAACAAATAATACTAGTTCCGGCTACAATGTCGTATTCATAAGTAATGCTAATCGTGGCAACAATGTCGTTTTATTATTAACAATGTAATTAAGCTAGAAAAGCATTAAACAAAGTATTTCTTGAGTACGCTGGCATTCCAGCTATTCTTCAGCAGCTTGTCTGACATGTCTTCCAGCCGGTATGCACCTGGGACTATTTGCTCCTTCACCAGGTAGGGTCCCTCCCAGTTGGCTGTCAGTTTGCCCTCAGCATGGGCCTTTCTTGTAGCTACTGTGCGCCTAAGGACTATATCCCCTTTCTCTATTGGCCGGCTTCGCACTCTCTTGTTGTCGGTCTTGCTTATTCGGTCTTTCTAAGCGGCTGACTTAAGCTCTGCGGCTAGCCTTACTTCCGGCAAGAGATCAAGGTCCTCTTTGTGCAACTTATCATTCAGCTCGGGGTCGTAGTTCAGGATTAGCCAGTTTGGTAACCCAACTTCGACCGGTAACACAGCTTCAGCGTCGAATGCCATCCTGAATGGGGTTTCCCTAGTGGCTTCCTTCTCGCTGGTCCTGTTGGACCATAATACTGCTGGATCCATGTCGGCCCATGCACCTTTCAAGTCATCGAGCTTCTTCTAGAGCGCGTTCAGGATCTGCTTATTGGCGGCCTCAGCTTGGCGTTACTCTTGGGATGACATACGAATGAGTATGCGAACTTGATGTCATAGGGACTCAGGAAGTTCTTTATCGGTCCGCAATCAAACTGGACGCCCCATGACAATCCCCATGGGAATTCCGAACCTAGTAATGAGGTTCTGCCAGATGAACTTTCTTACTTGATTAGCCGTGATTTTTTGCAATCGGCTCCGCTTCAATCCAATTGGTGAAGTAATCGATCCTAACTATTAGGAACTTTCTCCACCCAGACACCGGCGTGAATGGTCCTATGATGTCCATCCCCCACTTAGCAAAAGGGATTGGATTCAGGATCGGCTGCAAATCATTTGCCGGTTGGTGGATGACTGGGGCAAACCTCTGGCATATGTCGCACTTCTTCACATAGGCTTGCACGTCTACCAGCATTGTCAGCCAGTAGAAACCGGCTCTTACGGCCTTCAATGCCAATGTCTTTCCCCCAATGTGGTTTCCAAACACTCCCTCGTGGATTTCTTCAATAGTCTTCGTAGCTTCGTGGGCCGTTACACACCATAGGAGTGGGAGTGAGAGACCCTTCTTGTACAACTGCCCTTGGAAAACACATGATCACATAGCTTCCCTTTTTATCTACTTCGCCGCCATCTTGTCTTTAGGTAGACTATCTGTCAGTCTGCATGCCATTATCTCGTCATACCATTCCTTCACCTGACTGATTGCGTTTACCTCTGACTTGGCGGTGTCTATGGTTCTTTGCGGCAGTATCTCTATTATGACACACTGCGCTTGAAATCAATTGTACTAGAACTGGCTAGCTTGGACAGGGAGCCATGGTCTCCGTTCGGGAACCAAAGTTACCTCGATGTTCTGCAGTCCTGCCATTATCTGCTTTACCTTATTCAGATATTTCTGCATTACCGGCTCTCTAGCTTCGTAGGTACCTTCGATCTGACTTGATATGAGCTAAGAGTCCGTTGTCATTCTTATCTTCTTGGCACCGGCCGCGATATACAGATTGATCCCTACTATTGCCGCTTCGTATTCCGCTTCATTGTTGGACGCCTTAAACCTAAAGCGGACGGCATATTCAAACGTGTCCCCCTCTGGAGACCTCATGACCACTCCGGCCCCTGCTCCTGTTTGGGCCGCAGACCCGTCCACATATATTTGCCAAGTACCGGCAGGTTCCTCCGTATCTTCACAAGTGGTCTCGGCTATGAAGTCGGCCAGAGCTTGAGCCTTGATAGTTGTACGTGGCTGGTACTCTATGTCGATCTCACACAGTTCAATTGCCCACTTTAGCAATCTACCGGTTGTGTCCAGCTTATGAAGCGCTTTCTCTAACGGCTGGTTTGTGAGTACCAGGATGGTATGGGAGTCGAAATATGGCCTGAGCTTTCTTGCCGCTATCAGTACGACATATGCCATCCTCTCCAGTAATTCGTATCTCTGCTCTGACCTTGCCTGTAATGACTCACAAAGTAAATGGGGTGCTGCTGCTTCTCCTTTTCCACCAATAGAATTGCTGCTACCGTCTTCACCGACACCGATACATACAATTGGAGCTCATCCCCCATTTCAGGTCGTGTGATAGTCGGTAGTCGTCTGAAATGCTCCTTGACTACTTCGAAGACTTGCCTCTGCTCGTCCCCCCACTCGAACTTCTTATACCCCCTCAGGACTTTGAAGAACGAAAGAGCCTTTTCTGCTGACTTGGAGACAAACCTGGTTAATGCCGCCATTCTGCCATTAAGCTTCTGGATATCCCATATACTCTTAGGTTCCGGTAGCTCATTTATCTTTTCGGGGTTTGCATCTATGCGTCTTTCACTTACCATGAAGCCGAGGAACTTGCCGGATCTCACCCCCAATACACACTTCTTGGGGTTCAGCTTCATCTGGTACTTGCATAGAGTTGCAAAAGTTTCTTCCAGATCAGTTATGTGGTCTTCTTCTGTAACGCTTTTGACGATGCTATCGTCAACGTATACTTCAACATTTAATTTCGGCCTTTCTGAGCCGCAAATATCTTATATACTAGTTTCTGATAGGTAGCTCCTGCATTCTTCAAACCGAACGGCATAGCCTTGTATGCATAAACCCCGACATATGTGATGAATGCCGCCTTGTTTCTTTCAGACTTTAAGAGGCTGATCTGATGATACCCGGAGAAGGCGTCCATGAAACTGAGCAGCGCGTGGCCGCTAGTGGAGTCTACTAGCTAGTCAATTCTGGGTAATGGGTAGCAATCCTTGGGGCATGCTTTGTTTAGGTCCGTGAAGTCCACGCACATCCGCCATGACCCATTAGCTTTTTTAACCATCACCACATTAGCCAGCCATTCCGGATAGTCACCGGGCTCGATCAAATCTGCTACCAACAGTTTATCTATTTCTTCCTTGATTACAGCATTCTTCTCGGCTGAGAAGTTTCTCTTCTTCTGTTTTACCGGTCGTACATCTTCATTGACATTCAACCGGTGGACAATAAATGCGGGATCAATTCCCGGCATCTCATCTGCCGAGAACGCAAAAACGTCAGCATTATTTCGGAGTAAACTTATTAAGTTTACTTTAACGTTGTCCCCCAAGTCAGCCCTAATTTTAACAGTTCTCTCTGGCATGTCTTCTTCGAGGTTGATCTCCTCGGTTTCTCCTTCCGGGCTAGGCCTCGGCAAGTCTGCCAGCCTTCCCTCAAAGTTTTCCATGGACAGATCCTCATTAGCTTTATTCTCTGCTCGCCGCCTTTTTCTTTCTGACGGTGGAGTCTCTGCTTGCCGCTTGTGGTTCGAGGACTTAAGAACCGTTAAGTAGCATGCTCTGGCTGACTCTTGATTCCCCTTTAATCTCTTCGGCTTTCCACTGTTCAAAGTGTAGATCATCGTCAGATGGTATGTGGATACCACGGCCTGAGCATCGTGAATCAGTGGCCTCCCTATGATGGCTTCGTAGGCTGCCGACACATCAACCACCAAGAATTCCACCATGAGGTCTCTAGACTGGCACCCCTCTCCCAGCTTAACTGGCAATTTGATGGTGCCTTCAGGGACGACAGATGCCCCCGTGAAGCCGATTACCGGGTATGAGACCGCCTTTAGACATGACCTTCCCAAGCCCATCTTCTCGAATGTTGTCATGAAAAGAATATTGGCGGAACTGCCGCCATCCACCAAGATGCAATGGACCATCGCAGTTGAGATCTATAGAGATACTACCAAAGGGTCATCATGAGGATAAATGATCCCCTTAGCGTCCTCCACTGTAAAAGCTACAGACGGCATTGTTGGAGGTGCCGGCCATTGTCCAGTGTTGTGGTAGTTCACTTGGTGCCTTACCTCCTTCAGACTGGCTTTAGCGCCGTGTATACCCCCACCACGAATAGGTCCTCCTGAGATTACATGTATCTCGATGATTCTCTCTTTCACTGGCCTCCTATTACCGTCATCTTCTTTAGGTGACCTCTCTTGGTCAGTTCTGGCTTGATACTGCTTGAAATAGCCTCTCCGTATCATATCTTCAATCCTATCTTTTATGTCTTTGCAATCATTTGTAACATGACCGTAATCGCTATGGAAATCACACCACTTCGACTTGTCATGGCCCTTGTAGTACATCTTTCTAGGTCGCTGCCACTTATCGTCCTTCTTGTTGTAGATCATATATCTCGGCTCTGGACATCGTTAGGGGAGTGTAGTTGTGGTAGCGGTCTGGCCGTCCCTCTCGGCCTTTTTTCACCAAGTTACTTTCCTCCGTTCTCCCGGAACTGTCGGACTTTTTGTCCTTCTGGTGCTTATCTTTGTCCTTCTGTTTCTCTTTCTCTTTCTCTTTCTCTTTCTCCTTACCATCTCTTTCAGACCGCTTTGAAGTTGCCGCCTTGTCAAATTCCTCTCCCCGGATAAATTCATTAGCTTTTCCGATGACTTTAGTCAGGCTGGTCAATTTCTTGGGACTCAGGTAACTTCTGAAGGCAATGCCCTCTTTCAAACCAGTCATCAGTGCTATAATTGCGACCTCCTGATGTAAACTGGGGATGGTAACGGCTTCAGAGTTAAAGCGACCGATATAATCCCTCAGGCTTTCCATCTCTCCCTGCTTGATAGACATCAGTTCACCAGTAGTCTTCTCCCTCCTTTTATTGCTGACAAAGTGCGTCACAAACATGGATGTGAGTTGTCGGAAATCAATGATCGTTGCTGGCGGTATGCTTTTATACCAAATCTGCGCCAAACCCGCTACAGTTGAAGGGAACACTTTACACCAGACTGAATCAGTGTCGGTGTATAGCAGCATGTGTCATGTCCCTCATAAGTAGAGATGTGGTCCTCAGGGTCGGTTTTACCGTCATACTTACATGTCGGCATCTTGATCTTATCCATAGGCTCTTGGAGTATAGCAGTCGAGAAAGGAGAGTTTCGGAGAGATATCGGTGCTCGACGTCGGGCATACTCGCTTTCTCTCATGGGCTGAGATGATTGCTGGATCTCAGTGTCCTGTTGATCCTCTTCATCTTCTTCCCCGATAGGCTATGTGGGAGTCTTTGAATTCTCCCCCTGATCCGGGTCAAGCCGGTTTTGGTCACCCTGTTGGCCACTTACGAAAGATAGCATCTTTCTAACAGGACTATGTGGCCTATTCGGGGGACGCTTGCTAGCACGACCGATCGGTTGAGTCAAACTCGCCATGGCTTAGAAGACCTCGGCAGCGCTCTTGAGTTGTTCAGGGCTAAACATGTGTTGCAATGCCTCGAATATGTTGGGTTGTGGGGTTTCAGTGGCACCCTTACCTTTATTAGCTGGTGGTTTTGAAGATCCAACCACCGGTTACGGGGTAGGGAAGCCTGGTGGTGCCTTCCCCAGAGGAGTGTTGTTTCCATCTGTTTCCGGCATCCCAAAAGGTTGCTTAGGATCCATAGGGCAGGTAGGCTGGCAAGATCGTGGCTTTTAAGATTAAAAGGGCTCGTGATAGGTCCTAGTCATGAATTTTACATTTGCGGTCTGGCTAGCATAGGCCTGTCTCAGGCCTAACAAAAAAAAATCCGGTCAGGCGGGAGTGGGTTGACTCGATTCTGGCCCATTGCCATCTTTAAGAAATGACAATGAATGTTACAGTCTTCTCTTTTCTCACGTGTGTAGCAGGTTTTGGGTACACCCAATGTAGCCGTACATATGCACACAAAAAATCAAAAATCAAATTGAAAAATTTGTCAAAAATAACTTTATAAATACAAGTTTTTGCAAGAAACAACCTTTTTTTTCAAATATGGTAAAAAAGACCTTGAAGAGAACTATTTTGCGAGGAACAACCTTGACCCATTTCCGGCATTGACTAATTATATATATGCCAGAGTTAGTTCATTAAAATCAAACATGTGTAGGGCACATGACCACATCTCTTATGTTTTAAACCCATTTTTCCCCATTATCCTAACATATACTGATGGAGTCAACACCAGAAATACTTGGTCAATGTCGGAAAATGGAGCGTAATGAAGTGGGTTATGAACATTGCACATGTTTGGTTTTAATGAATCAACCTGAAAGTATTTGGTCATTGTTGGAAAATTGGTCAAGGTTGTTTCTCATAAATTAAAAAAATTTTATGGGTTTTTCTGCCAAATTTTTACAAAAAGTTGTTTCTTGCAAAAACTTGTATTTAAAATGCTATTTCTGACAGAATTTCCTATAATTTTTTTATTTCATCTTTCTAAAAGCGTGCTCTAAATTCTTGTAAATGAATATATGGAGACTTAAAATTGAGGAGCGTATGTTTATATAAAAGTCGAGTTATACATTCTTTAAAAAAAAATTGTCATTGTTCCGGTATGGAATGAATGCTATTGGAGTGAACCGGTATCATTCAATCACGTACGCCGGTTTGTTGTCCTGCAAGACAAGACACGTAAACTAACCTCGGGGGTTATCCGAGGAACGCCCCTCCGATGCCTAAATCAGTAAAGGGTAATGACCGGTATATCTCAAGTGGAGTATATTAGTATATGTGGAGCCGACAGTGTTCTAAGCAAGGTACGACACTGCTCCTATTGGTTGAATACAATTTTATCCTCTTTTGATACTTATCTTTAGGCCCATAGGCGCGTTGAGTAAGTACTAGATCAGACCCAGGCCCATTTGACAATGGCACAAGTGGTAAACATCATTAAGGTATCTGAATGAAGTCGGCATAGCATACATGTCGGTATCGTAATTTGACTCATTCCTAGTCAATGGAATTTCCTTAGATGAGTTGACCACGATGGTCAATATCGGTCCAGTTGGGCCGGTATGGAACTTGACAAACCCCATACAAAAACTTGTATTAAAAAGGTTATTTTTGACAGAATTTCCGATAATTTTTTAATTTTATCTTTCTAAAAGCGTGCTCTAAATGCTTATAAATGAAATATGGAGACTTAAAAGTGAGGAGTGTATGTTTATATAAAAGTCGAGTTATACATTCTTTAAAAAAAATTGTCGTTGTTCCGGTATGGAATAAATGCTATTGGATTGAACCGGTATCCTTCAATCATGTACGCCGGTTTGTTGTCCTGCAAGACAAGACACGTAAATTAACCTCGAGGGTTGATCCGAGGAATGCCCCTCCGATGCCTAAGTCAGTAAAGGGTAATGACCGGTATATCTCAAGTGGAGTATATTAGTATATGTGGGCGTACCTTATGACTCATATCATGGGGTATTTATAGGAGCCGACAGTGTCCTAAGCAAGGTAGAACACTGCTCCTATTGGTTGAATACAATTTTATCCACTTTTGATACTTATCTTTAGGCCTATAGGCACGTTGAGTAAGTACTGGATCAGACCCAGGCCCATTTGACAATGGCACAAGTGGTAATCACCGGTAAGGTATCTGAATGAAGCCGGCATAGCATATATGCCAGTATCGTAGTTTGACTCATTCCTAGTCAATGGGATTTCCTCAGATGAGTTGACCATGATGGCCAATAGCGGTCCAGTTGGGCGGGTATGGAACTTGACAGCCCTCATACAAAAACTTGTATTTAAAAGGTTATTTTTTACAGAATTTCCTATATTTTTTTAATTTTATCTTTCTAAAAGCATACTCTAAATGCTTATAAATGAAATATGGAGACTTAAAAGTGAGGAGTGTATGTTTATATAAAAGTCAAGTTATACATTCTTTAAAAAAAAAATTGTCATAATAACTTCAAATTGAAAGTGAACTAGAATTCTTATAGGTCATCAGTAAAGAAAAAGAACGAAATAGAGTATATAGTGAAAAGACTTATAAAAGCATTAAGTATAAAAAAGGAAACGAAATAATAAAATTTTTATAAATAAAGAGAGTTAGCAAATACATGAAAGAAATAGTTTAAAAATGGAAGGACTTACGACCCACTAAGTCCAAAAAAGAAATAACAAAGAAAAAATGAAGAGATCAAAAGGGTAAACAATGAAAAAATAGAGTAAAAAGTCTAAAGAAAAATGAAAGAGAAAATTCATAATGTCCACTTTTGAACCTCACATCTCTCACTTATAAACACTAGTTGTTGGAGCGTGCGCATTCCCCTCCCCCCAAAGCAAATTTACCCATTAAATGTTAGCTATGCAAGTAATTTAGTTTAAGTATCTCGTTCACAATTAATTGGTTTTTAATTGTTTTTCTTGCTTATGAAAATCTACCCACTGAATGTAGCAATGTAAGAAATACCTAAACTATTTGGCATACAGTTCAACAATTCCTCCTTTACATCATCTGACAAGGAAAAGCTAGTCTTAGAAATTGTTGGTCTTCTTCTAACCATGTCCAACAAAATAATGTAGTATATCTTTTTAATAAAAATTGCCTCATCGTATATGTTCAAATTAGCAATTGTTTGAAATTTATTAATGTTCAAAAATATATCTTACTAATAACACCAGAAAAATGACATATTTTAAAGATCGTATAAATAAGAAATAGATCTTATTGTTTAGGACGAGGGAGTAACTTTTTAAAATAAGGTGAAAAAAATTTAGCTAACAAACATCTAATTTGCGCTACACTACTAAATAAAAAAATTATACTGGTTGAGTTGGACCCTACTTCACACTAAGTGTTCTAATTTTTAATATACTCAATTCGATTTCAGAAGTCATTTGTCAATATTAGTCACTTCTAATGACATTTGTTAAGATATTTAGTTGATATTTATGTTAAGTGTAATTATTTTTTAGGATAGCCTTTCTTGGATTATAAGTTAGCTAGAGCTTGTTTCCCAAGAAAACTTGTGTATATATACTTATACTTATTAACAATAAAGATGGGTACCAAAAAAAAACGAAACCCATCTAACGAGAGGCTTTTTAGAAATCTCTACATACTCCTACAATTTTCAAGCACTTTGCCGAAATTTTGAGCATTAGAATGCGCTCTTCTGAAGGCGCACCAATTCCGTTGAATCGAAGCTCGTTATCATGTCCAAGAAATCCACCCCAAGAAAGTGCCATGCATCATAAGTTAAAACTTCCATTGGTATGAATGGAATCGGCTCTTGCTTCACCCGAAGATGTAGAACCGAGTCTTCTTGCCAATGATAGTAGACATCAATGTCTAAGTCATGTTCGAAATCATATCCGTTATATGGTCTAAGCTCCAACTTAACGCACTTGGGGATTAAGCTTTCAAGAAAAGCCCAGTTGAATCGTTCCGAATTCGAGATTATTGCATCATTATCGGGATTCATGCTGGTGATCACAACGCCATTGCCAAGACCCAAGGTATTAGCACGTATATTCAAAAGAAAGAGTAACATGAGTTCCGAATTCAGGTTCACCAACATCATCTATTCTGATGTGTAAGATGGGTACTAATAAGCTGCCACTAAAATTGTTCGCCATGGCCTCAAAGCTTGCTGATGACCAAAAGTGCTTGAAAATTGCAGGAGTATGTAGAGATTTCTAAGAAGCCTCTCGTTAGATAGGTGTCCTTTTTTTTTTTTTTTTTTTGAAGGGAAATGGGTTTCATTTCTTAAACATGCAGTACCTAGATTGTTGGAGTACAAGGTGATGTAAGAACGAAAACTAGTAACAAAGTAATTAAACTTATCTGACACCGTGGCGTGAGATAATCACTGCCCTAAAGTTGAATTTGCCCCGCAACAACACACGGACTCATAGCAATCAACCTCCAGGGATACACGGCTTCTACCTTTCCGGTGTTGACAGAAAAGCAGATTAATAACGGTCTTGAATATTGCCCAGAAAAGAGGAGAATGAGAGAGAAGAGAAGATGTGTTTGTCTGTTTTTCTCTCTCCACCTTAGGAATACCAGAACACTGGTATTTATAGGAAAAATGGATAATCAAACGTGATAATATCAAGGATAAAAACGTGGAGAAAACGGTCCATAATGGGGAAGTTAATGGTAGCAAATTAGGAGAGAAATTAGGGAAAACAGTAACTTAATCAGTTACCATTAGGAGAGAAATTAGGGAAAACAGTAACTTAATCATTTACCAAAAACGGTCATTAAATGCTGATACATTATTGACCTAAAAAGATAGTTAAGTTTATTCCCCAAGGCGCAAAAGACTTCTCATACAAAAGGCAAAAGACTTCTCATATTCTTTTGAAGCAAAACTTAAGAGTTTGAACTCTTAACTCCAACAGGTGATACTCAAGAAGGGGGTTGGATTGAGTGACAAAATCTAACCTGTTTTCGCAAAAACAATCCTATGGCACAGTGCCTTACACTATGTTATTCACTCGTAAACTCGCTTTTAATGTTTTCGTTCAAATGTTGTATCAAAACTAAAAACAATGAAATCAAATAACAAGACACAGGAATTTAACGTGGTTCAATCTCACCTCTGAGATCTACGTCCACACTACCTACTCTTTTATTATTTGAATCTTAAAATATCAAACTCTTGATACAATATGATTCCCCTACTATTAACTCTAGTAGCACTCCCTAACACCTAACCCTAAGTGTTACTACTCTCTATAATGATGAAGTTACAGAAAGATTAAGTCCTTACAAGTGTGCTTCTTAGATAAGCAAATCTTGGAACTTTACAATCGTTATATAGAACTTTTAACTCACTGAAACTCTGTGCTATACACTGTGCTATGGGGATCTGTTTTCAGCTCTCAAAATTTATCAAAACTAAATATGAAAACGTCAGTTGTTCTTCTGATTTCTATCCCTTATATAACTTATCAACTGAATAAGAATTATTCTCCAAGATATGATTATCTTCTTGAATAATTTTTATTCCTAAAATTAAGGGATAAAATTTTTCTTTTCCAAAATCAAAGATTATCTTTTACTTAATAAAAACTGATTTTTGTTTTCTTTAAAAGATAAAGATTCCTCCTTAACTTTTGCCAACAAAAAAATCAGATTTCATAAACCAATATTTCCAAAAATCTTTATCAAGAACTTTTATTTAAAAATCAGTTTTTTTATCACTCTTTTTCGAAAATCTTTATAAAAAACGTTTTCTTTAAAAATTGGTTTTTACAAAACTCTTTTTCGAAAATCTTTATAAAAAATATTTTCCTTTCAAAACTAATTTTCGAAATTAAAAACTCCCCTTTTTATATTCTTTAAATATAGAAACATGAAATTAATATATTTACCTATTTTCTTAACTCTAAGAAAATAGTTAATCATACTAATTTCATATTTCTAATTTAGCACAAAGTTCCAATACGTTAATGTAAACCCCCCTAATTTTATGAATTTTATAAATACATTTTAATGTATATTATATATATTTTAATGGTTAAATGATTTATTTCTTAAAAGGTTGACTATTTGAAAGTCAAAGGAATTATTTAATGATTTTAAAAAGTCAAACATTTTATTTAGTCATACTTTAAAAATTATTTAAATAGCTTAAAGCACCTTTTGGTTTAGTAAAAAGAATTTTAAATTGGGTTAGAGGAACCCAACTATGCAAATCACCCAATCATTATTTAAGCCCAAACCTTATAGTTTTTCCTATGAACATCTTCATTAAACTAACCCATTAAAGCTCAACTCATTATTGGACTCCTAATGAGGGATCCTATAAATACCCTTTATTACACAATTCCCCACACATTAAACACATTTTATTTTCTCTCTCTTCCTCCCCAAATTTTCGGCCCTCCTCTTTTTCTTCTATCTCTCTTTTTCTCTTCCTCTCTCTCCTTTCTCTAGGCTCCTCCCTCGCCAACGGCAGCAGCACCGGCCGCCACCGCCGACGGCAGCAGCAACCAGGCCGCCGCCCTTCCTCCCCTTGCCGCCACCTTTTACTCCCTCTTCTTTTTGTGGTTATTTCTTCCTCCTCAAGTTTTATTTAATGCAAAGTTGATATTTTTAAGGATTGTTTTAATATGTTTATGTTTAAAGTTGTAGTTTGATGATTTAAATATGATTTCAGATTTTGTAATTTATATAATGAAGTGATTAAAATTTCAGATTTAATAGTTATATTTAAACTAGGGTTTTAAGTATCAAAGCATGGATTTTTAGGATTTTATGAGTTGGAAAATCATAGTAGTATATTATAGTTTATGTAATTGAGTACTCTTATGATTTTAATTATGTTTAAGTATGTTTTAAAAGGCTTTAATACATTATAAGTTGCAGGAATTTTTGTTGGTATGCTTATGAAGGATTTTTTGTGATCAAAGTATGAGTTTTTAAGGGTTTTAATGGCTATTATAGTAATACTATACTGGGGAGTATTAGTAATTGAAGTTTTAATGATGGGAAAGGTTTCTAAACACTTTTAAAGAGGATTTAAAGTATTTTAATATTGCTGGAAATTTATAGAGTATGGATTTGTTGTTATGTTGATTATTGTTAGGCGGAGAATACTCTTTAGGTGATTTTAAGCTTGTTAAAGTGGCCTCGAACTTTGTCTACACAAGGTACGTACATACCTACATGTGGGTTGGATTAGTATCATGTCCTAAGGATGGGATTTATCTAGTATCATGTACAAGGAACTATTATAGTTCATATGTGATTTAATTATACGGTTTTTTCACCAAATACCCCCGACAAATTAAAAAATTCACAATACACCCTCAATGTTCCAAAAATTCACCATATACCCCTAAGTTTTCAAAACTGTTCACCAGATGCCCTTTTTCTAACTTCCGTTAACCCAATGTTAGCTTTATTTACCATTATTAATCCTAAACCCTATTTATAATCTAACCCTAACCCTAATCTAACTCTAATTGTAACCCTAATCCTAAACCCTTACCCTTACCCTTACCCTAACCCTAAACCTAAACCCCTACCCTAACCCTCCTAATCCCATCCACCCTAGCCCACCCCACCACCCCCCCCCATCCCCTCCTCCCCCCCGTCGACTTCCCAGCCCACCCACCACCCTCCCTCATCCCCTCCCCCTCCCCCTCCTCGTCGAATTCCCAGTCCAGCCCACCACCCCTCCCCCATCCCTTCCCCTCCCCGTTGAATTTCCAGTCCTCTTGCCCGCCCCGACAAACAACTCATCCCACGCCGGTACTAGCCACCACAAGCACACACGTAGCATGAATTTTTGGGGCCGAATTCGAGTTTTCACCGACAAACCACAATCCCCGACAAACCACAAGCCCACGCCGAGTTTTCGCGGGGCCGAACTCGAGGCGAGATCCGAAGCTTCGAGGTTCGAAATTCGAAGGAGGAGACGCGAGATCCGAAGCTTGAGGCGTGTGAGGACGAGAGAGAGAGAGACACGAAAATTTTAGAAGGGGTGGGGGTTACTTCACTTGCTTAGGAATTTTCGCATGTTGAGGTTCGAAATTTTCCCAAGGCCGAGGTTTGAAATTTTGCGCAGCCGCGCTGTTGGGGGGGAGGGAGCCGGGAGGGGAGGGGAAGGGGGCTTGGGATGGCGGGGGGAGAGGTGGGGCTGCGGCGGTAGGGGGAGGGGAAGGGGCTGCGGCGAGGGGAGGGGTGTTGCGCCGGTGGAGGGGGTGGGGTGGGGGTTGGCAGGGGGTTAGGGTTAGGGGTGGTGTTATGGTTAGGGTAAGGGTTTAGGTTTAGGATTAGGGTTAGAATTAGAGTTAGATTAGGGTTAGGGTTATATTAGAGTTAGGGTTTAGGGTTAATAATGGCAAAATGGTAAATAAAGCTAACGGTGAGTTAACGAAAGTTAAAAAAAGGGCATCTGGTGAACAATTTTGAAAAGTCAGGGGTATATGGTGAATTTTTGGAACATTGAGGGTATATTGTAAGTTTTTTAATTTGTCGGGGGTATTTGGTGAAAAAACCGTTAATTATATTCAAATTGAATTTGCATGTTTTATGCCGTTCTGTGAAGCATGTTGGTTATTATAATGATCCTATGTTTGTATGGATGATTGATGCAAGCATATTTATGTTGGTATTGGATCATTGATTGGATCATGTTGTTCCATTTGAATTATTTAACTATTTTATGAGGATCGAGGGCCTTATTTGGTAAGTTGGTTATTTAACCTATGAAAGGTTGGTTGGTTGTTGACTTGGATCAATAAATAAATAAGGGTTATGGATTTAATATTGGAATTATTCTTGGGTTGTTAAGTTGTTGATCATCTAATCAAATCCGAAGATGAAAATGGAAGTTTATGTATTTGGGATGATTATATTATTTGTTCTACTTGTGACTCATGACAAGTAAATAATTTATTAATCACTTAAAGTGGAAAGTGAATAGCAATAGCTTTAGACTTGTGCACGTCTGAAGTGTTGGAATAGTATGAGTTGGAGTACATGGTGGTATCCCATGGCTTTTCTTGGGACCGGATTGATCACCGTGTCCTATTTTAATTTAAAAGGTTCCTCGATATTGTAGGTTAGGGGAGTACGGAGTCGCTCCCGTATTTCGTCTTCTAAATTGAAGACTGGTTTGGTTTGGACAACTCTTTCCATTGCCTATTCCGTCTAAATTAATTAATTTATTAGTTGTGGAGTTTAGTTCAGTAAAGTAGTCTGCTATGTTATCAATCTCTGGTAGTTTTGACTCGAAACTCACGTAGTACCAAAACAATTAGATACAAGCACACGCAAATATGCACATGTAGGATAATGATATGCAAAGTTCTCAACCTAAAGTCCAGTTCTACGTTTAACTATTGGTCAGGTTCAGGTTAAGGCTGAAAGGGTCCATGACTCAGAGATTGATCCCACGTTTCGTACCCCTGCTTAAAGAGGTGGCCACGTGTAAGACGCACTCCAGTCTCAAGTTAGGAACAAGAGAACAAGGCCTTGGTTGGGTAGGTTTGCTTATGACTAAGATCCAACACTATCGCTCAGGAAGCTTTTTGGAAGGTTAAAGCACAAAGCCCCCGGGGGTGACCTAACACATAGAACATGTGCTAATGAGGCAAGGTAGATTGTCCTTATGGTGGCTGAACAATAGCCATGCACATGCAAAACTATATATTATTCTAGGGCATAAAAATAAGAATGAATCGTATTTTTCAAGTTTCACCCACTCATTTAAAAAAAATTAAATTATTTTTTAAAATCCTCCCCAGTGAAGTCGCCAAATTGTAGGCGTGGATTTTTATTTTCCTTTAATACCTACACGCGGTGTGAGCGCGTTTATTTGACTACCCCATTGTTAGGTTTTATTAAAGGTATGTTTTGAAGTCGCCAACAATTCCTTAAAGGAAGAATCATAAACCTAATTGGATATCGAAACGGAAGGGACATCTTAGGGACTTATCCAATGTAGATTTCCCCGTTATGACTCCATAGATGGTCAGGAACCAAAAATTGAGTTCGGGGGTGAGGGTACAATATAGTCAGGAACTATATTGCCCATTGCTGGCCTCTACTAAATACCGATTCACAACAAATTTTATGCCAAAGAATAATCAAATAATGTCTTAAAGCACCCTAAAATAATTAATCTAGATGGGTTCAGAAAACACATAAAAAGGCTAATTATTTAATGACCAGTTATTACACAATCATTTTACAAGGTTCCTAACAGGTTGTCCAAATTATCTGAATTAATGAGAACAATTCGCTAGGTCTTTGATTAGCAATAAATACAAGGTGATAAATATTGCAATCAGGCATGAAAAAAATATGTTCATAAAAAGAAATAAAAATAAGAAAATAAAATACCACAAGGAGTTAGTACAATTTATACAATACTTACAGTCGCAGGGACGAGTTAACAATCTACATCGTGAATAGAATGTTAGTAACTTCAACAAAGTAATAAAAATAAATAAAGAAAATAAAATAAAGGTCGTTAATTTAGTCGACCCTCAGAAATTATACCACCGTCCGGGGTCGTCGATTTGTACGGATTTTGGATCGAAAGTTGTACGAGTCTTATAAAAATAGTATCTTGCGTTATAGCTTGCGTCAAACCAAATAAATGTGTTCGCCTAGGCTGCGGTATATGTCTGTATATTGTTGTATGCTGCGTGTTTAGTGATCAGGTTGATAGTTGTGGCAATTAGGTTGGAAGTAAGATGTTGCTGGGGATTATAGGGTCAACGTGGGGATATAGCTATAGCTTTTTTGTGTTAGGCTTGTAATGTAGGTGATGAGATGCTGATGATGAATATAGCTATCTCTGGTAATGTGGCACAAGTTTTTGAGAAGATGGCATGAGCGAGCAATAGGAGAATTGGAGAGGGAGTTTTGTGAGTGCCGAGTGCTTTGTGATAAGTGAGCCGTGGAAATATGAGGGAGGTTGGGAGAATTATATAGTGAAGGTAGGTTTAGGTATATAGGTTTCCGAAAGTTAGTAGGTTTCTAAAATATTTTTATCATAAAAGATTTTAAAATAGAGTTAGTAAAAGATATTTAAAATCACTTTGGAAAAAGATTATTTTTATTGAAAAAGATTTTAGAAAATAGTTAGATAAAAGATATTTAAAAACACTTTGCGAAAAGATTATTTTTATAAAAGATATTTTTATTAATAAAACTAATCAATATAATTAATTAATTCTGTTAATTTAATTAGGCTAGAAAAGGGGTTTCATAAAATTGTTTTTTAAAAGGTTTTCGAAACATGAGCTTTTAAAAAGTTATTTTAAAACGTTTTAGAAAAGGGGCTTTTATAAAATTATTTATAAAAAGAGTTTTGGAAATGGTTTAATAAAAAAGGTTATAAAATGGTTTGGGCTTAAAACATTTTATTTTAGACTCGTTCTTTATTCTTTCCTCGATCCGGACCAATTGGAGCAGGGTATTAGTTATCATAGGGTACTAAATGGGGAGACACGATTATGTGTCTACAACAGCATCATTAGACCATTACGCGTCTTTTTTTATATCAAGTAGACTTTTTCTCACAGTGTTTCACAAAAGACATGCACTCCTACTCCAATTAACATATTTAAAGGAGGACAATAGGATTAATACTCAACTAATTTCCAGAAATTAATCTCAAAGCCACGAATTATCTTGTAAAACACTCATGCATGAAATTTAAAAAAA
Organism: Beta lomatogona; assembly: GCA_947646795.1. Taxonomy (NCBI): domain Eukaryota; kingdom Viridiplantae; phylum Streptophyta; class Magnoliopsida; order Caryophyllales; family Amaranthaceae; genus Beta; species Beta lomatogona. The sequence goes on along the minus strand of CANSNZ010000927.1, from coordinate 7,820,592 downwards.
ATTACCTCGATCACACAATTGTGATATTCTCAGCTCAGCAAATTGTGTTTCAAACCACTTACCAACATCACATTCTCTGTGGAGTGTGCTAGGGATTTGCCGACATTTCCAATGCCAATTATTTCTCTCTTTTTTTTGTCGCCAAATGTAACAAACCCTCCATGGTGGGCTACTAGTGAGAGGAATTGAGATTTATCACCAATCATATGTCTTAAGCAGCCGCTGTCGAGATACCATAGGCTGCTTCCTCTTACGTTTGCCTACAAAAAGATCACTTGTTACTTTTAGGAACCCAAATCTGTTTGGGTCCCTTTTTCTTTCGTTGAGCTTGTAACGAGTCTTTTCTAACCCATCTTTGATTTACGTACTTTATATTTTTCGCAGAACTCTTTTTTTTTACATTACAGTTATCCATAAGGTGTCCATTCTTTCCACAGAAGTTGCAAATCAAATATTCAGGTAGATCAACATATTTTCTTTTTCGAAAGTCTCTTTCAAAATTATTAGCATTGTACCTTACACTGTGTCTCTAGTCTGTATATCCTAAACCGATTCTGTTCCGATTGCTAGTTGTACTGGACATATAGTCTAGGGCTTTGTGACCAGCTGACCATTTTTCGAGCATAATCAATTGTGATTCCAAGAATTCAATAGAAGTGTTTAGATCGCTATTTCTTTTTCTCGAAATTTCCAAATCTCTTTTAACTTTATCAAGTCCATCACTTAAATTAGCATCATGAGGTAGCACAGTGTCTTGATTCTTTCAACTCAGTTAGCTCATATTTTAACGATTCAATTTGATTTTCAAGATCCGAATTTTTAGCCTCTAGCACAGTGTATGGCACAGTGTTGTTAACAACTTCTTTTGCGAGAGACTTTTCGTACCTTAAAGCATTTAACTCAATATTTTTTTTTGGTAAGTAATAAGTAGATTAACCAAACAACCATACACCTATAAAGAGTTTAGCAAGAAAACTCAAACACCACTAGTTGGACATGCCCAACCTACAGGTTTTCAATCCATTCTCTATCTATGATGTTTATCTTGTCACTAAGTATCTGTACAATCCTATTCTTTACTGTATACTTGATCTCTTTAATTATGTGATTAATCGTATGCATATGATGCTCCCATAAGGCAAGGTTCCTATTCCTCCAAATCAGGTAAACAGTAGCTAGAATAGCAGCCATAACAACCTGCTTCCTAATAGTGTTCTTCTTGCATCTAGATCTCATCCATCAGCACAGTTGGGGAAGGTTCCTATTATGCCAGCAAATCCCAAACCATTCCAGGATCCCCTTAATACACACTTTGCTGAACACACACTCAAAGAAAAGGTGGTTCACATCTTCAATTGTCTGTAAACAGATGCAGCACCTGTCATCAGTGCATATACCATACTGCTTCAGTCGTTGTTTAGTTCTCAGCCTATCTTGAACTACAAGCCACATTATGAATCAATGCTTAGGGGCAGCATAGCGGATCCAAACAAACCTTCCCCAACTGACTTGATGATCATTAGCACAAAGAGCCTTATACTGACCACTAATGCTGAACTTATTATCCACCAGCCACTAGCTGCTTTGTGTTCTCAGAACCATTTCATTTTTTGCCTTGCAAATAAACTTCCAAACCCAGCTAGCTGAAGCAGGTGCAGTGTAAGAACTCCAATTGCTACCCTTGATATATGCACAGTTGACCCACTTAACCCACAATGTCTCTTTATTCTGAGCCACCTGCCATGCCATTTTGCAAACAGCAGCAATATTCCAGCTTGTAATGTCCCTAAAACCCAATCCACCTGTTTACTAGTTCTGCAAATCTTTTTCCAAGCAACAACCCTGAGCGTAAAATCATTGTGCGTACCAGACCATAAGAAGCATCTACCAATGCTATTCACTTCATCCATAACACATTTGGGAATGATGAAAATTTACCCCCAGTACACATGCATACTAAGTAAAACACTGTTAACCAGTTGAGCTCTGGCAGCAAACGAAAGGTGCCTAGAGCTCCAAAGTTTAATTCTACTCACCATTTTATCAACAAGCCATCTGCAATCCTTAGCTTTCAGCTTGGTAGTGGAGATGGGCACTCCTAGATATCTGAATGGCATATCCCCACAAGTAAAACCACTCACATCAGTGACTCTGCTAATTTCATTAACAGACATACCAGCATAATAAACCTCAGATTTGTTTCTATTTACTTCCAACCCAGAAGAATTAGAAAACATTTGAAACCCCGGCAACATCGTGTAGATGGATCGAAAATCTCCATTGCAAAAGAGCAACAGGTCATCAGCAAAGCACAAGTGAATCAGTTTAAGCTCTTTGCATTTAGCATGAAACTTGAATCCCTCAAGCTCACCAATATACCTCAGGACTCTGTCAAGGTAGTCCATACCAAGTGCAAACAGCAGGGGAGACATAAGGTCACCTTGTCTCAACCCCCTACTAGCACTAAACAACCCCGTAAGAGCACCATTTATCATAATTGAAAATTTAGGAATCCTGACACATTCCATAATTAACTCCACAAAAAAGTCAGGAAACCCAACCCCAAGCAACATTTGTTGAATAAAATCCCAGCTGACAGTATCATAAGCTTTCCTTAAGTCTAACTTCATCAGACAGCTAGGCCTTGTACGCTTCCTACCATACATCCTCACCAAATCCTGGCATATCATTACATTGCTCAAGATGCTTCTCCCAGAAACAAAGGCTCCTTGACTGGATGAGATGATGTCAGGGAGCACCTTATTAAGTTTTTCACTAATTATCTTAGTGATACACTTATATATTGTGGTGCAGTAAGCTATAGGTCTGAAGTCAGCAACAGTGCTAGGACAAGTAATCTTAGGCACCAGGGTCAAAGTTGTCACATTCACCACTTTCAACAGCTTTCCAGTTATAAAGAAATCAATAATAGCCTCAGAGACCTCCTCTCCTACAATGTGCCAACAGTGTTTGAAGAACTTACTATTAAACCCATCAGCCCCAGGGGCTTTGTCATCAGGGATGTTAAACATGACACGCTTAACATCTTCCTTTGTAACAGCAGCATTAATAAAATCCAGATGAGCAGAAGAAAGTTTCTTGCCTTTATCAAGTAGAGCTGGCAGCACAACATGCTTTTGTTGAACACATGTGGACAAGTTTTGATAGAAATCTAGGAACGCCTGGTCCACTTTGCTCTTATCATTCACCCATTCCCCTGTTGCAGTGTGAATAGAGTAAATTTTGTTTCTGTATCTACGAGCTTTAATGGCTTGGTAATACATCTTAGTGTTTTCATCACCACCTTTAAGCCATCCCAACTTCGATTTCTATTGAAGGAATGTCAGTTGGTTCTTCTTAGCAAATTTCAGATTTTCCTGAGCAAACTTCTCCCTACTAACAATATCAACTACCCCTAGGTTGTTATGCATAGCATCCTGAATTCTACTGAGCTCCTCTCTAGCTTGAACAACAGCATAATCAACATCACCAAACCCATGTTTATTCAGCTCTTTCAGAATAATCTTGACATGCTGCAATTTTTGTTGCACCTTAAACATAGTGCAACCCTCCACTTGTATTTACCATCCATTTGCCACAGCTGCTAACATTGAAGAGTGACTACACCACATGTTCTGAAATCTAAAAGGCTTCTTTTGACTCACTTCCTGATAAGCATTGACCAACATAGGAGAATGGTCAAAATTGCCTTCAGGAAGAAACACAACTTCAGCTGAACTATACAAATACATACATGCACTGTTGGCTAATACTCTGTCAATTCTAGAAAAAAAATCCTCTGGTCCCCATTTTGGTTGTTATTCCATGTGAAATATCTACCAGTAGCTTTAACATCCGTCAGCTCACAAAAATTTAAGCACTGCAACATAGGAGTAATTTCAGCCATTTTGGTGCTCCAATTCTGTCATCCATACTGCTTAGGGCATTAAAGTACCCCATCAACAACCAGGGCTTCATACAATTCAGAGTTCTCAGAGAATTCTAAAGTTCCTCCGTGCTACTAGAATCATTAAACCCATAAACGAATGTGTAATTGAATTCCTCCCCATTCCTAAGAGTAACATTACAATGAATCAATTGACTACTAACACTACAAATATTAATTGTGAATGACAGAGGACATCATCCAACAATAATTCTCCCATTACTATGATGGCTATTATTATGTGTGAAACACCATGCAAGACACAGAGTTGAATATACATCACCTAACTTAGGGTTTTTCACCCTTGTTTCAAGGAGACTAAACAACTTAACATCATGAGAGGAAATAAAATTCCTTACCTCACTTAGCTTTGCTCTGTTGTTTATTCCCCTCACATTCCATACAAGAATTCTATCCATTAGAGGATAGGGGAATCACCCCTGCCCTGTTTTACATAGTTGCATCCGTCCATTTAAGTCCCCTGCCCTTGTTCCCAGGTCACTTCTGCTAACTGTACTCCCCTTCTCACCTCCACTGCCAGCTTCATATCCTGCCTCACCTCCAATGTGCTCACCACTCCTATCCTCCTGCATATTCTGCTCCCCAACTTGCCTAGTGTCAGAGCAGACCCTTCAGGCATCTCAGAATCTAGTTGCAAAGCCACAAACGAGTTATGGATTGGCACCTCATGAGGACCCTCATTAGTGGATGTCTTCTGCCTCCCCACAACAGTAAAGCCCTATGTGTCAGTCTGAGTAACATTCTTCTTCACCCATCTGAGTTTCCCTATAGTCTTCCTACAATCATCCCCTACATGCCCATATCCGAAGCACTTAGAGCAAATTATAGGCCTCCACTCGTAATCTATCTTCTGATCCGCCACTACACCATGTTCATTACAAAATGTCATTAATTCAGGAAGTTGTTGTTTTAATCCAACCTCTACCAAAACCCTCGCAAAATTCAATTTCTCCTTGGTCTTCGTGGCTAAGTCCATCTTAACAACATTTCCAACCAGCCCTGCTATTTTGGTGAGACTTTTCTCTCCCCATTACTTAAGAGCAAGCCCAGGTAGCTTGATCCATATAGGAACAGTTTGGACATCAGTCTTATCTAGAATCATATCAGGCTCCCATAGTTTAGTAATCAATGGCTTATTATCGAAGAAATTGAATCCTTCATTTTTCACAGTTAAGCAAGCTTCCAAGCTAGCAAATCTCACTAGGAAAATACCCTTCCCAATCATAGCAATTTTGTCAATACCCATTTTCCCCCAAATTCTCTTGAAGTAACCCTCCATTACCGTTAATGGCAGATTACATAACATATAATTGCAGATGACCAATATTCAATCTCCTCCTGGATATCATCGGCTTCAATAGTAACAAGTAGAGGTGGTGGATTTACCTGATTCGAAGGAATTTCAGCCTCCACATGATCCGTCCAGGACATTCTCCTCACAGAATTACCTTGCGATCCACTCTGAATAACATCCGACCATTCCGACAGAACCACCTTCTCCATTGATTGCTGCGCCTTATCCACCATAGTAGGAATCGGAATTTCCATCGTTGCATCTTCTAACTCCTGTTCAATCACATCTAGACTTTCCCTAATCGGCTTAGGAATGGCCAAATCAGATACTCCAGTAACCTCATCAGCAGTTTTAGTCTTCCTTACCGGCGACGAAGACGGACCAGTCGCTTTACCCTTCCCTTTCTGAGCAATCTTCCTCGCCCCACGTCCTCTTGCCATGGCGTCAGCGTATTTTAGCAAATCGCCAAAACATTCGCTGAGAGAGAGAGGGGGGAAAAAAGTGTTACTTTAAAAAACTCAACATTTTTCTCTTCAACAGTTTTTTCAAGTTCTTTTTCATCAGTCCTTTAATAAATCCTTATATTCCAATTCCAACCCAATCTTTTGCTTAGTTAAATTTTTCACTTCTTTTTTCATGTTTTTTAAAAGCATCATTCATTTCTTGACAATAATCAATGACATTTCCAAGCAAAGTAACAAGTTGGTTTTTTGGAAGAAGATGTATTAAAGGTTTTAGAGAAATAAGACTTACCTCACTATCTTCAGTTTCATCTTGTGAGTTCGAGCTTTTCGCCGTTGGACACAAGTGAGAGTCGTCCAGGCACTGTGCCCTTCTCTGTGATGTCCGTACAGTATTCAGACATAATTTTGCTTCATGGCACTGTGCCTCTGACTGTTCTTCGTCAGAATCCGAATCTCCCCAAACAGCAGCTATCATAGCCTTTTTGAATTTTTTCTTGGATTGCTCCATTCTTTCTTTGGGCTTCTCATCATCCCATAAGGGACATTTCTTGATCCTGTGATTGAACTCTCCATACTTAAAACAACCGGAGTTAGTAGCACTTTTCTTAGAGTTAGAGGTAGTGCTCTTACCTTTGAAATTTCCACTTTTTCTAGGATTGTTATTTTTGTTCTTTTTGAGAAAATTTTTAAGTCTCCTAGTAAGAAGATCAACATCATCATTGCTATCACTATCTTCACTTTCCAATTCAGTTCTCAAGGCTAGACCTTTATTTTTTGGTTCATTAGTTTTAGAATCTAAAACAAGTTCATGAGTCATTAATGATCCAATAAGTTGTTCTAGTGAGAGTTTTGTCAAATCTTTAGCTTCTTGAATAGCAGTTAATTTAGGAAGCTATCGATTTGTTAAACTTCTTAACACCTTTCTTACTAAATCTTCAGAAGTATAGGTTTTGCCTAGAGAACGCAACTCATTAGTGATTAGTGTAAAACGGGTGAACATCTCTTTAATTGATTCTTCCTTATTCATAGTAAACAGTTCATATTGTTGCATAAGTAAATCAATTCGAGATTATTTTACCTCATTTGTATCTTTGTGGGCCAATTCTAGAGTGTCGTATATCTCCTTTGATGTAGAACACGCAGAGATTCTTGAGTATTCATCAGGTCCAATTCCATATTGGAGAATACTCATAGCTTTGAAGTTCTTTTTGGCTTTTGCATAGTCGATCGAATTGTAGTCGTCTTCAGCTTTGTCGACCATCTTTCCTTCAGTATTTTTAGCTTAGATAACGATTGGTCCTTTTCTTATGACTTTCCAGCATTCATAATCCGATCCTTGGATGTAGATCCTCATCCACTAGAGGAAAAAAGTCCAAGGGTTGCGGTCAAAAGGGGCCCAAGGGCTGCGTTTTTTTACCGCAACCATTGGACTAGCAGCCCTTGGCATTTAGGAAGGGTTGCAGTTAAAAACCGCAGCCCTTCGTGCGTTAAGGGCTGCGGTCACGGCAAAAACCGCAGCCCTTAACCCACCAAGGGCTGCGATTTTTTCCCCAACCGCAACCCTTGTGACCTTTTTTATTTTTTAGTTCTAAATGTTCCCAAACAGTTTTATATATATATATATATAAGTATCATTTTTCATTGCAAATTATGTTTTATACACAAACATACAATAAATTACATGTGTTGAGAATATACTCCAAAAATAGATTACCCTTTTTTTCATCCTCACTCCCTTCTTCAACATACTCCAATTTTACAGGCCTGAAACTGTGTAGTTTAGGTGCTCGCCGAAGAGGTTGTTGCTTCTTGTAGTACTCTGGTTTGCTCTAACAAATTTCAGCATCTGATGAGCTTCTCCATTTTCCATCTCTCTTTCTTCCATTACAGAATGGATGGTGCAATCACTCATGTTCAAGCATTCAATAAACTACAGATTTGGTAAACTTTGTGATGATGGTCCAAGCTAAGTTCAAGAAATTCAACTTAAGGAAGTTCTTAAAAGCTGCAGCGCCTACATTCGATATACTACTCCCACACACATCAAGATACTCCAGGTTTGTTAATACCTATAATGCAGATAAAAGATGATTCATGACTAAAGTGCAAGTCATCAAAAACCCAAGTCCAATGACCTAATCTTTGAGTCAACTACTGCAATTTGACCTGAAATGGCACTACGAGAACAAGTAACACAAAGATGTCCACTTTCTACACACGACACAACAACATAATCAAAAACTCTAAAACAATGATTTCAGGCAACGAATTCAATATGAGAAGCTTAATCACTAGAAAATCTGCCGTAACACAAGCTCAACTAGAAATCAAGGCCTAGAATCATCAATCACCAAAATTAGGAAAAATTAAACTCAAAAATCAGTTTGGGCTATACATATATATATATATATATATATATATATATATATATATATATATATATATATATATATATATATATATATATATATATACACACCAGGATTGGCCAAGGATCTGGGAATTTTATCTGATAAACTTAAAACTTAAAACATGTAAACATGTAAGCACAAACAAAGTAAAGTAAGGCGGTTGAACCTGCCATGGTTTTACAGTAAAGACTTACAAGGAGTCTTGAATGAAACTGATACTTAAAGAGTGTTACAATTTTTGTGACGGAGTGATAGAGAGGTTTTTTAGAGGAGCTTGTGTTGCTGTATTATGCTCTGCCTTGAACTGAAGGAGAAGCCTCAATTTATAGGCAGGGAAGAGTAATGCTGTCAAGTTGAAGAACTGTTGATGAACAATCTGTCTTCTGCTTTACACTGTTCAAAATTTTATTTCTTTGATGCTTTTTACTGTTGATGAATAGTACTGCTTTACACTGTTGACTGCTTTTGGCTGTTGCTGTTGAAGCAGAAATTTGTCCGTTGTTGTGGTGTCTAAACCTTTTTTTTTAAGTCTAGAATCCAGCATCATCTTCATCGTCACAGACATAAGGATCTTTTTTAGATATATGACTGGAAGATATTTGAGCAAAATGAATCTTGTCTTCATCAGATAAATATTTTCCTTTATAAATATCAGATAAATATTAAAAGGGGTATTCTGAATGTTGTATTCCTGTAAGAAAATACTTGTTGAAGGTATGGGGAAAAACAACAGTTGTATTGCCATAATGAATAATAGTAATTGGAAATGAATGGTGTTTTTTATGGTTATTGTCAATATGCGTCAAATTTCCCGAAATGGAAGCAAGACCTTGAGCTCTAGCTTGGGCGGGGTTCTTTTGAGAAGGAATAAGGCGAGGGATACAAGCTCGGGTATTTATGAAAATTAAGTAATGGGCTGGTCTTATTTTCCCATTACTCATTTCAATATTTGCACAAATAATTTCAACATAAGTCCATTCATACCATCTGAAGGAGTGTATGGTAGAAAAGATGTTTTGTTGGAATTTTGTGAATTCTTGAAAAATAGGAGTCTGAGGATTTGGAACATCATAGAACTTTCTTACCAACCCATATCTCCATGCGAGGAAGTAAGGACTACTCTTTGTAAGGTCATTTGGATAGAGGAAAAATCCTTTATCGAAGAAACCTGATAGACCCTAATGATGCCAAAGATAGCAACGGAAAATAGCGTGTTTTGTGAGGAATTCGGTAAAATTTTGATTGAATTTTGCTAGTTTGGCTTTGTTGAGGATTATTAGTTGTATGTCGGTTGGAAGTCGATCAATGTTTTTTAGAAGTTTCCTGGGAAAGGGTAAGTGCTTTTTTGAATGGATATTGTGAGCGGATAAAGGGATATGGGATGAGAGTTTAAGATGATAACTATTTTTGCGAGGTGGAAGGTGTATTGTGGAGTAATTTGGGAAATTGCTGAAGGTGGTATTTAGGAAGTTGTTCCCATATTTTAGAAGTCTTTGGGCTTCTCATCTTGGATGTTCTTGTAAGAGTCCCTGCAAAAGTTAGGAAATCCGAAAGAGAGTTGCTTTCTCCTCGTATTAACTCAATGTCAAAATCAAAAAAAGCTTGCCTTTTAGGAAAGTTTAGTTTAACATTTTGAACATATTTTTTATGAATATTTTCATTTAATAAATCAGACTGGAATATGGTAAAACAGAGAATAATTGATAAAACCTTTTGTTTTATAAAAGAGTATTTTAACTGGGTATCATTCCAGTGCCCTGAGGTGAACCGGGTAATGTATTCTTTACCATTGTCGACCTGTTTTAAAATACCTCCGTAACCTTTGTCACTGGCATCTGTTTCAACAATTTTAGGCAGGTCAGAGTTTGCTAAACTAAGGCATGGGATTTCTAAGACTCGGGTTTTTATTGTCTTAACAGCCTGTGTATGGTGATCAGACCAAGGCGGTGGGTTTTTCTTTAGTCTATCATGGAGAGGTTTCGCAATTCTACAAAGATCTGGATAAAAATTTAAGACATAATTTAAACTACCAAGAATCCTCTGTAGTTGTGTTTTATCTAAGATTTTATCAGGAAATTTGCTAGTGAATTGGAGAGACCTATTAATAGGGGGTAATAGTACCACAAGACACAATTAGACCGAGGAATCTAATCTTAGTTTGAAATAAAGAAATCTTTTTTGCCAAAATAACAAGACCATTTTTCTTAATTAGATAGAAAAAAGTCTTAAGGTTTTTAAAGTGCTGATCAATCGTGCTTGAGTAAACTAGCACGTCATCAAGGTAAACAATGCAAAAGTTTGAATAGGGGTTGAAGATATCGTTCATTATCCTTTGATACTCAGAGGGAGCATTTTTAAGACCGAAAGGCATAACATTCCATTCATACTGGCCAAAAGGAACAGTAAAAGCGGTTTTATAACGGTGTTGTGGCTTGATCTGTATTTGCCAAAATTCGGATTTCATATCAAATTTTGAAAAGATAAAGGCATGGTGTAATTTTTGCATCAAATCCTTTTTATTGGGTATTGGATAACGGATCCAATGAAGGGCATCGTTAAGAGGTTTGTAATTTATAACTAATCTAGGCGTGCCTCGTTCAATCTCACAAGCTTTGTTGACGTAAAACGCCGCACAGCTCCAAGGGGAACGGGATTTGGAAATTAAGCCTTTGCTTTCAAGAAATCTAATTTATTCTCGACAATGGCGTTCTAAGTCAGCATTCATCTGGGTTGCCGGGCTTTGGTAGGGATATTCTTTTCGTCAAAATCAGGCTCATAAGGTAAGTCGACCATGTGTTTCTTTCTATTTCAGAAGGCATTGGGAAGCTCAGAGCAAACTTCCTTTTCGAGGAAGCTTTGGAAGTCAGCAATCTGAGTCTTTAGAATACTACCTTGTAACTGATCTTCAATTTTTTGTAAATGGATTTTCTGTTTTAGGTCGTGCACATCACTCTGTTTTCGATTGATAAGAGAATTTATCTCACTATTATAAATGGAGCTTGCCTTTATAATGTTGAGATTTCTGGTCTTGGGCTTTTCTAAGAAAAGGAAATCAAGCCTTTTATTTTTGGTCTTGAAGGATATACAATCATAACTGACATTGTAAGGGGTTATTAAATTTATGAAAGGTGTTCCCAAGATTACTGAATGGTGTATATTGGTAACAAGGACAAAATGGCTTTTTAGAGAAAGCCCTTGGTTTAATATGTTAGCATCTATTTTTTTCCTCTATATGCATTTTGGTCTTATTAGCAGAGCTAAGTTTTTCCGAAGGTTTTTGATGAAAGCGTTTTGGGATGAAACTGGATTTAATGCAATTTAAATCTGCTCCGGGGTCGAACAAAGCTATAGTATTAATTTTAAAGTCACTAGAAAACTCAAGTGTGATCTTTATGTAATACTTTCTATAACTGATTTCTTTTAAGACAAAAAGGAAATCATCTGGGACTTTGGGGCTTTGTTCTTCATCCGGGATATCGTCAGGATCACTTTCACTAGGGATATCTGGGACCATATGAGAAGTTAGAAGCTGGATGATGGCAGAGTCGTGCTGCTGCTTAGTTTTAAGGTCTTTTATGTAGGCTTTAATGGTTTTAACTTCAGTCTGAAGATCCTGTATGGTTCTTCCTGGCTTCTTTCTAGAACTTCTCTTTTCTAAAATAGAAGTGAGGTTGTATGGTTTAGTGCTTGAAGAAGGAGGGTTAGGGTCCTTTTCTTTAGGACTCTCTTCAAGGGATTTACGAAGACGCTCAAGATACTGTTTTTGTAAATCATGATTGTTAATATCCTGAATAACATCTAAGATGAGGTTTTGTTCTTTGATGAGAATGTTTAGGGTACAATCCTCATAATTAGCTGAAGATGAAGAATCTATATCATTATCCTGAGGGCCATAATTCTCAGCTGAATTATAAGATTCGGTTTCCTCATCAGAAGACTCTATTAAAAGAGCTGAAATTCTTCCTAGAGTTTCATCATCTAGGTCAAAGTTTTGGATTTTATTAGACACCCTACAAAATTTGGCCGTATGACCTTTTTTGCCACACTTGAAACAAGTTATGTTTTTTACGTCGGGTTTTGTGGTGGTCTGTTAATGCTTCCTATGGGGCTTCCATTTTCGTTACTCAAAGGGTTTTTTATGGAAGACTTTCTCAACCTTCTTATAAAATTTTCGTGCTTTAAAGGGTTTTTGATAATGGGTTGGTTTACTACAGTTTCCTTTACAGGTGTTTGTCTGAGGGGAAGAGATATCAAATTGTTGGCAGAAGAAACCTAATTCCTTTTTAGTCTCTTTTAACTCCCTTTTTAGGTGTTTTTGAAGCTTCAAATCGTGACATATTTGAAGGCCTTGTTTAGAGGTTACACTAACCAACTCACCGTAGGTTAGCCTATCGTAAGGGATTATATGTTCTCCAAAATCTTTACGGATTCTATTTCTGACCATTTTCTCCTAATATGGTTGGAAGACCTGCTAGGAATTTTTCTTTCCAAAAGGATTGGTTAGAATCTTCTCTAAGCATAACCCTAGTTAGGAAGGTATTTTTGTAACACTGGAAATCACTAAGTTTTTTGCATCTAAGATTAGATAAAAGATTTGCGTTTTTATCTCTTAGATGGGAAGAATCTCCAATGAAATGAAGTGATAGGGTAAAAATAAGGGTTGAGACATAATCTTGGATTGGTTCATCATTCTGGTTGAGGATGGGAACCCCATCTTCAGTTGTCTGGATTGCGTTTAAGATATCCAGTTTCTGTTCTTTGGTAAGATAGAAATCCCACCACCCTTTTAGCTGGCCAGAGAAGCCTGCAATTAAGAATTCTGCAACTGTTTTATCTGACGTACCAGATTAGGTTTTGTAAGCATTTGAAGCCATCGTCATTTGCTGTAAGAGGTTTAAAATTTGGTGTTCACTCATGCCGTCTATATTCCATTCGTAGATGGAAGAGGCATTATATTTTGGTTGAACAATTGTGTTAGGCTGGCTACCGATTTGAGATTCATTAGACCTTATTGGAATAATATCAAGAGGTCCAGTGTTTTGCCAAACAAGTTTAGCTAATTCAGGTGTTTTGGAGCTAGTTTCGGGATCAGTGTTGTCACTTAAATCTAGGACACTGACAGTATCATTTTGGACTGTTTCTTCCTCAGCTATTTTTGAAGTAGAAGGTTTAACCCTGCTAAGTTGGTCTTTGATAGCTTGAAGAAATTCAGTCCTTGAAGTCGTGACTTCGTTTTGAGCCTTTTGCGAAATCTAAAATGGTTTAAAAATTGGATTCCAGAGGCTTTTTTCTAAAGGAGTGGAGACTAAGCTTGTCTCAGCTTGAAGGTTTTGTTTCTCAATTCTAGAAAGTTGTTTTCCTAGAGTGTTAAGGCTAATATTAGTAAAATTGTTTTGTAGGACAATATTTTTGAGGTTTGTTGTGGCTTCTTCCTGAGTTTTCTTAAGAGGAAAGGCCTCTACTTTGTGCTCGCCTATGGTAAAGGTAATTTACCGTAAAGGAGGATGGTCAGTTTGAACCGTGCCATCTGGAGTCTCCCAGACAGGGGTCCTTCTATTGGTATTGATAGGCTCTATGGATTTAAAGGGGTAATCAATGTTATTGTCGGAACTGTAGAGCTCAAACCAATCAAAGAAAAGAATATGGGTTTTATGTTGTGTAACGAAGCTATAATAGCTTTCTTGGATCTTTTTCTGAATTTTAAGAAAGTGCTCGAAGAACCACGTTCTCTTCGAGAGGTTATGTGGAGCATAGAATTCTTTGTGAACTAAACCTTTATTGATCTCAAAATCCTTTTCAAGGACATTAAGCTCATTAGAAATATTCTCATTTATAACCGAGGCTGAGGGTGAGTCTGGAGGAGACTGTCTTTCAGCATAAACTGGGTGTGGAACTTGGGTTCTATATTCAACATTTTGAATGGAAGGTGAAGGTATATCTGAGGTAGAATACCTTGGTCTTTCCGGGTAATTGGTTCTAGGACAACTAATTTGTCGTTTATAAGTCATGTTTTTTTCAGAAGGAAGACGGGAAGACCGTCCTAGGCTTTCAACAGAGGAATGGTCTAAATACCTAGAGCTAGTGCTTCTGTTAAAGCTAAGCTTAACACTACCATTAGAGTATTGTATGACTCGCTCTAATTCGGTATTGGGTTCTAGAAGAGCTGAGGATTGCACTTCAGGTTCAGCAGCTCCTTTAAGGAACCAATCTTCAGGAAGACTGACATCATTCGATTGTATTGGTCTAGGGATTCTTATGTTTGATCTTGAAAGGTTGGTTTGGAGTAGGAGAGTTTCTCCTTTCTTGCTATGCTGTATATTTCTAGTATTAAAAGCAGACATCATGGCTTTGTAATGGACTTTATAGATCAAAGCTACTGGAATAGAACCATCAAACATTTTGTAGTTATGTGTTTTAATTTGTAAAAGTAGAGATGATAAGATATTCTTATCACTTAAAGAGACACTAAAATTTGGATAACAATCGAAAGAGACTGGACCCATGCATAAACTTGACTCTATAGTTCCTAGTAAGGAATCATTAAAGTCTTTGAATCGTCCATCTCTAAGGGCAACAAGCACAGATGAATTTAATCCTTCTTTAGTAAGAGGCTTTAAGCCTACTTGAACCAAGCCTATATGAATATAATGATAACCTTTTCAACATGTTTTTGCAAAGTTTTTGCTGAAAATAATTTAATAGTATCAATAGGTTTTGTTAAATGGATATCTCGTTCTTGGGTTTTGATAACATAATCGGTTTTAAAAATATTATATCTACTTATTTTATAAATTTGGTCTTTATTAACTTTGGGTATCTCCCAATCGTCAATGCTTTGCTTAGGTTTTCTATAGTAAAGGTTTCATTTTTAACCAGCTTATTGGCTTTACTACTACCAGGAGAAGAGGATGGAGTTCCTCTGTTCCAAAATAGAACTCATAATTAAGAATCAGAACTTAGTCTAGAAATTAAACCATAAATAAGCCCTAAAACTTACCCGCCGTTTAGGTAACTGTAGCCTTATGGTCTGACTGCCTCACACGGGACTTACTGCCTCTACAAACGTTAAAACGAGTAAAGTAACAAATAGGACGAAAAATCAGAAGTCAAACTGGAAAGAACTGATAACCAAAGAACAAGTTTTTATAAAGAACAAATATAACTACACCCCATGGCTCTGATACCAGGATTAAACCAAAAATAAGCTATGATTAAGTATCATTTTTCATTGCAAATTATTTTTTTATACAAATATAGAGAAAATATGAATAGTTTCCGAATCTAGTGTTATAAATTAAACAGTCCTAATTTGGTACTTGCCTAAAACTTATTCCATAATCTAGTGTCCACAAACGACGGAATCACATGGAGGAACAAGAAAATTTTATTTTTTCATACAAAAAGGCACCTGTTAGGGTGTGTCTAGTTCGCAAGGGGAGGGGGTGATTTGAACATATGAAAATAACAGTAAATGAGTATGGCAGGGGGTGCGAGGGGTGCAGAGTGGGTGTGCAGTAGGGGTGGTCTGTGCATGAGGTGGTGTGCGGGGGTGTGTAGGGGTGGGGGGTACGGTAGTAGGGGGTTGTGGAGCGGGGGTCCGTGAATGGGAGGGTTGTGTGTGCGGGGGCTGTGGGAGGGGGGATTTGCGAGGGGGCCGTAGGGGGGAACTATGGTAGCATGTGCGGGAATATACATCAGCAGGGTGAGGGGTGAGTGCAAGCAGCATGTTGTGGGGAAATTCTATTGCAGCAAGTGGGGGGGTACATGTGGTGGATGTTTGCTGTGATAGGGGTGGAAATCGAACTCGGAGGATCATGGGAGTGTAAAATAAAAATAAGTTATTCTTTAAGATAATTCTCCTTGCAATAAAATGTCACACTCAATTTTGATTATTCCCGAAGTAAGATGTCGCATTCAATTTTTGATATTACGTCAATATTATGCTACAATTGCTATATAGGAAAGGGAGTCTATATCTATTTGAACAGTAATACCAAACCTTGCATGAACCATAGAGATTAAGCATGAATTAAGCGATAAAAGTCATGAAAACAACCACTTATAATATCTTATCACTCTCACGATTAAAGACACTAATATAATATGTTTGCCATGACTTAACTTTGTCAATAATTTAGAAAAAATTTACAAACCAGATTTGTCTTAAAAGGCATTGTACTATGCAGCAACTTAAATGTAAATTCACCAAATTTTAGCATGAACCAAGCAATAACGGCCAAAAATAATTGAACAAAACCAGCACCATGATCCCAAAGGGGGCTACAATGCCAATACTAATTCCTCGAACGATCATCTTCAACTAAGGGGAAAAGGGGGATAAATAAGGTTCATCCTCGAACAATCAACTTCGGGTAAAAGGGTTCTAATTTCTAAAACATAACTCGAAAAATGCAGGATAAAAAAATAGTAAGAATAAGACATACCATTTCTCATACTCAGATACATTACAAGTCAATATGTAACAATTCTCTCCTCTTCGCTTCATATGTAGGGTCCATGAAAAGATATGTAAATCAATATATCAGG
This sequence comes from Beta lomatogona, assembly GCA_947646795.1. Taxonomy (NCBI): domain Eukaryota; kingdom Viridiplantae; phylum Streptophyta; class Magnoliopsida; order Caryophyllales; family Amaranthaceae; genus Beta; species Beta lomatogona. Next base: position 7,803,909 of record CANSNZ010000927.1, on the reverse strand, counting down.
TTAACGATCACCACACAGCATAAACAATCCAATTAAGCAGACGGTTCCAAACTCAACTCAATAACGAGCTTAAGCAATTAGCATCAACATCTACATACTACATTTAGAGTCAAAACTAAGAATACAACTCAATAGTTCAATAAGCAGACTACACTATTTTAAAATTTGAAAACCACACACATTTAGAGTCAAATACTACAGAGAATAAATGGTAAACAACTCAAGAATCACAAGGTTAGAGATGAGACCAAATTATTTTTAGATTAAAAGTCAAATAAAAGTATAGAGTATACATATATTCTCTAATAAAAAAGAAAGACTTAAACGGATGCAAACTTAAAAAGGGATAAAATCTCACCCAGTCTATATTTTGTTTCCATGTAATTGCCCATTAAAATGTGAATAGAACTCCGATTGAATTTCTTGTAATCCTCGTACCATAGTCAAGTCCAAGCTTTTGTACCTATTAATATAATACATTTAATTTGTGAGCTATACAAACTATACTAGATCACCTGAAGTTTCAGATTCTCAAGCACCTCATCATCATCTATTAACAGGACATAAAAGTTTAACATCCAAGCATCATCTATTTAACTACCACACATTAAAAAAAAAACAAAAGAAGACATGAGATGATGAACCTATTGTGATGAATATGAACCTATCAACATCATCTTGACAACCAAAAATAGTAGCTACCACAACAAATTTCAGTTTGTTTGAGTCAAATATTTCAGATAATTTAGTTTTACATATTGACAAAAATTCCAAGAACAGAGGCAAATATCATAATCAAATTTAAATTTGCATACAAGGAGAATCCTAGGCAATTTACTCTTTTCTATATATACTATTTCGTAGGCTTCCTACACACAAAAAATCTTAAATTTCAATGAACCAGCGAGCAAATTTAGAAGTATGGATAACTTGTAAAAGTATTAAGTAACCCCACTTTAGTATAATCGAGTATGAAACATGTTTTATCAATAAATAGTTGAGATAAGCAACAATAATACATATCTGCACAACAATGTCCCTTATTCTTATATTGATACATTGTCCGCAAAAATGAACCAGTTGCATAACAAACCAAGTTGCCATGAAAACTGAGCACAAAGGAAACTAACCAAGTCAATGACAGTTGACAAGTTGGTTTAATTATCAAGAAAGTGAACCCAAAACTTACAACAAAATAAATTTAGAGCAAATGAACCAAACCAACTAACTAATTCACGAATGCAAGTCAATCATAACTCATAAGTTGGTTTAATTATCCTTCTAATCCCCTTCCTTCTCCCATGTTATATCCAAACACGGGAAAACATTTCTGTTTTCTCCCTTTCCTCCATATTCATGTATCTAAGCACTCTAAACAAATATTATAGCCTATATTGGTGCAGAGGTTCAATGTTCACAATAGATGCAAACATCGGGGGATCGTCTAATTCTTATGTAAATGAACTCATACCTAATATAAAAGTTAAGCAAAATAATCATAATTGTTCAAAACTAAGAAAAAGTACCACAATAGATATCAAAAAGAAAACAGACCGAATTGACCCCTTTCATTTCAAAAATATTCATACTGAAAGCGAAAGACTAAGCATAACCATAAATTAACTGAAAACTAAGAATACCTAATGCAATTCAAAGCAGGTTAAAAGGTTCACAGGTTTAAAAAAAATAAAGAAAAGAAAGAATTCTGAGACATGGTGGAAGTTTCTCAAATGAAGCGCCTTCGATGGAGGTTGGGTGTAACGGAACTGCTGCTGACTCGATACAGAAGCCATTACACAAGTAGCCCCACACTGAGGCAGCAACTAAACTCTTGCAACATAAGGTCAACAACACTTGAATAATTCATAATTCACATCTATATCAAGCCACTCATCCACCTAAATTACCTATATACCAAAGTTCCGATTCGATGAAACTTTTCTACCTGTCATTCTTATGCAATCAGCAAAGTATATAATCCCATACTAAATAGTATAACATACAAATTCATCTTTTTCTAGCCTAAACTACATGAACCATAGATTTTAGGGAAAATCGTCATATTGAGCATAAACAAAATTTAAAACTACAGAAAAAACAATAACATATGTTAAAGTGTGAATAGGGTGAAAATTTGTGATTCATTTGAACAATTTATCCTATAAGTATGAATTTGAAGTAAAAACAAAAGAGAGAGAGAGAGAAAGCAAGGAATTAACTTATTGTATTTTGTGTCGTCGTCAATGGAGTAACCAGGGAGGTGAGACCGCAAGAAGGAGATCTGAAGGTTGCAGAATTCGACGAGGGTAGAAGCCTTGCGAGTCACGAACAGTAATTACGGTTAGGGTTTACTTCTAGCGGAGTCGTTGAGTGGTTTTAACAGAAACGCCACCATCGACGACCTTTGGGTTCTCATCCATGGTGGTGGTGCGATTCACGAGTAAGAAATAGGGATAGGGTTTTCGATTTCTTGAAGAAATTTGTGAGAGAAGGAAGAGGAAGGAAGAGCTAGTGAGAGAGGATGGGAAACAGTATACTAAGTACGCGAATGAATTTGCCCTCAAAAAAAAGTACGCGGATGAAAATGAAAACCAAATGTTGGGACCTAAAGGGCTGCGGTTAGCCCAAAACCGTAGCCTTTTATCTTGAAGGGTTGCTGTTAGCCCAAAAACCTCAGCCCTTTATCTTAAAGGGCTGCGATTTTGGGTTAACCGCAGCCCTTGCCTTTTTTTCCATTAGTGATCCTAGCCTTCCACCATCCGTAATCCATTCCGTTGAAAATCGGACACTTTGAGTGTCTTTCTCGAGAGTCATCTTGCATTTTCATGACTTATATTCTCTAGGAATGAGTCTTTCGAGAATAGCCTGCTCTGATACCACTTGTTGGAGTACAAGGTGACACTCAAAATGGGGGGATTGAATTGAGTGACAAAATCTAATCGATTTTCGCAAAAACAATCCTATGGCACAGTGCCTTATACTGTGTTATTCACTCGTAAACTCACTTTTGATGTTTTCGCTCAAATGAAGTTGTATCAAAACTAAAAACAATGAAATCAAATAACAAGACACAAGAATGTAACGTGGTTCAATATCACCTCTGAGATCAACGTGCACACAACCTACTATTTTATTATTTGAATCTTAAAATATCAAACTCTTGTACAATATGATTCCCCCACTACTAACTCTACACTAGTGGAAAAAAACGTTATATGTCACAACACAACCGTTGTGGTCCTTAAGAAAACCGGATCCGTAAATTATCAAATATTTGGGTGGGAAATCTAAGAAGTTAACCGCTCCGTTTTAAGAACCGGATCAGTTAATAGAAAACTGATCCGATTTTATATTAACGGCTCCGGTTTTAATAACCGAAACGGTTAATCAGCCTCGAAATTGCTTTTGTGAACCCCACGTTTTTTGGTCAACCAGACCACTGAAATGACTTTAGGCCCATGTAAAAACACACACCCTTTTCATCTCAGCCCATGTAAAAACACGCGCCCACATTTCATCTCTCAAGTCTCAACAATCAACGGTTCAACACCCATCTTTCACTCTCCTCACTCAAACCCTAATCCTCTCAACGCCACCACGCTCTCAACGCCACTGGATCACCACCCTCTCATCCCCACCACTTTCTTCTCTATCATGCTGCCAACGCCACAACCATCAACACTGTCTTTGCCACCAGTTGATGAAGATGGCGGCCTCATATTACTGCTCAACACCACAACCACCAACAGCGAGTTGATCTTCAATTCTCTCTCTTCAACCCTCTCATGGCGGCTCAAATTCAAGGTTTTTCTTATTTGAATTCACTCAGTTAATTGATTAATTGTTAGATCCATTGAAGTTGTTATCGATTGCGCATTTTTAGGGTTTGAGAACGTTCATGTTTTATTTTTGGTTAATTTCGCTTTTTTTTGTTCAATCTTAATTGAATCATTGATTCTGTGTTGAAATATAGGCTGGTCGCACAATATTGAAGCGGAAGAAAATGTGCAAAGGGATAATTTCATAATTATCATCAATTTAGGTTTCTGAAATTTCTTTCAAGTGAGTTATATTTATATCCTTTGGTATCAATTGTGTGCAAAAGCTAAATAGGACACTTATATGGGTGTATTTTTTACACATCTGGATCATTAGCACAGAACTGGACAAACAATGGTCGATCCTCCTGCGTATATCCAATGTAGATCATGTATAGTAAGAAACTGAACTTGATACCAATAAGCAAGCCACTTCACTAGTCCAGTTTTGTGCAAAAAAATTAGAGAGGTTATTTTTTACCAGCTTCTAAGTGTTAGTTGTCATTTTTCATCTCGGTTGCCACCTTTTTTCATTTGCAAAAGCTCTCTGTTCTGTTCGTTGCTCATGTAGTTTGTTGTTTGCCTTTTATTTGAAACAGCTCTTAAGATTGTACCATAAAAGTTTGGGAAACAAAACAAGGGAAATTGATTCGTGAGTAGAAGGTATGTTACACAATTTTATCTAGCATGCTTCAAGTCATACATCCTATCTTGGTTGTTCTTTTTTTGTTTTATCAATGATACTTATGGGTCCCAATGATCGTGTACCAAGAGATGATTGTCTCTTCATTTGTGTTGGGCTTTACTTTGCCGTTCTTTGCTGGAATTAGTGATGTTAAGGGTCTGTTTGGTTGGGGGGATTAGGGGAAGAGGAAAGGGAAATAGAATCCATATTTCCCTTGGTTGGTATTTGATAGAGCTTTTTCTAATTTGCCCTTCCCCTTTGTCTTTCGAGTTCCCCAAAATCCTTCTGACTGGATTTTCTAGTCTAACTTTGGAGTCCGGACCTGAGAATTCCCCATTTCCATCTACAAAACATAATCAAACTAACCCACCACACCACCAACCTCCTAACGCCTCTAGCCATGACCACTAATAGCTACCCCTTCGCTACCACACCACCCTTCCCTACAACCGGCAACCCCACCGTGACAACACAACCCATTTCTGGCTATGAATTTTTGTATTTTGGTGTGAGAGCAGCTATAATTGAAATATGTGTTTGTGGATTTGAAATATATTCTCTAACTATACTTGATAGATAACCATTAAATGAACGATATACATCCCTAGATACCCTTTTGGACTCCATTTGATGCATCAATGTTCTGTTTATATGATGTCCTTCAAGAAGAGATTGTCCCAAATTCTCAGAATCAAAGGTATGGCATTACTTTTACAAGAGAAACCCTTTATACAAGCTGTTTTATATAGTGGCATATGAATCATAAATCCTAGACCCCGGTTTTATTAGGAAATGTGACCACTTTTTGCTGAAATTTTTCAAGACTTTTCTCCTTTTTCTTAATCATTTGCAATTTGTGTTATTTTAATCTATGAATTTCTCTGTTTTGCTTCCTCTTTCTCCTTCCTAGAACCTTGTCAAATCCCCATGTGAGAATTAGGAGGAGAGAGAATTTAGTATTATCCTTTCTTATTTTAGCTTCTTACTTAATTCCTTCCACACTTAATTGTTTAATTTTTTATCTTAAAAAAAGTTTCTTGTTTAGGAAGCTCTGTGATTCTGGGTAGATTCCACTGACTGAAACTCAGATGGGAAATTGCCTGGGTTCTTCTGCACAAGTGGATTCTTACAACTCTCATCCTACTTCTGGTATTTATGCTAATTTTTGTGCTATTTATTACATTTCTAATTATGGGTATTTGTTTAAATTTAGAATCTTGGGTACTATATATGTTAAATCTGTTTATGATGTTGATTATTGATGTTAATATTATATGGGTTTCGCATATTATTGCTTGGATTGTTCTGGGTATTTATCTAATTCTTGATTTGGGATCTTTTGGCTGACATGTTTGAAGATTTTTTTAAAAAAAATTTGTTTTGGGGAATTTATGTGTTTCAGTTTTGATGGTGGGTTTAGGTTTTTGGTAAATTTGTGGTAGCTGAATCTCACGGATAAAATTGAATTATTCAGATTCAGTAACTTTGCAGCTTCCTGATATTCTTTGAACTTTACTCAATCCCTCATGAAATGGACATGTTCAGAACCTGTATATCGAACACCTGGTAGTTAATTAAATTTTTCCATGATGTGCATGTTCAGAACCTGTACATGGAGCTATATATTAGAACAAGGCTTCTGATTGAAGAGTAAATATCCAGTCCCTTGTGTCAAGAAATTTGATTTATGGCTTTCTTCGTGTGAGATGCTCCTGCTTCTAGTAAAAGATTTTGGTAGAAGGCTTATGATGGAAGGCCTGTCTTCACAATGAGGATGGGGAGTTTGTTATCATGGCATGAATTGTGTCCTTTTTTCCCTGTAGGATAATTTTCCCAAGCATGATTGATATCTCTCTTATGGATCTTTCTTTCCTCTCTCCTCCCCCTTTAATTTGTTCTCCCTCACTCCTTATGAACCCTAATCCCAGTTCAGCAAGAAGTCCAGCATCAACCAATTTCCATGCATCACCTCTCCAAAAGATTTAATTTAATTCTAAAGTCAGATTATATCTTGGGTTGCTTATATTTTTAAGTTCTTTTCTCTTGGTTGTGTTTTGATTGGTTTTGTGTTATGAGTTAGATCATTCACTCATCATGCATATTATTGATCAATATATGGCTCTCTTGCTCTGTTGATCTTGGTTGGTTTTGTTATTTCTTAAATTATATTGGATTATTTGACATGGGTATATATTGTGGATTTCATTATGTATATTGTATCGTCTAAATTTCTATATGTTCTTCCTGAGTTTTCATTTCGGCAGGTGTCATTCCTCTTTCAATTAACTTTTTGATATATATTTATGAATATATAGTGGTCAGAAACTCATAAACATGTTTTGGTTGCCTTTGTTTGGGTTTCTATTCTCGTTGGATGTTCTAGATTCTTGTCTTTGATGTATAACTAAGCCTGCAATTTGAACAGAACTCCCTTGAACATGTACACCCCCAGCTTGCCCTATGTTGAAATTCGAAAGTAGATATCTATGGCCCAGGAATCATATTTGCTTAAATAATCCTAAGAACAACAGTCTGCATTTCCAATTATGATATTACTCTAATGATATTGGGTGTGCTGTGGGATGTTTTCAACACGCAGTATCTAAGCCTCATAAAGTGGGATGTTAATCTTTTGCAACAATCGGTGCTGCTATTGTTCAGGCTGAAATAGTCTTAAAAGGAAGTAAGTTTTCCGTCTTTGAAGAGGCACTTTCACATAATTTTTTCTCGAGGACAATTTATCTTCTCTTACATCTACAGATACTACTATCTCTACATTACATGATTAAAGGTTTTTTCTTTGTATTTTCAGACTCATGAGTATATAGTAGTTGAAAGTAAAGCTCAAAGAGTCTATCCATGATAACCGCAAGAAGTCAGATGCTTTTAACTCAGACGATCCGGAAGAAGACAAGGTTTATACTGATTCTTTATCATTTATTTCTGTCTGAAAGATCCATGTTATGGTTGAAATGGATGGCTAACTGAAATGTGTGTAACTGGTGCTTTATGACTTGCTATTATTGCTAAAGACTAGTCAGATACTCAAATATAACTTATCGATCACCTAGCTGTTAAGAATTTTGAGAATTTTGCCACTTTTCATGTTGTGTGCATCCTACTGTCACGCTACAGAGGGTCTGAGAGGGTTCTTAGTGATCTGCCGTGGCAGTAGGCTGATCTCTGCTGACTGATATTGGAGATACCATATTTTCTAATATGTCATGTAGCTCGATTTTCAATTCACCCTATTTTGTTTTCTTAGTTGCTTGTTAAAATGCGGGTGGTTGATTAAAAAAACGTAATTAATTGAGTGATTTGTAATGTCTCTTTTTTCGGTATTTTCACCATATACCCCTGACAATTTTTTTTTTGCACCATATACCCTTTCAACTTTCCAAATGCACCATACACCCTTCACGTTTCAAAAAATACATCCACTTACCCTTTTGACCAACGGTGTTAGACTTCCGTTAGTCATTAGGCCATAATCCTCCCCTAACCCTAATTAACTAACTTAAATCAAACCCTAATCCTAACTCTAACCCAATTCACTAACTTGGGCCTAACTACTAACTTGGGCCCTAACTACTAACTTGGGCCCTAACCCTAACCCCCCTTACCACCCCGTCACCACCACCACCCCCTCCCCCTCCCATTCCTCGTCACCACCACCACCCCCTCCCCTCCCTCCCCTTCCCCCGCCGCCCCCTCCCCTTCCCCCACCGACCCCCTCCCCCCGCCCTTCCCCCGTCACCACCACCTCCCCTCACCTTCCCCGTCGCGAACCCCCTCCCCTCTCCCCGCCCCGTCGCGAACTCCTCTCCCCTTCCCCTCGCCGCGAACCCCCTCCCCCTCTCCCCGCCCCTGTCGCGAACCCCCTTCCCCACTCCCATGACCCCCTCCCCTCCCGATTCCCCATGACCCCACCCTCCCCCTCCCCTCCCCCTTCCCTCGCTGAATCGCACCCCCGAAGCTAAAAAAAATTCGAAACCTTGTTGAATTCGAAACCAAAAATCGAATAGGATGATGCTGAATTCGAAAACCGACCCGAAATCTAAAAATGCGGGTTCGAAACCAAAAATCCGGGTTCGAAATTCGAAGGGGAGGGAGGTTACGGGGCTCAAGGGGAAGGGGAGGGGGTCATGGGGAGGGTGGATGGGGGCTGCGGGGGGAGGGGGAGGGAGGGAATGGTGGTGGTGGGAAGGTGTTGGGGTGGTGGTGCAGTGGGGGGAAGGGAAAGGGTAAGGGGTGGTTAGGGTTAGGGTTAGGGTTAGTGTTAAGTATTACATTAGGGGTTAGGGTTAGGGGTAGATTTAGGTTAGCTAATTAGTGTTAGAGGGGGGGTTTAGGGCCTAATGACTAACGGAGTTTAACGCCGTTAGTCATTAAGGGTAAGTGGATGTATTTTTTGAAACATGGAGGGTATATGGTGAATTTGGAAAGTTGAAAGGGTATATGGTGCAAAAAAAAAAATTGTCAGGGGTATATGGTGAAAAAACCGCTCTTTATTTTTGTATATTGTGGCTTGCCGAGTTATTCTGCAACTTGAGTGGGAACTGAGTTTTTTATGGGTTGAGTTTGTTGTATTTATTTTCTAGATTCCAATTGATTAATTGAAGAAGCTATATATGTGAAGCATGCAATTTATAACGTTGCAGTTTTACGAGAAAAGAGAGGGAGTTGTAATGTTTCGGCTGCACATCAGATGAAGTTGTTTTTTCTCCCTTTATATACTTCTATTCCTCATAGTAGTGATACAAGTATGATGTAATTGCAATATGCTACTACCTAGCATGCAAGATAGCAAAATGTGATGAAACAGCAACTAGTTGCTGATGCATTATTCTCAAGTTTGGAGAATATATAGCGTTAACATTGAAGCATATGTGGCTTATTTTATATGATCTCTTTTTATAATTGTTGAATGCTCTCTCTCAAACATTATTGCTTCAATTTGGTAAGTAGAGATACTTCCTTTGATACAAAGGTACAAGATCTTGCAATAAGCAAAACAGATGCTCGGCTTGCCAATAATGTTCAACCTGTCGAAATTCAAAAGCTTAGATGTCGAGTGAATTTTAGCGCTTTGAGATTCACTTCACAGATTGAAGAGCTCTAATTGTTTGTTAGAAATGCTAAAATAATGTGAATGCAAAAGGTTTAGTTCATAAATAATATGAAGTATCTAGTTTTGCATACATAGAAAAGCTTTTGCATTTCATGTCATTTTCTATGGTTATATTTGACTCATTCTTCTTTCTGACAGCTCCAATCCTTTCAAGCAGCGTATGTCAAACAAGATTATGAATCTGGTTATAATACAACAATGGTGGCTTTTTAAGATGGACTTTGACAAAGCTGGCAGTTTAGAAGATGCTATTAAAGATTTAAAGCTAGTTATGGCAGAGATGTATTTTCTAAGCACTAGTCTTAGCTACTGTGACAATAATCTGTACTGATGATATTAAGCTTGACTACTAACATGAGAATGAAACCTGGCAGTTTTTTTTTTAAATTTAGAACATTACTAACTGATCCGGTTCATCCAGAAAACGCTTTTGCATTTCATGTCATTTTCTATGGTTATATTTGACTCATTCTTCTTTCTGACAGCTCCAATCCTTTCAAGCAGCATATGTCAAACAAGATTATGAATCTGGTTATAATACAACAATGGTGGCTTTTTAAGATGGACTTTGACAAAGCTGGCAGTTTAGAAGATGCTATTAAAGATTTAAAGCTAGTTATGGCAGAGATGTATTTTTTAAGCACTGAAATGCCAAGGTTGTAAATAGTCTTAGCTACTGTGACAATAATCTGTACTGATGATATTAAGCTTGACTACTAACATGAGAATGAAACCTGGCAGTTTTTTTTTTAAATTTAGAACATTACTAACTGATCCGGTTCATCCAGAAAACACTTTTGCATTTCATGTCATTTTCTATGGTTATATTTGACTCATTCTTCTTTCTGACAGCTCCAATCCTTTCAAGCAACATATGTCAAACAAGATTATGAATCTGGTTATAATACAACAATGGTGGCTTTTTAAGATGGACTTTGACAAAGCCGGGCTTTAGAAGATGCTATTAAAGATTTAAAGCTAGTTATGGCGAGAGATGTATTTTTTAATCACCGAAATGCCAAGGTTGTAAATAGTCTTAGCTACTGTGACAATAATCTGTACTGATGATATTAAGCTTGACTACTAACATGAGAATGAAACCTGGCAGTTTTTTTTTTAAATTTAGAACATTACTAACTGATCCGGTTCATCCAGAAAACCGGATCAGTTAGTTTAACATTGCATACATATAAAATGGCGCCAAGGAAGAAACGGATTCGGTTTTGAAGGAAAACCGAGTCAGTTAATATTATTAACTAATCCGGTTTTCCTTTAGAATTGGATCAGTAAATTATTATCTGATCCGGTTTTAACTGGATTAATTAAATTTTTACAAACTGCTGCTAGTCCACCCGATTTGGATCAATAAATCCGATTTTGACTGGATCGGATGGGCTTTTTTCCACTAGTGCTAGTAGCGTTCCCCCAACACTTAACCCTAAGTGTTGCTATTCTCTATAATGATGAAGTTACAGAAAGATTAAGTCCTCATCACAAGTGTGCTTCTTAGATAAGCAAATCGAAGAATGTTACAATCGTTATATCACTAGTGGAAAAAACCTTATCTGTCACTTGGTAACAGATTCGGTTTTTACAAAACCGCATCCGAAAATCATTAAAAAAAATGGGAGGGAAAGCTGGTCAAAAAATTTGATCCGGTCTTTTAGAGAACCGGATAAGATTTTTCGTTATTTTTTTTTTAAAGGAAAAAAACCCGTGTTTCAATTCTCCTTCACCCAATTTCATTTTTTCCCTCCCCTGTCTCTCTCTCACTCTTTAACGGAGCAACCTCCTCTCTTGCACTGTTCGTTCGTTCGTCGATCTTCACCTCGTCGTTCATCAGCGAAGACAAACAAAGCCAGATCTCCACCTCGTAGATCTCTCTAAGCCCCTCGTCGTTCATCTCGCCAGCACTTCTCCTCTCCTCCCTCGTCGTTCATCTTCGTCGCTGCAGATCTCGAGGTTTTTCCTTTTTAGTTACTGATTTTTGTTTCGTATTTTAATCTTGTTGTAATTCCAGATTTAAGTTAATATTTTTCGTTATTTTATTTTCGTTTGTAATTCGCAGACTTAGGTCAAATTTATTTCTTTGTAATTAGACTGAAAGGATTGATTTTCGCTTAATTTCTCTATTTTTTCGTTTGATATCTTTTTTAATTTTCATTTATATCTTCGTTTTTTGTATTTTCGTTCAATTTAAGTTTTGGTTGATTTTCTTTTAAATCTGGGCTTTGTAATTTATTTCAATTTTAGGGTTTATGTTTCCTTGTTGGGTAATTTTGTCTGTTTATTGTAATTTATTTTCGTAATTTATGTAAATTGTGTTTAATTTTGGTTTTTTGTTTATATGTTTTGTATACATATTCTGTTCTTTTTAACATACTGTTTTGTGTAATTTTGTAAACTGTATAAGTATAACCTTATTTCAAGTTTTTGTTTTTAGACAGTTTTTGTTTTGAACATGATTGTTTATATTTTTCATTTATTTTGTTTGTTGTGATTGTAGATTGTGGCAATGTTGCTTGAGAATAAGGATTGCCATGTACGTTTTTAGCTCTGTATTTAGTTGTCTTGTTATAGGAATTTGGCAACGACCACTTTGTCCCTGGTGGTTGAAATAAAGGGTAAAGAAAGTGGACAGTCCAAGTTGCTCCAAGATTTCATGAGGATGCGAGTAAGTTAGATGATTTAGTTCCCTTCGAGGAATGTATTAGTTGCATTCTAGTGACCCTACAGTTATCAGGGCTCCTGAGTATCTCCTCTTGACTCATAATGGGCGCAGCTTCAAGTTAGTAACTATCTTCAACCTTGGATCTCCCTCCTTCTCTGAGTTCCTTTTTTTTGTTTTCTTTATCTATTCAGCTATAAAGATTTCTTGTATATCTGATATCTCTATGTTGTTTATCTATGGTTTGTCTCCGTTACGCTGCTTCTTTTTTTTTCAATTTCTTTTTATTTCATTCAAGTCCTTTTTTTTTAGTAAATAAAAGACATTCCGTACGCTGTTATAATCATGAAGTTTTAGTATACTCTGCATTAGGATATGGTTGTAGGTCAAGAATCTTTTAGCTTGTAATAATAGAGCGAGCAAGGAGTTAGCTCTGTGATGTAGATGTGACTGAGATTTTTGTTTAGAGGAACTTTTGGATAGGAAACACAACTCTGTAACTGGTATATGGATCTTTTGTGTGATTCTATTAATTTACATTATTCCAATCTTTAAAGCTTAAACATCATCCTGTTATCGTTTTTAGGGTTCATCATATCTGTTTACCACTTTCCTGTATATTTTTCATTGGCTTTCGTGATTGTTTTGCCCACTATTTTCTACCTTCAAGTTTCGAGAATCAATATACCTTGACTATAGGAAAATTTCATAATCGATTGTACATTATGGAAGACTGTGCAACTGGAGCTTTTTTTGTACTTTATTGTGTCGTGGATATCGGAAAATCTCATACTAGATTGTGCATTCTGGAAGACTGAAACTGAAGCATTGCTCGTTTTGTTGTTTCTTTTCATGAGTCTTATTGACCGCTATCACGTTATGTGGTGAACAATGTGCATTATGCAAAACTGAGCTTAGAAATTCAGATTATCTAAATATTATTTCTGCAGAACACATAAGTTAGGTGCTTTTGTACTGAACTCAAATGATTATACATAGTTTGCAAGAAGATTTTGGTTGATAAACATAGTTTCTTTCCTCCCTTTAAAATGTTTTGTTTCAAAACAAAGATTTCGAAAAGCATTATGGAAGATTTCTTTTTAATGGAGTTTCTTCTAGAGTCCTAGTCAATGTTGATTTTAAAGTTTCACTCTTCTAGCAGAAGTGTTAGCAATCAAAATGGTTGCCTGGATTCTAATAATTATGATATGTAGGTGCTCTACCTTTTTCTTTTCTCTCTCCCTCTTCTTTCTGTGTGTACATCCATTACTTGTTTGGACGTTAAGTCAACATTAATTATTCTTTTTCTTGCAAATCACTTGCACTGTCACATACTTCACAAACTGGATTTGGATGTCTCTAATGTTGCAAAGATATTAGGAACCCAATCCCATTCCAGTCAAAAATCAAATCTAAGTGTGCTCTTTACATTAATACATTCCATTGTGAAGCTTGACATTACTAAGCCTGCTGCCTCTTCTTTACTATGTAGTCCATGCTTGTGTTCTTCAACCCAATCAAGTTTGGTATCGCTTTCATTCTTGGAAACTTGCTTGCTATTGGGAGGTATGCGTTTATCTCTCTTTTTTTAATTCTATTTTTATAAAATTTATTATATTCGTGTTATGTTCTTATGTCTTGTTCCATCTCCCTTGCTTATGAAATTGAGGTTTCTGGTTGTTTGTTTTCTCCTTTTGGAGTTTGGGATGATGGATCTGTCAGCTGGCTTGTTTTGATGACTCAATGTATTTCGTCTGTAGCTGAAGTTAGAGTTTAGGAACACTAAATTTTTCACCAGAGTTTATGTTTGATGTCCTATATCGGATATTGTGTGGCAGCATAGCTTTCCTTATCGGCCCCAAAAGGCAAGTGGCAATGATGCTTGATCCTGTACGTATATATGCAACTGCCTTGTATCTCGTGAGTATGATTATCGCACTGTTCTGCATATCGGTAAATATCTCACATTATCCTTTTACCCAATGTTTTCGTGGATTTTTTTTTTGAGAGAATCCTTTTGTCTTACAATATTTCCATTTAAACATAATTCCATAAATTACACCAAAACCTTCTCATTAGCAGTGAGCAACTGAACATACATACGTAAATTCCACAAATTCCAGAAGTTTATGCATCACTCTGAAGTTTGAAGCCATTGAATAGGTAGTACTTCATCAGTTTTTTTTGTTCTTTTTTTTTTTTACCGGTCTTTAATCACTTACTTTCATCATAGTTTATTTATTTATTATTTTAGACAAATACTTTTATAGACAATCTGTCATAGTAATGTTAGTTTGCAAATGCTTTTAATTTCTAAGATATAGAAGGTTAAATATTTCAATATTTAATCATGAAAGCCAAAGTAAGAGGAGTAAAAAAGATAGTGAATTCGAAAAACATCTTTTGCACATTTATAAAAGTGCTCTTTCTATTACATAATGTACATAGTGAATTCGGAATAAAAAAGATAGTTAAAAAAAATACTCTTTCTATTACACATTAATGCATATTAGAATTGCTCTAATCACCCTAATAAATCATTATAGCTTTGGTGTTTTCTCAGGCATGTTACTTCGAAAAATCTCCGGAGGTTTGCCTGACCATTTGAAGTTCTCCCCTAGAGTGTGGCGCACATATTGTGCAGTAGCTAGTAGAACACTGTCAAATGGAAGTGAACTGCAAATACAATTCTCTTTGCTAAGCCCACCAGAACTATACCGTGCCCCCCTGAATACCGCGAATAGCCATGATGTTTCTTTAGGTGTTGCTGATGCAATAACTGCTAATGAACCTAGTTCTGGTGATCCCTTCTTGGACTCAATGCTCTCAAGTTACAACAGATACGTGAAACCAGTAATGGGACGCACAGAGAACAATTCCCCTACTTACATGTCATCAGGGAACCCCTGCCTTGATTTTTTTTCCGTGTGGTCCCTTACACACCCCCTCATCAGGTGGCTAACTATCTGAAATCAGCGTGGGACCAAGACCCGAGCACTGCCCTGAAGCTTGTCTGCAACCTGAGGGGTGTCAAAGGGACTGGTAAGGCAGACAGGGAAGGTTTCTATGCTTCAGCTTTATGGTTGCAGGAGAACCATCCTAAGACTTTAGCAGGAAATGTTGGACCAGTTGCTGAATTTGGGTACTTAAAGGACCTTCTAGAAATCTTATATCGGCTTCTTGAGGGTCCCACTGTTCGGAAAGATGAGAAAGCGCTGCTAGAGCGGAGACGGAGACGGGCCCTCCATTTTAGAAGGTGGTGGGCTGGTCATGGTGGAGCAGCATCGTTGGAGGAGGAAGGGAAGCCACCTAAGTCACGCGAAGAGAAGAGACTTGCAGCCGCGAAAATGGGTGTAGAGAGGTACCAAAATGATCCTACCTATCGGTTATTGCATGATCGTGTGTCAGAACTCTTGCTGAGCACCTTCAATCTGATTTGGAAAAGGTAAGGTCAGAAAACTATGATGACCTTAGCTTAGCAGCCAAATGGTGCCCTTCACTGTATTCGAGATTTGACAACTCAACTTTGATATGTGAGAGCATAGCTAGGAGGCTATTTCCTATAGATAAATATCCGGAATATGAAGGAATTGAAGATGCCCATTATGCTTATTGTGGTAGAGACCGTTTAAGGAAAGAGGTACTAGCCCCTTTGCGCAGAGCCTTAAAGTTGCCTGAGGTCCCAACTCTCTAGCATTTCGTCTTATGCTTCCTTGATTTTTTCACACTAAACCATGTCGAAAACAGTCCTCACTAGTATTTAAGTTAGTTCTGATGTGCTTGTACATGCATGGTGCTCTGATAAGAACTTTCATATCTATCTTAAACATTTTAGGTACCCATTGATAGATGCAAATATGAAAGAACTAGCAACAACTGGTTTCATGTCTAACAGAGATAGGCAGGTAAAATCCGATGTCTTTTATGCTTGTTTCAAACGTTGGAGCGATCTCAACCTAAATTTCTGTATAATATTGTGAAGAAAGTCTTTTAATTAACTAATAGAGGCATTTGGATCTTTTGTGTCAGATTGTTTGTTCTTTTCTTGTAAGGGATATGGGGATTGACTGGCGTATGGAAACTGAATGGTTTGAGACGTGCCTCTTGGATTATGATTTATTATCCTTGTTCTAACTACGGGAATTGGACTTATGGAGCAGGTAATATTTTTTTTTTCTAATCTTTTAATCTTATGTAAGCAACTAATTCGCCAATTAAGCATCACTTGAGCACATGCTACTACATCATCTTAGTTTTCTGTTCACTGCTTCAATGAAATCTTCAACGTTCATTTGCAGTCACTGCAGGACCGCTTTGGTGTTAGTTCAGCGGTTCTGCGTCACGTATTCATTCCTTTTTTTGACAGAAAGTAGTATTATTTCTCCAGTTAATTGTGCATTTCATTAATGCTTGTTCAGTTCAGAATTATTTGCTTTCTTATTTGAGTCATTCCGTTCTTTCTCTTCACTTGACACAAGAATTTTTGGTGATTGGGTTAGATGGTATGATCATAAACCAATCTCATGTGATGCTCGAACCAAAAGTAATCCTTGTCAAAATATATAATCAGCAAATAGGATGTGCACTTATTTACCTCCACCTTTCCCCCGATACAAAATGAAAAATGATTAGAATGTTACAATATCATGTTTTTATTCTCAATTGATTATGGTGTCTTGTGACTGTATTTGCAGGTATAGTTTGAGTTACATTCCATTTGCCAGGGCCATGGTCAGCCAACTTATGGTCTCTTGTTTTGACACTGAATTTTAGCTTGATATACTTGCGAACCTGATGAAGCGTGTATCCTTCTGTAGAAGGGACTGAGAGATAACTCTTGTTTTGCATGGATGGTTTAAGCCATGTATAATTTTGTCTGCGAAGGAAAATTGGTGAATATAATCGTAACTTGTATCCTCGAGTTCTCCCGTGTAAGATGATATTGTTGCATATCCCTGTTGGCTGTTGGGATTGATTTAGTACCATTAAGGTCTCAAATTTTATAGGATTACATTTTCTTGTATGTCATAGTTGTGTATGTTAATATGTTTATGTATTTATTTATTTATACTTCAATTGGGCATAATATGCTTAATAAAATGAGTTTATATATATATATTATTGATTTTGTAATGATTAATAATGAAAAAATGCAAAAAAAAAAATTGGTTTTTTTTGGGGGGGGGTTATCTGATCCGATTTTTATGAAAACCGGATCAGATAACCTAATTAACTGATCCGGTTTTAAAACAGGATCAGTAAATAATTTAATGAACCGGATCAGTAAATATTTTGGATCTGCTACGAGCCCATCCGATGCGGACTAAAACCGAATCAGTAAGCCTGATTTTGACCGCATCGGATGGACTTTTTTCCACTAGTGTATAGAACTTTTAACTCACTGGAACTCTGTGCTATACACTGTGCTACGGGAATCCGTTTTTAGCTCTCAAAATTTATCAAAACGAAATATGAAAACGTGAGTTGTTCTTCTGACTTCTATCCCTTATATAACTTATCAACTGAATAAGAATTATTCTCCAAGATATGATTTTCTTCTTGAGTAATTTTTATTCCTAAAATTAAGGGATAAAATCTTTTCTTTTCCAAAATCAAAGATTATCTTTTAGTTAATAAAAACAGATTTTTACTTTCTTTAAAAGATAAAGATTCCTCCTTATCTTTTGCCAACTAAAAAATCAGATTTCAGAAACCAATATTTCTGAAAATCTTTATCAAGAACTTTTATTTAAAAAACAGTTTTTTTAAAACTCTTTTTCGAAAATCTTTATAAAAACAACGTTTTCTTCATAAATCAGTTTTTACAAAACTTTTTTTCGAAAATCTTTATAAAAAATATTTTCCTTTCAAAACTAATTTTCGAAATTAAAAACTCCCCTTTTTATATTCTTTAAATATAGAAAAATGAAATTAATATAATTACCTATTTTCTTCACTCTAAGAAAATAGTTAATCATACTAATTTCATATTTCTAATTTAGCACAAAGTTCTAATACGTTAATTACATTGTATGAACATGACTAATAACATAACTAGACCTGAACTTCTATATCTTCAAGTTCTTGAGCTTTCATGAACATCCAATCTTGATAACTTTCTTAGATCACTGTTACATATATACCTGTTATAGCACAAAGTGTTTATCATCATCAAAATAACACTGACTTAGAGTCACAACACAGATAATTTCAATTCTATATATAGCACGACATTAACTTATGAAATTTGTTTATTTTTTTCCCTAGCTACGCTCTTTCCACACTGGAGCACAACATAACACAGATAATAACACATAACATATCACAATATAATAATACGCTATTTTTTAGGCCCAGGCTATGCCCCGGGTAATTATAGTTTTCATTTATTAATATTCTATTTTGAAATGATAACATCAAATATAATTTGGTTTAGTGGTTATGATTGTAGTTTATAAACTTGAAGTCTCAAGATCAAATCTTATTCATGACACTTTTTTTTTTTTTTGTGGCGTCGTTTCCTTGTTTAGGAACACCTTTTAATATATTTGTATAGATAACCATTCAAAACAATTTTGTGCATTTTTGTACAATTTTGGAGTTATACTTGTGCACGTTTATGTATTAATTAATGAAGATAATAGACCTTGTTTAACTTCATAAGAGTATAATTAGGGTCCTTTTTTTCAACTTATTTTGACTTATTTTGAAGTTATCTTATTTTATCTGAACTTATCTCATCTAATCTAAACTTAACTTATGTTATGTAAACTTATCTAGCTTATCTGTATTTATCTTATCTTATCTAAACTTATCTTATCTTATCTAAACTTATCGTATCTTATCTTATCTTAACTTCTTATACTTGATTATGTTTGTATTATTAGACTTTTTGTTTCTTGTATATCAGAATTTATTTTATTTTATCTTATTTGAACTTATCTTATTGTATCTGAACTTATCTTATCTTAACTTCCTTTTTCAGAAATAAGTTAAAATAAGTTGAACATAACATAACCTAATTGAAAATTTTGAACAATTTTAATCATTAACATCATGTCATAGAAAAAATTATAATACAGGTCCATTTGATAAAATATTTTTTTGGTACCAAATATAAATTACCAAAACAGAGGGTTAATAAGATCAGGAGAATGCTACTGTAATTTAATTCTAATATTTTGTAAAGCCCCATATTGGTAGCTAATGATACTTCTTGCTATTTCTCGAATAAATTGAATACAATAAAGAAATTAAGAATTTAATTGGAATCGACTTGAAGAGAGTATCAAGTCCGACTCTACACAAATAGCATCCAACATATATATACTAGTCCTATTGCACACGATGCGTGCGACGACATATTAACAACAATATCGACGTTAAAAAGCTCTAGAGGCACTAATATTATTTTATTGTAGTTTAATTTGATCATTTGCAACTTTCTTTCAACGTAATAAATAAACATGTATCAAAATGTACTATAGGTTGATATTATTGGATGATATGCTAATCT
This sequence comes from Beta lomatogona, assembly GCA_947646795.1. NCBI lineage: Eukaryota > Viridiplantae > Streptophyta > Magnoliopsida > Caryophyllales > Amaranthaceae > Beta > Beta lomatogona. The sequence goes on along the minus strand of CANSNZ010000927.1, from coordinate 7,784,091 downwards.
CTTTAATATATGTTTAATTTATTGCTTAACATTACATTGAGAAATTGGATAGTATAAGCCTATTTCTTTAATATATTTGAATTACGAACATTTTTTTAAATAATATTTCTAATAATCATGACATCTTTCTACATATAAAAAAAAAAATTATCCTAATTGACACACACGACGATTATAAAAGCCAAAAAATAAAAAGATGATATTATCCTCTTATTTTTCTTAATATGTTTATGGATTTTGTTAATGTATGTTCTTTGAAATTGGAAGTTAAGGTAGAAAGAAACTTTATAAGTTCTTACTTTGTAATTTGTTAGGAATTGCTTTAGTTTTCAATCGAAAATTTCTCTTTTTAAGCATATTTTTTTGGGTAAGGTTTTATGCATACTTTACATTTACTATAAGTTAGGTAATATTAACTTTCCTTATTACACATAATTGTAGATCAAGAAGGATTTGAATATTTTAAAATAAACATTTTTGATAAGTAAAGGGCAGAAAAGTAATTTTTACAGGGGGACAACATAGCTCCCCCTTAACTTATATACACTAGTGGAAAATAGTCCAACCGCTCCGGTCAAAAAAGGTCTTACAGATGCGGTTTTTGGTCCGGAGCGATTGGGCTAGCAGCGGTTGACAAAAGTCAACTGGTTCGGTTGAAAACCGGATCAATTGGTCTGGTTCACCAAAAACCGGGATCAACTGATCCGGTTTTCACTAAAAATCGCATCAGCTGAGTTTTGATTCACAAATATAAAAAAATACGTCCTACCCAGCCAACGTTCACCGCATCCAAAATATCGAAGACATTGAATGACAAAATCGACATTTACTTAAGGATGCAAAATTGGTAATCCCTATAGTTTTTAAACGTTTTCAAGAAATTTTAAGTCGATTTTTTTGTAGTGGGCTTTTGTTGGATATTTGATATTTTGCAAGATATATATGAAAGAAAAATTAATAATATGACCGAAATTAATAATAAAAAATTACAAAATAAATCAAGAACGAAAGTAAATCGACAAAAATTAAGGCCTAGATCTAAACAAAAATCAAAAAATAGACGAAAATCAAAACGAAAAAATAATTACAAATCCTAGATCTAAACGCAAATCAACAAATAAATGAAAATCAAAACAAAAAAAATAATTAAAGCCTAGATCTAATTTACAAGAATATCGAGCGAGTATGGTGAGAGAGTACGGTGAGCACTGAGAATATCGAGCGACGGCGAGCACTAAGAGGAGTGTGAGAGAGAACGGCGAGCGACGAGAGATTTGACCGACGAGAGAATTGATGCGATTGTTGACGAAGACGCGAGCGGCGGAGATGCGAGGATGTTGACGATTGTTGACGAAGACGCGAGAGAGGATGTTGGTGCTGATGATGATGATGGATTTAGGAGAGGGAAGGTGAGGGGGCTGATGAGAGATGGAAGAGGAGATGGTTTGAGAGGCGCTGGTTTGAGAGGGGTGAGGAAGTGAGAGATGGGTTTAGGGTTTGAGAGTGGGATGAGGGGCGCTGGTTTGAGAGGGAGTGATGAAGTTAAAATGTTGGATAGTGCGTGGGCCGCGTGCGTTAATATATTAGTTGGGCTGCTAAATGATCCGGTTTAGTGGACCGGATCAGTTAACAGAATACCGGATCGATTTTCTGTTAACTGATCCGATCCACTACTGGACCGGATTGGTTACTCGGCCCAGCTTTGAGGCTCAAAATTTTGACGGTTTACAGATCCAATTTTTTAAAAACCGGATCGGTTGTGTTGTGATATATAACGTTTTTTCCACTTGTGATAATAGAGATAACAACTTAATTTTATTTTTAGCTTATTGTACAATCATCCAACAGTGACTATAACCATCAATTTCGCTTTGGTTCATCTTAGTGTATGATCGAGACCGAACTCTCATTACGGAATAATCTTTGAATTACAAAGCTTAATAGTAAACATGGATACATAGTACATTAGAAAAGAGCAACAAAACAATAGATACATTATTGTTTGTTACAATCAGCAACAAAACATAATGCAAAACCATATGTAGTACATTTTAGATCCCTTGACAAGTTCAAGAGTGAATATAAAAGCAAATGCAAAATGGACAAGGCAAACAACCACTCATAATGTTATTATCTCACACGTGAGGGGTTATTTCTTGGTTTTGTCCAGTCATTAGTTACTTGATTATTTTTAGATAATAGTAGATAGAAAGAACGCTCATAAGGAGTCCTATTAAAACCAAGAAATATAGGTCTGTCTGCCATCCACACTAGATTAAATAGAGTTTTCCAAAAAAAACTGCTAGTGGAGGAAAACCCCCTAGGGATAAGAGGCATAGGGCTAAAGAGAGAGCCAAAAGAGGATCTTCGTGTATAATCCTGCATAATCTCGAATGTTATAAGTTCTGGTACGTAGACCAATTAGTACAATGCAAGCAAAAGTTGTTGAATTCATAGAGATATAGAACATCATATAAGTTATATTGAGGAGTCAAAGAATTTCGACCAAAACATCAAATGAAAGTCGATCGTTTTTTTTTTCATTCCTGAAGAAGTTCATATCTTAACCGGTTCTTCGTCCATAATGGTACGCAACAATAGTATCATTGGAGTAGATACGCAAATCACTTTAAATACAAGAAGCTGAGTAGGCGGAGTGGTCCGAGTGGAGAAAATTTAAAAAAAAAAAAGATTAAGAATTATGATACTACTTAAAATATTTTCTTCCAACTTCAGGTCATCTGTTTATTACTATTATTGGCACCATTTTATAGTTACTTTGGCATTTGCTAATTGGCATCGATATTATTACAAAAATGTAGCATATTACACTATTCTATGTTTATAAAAGTTAGCCTCCACATCAATAAACCAATTCTAAGTCAATAAAGGAAAATCGGTAGCTCTCAAGTATTGTGTAATTATGATGAAGAACGTACCTGAATGACTCAGATTATGGGGTATTTATAGTGGCCGGGAGTGTACTCATGATGATAGGACACTTCTCCTATTTGCTCAATCAATACTTATCCCTTATTTAATACTTATCTCTAGGCCCATAATCCACATATAGCGTAAATGGTCAGGCCGAAGCCCAATTGATATGGTATGTGTAGAGAGCACCGGCAAAGCACATATGTAGGCTCGGTATGTCCTACAATACAGGTATAATATTGATTCATCTCCCAGATCTATGCCTAATGTCTTGGCAGATTACTCATGGCGGTTTGGGCGGTCAGATGGGTCGATATGGAACTTGGACAACCCTCATACACATATAAATTGATAAATCAATAAACATGATGAACAGAGTAAATCACCCATACATGTAAAACATAGATATAAGAAAAAGTATCCCTTGAAATACAATTTATTTACGCCATACCTGAAGTTCATATAAAAGAGACCAAAAAGTGGTTTCTACTTGTAAAAGAGGATCATTCTAAAGGCGACCAAGATATTTAATGAGATCTCTTCAAGACTTCAACCACGAAATTTTTTAACCTGCAACACGATTATTGAAAGAGAGCAGCAGACTGGACAAATAAAAAGTACAGGCAAGATGAATGGCTTTGAGGAAAACCGGGAAGTAAGAAAAGGTGTGAAGTGAAAGTGTGAAACAAGGGAAAATTCGTTCAGGCAAGGTTGGAGGACAGAAGTGTCAAATCATATAAGTGCAAAGCCAAAACAGTCAAGGCACTGTTCCTGAGCTACAGTATTGGAACTTTTGGCATTTTAAAGGGTAAGGGATTCATATATCACTTTTTGTTAAAAAAAATTAAATGCTATTCTTTTTTTTAATAATAATAATTTAGGCCGATGTACGTTACACGCAAGATTGCCGTGCGGGCTCCCCATAATAATTATGCCCTATACCTTTTGCTAATTTAGCCCTTAATACAGGATCATTCAAGTCAGGTTTTTTTGTTATACTTTACCATATTCCGAATTCAACGGTTTCAATAAAGCCCCTACGGTAGTAGGTTTTGGACGAGATCTAGAACTACCTTCAACGGTTTGTGTAGCCATAAATCCGATTATATTCATTGAGATCTTTTGACTTTGTATACCATTCCGTTGTAAATAAATGATTTTATCATAGATCCATTGTGGTCTTAAAATTATATAATAATGGAAACAGCAACCCTAGTCGCCATCTTTAGTCTCTGTGTGTACATATACTTCATCCGTTTTTTAATACTCGCAATGTTGAAATGTGCACAAGGACAAAGGAGAGAGGAGAGAGATACAGAAGAATCTACATGTGCTAAAAAAGACAAAGTGAAAATATATTGTAAAAAATGTCAACATTACAAGTAATAAATCTCTATTATACTCCATCCATTTCTTTTCAATTTACTCACTTCACTTTGGGGGAGAACCAATGAGAAAGTACAAAAGTATGTGAGAGAAACTGAAAAAGTGGAGAGAGAGAGAAAGTAAAAAGTGGGTTAAAATATTAAAAAGTGGATGACATGGGTGGAAAAAGAGGAGAAAGTATTAAGGAAAGGGGAGAGGAAGATGGTGTCCCCCTCTGAAAATATTAAATTACCATTAATGATCTGATGGAATAAAAAAAAATTACAAAAGAAACCAATTTAAGAACTCTTTATCATTTCAACTTGTCATTCTAAATAAGTTAAAAATAGTATATGCACCAAATACTTCAATCAAAAAATTAAATGGACAAAATATCTTGACCTTTTTTTATAAGAGAAGATGATGTACATTCACTAACATTGATAGTCTTCAATTCAGTCAAACCAACTCATCATGTCTATTATTTTTGTTTAAAATTCATTCACAAAAAATTAATATTAAAATTCACTCAATCTTTGTTAGTGTTTGGGCCCATTTCTTGGACCAGTCCACCTATAGCGAAGTTACTAAAATACCCCTACCTCTAGGGAAGGCAATCCTCCACCAGCTGGAGCTGACTAAAATACCCTCATTTATTAGAGGTCCCATCCTCTATAAATAGCGGTTGTCTCACCAATCAAAGGGTAAGCAATTCTAAGCTATAAAACCCAGAGCATCTCTCTCTACATTGATCACTTTCTCTCTCTACCTCAATCATTTACTGACTTGAGCGTCGGAGGGGCGATCCCGGGACCACCCCCGGGGTAGGCTAACCTTGTTTTGCAGGTTTCCGGCGTACGGACGACGGAGCTCAGGCGTACCTCCTTGGGGCCCACATCAAATCTCCCAACCAATCACAACCCTTAATTTCTTAGCAGAAACAGTTTGGCGCCGTCTGTGGGGATAGTACAAGAAGTTACTTCGCCACCACTCAGCAAGATTCACCTTGTTGCTACTCAGCAAAACTCACCTCATTGTTGTTCAACAATGGCCCCAACCAAGAAGACACGCTCCCAAGCCAACCGTTCCGGGAGAGCTCAAGCATCCCATATGCACCTACGGTGCTATCCCTCTATCCCAATGATGATGACTCCACCCCCATGGAGAATCCATTGCGAAGTCGGTCATCTCGCAGCATCGGGTCAGACATAAGTAGCTGACCCTCCACCCATAACTGCAACAGACGTCACCTTGATTGCAGCTCATCTTCAACAAACTCTCCAGCAAAGTCTGATGGGTATGGCTTCCACTCGTCACGAAGAGATCATTCGTCCCTCCCGAAATGCTCAGCCTAACCGGCTGGGACTTAAACAAAGGGAAGGATCTTCCAAAGGCATATGCTCAGCTAGAGGTGCCTACTCATCAAAGGCACCCACTCATCAGTGGTACCTACTCATTCAAGGTACCCACTTGGCCAAGACATATACTCAGCCAGAGGTGCCTACTCATGAAAGGCACCCACTTATAAACGGTACCTGCTCATTCAAGGTACCCACTCATCCTTGGGTGCCAACTTGGCCAAACGCATATGCTCAGCTAGAGGTGCCTACTCATCAAAGGCACCCACTCATCAGTGGTACCTACTCATTCAAGGTACCCACTTGGCCAAGACATATACTCAGCCAGAGGTGCCTACTCATGAAAGGCACCCACTTATAAACGGTACCTGCTCATTCAAGGTACCCACTCATCCTCGGCGCCTACTCGGCCAAGGAAACGTACTCGGCCATAGGTGCCTACTCATTAAAGGCACCTACTCATCAACGGTACCTACTCATTCAAGGTACCCACTTGGCCAAGGCATATACTCAGCCAGATGTGCCTACTCATGAAAGGCACCCACTTATAAACGGTACCTGCTCATTCAAGGTATCCACTCATCCTTGGCGCCTACTCGGCCAAGGAAATATGATCGGCTATAGGTGCCTACTCATTAAAGACACCTACTCATCAACGGTACCTACTCGTTCAAGGTACCCATTCATCCTTGGCGCCCACTCGGCCAAGGAAATGTGCTCGGCCATAGCTGCCTACTCATGAGGGGCACATACTCACCAACGGTGCTGCTCATTCAAGGCATCCACTCATCCTTGGCTCCTACTCTGCCAAGGATAGGTACTCGATCATATGTGCCTACTCATCAGATGCACCTACTCATCCACGGTACCTCCATCAACTTGGCGTGTGCGAGCTACCTCCATCCAAGCACGACCCCCCTTGGTCTAAAGAGCGAACTTGGACAAAGTAAATGAACTGCACATCAGGGCACCTAACTCGAAGTGATTCATAATCCCGAGTCCCCACCCCCCTCTCGGGACCGGGCGGGGTACCCCGAACATAGGTCTCTCTCGATTTCCGCTGGACGACCGCCTCGGGAACGAATGATGCTACCCTATCCGTTCATCCAGCGTGGGGCTAATTACTTGGAACCCATTAGTTGGACAGATAAATACTCTCAAAGGAGGAAGGATGGGGCTAATAAGCCTCAGAAGTCCAAAATTTCTTCATCAGGACCCCCTCAGTCATAAGAGGAGTGTCCTACTAACTTAGCCAAAAACGGCTAAGTATCGTTAATTGGCACGTACTCGATATTCGAATAGTGTCATGAAACCTCCTCGGGAAACATGGAGCCCCTGAACTCCCCCGAGTCGAGAAACATATTCATTGGCACCTCTTTAGCATTTTGAGTAGCGTCACTCAAATAGTAAGCCAAAATAAGGCTAAGGACCTCCCTCGACCACTGGAGGCTCATAAGCCCCCAACATCTCGAGGAGCGTCACATGACCTCACTCAGCAATTTAAGGAGCGTCGCTCAAACACCTAGTCAAGTATGGCTAAGTACTCGTGGCACCCGCTCGGACAGCATGAGGCTCATCAGTCGTCATCCGAGCGGCGTCCTACTCCCTCGGTCAGCATGGAGTCCACGTACTCCTCTACCGAGCCACTCTGCACTTAGTCAAATATGGCTAAGTACTCATGGCACCCGCTCGGACAGCATGAGGCTCATCAGTCGTCATCCGAGCGGCGTCCTACTCCCTCGGTCAGCATGGAGTCCACGTACTCCTCTACCGAGCCACTCTGCACTTAGTCAAATATGGCTAAGTACTCATGGCACCCACTCGGACAGCATGGGACTCATTAGTCAAGTATGGCCTGCTTACTCGGTCAACAGGAGCTCCCCTCTTCGCCGAGACGCTTCTATACTTGGTCAAGTATGGCCTAGTATCAGCTAGCACCTATTTGGACAGCCTGGGGCTCATTAGCCCCTCATCCGAGTAGCCTCATAACTTACTCGGTCAGCAGGAGCTCCCCTCCTCGCCGAGTCGCTTCTATACTTGGTCAAGTATGGCCTAGTATCAGCTAGCACCTATTTGGACAGCCTGGGCTCATTAGCCCCTCATCCGGAGTAGCCTCATAACTTACTCGGTCGGCGGGGAGCTCCCTCCTCGCCGAGTCGCTTCTATACTTGGTCAAGTATGGCCTAGTATCGCCTAGCACCTATTCGGACGACTGGGGCTCATTAGCCCCTCATCCGAGTAGCCTCATAACTTACTCGGTCGGCAGGGAGCTCCCTCCACGCCGAGTCGCTTCTATACTTGGTCAAGTATGGCCTAGTATCGGCCTAGCACCTATTCGGACGACTGGGGCTCATTAGCCCCTCATCCGAGTAGCCTCATAACTTACTCGGTCAGCAGGAGCTCCCCTCCTCGCCGAGTCGCTTCTATACTTGGTCAAGTATGGCCTAGTATCAGCTAGCACCTATTCGGACAGCCTGGGGCTCATTAGCCCCTCATCCGAGTAGCCTCATAACTTACTCGGTCAGCAGGAGCTCCCCTCCTCGCCGAGTCGCTTCTATACTTGGTCAAGTATGGCCTAGTATCAGCTAGCACCTATTCGGACAGCCTGGGGCTCATTAGCCCCTCATCCGAGTAGCCTCATAACTTACTCGGTCAGCAGGAGCTCCCCTCCTCGCCGAGTCGCTTCTATACTTGGTCAAGTATGGCCTAGTATCAGCTAGCACCTATTCGGACAGCATGGGCTCATCAATCCTCATTCGAGCGGCGTCCTACTCCGTCGGTCAGCATGGAGTCCACGTCCTCCTCTACCAAGCCATTTTACGCTTAGTCAAGTATGACTAAGTGCTCATGGCACCCACTCGGACAGCATGGGGCTCATCAGTCCTCATTCGAGCGGCGTCCTACTCCCTCGGTCAGCATGGAGTCCACGTCCTCCTCTACCGAGCCATTTTACGCTTTGTCATGTATGACTAAGTGCTCATGGCACCCACTCGGACAGCATGGGGCTCATCAGTCCTCATTCGAGCGGCGTCCTACTCCCTCGGTCAGCATGGAGTCCACGTCCTCCTCTACCGAGCCATTTTACGCTTTGTCATGTATGACTAAGTGCTCATGGCACCCACTCGGACAGCATGGGCTCATCAGTCCTCATTCGAGCGGCGTCCTACTCCCTCGGTCAGTAGGAGACCCCCCTCTCCTTCGCTGAATCGCCTCTGAACTTAGTCAAGTATGACTAAGTACCTCATTGGCACCCACTCGGACAGCATGGGCTCATCAGTCCTCATTCGAGCGGCGTCCTGCCGAATCGCCTCTAAACTTAGTCAAGTATGACTAAGTACCTCATTGGCACCCACTCGGACAGCATGGGCTCATCAGTCCTCATTCGAGCGGCGTCCTACTCCCTCGATCAGCAGGAGACCCCCCTCTACTTCGCCGAATCGCCTCTCAACTTAGCCAAGTATGACTAAGTACCTCATTGGCACCCACTCGGTCAGCATAGGGCTCATTAGCCTCTCATTCGAGCGGCGTCCTAGTCCCTCGGTCAGCAGGAGACCCCCCCTCTACTTCGCCGAATCGCCTCTCAACTTAGCCAAGTATGACTAAGTACCTCATTGGCACCCACTCGGTCAGCATGGGGCTCATTAGCCTCTCATCCGAGTGGCGTCCGACCCACTCGGCCAGTAGGAGATCCCCTCTTCTTCACCGAGTCGCTCATCATACTTAGCCAAATCCAAGCTAAGTACGTCATTGGCACCCACTCGGTCAGCATGGGGCTCATTAGCCCCTCATCCGAGTGGCGTCCGACCCGCTCGGCCACTAGGAGACCCCCTCTCCTTTGACGAGTCGCTCTTATACTTAGCCAAATTCAAGCTATGTCTTTTATTGACACCCACTCGGACAGCATGGGGCTCATTATCCCCTCATCCGAGTGGCGTCCGACCCGGTCAGCACAAGGAGCCGCTCGGCACAAGGAAGCCTAAAAGGAAGCCAATCGGCTCAAGGACCTACTCGGCTTGGGCACCTTCTCGGTCACTTGGCCATGGAACCTCGGTTGGCTATCCTCGCGTACCCAGTCGGCTAGCATCAACGCACCGGCTCGTCCTGCTCAATATCGGCTCGACCCGGTCGTCCATCCTCGAGCAGCAACTCGGCCAACCTCAAAAGCCCGCAGTCGGCCCGCCTCGAGTACCTAGTCGGCCTTTCGATCATCTCGACCAAGGTACCCGCTCGGACTCGGCTCGCAAAGCTCGAGAGAGCTGCTCGGCCACTCGACCAAGGTACCCGCTCGGACTCGGCTCGCAAAGCTCGAGAGAGCTGCTCAGCCACTCGGCCAATGCACCCGCTCGGACTCGGCCAAAGAAAGGTCGAGAGAGGCTGCTCGGCCACTCGGCCAATGCACCCGCTCGGACTCGGCCAAAGAAAGCTCGAGAGAGGCTGCTCGGCCACTCGGCTAATGCACTCGCTCGGACTCGGCCAAGATAGCTCGAGAGAGGCTGCTCGGCCACTCGACCAATGCACTCGCTCGGCGGGGAAGCCAATGCCCCCGCTCGGCCGGTCGGCCAATACCCCGATCGGCAACATGGCACTCCGCTCAACCCGGCTCGGCCATCTTCGAGTACCCGGCTCGGCCGACCTTAGAGTACCTGCTCGGCCAGCCTCCAAGGCACCTGCTCGACAAAAGCACTCCCTCGACTCGGCCGAGTGCACCTGGGTACCCCCTCAGCATCTGGACGCCTATGGCACCCCCTCGGGTCGGCAAGTGCACAAAAGCACCCCCTCGGCCTGGTAAGTCACTCAACGCGAGCACTACACCCTCAGCTCGTGTGAGTCACTCGGCCAGCCCCAAAGGACCTGCTCGGCCAGCCTCAAGGCACCCGGTCAGCCATCGTCGAGCACCAACTCGGCCAGCGAGACCCCCGTGCTTGGTTAATCCTAGCGCCAGAAGATTTTCTCCACCACGATCCGGCGTGAAAATTCGTGGGTCCCGCTCAACATCGGCAAAAATGCAAACACTTCATTCCGCCAATCAACCGCACTAAAAATGGCGATTCTCACTCCGATTACTTGGCGTGGGGCTAATTGTTTGGGCCCATTTCTTGGACCAGTCCACCTATGGCGAAGTTACTAAAATACCCCTACCTCTAGGGAAGGCAATCCTCCACCAGCTGGAGCTGACTAAAATACCCTCATTTATTAGAGGTCCCATCCTCTATAAATAGCGGTTGTCTCACCAATCAAAGGGTAAGCAATTCTAAGCTACAAAACCCAGAGCATCTCTCTCTACATTGATCACTTTCTCTCTCTACCTCAATCATTTACTGACTTGAGCGTCGGAGGGGCGATCCCGGGACCACCCCCGGGGTAGGCTAACCTTGTTTTGCAGGTTTCCGGCGTACGGACGACGGAGCTCAGGCGTACCTCCTTGGGGCCCACATCAAATCTCCCAACCAATCACAACCCTTAATTTCTTAGCAGAAACAGTTAGTTTTTCACATTAGCGAACTAATATATCTAAATTCATCTAACTATTGATTTTTCACATTTTAATGTAATCATAATTATAGTCGGATGGAGTATATAATAGACTAACAAGTTTTAAAATTAACGCACGTATCGCGTGCATATAATTCTAGTAACTTCATAGAAGGAGAAAGATTGAAAGTATTAGAAAACGGGGGAAGTAGGAAAAAACTAAGTCAGTAGGATTACTGAAATTTGGCCCAAAAATTATTTTTGACCTTTTGGTACAACTCAAAAGTCAAACCTAAAGACTATGCTTTCGGCCTTTAGTACAACTGAAGCCCAGCCAAATACTTCCAAGCCATCAATGAGTCGACTTTGATGATAAAACTCTTTTTGAGTTAAAACGAAAGATTTGATGATAACGCTCTTGATAATATAATTAATTAATTTCAAAAATGAGACAACTATAATAAATACTTCTTCCGTTCAGAAATAAGTAAAACAATGCTCTTAAAAACTCTCACATGAATTAGAGAAGTGTTTCACTTATTTCACAACGTATGAAGTATAAAAATGTAAAAGAACAATCATTATTGGAGAAGATAAGAGCACCTTATTATAATCAAAATTAACCAATATATATCCTTTTTGGATAAACTATAACTTTTTTTTTCTTGAGGGACCAATCTTTCAAAATGATTATATTTTCAGGAAAAAGAGTTATCATGTAACACAAATTATTGGGAAAGACGGTCTCACGTTAGTCTTAACGTGAGACCTCCCCAAGTCCAAGAGATATAAGTTTTTCAAAAACGGATTGCGTCTCACAAATTCTCACGCTAATATTTTTGGCGAATTAGTTAATATTTTTGGCAAATTAGTTAAGTATTTTAGCACAATAATTTAGAACTGGTAATCTATATGTAGGCTTACATTATATATAGTGAACATATCCAGTACATTATTTAGTATTGCTATATAATTAGTTAAAATCTATTGAGCATTATTTAGTTTCTAATATAAATGAAGAAATAACTTTTTTATAAATCTAAAATGTCAAATACAAAAGACAACTTGAAAAAAGAATTTAAAACAACCTAACATTTGGAGTAATTGTACCAATTTTAGTTTGGTTCTTGGAATTTGTTTCTTTAGTCTTCTCAAAATGACTTTTCTTCCTTGCACTTCTTTCCTCTGCTTTTTGCACGACCCGGGTCTAAAATAACCAATATAGTTGTACTTGATGAGCATTGTTCTTCTACAATTGGTTTTGTAGTTAAAACTTTGTTTATACTTGCAACAGTATTTTCGTAGACTTCTTACAGTACCTTTCTTCACTAGTGGAAAAAAAGGGAAAAAAACATACATACATATACATACATATATATATATATATATATATATATATATATATATATATATATACATATATATATATATATATATATACATCAGCTGGTATCACGTTAACACTAACGTGAAACCGTCTCTTAAAAAACGGACTCATCATGTAATATGTCAAAAAAATTATCACCAAAATGGATTATAATTTCATTGTTCTCATATAAAAAGTGTTATCATGTGAACTTCATACATATACATATACATATATGTATATACATATACATATATGTATATACATATACATACATATATATACATACATACATACATACATACATACATACATACATACATATATATGTATATATATATATGGAAAAATTGACAACATAGGTTTCAACTTTGGGTGATAATTTTTAAAAGGTCTGAACTATTGATTAACCTGTGTAGGTCCCAACTTTAGGAGATCTTAACTTTTAGCGGGCCTCGGTGGCTTAAAACTGACAATTTTTTTAAAAATCTCACCTAGTTTCTACATCCCTCCTTCAATCAACCCTTCTGGTGTGACCCAAGTTTTACAAATGATGACCTATTAAGTCAGTTTCAAGTCACTAAGGCCCGCTAAAAGTTAAGACCCTCTAAAGTTGGGACTTACACAGGTTAATCAATAGTCCATACCTTTTAAAAATTATCACCCAAAGTTGAGACCTCTGTTGTCAATTTTTCCTATATATATATATATATATGGCGAGTTTCCCAAGAGAACAGTTTTATAGCGATTAGCGAGAACCAACATTTTTGCTCATTTTATGAAGTTTTTGTTCCTTTTATTTTAGTTGCTCATTTATGAAAACCCTTTAAAATGAGCAAAATGAACAAAAGTTTCGTAAAATGAACAAAAGTTTTCTTAGAATGATCAAAAACATAAAATTTCGTAAAATGAACAAAAAAGTGTCTTTCTCACCGTCAGGGTGGTTCCCATATGAAATTAAATATATATAACACAGAATATTATACTCCCTCCGTCCCATAATATAAGTCCTGATTCTGTTTTTACACGGGAATTAAGGTAAATTGGAATCTTGTTTAATTTGAATAAAAAAATTCATTTTTATTGGGAAACACCTACAGTGTTTTTTTCTTTTTAACAAAAAATAAAAGCTGAACATTAATGTTGCATGGTTTAATGTGTAGAAGAGTATAATGGGGTATAAGATTCCATTTTATCATTAATAATGGTGCATTGGAAGCTGAAATTATAAGGACTTTTTGGGAATTAAATTATTTTCATGAGGGCATTTTGGGCATAATTATTGATTGAAAATAGAAACAGGACTTATATTTTGGGACACTTTAAAAGGAAAGGGGACTTATATTATGGGACGGAGGGAGTAATAGAATTGATCATCTCGGGTTTGAGCCGTAAATAGGTCATGCTAATCCTCAAATTTCACAAAGCTCAACCTCTTTATGGGCTCGTTAAAGTTGTCAAGACTCAATGTTAGCTCTTCCAGCACTTATTTACCTCCATTCAGCTACATTTAACTTTAAAAGTAAAGGTGATGAATATTGACCCGATCCAGTCCGACGAGAAATTTATCGGATTTTAAGCATGATATTTTGGCTCGCGATTCAGGCATGGCCCGACCAGACAGGTCGTGGACAACCCAATTTCAGGAATTTACGGTAACTTTTGGCTTGGCCCGAATTGAAATGCCACAAAAAGTCCGCTTGGTCAGGCCCAAAATAGCGAATTTTGACGTGAAAAAGTTGGCACGGACTAGCTCGGGGCTTTGGTCCTAAACGAACCACTTTTTTTTGGGTAAAGCCTGACCTTCCCCATGATCACCTCTGTTTTAAAAGTACTAAAAAAATCTAACAGAAACTTCATAATCATGCTTTCGTTTATGTTTAAGAATTTCTAAACTAAAAATTTCAAGTGTCATGCTTTCTTCTGAATAAGGTAAATTTAATATTAGGGAAGAAGGGGGAAAATGTTGACTCACAATATTTGAGCTTCTGGAAAAGTATTAGGTTAAATTGTCCCAGATTAAGTATAAGTAAAATTTACCCACACCCTATAGGCTCATATGGCCCACTACTCAGTACTCATATCATGCCTTACCAGTTACCATACATATTGGAGGCACGTTCGTCTGTATGGCCCACTGGCCTAAAACATCAAAGCCTAACTACATTTCCAACGCTCCAAAATACCACTATACAGCCCCCTTAAGGGGACAACGTAAGGGAGTTGGACCCAATAGTAGGGCACCTATATATTTTCACTTCCTCTTATACTCCACATTCTCTCTCTTAAATACATGGGGTTTGAATACTGACTTGAGCATCGGAGGCATTGCCACAGGGACCCTCTCCAGAGCTTGGTGTTCATAGCAGGTACTTGCAATGTGTGCTTTTCCGGCGAAATTTACAATCTTCGGTTACCCACATGTTACCAATTTAAATAATAAGAGTTGGAAAATGTTATTGTATCAAGTAACTATAGTTCAGGTTATTCTCTACAATAAATCTATATACTTCCTCCGTTTCATTTTACTTGCTACACTTCTCAATTCACGAACTCCTAGACAATTTTTGGAGAAGAGAGAGGTAGAGAGTAAAAAGAAAAGAGACCCATGTGAGAGGAGAGAGATAGAGAGAGTTTATTGCCCAAAAAGGAAGTGTAGCAAGTAATGTGAAACTTCCCACAATGGAAAGTGTAGCGAGTATTATGAAACGGAGGAAGTATAAGATTATTTGCACCAATTTACCAAATAATAGATTGCAGTTTAAATAATACATCAAACCATACCGCAAATTTCAAATCCCAAAACCAAACCAAACCGCAAAATACTGTTTGATTTATGATTCTCTGAAATGTGAATCGGTGAAGTTTTAAATCATAAATCCCCTTAAATGAGACTGCTTTACCCAAGTTTTTGTAAATTTTGCCCACAAATTATGTACTTTAGTACTATTTCTAAATATTGGGTGGGTTTTTTGACTAGGGCCTCATTGAGATTTGGGGGACACAACCTCTTTCGTGCTCCCCAGAAGATCCCCATCAACTTCCATTTGGTTCATGTTGTCATGCCATCTACCACCCAATTCATCGACTTTTCAACCCCAGCGAATCTCATCAAACTTGGACCGTCAAAGTACAACTAAACTACATTAGAAATATAGAATTTAGAACCAACTGGTGACCAAAGTACCTTAATTAATGTATCTAATATTTGACAACCCTTAAACTTTAAATCCTTCAAAAATCAACGGCAGCAAGTGTTCACATTGTCACTAATTCTCAATAACTCTTAAACCCCACTTTTCTATTTCTTTCAAAATTCCTAGAAACTTTTCCACTCACTTTTTAGTAAAAAGAAGCAGAAATAAAAATAGAAAAAACCAATAGAAAAAGGAATCTTTTTTTTAGTATAACTGGAAAATAAAAAGGAATCTGATTGCATTTACCTTCTTTTTTAGGCTAAATTATACTTCTGCCAAAATAATTTTGGATCTTTTTTTTCTTCTTCTCAATAATTGTATTCTAGAAGTTGGAGAGAGAAAGAGAGAGATAATGGAGAAGATTCTGGCATGGCAAGCTGCAACTCTAAGTGGAATTGTGGCATGGATTTTAATGTCATCGATTTTAGATGTAACACGAAAGATTAGATTTTTAATACAACCTTGGGTTATATACCATGTTAAAACTGGCATTCCTCTGATTCTTCAGATCCAGGTCTAATATCTTTTTCTGTTAATTTATTGTAGTTTATTTAATTTGAATTTCTGTTAATATTAATGTAGTTCTTGGTTTTTATGAGGTGGGTATTGATTATTTTGGCGGTTTTTTGCTTTTTTTTTGGTGGGTTGCAGAAATCACAACATAAAGTGTTGGATGCTCTATTTTCTGGGGTTTCATGTATTGTTTCTGTGCCATTTTACACTGGTTTTCTTCCTCTACTTTTCTGGGTACTTTCTAAATCCCTCTGTTTGGCTGGAAATTATATTTAAAAAAATGAAAAAAGTTGTGGGCGATTTTGATGATATGGGATTTTGTTTTGGATGAAATTATTGCAGAGTGGACATGGGAAGTTAGCAAGGCAAATGACACTTCTGATGGCTTTTTGTGATTACATTGGGAATTGTATTAAGGTAAAGTTTTGTTGGAAATCAAGAAAATTTGTGACAAAAAAAAAAAAGGGAATATAGGCTTTTGTTGACATTTGTGTATATATATAGGATGTGATTTCTGCTCCAAGGCCTAGCTGCCCACCTGTTAGGAGATTGACTGCTACTAAAGATGAGGAAGAGAATGCACAGGAATATGGTTTGCCTTCATCTCATACCCTCAACACAGTGTGCTTATCTGGGTAATTTCCTTGTTTTGTTTCTTGCTAGTTTGTTTTGTCGAAATTGTCAAGTGATGTTGCTCTGTACTTTATGAAGTGGTTATACATTATGTGATCGCCTTACGTTTGTCTACTCTTGGGATTGGGCTGTAGAGATATCATGCCAGAGAACAGGTAATGGTGCAATGTAGAATTTGAGCCATAGCTCTAATTGGAAGTCTTGGTTATAAAATTTCCAAGGTTAGTTAGTAGAGATAAAGTGCATTAAGGATAATGATTCTTACGACTTTTTGTCAAGATAAGTAGCAAGTTAAATTTGTCCCTTGCAGGGAAGTAGATATAGTTGGTTAGTGCAGTAATTGATTTTTGAAGGAGATGAACATTCCTGCTTATGGTAATGCATCACTCTGAGCGTCTTGGAAGGCAATATAATGCTTCATATGTGGCATTTATTGTCATATTGCATATACTTTATCATCATTTCCATTATTTTACTATACATTAAACTCGAAGAGCCTTTAGTCTATTGTCATTTATAAGAGTAAAGCTATTATATTGGTGAGATGGTGGTCGATAATAAAGCTGTTGCTGTCTCTTGTGCAGTTAATCTCACAACCCTCTTTAGCTGTGGATGTTAATAATGCCGGCAAAAGGGTGTTCACTTTAAACATGTCTTGAGCTTCCTGGACATCTCAAAGTGGTTTGGTTTTTTGTGATTGGGACCAGTATTTTTCACTCTAAAGTCTACACTATATTGACAAATGTTCTATGAGATCTTTCATAATTTTGGTGCCATTAGCTTGACGGGGTTCTTATTTACCACTTTTTGATTGAGAGGCGGACAGTTCATCTTATCCTCTACTTAGTTGTGTGTTTGTGGCTCTGTAGGTTGAATGAATAGTTGATTCTACTTGTATTTTTTGTATCTACAGATACCTCTTGTGTTACATTCTATCATACAATCCAAGGAGTGATGGTCCTGAAGTATTTGTTGGCTTCGCCATGATTTGCTTGCTGATCGGCCTTATAGCCCTTGGTACGTCTTATATTGAACTTACATGTTCTCCGATCACTAGTATTCCTGACATTATATCTAGAATCTAAATCTGACTTTTCTTGTTAGGAAGAATCTACCTTGGCATGCACAGCTTGATTGATATCATTGGCGGGCTTGCCCTGGGATTGATTATCCTTGCGTTTTGGCTCACAGTCCACGAGTATGTTGACACTTTTGTCACTGCTGGGAAAAATGGTAAGCATGCCCCCCCTTTGGAAGTTTCAAAGCTCGTCCTTCTTCTAAAAATGAAAAAAGATGGTAGACATTATACCAAGTCATTAGTTAAGCTGTACTGTATTATAAAATGAAAATTTTCTGCTAGACAATCTATCTTTTGTCAGATTAAGTAGATAGACCTGAAAAATCTCCAACTAGGCCATGCTTTGAATGAGAGATTCAGAGTGTACAATTTATCATAGATACTATGGTGGAAGGTAGACCATATAATAATAGATAGGAAGGATAGTATTATCACTTTCCAGAGGGGCACTAGGTTCCCTACTCTTTCATCAAGTCTAATCAACCACTACCATGCCTCCACCTATGGCTATCTACCACCCCCAATATTTTAGCCCCTAACTAGCTCCTTCTACCCGTTCATTAATTCCTGTTATTCTAAGCATGGCCTTAATGTTAAAGGACTTTGTATTTGTTTTTATGGACCTACCAGGAGTTTACATAGCAATGTAGCATGTGGGAAGTTGCTTTTCCTGTGAAATAATCAGAAGTTAAAGATCAAAGAATGTCCCGTAGTTCGGAGAAGGGGAGATAAAAGGTGAGGAATAAGGGGTTGATTATAATTATTCAATCATTAGGTTATCATTGGGTGCAACTCATGCTTCTGCTGCTGCATATTTTATGAGATGACCTGTCATACATGGAAATTCTTAAGTTTTTTTCAAGAAGAAATGGTATACTTGAAAGTCAGCATTTGGAGTAGAGAAAATTTGATTATTAGCCTCCCATTCATCTGAAAAGCAGCTGTAGCGTTTTTATGTTTGATGGTCATGAACATAGCCTTAGTTACATGGACTCTTCAATTCACCTCAAGTACCCGTTACATGGACATAGCCTTAGTTACATGGACTCCTGTTTTCATTTATTTTTGTGTGGGATAAATTAGATCTTGGCTTCTATATGTAAAATAGTTATTTCTTCTCTAAAGAACAATGTTACCTAATATTTTTGTTTGAAATTCTAGAAAATATATATATTTGGGATAATACTGCTACATTGTATTTGGGATAACACTACTACATCTTGGCTTTCGAGAGGCTTGCTTCTCTCCCACATGAACTCTTAAAAGCTCAGCCAGTCTCACACCAACATTCAACATAATTTGTCTCCTTAATCTCTGTATTTATAGGATTTCTTCCCTTACCGACTCTAACTTATTCCTCAAACTAACCTCTAACTGAATAATTATGTTATACCAACATTAACCCCTCTCCCTTAGGCCAATTCATTGCAGTCAGATACATGTGCAGCTACATTGACTGCACACGTGAGTTAGGAAGGACTGTCTGAATGTTTGGAAAAGGGTAATATTTCTATTTTAGGAAAAATATTAATCTTTTGGGATAGAGGGATTTTTTTGGATTTTGGAGTGAGTGAGAACCTAACCACATCCTTGGAGGATTGGGTTGGCTTGAAATGTGTTGTTTTTATGTCTAAATTAGAACCAGGAGATTGTAGCAAACTAGCAATATCAAGTTTCAGCTGATTTCAATGGTTTACAGTTTATTAAAAACAGTTCAGAAACTGAAGAACCTGCAACTTTCCAGGCTGAGAAGGCACAGGGCTTTGTTGAAAGTACAGTTCTTTGTTCCTTTTTGAAGCTGTATTATACTACACTTCCTAAAACTCCTTGTTTCCGAGAGATATTGTAGACAACCACCTCCATCAAGGCACCGACCCAACAAGAAAAGAGGAAAAAGGACAGAAAAAAATCCGATAAAGGAATCGTAGCTTAATTAATGCCTTTAATATTTTGTCTTGGCCAATAGCTTATAAGCTTTCTCTGACTGAATTTTCGCGTTCTCTGGAAGCTGGCATATTATGTGATACAAGAGCCAAAACCCCTCTGTGTGACTGTATCTCTATTATATATGGGAACTCTTGAGGACTTTGGTGTCCACTTGAATTCCCTAAAATACCCTTTATGTTGGGAACTCTTGAGGACTTTGGTGTCCACTTGAATTTCCTAAAATACCCTTTATTATGTTTTTATGGGAACTCTTGAGGACTTTGGTGTCCACTTGAATTCCCTAAAATACCCTTTATGTTTTTATTCTTCTAAGATAACTAATAAGGGCAAAAAAGTCTAACTTTTTTTTCAAAAAAAAGCTCTAATAACTGTCAAATTTTTCCCCTAAAAAAACTACCACATTTTTTTTAGTGAAAGTAACTTCCATATTTTTGAAAACAAAAGAATCATGTACAATATCATTGCGAAGTTCGCGCACGCATCGCGTGCAAAAAATACTAGTCTCTTTTAACTGTGGAAAAGTTCCATGTAAGCTTGATCTGTAGTAAAAGGTGAACATATTTTCTTTTGGAAAAGTCAAGCTCATCATATCTGGTTTGGCATCGTCGTAGAAATGTGACTATATTGCCTGAGTAATTCACCAACAAATCTTTTTCTTAGGCAAGTTGCATTCTACTAAATACACAAATATATGGTTCTTTTTTAAATTTGAGGGTCGACCATGGTCCTATTATAGCTAAGGATTAGACTGGATGAAAATTTTACAGTAGCCTTCTTCAAAAAAGGCTACCGTAAGGAAGAAATAACAGCCGTAAATTCCTCCACATCAGCAGTAGTTTATTTATGTTAATATACTTATGGATAAATCTTCCTCATTTTTTGTATATGTATTTTTGGCAGTTTATACTCAGTTTTGGATAACTTCCAAATTATTTATATATTAAATTCTTAATTTATTTTCTGTATATATATTTGTGATTTAAGAACTCATAAAGTATTTTATTTAAGTATCATAATGTATAATTTTTTTTAGTATCATAATGAATAATTTCATATATTATAAAGCTTAATTTCGTATATTATATGGTTTAATTGTCATATTATTTGCCATCTATATTTACCGTATATCGTCCATATTTATACGGTATTTTTCTTTTTTCTCCCTCCTCTACTTCCTCTTCCTCCATAATCACCACCACCTAGCCACCATTACCACCACTGCCGGCCACCCCACCCCCTGCCAGCCACCCCAACCCCCCCCCCAACCCCCCTGCACCCCCCACCCCAACAGCAGCCCAGCAGCCCCCAGCCCTCCCACATCCGCAGCCCCCTCTCCTCTCCCCCCCCACTCCTCCTTTCGTGAGCGCCGCCAGTCCCCCCCTCTCCTCTCCCTTTGCGCGCGCCGCCCAGTCCTCCCTCTCCTCTCCCTTTGCGCGCGCCGCCCAGTCCTCCCTCTCCTCTCCCTCGCGCGCGCCGCCCAGTCCCCTCTATCCTTCCTTCACGCCGCTTCCCACCCCCCCGAAGCCCCCATCCCTTCCTCTTCTTCTCCATTCCTCCCCTAGATTTCATCTTTTATTTTTTTTCACTGTATTTCAAGGAACCCGAGAAATATCATAAGGTTATTTAATTTCAAAAAATATAATTATTTTAATATTCCAAATACATTAAATAATTTAATTTAATGAACATAATTTTGGAAGTTATTCATAACTTTTTTTCGTATAATATAAACTGCCTTAAATACAAATACAAAAAATAAAAGAAATATACCATATTTCAGCTCATCCATTGTATATATACAACTGCTGATGTGGAGTAATGTGAGGCTCACATTAATTCATTACGGTAGCCTTTTTTTCGAGAAAGCCATCATAAAAACGAAGTAGACCTGTAGAATTTCTTATAGTCAATGCATCAACAAGTACTTGTATTATTTAAGATCTATTCATAATTTATAAATTTAAGGACAAAACTAGATAAACTAACTTGTGCATTTCTCGAGCTCTCCTTAAGATGTTGCGTATTAGTAATTAACCGTCAGGGTTGGGATTATTTTGTAACATTTTTCTTCATTATGGACAAGAAGAGATTTGAGCCTCTATATGCAATTAGGCTCTTATTATTAGTCTTTCTAGTACTCTTATGTGCAAGAGGCGGGGCTTCTTGCTAATCATTCACTATTAGCATCTGGTATGTCTTTGTAGGGCTCTCTCCAACATCAATATGAAAGCCCTTGAAGAGAGTGTGTTTTGTATCCGGAAATCTAGGGAGTACAACATTAACTCGAGGTGTATATAAACCTGAGGAGCACTCATTTTCAGGAAGCAGTGTATGTTGAGAAGAGGATAAAAGTGCCTTTGACACGGCTTGGGTGAGAGACCTTTTCTGGAAGGGTATGAGAGACATTGGAGAGAGGAACATAGGAAGTTGTGTTGCTAGCATATTACAGAAAGTACAAGGACGGGGCATATATGTAGACATGAGTTTCGTATAAGATTTGAGAAGCCCTAGAGCTTTCTGATTTTGTTGCCTTATAAAGTCTTGTATAAGGTGGACTTACAAGTTACAATAATCTATCATTATACCAGGGTAACTTTTGTTTTTTAAGGGGAACTCCTTACTAGTTTTAGGGAACTTTTAATGTCTTACAATAAGTTATTGTTAGTCCACCTCACCTAAGACTTGTTGTCTCGAGCATATGAAGAATGTGAAAGCATAGACTAAACTGACATCTATTTATCCAGAAGGATAAATCATGTATTATCTTTTTTCTGGGCTACAACTGAATATTGCATTTCTGACTAATTTTACTGCTATCTATATATAGATAGAGTCATAGTATAACTTCATGTCTTCTGATTAGTCCAATTTACTCTTTTACAGTTATAACATTTTGGGCTGCCCTAAGCTTTTTATTGTTTTTTGCTTATCCAACACCGGAGCATCCCACGCCAAGCTTTGAGTTCCACACAGCCTTCAATGGTGTTGCATTTGGAATTGTAAGTATAATTTTTTGTACTTTAAATTCATTGTTGTTACTCCATTTATCCTCATGTTTTTCTTAAACCAGTGTCACATAGTTCGCGGATCGCTTCGGATTCCGGAATGGGTACGGAAACGTGGTTCGCTAGTTGGCCTAATTTCGGATAGCGGGGTTTTTTTTGGTACGATTTTTGCGACGAGCAGGTAGCTACAAGCTCCATACCTAGGGTCATGGTACGCTTTGGGACATTTTTCGGTTCGCTGATGCATTTTTTTGTATATTTCATTGCTTTTACCTAGCTTAAAATTAATTACAAGACAACTATGAAGTTCATAACCTCAATAACAGTAGATAAACAACATAAACATGATAAACTTTAAAGATATAAATATAAAGAACGTAACAAACACATAAGTAAGCTACTACATAACCCGACATCCTCAAACAAAAATTGAAATTGCAAAGAGCTAAAATCTTAATAAAAAAATCCTAATAAAAAAATCCTAATATTAGCTTAAGCCTACTGTAGTTAACAAAATATTAAATATCCTCTTATCTTCCTTGTGCTTCTTTTTATTCAGTACTTCTGTTTTTTTCCATCCTTGCTCTTTTGGAATTGTTTTCCTCAACTGCATTTTCATCTCCAACATCAGAGTCTAGACCAACCCACCTCATATCCTCTAACTCCATTGGTGATTCCTCTAGACTAACAATTCCAATGGAGTCAGAGGATATGAGGTGGGTTGGTCTAGACTCTGATGTTGAAGATGAAAATGCAGTTGAGGAAAACAATTCTAAAAGAGCAAGGATGTAAAAGAAACTGAAGTACTGAACAAAATGAAGCACAAGAAAGATAAGAGGATATTTAATATTTTGTTTAGTAGTACTGCAGTAGGCTTAAGCTAATATTAGGATCTTTTTTTTATTAAGATTTTAGCTCTTTGCAATTTCAGTTTTTGTTTGAGGATGTCAGATTATGTAGTAGCTTACTTATGTGTTTGTTACTTTCTTTATATTTTTATCTTATAAAATTTTAAAGTTTAAACCTTAGTATGTTTTATTTATCATGTATACGTTGTTTATCTACTGTTATCGAGGTTATGAACTTTATAGTTGTCTTGTACTTAATTTTAAGCTAGGTAAAAACAATGAAATATACAAAAAATGCATCAGCGAACTGAAAAATATCCCAAAGCGTACCATGACCCCAAAAAAGAACCCCGCGATCCGAAATTCGGCCAACTAGTGAACCGCGTTCCCGTGCCCGTTCCGCGAACTATGTGACCTGAGAATACCCCTCACCTAATTCATATAATCTACCGATATACCTGTTCGCCTCCTATAAGTAACAAGAGTTGAATGATCTTTGTGTTGCATAAAATAATAAATATGGCTCATGTGAGGCAATGGGAAGAGCCAAGTGGTGGCATCTCTCATCGCCCAGGCTCACCACCTGGGATCAATATCTTATCCCAACAATATGTTGGGGTTTCGAGGGATAGGGGGGATGGTTTGGGCTGTGGGCTTGACCCTGAGGTAGTGCAGACCCACAAAATTCAATGGCTTGTGCTCAGCAGAGGGGTGATGCACACATCTCTTAGAGAGGCATTTTAAAGTAGTGTCTGGCATGCGTTGGGGCAATATGGTTATTTCTCATACTAAATAAAGGGTATTTTTGGAAGAACAACGTTAATGGCCATTTGATAGCCGGCAATAAAATATGGTAATGGCAAAAAATTGATATGGAATTATGTGGAAAAAGTTCCATCACAATTGTCTCCATAGTAATGGAGCTTCCTCTCTAAATGTGTTTCTTGATAAGTTTCCTTTTGGAAATTTATGAAGTAAAAGAGGTATTTTGGGATGAACAGACATTACATGAGACTTTATTCACAAACTTACCTATAAGTCCATCACTATTACCACTATGTATGATCATCTATCAAAAGTGTCGTTATGAGTGGAGTCAAAAGCCACTGCTAGAGATGACCTTGTTCTGCTCAATATATCTACATCATACCTTCCATGATCTCATGAATTGTGTTGTCTAGGTTGCCGGGGTACAACAGACATATCATCAGTTTCACCATGAGGATGTTCCACGCATTTTTACTCCGGAACTTGCGACTCCCACCTTTATTGGGAGGATCGCTGTGGGTATACCCACTATCCTACTAGTGAAATTCTGCAGCAAGGCCTTGGCAAAGTGGACCTTGCCAGTGGCATTGAACACGATGGGTATTCCGATTAGATCAACAACTTATCTTCCGGCTCTAAATGGATCCGCAACTGGTAAACAGTCAGGGTACCTTCAGAAATTTTTCTTCTCTTCTCGTGGGGATTCCTTTGATGTTGATTCAGGCATCAGATTTATTCAGTATGCAGGCCTTGCATGGGCTGTGGTTGATCTTGTTCCAACACTATTTTCTCAGCTCAATTTGTGATGGTACAATCTTTGACGTAATTCTGTAGAGTATTCATTGTTGATAACTTCTTGCTTGGAAATAGCATAGTCAGTACATAACTAAATATACTGATCATTCCCTTCATTAGGAAATTATGGTCATTCTATACTCCTTATGACTGTAACTAAAAATATTAAGGGATATTATCTCAGATAACCCCGACATATAGGCCTTTTTCTCAAATAACTCTTGACATATTTTTTTTTCCTCAGATGACTCTAAACTTGTATTTTGTCATTAAACCTAACGAGATATCTAATGATGTTAACATTTTTTTAATTAAACCAGATTATCTCTCTTGTTCTTCACCTTCTTCCCTCTCTTGTTTTTCATCTCCACACTACCATCACCAAAAACTGTAGAAAATTCGAACCCTAAACAGCCCCAATTCGAACACAAAAGTCCCCAAATCCGAACAACCCAAAATTAGCAGAAGATTCGACCAAAAATCTAGGCATATTCGACCCAAAAATTTGGGCAACAATCGAGTAGAATTCAAGCCCAAAAAATCTGGGCGACTTTCTTTCCTCTTTTTTTTTGTTGTTGCTGCCACAAGCTTTTGTTGGGTTGAAATCTGGGCAACAATCGAGCAGCATCTTCTTTTTCCCCCACCTTTCGACCACCACCGACGAGCCCAGCAGCATCTTCTTTTTCCCCCCACCTTTCAACCACCACCGACACGCGCGCACCACTGCACACCATCACCTGCTCTTCTGCTTGCCGCCCTTCGCCGCCGCGAACCGCTTCCCATCCACCAGCCCTCCTGTCGCCGCTTCAAAGACCCACATTTTCTCCCTCCTCTGCGTGTGTGTGAGTTGTGTTTGGGTAAGTTTGGGGGTGGCCGCTTCAATGGACAACAATTAGGAATATGCTTGTTGGACAAATTGGTTATCTATGTAAATTTCCTTGTAATTTCAAGATTTTCAACCTTTTCTTTGTTTGTGCAAACTACGGGTTGAACTCTAATGTCTAAATTACTTGGTCAGGGTGCTTGCTTCATTTACTTCGAGTAAATACATTTAGAAATTCAGGTTTAGGGATGCTTTTTTCTTTTAATTTTCAGTTGTTTCCGCAGAATGCTGAGTTACTCTATTTGTTTGGTACATGCTTGAGAAGAGATGAAGAACAAGAGAGAGAAAGATATGAGTTTGGGAAGAACAAGAGAGAGAAAGAGAGTTTGGGTTTTTTTTTTAAAAAGGTAGTAAGTATTTTAGTTTGAAAATAGTTAACGCCGTTAATAATTCCGTTAGGTTTAATGACAAAATACAAGTTTAGGGTCATCTGGGGAAAAAAAAATATGTCAGGGTTATTTGGGAAAAAGGCCTATATGTCAGGGTTATCTGAGATAATATCCTAAACATTAATTATTCCCTTTATTAGGAAATTATGGTCATTATACACTCCTTGTGACCTTTCAATCCAGATAGTGTTATAATCCCTATGCTAACTGACGAAACAACGATCCTTAATGCAAAAAATTAAGGTCATAGTTTTGACATTATTGTTCGTATAACTAATTTGTCTGTTTTTTTAAAGAAGTCTCAAAGGATACTATATTTCATTAATTAAAGCCATACGACATCTACCATTGACAATTAACGATATTGAAAACAGATTGAACAAAATAAAACAAGAATTAACTGGTGAAGGGTTGAGAATCCAAATACATAGATATAACAATTCGGCATATTCTCGTTTTGTTGTCTCATACAACTTTTTGAGTGGATTCGTCGTTGCTTTATAATTTTGTGGGGAAGAAAATTCTTGTGTTGATTCGTAATCCGAATCCGATCAATAAACATCAATCGTAGCCTCGCATAACTGGAGACCCTATTAAACGCAAATAAAACCTTGTCTTGCGAAGGAGTTCGAAATACCCTGTCTTTCGAAGGAGATCGAAAAAACCTTGTCTTTCGAACGAGAATAACCCTTTCTTTCGAGGGAGACATTATTATAACCAAAGAAACAAAAAAAACTTAAAAGAAACAAAGATTTAGGGCTTTCCACCGGTAAGATCCGATGGAAGCCCCTTCAAAATTGACAATGGAGGCTAGGGTTTAGGAGAGAAGAGAGGAAGAAGAAGCTAGGGTTTAGGAGAGAACTAATTTTTCTTTCTAACCTTCTTGTAAATTCCTTCCTATGCATTAATGAATGCTATTATTATATCTTACCTTAAAGATTATTTGATCTAAGTCTCATTTTTTAAGAACTCGTAATAACGATATCTTTGTTATAATATAGTTATTCCACTATGTGGCAGTAACTTTTTCCAATGACTCTCATCATAGTGAAAACCAATTATATAAAAATTAGTGTAATCCACAATTAGTCTCATTGTGAAAAAAGAAGTGTATTGCATGTTTTCAAAACTCGTTTAGAAATGAATACCTTTGTTAATAAATTTTATGTACCATGTAGCATTGACCTCTTTCAATGGATCTTATTCCATGGCCACGCCCACCTCATACGATAAAAGTTACAAAAATAAATAAAATATCTTGAACTCACTCTTTAAAGTATGAATAAAATATATTTTTATCCATCGATCTAGCTTCTTGAATATTATTGTCTTTCGAAGGAGAATAACCCTTTCTTTCGAGGGAGACATTATTATAACCTAAGAAACAAAAAAACTTAAAAGAAACAAAGATTTGGGGCTTTCCACCGGTAAGATCCGATGGAAGCCCCTTCAAAATTGACAATGGAGGCTAGGGTTTAGGAGAGAAGAGAAGAAGAGGAGGCTAGGGTTTAGGAGAGAACTAATTTTTCTTTCTAACCTTCTTATAAATCCCTTCCTATGCATTAATGAATGCTATTATTATATCTTACCTTAAAGATTATTTGATCTAAGTCTCATTTTTTAAGAACTGGTAATAACAATATCTTTGTTATAATATAGTTATTCCACTATGTGGCAGTAACTTTTTCCAATGACTCTCATCATAGTGAAAACCAATTATATAAAAATTAGTGTAATCCACAATTAGTCTCATTGTGAAAAAAGAAGTGTATTGCATGTTTTCAAAACTCGTTTAGAAATGAATACCTTTGTTAATAGATTTTATGTACCATGTAGCATTGACCTCTTTCAATGGATCTTATTCCATGGCCACGCCCACCTCATACGATAAAAGTTACAAAAATAAATAAAATATCTTGAATTCACTCCTTAGAGTATGAATAAAATATATTTTTATCCATCGATCTAGCTTCTAGAATATTATTGCTCCTCTTCACAAAAATAAAGATATTATTAGTCCTTTTTATGCTAATCAATGTTTAAGTTCCAATGATTTAAATGCGAACTAAATTACTTATTCCCTTCATTTTTACTAACTCTTGCAACACCATGTATAGAACACATATAAAATGATCCAAAATGTTGTCAATCACTATTTAGATATAGGACAATGCATTATCCTTATTATATAAATGAAGAGGGGAGGACTTGGAGTCCACCCTCTTTTACAAATGTACCCTCAACTAAGAAAAACAATTATGACTTCTCCTATTTATTGGTTTTTTTTAAAAAAAAAAAAGAAAAAAAATACATTGAATTTTGTGAACAATTTTTCATACATATTATTCCACAATTAAGCTTTCTATTTGCTTTCACACACATCACATGCATATAAGACTAGTACATATATATATATATATATTAAAAAGCATTGTGATTTGTGAGGTTAGGATATCCATCACGTATCACTCCCCTCATGCGATGAAAGTCCTTTATACCATCCTCCACAATCGACATCACCCACTTACCAAGGTTAGACCAATTGTAATTTACATAGGTTAAAAGTGCTAACAAATAAAACTTGAACTTGAGACCACATGATGACATGGTTTAAATAAGAAGACTTATCCAGTGAACTATTCCATTTTTAGCGGTCTTTTTATTCTACATACATGGTTCTTCATGCTATGACATTTTTATTTGTTCAAAAAACTTTAATGTTATAATAATACATACAAGGACCCAAAACTAGTGTTCCCTTGATGAGTCCCTCCATTGTCTTTGAATAGTTACACTGGCTATTTTGGTGTTATCCACATTCACCACTTCGACCATAATTCGTGTTTTATACGTAAGTAAACATATAGTCATATGGATCTCGTTTTTTTTATTAGGAAAAATAATTGGTCCGAAAACCAACCCCTACTAGGCTACTAGCCTGCAGGGCACACCAGTTCAGAGGCTGGGTACAAGGCTAAACAGCCCAGAAATAAATTCTCCAACATATTGTTGGGATGAGGATTCAAACCCTCGGTAATGCCCTGAAATTCGAGGTGGTATCGAGCTACCACATTTTCCTCTCATATGGATCTTGTTTGATCCGTCTCAATAAGTATTTTGAAAATTTAAACTTTTTATAAATACATTATTAGAAATTTTAATACTTAAAGGTAAAAATAAAAATATAACTATTAATAAAGAACACTTTTAAGGTTTGACTTTTGAGCCATTTAAGTAGTACCCCACATTTAAATGAATTTGGAAACGTTTGGGAGAAGTTGCGTCATTGAATCGAATCAAGTCAAATTACCTTTTGATAAAAAGCTATTATTGGTACCTGTTGTCGTTCATTTTTTCACCTCAAGGCTCAAAGGCGAAGATGATCTTTTTTGTACTGTAATGGAGGACTTGAGAACTGAACTTCTATTCGTCGCCCCCAAACTACTTAAAATCGTCCCAACTATCCCCTGAATATACCATTATGCCCTTAACTCTTTTTTACTATTTTACTTTACTTTAGCATTTGAAATTTTACCTTCATTTCAAATCTGAATTTTACCAATTTATAATTCTCTCTAAAATCACCAACCACCAATCGCAACCTCCAACCTAACGTCATCACCCAATGCCATCACCACCGGCAAGAATGTCGTCTTCAGACGAAGAGGTAATTTTTTTTAACTGTATACACATCGCCAACGTTTGGCCAGAACGTTGAATCTTTAGAACCAACGTCCTGGCCAAACGTGGTCCATGTATAACTTTCATATTTTTTTTACTGATATTTAACTTTTATAAATTAAATTCAATTAGGTGCTAAATAGTTTTTAAAAAAATTAAAATAAGATTAATTTGGTTAAACTAATGTGTGAATATTGTGATATTTTTGTGTAATAAACGATGATTTGTTTTTTCAGGAGCCTGTTGGTGATCGGATTAATTATGACCCGTATTTCGACCATAGCCCAGAATTTGAAACGCGTGATGCTGCTGCCGAGTGGTGTAGAAACATTGCCGTTGAGCTTGGGTTTTTCTTGACGATCACTAGCCACAAAAAGAAGTATCAACTTTTGGATTGTGATCGTGGCAAGAAGAAGGAACCTCGTGATTTCAGTTCGGCAATTAGAAGAAAAACAAAGAAAAAAGCATGTGGCTGTGAATTTCGGTTGTTCCTAGTCCCAAAAAACGACAACGCGTTTTGGGTAGTCGAGACTAGGGTTGAACATGGGTTTCATAATCACCTAATGATGTTATACCCGGAGGGCCATCCACAAATCGGCGGTCTCAGTCTCGCCGCCAAGAAGTTAGTTGGAGAACTAACTTCATCCCATGTGAAACCACGAAACATCATGAAAGCCATTGAAGGTGCATTTCCGTCTTTGAAGCCTAACACGAGGCACATCTACAATTGCAGAGATATATTGAGAAGGGAGAGATCAGAAGGCAGAAATGCAGCCCAACAGTTTCTTCATCAGGCTGTTGAAAGCAAGTATCTTTTTTGGATTCAGTCGGACGAGATGGGTAGGGTGACACATGCATTCATTGCACACCCGACGTCCGTGAATTTAGTGCGTACGTATCCGCACGTGATTCACATTGATGCAACGTACAAGACAAATAAGTACTTGTATCATTTGGTGGAGATTGTTGGAGTGACACCAACCAACAAGAATTTTCTTATTGCATGGGCATTGTTGCAACATGAGGATGCTCAGAGTTATCGCTGGATGTTGGACATGCTGAAGAACCTCATTGGCAGTGTGGCTCCGAATGCCATTGTCACTGATCGAGATCTGGCCTTGTGCAAATATATCTCGGAGGTTTTTCCCACATCTGCACATCTACTTTGCACATGGCATATCAATCATGATGTGGAGGCATGGGTAGCAAGGAAGTGTGGTGGGAAAAGCAAGATCGGAATTAGGTTCGGACGAGGAAGTTGGGCTAGGGTGATGAAATCCAAAACCGAGGCTGAATATGAAATAAATGTAGCCAACATGATGGAGGAGTGGGGTACAGTTGGGAATACCACATCCATTGATTTTCCTACCTACATCCACGGGACTTGGCTTGTGCACAAAGAGAAGTTTGTGCAATGTTGGACTAACCGAGTAAGACACTTCGGTAACACAACCAACAACAGAGTGGAGAGTTCTCATTCGGCTCTGAAAGCGTGGATTGCTACTCCAACTGAGGCAATCGACACATTGTTTATGCAAGTTGATGCTTTTATTTTAGGGCAGTCGAAAGAGATAAGAAACTCATTGCGTACTCATGGGACTGAATTTGATCCGCCACCATATAGCGCCTTGAACGGTGTTTGTTCTCAATATTGTTTGGAGTTAATTCAGAGAGAGCTTGGAAGAATAGCTGAGCTTGACTGGGACTGGAGTAGATGCGGATGTGTTGTTGAGACTACGCATGGTATTCCATGTGCTTGCCATACGTTTTTCTCCTTGCAAGCAGACCATCTCCTATACACTCAGGAGGTTGATTCATTTTGGTGGAGACTAGCCATTGGTGATGGGACAGATTCGGCTGAGATACTATCGGAGTGCGATCAGGACCGTCAGTTCTTCGATTCATTAGTGAACGAGGTACAGACTAGGGATCCTGCGGTCATGAGATCTATTTCTCGGGTACTCCATTCAGAACTACACCCCGAACGTTGTTCCTTTGAGGAGCCTGATGTTAACGTGACGAGTAAGGGTCGTTCTAAGTTGAACAAGGGCATGCGACGGGAAAAAAGTGGGTGGGAGCACTTTATGGGCAAGTCTTCTAAGGGTAAAGGCAAATCTTCTGGGTCGGCCTCTAGTAATAATATATTTACTTATATACTTTTATTGTTTGTTTCGTATAATTGTACACATTTAATTAAATTGATGTATAATAACTTTGCAGGGTGGAGATTCGATATGGAAAATTTTCCATACTTTCATAAACTTCCACTAGCCATCCAACACCACGTAGAAGGCTGGCATGATGTAGTTGCCGATGGTAATTGTGGTTTTCGATGCTTAGCAGATGCTTTTTGTTCCGGCCAAGAAAATTGGGACATTGTACGCCGATCAGCAGTGAGTGAGTTGCATCAAAATGGTCGTCAATTTCATTGGGTATATGGTCAGGACCTCAAAGAGGCAATTAGGCGTGTTCGATGGGAAGGTAAAGGTTGTGGGGAGGAACATTACATGGAGGCCATTGCAGACTTGTACCCCATTGTGAACCACTACAGATGCACGATCTTTTTGTTCGCTCTTAATGGTCGTATTGATATGTCGGCTACAGTTTTTCCACTTGATGTTGGGGGCATGAATGCTTTGCCACAAAGGGAGTTAGCCATAGCTCATTTAGGGAGTTACAAGCATTTTATTCGGCTTCAACTTCGCCGAGGTCATCCAGTCCCTACTATTCCTCAACAGTGGTTTTGAGTTGCTTCTCAAGCTGTTCGTCCTTGGGTAAGTCATTATTCAGCAAGGATCAAACAGTGGGATGATTCATCTACCTCAACAACCTCAACAACTACTTCTTAGTTTTACCTCTTGCTAGTTGTACTTATGAACTTATGGCAGATGCGAATGTGTTAATTTATGAACTGATTGTGTTAATTTCTGAACTGATTGTGTTAATTTATGAACTAATTGTGTTAATTTATGAACTGAATGTGTTAATTTATCACAATATAACTAATTAAATATGTAATTACTCATATTACTCATAATTAACAAGCATTAAAGTGTTATGAATTAAAAAACATACATAAACATCGAGTTCAAATAAATAAAACCAAAATTAAGCTAAAAGTGTTCAACATAAATAAAACCATTAGGAATAGCTAAAAGTTTTTTCACATAAATAAAATCCGCTACTCGTTCTCTTCATTCGTCTTGTGTAACACTTTGTTCCAATCCTCAATGAGCTGCTTAACATTCCCACGTGCATCATCCCATTCATGTTCGTCCCGATGTTGCATGAATGGACGAGTTGCATTTATCCACCTATTCATCCACTGTTGTTTAATAAAATAGTGGGTCGTCAATATATTTAATTTTGGTACATTGATACAAATTATGAATCCATCAAAATACATTTACCTGCTCGGTTGCAGTACGATCTGGTATGGGTCGAGCACTACTACCTCCATCATTCAACAAATATGGATGTGAATGTCGTTGATACCAAGACAAGTAGTCAGTGGCGCAAGTCGCCGGTGCAGAACCCTTCTCAAACATCTCAATGTTTACACAATTACCTGTTTGTAAACAAAATAACAATTGTAATATAATAGCAATAATAATAAACAATATATTAATATTATATTAATATAATAACAATAATAATAAACATAATATTAATCGGTTTTTTCACCATATACCCCTGACTAATTTTTTTTTGCACCGTATACCCTCGCAAGTTTTCAAATTCACCATATACCCCTCACGTTTCAAAAAATACATCAACATGCCCTTATGACTAACGGTGTTAGATTTCTGTTAGTCATTATGCCCTAATCCCCCCTAACCCTAATTAACAAACCCTAAACCTAAGCTAAACCCAAACCCTAACCCCCTAATTAACAAACCCCCTAATCTAATAACCTTAACCCTAACCATCCTAACCACCACCCATCCTCCACCCCTTACCCCTTACCCCTATCCACCCACTGCCCCACCACCCAGCCCCCTCCCCTCCCCCTTTCACGGCCAGTCGCGCCGCCCCCCTCCCCTTCCACGACCGGTCGCGCCGCCCCCCCTCCCCTACCCCTTAGGCCCTTACCCTTTCCCCTACTGCACCACCACCCCAACATCCCCCCACTCCCTCCCCCCGAGCTCTCCCCCCCCCTTCCCCCGTAGCCCCCCTCCCCACTCCCCGCAGCCCCTCCCCCCCCCACCCCGTCGTCGCATCCCATCCCTCGATTTCCCTCCCCCCCGTCGAATTTTGCTCCCTCCCCCCCATCGGCATCGATTTTCGTTTTTCTAGAGTTGAATTAGGTGGGGCATCGATTTCCCACCTCTCGGGCTCGTGGTTTGAGTTCTGTTTGTGGGAAGCAAGCTCGTCGGTGGTGGGGCAGCAAGCACGACGGGGCTGCGGGGAAGGGGGGGTTTGCGTGGGTGGGGGTGTTGGGGGTTTGCGTGAAGGGGGGCTGCGGGGAAGGGGGGAGGGAGGGGGACTGTTGGGGTGGCGGTGCGGTGGGGTAATGGGTGGTGGGGGTGGGCGGCCCACCGGGGTAAGGGGGTGGTGGTGTAAGGGGTGGTGGTGTAAGGGGTGGGGGAGGGGGTTGGGGGTGAGGTTGGGGTTAGGGTATTAGATTAGGGGTTAGGGTTAGGGTTAGGGTTTGGGTTTGACTTAGGTTTAGGTTAGTTAATTAGGAGGGTTAGGGGGGATTAAAGGTTAATGACTAACGGAAGTCTAACACCGTTAGTCAAAAGGGTACTTTGATATATTCTTTGAAACGTGGAGGGTATATGGTGAATTTGAAAACTTGCGAGGGTATACGGTGCAAAAAAAATTTAGTCAGGGGTATATGGTGAAAAAACCGTAATATTAATATAATAGCAATAATAATAAACAGTATATTAATATAATAACAATAATAATAAGCATAATATTAATATTATATTAATATAATTACCTGTCGGGAACGAGAACCAGCCCGATTCACAATGGACAGCAGAAGATTTCACAGAATACTTTCGCTTGCTAGGCCTAGATGCAGACTCTGGAGCAATAATAGGAACAAGTACAGTCTGCATACGGCCTAACTGCCGCAAACATTGATCAGGCAAATAGGGCTCGATAACTCCCCGATAACGAATGGTGCCCCTATATAATGTTCTCCGAATAGTGTTCGGATCAAAATGATGACCATAAGGCAACCAATCCACCTGCAATTGTTACAAAAAAGCGATTTTATTTAATGAAATGCAAGTAAAAAACAAACTTTTAATAATAGTACATAAATAATCACTTACATCCTCTGCTATCAGTGTGTCTAACTGTCTCCTGATAGAACAAAGACGGTCATGAGTCCTCGGCTCTGGGTACGCAGTCCAACTCTGCGCTCGTGGAGCTTCCCCACCAATAATATGATGTGCGCATGGCCTGAAGCATGGAAAATACTCATAAATCCATGCCTGGAGTAAAGTCAAACAGCCGCTAATCCCGACTGTGGAGGTTCGACTACCCTCACCCAACTGACGATACAAGTACGCAAGTGTAGCCGACCCCCAGGAGAACGTGTGAACGATATCTGGAGACCTGGCCTCAATAATGTCAAAGGGTCTCAACCTCGATCCACTCTTATCTGGGAACAAACAACATCCTAGAATCAACCATATAATACATGTTAGTTGTTTCTCCAATGAAGCAGGTGTCTCCCCATCTGATAGAATATCAGCAACCCCTTGTGCTGCAATAGCACCATTTTCCCAAAATGGACTCCCGAGCTCTGCAATTGTCCTACCGATCGAGTCTGCAACCAAACCCCTAAGAGCACCACTCGGAGTGGTGTCATTGACCGTGCACCCCTCAACTGGAATATGCAATATATGCCACACATCATGCATCATGATCGTTATCTCCCCAAACGGTAAGAACTCGTATCAGGCTGCCACCGCTTGACAAATGCTGAAATCAAGGGCGCATCAATGTGCGTGAACATAGTAAAGGGGATATGGTACAGGAACGTTCTACGAAGACGATCCTGTATCGGTGGAGGCAACGCCCTAGCCCACGTCCTCAAAAGTGCACAAATCCTCTCTCGTGTCTGACACTTCAGGAGAATTCTATCCCCCCTCCCAAATCTCCATAGCTACATGTCCACCAAAACTAGGGATAATAGACCCAACAATAGGTCCTCCTGCAACTGGACCTATGACCTTCCAGCTAAGGTCATCAGCATCCTTCCCCTTCCCCTTTCGACTCTCAACAGTCGATGAACTCCCCTCGCCGTGTATAAACCGCCCACCCCTACCCTTACGGACATTCCAACGATCACCGGCTGTAGGCTCTAGATCTCTCTCAAATTCCCGCATAAATGCATCCTGAACATCATCATCGTAAAGAACATCAGAACCCGCTTCATATGTACCCCGATCATCCTCCTCCCCCCTCATCCATCTCCTGATGCTCCCTTGCATCGTACGATCCACCAACCCCCTCATCGTGTAACTCAAGCTGACGTCGCGGACCAGTCGGCTTCATCCGCTCCCTCCTAACTGAAGCGGAAACACCATGTGAGTGGGGATGTCGCGGACCTGAATCCTCGTTGTGCACGCGAAACCCGGGAAGTATCTTCCCGGCAATTTGTCGAAACCCATATGGCTATTCATCAACAAATACGTAAAAATAAAAAAATAATAAATCAATATATTAACCATACAACAATAATTATTAATAATCAAAACATACTATTTATAATTTTTTACAACCTACAATATTAATTATTTATAATCATAACATATTATTTCTAATTTTCTACAACCTACAATAATAATTACTCATAATTAAATTAAAACATACTAAATAATATTTTATGAATTATTTTTATTAAATATTCCAAAAAAAATATCAATTACATTTCATGAATTAATAAAATAATAACATTTTAAATATGAAAATATAACATAAATAAACAAAATTAATAATAACAGAAATTTAAAGAAAAAAAAATAAAGTCGCTGCTTCCAAAGAAGCAACGCTTGGCCTAGCAGTTGCTTCCACGGAAGCAACTGCCAGGACAGACGTTGAGGCTTTTTTTTAAAAAAAAAATTACCTGCGATGCTGCTGCCTCTGCTGCCGCCATCTCCGCTACTGCCGCCGCCTCCTCCTCTACAGCTTCTTGCCGGCGTCTTGCCTCCGTAGCCCTGAAGATTGCCTCCTCCGTGTGACACTTGAGAACAATCTTCTTCCGTGGCCTTGGATTTTCCGACATTTTTTTGGGTTTAGATGGTGGTGGTGGTGGTGGTGGTGGTGGTGGTGGAGGTGGTGGTTTTTGTGTGAAGATGGATGAGAGGGATGAGAGCGATGAATCTGATGAAGAATGGTGAAGATGAGAGAGAAGATGGTAGGTGGGAAAAGTTAAAAGGTGGAGTAAAAACCCTAAATTAAATTAAGGGTATAGTGGTATAATCATATAATGGTTGGGGCGATTTTAAGTAGTTTGGGGGCGATATTTAACAATGTCCCTTGAGAAGTGTTGTCAAATTACAAAAGGAACTATTTAAATGTCCTACTCCCTCCGTTTCATTTTAATTTACTCACTTCACTTTGGGGGAGAACCAAGGAATAAGTACAAAAGTATGAAAGATAAACTGAAAAGGGGGGGAGAGAAACTGAAAAGTGAGAGAGAGAAAGTAAAAAGTGGGTTAAAATATTAAAAAGTGGATGACATGGGTGGAAAAAGAGGAGAAAGTAGATGTGACATGTTACTTAAAATGGAAAAAGCAACAGTGTGTAGATTAAAAAGAAACAGACCAAAAAGGAAAGTGTGTAGATTAAAATGAAACGGAGGGAGTATCTCTTCACTCTTGATCTTCTCCCTTTTCATTTCTAGATAAGTTCTCACCAATCAGATTAGCTAAGAATCTAGCACCAAATAAATTTTAGCTAGAATTCCACTCTCTCCATTTCATATTTTTTTGGACCTTTGTTTTTAGTATGAAAATTAAGAACATTGGATAGACATAAAAGATGTAGATTGGAATGCTAAACACCGTCCCAAAACTTATTAAAATTGCCCCCAAAAAGTTGAAATTACATTTATAACCTTTTCTTTCTTTTTTCCTAAACCACCACCCTGCTACCAGCTACCTCCTGCCACCACCACCAGCCCCACCTCTAGTCCTCTCTCCTAATATTTATCTCTCTTTTCTCTCACCTATCTAACTATCTTCATCTTCAAATTCAAAACTCATAAATTCCAAACTAGAAAAAAAGGGTTTTGCTATTTAAAGCCCTAAAATTACCTACTAACGCCTTAAATACAGTATTTTTATACTGTATATGTATACCTACATTCATTTTCATCTCCCATTTCTTTACTCTCTTTCTCCCTTTCCCTTCCCCCTTTCCCTACCACCACTACCACCGCGGCCGCCACCATCAACACCGCCGCCACCACAACAAGTGAGAAACACCGCAACAATCCATCAGTAATAAAGGGTTTTGATTTTTTTTAAAAAAAAATTGGTGACGCGTCCACCATGGGTTCCCCACCACAGGCACAAGGCGTCTATGGTAGGCGCCGCACTTTGTGGTGGGGCATCCACCATGGACGCCCCACCACGGGTGCGGCGCCTACCATAGATGCTTGTGCCTGTGGTGGGGCGCCCATGGTGGACGCCTCACCAATATTTTTTATTTTTGAAAATTAATTGTATCTAGTATACGCCATGTAGTCGTGCAAGATGTAGATCTTTGATGATTTGTAATTGGAGGTTGATTTGGTGGTCTTGATGATGAAAGAAAGAAGCGTAAAAAAAAAAGAAGCGTTGAAGAGGATAAAGTGCTTCTGTTACTCTGTTCTTTCTCTCTCCTCCTTCATTTTCTTTTCTTCCGTACGTTATTTGCTTCTTTTTATATTTTTCCTTTTCTTCTTTTCTTAGCATTTAACTTTTAAGCTTTGGGCTGAAATTTCTTGGTTGGTTGTATAAATACATAAGGGGTGGGACATGTATGTATTTTGGTGTATTTAGGGCGATAGTAGGAAAAAATAGGGCGGCATTTAGCAACCCAGAAAAAAAAATGGTAGATTTCGATTGCAAAACAAAAATGGTTCAATCTACCCCATATCTCACTAAAAAACCATCAAAACTCATACCAAAACGTAACATGTCAACGCCGGTAAAAATGGTAGATTTCGATTGCCACCAGTGAGCACCACTCCTCAACCACCACCGACGAATCTAACCGTGCCACCCTTTCCCCACTCTCCCTCGTCGTTCTTCTTCCCCCCCAAACTTCACTTCTCCCCCTGTTTTCTCTCTCCTCCTCGTGAATCCTTCGACCCCACACCACCGCACCACCGCCCCTTTGCGCCTTTTCTTGCCGCCGAGAGACCACCTCCAGCAGACGTGTCTCATGCCGCCGCCCAGCACCCCGTCTGGCATGGACTGAAACGTTTGAGCCATGGTTGGAACGTCCAAGCCAGACGTTCCAGCCTTCATTTTTTAAAAAAAAAAATTGAGGTGGGTGGATGGGGTTAGAGGTGTTCACCGGTCCAGGACCAGACCGGTGGACATGAATCTGGAAAAAAATTTGGACTTTGACCGGACCGGAAATTTTTTGGTCCGAACCGGTCTTGGACCTGTTGGACCGGAATCTTTATTTTTTTTAAATAAAAATTTTAATTTGATTTAAAAATATTTATAAATTAGATTTTTTAAAATGTTAATAATATTAATAACAATATTTCTAAAGTTTATAAATATTAGGTTTCTAAATTTCTAACTTTTTACTACTTTTTAATCTTTTTAACATATAAACTTTTTTTTTTACTAAAAAATCAGAAATTCCGGTCCACTAGTCTGGAACGGAATTTTCCGGGTTTGGACCGGACCGGGAACCCGGAATCGGGATTTTCTTCGGACCGAGGACCGGACCGAAATCTTCGGTCCGGTCCGATCCGGTCCGGATTCCGGTCCGACCCTGGTCTTTGAACAGCCCTAGTTTGGGTGGTGGGGGTTGGCGGGGGAGGTAGGTGGTGGAGGTTGTCTTGGTAAAAAAACAAGGGTAAAAAAGGAAAGTAATGTTAGGTCCGGGGACTTTTGAAGGAATTTTGAGGCAGCGTTTAACAATCTCCCTTTCTTCTAAACAAAGTCTAATTTAAAAGATAGGAGCATATTTAATCTGTAATGGTCAACAAAATAAGGGTGCTTTCACTCACCTTAAAGAATAATTAATCAAGTTTTATTAGGTCCTATCAGGTTTAATAAATCTAGGATAGGTAAGTTTTAGCTTAAGAGAACACACTCTAAGTGTATGTTATGACTTATAATGTACAATCAATGAGGTCATCTTAAATATGTTGGGAACTTTAACTAATTATAAAAATTGGGACCCTGAAAGTAATATCCACTACTTTATAATATAAAACTATATTCTATAAAGTTCTCAAAAAAATTATTAAAATACCAAAATAAATCACTTAAATAAGAATTTAATGGACTATAGAATTTTAGACCCTTTAAATTGATTTTTTTTTATTTGGTAAGATGAATAACCTTTGGATTGCCCTCGCATGCTCGCACAGGGACCAACCCAAAGGATCAAGCACTCGGAAGGAGGGGGAGTTGTAAGAGGAATTCTCATCCAAGTGCCTCTCACTTGGTAGGATTCAAACCCCTGACCTTGAGGTCATGAGGTGGAATTCCTACCAAGTGAGTCAAGCTAAGCTTGGTAGATCCTTTAAATTGATAGTACATATTATAAGTCACCACTAGTGGAAAAAATCGCAATGGATGCGTTTTTTGAAAAACGCATCCCTTAATAGTGAAGGGTTGCAGTCAACTAAAAACCGCAACCCTATAAGTAATAAAGGGCTGCGGTTTTTGGGCTAAACGCAGCCCTCTATGGGCTTTTTTTTTTAAAAAAAAATTGAAAGAAATTTGCGCGGTGTTAAGCAGCTAGGGTTTCCCTCATTCTCATGTCCCTCATTCTCTCTCCTCTCTCACAAATCTCATATCAACCCTCCTTCTCCCTTCGTTCTCACCCT
Organism: Beta lomatogona; assembly: GCA_947646795.1. NCBI lineage: Eukaryota > Viridiplantae > Streptophyta > Magnoliopsida > Caryophyllales > Amaranthaceae > Beta > Beta lomatogona. Next base: position 7,742,830 of record CANSNZ010000927.1, on the reverse strand, counting down.
CCTCCCTTCTCTCTCACCCTCCTCCCTTCTCCCTTCGGTCTAATTTGGAGAACCCAAACCCATCTTCTTTTCTCTCTCCCGTGGTTCTCTCAAAACCCCAAACCCCTCGGGCTTCGCCTGCCCTCCTTCGTTGCCACCTTGCTCGCCGGAGGCCCGACACTGCTGTCGCCACTCTACTCCTTACTCTCGCGGTTGTTGCTGTCGTTGTTGTTGTTTGTTTTAGCGGTGCTGCTGCACCCACTATTCTGTTCGGTGGTGCTTCCACTGTTGTCGGGATCTGGTTGTCGGCGCTACTGCTGTCGTGGGTCTGAAGCCGCCGGAGCTCCTCCGTCTGACGAAACAGTAACACCACGCAGCCTACAAAAATCCAGAATCTTCCCTTCAGATTCTTCGATTCTTTCATCATTCACGGCGTTCATCCTGAAATCATCGAACCTGGTCGCGTACTTTGTTCCTTTAAAGTCCCTCCTCGTCTCCTAGTTCGTTCTCTCTCCTCAATTTTGTTATGATCAAATTCGCTGTATTAATCCATAAAATTAGGGTTTTACTAATCTGATTACGAATTATTGACAAATTTTGGGGGTGATATGTTTGTAGAATATTGCGAATACTTTACACGGTGGTGCGATTGCGGCGTTGGTGGATTTGGTGGGATTCGCTGTTATTTACACTGTTGGATCTCCATCTAGATCTAGGGTCAGTTTAATTTTTTGTTTCATTTGGTGCCAATTTTTCGGTTTTTATTTTAATTTCTTAATCTTTGTTTTGATTATTTTTCATGTAATTTAAGATCTAGAATTTCTTCTCTTTTTCGTATTTTCGTTCCGAAATTTTTCGGATTTATTTGTGATAATTTATCCAGATCTCGTTGATTTCGGGCTTTAGAAAAAACGCAGCCCTTTGTACAAGGAAGGGATGCTGTTTAGGCCCAAAACCGCAGCCCTTCATTTTTGCCGAAGGATGCTATGGTAAGGGCTGCTGGCCAAAAACGCAGCCCTTAGGGCTGTTTTGACCACAGCCCTTGCGTTTTATTCCACTAGTGCACTTTGCTAAAATAACTCAATTATAACATCATCACTCTCTGGGATATGAGATATTTCCTTTGTTCCAATGATAACGCAACACTTGCACTATACGACTTTGACCATGAATTTTTTTTGCTTGGTGTAGTTGGTTGGGGATTCACCTTGTAACCTAAAGGTCACAAGGTTGAATCCTCCCAACTACGGTACTTGGGGTAGGGATTCTCCTTACCTTTCCCCCATACTTACAAATGTATTGCTCACAAATGCTAGACCAAGAACATTATGTAGATTAAGGTCTAGACATAGTCCTTCTCTTAACCATTAAAAAAAATTGAAGGTTGTAAATCATTTAAATCAGTAATATATGCATCAGAGTCTATTTTCTCTCTCTACGAAGCTTCCGGAGCCCAAGAAATTGAGTGTCATGTATCCCACCGGCGACCATCTCAGTTCCCGGGTAGCCGGCGAGCATTCCTCCGATATGCCTTTCGATTGCCCGGGCACCGGCGAGGCCCTTATCAGCGGCAAATATATTTCAACTTTGCTTTTTCCTACATCTTTGATTCAAGTTTGAGGTTAGTTGGTAAATACTTCGTTAAATTATCTTCTACTGGCTTTTCTCCATTTGTTCAGCTTAAGTCCTTCATAGTTTTAAGCTCGATTTCACATGTTTAGATCTCCTTCCACTGAATTGGGGTTTAATAAAGTTTAAGCTTCAAGTTAAGCTTTCTTTGTTTGGGTTCTAGTATTGTCTCGGGTTTGTTTATTTTGGGTCTTTATGATGTTTTCCTTAGAGGGTTATAAGTATCTTAAGGGGGATATTAATCGGCTCCTCATTGAGGGAGATGAGCTAATGGAGGAAGATGAATGCTTGATTGAGTTTATTTCAAGTTCTATAAATTCGAAGGGTGTTCTTGACGTTGTAAAAGAGCTAAAGGAGGAAGGTAATATTCTTATTAAACAAAGGAAAATTGATGATGCCCTAGAGAAGTATGGCTATGCAGGGATCATTCTTGCTCGATTTTGTAGAGGAAAAAGAAATGGTTGAATGTTTTGAGTTGGCTATTTGTATTCTCTTAAACTCTGTTGCTTGCTTTAGTAGGAGAAATGAGTTTGAGCAGGTAGGTCGGATTTGCTCAATTGTTTTAGACTTCAACCCAAATAGTGTTAAAGTATTTTTTAGAAGAGCCATGGCTGCAATAGGACTGGGAAAAAGATAGTGGGCTTATTAGCATTTATTGATGGCAGCCAAGATTGAAGCTGGAAATCGGGAGGTATCCATGAAACTTAAGGAGATCAAATGCTCGGTGTATAAGGAAAAGTAAAAAATGAACCTTGAGAATGACATCCCAAAATGTTTAGGATCAGGAATTTATTCTTCAAGCAAGAAGGTGAAGGAGTATATGGAGAATAATGATAGTTTTGAGAAGGATAATAAAGGGAATGACTCTTCCACGAGTTTGATTGATAAGAGGGAAGCTCATAGCGTATCTGTTACAGAAGCCAATGGATCACAGAATTGCCGAGGTGAGAAAGGAGGAAATATGTTATCTGATGTGAGGGTTGAGAGGATGGACGTTGTTGCGAACATCCCTAACTTTGAAAATTCTAATATGTATGAGCTTAAAAACATAAGATCAAGGTCTCCCTGCCATCCTGATTATGTGACTTATGTCCAAAGAAATAGATCTCCCATATCCTTACTATCTCCCGGGAAGATATGAAAGGATTGCAATAAGGGGAAGAGTTGCATTTTTATCAATTCCATTCCAGGTTGATGTCAATTCGTATCTCATAAACAAAAAACCATATCAAGATGAAGGCACCCCACAAACAAGATTTGAGAGAAGCAGAGGTCTCAACTATGGTGACTTCGGTGGAGAATGTCACCAATCTCATTAATCAGTCAGGTATTCAGCAGAAGGATGCAAAGATGCAAGAAGTTGCAGTTTATGAAGCAACCCAGCAGCAAGTAGGTTATGCAGAAGCGAGTAACGAGCAAGGGTCATGTATCATCAATGATCCCATTGGTGTTTGCAAAGAGGAAAGCAGTTAGGGAAGTAAGGATGAGAGCACTAAGGATTGTCAGGTCTAACATACGAAAGACTTTGCTCAATGGTAGTTTGAGATCACTCAAATGTCTGTATCTAGGAAAACCAAGGTCGAGGAGCTTTCCGTATGCAGCTTCCAAGTCTCGTCCCCCCGGTGTTGGTTGTAAGTGCAAGTTAGTAGGATCAATTCCCTTAGATGTTACTCCCTCCCCCTTTAAGAAGCGTACTATTAGTGTGGCGTCTTGTAGAATATGTTCTAGGTTTAATGTGTCGACCCATGAGATGACTTGTTGTCACTCGTCATAATTCATGGGTTAGCTTTTTTTTTCTTCTTGTGTGTACATATTGTAAAAAAAAAATATATATGCATCACTGCACTACATACGACCATATACCTATGTTTCTACATCAGAACGATATTCTAATTATGTAGCGTTTTATTCAATTCAACAACTAATGTAATACCCCGTATTTTTTGGCATTTATTGAGATTATTTAAAACAATTCTAAACTTTATTTTCAAAACTCATTTTAAATTATTTTAAAATCACTTTGGAGGGAATTATTTGGAGGGAAATATAGTTTGAATTTTAAAGGTTATTTTAGTAATTTTATCAATAGTTGCTCTTGTCATTATTTATTTAATTAGTTATTTAAACAAATATTTGATAAATAATTTTATAAAATCCAAAATTCATTTTTAGGTAATAAAATCAGATTATACATTTAAGTATGTAATTTTCAGATTTTTTTTATAAGTGTTGTTTTGAAAAATCGATTTCTTTTAAATAAAACCGAAAACTTTAAATATTTAAAATATTTTGTTAAGTCTTATAAAATCAGATTTTTATGAGATTTATATTGAGTTAGAAAGTATGGGATTGTAATTGATTTGGGAAGATTTAACAATCTCTTTAAAATCAAACAAAATTTTAGGAAAGAATTTTTATAAATAAAGGAAAATTCAAAAAAAAAAAATCTGCTGCATTCTACAGCTGCACGGCAGCTTGGCATTGTGTAAGAAAAAATTTACATTCTTTTGCCCTAATTTCAATGATTTAGGAAAGTTTTACCTCTTTTCTACATTAGTTTACACTATAAATACCCCTCTAATCCTTCACTTTCTCTTCACCAAAAATCTTGAGAGTTCTTTATAAAGTTTTCTCTAAAGTGAGTGCTCTCTTTGAGTAGTTTTAGTTTTTCACCGAGGAGTTTTAGCGGGAGGTTTTGTAAGTACTCTTTTTCAAGTTGTTTTAATTTCTAGTTTTTGATCTTTTTGAGTTTTATAAAAGAACATGTTTTTATTGTTTGAGCATGAATCATGTTTACAATTAGTTAGTTTAGCATAATTTTCTTTTAGAGTTCATATATTGTTCATTGTTTTGATTAGAACTAGTTTATAATTGATAGGAGGATTTCGTTCGTGAGCATTATCTTACTAGTTGATTTTCTTGTTTCGTGAATTATCAAGGTACGTTTACGTGGCTTGATCTTTAATTGTTATGTATAAACTAGTTATGTGTGTTTTAGTACAAATTATATGAATTGATATATGCAATTGGTTTAATCAAACCTTCTTATCATTTAAGCTAGATAAAAGTTTGTGTTTCTCTTGCTTTGTTAACTCGTAGACTTCTATGCTAAATTAACTAAAGATTGTTTTACTTGTATTTAGAAAAATAAAAATCAGTTTGCATGTATAGCCACCCAACTCCTAATATATGAATGAATTTACCTTTTTCAAATTAGTGGCTTTGAGTAAACTCCAAAATGTTAGTATGAGTTTTAGTTTTAAAAGTTTAAATTTTTTTTCTTCCTATAATTAAGTTTGTTATCATAATTCTTTATTTGAATTAAAGGAAAGCTTTACCCCTAGGTTATTCTTATTACAATTACCCCTTGGCTTTGTTCAAGAAGGATTCTTCCAAGTCCACTAGTTGGCATCAAGGTTACTCCAATGTCTTTGTATTCATAAAGGGATACTAGCTTGGGGGGTGTGCACACTTAGGATCCGCGGATCAAGGAAAGGGGTTTAAGTTAACTTCTAATATTATTGTTTTCCACTTTTAATGAAATTATTAAAGGATATATATTCTTTCGTGGTAACGTGGATTTAAGAATGGTTTAGTATTATCTTTTATTACTAGATTGCGAAATAAAGCATGTTTATGAAAGTATGTGAATTATATATTTATAAAGTTTACAAGTCTTGCATGTAATTGTACTCAGTATTTCAACTGACTCGTATTTCCTATTTGTTTTGGCTTTGCCCTACTTTCCTTACGGGGAGTAGTTTTCAGGTCCATTGATGATTCATGATGCATGGGAGGAACCTTTTTGGGATCACTAGAACTAGATCACTATTTTAATAGTCTTTAGACTTTTCATATTAGTATTGTGGTTTTTGAATAATAATATTATTTTTATAAATAAAGTTAGAAGTTTTCGCTGCATATTTTTGTGTATCAAGTTATAGTATTGCCAAAGCGTATTTATACGTGGCGGTAATACCCTGAGGTTAGTAGAGTTACGGGGGCGTAACTCCCTTTTTAAAGGGGGTAGAATGCGATAGAGTTTCGCGCGCTTTTACATTTTTAGAGCATATAGAGTCGTTATATTGCATCTTACATGGGCATTCATAATTTTAGCATGAAAACAAATTTTTTTTTGAAATGAAAATTTTTCTAAGTTCCGGGACGAAACTTCTTTTAAAGGGGGGTAGACTGTAATACCCCGTATTTTTAGGCATTTATTGAGATTATTTAAAACAATTCTAAACTTTATTTTCAAAACTCATTTTAAATTATTTTAAAATCACTTTGGAGGGAATCATTTGGAGGGAAATATAGTTTGAATTTTAAAGGTTATTTTAGTAATTTTATCAATAGTTGCTCTTGTCATTATCTTATTTATTTAATTAGTTATTTAAACAAATTTTTGATAAATAATTTTATAAAATCCAAAATTCATTTTTGGGTAATAAAATCAGATTATACATTTTAGTATGTAATTTTCGGATTTTTTTTATAAGTGTTGTTTTGAAAAATCGATTTCTTTTAAATAAAACCGAAAACTTTAAATATTTAAAATATTTTGTTAAGTCTTATAAAATCAGATTTTTATGAGATTTATATTGAGTTAGAAATTATGGGATTGTAATTGATTTGGGAAGATTTAACAATCTCTTTAAAATCAAACAAAATTGATTTCAGGAAAGAATTTTTATAAATAAAGGAAAATTCAAAAAAAAAATCTGTTGCATTCTACAGCTGCACGGCAGCTTGGCATTGTGTAAGAAAAAAATTTACATTCTTTTGCGCTAATTTTAATGATTTAGCAAAGTTTTACCTCTTTTCTACCCTAGTTTACACTATAAATACCCCTCTAATCCTTCACTTTCTCTTCACCAAAAATCTTGAAAGTTCTTTATAAAGTTTTCTCTAAAGTGAGTACTCTATTTGAGTAGTTTTAGTTTTTCACCGAGGAGTTTTAGCGGGAGGTTTTGTAAGTACTCTTTTTCAAGTTGTTTTAATTTCTAGTTTTTGATCTTTTTGAGTTTTGTAAAAACATGTTTTTATTGTTTGAGCATGAATCATGTTTACAATTAGTTAGTTTAGCATAATTTTCTTTTAGAGTTCATATATTGTTCATTGTTTTGATTAGAACTAGTTTATAATTGATAGGAGGATTTCGTTCGTGAGCATTCTCTTACTAGTTGATTTTCTTGTTTCGTGAATTATCAAGGTACGTTTACGTAGCTTGATCGTTAATTGTTATGTATAAACTAGTTATGTGTGTTTTAGTACAAATTATATAAAGGAAAAATTGATAACAATAATCCCAACTTTGGGTGATCTGCTTAAAACAATCCCACCTTTCAATTAATTCAATATAATCCCACCTTTTAGGTCCCTCATCTTTAAATGGTCCCTCTAACTTGTTTACCTGCTAGAACAGGTAAACTCATAAATTTTATTATTTTACAAAAAAAAGAAAAACAATCTCACATTTTCTCTGTGCTCCTTGTTCCCCTTTCATTGTCTTCTTCCTTCTGTTTTCTTTTTCTTCCCTTCAAAATTTTCATATGCACTTTGAAGATTAATTCTATCCAAGTGGGTTATGATATGCATGTTCTTTTGCTGAACCTTAAACTTGTTCAATACGAGTTGTTCATGTTGCAAAGACATCCTCCTCCCATGAATTCACGTTAATCTTCAAAAACCCACCCATCAGATAATTAAAAAAAATAAAGTACTGCCAAGACTCTCCTGCTATTATGAATTATCATTTGAGAAGCGCCCAAAACCTTGAAAATTTCACTCATCCCCAACCAAATTAAGCTATGACTTCCTGTATTCCAGCTAGCAACTCACTCTTTTTCTCTCTCCTCCATAGAAGAACCTCTCTTTTCAACCCACTACACATTGCTCAACTAATCCATCATCTTCATCTGCTCTTTGAAGATTGTTGTGCATGATTAATTTTTTTTCTATTTACAACAAATAAAAATACCAAACAAAAAATGCGTTGAAAAATAGAAAGATTGTAAGACTCAACTTGACTTAAGAAACTAACTAATATGTAGAAAAAATTAATAATTCGCCAATCATCATATTGTTGTGCATGATTAACAAATTTGTGAACTTTTCCTTAATTTTGATGTCAATAATTCACAACTGGTGCTTGATTTGATCAAGTGATCAGGAAATTTTTTAATTTAGCGTCAAATTAGGATGTAGAATTAAAATTTTGAAATTACAATTTTACCGGCAAAGCGAGACCACGACATTGATTGAACTAGTTGAGTTCATGGCTGGTGGGAGGAGACCCTAGTGATGGATAGTTCAGCCATAGCATATATAACAGTAATAATCTTCAAAAAGCTGATAAAGACTGGAAGAGATGAAGTAAAAGAATTCAGAAAGGAAAGGAGAAGACATAGAAAGACGATGAGGGAGGAAAAAGAAAGAGAATATTATTTATTAAAAGAAAAGAAAATTTTGAGTTTACCAGTTTTAGCAGGTAAACAAGTTAAAGGGACCACTTAAAGAAAGGGTTCCCAAAAGGTGGGATTATATTGAATTAATTGAAATGTGGGATTGTTTTAAGCAGATCGCCCAAAGTTGGGATTATTCCTATCAATTTTTCCTTATATAAATTGATATATGCAATTGTTTCAATCAAACCTTCGTACCATTTAAGCTAGATAAAAGTTTGTGTTTCTCTTGCTTTGTTAACTCGTAGACTTCTATGCTAAATTAACTAAAGATTGTTTTACTTGTTTTAGAAAAATAAAAATCAGTTTGCATGTATAGCCACCCAACTCCTAATATATGAATGAATTCACTTTTTCAAATTAGTGGCTTTGAGTAAACTCCAAAATGTTAGCATGAGTTTTAGTTTTAAAATTTAAATTATATTTTTTCCTATAATTAAGTTTGTTTATCATAATTCTTTATTTGAATTAAAGGAAAGGTTTACCCCTATGTTATTCTTATTACAATTACCCCTTGGCTTTGTTCAAGAAGGGTTCTTCCAAGTCCACTAGTTGGCATCAAGGTTACTCCAATGTCTTTGTATTCATAAAGGGATACTAGCTTGGGGGGTGTGCACACTTAGGATCCGCGGATCAAGGAAAGGGGTTTAAGTTAACTTCTTATATTATTGTTTTCCACTTTTAATGGAATTATTAAAGGACATATATTCTTTCGTGGTAACGTGGATTTAAGAATGGTTTAGTCTTATCTTTTATTACTAGATTGCGAAACAAAGCATGTTTATGAAAGTATGTGAATTATATATTTATAAAGTTTACAAGTCTTGCATGTAATTGTACTCAGTATTTCAACTGACTCGTATTTCCTATTTGTTTTGGCTTTGCCCTACTTTCCTTACGGGGAGTAGTTTTCAGGTCCTTTGATGATTCATGATGCATGGGAGGAACCTTTTTGGGATCACTAGAACTAGATCACTATTTTAGTAGTCTTTAGACTTTTCATATTAGTATTGTGGTTTTTGGATAATAATATTATTTTTATAAATAAAGTTAGAAGTTTCCGCTGCATATTTTTGTGTATCAAGTTATAGTATTGCCAAAGCGTATTTATACGTGGCGGTAATACCCTTAAGTTTCTCCAAGTATTTTACGAAAGTATAAGTTTTAAAGTGGAGAAATTTAGGGGTGTTACAAAGTGGTATCAGAGCTTTTAAAACTAAAACTCATACTAACATTTTGGAGTTTACTCAAAGCCACTAATTTGAAAAAGTGAATTCATGCATATATTAGGAGTTGGGTGGCTATACATGCAAACTGGTTTTTATTTGTCTAAAAACAAGTAAAACAATCTTTAGTTAATTTAGCATAAAAGTCTACGAGTTAACAAAGCAAGAGAAACACAAACTTTTATCTAGCTTAAATGATATGAAGGTTTGATTAAACCAATTGCATATATCAATTCATATAATTTGTACTAAAACACACATGACTAGTTTATACATAACAATTAAAGATCAAGCCACGTAAACGTACCTTGATAATTCACGAAACAAGAAAATCAACTAGTAAGAGAATGCTCACGAACGAAATCCTCCTATCAATTATAAACTAGTTCTAATCAAAACAATGAACAATATATGAACTCTAAAATTATGCTAAACTAACTAATTGTAAACATGATTCATGCTCAAACAATAAAAACATGTTTTTTTATAAAACTCAAAAAGATCAAAAACTAGAAATTAAAACAACTTGAAAAAGAGTACTTACAAAACCTCCCGCTAAAACTCCTCGGTGAAAAACTAAAACTACTCAAAGAGAGCACTCACTTTTGAGAAAACTTTATAAAGAACTCTCAAGATTTTTGGTGAAGAGAAAGTGAAGGATTAGAGGGGTATTTATAGTGTAAACTAGGGTAGAAAAGAGGTAAAACTTTCCTAAATCATTGAAATTAGGGCAAAAGAATGTAAATTTTTTCTTACACAATGCCAAGCTGCCGTGCAGCAGTAGAATGCAGTAGATTTTTTTTTTTTGAATTTTCCTTTATTTATAAAAATTCTTTCCTAAAATCAATTTTATTTGATTTTAAAGAGATTGTTAAATCTTCCAAAATCAATTACAATCCCATACTTTCTAACTCAATATAAATCTCATAATAAATCTGATTTTGTAAGACTTAACAAAATATTTTAAATATTTAAAGTTTTCGGTTTTATTTAAAAGAAATCGATTTTTCAAAACAACACTTATAAAAAAAATCCGAAAATTACACACTAAAATGTATAATCTGATTTTATTACCCAAAAATGAATTTTGGATTTTATAAAATTATTAATCAAATATTTGTTTAAATAACTAATTAAATAAATAAGATAATGGCAAGAGCAACTATTGATAAAATTACTAAAATAACCTTTAAAATTCAAGCTATATTTCCCTCCAAATGATTCCCTCCAAAGTGATTTTAAAATAATTTAAAATGGGTTTTGAAAATAAAGTTTAGAATTGTTTTAAATAATCTCCATAAATGCCTAAAAATACTGGGTATTACAGTAATGCGATAGAGTTTCGCGTGCTTTTACATTTTTTCAGAGCATATAGAGTCGTTATATTGCATCTTACATGTGCTAACATAATTTAAGCATGAAAACAATTTTTTTTTTGAATTTTCCTTTATTTATAAAAATTCTTTCCTAAAATCAATTTTGTTTGATTTTAAAGAGATTGTTAAATCTTCCCAAATCAACTACAATCCCATACTTTCTAATTCAATATAAATCTCATAAAAAATCTGAATTTTATAAGACTTTACAAAATATTTTAAATATTTAAAGTTTTCGGTTTTATTTAAAAGAAATTGATTTTTCAAAACAACATTTATAAAAAAAAATCCGAAAATTACATACTAAAATGTATAATCTGATGTTATTGCCCAAAAATAAATTTTGGATTTTATAAAATTATTTATCAAATATTTGTTTAAATAACTAATTAAATAAATAAGATAATGACAAGAGCAACTATTGATAAAATTACTAAAATAACCTTTAAAATTCAAACTATATTTCCCTCCAAATGATTCCCTCCAAAGTGATTTTAAAATAATTTAAAATGAGTTTTGAAAATAAAGTTTAGAATTGTTTTAAATAATCTCAATAAATGCCTAAAAATACGGGGTATTACAGTCTACCCCCCCTTAAAAGAAGTTTCGTCCCGAAACTTAGAAAAATTTTCATTTCAAAAAAAAAAATTGTTTTCATGCTAAAATTATGTTAGCACATGTAAGATGCAATATAACGACTCTATATGCTCTGAAAAAAATGTAAAAGCACGCGAAACTCTATCGCATTGCACACTTAGGATGCGCGGATCAAGGAAAGGGGTTTAAGTTAACTTCTTATATTATTGTTTTCCACTTTTAATGGAATTATTAAAGGATATATATTCTTTCGTGGTAACATGGATTTAAGAATGGTTTAGTCTTATCTTTTATTACTAGATTGCGAAATAAAGCATGTTTATGAAAGTATGTGAATTATATATTTATAAAGTTTACAAGTCTTGCATGTAATTGTACTCAGTATTTCAACTGACTCGTATTTCCTATTTGTTTTGGCTTTGCCCTACTTTCCTTACGGGGAGTAGTTTTCAGGTCCATTGATGATTCATGATGCCTGGGAGGAACCTTTTTGGGATCACTAGAACTAGATCACTATTTTATAGTCTTTAGACTTTTCATATTAGTATTGTGGTTTTTGGATAATAATATTATTTTTATAAATAAAGTTAGAAGTTTCCGCTGCATATTTTTGTGTATCAAGTTATAGTATTGCCAAAGCGTATTTATACGTGGCGGTAATACCCTTAAGTTTCTCCAAGTATTTTACGAAAGTATAAGTTTTAAAGTGGAGAAATTTGGGGGTGTTACAAAGTGGTATCAGTTTAAAAGCCTAGGGATATGAAACTGGAATCTAAAATTAATGGGTAGACTTAAGGATGGGCATATAGGTTAGAGAGTTTCGCTTTTTTTTCATATTTATATTATTTATGCATAAAAATCTATTTTATTATTTGAAGAAAAACGATTGATTTGGATAAGTTGGGTTGGCAATGTTTCTGGCGAGGAAAGACTTGGGCTCTCACCAACGTTGCGGGTAACCAACCCTTTCCTGGGAAATTCATTGGCCCGACTATTCTTTGTCATGAATCAAGTACTCATTATAAAACATATTTGGAAAAACAAAAGGTTGTAAAAATAATTTTGGCAAGAAAAGTTTTAGCATTTTATGTGCATAAGTAGAATAAGATGATGGACTTTGATTTTTTTCGAGTACCTAAATAGTAGGTCGATTTTTATTAAGTTGCATTATTATTTTCAGGACTATTATTTTGTGGAATAAGGAGGAAGAAATTGTGTTATGCAACTTTATTTGGTTAACTATTTGCAAATTAAATGCTTACTTGTTAAATTTTAAATTTCAGATGCTTGAATTTGTAAGGGATATTTACTATGATGACGCCTATTTTAAGAGGCATTATCACACTATAGCATTCTTTATTCAAGGAATCCATCTGTACGCCAAGTTCTTAGTTTCACAAGGAAGAAGAGAAATGAGGGCTAAACCTTGGAAAATTCTACTAGCTCTTATTCACTTACCTAGAATTCCAAAGTATGAAAATCTTTTTAGGAAATATGAGGATGTACTATTGAATGAATATGAGTGGAAAAAGCATGAACACGTGCATGAAGGGGTATGGATAGCTGATATGTTGACATTTGAGGGAGACTTATACTATGCAGAGAAGACATGGGAAACGAAATTAGAGTCTACAGCTAATGCTACCATAGAAGTTCCAATAACTGATTCGCTTATGTCTGAAGCCTCATCATCTCATCATCTTACACCACCATCAGTTCGCTCTACAAGTCCAGAATATACACCTACAACTCCTAAAGATAACACTTCAAAGGCACAATCCAACTCTCTTCAAGAAGTGCCACCGAGTCCTGAATACTCACCTCTGTCGCCGGCCACTTATGAAAGAGAATTTGGAGGGAGGGAGTCGTACCTATGAATTTTTATGAATAGGATCTTCATGTTAGTCTTAAATAATTGTCAGTAGTTGACAAGTTAATGTAGTAACTTTATGTGGTTATCATTACTATTATCATTTTTGTGTTGCTTTCGAATAAAGAAACTATGTATGCAATTTGATTATTATTAATGAGATGGTTTATCTGTTATATGTTCATTATATGTTCGTTTAGTTAAGATCTATTGTTGTCTACTCCGAAAGATGTCTCAAAGGCATAGGGGTGGAATAGTGCCAAATTGAATTCTGCTTTGAAAAAGTTGACCGAAATAGCAGCTGCCTTATCCCAAGCTGTGAACGCCCCACGCCCGAAGTCCAATGAATTAGATGCATTTGGAGAAGTATTTAAGAGGGTGTCTGCTTCAAAACCCCCTTACTACAATGGGAAAGAGGACCCCGCTAGTCTTGAAAACTGGATTATGGAATTTGACAAGCTTTTTGATGCCATCAACTGCCCAGAAGAGCTTAAGCTGAATAACGCAGTGTATTATCTGAAGGAGGAAGCAGATCTTTGGTGGAGCCAAAGGAAAAATGATTTGGCAACTGAGCGCAATTTTGGGTGGACCGAGTTGAAAGAAGCCTTAAGAACCAAGTTTTACCCTACCCACTTAAGAAAACAGAAAAGTATGGAGTTCATTAACCTTAGGATGGGGGCCATGTCCATTTCAGAATACTACAGTAAGTTCATAGAGCTAATGAGATTTGCACCTGAAGTAGTACCCACTGAGGCTCTTAAGGCTCAAAGATTTGAGCAAGGCTTGACCCTATATTTGCAAGGCAAGCTCGGAGGAGCCACCTTTAACACCCTTGATGAGGTTTATGGGAGAGCTACCCATTTGAATTTGATTAGAGGGAAGGAACTAGAATGGAACTCTTCAGGAGAAAAGAGGAAAGGGAATGGCAATTACCCGAACCAGGGGAATGAGAAAAAGTTTAAGGGAGGAAACGAAAGAAGAGATGGAAGAAACCTTGGGGATAGGACCAATGATCATACTTCAAGGAATCAATCAGGCGGAGAGAGGCCCAAAAAGGTGTTCCATTGTAAGAAGTGTAACAAGAACCACCCAGGAAAAGACTGTGAAGGGAAGCCAGTGACTTGTAGGTATTGTCAAAAGCTAGGTCATCGTGAGTATGAATGTTACTGGAAATCTGAGGGAAAACCACCTATTCCTGCCCAAGATAACAAGACCATAGCTTCTAACCCGCCAAACCCTACTCAACAATCAGGGAGTGCTAAGCCTAGAAACGGGAATGGAAATAGTCAGACCAAGGGGCGCATCTTTGCAATAAATGGTCGTGAGGCTGATGCCACATTTGATGTGATATCTGGTACTTTTTCTGTTAATTCTATGCCTATTAAAGTTCTATTTGATTCAGGAGCATCGCATTCATTCATGACTAGGACCCTAGGTGAACGTCTAGGACTAGTCAGTCCAGAATACATTTATGTCAGTTTTGCATTACCATCAGGAGAAGAATTGCATTGTTCTAAGTTGTATAGGCAGGTACCTCTACTTATAGCAGGAATAGAATTCCTGTCTGACTTGATTGAGTATGAGATGAAAGACCTAGATGTCATCCTTGGGATGGATTGGCTTGGAAAATATAAGGGTCATATCAATTGTGAGGCTCAAAAGGTAATTTTAACCGGACCAAACAAGGTTAGGGTGACGTATAGGAGGGAAGGGAAACAAAAGAGCTTACTGATAATTTCTGCCTTGCAACTACAATCTTGTATAAGGAAAGGGTACCCATTGTTTATGTGTAGTGTTCAAGAAATAAGGGAAGAGGTTGAACCTAGCAAGGTACCAGTGGTAAATGAGTTTCCAGATGTTTTTCCTGACGAGATTCCAGGAATGCCGCCAGTGAGAGATCTTGAATTCACCATAGACTTAGTGCTCGGAACCGGACCAATCTCTAAGGCCCCATACCGGATGGCACCTGCAGAAATGAAGGAACTAAAAGTCCAACTGGATGAGCTGTTGGAGAAAGGCTACATCAGGCCAAACTCTTCACCACGGGGTGCACCAGTACTGTTTGTGAAAAAGAAAGATGGGAGTTTGAGGCTATGCATTGACTATCGGGAACTAAATAATGTAACTATCAAGAACAAATACCCACTTCCGAGAATAGATGATCTGTTTGACCAACTCAAGGGGGCTGGAATCTTTTCTAAAATAGACCTGAGGTCTGGTTATCATCAATTAAGGATTGCGGAGAATGATATCGCAAGAACAACCTTTAGGACTCGCTATGGACATTATGAGTTCACGGTGATGCCTTTTGGTTTGACTAATGCACCTGCAGTTTTCATGGATTTGATGCATAGAACTTTCAGAACGTTCTTGGATAAATTTGTTGTTGTTTTCATCGACGACATTCTGGTTTACTCTAATGATAGGGAGGCACATGAGAAGCATTTAAGACAAGTTTTGTCAAAGTTGAGAGAGCATCAGTTATATGCTAAGCTTTCTAAATGTGAGTTTTGGTTGGAGGAAGTTGCATTTTTGGGCCATGTGATCTCGAAAAAGGGTGTTTCAGTGGATCCCGCTAAGATTCGAGCTGTTACTAAATGGCCTACTCCGAAGAGTGTATCTGATATAAGGAGTTTCTTGGGGTTGGCCGGATATTACCGAAGATTTGTGAAGGACTTCTCTAGGATTTCGAGGCCTATGACTAACTTGATGAAAAAGGAGTGTAAATTTGTTTGGAGTTCAGAGTGTGAGGAGGCATTTCAGAACTTGAAGAACACGTTAACTTCAGCACCAGTTTTAGCATTGCCAGATGAAGGTCAACAATATATGGTTTATAGTGATGCATCGAATTATGGCTTAGGGTGTGTATTGATGCAAAACCGAAGGGTGATTGCTTATGCTTCGAGGCAATTGAAACCTTATGAGGTGAATTATCCAACTCATGATTTGGAATTAGTTGCCATTGTGTTCGCCTTGAAGATTTGGAGACACTATTTATATGGAGTAACTTGTAAGATTTATACAGATCATAAGAGCTTGAAGTACATATTTACTCAAAAAGAGTTGAACATGAGGCAAAGGAGATGGTTAGAACTCATTAAGGACTATGACTTGGATATCCAGTATCATGAAGGGAAGGCTAACGTTGTGGCTGATGCTTTGAGTAGGAAGATTAGTCATTCGATTAACGCAATAATATTGCCATATCAGTTATGTGTGGAGTTTCAGAAGATGAACTTGGAAGTCATGGAGCTAGAAAGCGTAGAAGAACTACTAGGTGCCATATCGATCCAACCTTTTATTCTTGATGAGATCAGGGAAAGTCAAGCTGGGGATGATAAATTGGAGAAAATTAAGGAGAAAATTCAAGAAGGTCAAGCACTAGACTTCAAAATATTTGATGATGGCAGTGTGAGATTCAAAGGAAGATGGTGCGTGCCTCAGAATCGAGGGGATCTTAAGCAGAAATTGATGGAGGAAGCTCACAACTCACCTTAGTCAATGCATCCAAGGGGAGATAAGTTGTATAAGGATTTGAAGAAGACATTTTGGTGGTCAAACACGAAGAAAGAAGTTGCTGAATTTGTGGCTAAGTGTCTTACTTGTCAAAAGGTAAAGATTGAACATAAGAGACCTCAAGGGATGGTCCAACCTTTGGAAATGCCTAGCTGGAAATGGGACTCTATCTCAATGGATTTTGTGGGAGCCTTGCCCAAAAGTAAGAAAGGAAATGATACTATTTGGGTGGTAGTGGACCGTTTGACTAAGACCGCAGTTTTTATACCAATGAAGAATACTTGGTCGATGGATCAATTGGCTATGGCCTATGTGAAGTTCGTAGTGAAGTATCATGGAGTACCAAAGGACATCATCTCTGATAGGGATTCTAGGTTCTTATCGAACGTTTGGCAAAGTGTACAAAAAGCAATGGGGACCAAGCTACTGATGAGTACCGCTTTTCACCCAGCTACTGATGGGCAAACTGAGAGAACTATTCAAACATTGGAAGACATGTTAAGATCTTGTGTAATGGAGTATCAAGGATCATGGGAAGATTACTTCTATTGATTGAATTCTCCTACAACAACAGTCATCATGCAAGTATTGGAATGGCACCGTTTGAAGCTTTGTATGGTCGAAAATGTCGAAGCCCGATATGTTGGAATGATATAAGTGAAACGATTGTACTTGGGCCAGAATTTATCGAGGACACCGTGAGGCAAGTCAGGTTAATTCAGGAAAAGATAAGAGCTGCCCAAGATCGACAAAAAAGCTATGCCGATTTGAAGAGGAGGGATGAGGAGTACGAGGTTGGAGAAAGCGTCTTACTCAATTTTTCTCCGAAAAAAGGGGTAATGAGGTTTGGAAAGAGAGGCAAGCTAAGCCCAAAGTACATTGGACCCTATAAAATTTTGACCAGGGTTGGCAAGGTGGCTTATCGTTTAGAGTTACCTAATGAGTTAAGCAAGGTACATAATTTCTTTCATGTGTCACAATTGAGGAAGTATATTGCAGATTCTTCTCATGTGTTGCAGCCTGAATCTATCTAGTTGGATGAGACCTTAACCTATGAGGAAAGACCGATTAAGATCCTAGATAGCAAAGTCCGTAGTACTAGAAACAAGGATGTAAAGATATTGAAAGTTCTTTGGTCCAATCACAAAACCGAGGAAGCGACTTGGGAGGCTGAGGACGAAATGCGTAGAAAGTACCCTGAGTATTCATTGAGGTTAGTAGAGTTACGGGGGCATAACTCCCTTTTTAAGGGGGGTAGAATGCGATAGAGTTTCGCGCGCTTTTACATTTTTAGAGCATATAGAGTCGTTATATTGCATCTTACATGTGCATTCATAATTTTAGCATGAAAACAAATTTTTTTTTTGAAATGAAAGTTTTTCTGAGTTTCGGGACGAAACTTCTTTTAAGGGGGGTAGACTGTAATACCCCGTATTTTTAGGCATTCATTGAGATTATTTAAAATAATTCTAAACTTTATTTTCAAAACTCATTTTAAATTATTTTAAAATCACTTTGGAGGGAATCATTTGGAGGGAAATATAGTTTGAATTTTTAAGGTTATTTTAGTAATTTTATCAATAGTTGCTCTTGTCATTATCTTATTTATTTAATTAGTTATTTAAACAAATATTTGATAAATAATTTTATAAAATCCAAAATTCATTTTTGGGTAATAAAATTAGATTATACATTTTAGTATGTAATTTTCGGATTTTTTTTATAAGTGTTGTTTTGAAAAATCGATTTCTTTTAAATAAAATCGAAAACTTTAAATATTTAAAATATTTTGTTAAGTATTATAAAATCAGATTTTTATGAGATTTATATTGAGTTAGAAAGTATGGGATTGTAATTGATTTGGGAAGATTTAACAATCTCTTTAAAATCAAACAAAATTGATTTTAGGAAAGAATTTTTATAAATATAGGAAAATTCAAAAAAAAAAATCTGCTGCATTCTACAGCTGCACGGCAGCTTGGCATTGTGTAAGAAAAAATTTACATTCTTTTGCCCTAATTTCAATGATTTAGGAAAGTTTTACCTCTTTTCTACCCTAGTTTGCACAATAAATACCCCTCTAATCCTTCACTTTCTCTTCACCAAAAATCTTGAGAGTTCTTTATAAAGTTTTCTCTAAAGTGAGTGCTCTCTTTGAGTAGTTTTAGTTTTTCACCGAGGAGTTTTAGCGGGAGGTTTTGTAAGTACTCTTTTTCAAGTTGTTTTAATTTCTAGTTTTTGATCTTTTTGAGTTTTATAAAAAATCATGTTTTTATTGTTTGAGCATGAATCATGTTTACAATTAGTTAGTTTAGCATAATTTTCTTTTAGAGTTCATATATTGTTCATTGTTTTGATTAGAACTAGTTTATAATTGATAGGAGGATTTCGTTCGTGAGCATTCTCTTACTAGTTGATTTTCTTGTTTCGTGAATTATCAAGGTACGTTTACGTCGCCTGATCTTTAATTGTTATGTATAAACTAGTTATGTGTGTTTTAGTACAAATTATATGAATTGATATGTGCAATTGGTTTAATCAAACCTTCTTATCATTTAAGCTAGATAAAAGTTTGTGTTTCTCTTGCTTTGTTAACTCGTAGACTTCTATGCTAAATTAACTAAAGATTGTTTTACTTGTTTTTAGAAAAATAAAAATCAGTTTGCATGTATAGCCACCCAACTCCTAATATATGAATGAATTCACTTTTTCAAATTAGTGGCTTTGAGTAAACTCCAAAATGTTAGTATGAGTTTTAGTTTTAAAAGTTTAAATTTTTTTTTTCCTATAATTAAGTTTGTTATCATAATTCTTTATTTGAATTAAAGGAAAGGTTTACCCCTAGGTTATTCTTATTACAATTACCCCTTGGCTTTGTTCAAGAAGGGTTCTTCCAAGTCCACTAGTTGGCATCAAGGTTACTCCAATGTCTTTGTATTCATAAAGGGATACTAGCTTGGGGGGGGTGTGCATACTTAGGATCCGCGGATCAAGGAAAGGGGTTTAAGTTAACTTCTTATATTATTGTTTTCCACTTTTAATGGAATTATTAAAGGATATATATTCTTTCGTGGTAACGTGGATTTAAGAATGGTTTAGTCTTATCTTTTATTACTAGATTGCGAAATAAAGCATGTTTATGAAAGTATGTGAATTATATATTTATAAAGTTTACAACTCTTGCATGTATTTCAACTGACTCGTATTTCCTATTTGTTTTGGCTTTGCCCTACTTTCCTTACGGGGAGTAGTTTTCAGGTCCTTTGATGATTCATGATGCATGGGAGGAACCTTTTTGGGATCACTAGAACTAGATCACTATTTTAGTAGTCTTTAGACTTTTCATATTAGTATTGTGGTTTTTGGATAATAATATTATTTTTATAAATAAAGTTAGAAGTTTCCGCTGCATATTTTTGTGTATCAAGTTATAGTATTGCCAAAGCGTATTTATACGTGGCGGTAATACCCTTAAGTTTCTCCAAGTATTTTACGAAAGTATAAGTTTTAAAGTGGAGAAATTTGGGGGTGTTACAGCTAACCCCAACCCCCCACAAAAAATAGGAAAAAGAAAGAAAGTAAAAGTTTCATGATATATTTTATTTTAGTACTTGGTAAGCGATTCTTTCAAACTTTAATGAGTTTGACTGTTTCGTTGGTGTGTGTCTAAGCCGTTTTGTTAAAGGGGATGGAAAGATAGATCATTTACAATATATTCCCAAATCTTACATCGTACTACATCATATTCATACCCTGTTATCAGTTTATCACCATCCCTTATTCGATATTAAATTGACAAGAGCGGTCCCAACTATGATCGGTCTGCCATAAAAGATCTCAACTATGGACTATTCCATAGCAGGCCCAACTTTTACATGGGTTTGACACGCGTGGGCCTTCCAGGTTACTCACCGGTAGAAACCGATAGAACCCATCTCGTGTTTGTTACCGTTGATGCACGTGCTTAGTTATTTAAAACCCCCTATTCCCTGTGCTTCCATTATCTTCTTCAACCTCCCCCTTCTTTATGCAATTTCCTCTTCTCAAATCTCCATTCTCCTCTCTAATTTCTTCTCCAATGACAACGCAAAAATCAGGTGGATCTGGGTTCATCAATTCAAGAGCAAATTCAGGTGATGTTCCTTACAAGTTACAAGTGCAACCATAACATCCCTGCTGTAATTAGAACTGCACACAGAGTGATGAATTTTGGAAGAAGGTTTTATGGGTGTTCTATTTTTCTTTTATGCACTTATTTGCGAAAATATGAAATTGCGAAATTAATTTGGTTTACAATTAGGGTTTTTTTTCGTTAAAGTACACTATTGTTTGTGTCAATTTAGGGACAATCTGATTGTGGTATCTTTAGATGGGAGATTCAAGATGGGGCAAAATCATGCAAAGAGTGTGAGCATTTGCAAGCCTAGTTAATGGAGCAGTTTACACATGTTTCAGAATTGGAGATGCAACTTAAGCTAATTGAGGAGAAGTTTAAGAAGCTAGAAGTGAAGAAGCAAAAGATGGAAGAGGCAATGCTTGAAATGAGGACTGAAATGCTTAAAACTCAAGTTCAAGAGGTGAAGAATGCAAAGGTGGAGAAGTATGGTGTAGTTGCCTTATGATTGTCATGGATGTTGTTTCTCATTCTTGCTATAATGATGAACTAAGGACAGATGTTAGTAATGTTGTTAGATGTTAGGGCTGTATTTTGCAATCAATGAATGAAATTGTCTTTGCCTTTGTTTTAATAAAACTGTGTGTTCAAATTAAATGTGAAAAATCTGAAAATGTAAGAATTTGTTAAGTAAGAAAAGAAACTTCATTCAACAGTGTAGCAACAAACCACAATGGCTAAATATTTGCATTACAATCCAAAAACTACCAACTCTAAATTGTTACATTACAATCTAAAAACAACTAATCATAAACTATTTGATTATCAACAACAAACAACCAACAAATGACATCAAGGGAAATTGGATGTTGATGCATGACTTCCCAATCCAAGAGCACTGTATGATGTTGATGGTTGTGGCCCATCTGAATGCATTCTTCCCTGTGTAGGAAAGAAAGTTGAATTCTCCAACCAATAACAACACACAAACAATAAAAAAAGAAATTGAATTGATTACTTACATTGACATAGGTTGTTCCATCATGGGTGTAAAACACTCCAACACCATGGGGCACCTCCTGAGCTTTTCCCTTGCCTTTGTCAACACCTCTTCCTCCCCTAGAGCCTCTTCCTCCCCTCGAACCTCTTCCCCCTCTTGATCCTATTCCCCTCCCTGCAGTTGCAGAACCTCTGACTCCCACATAATTTCCCCCACCTCTTGAGCCTCTCCGACCTCTGCCTCCTCTTATTGCCCTCCTATTTCTTCCTATTTGTGTTGGCTGGGCACTTACATCAGGCTGTTGGGTTGATGGGCCAGCCTGTTGGATTGATGGGCCAGTTTCAGAGGTGGCAGTGTTTTGTCTTTTTGGAGGAGATGCAGATGCATTGTCCTTGTTAGGACATTTCCTTTTGTTGTGGCTGGTAGACTTGCATACACTGCAATGCATTAGGACCTCATGTTTTGTTAGCCTCCCATGTTTTTGGGGTTTTCATGAGGGTCCTTCTTTCTATTCTTCCTTGTCCTACCTAGCCCCACTTTAATTGGTGGTGGCTACAGTGGAGCATCTACCTTTGGCCAGTGCCTCTCACCAACACAGGGATGGATGAAGTTTTTGTAAAACTTTAGGTAAGTGTCTCTCTTGTACCAATCAGACACAAAGTCCCCTGCTTTGTAATGGTACAAGAAGAGACAAGAAACTGCATGGCAGCAAGGGATGCCAGTTAAATCCCATTTTCTACAAGTGCATGACCTGACATCAAGGTCAACACAGTAAGTGTCCATCATATGGCTCACCTGAAAGATTGTGGCAGTTGATGGAATTGGGCTACACAGGGCACCCTGTTCTTTGGCCTTTTCCAGTTTAGCATGCACCCTTGGGCATATTTGAGCCACACTCTTCTCCATCTCTTGACTTTTAAGGGCTAGCATCTGCATTAGGGCAATTCTGATTTCTTCAAGCGTGTAGATTAGGTGTTTTGTTCTTGCTTGAACGATGTATCCATTAAATGTCTGTAATGGTCCTATTTTTAAGAGCGTTTATTAAATGCTGATTTTATTTATTAAGTTAATTATGTTTCGAAAAATCTTATTTTATTTAAGTTGTGGAGTATGAATTTTATTTGTCGTGTTTGTAATATAATTATTTTAATTTTATGAAGTTATTATTGTTTTATATGTTGGGTTTTTTTTCAATTAGTTGAGTGGAGTTTAGCCAAATAGGAAAATCAAAGTCGGTTTCTGTTGAGAACCATCAAACACCCCTTTGTTATTTTTGTCGGTCAATGAAACAGAACCCATCCTTACCCATTTTCCCTTTGTCATTTCTCACTCCCAAATAAAACACAATCTGTGAAACCCCAAACCCCAATTTTCTCTCTCTTCCTGTGAGAAACCCCAAATGCTCTCTCTCTCCTCTCTGTTCGAACTCCCTCCTCTGTTCGCCTGCCTTCTCGTCGGAGCCTCAAGGTCACCTGAGCTCAGCTCGCCCTCCCCTGTCGTGCGGCTGCCGCCTTGGTGCCGCTGCTGTTGTTGTTTTGTTGTCGGTGTTATCGTCCTCTACTCACATCTTTCTCTCCCTTCTCGCTTGATGCTGCTAGTCGGAGCCTTGTTGCTCGACAAACGCCGCTCACGTCGCCAGATCCACAGCACCACCAGTCTTATGCCGCCGTCGCCATGGTTTGCCGGCCTTGCCGGAGTTTAGTGCCCCCGCCCCTTATGCTCGATTCTTTCTAGCTCTTAAAGCAGAGGTAAAAGCTACTCTTTGTTTTCCTCTTAAAAATTCTGAGTTCATGCTTAGAATGCAAGCCCTAAGTATAAGTATAACCCATGTTAATTAGCATAAAATTGAGCCTAAAATTAATTTGTTAAGTGAGTCGCTTGGTTTGATTTATGTGTGGCTAATCTTGCTTAAGTTACGAGGCTAAACTGATTTTGCTATGCAAACTTGTCTTTGATTTGCAAAATGGAAATCAGATTTCACTAAGTGTACTTGTGGGGTTATTTGCCATAGTATTTGAGATTAAATTTAGAGTAGTTGTTATTATTATTGGAGTAATTGGAGCTAGTTATGGCCTGGGTTTATAGATTCTAATGTGAGTTAATATAATTTGTTAGTGATTGTTAGTATTGGTAATAGGTTTGATTGAAGTTATTGCGAAGTGAAATTAGGAGTTATGGAATTGGTTTCATTAATTCCTACTTATGGGATTTAATTCGATCATTATAGTAGGTTGTATTAAGAAAGGTTATTTAGATTAGTTTCTCATGTAGTGAGGAGTTTATTAATTATTGTTATTGTGTTGAGGTCATTGTTGGAGTATGTATATGGAGATAATTTATGAAGTTCGAGCTATAGTTGGTGATCCAGAATGTCGAATTATTGGGAATCGTCTCAAGGTACATACATGTCCTTCCACCTTCGAACCTATATCCGTGTTTCATGTGATTTCATATGTTGAGCTTAATAAGCCTTTTATATAAATACAAAATTATTCAAAGTGTTATTTGTGTGTTTACAAGAGTTGTTGACTACATATATGGTTTTAAGCTATGAGCGAAAGCTAAATATGTAATGAGTTTTATTGAGTGAAATCTTGATTATGGAGAACTGATTGGAGGTAGTTGAATCCTTCAAGAATATAAATGTGTGTTATTATTAAATCTACATGTTTTCCACATCGAATTTATAATAGATTTTCTTATGCCTAGTAAGTTGATTTTTTTTTATATGAAAGTGTAGCTATGAGAATTAAAGCAATGATCTTTAGTATATCGAACTATATAAGTTGGTTTTACAGCAAGTACTCCGTTTTACGAACTAAGCCGGAACGTCGATTCGATATCTTTATGAACTCGCTTTCGATCTAAACTATAGTTATATTTGAAAGTTTTAGAGGGAAATAGAGGAATTTTGAGCAAAGATGTTGAGTTATAATTTCAGGTATAAGACAATTGTCAAAATATTTGCGATATAAGTTTTATATGGAATTCTAAAAGTATAAAAGACTCTTTATTATGGTTTGAGATTTTGAATATATACGATCATGAACTTTGAAAATTATGATTTTGAGTTATGAGCAAATATGGATTCGTGAAATTATAAATCGGGTTTTTCTAGTTCTAATAATGACGAAGAGAATCTTTACTCCTACTTAATTTTTTTTATGAAGAAGTTCCCATAGAAAAAGTCTCTCAAATTTGGGTCAATTTAATGAACATTATTTTCGGATTTCAGTTCGGAAACACGTAAGTCTAGTGAAACAAGTTATATCTTTATAGGATATCATTGATGAATTATGTTATATGGAGTTTGGAATCTAAGTTAGAATGAGTTTGGTGTGAGATGGGTACTTGTGAAGTTTTGTTTAAGAAATACAATTGTCGCTTTGAGGGTATTATTAGAAGTAGGCAACTATCCTAAAATTTACTTATGACGTATAAACAAGGTTGAATGGTATCACCCGAAGATATCTCCGGAAATACTATGGAGCTCGGTTATATAAGAATGAAGGTCTATGATGTCATAATTGAAGGACAAAGTAATTGTTGGGAGGTTGTAACTAAGAAATGAAGATGTTATGTGATGGACGTAGATTAGATAGTTAGGGAATAGTAAATTTGGATGTGAATTTCAAAGGTCAAATATTGATTTATGAGTTAATGGAGTTGTTACGAGAGGTTTGTGAGTTCAGAGGATGTGTAGGATTTGAGAAATGAATGTCGTATCAGTGAAATAAAGGATCCATATCTTGGTGGTGGTTTAGAGGAGTACCGATTAGAGAGAGAGAATTTACAATACTTATGTAATAAAAGATCATATCCGCAAAGGGGTCAAGTAAAAGAGTTTGGAGCCTAATTTCTTCTATTAGATGAGTAAGATTATATAAATGGAAGTTGGAAAAAAAAATATAAATCTAGATAATAGAGAGTAATTAAAGTTATATAATGACAATACTAAGCGTATGGTGTTAAGACTAATATGAGCTTTCAGTACAAATTCATGGGACATATGGTTGTGAATTATAAATTTAAGAAGGATCAGGACAATGAGTTTGAGTATTGGGAAATACTAAAGTTCAGATGGAAAATTGCATCATAGAATATTCAATTATAACATGGAAACATGGAGTGAGATATTTTGACTTGCCATAGTAATTGTAGGTGAATTATGATAATGAAATAAGGTTATATTATGGAAATGAGAGTTCATGTATTGGGGATAAGAAAATCTTTAAAGGGAAATTCATAACATGAGAATTTTGGAATGCTGTAGTTTAGAAGTTATAAGTTAAAGACGGAATTCCAAGTACAAAGAGAAACTATTATGATGAAGGGAATTGCCAAAACGTGTTAGAGGATACCTTATAGTCTATAAGTAAAATATTACAAGTTAATTATCTTATAAGTCTTTGAGAAACATATTTTACATTTTGATTATGTTATGGGTTCGACTGCGGAAAGACACTTGATTTTGAATACGATTTATGTATATTACTTCCTTTAAAAATATTTGAGGTAAGTAAGATTATTTTGAGATTCGAGTTTGTGTTATAATAAGATTATTTTCAGGTATTTTGGATATGTTAATTACATTTCAACTATGTTTTGTTTTATATTAATTTACGGTCGGAAGTTTTAGTCGTTGATACACTTTCGAATTGAATACGCGATACGAATTAAGAACAAGAGTATAAGTTTTGAAAAAAATATAAATTTGTGTTATTGAGAAAATAAGGATTATGATATAGTTGTTGTTTTATGGGGAAAGTAAACAACATTTGTGGAGCGAGTTGCTCAATATGTGTTATAGAGCAGGTATTGCTCCTTTGAGTAGTCATGATCTAAAAGTTCTTGAGGTTAAGTTTTGGAAATTCCTAATTCGAAGTACCGAGCAGGAAGTTATGTTCATTTTTAAGTTCAGTGTTTTTCCTGCAATTATGTTGACAAAAGTTCCACATGTTCAAGTTAACTCAACCCTTTTAATAAAGTTTAAATGAGCCCACTAAGTGCCTATATGACTTTTTACAAACAGTAAAGAATTGATTATTTCCTTATATCTTTATACCTAACTAATGTGTGAAATTTTAACGTAAAACAAAAGATTTCAAAAGAAGATTCAAGTCTTGCAATGATTAGCAATACTATAGTAGTTGTGATTCTTTTTCCTCTCCATGGATGAATATGTTTTCTTTGGAACACGTGTGGTATTGATAAACTGTGCATTTAAACTATTTATGTAAATAAACTATGGATACAAGTGGGTAAAGGTCGATACCAAATAAGGTACGGTATGAACAACAACCCTTGGAGGATGGGTGATCTCCTTCTGAACCCTCGCTGGGTGGGTGAAGTCCAGCAGATATTAAAATTTGGACATGTCCTGGTTAAGGCTTGCAAGCATAAATATTTAAACGGTGGGGGTGACGACCTCCATTAGTTTAGAGACAGTCGGCTCCTAGCGTAAGGAGCCCCTCTCTATTCGTGTTCGCTTTACCCAAATAAATTAAATGCTATAGACCCAAAGGGTTTTGAATGAACTAAGTGGTGATCTTCATTATAAAAATTCTTACTTTAATGCGATTGTGCAATGATAGTAATCCTGAAATTTTAAGCAAGCACCTTACTTGTGAAGCATACTGAATTCTAGCATGAATTGTACATGAATGGTCTTAAGCCACCAAAAATGAGGTTTTGGGATGAGCTTATGTATTCAACTGTTGTTGAACTTTGTCCTTATGGCAAGAAACTTATTATTTGTAGTATTGTATGAGTATTTTTTTTATCTGACTTTCTAGTTAGGGATTACTGGTGTAGTAATAAAAACATTTCTAACTATTTGGTTTTAAGCATTTTGAATTTTGGAGTTGTTCCACTTGATGAGTAATAAACCGCACAACCATATTTTAAACCACTAAAATGAATTTATGGTTGGACAGTGTGTGTACTCAGTTTTTCTGATTTTGTTCTTGGAACCTGTCCTGGTGGGGGCAGAGTCCATTGTTAGTGATTTTGCAGGATTGATGTCGAGGACTTGGAATGTGATTATTGATCAAGAAGAAGATTTTTATGTTATGAAATGGTGGGCTGAGGTTATAGATAGATGCCTTGTTTGGAAGTATTCGTAATTTTTTATTTGGTTTTCAAGTTCAACTGTTGTGGGCCCCTGACCCACAAATCCAGGATCGTTTTTATAGGTTTTGTTTCCGCTGCGAATAAATGTAAATTCGAGGTTTGTTAAGTGTTAATTGTGTTTTGTGTATCTTAAGAGTGATTAGTTAGCAGCTTGGAAGTGCGGGCTGTTACAATGTCTCTGCTAGGTTGTTCACAATCACATCAGCCTTGGTGCTTGTGTCCATGTAGACTCTGCAGAAGACTTTTGGGTTGTAGCTCCTGAAACCCTCAACAACAGCTGGGTTTTGAGCCCCCATCTCCTCCAAAGCCTCATTTAATTCAACCCTGCTATAGGCCTTTGCAGCCTTTCACAATATCATCTTCATTTCATCACCTTTATAATTCTTGTGCCAATGTGCAAAAATGTGCCTGGCACAATGTTTGTGCTCAGCACCTGGCAACAATTGTCCAACTGAAGCTAAAATAGACTGAAGAAGAAAAATAATATGCAAAATCAATAATGTACCTTAGTGATTCAATGTATGAAAATGAAAATAAAAATTAAACAATGAACAAGAACAAGAACCTCACCTGATGCTTATCTGATACCACTGCCAATCCTAAGCCATCCCCCAGATTCAAGCATCTCTGCAACTCAACAATAAACCAGCTCCAGGAGTCATTATTTTCTCCTTCTACAACTGCCCAGGCAACTGGAAACATCTACTCGTTTCCATCCCTACTTACTGCAGCAAGGAGTTGCCCTCCAAGGAATTTTTTGAGAAAACATGAATCAATGCATAGCAGTTTCCTGCATCCTTCCATCCATCCTCTCCTTATGCAATCAAAGCAGACAAATAATCTTTGGAAAACTGGTGTTGGACCCCTCTATATTAGGTTAATCACCAATGTGATTTCAGTATCTTGGTCTCCATCTTTCAGAGCTGCAATATACCTTCCCAACTTCATGTAATGTTCTCTCATTGAGCCATGCAACATCCTATGAGCATGGTACTTAACCTTGTAAGTTATATCTTTCTTAATGATCACCCTAAAGGCCCTCCTAACTGTTTCCATTATCTCATTTGCTGGCCAATGTGGCCTGTTTTGAAAATCTCTAGAAACTTCCTAGCCATCCATGTGGACTTCAATTGTCTATTCCTTTCCATGTCCCTTGTGCAAGTGTGAGCCCCATCCACAAATATCAGGACAAAACAAGCTCTCCTACTGTCCCATGAACCATAAAGCCTAAAAGGACAACTAGTGCAGCATTTTACCTCCATTCTTTGTTGCCTTTTTTTGTTGCTGGACACAAATGTTAGATTTTTACCTTGCACAACAGAATACTTAGCAACTGATTGTCTAAAGGTTTCTCTGTTGGGAAACCTAAAACCAACTTTCCACTTAAATTTGGTGAAGTCAGTGTGTTCACCCACTATGACCTTCCTCTCTCTTCTAATTCTCCCACTAAAATCTTCTTCTCCACTATCTCCTAGTGTCAATTCATCCTCATCACTGTCTTCATAGTCACTAACACAGATGTGACTCTGTCCACCTGTTGAAGTGTTTCCCATATCATGCCTCTGAGAGGTAGATCCCCCATTTCTACCCTCTGCTGCTTCCCTCTGCAACTGTTGTGCAAGTTCAAATAACTTGCTATTGCACCCCTTCACCCTTTCTCTAGCTTCCCTCAATTCATCATCTGTACTCTCTCCCAGTTCCTGTTCCACCTCAGGTATAATATCCTCACCATCCCTCAATTCCACATCAGCATTAGGCACCTCCTCCTCTAGCCCTAGAGTTTCAATGTCAACATCATCTTCATCACTAGCTGGATCATACAAACCATCTGATCCATCACTCTCATCTCCTTCATCATCTGCAAATAGCTCAGTATAAGGGATAGGACTATCAGGTATGTTGTCATACCACTCAAAGAAGTCATTAGCTGCTGTGTTTGGTGGGGTTGGAATTGGTTGTCCAGTTTGTGAAGTGAGGGGTGGGATTGGTTCTTTAGTTTGTGAAGTGTGGGGTGGTAGTGGTTGTTCTGTTGGTGTATTGAGTGGTGGGAGTGGTTGTTCTGTTGGTGTATTCAGTGGTGGGAGTGGTTATTCAGTGGTGGGAGTGGTTAGTTGTGTTGTTTGTGCAATGGTGGGGGGAGAATGGTTGCTCTGTTGAAGTTTCTGAAGGACTGGGTTGGGTTGGTTGTGCAAGAGGATTAGGTGGAAGTGCTGCTGATTTGGCATAAAAGTCAGTAGGGGAAATCAATGTGACTTCAGGGTCTTCTAGGGGAGGATTAACTAAGGTTGCTTTTAGTCCCAACTTTCTAGGATTGAATCTAAGTGGGAGTGGTGGGACCCTAGTCTTAGGGTTTGTCACTTTTTTGCTTGGGGTCAATTTTTTGGGGGGACCATAGGCTTTTTTGTTTTGACTCAACCCAACTGATTTACTCCCACTTTTCTTAGGCTGCCCAATTTCAATCCCAATCTCCTTTGGCTCTCCAGTTTTAGTCCCCTCCTCCTTAGGCTCTTCAGTTTCAGTCCCCCTCTCCTTAGGCTCCCCATTTTCACAACCTCTCTCCTGTGGCTCTCTACTTTCACTCACCATCTCCTTGGGCTGGCCAGGTTCATCAAGAAATGTTATTACTTCAGGCTCATCAACCATGTGTTTCACAAACAGATCAACACATCTCTCTTTTATGGTTATTGCACCCATTTCCAACACATCCTGATCATTATACACTCTAAATAAACCACTTTCAAGCTTCTTACCTGGCACTAAGTAGAAAATCTGGTCTACTGCATTGTACTCCCCACATTTTTTCACGAAATCAACCAAGTACCACCAGCACAGTTCATCACGGTCAACTGCGAAGGTCCTAATTCCCCCATCAACATACTCTAGAACACCCAACTTGTTCTTCCTAAAAGTCCCTCCATGATGGAAACGCAAAGTAACTATTACATCCATTTACACCTAATTCCTGAAGCAAGAAAATTTTCAGCTTAACATAGCAAAACCACAATAGTAACACAAACAACACATCACAACTAAGAAGCAGAAAACAATCGACTAAGGAACCCTAGAATCCAAAAAATTCAAATTTCTACCAATGTTCATCAAACCACAAAAAATCAGCAATTTCAAGTACGAAAAACACAAAAGTACAACAATTTACCAGCAATTATCTAATTATTTCCAAAATGCAACAATAATTATAAGAAAAACTTACCCAGATTGTTCCCAAAAAACCCAACTTGTGAAGTTCGCAAAAACCGCAACTACAGCCTCGCACAAATTGTTCACCAACAGCAAAAGGATTAAAAGAAGATGAGTGATTGAAAGAAGAAAAGAAGAAAAGGAGAAAAATTCGAATAAGTGGGGAAGAATTCAGACAACCATCAATAACTAAGGGGGAGGATTAATGGCCGTTGTCAGACATTTACATTGAAAATGAAAATTTTGGAGGGAGTTTGTAACAGAGAAAGAAAAAAAAAGGGAAAATCATTTAGTAACTTAAACATCCGGTCACCAGTTAACAAGACTCACGCGTGTCAAACCCATGCAAAAGTTGAGCCTGCTATGGAATAGTCCATAGTTGGGATCTTTTATGGCGGACCGGTCATAGTTAGGACTGCCTATGTCAAATTTTCCAAAAATATATTGACCTCAAACTAGTGTGTAGTTTGGTATTTACTTTGAATAATATAATGGATTTTTAAACTACAATAATACAAACTTTTGGCCGTTCTCTCACAATAATACAAACTTTTGATTATTATTTAATGATACAAACTTTACATCAAAATTCTCCCAGTAGGTCGAAAGCGGTTGGCAACTTGTTGTAGGAGGTAAATAAGCTGACGTGGCACTTATTAAGACACGTGTCATTATTTTCTTGGTTGATTTTTAAATTTTTGATTTAAATATCAAAAAACATTAAAAACGTTTTCTTTTTTTCTTTCTTCTCTTATGCTCTCCCTCCACTCTCTTTCTCTCTCCCCTATCCCATCACCCCTAGACCCTGCCCAACACCGTTTCTCTCTCTTCATGCTCCCCCTAGCCAAACCAACCGAAACCCCACCCCCACCCCTCCCCCCAACCCTCACCCCCACCCCCCCCACGGATAAAACCACCCTCACCACCCCCACCTCAGCACCCCTAGGCCTTGCCCGATCACCGTTTCTCTCTCTTCATCCTCCCCCCCTAGCCAAACCAACTAAAACTCCACCCCCCACCCCCCACCCACACCCTCACCCACCCCCCACCCCCCCATGGATGAAACCACCCTCACCACCCCCTCCCCCATCACAAAACCGCCTTCCCCAACCACGAAACATCCCCCACCCGAACTTAACTCCTCCCCCCCCCCACCCCCGGACCAGCACGTCTCAATTGCGAAACATTGAGACCACCTAAATATGGCGTGAAACGCTACCATGATGACTCAGCTGCTGTTATGTCGTGCTCAACCTCATACTTCTTCGTGTTTGTCGGTCTGTATGCAAAGACGGGTTCAGGAATCGAAGAAGGAATAACCTGAACATAACCCAACTGTCGTAGTACACGATCTGGGTTGTATGGCTCAACAATATCTCGGTAGCGTATGCAACCGACATACAACGTTCTCGGAACCGTCCTAGCCGGATCATCCTCGTATGGCATCCAAATGACCTGAAAATAGGAAACATAAATAATTTGATTAGTTTAATGTACTACTAATATACGATGATATTAATAAGCAAAATAAATGGCGTACCTCTGAAAGCTGAAGGTTGTCCAACCGTCTACGTATCGACTGAAGTCGAACAGGATCCTTGCTGACGATGTGAACATCCCACTTTCTAGCCCGGGGATCGTGATCAGACACCGATAAACTATCTCTCTGAGGCCGAAAACATGGGAAGTACCAGTATATCCAAGCCTGTAAAAGCGTGAGACACCCAGCAATCTGTTTGGCCGACTGCCTAGTCGCCACCCTAGCTGACAATATAGAAAAGCCAAAGTCACTGATCCCCATGAATACCTATGTACTGAGTCAAGGTCATCCAACTCAATAATGTTCTGGGGAGAGAGCCGGGTACCACTCTTATCAGTGAACAACGTACATCCAAGTGTGATGAGCAGAAAAGCGCGAATCTTCACATCAATGGGACGATCAGCACTCCCGCATTTGTTAAAGATCTCGCCAACACTGACACCCCCGTTCTTCCATATAGGTGCTGGGTCCTGAAATAGCTCATCCCGAGTAACATGGAGTAGCTCCTCAAACCGAACATACAAATCATCAGATGACAAAGCACCCCTCACTGTGTGACCATCAATAGGAACATGTATGATCTGCCAAACGTCATGCAACATGATCGTCATCTCCCCGAAAGGCAAGTGAAACGTGTTCGTGTCCGGCTGCCAACGTTCTATAAACGCTGAAATCAGTGGGTAGTCAAGGTTCGAATACATAATAAACGGAAGATGGCTGATACAAGACACATCTACACGCAGTTGCGACTGCGGATCGAAGTCCCAACTCTTCAAACTACTAAACACACTAGCACGATTATGACACAGCATCACCATATAAGTACGCGGATCATGGTAGATACGTGCGCTGATGTGAGCCGGATAGCTAGGAATCACGCTACCGTCAATAGGGCCCCCAGGCATAGACTCCGTAACTCTCCAGGAAGTATCACTAGCAGCTCTGGCCCTGCTCGAAGTCCGACTACGTGCAGAACCTGACGAATCCGACACAAATCTCCCTCCTCTACCCTTCCTCACGGTGACGCGGGAAGTGGCCTCCTGTGGATCACCACTCAAAGCATTTTTCAACTCTTCCTCATTCCCGGTATCCCAACCCGGACTATGAGGCGCATCCTCAGGAATAGGACCCGCCCTAACCCGCTCTTCTGCCCTCGCCCTCCTACTCGGTGCATTGATACCACGAGATCGAGTGTGTCGTGGCCCAGATCCCTCAACACCCACACTCTCGCGGCCTACGTCCCTCGACTGAGCCTAATTATCAATATTTTTTATTAATCACTATTTAATCATTTTAATTCAATATCTAGCACCTTCGTCGTTATTATATTATATTAACATTAATATAACTAAATTTGTCGCATAACATGCTACATTATTATTATTATCATTATTACTATTATAACTAATTAACATACTAAATATTACAACATGCTACATTATTTATGCTAATTTTATGAATAATATCAACATTAGCGAATATAAATACGAATTGTAACATGTTAATATCACTAAATAATATTATTATTATTATTACTAACTAACATGATAATATCACTACTAACATAATCAAAACATAATATTATTCAAGAAAAACATGCAAAACATAATATTATTACTGATATTACAACAAAACATAATATTATTAAAATAAAAAATTACAACAAAACATTCGAAATTCAAAAAAAAATGGAAACGATGTACTTTTTCGTTTCGTCGGCGGAGGAAATGAAACAGATCTTTAACGAAATAGATCTTCGTTTCCTCGGTGGAGGAAACGAAAAAGTACTTCGTTTCCATGGGAACGGTATACTTTTTCGTTTCCTCCACGGAGGAAACGAAGATCTGTTTCGTTTCCTCGGTGGAGGAAACGAAAAAGTATTCGGTTTCCTCAGCGGAGGAAACGAAAATTCACATCGTTTCCTTGCTGGAGGAAACCAAAAAAAAAATTCTCGACGTGATGGTGGGATTTTTCGGCAAATAAATAAGTAAAACTGACCTGAGATGATGATTCACCAGCATCTTTCGCCTTCTTCCTTGGCCCCATGCTTTTACCGGCGGTTTTGTGGTGGTGCCGGCGGTGGTGGTGGCATCGGTGGTGGTGGCGTCGGTGGTGTTATCACGCTAGTGGTGGTGGCGTCGGTGGTGTCGTCGTCGTTGATGCGGTGGTGATGGTGGTCGCCACTTGCTGGTGGATCCGGTGGTGGTCGATCTGGTGGTGGTGGTTAGGGTGGTGGATGGGGTGAGGTGAGAGAAAGTGAGTGAGAGTAGGAGAGAGAGAGTGTGAGTGAGTGGAAGAGGGTGAGAATGAGTGGAAGAGAGTGAGAGAGGATGTATATGTAGGGGTAGTTTAGGGATATCCTAGAAAAAATATGGGCGATTTTTAGTAAATATGGGCGACGGCAACGACGACGAGATTTTTAATCTTCAGGGCAACTTTGGCACGACAGCGCGATACAAAAACCAAATTGAAACAAGCAGGCGATAGTTGGTTGCTGTGGTGAAAGGTGCAACTAGACACCGCTTCAGAGAGTTAGGGTTTGATAGTTTTGAGGAAGGAGAGGAGGGAGCTTAGGGGCGCAAGCAGATCTGATTGGCGTTCGTGAGGGGCGTCGGAAGGTGGTTGTTGGCGTTCGTGAGAAGATGAGAGATGAGGAGGGTTGAGAAGGTGGTGGTTGGTGTTTCAGGGAGACTGAGGTGGTGGCGTTTGTAAGAGGTGAGAGGTGAGAGGATAGAGCTTAGGGAGCTGAGTGAGAATTTGGGTGTGTCGGCGTGGTGTCGTGGTGTGAGGGAGGAGTAGAGAGGGGGGAGAGAGAGAGAGAGGAGGGAGTTTTATTTTTTTATTTTATTTATACTTTCTTTAATGTTTTTAAAATTAAAACTGATTAGCGAAAAAAGAATGTCACGTAGATTTATTTAGCATTTCTTTTATTTTTATCAACAAAGTATTTTGTGTTAATTAAATCATTTCACTTTATTAATTGATTGCATTTTCCTTTTTGATGTAATACTTGATTGTATATTGATTGATCAAATATTTGATTGATATAATTTTCTTTTGCTACTTTTTTCAACATGAATATACTAAGTCTTGTGCTCGTCCAAAAAAAATACTTAGAGGGTGTTTGACAATTAGAGTTTTGGAGAAAAAAAAAAGTTTTGGACCACTAGAGAGTTTTGGAATAAGAACTCTCAATGAAAAAGCTTCTAATAGGAGCTTTTTATTTAGAGGATCAGGTAAAAATATGTTCAATGACTTTTTTGCTTCTAATAATAATATTACACATATGTATTAAAATGTCTATAAATGTCATTTTACACTAACAAATGACAATAAGCTTTTGACAATCAGTTAATTGTTACCAAACACATTTGTAAAAAAAAAAGTTGTCAAATCAACAGTCAAATCTACTGAACAAAAAGTTAAACTCTGACAGCAAAGTCTAAGCTCTAACAGCTAAACTCTAAACTCTATTTGTCAAACAGGGCCTTAGTCTTGTGCCTCGTCCAAAAAAAAGTACTAAGTCTTGTGCTCAATTGTTTTTTTTTTGTGGCTCAATCATTTTAGTTTATTTTTTGTATGCTATATTTGAGTTTGACTTTCTTTTATCCTTTTTTTGGTAGAGTAGTTGATTTACTAATGGTTTAATGGGTAATTAAGTAAATTTATAGGGGGGCATTATAGCTACACTACCTTGCAAGGATATAGTGTATTAGGTGGTTCAAATATAATAAAAAAAATTGTGAACTAAAACAAAATTATATCTACACTCAACTTTAAATAAAAGATACATATCAAAACATTCAAAGTATCTAAATTATATTATCTATAAGAAAACTTAAGGGAATAGAGAGAAGGAAGATATCTTCTACATCAAATTCATAACATGAAACTTTTAAAGCTTTTAAATACTTTTTAAAATGTTAAAAGGCTATCTTTTTTCAGTTGATCGTAGTTTATGTTTTAATAAGAAATACCTATTGGGAACTTTTTTCAAAGGTCCCTTCTTTATGATAATCTTAAGGATACTTTGTCAAGAAACACCTCATAAAGATAATTTTTTTCTGCGACACTACCTTGTATGATATTTTTCGTAGAGTAACACCTTTTAAATCAAACTTTTGTTGGGGTGGCACCAAAGTGTAGTTTCCGGAAACTAAGTCAACATCTTGACATGTTGGTTTAGGTTTCTATCGAATTCCTCATATCCTCTCGTGCATGGATATTAAGCTTTCACTCAATTACCCAGTTTGTTCTCTCTATTTTATTCTTCTTAAATTTATTTGCTTTTGATGTTGTTGTTATTGTTGTTACCCTTTCTTAAAGACATTGCCTTTCATCTCTAGCACCTTAATTCTCCAAAAATAGTACACGAGATCTACGTTAAATTTAGGTTGGGAACCCCAAAAACTACGGTAATATAGCAAATACATAACAATTCTAACCTGTAAATCTACATGATCTCTAATATTTGCTGCTTTCATCACATTGAAATTCTATGCCAAAAAATGAATCACATGAATCCAAACTAAGCTCTTAAATCAGGTATCTCATGTTTTTTTCATTTCTAATATTTTATGTAGTGTTATCAAACTTCTACAATTATATAAATCATAAGCTTTGTAATCAAAGCCTATTCTCTTTTACTCTTTGATATGACTTACAATTCTTATATTACACAAGTTAAAGAACTTATGTTAATTTTATTGTAACATAGCGGAGCATCTATACTAATATATTAAAAGGCGTTTCTAATTAAATAAGGAACGGTGCCACGTGACACTTCCCCTAAGGGTGTTTTATCACATGTAATCCACATACAATTAAAAAAAATAGTAAATGCATAGTATAGGGTTTGATCTCGTGACTTCAAGTTTATATACTAAAGTCTTAACCACTATACCAAGTGATATTTAGTGATATCATCTTAAAGTATAATATTAATAAATGAAAATTTTCCTTACTCAGGTCATAGCCCGGACCTAATAACTAGTTGTTTAACTAGATTGCGCTCTAGTGATGGGAGGGGGTCTACCCCCCATTATTACAACATGCATCGTAAAATGGATGTGCTGCTTTTTTCAAGACTAAAAGTTGAGTTCTCATGACGTTGGTTGCCCTATAATCATTCTGGGAAAAGCAAGACATTACATGTAATAGCTCGCTTGCGAGCTGCTAATAAACACACTTAACAATCACCATTCTCAATTATCATAACCCAAAATAACCATTCAATCACTCTCAATTATCTTTTACCCCTACTAGGTGGCTAACTCAATACATGGTTGCAGGATTGCTCTGTTACCAGTTGTCACATTCCGCTCTTCTGATCTACCAATTAAACACTTAACAATCACCATTCTCAATTATCATAATCCCCTAACCATCCAATCAATCTCAAGAATGATTTTTATGATTTCTTATTGTATAGTTTTGGGTTCTGGATAGTCTTGAGTACATCCGGGTGATTGTCAAGTGTTGAGTACATTCGGAACCAATCATAATCCCATAACAATTCAATCAATCCAAAGATAGTCTTGAGTACATCCAAATGATTTTTATGATCTTTTTTCATTGTACACTGAAAAAATAGATTTGTTTATACTATATTCACGGTAAATTACATTTGGGTGTATGATAAAAGTTGTACTATAAAATTTCCAATCTTTTTTTAATAAGTATTTTTTTGAAAAAAGTGTGGAGTTGGAAATACGACACCAAACGGATGTTCACCCTGGTGAGGTTGAGGTGAAGGAGAGAGAAAAAGAGCAGAATGAGAAGTCCGCCGTCCACCTTATAATTAGGACACAACCGCAAACTTTTGCCAATTTTTGCTTCGCAGTTGGAGAGAGAAAGATAGAAACAGAGATTAAGAGAGAGAGAAAGAGAGAGAGAGAGAGAGAGAGAGAAAGAGAGCAAGATAGACGAGGAGAGATAGGAGAGAGAGAGAGAGAGAGAGATCTATATCTATCTATATCTGCGATAGGAGATATTTTCGCTTTTGTCTGATCTAATTTCCCCCAACAAAAAATTAGGGTTTCTGCGTTTTTACCCTTTTTTTTTTTCTCTCACCACAATCTACAGGTTCGTCTCTTCTTCTTCCTCATTTCATTTTCTCTCTCCTTCTTCTTCTTCGTAGCTTAGATTTGTCTCAATTGTTCGCGGATTAAACTGCATTTTCTTCATTTTTTTACGATTTTCTATGCTGTTCTTCATTGTTAGTTGTTGTTACTTTCCTTCTAATCTTGTTCATTTCATCGTGATAATGAAGCATAGATGAGGTAGAAGTGCATGTGTTCATTTGTTTTTATGTTGTTGGTTTTTGTTGTCATTGATTTTTGAAATTGAGGGTTTTTGTTGTTTATTGCGTCAGCCAATTTACTAGGGTTTCTGATCGGGCTTTCAAGAGCCGCAATTATTTAAAAATAAAGTCGTAATATTTGGTATTTTGGGATTGTTGATAGGAATTTTTTTTGGACCAACGTTCGTTGAACGAGATTTGTATTATGAGGGCTTCATGGGCGGATTCCGTGGCTGCTGAGAATGAGAATGGAGCTAGCAGTACTGCTAGGCCAACCAAGGCCACCTATGTACCACCACATCTTCGTAACAGACCGCCGTCTGCAGATTCTTCTTCTGGCCTAC
Organism: Beta lomatogona; assembly: GCA_947646795.1. Taxonomy (NCBI): domain Eukaryota; kingdom Viridiplantae; phylum Streptophyta; class Magnoliopsida; order Caryophyllales; family Amaranthaceae; genus Beta; species Beta lomatogona. The sequence continues at coordinate 7,703,544 of CANSNZ010000927.1, read as the reverse complement.
CACAGGCCGCACCGCCGCTGGTTAATGATAGGCCGGTCCTTGGTGCCCCGCCTGGAGGCTCTCGATGGGCCGGTGGTTCTAGACCTGATTTTGGCCGTGGCGGAGGTGGTGGCACTGGGTATCCTGGTGGTGGTCGTGGGGGTGGAGCTGGATGGAATAACCGAGGTGGGGGTTGGGACCGTGGCAGGGACCGGGAAGTAAACCCTTTTGCTAATGATGAGGCGGAGGAAGAACCTGAACAGGCGTTTGGGGATCAGGAGAATTCTGGTATCAACTTTGATGCTTATGAGGATATTCCTGTGGAGACTAGCGGGGATAGTGTGCCACCCCCTGTAAACACATTTGCAGATATAGACCTCGGGAAGGAGCTTAATGCAAACATTAAACGATGCAAATATGTGAAGCCGACGCCAGTTCAACGTCATGCTATCCCAATTTCCCTTGCTGGACGGGATTTGATGGCATGTGCTCAGACTGGTTCTGGGAAAACTGCAGCTTTCTGCTTTCCAATTATTAGTGGTATAATGAAGGGTCAAGAGATTCAGAAACCTCGTGGATATAGAACTGTCTATCCACTTGCCCTTATTCTTTCTCCAACTAGGGAGTTGTCAGTGCAGGTGAGGTTCTAGTGATTGCTGGTGATTATATATTTGAATTCCTAAAGCTGTTTTCATAAGTTGTTATTGACTTTTTTCCGAAGTGTTTGTAATATCTAATTGATAATTGTTAATGGCCTTAACTTAGATAAATGAGGAAGCTCGAAAGTTCGCATATCAAACTGGTGTCAGGGTGGTGGTTGCATATGGAGGAGCTCCAATCAGCCAACAGGTTATTATTTCTGTTTATACTTCGCTTTTTTTCATAGCTTGCACCTTGCAAAATACTCTGGCTAGAAAAACTATGAATAGGTATCTCAAAGGAAAATAGCTAATAATGTTTGTGAAATATGGGTACTGGTCCCATGAATTTAATGTGCTATTGTCTGGATAGAATCCTTCTTCCCCTGTCTTGATACTGTTGATTTGGGTTTTCATTTTTTAAAAATTATGTCTATTTTGCTTTAGAATAAGTGCACTTAAATTTCATGCTGCAAGTAGTTGATTTTTAGGTACCTCTCTGATGTCTGATCAGCTGCTACATGCAAAGTCTCTGGCCTTCTGTTATCAGCTGTAAATATTAATGTGCATTGTAGGATAAAGAAAAGGATAAGCTGAGCAGTAGATACTGCCATGATCTCAGTTTGTACATGCTCATCCTTGGTTAAAAATTTAGGCAGTATTTATTGGGATATATTTGCAGGTTTGATATTCTGAAGTAAGAAATATCAATCAATCATTTTGTTATTTAACTTTGTTTTCCTGCTTATTTAGAGTATAGGATGTATGTTATGTGCTATTGGTTCTACTGCAACTGTATTATAAAGCATCCAATTTGTACTGATGATGTATGGCTCTTTACAGTTGCGTGAGCTTGAAAGAGGAGTTGATATTCTTGTTGCAACCCCGGGAAGACTGGTAGATTTACTTGAGAGGGCTAGAGTATCACTTCAAATGATTAGATACCTGGCACTTGATGAGGCTGATAGAATGCTGGATATGGGTTTTGAACCTCAGATCAGAAAGATTGTTGAACAAACTGACATGCCACCTCGAGGTGTCAGACAGACGATGCTGTTCAGTGCAACCTTCCCAAAGGAGATACAGGTTAAGTTCTCATTTACAGTGTCTTGAACCCCACTCCGTACCCCTGAAAACCCCTCGGATAAGAAAGGTTACTTAGACTCAGTTAGCTGTTAGACATGTTGCTAGTTCAATGAGCAACCCCATGTAATATGGTAGCGTTGTAGGCCCCTTCATGCTCTCTAAAGTCATCACTGAAAGACCTTGGTTAGTTAATGCTTAGCATTTTTGATATAATGATAGAGAGTGCTTTGTGTGACTGCACAATACTGTTCTCGTTCTTCTCTTCTTAATGTCTAAAGAAATTGATAAGTGACTGTACTCTTCTTTTACAGTGTTTCTTCTCTAAAGAAGTTGGATCATGTCCATTTCAATATTTTTTTATCTTTTCAGGCGATATACTCCATGTGAGCAATCGAGTGATTCAATTTTTAACAATTAATTTGGCCAAAAGAGACGAAGACAGGAGTGTGGGGGGCCATGGGTAGCAAAGTTGTGAAAATACCCCTACTAAACTTATGAGACAAAAACTAGCTAACTAAAAATTAGCCTATTACCATACTATTCAAGTTAGATCTCTTAGTCCAAAGTTTTCTGCTGAATGATGTATCATCAACAGCGTGTCAGGTTCTTTTTTTTTTTCCCTGTGATCAAAGGATAGGACCTTCACTTAGATAAGCTATCTTTTTATCTTATTTTAACCTGCAGGCATCGGTTTTGTTTACACACACATCTGGTTTCTTTGCTAAAGTTTTCCAACATGCAGAGGCTGGCGTCTGATTTTCTATCCAATTACATTTTCCTGGCTGTTGGAAGGGTGGGCTCAAGCACTGATTTGATAGTTCAGAGGGTTGAGTTCGTGCATGAGTCCGATAAGAGGAGCCATTTAATGGACCTTATTCACGCTCAAAAAGCAAATGGAGCACATGGGAAGGTAATTACTTGGATTTTGAAAGATCAAGGTGATGATGTTGAGTGCGTTTGTACTGGTAGTTGCATTTGGTATATAATTTGTCCATTGTAGTTCGGATTGTAAATTTTGATTCTTGTTGATACTGCAGCAAGCATTGACACTTGTTTTTGTGGAGACCAAGAAAGGGGCAGATGCATTGGAGCACTGGTTGGGTATGAATGGGTTTCCAGCAACTAGTATCCATGGTGATCGAACACAGCAGGTGTGTGTTAAGTGTTTGACATCAGTAGCCAACATCAGTTTGCAGTGGTTTGATCTTATATAGTATATTTGCTGTGTGAGCTAAAGTATTCAAAGAATTATGATACTTTCTTCAGTGGGTTCGTTGTGATGTAGCTAGACTCATTTATGTTTTTATGCGTAATTTTGCTTGTTTGTCGATGGATTTTCTGTTTTAAGGAAATTGACCAAGAAATACTCGAAAGATTTGGGGGCCTTCTTACCAACCAAAGTAAATAGAAGTTTTGTTACTAGGACTTAGGTATTTGTGTTGGACACAGGTGTGCCCCCAAGTGTGCGACTCTGCTATTTTTGTCAAAAGCCAAAAGGAAAGTGTCAAAGTGTGCATACCCATGTAGGAGTGTCGAAAATTTGACATGGGTGCTCCAGGTGAAATAAAGAAGTATGAATTACATAGGACTGAAGAATATTTTGGTGAGAACATGCTGGTTATCCAAGGTGTTGGGTATTAGATGTTCTTGAGTGGTTGATTTTATCCATTAAGACTGCATATTCTTACTCAATCTGTTGTGGTTTCAGATAAGTGACATGTTTCCCTTTTTATTTTAAGAATATTTATACCTGATTCATGACTGCTTACCAATTGCATAACTCTGTTATCTGTTCTCACTTTTCCCGTATGCTGTTTTCTGAGTTTGTTTGTGAATTTGGTTATTGTCTTATTGCATTTCACGTTTTTACAGTTATTCACTCCGCCCCTTACACTTTGTTTGGAAAGCAATTTAGGGGGGAAAGGAAGGGGAGAAATGGAAGAGGAAGGGGAGGGAAAGGAAAGGGAGGGGGAGGAAGGAGCTCCGTTTTCCCTCCAAATCTCTCCAATTTGGGAGGGATGATGTTTTTTTGAAGAGGGAGGGAATATTTCTCCTTCCCCCAATCCCTTATCCATACAAGGGAACTTGTTCCCCTCCCTTTTCCTTCCTTCCCTTTCCATCCATTTCCTCCTATCCAAACAAAGTGTTAAGATTCCCCCATCTATGTTGTTTGTTCCCAAAGTTTCCCATATGCTGTTTTCTAAGGTGTGTTTCCCAGAATTTTGATGTGAATTTGGTTATTGTCCTACTGCACTACAAGATTTTTGGAATTCACCATTTGTACTAGTTCTCCCGTAAAGGTTGTCCGTTTTGTTGCTCCATTAAGAGTTGTGTTGAGTGGGTAGGTTGTTTTTTTTTTCATGTTTGTGTGGGTTAGGAGAAAAAGTAGAGAGAGATTGTGGGACCATGTCACTTAAATAGGAAATGGAGCAGTCTTTTAGGGACTAATTAAAAAGGAAGGTGGGCCAATCTTTAGGTTCCTTTTACTCTTGTGATTTCTGTGGAGAAGCAAATTTTAGTATGAAATAGTTTCGGTTCGATGAAAATGAATTGGTTGTTTAATCCATTTATGAGATTTTTGAACTGTCCATGGAACATATTAAATATATATCCACATCTAATTCTGGTCTGCTGTCAAGAGGTTGTGTGGTTCTAATGAGAGCTGTCGTTTCTTCGCATTCTCCTGAAATTATGTTTTGTTGCTTGTTGTTTGCCATGGGTGATGGTCCCAAGGCATTTCACATTATTTAGAATCTACTCTTCAATTCCATTATCGTGAAGACTTGCTTATTATTTTAGTCCGATTGTTGGACGAAAAATTTCATGGTAAATATTTTGATCGCTGTAGTTCTCTATTATAGTTATGTTCAATTTTTCTTAATTATAGAGATTTTTTTGGCTTGTCTCCATATAAAACGTGGAGTCAGTACCAATTTAGAATGTTAGATATACGAAGTGTTGGTGAAAACTTGTTGGCTGTTTAAATTCTTAGCATATCTAGGATCTGAAGTGATCATGTCTCTCATTTGACCTTGTGATGGGTTGACTCTCTAGAGTAAGATCTATGTGGGAAATATGTCACCTAGATGGCTTTTCCCTTTTTGGCTATTGTTATGAAGGAAATGTTTTCTGTTAAATCATGAAAGCAAATAACTCTTTTTGGCAACAAGATGATGCTGCCATTGCTGCTTAATTATACTGCAAGATTCTTATAATAACTGCTGCTTGACATAATTTATTTGGTTGTTTTTTCAAAAGGTTTTAGTTTGCTACAAAACTTTTTATCATTTCACTGTGACTTTGTTTACAAGGACTTCATCTGTCTCTTTCAGGAAAGAGAACTCGCACTAAGGTCCTTCAAAAGTGGGAATACTCCAATTCTGGTTGCAACTGATGTGGCAGCTCGAGGTCTAGATATTCCTCATGTTGCACATGTGATCAACTTTGATCTCCCGAATGATATTGATGATTACGTCCACCGGATAGGACGTACAGGACGAGCCGGAAAAAGTGGATTGGCAACAGCCTTTTTCAATGAAAATAATATGTCCCTAGCTCGACCGATGGCTGAGCTGATGCAAGAAGCAAACCAGGAAGTACCTGATTGGCTGGTTCGTTATGCTTCACGTGCATCTTATGGTGGAGGAAGAAACAGGAGAACTGGGGGTGGCCGCTTTGGAGGCCGTGACTTTAGGAGGGATGGTGGCGGCTTCAACAACAGAGGTGGCGGAGGCAATGATTACTATGGTGGAAGCAACAGTGGCGGCGGGGGATACTATGGAGGTGGTGGTGGTGGAGGGGGAGGTGTAGTTGGTGGAGGTGGCTACAATCCAGGTGCGTCTAGTGCCTGGGATTAGCCTGACTCTAGTTGTATCAGTGTTGAATACTCTCACCTCCTGGTATATACGCATAATTTTGTGGTAATTTGTTCTTTGTGTCCGCCCAAAGTGCCGGAGTTGTTGAAAAATTTCTATTATAGGCTTGGGGCGTCTAGCAAAGTGGGGTTTGTAAAACCCCAAATTTTAGTCTCTCAGAGTTAGATGTGTGATATTCATTAGGGATTGTTATACACTAACATCGTAGGCTATTGCTGGTTGATGCCATCAAGCTTAGGGCTTTCCTTCCATTTCTTCTTGTAATGTCTTTGCTGGGGCTGTCTGATGGGGTTGGGTATATGGGGAGGTGAAAATATGAGGAAAGTACTGCTTTTTTGCCGTTGGTTCTCAATTGGGTACTATTTGCTTCAGCTTCTTGACCTCTTCTTTTCTTGTTAGTTTCAGTATGGATAAATTGCTACTCCACTATTGTATAAATTCTAGCAGGGAATAAATGCTCACTTTTTTCTGCATAAGTGGCTTTAGCTGGGATTGTATACCATATATGTCCACTCCCCATGAACGTGAGGGATAAGTGGTTAGGGAGACACTGAAGATTCGAAGTAATTAATGTAAATATAGAAGAATTAATTTCAAGGTTTGGAATACTAATTAATGTAAATATAGATGGATTACATGCAGGGTTTGGACTTTGGAGTAATATGTAAATTAAAATTTTAGCTAGATGTTTGGTTCCTGCCCTAATTGGGGTTGCAATGATACCATATCACTTTATTAGGTTCAGTGTTTGGTTAGGAATACAACTGTTTTTTTCTTAATGGAGAAGTGGTTTTCCTGTACTTTGTTTGATTTGTATAGGGTGGAATTACCAATGGAAACAATTTTCTTTTTGAAAGACTAATTGCCACATTTTTCTCCTATGGATCATATCCTTTTCCCTTTTAACTTGTTTTTACAAGGAACTAACCAAAAAAATAATTAAACATTTTAATGGAAAAATAATTTCTATTGGAGATGGAGAAATATTCAAACAGAGCCTGAATACAAATAAACAAATTAATGATAGATTTACCACTAGTGTTATATTAATTATTAAATAACTTTGAGAAGCGCCACAGTGTTGTGTCACCGCCCCTTTCCAAGCATGAAAGTTAGTTTGCAACAATGAAGAAATTGCATCTAATTTATAATGGTTATGTGCGTATTGCCTAGGTACAATTTGCATTCGATACCTAGAAATTGCGTCTTATACATGGCCACACGAGTACAGAATAACACTCGCATTCTCCATTCATAATGCAGAATTGGAGAATGTGAAGGTATGTACCATGCTTGATAATGATGGTAGTACATCAGAACTGGAATGGGGTACTATTGGCAAAAAATTGTATATTTGTACTTACTGACTGCAATCTTAATTGAATATATTTAGGAAGAGTACCAAATATAATTGGAGAACTTCATGAAGCTTTGTTGCTCCGGCAAAAATTAATATATATATTTGTGATGCTTGTGCATGGTGTCCAATTGAGCTCTCTCCCCTTCAAATATTTGGGGATGCTCGTTTTTAATAAAAAGTTTTCTAGATTAGATTATGATGTCTCTAGTTGATACTCACTCTGTTTCAAAATATAAGACACGCACAATATTTAAGGTCGAACTTTGACCATTAATTACTCTCAATCTATGTTGATAAAAATAATAAGATAATATCTTTATAGTATTTTTCAAGACGAATCTATAGATATAATTTTTATAAATTTTATTCGTCATACTATAAGAGATATTTTTGGTCAAAGTAAATTTTCGTAAAGCGTAAACGAATTATAGTATGAAATGGAGAGAGTAAGATGGTTGCCAAGATAAGGACTTGGGGGTCTAGGTCATTGTCCTATGCTGGGAGAACTCAACCTGTGAACTCGGTTTTCCAGACTCTTCATATCTACTGGGTCAACTTTCATAACACCTAAGAGGGTGTTAGATATTGTATCTTCCATTTGTAGAAACTATTTGTGGGATGGTAAAGCAGAGAGCCCAAGAGTCCTCCAAAATGCTGGGATTTTATTTGCAAGCCTAGGAGTCAAAGGGGAGAGGGTATAAAAGACTTTCACAAGTCCAACATGGCTGCCATTGCAAAGTACACTTGGGATATTGCTCAAAAAGTGAATAGCTTATGGTTGAGGTGGGTTGATCATGTGTATTTAAAAGGAATAAACTGGTGATCTTATGTGTAACAACCTTATTTTTAAGCATCTGTTATTAAAGGATTATTAACTTAATTATGATTTGAAAATCATTCGTTAAATTTAGATTTATGGTTATAAAAAAGTCATCGTCTACGGAGAGAAAGGTTGTAGAACCGAACATATCAAAGAAAGAACGACAATGCCACTCGAGGAATGAGTGTCTTGTAACCAAGGCTCTCAAATCATGAATAGACTTGTATAACCTGATACGAGCCTAGAGAAATACAAGTACAACTATTAGGATAAAAAAAGAGGCAACAAAACAAGTTAACAGCAAAATGAAAAGGAAATTGCCGCCCTGGCAGACAGTGGACATCGCGGAGCCAGAGAATAGAACCGCGAGCAAGGAAATAAGGACGAACACGGCGGTGAACAGCAAGAAGTTGTACCAACTCTCTCGGAGAGAGTTGTCAACTCTCGTACACTCCGCTCTGAGTGAGACAAAATTATTGGTTATGCCTTGAAGCCGATCGTCGAAGGTTGCACACACCTTGACGGCTTTGTCCCTTTTTACGGTTTCGTACGGTATCTCCCTCCGAAACGGAATGACAAGGGAATGAGAAGGTAAGGTACGAGGCTGTGGTGGAGGGGAAAGAAGAATTGATAGAGGTGGAGTTTCGTAATGTATCTCTCTTATGCACTTGTAATCCCCCATAAATTTATGAATTATAAATATATTTGAATCTATATTTATATATATTTTAGTATGTTTCATTATTTAAACGGTTTAATTCTTGAAGGGTTGACTATTTGAAAGTCAATGAAATTATTTAATGTTTTAAAGGAAGTCAAACATTTTAGTTAGTCATGCTTTAAAGAAATATATTTGAAAAGCTTAAAACACTTTTGGATTGTGAAAATGATTTTAAATCGGGTATGAGGAACCCAACCACCCAACTCACAAATCATTAAATACTAGTTTGAGCCCAATCACCTTTTCCTAGCCCAAAAAGGGGAAACTATATAAATCCCCCAAAACCCCAAGATTCCCACACTTATTTTCTCTCACCTCCTTCTCCCAAATGTTCAGCCCCCTCCTTATTTTCTTCTCTCTTTCTTTTCTTCTCTTTCGGTTATCTCTTCCTTCGTGCTCGGTCGGACCACCGCCATAACCGGACCACCACCGGCAGCAGCCCAGTCGGCGCCGCCCCTCCTCTTCGGCGTCTTCTCCCTCCTCTCCGGTGTCTTCTCCCTTCTCATCTTTGTTTGGTTATTTTCTTCCTCCTCAAGTTAAATAATGCAAAGTTTATATTTTTAGGGTTTGTTTTAATAAGTTTATGTTTAAAAGTTATGATTTGATGATTTGATTATAAATCTAAGGTTATGTAAATTGTTTAATGAAGTTAGAAAATTTCAGATTTACTTGTTGTGTTAAATAGGGTTTAAAAATATCAAAGCATGGATTTTTAGGGTTTTATAAGTTGGAAAATCATAGTAGTATGTTGTAGTTTGTGAAATTAAGCTTTCCTGTGATTTTAAGTATGTTTAAAAAGAGTTTTAGTATTTAATATGTTGCTAGAATTTTTAAAAGGGATGTTATAATGGAGTTTTTATGATTTAAACATGAGTTTTAAGGGTTTTAATCAACTACTATAGTAGTACTATACTAGGAGGTTGTACTAAGTAAGTTTTAATGATGGGAAAGGTTTTTAAACACTTTTAAGAGGGGTTTAAAGTTATTGTTGCTGTAAATTTATAAGGGTTTGATCGTGGATTGTATTGGTTATTTTAGGCGGAGAATTCTCTTTAGGCGACTTTTAAAATTGTGAAAGTGGTAGCCCGATTTGTCTACACAAGGTACGTACATACCTATGTGTTGATTGGACTAGTATCATGTCCTAAGGATGAGAATGAATGTAGTATCATGCGTAGGGAACTATTTTTAGTTCTTATGTGGTTTCTATCAAGTTGGATTTGCATGTTTTATGCCGTTGTGTGAAGCATGTTGGTGTAAAGCATGTTGGTTATGATATTGTTATTATGTTTGTGTGGAAGATTGATGCAAGCATATGGGATTTGAGAAGTTTACTTTATTAATTCACATAACGGATTAATATTTATGTTAGTTTGGATTATGATTGAATCATGTTGTTCCCTTTTGATTATTTAACTACTTTATAAGGACCGAGTGCCTTATTTGGTAATTTGATTATTTAACTACTTTATAAGGACCGAGTGCCTTATTTGGTAAGTTGATTATTATACCTATGAAAGGTTGGTTGGTTGTTGACTTGGTTCAACAAATAAATAAAGGTTATGGATTAAAGATTGGAATTAATCTTGGGTTGTTAAGTTGTTGATCACTTATCTAATCCTAAGATAAAATAGAAGTGTATGATTTTTTTTTTATTATATTATTTGTATTGTTTGTGAGTCATAACAAGTGAATAAATTATTAATCATGTAAAGTGAAACGTGGATAGCAATAGCTTTAGACTTGTGCAAGTCTGAAGTGTTGGACTAGTATGAGTTGGAGTATATGGTGGTAGCCCATGGCTTTTCTTGGGACCGGATTGATCATTGTGTCCTATTTTTATTTAAAAGGTTCCTTGATATCGTAGGTCATGGGAATACGGAGTCGCGCCCGTATTTCGTCTTCTAAATTGAAGATTGGTTTTGGTTAGACAACTCATTCCATTGACTATTCCATCTAAGTTAATTAACTATTTGGTTGTGGAGTTTAGTTCAGTAAAAGTAGTATGTTATGTTGTTATATGATTATTTATTCCTGCTTATTATTTATTAGTATCATGTTAGGATTGTTTATTTATTTATTATGTAGTACGCAGCTTTGCTGATTATGTGCTTTGTGTGTGTATGTTGATCATGGTTATGCCTTATTGATCTTTTTGGTGAGCAGTCTCTAGGGATCAATAGTGCATCGTCATTTACAGGTTTGAAGATGATGCATCATGGGTTCGGGGTTGGAGAGTTTGTGTAGATTATTTATCATGTTTTGACTTTACACTTTTCGTAGTGACTTTGACTATTGTCTTTGACTTTGACTATTGTCGTTGACTGTGACTTTTGAGGTTGACTTTGAGTTTTGTTGGTTTGGCTTTTAGAGTTGACTTTGTGGCTGACTAAGTTTTATTTCTAAAGTTTATTCATTATGTTTTCCGCTGCAAAATTTTGAATAATTCTCTATGTTTTATATTAAAAAGGTATTTTAGAAAAGAGAGAATTATCGGGTTGTGACAACACTCCAACTCCGTTCTTGATATTTTAGTGGCTTAAGGGTGAATCTGCAAATTGGGGTTCTAATATGGGGTATGTTAATCTTCCAATTCGAAACGAAAAATAGAACAGTCTTTGGTCCAAGTTTTTAAGATTTTGATTTTTCGGTCCAGTTCAGTTGGACGTATTTTCTTTTTTTTTATATATAAAACTTAATTTTACTATATTTTATCTATTTTTTATAGATAATACATCAAAAAAATTATTATGTTATTAGTATCTAAATTTTTTCAAATATGAAATAAGATATGATTACAAACCTAAAAATAGGATAATTTTTTTAAAATGACAAAAAAAAATGCGTAGATAACACCTACACAAATACATACACTATATACTACGGAGTTGCGTTAGACGCACGCAGAAAAAAATGGGTGCCACAACTCCGATAAATAACTAGCCAACATAAGAATAAAATGTCGAAAATCGATGCCCCTAGACAAGAATATAAGAAGGATCATTGTAGACGGACAATGTAGTCTATATCACCCATCTCAAAGCTAAGAATAGCGTGATGAAGTTCGTGGTCCATCATCCAAAATAAAAAATAATCGTCTGTAGAGAGAAAGGTTCTAGAACCGAACATGTCAAAGAAAGAACGACAATCTCACTCGAGTAATGAGTGTCTTGTAACCAATGCTCTCAAATCACGAATGGAATTGTATAACCAGAGACGAACCCACTGAAATACAAGTACAACTATTAGGATAAAAAAGAGGCAAAAAAACAAGTTACTAGCACAATGAAAAGGAGATTGCCGCCCTGGCAGACAGTGGACATTGTGGAGCTAGAGAATGGAACCGCGAGCAAGGGAGCAAGGACGAAAGCGACGATTAACAACAAAAAGTTGTACCAACTCTCTCTCGCCCCGCTCTCATGGAAACATATTTATTGGTTATGCTTTGAAGCCGATCGTCGAAGGTCGAACGCACCTTGACGACTTCGTCTATTTATACGGTTTCGTACTATATCTCCCTTCAAAGCGGAATGACAAGATAAGGAGCTGGATAAGGTAAGGTACGGGGGCTGTGGTGAAGGGGAAGGAGCAAAATGAGAGAGGTAGAGTTTCGTAATGTATCTCTCTCATGAAATCTAACGCCATTCCTGATATTTTTATGGTCTAAGGGCGAATCTGCAAATTGGGGTACTAATTTGGGGTATGTTAATCTTCCAATCCGAAACGAAAAATAGCACGGTCTTCGGTCCAAGTTTTTTAAAGTTTTGATTTTTCGGTCCAGTTTAGTTGGACGTATTTTCTTTTTTGTTTTTTTTATATAAAATTTATTTTACTATATTTTATAGATAATATATCAAAAACTTATTATTATATTATTAATATTTATATTTTTTCAAATATATAATAAAATATGATTAGAAACCTATAAATAGGAATTTAAAGTGAAAAAAAAATGTGCGTACATAACACCTACATAAACACATACACTATACTATACTTGGGCTAGACACAAGCGGAAAAATATGTGTGCCACAACTTCGATAACTAACTAGCCAACATAAGAATAAAATGTCGAAAATCGATGCCCCTAGACAAAAATATAAGATAGATCTATGTAAACGGACAGTGTAGTCTATGTCACCCATCTCAAATCTAAGAATAGCGTGATGAAGTTCATGGCCCATCATCTAAAAGAAAAAATTATCGTCTGCAGAAAGAAAGGTTATAGAACCGAACATATCAAAGAAAGAACGATAATCCCACTCGAGGAATGAGTGTCTTGTAAACAAGACTCTCAAATCACGAATAAAAATTATACAACCAGAGACGAACCCAGAGAAATACAAGTACAACAATTAGGATAAAAAAAGAGGCAACAAAACAAGATATCAGCACAATGAAAAAGAAATTGCTGCTCTGACAGACAGTGGACATCGCAGAGCTAGAGAATGGAATTGCGAATAAGGAAGCAAGGACGAAAGCGGCGGTGGAAAGCAAAATAAACGACACTCCGTAACCCACTTGTCAAGAGATACATACTGTTGTTTCCCAAGTGTATGACATTTCTAAGAATCAGATTATGAGGGCAGTAAAAAGGTTTATGAACGGTAATCCCGGCGATTTTTTAATGTTGAAAGAGCTACCGAAGGATGAGAAACTTGATTGGGTACTCTTGTGCCTTGCTGAGTAGTTTGACTCACTTTCGTATGTCATTGTAGGTTTTTTGCGTTACTTTTATCAAATACTACTCTTAAATGTTGCTCTCTATGTTGAGATAACTTTTGTTATAACAATTTTGGATTGTTGGAATGTCAAATGCCTTTTATTTGCTAAGAATTTAATATTTTTTGTTGAATGCAATTACAAGGTTATCCAAACAATTGCATGGAATTAGAATTCGGGAATTCAATTCCAATGTTTTCCAAACAAATACATAGATTTGAAATATTGGAATTCAATTCCCATGTTCTACAAATAAGTTTGAGAAATTAGAATTGGAATTCAAATACATGATTTCAAATTTTAGAATTAAAATAGGAAAATTTGTCAGAAACAACCTTTTAAATACAAGTTTTTGCGAGAAACAATCTTTTAAAAAAAAAAAAGGCAAAATAAGACCTTAAAATGAAATCCGGGTTCCCAAACGCTACCTTAACAAATTCCTTTCAGGTCCTAGCGTATCTAAACATTATAGATGTAAGAAAAAGCTAAGTTATTGGTTCCAAACAGCCACTAGAGAAGTGGGGAGAGTTTTGTTATTTGGACTTTTGAATTCATTATACACAATTGAATGTTAGAATCAGACATCACACAAAATTATGTTGATTTTTGGAGAAGATAGTGGGTAAGTATATCGATCTCTTTCTGAGGGTTCTTGGAAACGATTAGCTGCCACCTTTTGTATTGGATAAAAATTATGCCTTTTGTCATTGCATATGTAACAGCCAGTAAATAATGAGAATTTAACCTGAGATTAAGAAACCTAAGTCATGGGAATTAGAATCTAATTGTGATCGTATATAGACAATACGTATGATAAGTGTATGTGAAAACAAGATGTGGATAATTTATGCTTATGTGTAATTATTTGCCTAGAAGAGAAAAGAAATAATTAATACGTTATTGATTTATTAAGAATATGAATAATATTTTGTGTGAGTACTAGGATCGACATTTTATCACATAAAGAGTCGCAATTATGGGAGTTGGGAAAGGTCGCGATATAGGAAATTAAGAATCGACCGCTAAGCACGTTAACGGGCACGGTTAATAGAAGGGATGTTTGGAGTTTCGTTAATGAATGGAGTTAGGTAAATCAAGGAGATCTATGTTAAGGATATTTAGATTAGAATAATCACCTTGTGGGGTTTTAGACCACTAATCTAAGGTATATTACTAAATTAGGAATCACATTAAGAGAAGAAGAAGAACTGGAATTTCTGGACTGCACTAAGTGGAGGAATGACCTTCTTAATGACCCTAAGGGGGACGACTAAGGCTGAAGGAATTCAACTACACCTTCCTTATATAAACCTCCCCATTCTACATAATTTTTTCACCAAAGTCGGAACAAAACACTCTGCCCAAAACCCTTCTCTCCTTCCCTCCTCTGCTCGCCATTTCTGGCGTGTTCTGGCCAGCTCCCTTTGCTTGTCTTCTTTCGAATTTTTTCCTTCATAAATTCTGCATGCAAGGCTTGATTCTTATTCTATATATATATGAGCATACTGGGCAGCAAGAAAATCACCATTTCGAAGCCAAGAAGTTAAGGAACTAGAGCCATCTTTGCCAAGCAAGCAAACAGTAAGTATAGTGAAAGTTTTAAGTCAATTCAAGTACTTCCTTTGGGTATTTTCTTATGAAATTTTTTGTGGGTATAAACTTGTGTTTTAGGATTCCAAAGAAGTAATAATCACATCTTAAGGAAAAGGAGAAGTCGAACTACACTAATTACAAGCTAAGGTATGCAAAATCAATCCCCTTTGGAGAACAAGTATTATGGGAGTTATTAGATGTATTTTTGAGCACGAATTTGAGGACGAATTTTTGGTTTGAATGATAATTAGCTACTGCATATTGATATTGATTAAGTATAAACCTTTGCATGATGAAAAATAAATGAATTTGGGTTCCTTTCTTACACTAGATCGGTTAAGGGTGTGAGGAAACTGTTTTTCGGGAGGTTTTGTGTTTACTTGTATTTTGGATGGTATTGGTGGGATTATGCAGTAAGTTAGATGATGAACAATATGTTACATGTATATATGTAAATGGTTAAAAAGAACCTCTTGTGATAGTGGTGAAATTATTACACTAGAGAAGGTGTTGAGAGCCTTTCTACTATGTGATCTTTACAAGAAATGCACTTGGTTTGTAGGAAGGATGTAAAGGAAATTTTTTTTTTACAATGAACTTTGATGATGAAGTACTGTGTTTCAATAAGTATATCTTGCTAAGAGTTGTTACCTCAATCCATATTACAACCAATGTGGAGGAAACTATTTAAAACACGTTTTAAGGGCAATTTAAGCTCGGTTTACCTAAAATGTTTTCGAGGAAGGAATTTCTTTGCTATAATTCGAGATTTACAGTAGGTTGAAGGTGATTTTACCTACATTAACCAAAGTTAATTTCAAGCTAAAGAATTGTTTAAAAGAAATTCTCCTTTACGTACTCAAAACCCCCCCTTGACTTGCCTTAATTCGGATTTCATTAAAATCTTTGGGGAGACATGGTTTGTGTGACTTTTTAGGGTTGTTTGCATCTCAATTATCATTTAGCTACTGTCCTAAGTCCACCAATACATCCATACCAAACTTCTTGGAAAGATTTTACAATTTTATACTAGAAGTGGAACATTTATGAACCGTTTTTACTAAACTGTGCTTATGATCAGTGATTTTGAATCTGTTTTCGCGTAGTGAAGAGGAGTGTGTGATTATGTGTAAGGACATGTCCTATAAAAGCTTGCAAGCGAGTAAATAGTAGGAGCCTAGCTCCGAATTGTGTGGAGGCCTGCACCCCGGTGCACCTCAATGTGTGATCTCTTCTTCCTGCGCATTGACGAAATCAGTTAAACTTGTATTCATATTTTAAATTGTTTACCAATAAACATATTGCACATTTGATAATTGTGATCTTGAGACAAAGGCACTTTGCCAAAATAACGATTTGCATACGAAATGTTGGAGTATGTCCACTCCTCTGTTTTCAGTCACCATAATTATTTGAATTGATTTGCATGCCAGCATAAGCTGATTGTTGTTCTGTGAACCTGTCCTGGTGGGGCAGACTTTTGTGCAGGATCTAATAAGCTAAGGTAGGCAAATGGAAATCTCTAAAGAAATCATGAGTCAGCAATCATAGTATACCAAAGCTTGAGCATGATCATCTTTTGGAACTTCACTTTTCTTTTATGAAGGATGCTTAACCATACTTTGTGTTGAATTTTGGGCCTGTAATAATTAAACTCTATTTTGTATAACGTATGTTTCCCTAATATCGTTCGTAGAGTCAACTCAGTCATATTAATGAGTTTGACTCAAGCAGGTGACAGCCTCCGTATCGTTTTTTTTTATATGATTTGCTTCCGCTAATGCTTTTAAGTTATCTTTAACTTGATTTAAAGAAGTTAAGTCGGTGGGCTGTTACATGTGGTATCAGAGCCAAGGTTTTAGCTTTGTTTTTATAATGACGATTTAAATTACTTATCACCATATAGGTAGCTCAGGTTGTTGAAATATAGGTGTTCTTAAGATGCTTTGATTGATCATGTTCAAGTAAGCTCGGAAATGCTATGATTGTGGAAAGTAATAGGTCTGATCAGGGCAATGTACATGTGAGTAAATTTTGTATGTGTTATCTAAATATGTGTAGTATGGATGTGTGTAATAGATGTCTTCCAGTGGTAACGGTAGCGGTAGTGGGTCAAGGATTATCCGAAGGGGCAGGTGTTTATTGGGTCATCGATCGCGATGGTACCCGTAGGTACCAAGCGGAGCCGGATATGCATATAAATGAAGGGGAAGATCCTTTTGTGTTTGCAAGAGAAAAATTAGATGAAATACAAAGTTATAATCAGTTGTACGGGGTTGGGGATCACAATCCCTACACCCGTCCGACTATTCAAGCATATACCATCATCAAGACCTTACCACGGTTCGAGCCATGGGTGACTTTTCGCTTTACCTACTGGAAATTGTTCAGCTTGCATGTGGCAACCTCATCCTTATTGGATGACGGGACTACCATGGAAACTGTTGACAAGAATTTAATAAGATGGGAAGGAACACCGGATGAGGTATTACACGAGATGGAACAGGCTAGACAGGCCGCGGGTACGCAAAATATGAGTCGGTCAGCTGAGTATTGGAGGGACATGTTTAATCGAATAGCTGCGCGTGAGTATATAAGGACAAGAGCAGGAAGAAGGTCTACTCCTACCCCCCCTAACTCTGCTGCTAGCATGGCACCACCTCGACCACCGAGATCGGGAGACTCCGCTACCAGCATGGCTCCTCCCCGGGCGCGTGGTTCTAGGGGATCCGGTGGAGACTCGGTAGTGCCTGGAGTTGTATTCCAGGGAAGTAATTCTCGAGTTAGTGACCCTGACTACGTTCCAGATACCCCGTCGACTAGTAGTGATGACAGTGGGTATGCGTATGATCCTTATAACCTTCTCTAGGGTGAGGAAGCCTAGTGGAGTTGATGGAGCTGGTGGTGGTTGATTTAGTGGTTGTTTTTTTTTATTTTAAGGAAAATTTCTATGTTTAGTGGATTTGGGCCTTGGGCTATAGAATTGATGTACCTTTGAAATTTCACATTAAGAGTTGTAAGTGTACACTGTAGTTATGAATTCTTTTATGAATATGTGCATCCATGTGTTAAGTGGGGGAATCATATTTTCTTTGCGAATAAGTGCTTAAGTTGAATATATATATAGTCGTCTGGAAATTATGGGAACTACTAAGAATATATATAAATGATCTTATAGGTGATGGCAACCATTGAGGTCAATAATGAAATTCGGCAAAACGTGGAAGCATCTGAGCAGGTGGGGCAGTCGAATAACTCGTAGGACGAACAGATACGCCAGTTGAGGGATATGAATACCCGATTACTGGCAATTCTGGAAAAACAGGAGCAAAACAAGGAGAATGATGAGGGGAAATTCTATAAAAGACTCGCGGCTCATAAGCCACGAGGATATAACGGGGAAGCAGACCCAGTAAAGTTCGAAGACTGGGTAGCGTATATGGAGAAGCTATTAGAGGTAGTTAACTGTCCAGAAAATCTGAAGGTAAAATTGGCATCCTTCTACTTGGAAGGACCCGCTGACATGTGGTGGGTTACGATAAAGAAAACTTCTACTCAGGATATCTCTACCTGGGAAATGTTTGTGGACAAATTGAGAAACAAGTTTTTCCCTCCAGCTCTGAGGAGGAAGAAAGAGAATGAGTTTCTATTCTTAAGACAGGGACAAATGTCGGTAGTAGAGTATGCTGCCAAGTTCATGGAACTCTCAAGATTTGCTACTGATTTCACCAGTAACGAGAGGGTGAAGTCCATGCGATTCTTTGAAGGGTTAAACTTGAAGTATCAGAAGAGGATTGGGGTATACAGCAGCTTTGAGGACTTGTATGACCGAGTGTTGGAGCATGAACGCATCGAGCAAAAGGAAGAAAGCTCGAAAAGGAAGAAGAAAGGAAATGAGAGACCTAAGGAAGGAGGTAATAAGAAATTCCGGGCAGATACCGCTGGGACGTCAATGGCGTTAGTTCCTGCAAAGAGTGCAGAAGGGAAGAAGAAGGAGTGGAAATGCCGCCGCTGTGGAAAGGAACATCATGGGAAAAATTGTGAAGGCCAAAATATTTGTTTTAAATGTATGAGGCCGGGGCATCGGATCAAGGAGTGTCCCCTTCTAAATCCAGCCGGGAATGCTCGTGGTACCCAGGGACCTGGAGAAGTACTACTTCTAAAAGCAGCGGGTGAGTCAAGCTTGGGTCGCAATATTAAGGGAGGATCGAAGGCAACTGGCAGGGCATTCGCCTTAAAATCCGAACCATCTGAAGAACCGGAGGTTTTGGAACAAAAAGGTAATGTGATTACTGGGACTTTCGATGTGTGTGATTTGCCTGCTTTTATATTATTTGATTCTGGAGCATCCCACTCATTTGTTTCAAATGTGTTTGCATCTCGCATAGAGCATAAACCCAAAGTAACTTTATGTAATTTAAATGTAACTCTGCCTGATAAAACCACCTTCCGATGTAAATATATGTTGAAAGAATGTGATATAAAAATTGCGGAGGTGGATTTAAAGGCAGATTTGATAATGTTTGACTTGGGAGTGTATGATGTCATTTTGGGTATGGATTGGTTATGTAAAAATAGAGCAATAATAGAGTGTTATGCTCGAGTGGTGAAACTTCGGCCACACCTGGATGGGACCAGTGCCTATAAGGATAGAAGTGAAGTGGGTATTTCCGAAGGTCATATTTGTCAAGTAACGGAGCTAAGTGAGGTTGACTCGAAGCTGGCAAATATACCAGTGGTTCGAGAATTTCCTGATGTGTTCCCGGAGGATTTGCCGGGGTTGCCTCCGCATCGAATAGTGGATTTCCACATAGATCTGATTCCAGGTGCTACTCCGATTTCCAGAGCTCCGTATAGAATGGCACCTGCAGAGATGGTGGAGCTGAAAAAGCAATTAGAGGAGTTATTGCAGAAAGGGTACATTAGACCCAGTGTGTCTCCTTGGGGAGCACCAGTATTGTTTGTTAAGAAAAAAGATGGTTCTATGAGGTTATGTATAGACTATCGAGAGATTAATAAAATTACAGTACGAAATAGGTACCCTCTGCCGAGGATAGATGATTTATTTGATCAATTGAAGGGTGCAGGGGTGTTTTCAAAGATTGATCTGAGATCAGGATATCACCAGATGCGGATTGTAGAAGAAGACATTCCAAAAACGGCTTTCCGCACCCGATATGGACATTATGAGTTTCTGGTCATGCCGTTCGGATTGACCAATGCACCTGCGGCTTTCATGGATTTGATGCAACGATATTTCAAGCCGTTCTTAGACCAATTTGTGGTTATTTTTATAGATGATATTTTGATATACTCAAAGAATCGTGAGGAGCATGAAGGCCATCTAGGAACGGTGTTAGCGACACTCCGGAAGGAGAAATTGTATGCCAAACTTAGTAAATGTGAATTTTGATTGGAAGAAGTAAAATTCCTAGGTCATGTGGTGTCAAAGAAAGGGATCTCAGTAGATCCAGACAAGATTAAGGCAGTGGCAGAATGGCCAGCACCGAAGAATGTGTCGGAGGTCAGAAGTTTCTTGGGCTTAGCAGGATATTATCGGCGGTTTGTCAAGAATTTTTCTAGAATAGCCTTACCCATTACCAACTTAATCAGAAAAAGCACTCGGTTCCAGTGGAGTGAAAAATGTGAAGCCGCCTTCCTAGAATTAAAGCGGAGATTGACTAGTGCTCCTATTTTAACTCTTCCCTCAGGCATTGATGGGTTCGAAATATATAGTGATGCCTCGCAGGAGGGCATGGGATGTGTATTAATGCAGCACGGTAAGGTGATCGCTTATGCATCTCGACAGTTGCGTCCGCATGAGAAAAATTATCCAGTTCATGATCTGGAGTTAGCCGCGGTTGTCTTTGCTCTGAAACTGTGGCGACATTACTTGTATGGAGTTTCTTGTAAAGTGTTCACAGATCATAAAAGTTTGAAATATATTTTTACTCAGAAAGATATGAATATGAGACAACGAAAGTGGTTAGAACTACTCAAGGATTACGACATCGATATTCAGTATCACCCCGGAAAAGCCAACAAAGTGGCAGATGCACTCAGTAGAAGGCCAAGGAGTGAATTAGGTCTCCTATCGCATAATACCGGAAGAACTGGGTAAGGAGATAGAACTATTTGAACTTGTTTTGGTTCATCCGGGAAAAGTTGGGGAAACAAGTAAATGCTTTAACCGTTCAGCTCGATTTATACGTGGAAATTCGAGAGAAGCAAGGTAAGGATGCATTTTTGCAGGGTATTAAAGGGAAGGTGGAAAATGGTGAAGCTCAGGATTTCGCCAAGCACGAAGATGGAAGTATTAGAATCAAAGGGCGGTGGTGTGTTCCTGAAGATCATGATTTGAGACAGAAAATTTTGAAAGAAGCTCATAGTAGTCCGTACTCAGTGCACCCTGGTAGGGACAAAATGATTCGAGACCTTAAGAAATACTTCTGGTGGAGGGGTCTCAAGGGTGATGTAGCCAGATATGTGGCAAAATGTCTAACATGTCAGAAAGTGAAGTTCGATCGTCAGAAGACACCAGGGTTGCTGCAGCCATTACCTGTTCCGGAATGGAAATGGGATTCTGTCTCTATGGATTTCGTATCGGGTCTACCGAAATCTAGGAAAGGAAATGACTCGATTTGGGTGATAGTGGATCGTCTCACTAAGACAGCGCGATTCCTCGCAATAAAAGGGACCTGGAATCAGTCACAGATGGCTGACGCCTACATCCGGAATATCGTTCGGTTGCATGGGGTGCCGGTAACCATCGTTTCCGATAGGGACCCCCGATTTCTGGCACACTTTTGGGAAAAACTGCAGGAAGCTTTTGGAACAACATTAAAGTTTAGTACTTGCGTTTCACCCCCGCCACCGATGGTCAAACCGAGCGCACAATTCAAGTGTTGGGAAGATATGTTACGGGCTGCGCTTTGGAGTTTCAAGGATCTTGGGAGGATCATTTAGCTTTGACAGAATTCTCCTACAATAACAGTCATCAAGCCACGATTGGGATGGCTCCATATGAGGCTTTATACGGACGAAAATGCCGAACACCGATTTGTTGGGAAGATTTGAGAAATGGAATACCGGTAGGGCCCGAATTAATTCAAGAAACTATGGAACAGATCCGAATAATTCAGGAGAAAATGAAAATCGCCCAGGATCGTCAAAAAAAATATGCAGACACAAGGAGAAGGAAACTGAAATTTGAGGTAGGTGATAAAGTTTTTCTTAAAGTTTCTCCTACTAAGGGCGTAAAAAGATTCGGCATCCGAGGCAAGCTTAGTCCAAAGTTCATCGGACCATATGAGATTCTGAAAAGGGTCGGTGAGGTAGCTTATGAGATTGCGTTACCGGTAGAACTGTCTCGCATTCACAACGTTTTCCATGTGTCGCAACTCCGGAAATATGTGCATGACCCCTCTCATGTGTTATCTTACGAACCATTGCAACTCGACGAGACCCTCAGTTATGAGGAAAGACCGGTCCGAATATTGGACCGGCGGGATAAGGATTTACGGAACCAGGTCATTCCGCTGGTTAAAGTGTTATGGTCAAACCAAGGTTCGGAAGAGGCTACATGGGAAAAAGAAGTTGATATGAGGAGCCGTTATCCACAACTTTTCTAAGGTACGACTTAAGTTTCGGGACGCAACTTCTTGAGGGGGGAAACGTGTAACAGCCAGTAAATAATGAGAATTTAACCTGAGATTAAGAAACCTAAGTCATGGGAATTAGAATCTAATTGTGATCGTATATAGACAATACGTATGATAAGTGTATGTGAAAACAAGATGTGGATAATTTATGCTTATGTGTAATTATTTGCCTAGAAGAGAAAAGAAATAATTAATACGTTATTGATTTATTAAGAATATGAATAATATTTTGTGTGAGTACTAGGATCGACATTTTATCACATAAAGAGTCGCAATTATGGGAGTTGGGAAAGGTCGCGATATAGGAAATTAAGAATCGACCGCTAAGCACGTTAACGGGCACGGTTAATAGAAGGGATGTTTGGAGTTTCGTTAATGAATGGAGTTAGGTAAATCAAGGAGATCTATGTTAAGGATATTTAGATTAGAATAATCACCTTGTGGGGTTTTAGACCACTAATCTAAGGTATATTACTAAATTAGGAATCACATTAAGAGAAGAAGAAGAACTGGAATTTCTGGACTGCACTAAGTGGAGGAATGACCTTCTTAATGACCCTAAGGGGGACGACTAAGGCTGAAGGAATTCAACTACACCTTCCTTATATAAACCTCCCCATTCTACATAATTTTCATCACCAAAGTCGGAACAAAACACTCTGCCCAAAACCCTTCTCTCCTTCCCTCCTCTGCTCGCCATTTCTGGCGTGTTCTGGCCAGCTCCCTTTGCTTGTCTTCTTTCGAATTTTTTCCTTCATAAATTCTGCATGCAAGGCTTGATTCTTATTCTATATATATAGGAGCATACTGGGCAGCAAGAAAATCACCATTTCGAAGCCAAGAAGTTAAGGAACTAGAGCCATCTTTGCCAAGCAAGCAAACAGTAAGTATAGTGAAAGTTTTAAGTCAATTCAAGTACTTCCTTTGGGTATTTTCTTATGAAATTTTTTGTGGGTATAAACTTGTGTTTTAGGATTCCAAAGAAGTAAGAATCACATCTTAAGGAAAAGGAGAAGTCGAGCTACACTAATTACAAGCTAAGGTATGCAAAATCAATCCCCTTTGGAGAACAAGTATTATGGGAGTTATTAGATGTATTTTTGAGCACGAATTTGAGGACGAATTTTTGGTTTGAATGATAATTAGCTACTGCATATTGATATTGATTAAGTATAAACCTTTGCATGATGAAAAATAAATGAATTTGGGTTCCTTTCTTACACTAGATCGATTAAGGGTGTGAGGAAACTGTTTTTCGGGAGGTTTTGTGTTTACTTGTATTTTGGATGGTATTGGTGGGATTATGCAGTAAGTTAGATGATGAACAAGATGTTACATGTATATATGTAAATGGTTAAAAAGAACCTCTTGTGATAGTGGTGAAATAATTACACTAGAGAAGGTGTTGAGAGCCTTTCTACTATGTGATCTTTACAAGAAATGCACTTGGTTTGTAGGAAGGATGTAAAGGAAATTTTTTTTTTACAATGAACTTTGATGATGAAGTACTGTGTTTCAATAAGTATATCTTGCTAAGAGTTGTTACCTCAATCCATATTACAACCGATGTGGAGGAAACTATTTAAAACACGTTTTAAGGGCAATTTAAGCTCGGTTTACCTAAAATGTTTTCGAGGAAGGAATTTCTTTGCTATAATTCGAGATTTACAGTAGGTTGAAGGTGATTTTACCTACATTAACCAAAGTTAATTTTAAGCTAAAGATTTGTTTAAAAGAAATTCTCCTTTACGTACTCAAAACCCCCCCTTGACTTGCCTTAATTCGGATTTCATTAAAATCTTTGGGGAGACATGGTTTGTGTGACTTTTTAGGGTTGTTTGCATCTCAATTATCATTTAGCTACTGTCCTAAGTCCACCAATACATCCATACCAAACTTCTTGGAAAGATTTTACAATTTTATACTAGAAGTGGAACATTTATGAACCGTTTTTACTAAACTGTGCTTATGATCAGTGATTTTGAATCTGTTTTCGCGTAGTGAAGAGGAGTGTGTGATTATGTGTAAGGACATGTCCTATAAAATATACCTGATCAACTCCAGCCCGGCCCGCGGGCCTGGCCCGGCCCGGCCCGGTTTTTGGGCGGGCTTGGGCAGTTTTTTTGGGCCGCGGCGGGCCGGGCCCGGCCCGGCCAATCAATTTTTTTTTTTTTTTTGGGCGGGCTTTGGACAAGCAAAAAAACACTTTTTAGCCTAAAATTTGGGCTCGGCCCGTTTTGGCCCGCAAAAGCCCGTTCGGCCCGGCCCGAAATACCGGGCTTTGGGCACAATTTTTTGGCCCGGATTTGGGCCCGGCCCGGCCCGCAAGATGGGCACTTTTTTTTTGGCGCGGCCCGGCCCGAACCCGGCCCGGCCCGGTGTTTGATCAGGTCTACTATAAAAGCTTGCAAGCGAGTAAATAGTAGGAGCCTAGCTCCGAATTGTGTGGAGGCCTGCACCCCGGTGCACCTCAATGTGTGATCTCTTCTTCCTGCGCATTGACGAAATCAGTTAAACTTGTATTCATATTTTAAATTGTTTACCAATAAACATATTGCACATTTGATAATTGTGATCTTGAGACAAAGGCACTTTGCCAAAATAACGATTTGCATACGAAATGTTGGAGTATGTCCACTCCTCTGTTTTCAGTCACCATAATTATTTGAATTGATTTGCATGCCAGCATAAGCTGATTGTTGTTCTGTGAACCTGTCCTGGTGGGGCAGACTTTTGTGCAGGATCTAATAAGCTAAGGTAGGCAAATGGAAATCTCTAAAGAAATCATGAGTCAGCAATCATAGTATACCAAAGCTTGAGCATGATCATCTTTTGAAACTTCACTTTTCTTTTATGAAGGATGCTTAACCATACTTTGTGTTGAATTTTGGGCCTGTAATAATTAAACTCTATTTTGTATAACGTATGTTTCCCTAATATCGCTCGTAGAGTCAACTCAGTCATATTAATGAGTTTGACTCAAGCAGGTGACAGCCTCCGTATCGTTTTTTTTTATATGATTTGCTTCCGCTAATGCTTTTAAGTTATCTTTAACTTGATTTAAAGAAGTTAAGTCGGTGGGCTGTTACAGCATATGTGTACTTTTTAGATTATATTGTTAGAATAATTTGACCGTCCACTCTCTCTCCATATGCTAGTTACTTGGTAAAAATATGTTGCTAAGAATTTAATGTTTGGCTGAATTTTTTCAAGCCACCTATTACCCCCACCCTACATGCTATAGTTGGAAAGTTTTACAAATAGCAATTTCTAGTGTGAAAGCTGTAAGATGAATAGTGTGGTGTAGTAGTATAAATAGATATATGCCATTGGTTGCAAAGTGTGCAGCAAACCAACGTGAGTTGTGCCAAGCTCCAAAAGAGAGAGCAAAATTGACGTGGGAAGGTTAGCGAAAAAGTTCCGACAAAGAAGTTCGTCGAAAAAGCCTGAAATGATTTCCACTAGTTAGGCTCTCAAAGTCATAATGCTTAATAAAATACCTTTTCGAAAAGGGAAACGGGCCAACGAGTCAAACTCACTGTTGTGATGTGATCGACAGGCTTTTTAAGCCATCTGAGTTCGTTTAGGGCCCGAAAACAGCATTTTAATTATTTTTGGATATTATTATTTCCTAATTTTCGTATTAGGGTTTTGTTTTGACTATTTAAATATTATTAGCCATCATTAGAAGGCAGCTTTTCTTATAATAATAATATCTCAGAGTTTTAACTCTTTTCTGGTGGATTCTGGAGTTTTTACAGATTTATCGCTTGTAAATCTGTCAGTTTGTTCTAGGAATTGCGCTTGCTTTTCCTGTAATAATTCCGACTGCGTCAGGTGGTATCAGAGCAGGCTTCTTGTTTCTTTTGTAACTTGAACAGCCATGGGAGAACCAGTGACCAGAGCAGATCTTGAAGGAGTTACCGCGGCTTTTACCACGACCCTTACTGCTTTGACTGATCAGATGACTGCGTTAACTACGCAGATGAACAACATGCAGAATAATATTAATCAAGGAGACGTGAGAGGGGAACTGAATAAAGTTCCATGGAGAAGAGGTAAACGAACTATTGTTGCGGATAATTCGAGTTCTGAGGAAGAAGAACCCTTCGAAGAAGAAAGGAGTGATGAAGGTAATCATTACCATAAACATGATTATCGAGTGAAGGCTGATATTCCTTTGTTTTATGGAACCATGGGAGTGGAGGAATTTCTGGATTGGCAGATAGATGTCGATAGGTTTTTCGAAGTGATGGAGGTTCATAAAAATAAACAAGTTAAAATGGTGGCGATTAGGTTGAAGAGCACTGCTGATGTTTGGTGGGATAAGTTGGTTATAAAGAGGCAAAGACAAAGGAATGGGCCAGTTAAGACTTGGCGGAGAATGAAACAGTTGATGTTGTAGCGGTTTTTGCTAGAAGATTATGAGCAGATTCTGTACAAGATGTATATAGAATGTGTTCAAGGGAAGAGGACTGTGACAGAGTATACGGCGGAGTTTCTGCGATTTTCTGAGCGCAACGATTTGGGAGAATCCGAAAGTCAAAAAGTGGCTCGATATATTAGTTGTTTGAAGAATTCCCTGCAAGAGAAGATGGGCTTCCAAACTGTGTGGACTGTTGCGGAGGCATCCAGTTTGGCTTTAAAGGCGGAGTAGATAGAGAAATCCCCTCAAAATTTCTCGTGTTTCAGAAGATATTCACCCCAGAGTAACTTTGATTTTGTAGGTTAGAAGGAGAAGCGTACAATAACTAAGGATTCTAGTACTGCCAATAAAGGAGGTTCTAGTAGTGCGCAGTAAGGAAAGTCAACTGTCCAGAAGCAAAACAATCCCTATGCTAAACCAGGTGGGGACACTTGCTATATCGTTGTAATGGCAAAGGTCACCGATCCAATGTTTGTCCAACTCAGAGAGTCACTGCTGTCTTAGAAGGGGATGAAGAGGAGTTTGAAGGAGAGAACGATGAGTATGCAGATGTGGAGTTTGCAGAGGAGGAGTCTGATGAGAGAGTTAACTTTGTGCTGCAAAGGGTCATGTTAACCTCGAAAGACGAGGGCCAGCGCAAGAATCTGTTTAAGACTCATTGTTCAATTCAGAACAAGGTCTGTAACTTGATCGTGGATAATGGAAGCACGGAGAATTTGGTGTCACAAAAGCTGGTAGAATATTTGAAGTTGCCCACAGAACCTCATGAGAAGCCATACACCCTGGGCTGGATCAGCAAGGGGTTACAAGTTCGGGTCACAATGACTTGCAGAGTTCCCATCTCCATAGGGAAACACTACAAGGAAGAGGTAATTTGTGATGTTCTTGAAATGGATGTTTGTCATATTATACTTAGTAGACCTTGACAGTTTGATAATGATGTGACTTATCGGGGAAGGGATAATGTGATAATGTTTACTTGGGGTACCCATAAAATTGCCATGGCGCCTGTTTTGAATTTTGACCATAAGCCAGGGGGAAGAAAACCAGTTTCTTGGTAATGACTTACAATGTCAAAGAACTTGATGAGGCTATAAAAGAAACTGGTTATTTCTATCCAGTGGTGGTTAAAGGGTTGTTAGGTGCTGAAAAGGAAGAAACCTCGATTCCTGTAGAAGTGTTGGAAATCTTAGAGGATTTCAAAGAATTGATTGCTGATGAGTTACCGAATGGTTTACCTCCCATGCGTGACATACAACATCAGATTGATTTGATTCCTGGTTGTAGCCTACCAAACCTTCCCCACTATCGTAGCCTCCCATGCGTGACATACAACATTAGATTGATTTGATTCCTAGTTGTAGCCTACCAAACCTTCCCCACTATCGTATGAGCCCTAAGGAGAATGAGATTTTGAGGGAACAAATTGAGGACTTGTGGAAGAAAGGTTCATTCGGAAGAGTCTGAGTCCATGTGCAGTTCCTGTTCTTTTAGTCCCTAAGAAGGGAAATTAGTGGAGGATGTGTGTTGACAGCAGGGCTATTAATAAAATATCTACCAAGTATCGCTTTCCAATTCCTCGACTGGAAGACATGCTTGATGAATTGTCGAGTTCCAAGGTGTTTTCGAAGATAGATCTGCGTAGTGGATACCATCAGATTAGAATTTGACCTGGAGATGAGTGGAAGACATCTTTTAAGAGCAAGGATGGGTTGTACGAGTGGTTGGTGATGCCATTCGGTTTATCAAATGCACCTAGTACTTTCATGCGGTTGATGAATCAGGTTCTTCGTCCTTTTATTATTGGTTCTTTTGTTGTGGTTTATTTTGATGATATTCTGATTTACAGTAAGAACAAGAAAGATCATCTGGAGCATGTGAAGCAGGTGTTGCAAGTTTTACATGAGAACCAACTGTACATTAATCTGAAAAAGTGTACATTCGGTACCAACAAATTGCTCTTCTTAGGCTTTGTTGTTGGTGAAGAAGGAATTCTGGTGGATGAAGAAAAGGTGAGTGCAATCAGAGATTATCCCACACCTACATCAGTGACTGAAGTTCGTAGTTTCCATGGCCTGACAACTTTTTATAGGAGATTCATCAGGGATTTCAATACCATTACCGCACCAATAACTAAATGTTTGAAGAAAGGAAAGTTCAAGTGGGAAGATGAGCAGGAACAGAGTTTTTCCTTGATTAAAGAGAAGCTATGTAGTTCCTCGGTGCTAACCCTTCCTGATTTTGATAAAGTGTTTCAAGTTGAATGTGATGCCAATGGGGTGGGCATTGGAGCGGTTTTGTCACAAGAGAAGAGACCAGTGGCTTATTTCAGTGAAAAATTGAGTGATGCTAGGCAGAAATGGAGTACTTATGATCAGGAGTTTTATGCGGTGTTTAGGGCACTGCGTTAGTGGGAACATTATCTGGTTCAGTGGGATTTCATTTTGTTCACTGACCATTAGGCATTGAAGTTCCTTCACAACTAGAGAAAGTGATAAATAAGATGCATGCACGGTGGGTGAGTTTTCTGCAGAAATTCCCTTTCATTATACAGCATAAATCAGGGGCTCTGAACAAGGTGGCAGATGCATTGAGCAGGAGAGCTTCCTTACTCATTACTTTAGCTCAAGAGATTGTGGGTTTTGAGTGTTTGAAAGAGTTGTATGGGGAGGATGCTGAATTCAAGGAGTTATGGGCCAAGTGCAGTAAAGGGCAGCCTAGTGCAGATTTTCATATTCGAGATGGCTACCTTTTCAGAGGTGATCAGTTGTGTGTTCCTTGTTCTTCTTTGATAGAAAAGTTGATCAGGGATCTTCATGGTGGTGGGCTTGGAGGTCATTTGGGGAGGGACAAGACAATTGCTGGTTTAGAAGAGAGGTTTTATTGGCCTCACTTGAGGAGAGATGTTGGTTCTATAGTCCGAAGATGTCATGCTTGTCAAGTGTCCAAAGGTCAGTCTCAAAATACTGGTCTTTATATGCCTTTGCCTATTCCTGATGACATTTGGCAAGATTTGGCGATGGATTTTGTGTTGGGTTTGCCTCGTACTCAACAAGGCGTGGATTTTGTTTTTGTGGTTGTTGATCGTTTTTCCAAGATGACACATTTCATTGCTTGTAAGAAGACTACTGATGCTTCAATTGTAGCAAAGCTATTTTTCAGGGAGGTGGTGAGACTTCATGGTGTTCCTACCTCTATCAATTCAGATAGGGACACCAAGTTTCTTAGCCATTTTTGGATTACTCTTTGGAGGATGTTTGAAACGGCGCTGAACAGGAGTTCTCCACGGACAGATGGGCAGACTGAGGTGACTAACAGGACGCTGGGGAATATGATTCATAGTGTTTGTGGAGAAAAACCAAGACATTGGGATTTGGCTATACCCCAGGTGGAGTTTGCGTACAACAGTGTTGTACATTCGGCTACAGGGAAATCACCATTTTCTCTGGTTTACACCTCTGTTCCTAGGCATGTGGTTGATCTGATTAAGCTTCCTAAGGATCCTGGAGTTAGTGTGGCTGCTGGAAATATGGTAAAGGAGATTGTAGCTGTCAAAGAAACTGTGAAGGCTAAGTTACAGGTTACTGGGCAGAAAAAAAAAATAAAGTTGCTGCTGATAAACGCAGGAGAGTTAAGGTTTTCAGTGTGAGAGATGATGTGATGATGTTTCTGCGTAAGGAGAGGTTCCTAGTTGGTACCTACAACAAGCTGAAGCCACGCAAGTATGGCCCGTTCAAGGTGACTCGCAAGATCAATGACAATGCCTACGTGGTAGCTCTCCCGGATGACATGAACATATCCAACACTTTCAATGTTGCTAACATTTATGAGTACCATGCAGATGAGGTTCTTTATGAAGATACGAACTCGAGGTCGAGTTCTTCAGAGGTGGAGGAGACTGATGTAGAAAGGTCAGCGAAAAAGTTCGACAAAGAAGTTCGTCGAAAAAGCCTGAAATGAATTCTACTAGTCAGGCTCCCAGAGTCAAAATGCTTAATAAAATACCTTTTCGAAAAGGAAAACGGGCCAACGAGTTACTGATGAAGGTATTCCAAACTTCTGCTCTTACCTTCTAATTTCTAATTTCACTGGTTTGAAAACTAGTTTACTCGGGAAAATCAACACAATATTGCATGAAAACTAGCTGTTTTATTCTCTTGGTTTGTTACATTTCAAAGATCAATGAAGAACACACACACAGATTTCAATCCATCACTGCTCGTATTCTTGAGCTCAGGATCTAAAACTAATTTCCATTTATTGAGAGAGAAAAAGATACAACCTACTGTTTCTACTTCTTTGTTTATTGTTGAATGAATGAAAAAGATAAGCTAAGAATCTATTTATATCTATTACAGAAATACAGAAATAAAACAAGAAAGCTTGTGAATTAAGCTAGATAGTTGTGCTGAGTTGTCCTTCTGATAACTAACTCAAGATGGTTGAGTTAGTTGTTGTTGTTGCTTCTTATCATCACATCTGATATCACCAGCATTATATTCAACACCCCCACTCAAACTGGGCAAGGTATCAACCATGCCTAGTTTGGAAAGCAAATAATTGAACTGTTGAGATGAAAGAATCTTTGTGAAAACATCTGCTTTCTGAGATGAAGTAGGCAGATATGTGAGCTGCAATAATCCTTCTAAAATTTTATCTCTTGTAAAATGCACATCAATTTCAATATGCTTTGTTCTCTCATGATGTACAGGATTATTTGCTATGTGTATAGAGCTTTGGTTGTCACAATGTAATGTCACAGGCTTGAGCTTTGAAACCCCAAGTTCTTCAAGCAATCTGACTAACCAAGTTACCTCAGAAGCTGCTGCAGACATGGCTCTATACTCTGCCTTTGATGAACTTTTGGAAACTATACTTTGCTTTTTAGACTTCCAACTCACTGGTGACTTACCCAATAGCAATACATACCCTGAAATGGACCTTTTAGAGTCCAAGCATGCTCCCCAATCTGAATCTGAATATGCTTGTAAGGTTAATTGATCAGTAGCATGTAAAAGAATCCCTTGTCCCATAGTAGATGCCACATATTGCAACACATGAACGAGTGCTTGATAATGAGGCACCCTAGGTTGTTGTAAGAGCTGACTGAGATGCTGAACTGTATATGACAGGTCAGGTCTTGTGTGTGTAAGAAAATTCAGCTTTCCAACCAAACACCTATACTTGCTTGGGTCAGAATATATTTCTCCTTCTGTTGCTGAAAGTTTCAGATTAATGGGTAAGGGAGTAACTACTGTTTTTACAGTAGTAATGCCAGCATCTGATAATAATTCCCTAGTAAACTTCTTTTGTGTGAGAGAAATACCAGAACTGAGGTACCCAATTTCAATCCCAAGGAAGTAGCTCAACTTTCCTAAATCCTTGATGCTGAAAACATCATCCAAATGCTTCTTAATGTCATGTATAGTATCCAAATCATCTCTTGTGATGATGATATCATCAACATACACAGCCAATATTGTAATATGTTTAGAAGAGTGTTTAATGAAAAGCGAATAATCATTCTTGGATTGAATGAACCCTTTGAGCAGTAACTCCCCCACAAGCTTGGCAAACCATTGCCTTGATGCTTGTTTCAAGCCATAAAGGGACTTGACAAGCTTGCAAACCTTGTTCAAAGGGTTAGGAATCCCTTCAGGGACTTGCATATAAACTTCTTCTGTTAAGTCTCCATGTAAGAATGCGTTATTAACATCCAATTGAAACAAAGACCAACCTTTACTAGCAGCTAAGGCAAGCAAACATCTCACTGTTGTCATCTTAACAACAGGGGAAAAAGTTTCATCATAATCTATTATTCCCCACTTTTGTGTATAACCCTTAGCCACTAATCGAGCTTTAAACCTTTCAACTGAGCCATCTGATTTAAGCTTGATTTTGTAGACCCATTTACAACCTATAGGTCTTTTAGAAGGAGGAAGATCAACCAAAACCCAAGTGTTGTTATGTTCCAATGCATAAATCTCTTTGTTTATGGCAACAAAATCCATATAGGATCCGAAATAGCTTCCTTATAGGAAACTGGTTCAATCAATTTTTCAGTAAGAGAAATGAATGATTGATGAGCAGGAGGAAGATCTGAAAATGTCACTAAGCTGCACCATGGAACAGTAGCAGTGTTGCACACATAATCATGAAGATGAGTAGGAAGATTAGTAGTCCTAGAACTTCTTCTTAAAGGAACAGATTCACTAAAGTCATGAAGAGTACTAGAAGTACTAGAGGGAAGAATAGAAGAGTTGTTTGTAGATTGTGAAGGAGGAGAATGTAAGATAGAAGTAGAGTGATCTGAAGGTGAGTGAGGAGAAGAAATAGAAATATCATCAGGTATATCTGAAAAGAGGAAAACATCTGGTATATCAAAGAAGGTGGGTTGTGTGTAATCTGTGGAAAGGGGTAAAAAGAATTGAAAATGAGAATTTTCAGTACAAGTGTGATGTGAAGAAAGATGGAAAGGAAAGTGGTGTTCATGGAACACCACATCTCTAGAAATGACAATTTGTAAAGTGTCTAAGTTGAGCATTTTGTAGGCTTTTTGTCCAGGTGGGTATCCTATGAAAACATGAGGTGTGGCTTTGGGTTCAAATTTAGATCTATGTTGTTTAGGAGTGGAAACAAAACCTAAGCAACCAAATGATCTGAAATGATCAAGAGAGGGAGGAGTACCAAAAAGCTTCTCATAGGGACTAACATGATTAAGAACATGCAATGGCATCCTATTGATAATATGCACAGCACATAGGACACATACCCCCCACAACTGAGTAGGTAATTTAGCTTGGAAAAACAATGCCCTAGACACTTCCAACAAGTGTCTATGTTTTCGTTCTATTACCCCATTTTGTTGGGGAGTATCAACACAGCTTTTGTGATTTATAATCCCATGTGCAAGATAGTATTGCTTAAGCTTTCCTTCACAAAGTTCAGGTGCGTTGTCAGTTCTAATGTACTTGACAGATGCCTAAAAGTGTGTAGTAATGTATTGCATAAATTGAGGTATAATATCAATAACATCTAGTAATGTATTGCATAAATTGAGGTATAAATTGAAAACTAGCTGTTTTATTCTCTTGGTTTGTTACATTTCAAAGATCAATGAAGAACACACACACAAATTTCTATCCACCACTGCTCGTATTCTTGAGCTCAGGATCTAAAACTAATTTCCATTTATTGAGAGAGAAAAAAAATACAACCTACTGTTTCTACTTCTGTGTTTATTGTTGAATGAATGAAAAAGATAAGCTAAGAATCTATTTATATCTATTACAGAAATACAGAAATAAAACAAGAAAGCTTATGAATTAAGCTAGATAGTTGTGCTGAGTTGTCCTTCTGATAACTAACTCAAGATGGTTGAGTTAGTTGTTGTTGTTGCTTCTCATTATCACATCTGATATCACCAGCATTATATTCAACATGGTTTTTAATATTATATGAAAAAACTGACATTATCTAGTTATAATTCTACTTCTAATGCAGACGTCATTGATTAAGATCATTGACCAGTTACTCTTCTGTATAGAGTAGCAAGTAGCAACTCATTGTAGTCCTTAGGGAACAACTTCGGAAATTTGGTCCAACCTCAAAACATCTGGTGGAACTTTCATCACTCTGATCATTATTCCTTCAGGCATAAGCTGCTCAAAACCCGTTGGGTGTGTGACGTGTGTCAGTATCACTGCTATTTTTTTTTAAAAAAAAAAACATATGCTTTTTTGTTTTTGAAAGTCAGAATATTAATTGTATATGAATTTGATATTAGTCTTATTTTTATTAATCATGTTTGTTTAGAAGAAAAGACAGAAGGAAACTGGAATTACGAGCTTGTTAAGTATTATCGTTTTTGTTTTAAGTGTTCAAAAACAATGTGATATAAGTTGTAAAAGATTTTAGGTTTCCATAATTCTGATTTTAGTTTTCAATAAAAATGATACCCAAACGAGAAAAGAAGAATAGAGAAAAGGTTTGTAACTCTATTCTGTTTATTTCTAAATTTAGTTTTCTTGAAAAGTGAAAACAAAAAAGAACAATGAACACTGAACAGGCTCTTAGTGATTAATCATTTGTTCATAACTTTTCTGAGGAGAAAAGAGAAAAGTGAAAAGAAGAGATTATCAGAGATACAGGAACATTCCTCGGAAAGTTATAGGATATGGGTACATAACTTCATATTGCAGTCACGGAGGAATGCGTTTCCAATTTCTGTATGTGCTCGGATTATTCCGAAGAGGTTCTAAGTTGGTCATACTCATACACATAACTCCAAATATTTCATTTGGAATACACATACATTGGCCAGAACAGGGGTTCTGTACCAGAAAATCCAACTCCCTTATACAAAGTGACCAAGTACACAAAGAAAGCTCGCAATCTTCCAGCCACAGTTAATGAAACATTGCGTATCTATCATAGACCACCAATATAACAAACGAACAACTCGTGACAATTTCTTTGATCTCCAGGAGGTGATAAATCTGTGGTGAGAAATAATTCTACCAGAAGCTATAAGCCTGATGAACCAAAAGATAAGCTGACTAGAAAAATACATTATTTCCGAATCATTCTTAGAGCTCTTGTGTGGTTCAACTATAAACTACTACTCATCAGCTTCTTCTGAACCGAAGCCTTCCTCCTGCCAGTATTCTTCTTCCGTCTCATGCTCTTCCTCGTCCACATTATTGTCTTCATCTTCTCCATCTCCATCTCCATCTCCAGCATTATCAAGCAAGCAATCTTGCTGCGACAAAAAGTTAGCAGCTTTACCACGATAAAGAAGCCCTGTTTGCATCACATGATAAAACTTATTCCTGATACGAACCAACGGATGAGGATCAACTAATCTACCCCTTTGATATCCTTCTTTGAGAGTAACAGTTGTTGTCTTACACTTCAAAGACAGATAAAATATCCCTGGATACCTCGTAAAAATTCGAGTAAACCTATGAGGTAGATTCAATTCCTCTCTCAAACTCCTCAAGTAGTTCCTCTTAGTCTTCTTATGTATAGTCAAGCTCAAAAACTCATGCAACAATCCAACAACTCGTTTCTCCATAAGCTCGCTCTTAGGATCGAGCCTAGTAGAATCCTGATACGGCGAAATGTATGGCAACTTCTGAAACTCCTCCATCCAAGCCCTAACCTTCTTTTGATACCCATACCCTTTAGGAAAACTCAATGGAAAAGCCAATGAAGTTTGTCCCCTCTTAAACTCCCTATAATCATCACCTAAATCACTAACCTCACAATTTTTTCGCAAAACCGAAACAGCAAATTCATCCCTCCATTCCACAAGGCTCAAATGTGGCAACCCATTACTCCCGTTAACAACCCTAAGATAATCAGGATACTTAGAATCCATCAATTTCTCAAAACTATCAGGCAAACCCAAATCCCATTTCAATGGATAAATTGATTGCAATGCCACACTTTTTGATTTCATCATCATAACTACTTTACAAAGTTTCTCAACAACACCCATTTCATCATTTTCATAAATTAACTGTTCTTGTTGGTCTAATGTTAAAGCTAAATCAGTAAGTTTAAAGCAAGGTAAACTAGGGTAACGAGAGTGTGGGAATTCATGGAAAAGAGTTGGGTACCTTCGAAGAAATCGAAGAACTGGGACAGTGAGACCTAGGAATTTGTGCCAATCAACGACTGTTTTCGCGGTGATGTAAGAAGTTGGAGAACGTCTAATGGCGTCTTTCAGAAGCATAGCGGCTTTGAGATCGGTTTCTTTGTCGATGATGTGGTCGATGGTTTTGTTCTTCACCCATTTTAGGCGGACTTTCGTTATGGTCCGCCATTGTTGGTGGTTTTTTAAGGTGGAGAGAGAGTATGATTTTAGGAAGGAGATGAAGTTCTGGGATTTCAACAGCATTTAGAAGAGGGAGTAAAAATTTGCCTCGTTAGGTTGGAAGAACGGGAGTTACAGGGCAATGCTCTAGCTAAGAGGTCGTTGGAAAATTGTAGAAAATAATCGACTACTTTGACTCAAGATCGCTAATTGTTAGATATCTAAACTTCGGAATATGAAGACTTATATTGTTGCATAGTAATGGGATATGTATTGGATATTTGGATGTCAAATTGTCTTTCTTTGGTCCATTCTATTTTATATTTAGATATCTAACAATTAGATGTTTAGTTTTTCTCGTACGGAATTGAAAAGAAAGATCCTTGTTTTTACTCTTTTCCCTTGCATATAACATGTCTGGTGTGTTGGTAATATTAGATTATTAGTCATGTAATGTTTAATTGACAACAAAATGTCAACTAAAATAGAGATTTATAGCGTTTACAAGAGAATAAATGGAGATCTAGGTGAAAAACATATACAAGTCTTTCTAATTGCATTTTTATCGCTAACGTTATTACTCGTGATAAGTAAGTAACGGCTACATAACTAATGAGACTGGAAAATTGAAGCAAGAGCCTAAAGTATCCAATTATATAAGTTAAATGTATAGGCCGCTAAGCATAAAATTTATAGGAAGTGAAAACCAACTTTATAAATGCATCACATTGAAATAAAAGTTAATCCTTATAGAATTATATATGTTTCATGTTCTATTCTGTACATTGTTCTAAGACGAGGGTAAAGTTGAAAGGTGTATTTTCACAAATGTGCATAGAGTTAAAAAGAAAAAGGGGAAAATAACATATCCACTACTTCAATATAGTTTAACTAGTGATACACTCTAATCAAGGTGTTCAAACTCGATGGACTTATGGCTAGTTTAATTAGTGCATAGTCCGATCAAGGTGTTCAAACTCGATGATATTGACTCAAACCCGATATATAATGTATGGTCGACCATCTGAGTCACACTGATGTTATTGTAGAGCGTGATAATCATCAGTTTACATTGGTCTTGTTTAAGGATAACCCATACACTAAATCATTCATAAGATTCTAATTTCAATCCATTACAAAGCAATCTTAGCCCTCTTAAGTTCTGGACCTAAATCTCTATTATATAAGCCAAGGGGAGAGCAATGGTGTCCCCCTTGAAATTTACTTAAATGCCCATCCACAACATAGATATTACCCTTACGGCCCGTTTGGTAGTTGGTTATAAATGATGGTAATGGGAATGAATTTGTGTGTAAATTTGTGAAGAATATCATTGTCCATTCCCATGGTAATGCTAATTTATCCTAAAGTGTCTACTTTTCTTCTTGCATTTTCATTCCCATCCAATACCACCTTGTAGGTGGTAATGAGTGGTACTGAAAATTGCTTCCCCCTTGGAGACAAAAACACAAGTTTAGAGGTGAGATTGCTTGCCCATAGATAAAAAATGCCTCCCCATGGAGATTTTAAGGGTGCTTCCCTAATAACATTACACTTAAAATTCATTCCCGTTACCGTAATTTATTAACGACTACCAAACGGGCAGTTAATGAATTTAAATTTCCATATATATTAAATAATCTTTTCTTATTCCTACTTGCCATATATATTGAACAAGTTAACAATGGAAATGAATTTGAAATTTCAATTAAATTTTAAATTAAGGAGAATGATTTCCTCTTCTTGCATGTGTGAAAAACTATGATCAAAAATTAAATTTATAATATAACTTGATTGAAACAATCAGAAGAAAAAAATAATAACTTGAATTTCATATTAATAATCATACTAATAATATTCTAAAACCTAAATGTTGATTATTATTCGGTAAACTCTATTATATAAATCAAATTCTTCCACTTTATTAATATTCAACGATTGAACTTGATACACAAATTCTTCCACTTTATTTGACCACAAGCTTTCATCTGCTTTATATTTCCTTCTCTCAATACTATATTTGAATAATGATGAACAAATAACTAAAAAATCAACGAAACATTGATTTAAGAAAAACATAAAAAAACTAAAAAAAAATTACAAATGTCTGTTTGAATCAAAAATTTTGTAACACTGATGAATAACTAATTGAGAAAAGAAACGATAATATTACTCGCACGTATAGCGTGCAAAAAATGCTAGTAGTAAATGAAATCAACATATCCATTATTCCAGTAGAATTTAATTAGTCTATCGTCTGATTAAAGTGTTCACAAAGAAAAAGAAGGGACATAATAACATCAAGAATCAACCAGAGATGATCATCTAGCCCCGAAATGTGGAAGTAAATGAAGTCAATCTCAAGATCGGATGAAAAGAATGATGAAAAAAATCAGCTTTAATTTGAAAAATTATCAGATTACTCGAATAATGGATATTTGAATCCCTTCGTGTCTCTTAGATTAACTAATCTACAACCTGAACAACCCTTCATCTGTAGACTGTAAGCGACAGCTCTAAACAAAAGCATGCACTTTTTTTGGCAACGAAGCATGCACTTTTATTACACGGCTCTTGCGAGATAAAGTTGCTCTCTCAATTCAAGCTCAGATGTTCAAGAGATTAACTATTCATCATAATTTTACACAGGAAGGACATACTCCAAATAGTCTTGGTATTAATATGAAATTTTCCACTAAACAACACAATATCAT
This sequence comes from Beta lomatogona, assembly GCA_947646795.1. NCBI lineage: Eukaryota > Viridiplantae > Streptophyta > Magnoliopsida > Caryophyllales > Amaranthaceae > Beta > Beta lomatogona. Next base: position 7,664,129 of record CANSNZ010000927.1, on the reverse strand, counting down.
TTAAGCAGCATACCGAGTATACTTAACAACCGAACATGTGTTGTACCCAATTCACTCTTAGTTCTTACACAAAGTATTGATCAACACTTCTTATATACACAAAATGAATCTACTCACTTTTGTGGTCAAGCAAGACAGTATTGTCACCATGCGTTGATAAAATGGTAGGATCTAATTGTCCCCCTGCCTCAACATGCGCAAAATGGTAAGGAACAGGTTCAGGATGTCTAGGTAGAGAGTGACAGAAGCCCAGATGTACTCATCATAAGTGAATCGTTTTATCAAGTTATCGGTATCATAAACGATGTAACCTGAGAAGACTATAGCACTAAGTCCACCATAGATGGCAGTAGTAGCAGACCCAAATGGGAAGAATGCCTGCAACAGATGGGAAAAAGTCAGGTGCATAGCCAAGCATGACGATCACATGAATTAGAAAATGTCACTTGCAATATGCAATACCACTATACTAGTACAATCTTACCTGAAGAAGTCCAGCAAAAATTATACCGACAAGGCTTGCAAACAAGACAGGTCCAAGGAAGCTGAAGTCCTTGCCCTTCTTGGCAGCCCAGAAGGTGTAAGCAGTAAGAGAGCAAACAACAGCTGCAGTTAGAACTAATGCCTGGATCACAATTTTTCCTGCATGTACCATGTACACAACAGTCAGCACCATAGTCAGGTAATGCAGTAATTGAAGAAAGTTGCACACATACCATCAGTGTTCGCACATGCTACTCCAACAGTAAGACTCAAGCAAAGGGTAAATAGTCCAAGGAATATCAAGTTCTGTGGATGCTTTTGCTGGTAATGATACAACGGCCACAACACTGCAAAAACACAGATGAAAGGGATAAACAATGTGTATTAACCATATAGTGACTATGATCATAGTTTAAAAATCAAGATATACAAAGCTCATAAAAGCTAAACAATTGACATATTAAATAAAATACGATCTGGTGACGTACTGGCATCTCAATGAATCTTTCAGCACCTCGAAATATCAGGTAACACATCATACATTACCTCTGCCTCCATAACAAACAAAATAAAGAGTGTTGAGGAAAAGGAATGGGGGGAGGGGAGTAAAAAGACGTCTGTATCTGCTTTGGAATACTTACTTCCACTCAACTTTCAAAAAGTAGGGCAACAACTAGAAGAACTAAAAGCCAGTCAATGACATCAATAAAAACCAAATAATATCCAACTCATCAGCTCCTCTTCCTACAGACCATCTGATCAAACATTTCTCGCCTGTAAATGGATTGAGTTTAACATTTAAGTGTGTAACTTTAAACTTTTAAGCTTATTTTGTATGACTTCATCATGGTTCGACTTTTTATCTATTTTTCTGTAGCTTTAACTGTTCTTTGTTTAGCTAACACATCCTCCACTCTTCTACTATCACTACATACATATTAAGGCAATGGAAAAAAAAAAAAAGAGACAAATGATCCCTAATAAGTAATACCATATGGAAAAATAGATGTGAGTGAGACACTCAGACAAGTTACTAGAATGGGTTTGTACTGATAATACCAAACTTCTTTAAAGGGAAAATGTAGGTATTGTAAAAGAACAGAGGAAGTACTTGGCGTGACCTTAGTTTTATAAGGTGCAAGGCGCATTGAGGGTCAAAGAGTAACGGGAGCCTCCGTGCACACATCCCATAGGCAAGGGACACTTTCAGTTTTTTATTGCTTTTTTGGTACTAAAATTTCAAACGATAAGCCACATATAGTAGCATTGTCACATAGAAAAAAAACCCTTCAAGGAAAAAAGAAAACAATATAGGGTCAGGTCGGGAGCAACGGGAACTGAGGAGTGGAGGGTGACTTCCCTTTCCTAACTCCCCAATCACCAGAAAGAAAAAGTATGAATTCCGAGGCATTCCAAATCGAAGAGAGGGAGAGGGTGCGCAAGAATAGAAGATCGGAGTGAGAAACTGCAAAAGAAGAAAAGAGTGAAGAGAGAGAGAGGGGGGAGAGAGGGAGAGAGATGGGACTAGTCTAAATTTCGCTTTTTGGAGATGGCTCACTAGCATTCTTCCATACTCGGGTATTGTTTGGTTGACCTTATATTGTGTGGGAAAAGGAAATTCATGGGAATTTATTATATGGCTTGTAGCCTGTAGGGCTGGCAATCAGGTCGGGTTCATGTTCAGGTCGATAATAAATGGGTCAAGAATCCCTCAACCCAAACCTAACCCATCTAATAAAATGGGTTGAAAAACTCAACCCTGACTCGACATATTTAATAAACAGGTTACTCGTGTAACCCTTTAATCATAATTATTATTATAAACAATAAATAATTATTTTCTTAAAAAGCTAAGTTCACTATTGAAAGTATGCATATTTAGAATTTCTTAAAATAATTATGACATATTTTAATAATATTTTACTTTTTTTAAACCAAATTTTAGATTTAGCAATATATGTTTTCGAGAATTTTCTATATGTATAAGTTAATAAGGTCTCATTTTCGCCCCGGAAATGTCAACATGAACCTAACCTGTTTAATTAAATAGGTTGACTGTGTCAACCTATCTACTCAGGTTGGGTCAACTTTTGCCATCCCCAAACTGGCTTGTTGTTTGGTTGATACTAAAATGCAATAATGGGAGAAGTTCAAATTCATGAGAATTTGAAATTCCCACAAAATATAGGAATTGATTTACCTATCATTCCCTTGGTCACTCACAATTCCTACCTAAATTCCTATGATTTACAACTTCCCTTATGACTACCAAACAACTTAGACTAATTCCTAGGAATTTCATAAGGAAATTAAATTCCCAAAAATTGTAAATTCCTATGGGAAAATAATTCGCATTGCAATCAAACAAGCACTCGGTACGTTAGTGATCATCAGTTGCTAGAAAAATCAAGATATAGCGATTTATGTTCCAGATTAGAGTTTTGAGTAAGGGTTGATTTAATAAAAATAATCCAATAAAAGACTTTTGCCCCGAAATTGATTTATAAAGCCTAGGTAAGTTTACATTTGAAGGAACTTTTTTTTTTTCTAAAAAAAGTTTCAACTCAACTGAGATCTACTCATTGAGCTTGTCTTGGCAACCAACACATGGAGTCCTAAAAAGACTCCAACAAGGTAATTTGGTACGTGTGCCTCTTCCAATTGGTACCATTTGGTACCTATGCCTCTTGAATTTGGTACTCAAATGGTACTATCTAAGTACCAATTGGTACCAAAATGATGTTATATGAGTACCAATTGGAAGAGGCATAGGTATGAAAACACCACAATTACCCTTGGTGGAGTCTTTTGGAGATACCAACTGTTGGTTACCAGCACTTTCTCCTACTCTTTCATCCTGCCTCTCTACTAAAGGTAGCCAAGAAAGTAGGAACAGAGCCTTGAGCCTTGCCGAAGGCTAGTACCCTGTCATACGCCACTATGCCTCACTTTTTGGAAGCAATTTTGCTTCCGCCTGTTGCCAAGCATGCTTTATAAACCTAGCGGGTCGGAGGTCAAACTGTCACACAAGAATTTGCACTAACTCATTTTCGATATTAATGGCATAGATGCCACAATACTACTTTAAATTTCAGAATATGAGATTCAGTCAGCAAACCAGTTGATTAATATAAAGCTATTATGCAGACCCAAAGCCAAATGCATACTAAGGCGAGCATTTTTGCTGCATCTGATGAGATCCACTCAAAGTACAACTATACAACATGGGCACCTACAATTCACATAACTACAGACTCGGTAACACGTACTACTCAAATCCACCACGGGCACGAATCTCCTCAACAACCCCACTATCAAATATAAGTAATTTCAGTTTCAAGTATTGCCTGAGGAGTGAGTAGCAGGAGCTTTTTTTAACAACACAAATTGCAATTTGTCTTTCAATTTGGAAGAATGAATACTCCTAATAAATGGAGCTTAAAAGCGGACGAGCAAGCATATTATGAAAGTCATTCTAGTTTCTACAAGCGCAAACATGGGTGAAGGACTTGGACCTATGATAAAATGACAGTCGCCATTGCATTTAAAAGCAACTGTCCAATCAAAGGGCTTGACCAATGGGTCATCTATCTCCAAAAGAACCTAAATAGCAGTAAGGAAGAACGGGCCAGACGAGTGATCTACTTCTAATAGCACATCCTCTACTATCAGGTACCTATTGCCCCTTTCTCAAAACCTAGGAAAAATCCCAATTTCGTTGTCTCACCATCTTAGTTCCTTATACAAGAGTCCCAAAACTCAAAAACATACTTCAATATCACAGAGTAAACACCGTAATAATTCTTCAATTCAATCACGCATCCCTTCGGCGGCCTCTTTCTCCTTAATACCCAACCCAATTGTTAAGCTGATAAACTACCTAGATCAACATGATCTTCCCTATCATAAAACCAAGGATCCAAACATCAGACAGTACCCACCATTCTCTTATTCTAAATCTAGTATATTCACACATGGGTATAATCACAATTTGTTCCAAACAAAAATTCCAATCTAATTTACTTCAATTGAATCTTAAACCAACATTTAGCTAGAGATCTCAACAGCAACCATAACATACACACATAATTCCTAAAAAATGAAATTGAAGAATTGCGTTACAAAATTAACAAAGAAATAAAAGAGGAATCTTTGAAAAAAAAAACTTACAGATGAAGGGCATGAAAGCGAAGAAAAGAAGGAGGCCAGAATTTCCACGAAGAGTTTCATTGATGGGAGAATAAAGAACGGTGAGGAGAGAGACAAGAGTGGTTAAAATGAGCTGAGCAGAGAGAATTCCGTAGACCTTACGTATGAAACCCCAACGCAATTGAGTCTCGCCATATCCTAATCCTGGGTATAGTGTTCCTTCTTCGATGTCCCCTTTCACTTCTAACCCTGAATACATCTTTGATCTTTGATCTTTGATCTTTGATCTTTGATCTCTTCCCCAAAAATAAATCTCTCTCTCTCTCTCTCTCTTTCTCTGAGTATTGGTTGATTCTTGGTGATGAATGGATGGGTGGTCGTCGACAGTTTTTGGTTTTCTCCTCTCAAATGGGTTTTTACTTTTTACCGACTTCGTTTTATTTTTATTTGTTCGAGTGGCTACTTGCTGAATAGTCAATCCTGTTTTGTTGACGGGTTTACGGTAATCTACCATCATTTTTGTAGGGTTTTGCTAAATGCCGCCCTGAAATTTCCTGGTAACGTCCTGTATTTTTAGTGTAATAATTTTTTGTTTCAGTCCCTATTTTAGCCGATTTTATTTAGCTTTATTGGAACATCTCATAATAGAGTAAAATTTACCAGAAATTGACTTGAAAATGCCGAAAAATTACCCAAGCGCCTAAAGCCCGAATTAGGCGCTTATACTTGTGGTTGGGCGCCTATTTTAGGCGCCTGTACCTGTGGTTGGGTGCTTAAATTAGGCACCCCACATGTTCGGGCGCCTAAATTAGGCGCCTGGGCATTTTTTCGGCATTTTTAAGTTATTATAGTCCATTATTTTTATTAAATGAATTATAAAATTTCATTAATATTAATAATGCAATAATGTGGCCGGAAAAGTTGCACATAATGTAAACGAAAAGGTTGTTGGAGATGTTGCCGGAGGAGTGGCGGCGTGATGATACCATTCAACCTCCTTCAATGTGTGATGAGAAGTGACTGGAAAATTGGCCGAAAAAGTGGCCGGAGTTATTGTCGCTGGAGATCTTGATGGGAGATCCTTGTTGATGAGAGAGATGGAGTGAGAGAGTGAGTGAGGGAGAGTGAAGAGAGTGAGGGAGAGTGGGAGAGTGGGAGAGTGAGAGTGTTATTAGAGTATAAATACATAAATATGTATCTATACAGGGCGTTACTAGGAAATTTTAGGGCGGCATTTAGCAAGCAAGTTTTTGTTAGGAGGAATGTGAAGAGTGTATGTACCAAGGAAAGGTGGGTCTAATGGTAAAAGTTTGGCCTTATGAAAATCATGGGATCAAACTCCACTACGGGATCTTTGAGGATGAGATTTAAAATCATGTTTTCTTTATTCGAGATTAAGATAGCGTAGCATACGCTTCCGTTTGTCTCAGAGAGAAAAAGAAAATCCCACAGTTGTTGTTTATTTTGTGATTCGAAACATCCACTTAGGCGGTGGCTACTCGGCTAATGTTCATCTTTTGGTTTTGTTTCCAAGAGCTAGCCACTTGAATAGTTTTAATATTAATTGTTCTGTTATTGTCTGACTTCCATACTTGTTTAATTCACCTTATTTTTACTGATCTGAACTTATCTAATCTAATCTGAACTGGTCTCATCTGATTTGAACTTATCTTTTATAAAACATATTATTACTTTGTATTTCATTACTAGTATTACTATTACTATATTTTATTACTATCTACAACTTTTAATAATAATAATAATAATAATAATTCGTTTTTTTTTTTTTTGAAAAAAACACATAGTATATGAACATACAATTAAAAATAAAAGAACACATATTTTAGGTTAAAAACATATCTTGTTTATGTCTAATGTCCGTTTATAATAAGAATTTAGGTATTAATGAAAAGAAAATATAGTGATAATAAAAAAAGAACATATACTGAAAGAGCATACAAAATCTATTTAAAAAACACATTCTCAAAAAAAAAGATAGATGTCCCCTAAAAAAAAGATAGATGTTATTTATAAATTGATGACATGTTTGGATTTAACTAATAACATGTTTTGTGTGATATCAATCACTTGTTCTTTTTTCATTATAAATAAACCTATAAATATATATAATCATATGATCTTGAACAAAATTGTTAAATATTCTTCTTATATCGTTGTCATGTGCTATATAATTTTTTTTTTAAGATAAGTTCAAATCCCGTGTAGGAGGAAATTTGAAGGTGATGCCAACACCATTAGGTTATCCCTTGCTACTCATGTTTTATATAAACTAGTTTCATATACTTTATATTATTCTGCCAAAATTGTTAAAAAAATAAACATCATATAATATCATCATGTTCTTTACATGTACAACATAAAAAAGAACATCGCATATCAAAATTGTAAATTAGAATAAATATAAAAAAGAACACGTACAAATGCCAAAAGAACATTATTCTTCTTAAACACAAATAACTTGAAATAGTGATATCAATGATATTTATAATAATATAAACGATATTAATAATAATTACCAATATTAATAATTAATAAGTACAACAAGGACAATAATAATAATCCTTTTGAACAAATGTACCGGTAAATAGTAGAAGTATTAATGGTAACTAGTGTTTAGGCCCGGGAGATTCCCAGGGTTTTCTCTATACTACAATTTAGTACTTCCACCGTAACATAATAAGTGCAATACATGAATATTCTATACCTCATAAATAATACCAATTTGTTGCAGTTATTATGTTACAGAGGAAGTAGTAGGTAAATAAGTCTTCTCATACTCATTTAGAAAAGTAATCTCATTCATTATATGAATTTTAAAAGTTTTTCATTCATATATCATCATTAATTTTGATTAAATAAACAATAATAATATGGTGGAGTGATGGTTGGATCCCTTTCTTTCATACTTGAGGTTGTGGGTTCGAGTCTTCACGTGAACAATGCTTCTTTTTTTTAATATATGAGAAAGACGTGAATAGAATGTCACTGAATGAGGGATGGTGACACATGGCACATATACGTTCTTAGGAACGCTTTTAATATATTAGTATAGATAGTAATCATATAAATTAAAGTAATACTAATAATAATAGTAATAACAACAACAATAATAATAATAATACTAATAATAATAATAATAATAATAATAATAATAATAACAATAACAATAATAATAATAATAATAATAATAATAAAATAATCATAATCATAATAATAATAATAATAACAATAATAACAATAATAATAAAATAGTAATAATAATAATAATAATAATAATAATAATAACAACAATAATAATAGTAATAATAATAATCATCATAATAATAACGATAATAACAATAATAATAAGTTTTTAAATATAAGCATGAACAGATATGGTCTGATCTGATCTGAAATAAGTAAAAATAAGGTGAACTGAACATAGCCTAATGGCACTTGTTGATTTAATGGAATAGCATTGTTGGGTCCTATTTTGACTTGAGAATTTAAGACTGAAGCTTTCTCGAAAAATGGCATTTCTGTTCTTCACATCTTGGAGTAGTTTTAGGATTCTTAATGGATTTGGGTTGCAAGGGCGGGACAAACATAACCGGGGCCCTATACACTCTTTTACAATTGGGCCCTTTGTAGTCTATAAAAGATATATGATTCTCAATTCAAAAAATAATTACTTTGATATTGAAAAATATCTAATTACATCATATTCAAATTCTAAACACATCTACTTAAAAAGTTTTCATGCCCAGAAGGATACTTTTCTCAACATATCAAAAAATTGTAAACAAACAGATATTTACATATAAAAAAAGGAGTGACTAACTAAAAAGAGAGAGTTGAGAGGAGTGATTAAATATTTAAATATTTATGTCATATGAACCATAGAAAGTCAAAAGAATATAGGATCATTATGATAATTAATTTCTAATATAGAAAATACTTTTTCTTAGATGGAACGATGAGTAGAAAGAGAGAGTTAAAGGAGAGAGAGTTAAGAGGAGAGAGAGTTGGGACTTGGGAGGAGAGAGTACCATTAATGGAGTTTGGGGAATATGAAAATTGACTGACTGAAATTGACAAAAGAAAAAAGTAGGTATAGATTACCTAATAAATACGGCCAGCGTGGTATTTATGTCGCAAACTTTCAAAATAATTAAAACAATAAAATTTGGCTATTTCAAGAATTGAACCCGCGTTCCACTTGCTCTTCCCTTACAACTTTACCACTAATCCAAATGCTTTGCTTTTGTCTTTCTATCAAACATTTGATATAAATATATTTTGGGGCCCCTGTATTTTCGGGGCCCTATTCCATCGCCCATACTGCATGGGCCAAGAACCGCCCCTGTTGGGTTGCCCCTCTGAAGAAAAAAAATCATTCCTTTGTAGCCAAATAACCCACAAAGTTGCTATGAATTCATCCTCTTCATGTCTAGTTTGGTCTTCGTTTTCTGAGAGCTTTCTTTTGCACAAGAGATTTAGGAAATTTTTAATCCAATCTGAAAGTGGGATGTTGGATAAGTTACAGGTACGAATATCAATACCTCAATGTCATGAGTTGTTGTGTGTTTGTATGTTTGGTGAGTCAATTGCTATGATGAACTTATATGGAGTATTATTTCCATGTGAAAGATACTAGTGAAAAGGAGAGAATAAGGGTATGCTTAGATTGAGGGTAATGTATTGGGGGTAATAAAGGTGGTGAGAGGTGATTATGAAGGGGAAGAAGTGGTGCTAAAGAGGGTAAGCTTGTAATACCCCTCATGATTGGTTTAAAGATATTTAGCAGGCTACTCATTCCAATAAGATGTTTTGGTGACGATAGACTCGACTCCGTATGAGTCGGGTGTTACAAAGCTAGTGTTTGTAAGAAGAAAATAAATTAATTGAGGAACTATAAGGTGTGTTACTCTCATTATGAGGGTAATAATTGTCTAAGGGTAATTATTACTCTCATTTGCGGGGTAATAGTTTTTTTCTTCCCACCTTTATCATCACAACAATACTACATTATCTCCCTCGCAACCATCTTAACTCACCTTCGTTTTTCTTATATGAAGGTGGTTTGACTATTATTACTCACATAATTACGCTCAATCCAAGCATGATGTAAGCGAGTCATTTATTTATACTATGCATTTTTTATTTTATTCTTTAAGGTGATCATACTATGCATCTAAATCATTGTAACTTAAATACGTGAATTCCATTTAAATTCTGGGACAACATCTTAATTTTCTAAAAAACAACCAATAAAGTTGTAGTGGATTAGTGGTTAAGTGTCTTTTCCTCCATGATTGAGGTCCCGGGTTCGTGACTTTACATAATGCCACATGATGGATGTACTCTATTGTTAACACTATTTAATACTCCCTCTTAATAAGTTTTTCATTTGCTTCTTACAAGTTACAAGGTCTTAACAACAAATCTTTGTCTGGATATACCTTAAATTGTGTATTAATAAAAGTCGTAAAAAACTTTATACGTTGAATGTACACATTGAGACAATTTTTACAAAACACGTGATTTATATTTATTATATTATACATTATTGAGAGTTTATGGCCAAATTTTTCAAGATTTGACTTTTAGGAAAATAAAAAGGGAAGACGGTTAAGGGATGAAGAGACTGATAGTTTAGGACACTTCATTAATTTGATATCACATTACATCAACAATTGGAAGTAAAAACTATCGAAATTACGTCAAAGTAGCTCAAATGTAATTCTACTATGACAAAACTACAATCTTTGATGAGATCTGACACATGCATAAACTCTTTTCGTGTTAATGTTTAATACTGTAATCCCCCGAGATTTTATTGTATTTTATAATTATATTTTATGAAATTAACATTAGATTTATTATTATTTTGTGGGAATAATTATTAAATTCCCTAATTTGACTATTTCAAAGGTCAAGATTTTGAATTGGTCAACTATCGACTTACTAAATTTTAAAAACCATATGTCGTTTTAAATTGAATTTATTTATTTTTAATTATTTTTTATTCATCTGTTAGGGTGCTTACACATTCTAAAATATTATAATTATGGTTGTCAATAATCCCTCATTAACCCTAAATCAGTCAAACCCTAATATTATAATATATTTTCTCCTTCTCTCCTTCACTGCTGCGCACCCAATTCATACTCCACTGTCACTTTGTTTTTCGCGCTGCCTCGACCACCACGAAGCCTCCTTTGCAATCGGTACACTTCATCTTCTTGTTTGGTATTATCTGGTGATTATTCATGTTCTTTTTCCCTGCTTATTCAATCATCTATTCCATTCTTCTTCTCTTTGTTCTTGCTGCTTTGTACTCTGTTTTCCCCGGTCTTTTGTTCCTTTGATCTATGCTTTGCTCTGTTTTGCTCCGACTATATCGCTTCGATTCTTGCGCTCAATTCATCAATGGTGTTGTGTTATTCTTTTTAGTTTTTTTTTGTAATGTTTCTTTATTTCATGTTGTTTCGGTCCTTCCTATAATCACTCTACTGCTTCATTCTTTTTCCATTTCTCAATTTCATGGCCATCTAGTTTCTTACTTGCGTTTCATCTTTTTCTCGATTATAATGCTTCTTTGTTTCACTTTAATTTTTCTTTACTTTTACCTTCTTGTCATGAGTCTGCTCGTATCAATTTGTAGAGTGGGTCAAACTTTAGCTTCCAACCTATTACTTTAACTTTCTATGTTTTAGCTTTTGTTTGCTTAGTTCTTCCAAATTGCAGTAGTACTACTACGTATACTCTACTACTATGCTAGCCTATTAATAGTATTTTGTTGATTCTTGTATTCATTTTCTAGTGTTATTGTTTTACTATATATTATTACTAGTTTTGAAGCCCGTGCGTTGCACGGGTTGTTGCTTATTTTATCTTTTTGTAAATTTTTTTGTTAATATTATTGTCAATTTTGTGTTGCTGTGAAATGAGATTTTTCAACACTATTGTATTTATAACTTTCTCCATTCCTTTTCTATTACAACATTATCGCTTTGGGTAGTTTCATCCTTTGGAACCATTTCACTTTTGGTAAAACAAAAGCAACTATTGTTGACAATATTGCCTTTATTTTATGTTAATAAACCCTCATTAACTATCTAAATTGCATCATAAAGTTGCGTTTACTTTATTAAGGATTATTTATCCCCTACTCTAGTTAACTAAAGGGGTACCTCTATGCTAAATCACCCATTTTTTATTTCCTTAAAAACCATGCCCACACCAATTGTTGTAGTAGACTAAGAACAGGGAAAGTATTTGTCATTATACTATAATCTCTAGATTTGTTATTACGATATATAAATTTTATAATTTTTAATATCCAATTAAATATTGTAACCAATTCTATTATTAAATGGTATCCTACTAATAGGTATGACTAACAATAATTAACACAGTTTTAACATGAATAATACCCGAATGATACTTTAAGAAAGTAGAGCGAGGGTAATAATTTAATAGATGCAGATTAGAAAGAATAGAGAAAAATATGAGTGTCAGCCACAACTTCAACTTTGAGAAGCACATAAACACTAACGCATATAGAATGGAAGATGAAAAAGCAAAAAAGAAGATCATAATGATAGTTTCATGAACAAAATTAATTAAATGTAAAACTAACCTCTATTAATAATTGAAAATACTATTTAAGAGAGAAAAAAATACCTCTTCATCAATCATGACCATATCAAGACTTATCAAACTTCCCTCTTTTTTATGATCTGTGACCTTAAACAGTCTAGAAACGCGAATCTTGATTTCCAAATAGTTTTAGTAGAATTAAGTTCATGGAGAAAAGAATAAGATCTTACATATAAATATATGGAAAAAAAACATAAATAATTATGTATGCAATAAATATTCTAGGTATAAAATAATTAGTTAATTGCATAATACCTCTGCAATCTCGATGACAAACTTTCATTTGATTCTTCATGTATTGCCATCATGGAATGTTATAGGTTCAAAACTATGGATATGAATTTTTTATCTTTATATAACTCAATTTTTAAAAGTATGATTCTTAAAGACATAATTAGTATTGTCAGGTATAATACGCTATTTTTATATATTTAAAATAAAGAATAAATAATATGTTATTGTTCATCTAAATAAATACATTTTCATAAGTTGTAAGACAATATTGTATATAGATCTTATTTCAAAGCATATCTCGAGCACTCTCCGACAGTAAAAAAAAATTATACTATTGCAAATTATGTAGCAAAAGTTATAATCAATTTACATTGTATAATAATTTAGATTTTTTATTTAAAATCAGACTATCAATTTTACATTGTTGTTTATTTTATTATATTTCATAAGTTGTAGAACTGTATTGTAAATTGATCTTATTTCAAAGCATATTTAGAGCACTATCCAATGGTACAAAAATTATTATACACAATTTAGATAATATAATAATTTAGGTTGCTAATTCAAAACTAAACTCTAATTTTCGTTTATCAAAAGCTCCTTATATGCATTTAAATCTATGTAAAACTCTATTCTTTAAATATTTTCATGACTTGTGACCCTATATTGTAAATGGATCTTACTTTGAAGCATATTTCAAGCACTCTCCAATGGTAGACGAATTATAATGTTTTGAATTAGTTAGCAAAAGTTATACACAATTTACATAATATAATAATTTAGGTTGTTTATTCAAAATGAAACTCTGATTTTCCCTATCCAAAACTCCTTTTAGGTATTTAAATATATGTAGAACTCTATTTTTTATAACATTTAAATTTAAAACTAATGACATGACAATCCTACGTGGCGCTCTCTATTTCATAAGTTGTACAACTATATTATAAATGGATCTTATTTCGAAGCATATTCCGAGCACTATATATATATATATATATATATATATATATATATATATATATATATATATATATATATATATATATATATATATATATATATATATATATATATATATATATATCTGTGTGTGTGTGTGTGTGTACATGTTTATTTTATTTTATTGCAAATTTTTTGTTAAAATTATTGTTGATTTTGTGGTGTTGTAAAATGAGATTTTTCAATATCATTATATTTACATACTTCCTCCATTCTTTTTCTATTACAACAATTACCACTTTAGGTAGTTTCATCTTTTGGAGCCATTACAGTTTTGAGAAACTACAGTTGACAATATTACTTTTACTTTATGTTAATAAAACCATCATTAATTACCCGAATTGCCTTATAAAGTTGCGTTTACTTTAATAAGGATCTATTTGTACCTAACAGGTATGACTAACAATAGCTAATACAGTTTTAACATACCCGAATGATACTTTAAGAAAGTAGAGGGTAATAATTTAATTGATGCAGGACAGAAAGAATATTTTCTTAAAAATTGATAAGAATGACATGGCATGCTAAGATGGAGCTCTTTATAATATTCTAAGGATGTTTTATTTAAATCAAACTCTAATTTTTACATAATCTAAAACTCTAATATGTAACTTTATCGCTATAGATTTTAGTTAATAAATTTTGTTGCAATACTATATTGTTTTAGTTTAGTTGAGTAAGGTTGAGGTTTTGAAAGATAATATGTTTAATCCTGTAAATTGGACCTATAATCAAATGTTATAATCACATATAATACACTATATTTAATACTTATAACCATTATTATATTTATCTAAAAAAAGACTAAATAATGTCCTACAATGCATCTAACTTAATATATTTTCATGAGTTGTAAAACTATATTGTAAATAGATCATATTTTGAAGCATATTTCAATCACTCTCCAATGGTAAAAAAATTATAATGTTTTGAATTAGGTAGCAAAAGTTAAATTTAATTTACATAATATAATAATTTAGGTTGTTTATTCAAAAAGCAACTCTAATTCCCCCCTATCCAAAACTCTTTTATGTATTTAAATATATGTAGAATTCTATTTTTTTTCAAATATTTAAAATAAAAACTAATAACATGGCAATCTTAAGTGGCGCTCTCTATTTCATAAATTGTAGAACTATATTGTAAATGGATCTTATTTCAAAGCATATTTCGAGCACTATCTAATGGTACAAAAATTATAATATTCTGAAATAGGTAGCAAAAGTTATACACAATTTACATAATATAATAATTTAGGTTGTTCATTCAAAACGAAACTCTAATTTCTGACTTATCCAAGACTCCTTATATGTATTTAAATCTATGTAGAACTCTATTTTTAGAAAAAAAATAAAAATAAAAATTGATGACATGGCAATCCTACATGGCGCTCTATATTTCATAAGTTGTACAACTATATTATAAATGGATCTTATTTCGAAGCATATTCCGAGCACTCTCCAATGGTACAAAAATTATAATATTCCGAATTACGTAGCAAAAGTTATACACAATTTTCATGATATAATAATTTAGGTTGTTGATTCAAATCCAAACTCTAATTTTCGCTTATCCAAATCTCCTTAGTATTTAAATCATCTAGAACTCTATTTTTGTAAAAAATAAAAATAAAAATTGATGACGTGACAATCCTACGTGGCGCGCTCTATGAGCTCGAAATCTTGAGGAGCTCCCTATGCTCCCGAAAAGCTCCTCCTTTATATATATATATATATATATATATATATATATATATATATATATATATATATATATTGATAGTATGCTGATTTTTTCTATTATAACAGTAAAGTATGTTAGCTACTGTAATTCCAGAGTTAATAGTTATAGTGTTTACACAAAATTTTCAGATTTGGGTATTTACTTCAAAGTATGATTTAAAGTGTTAAAAAGGTGATTTTTATAGATTTTGAAAACAAAGGTTGTTAGTCTTTGGTTATAGGTTGAAAAGATGTCGTTTCATTGCAAGTTCAAAGGTGCATAAACGGATTTTTTAAGTGTTTAAAGATTGTTGTAAATTTACGTTAAATAAATATTGATTTGGGTTACGTGGATTGTAGGAGAGAGATATACCTTGGGTGATTTCTAAGGACTCATAGTGGCATCCCTAATTGTTTATACAAGGTACGTACATGTCTAATATTTGGGCATAGTATCATGCTCAAGAAAATATGAACTTAGTATCATGTTAGGGGACTATTGTAGTTTTTAGGCAAGATTGTTTGCGACGACATTAGCATGTATTATGTGAGTTGTACATGGTATGCTTGTATGAAATTTTGATACGAGCATGTTATTAAAGGAATTAACAAGTTATTAATCATGTGATTTGGATTAAAGAGTATTGTGGGATTTCTGTATTTTTTTGGAATAATTAAATAATTATTTCATGTTACTATATTATTGCTTTTCCCAAGAACGGAGGTTCTTGGTCGAGCAAAGGTAAGTATGTCTCTATGACATTGGTTTATTGTTGATTTCATTCAACAAAGGTTAAAGCACTCTAACTGGTATTGATTTGCTATTTATGTGGTCACTAGGATTAATTAAAGATAAAATCAAATTTTTGATGTTTTACTTGAGTTGTGGTTTGATTAATCGAGAACATTTATTAAACTCCTAAACACTTAAAGTGAAAGAGGATGAGCAATAAAACTCTGGATTATGCACTCTAGAGTAATTACATTGAGAGTTGGGGTTCACGGTGATAGCTCGTGTTCTTTCCGAGGGCCGAATGATCAACGTGTCCTCTTTTTAGTCGAGATCTCGCAGTTTGGTTATGGCTTAGTATCGCGGCTAAGGCCATGTCTTGTATAGACGTTTTTGGGTTGGACAACTCGTTCATTGCTTATCCGATCAAATTAATTAAAGAAACTACACTCACAATCTAACTAAGGTTTCTAACGTGATGAATTATGTATTAGTATGTCTTTATTCACATGCTACATATTATGGTCTTATTAGTATCATGTTAGGAGTAAAATTATAGCCTAAACTTGTATGTACTCGCCTTTGCTGATAACGTGCTTTGTGTTTGATCATGGCTTGTACCTTATTGATCCTGTGATGACCCATCTTTACCTTGGTGCTGATCGGTGAGCAGTCACACGGATCAATCGGTCACACAGCTAGTTTCAGGTGGGAGACATGATGCATTTGGGCGTGTGCGAGTTAAATAATTCATATTATCTAATTAGCTGTTAAATTGATTACTGTTTTAACCTTTGGTATTTAAGTAATTATTTTATGTTTATTTTGGGTTTTTAGGGCCTTAATGGTTCCAAGTTGTATGACGTATTTTGGGAGCTTTATTTGAATCTAAAGTAGTTTAGTTATTTATTTTCTAGCTGCAAAACTCTGAATAAGCCGATGTTTACACACGTAGCGGTAATACCCTAATGATTACTCTATGGTTATATATTAGAAAAATGTATTTTACAAAGAGAGAATTATTGGGGTGTTACAAATACAACCTTACGCTAGGCGAATATATCGATAAAATATCTTTGAAGTAGAACTTGAATTTAATTTGAGTAATTGTAGAAGAAAATCTGGCATTTCCAATAAGAGTCAAACTCTAAAAAGTACATATCAAAGTTTATCATATAGAGTATCCCCAGCAAATAACCATCGTTGTAGATGTAATATGAGACTTGTTAGAGCCCCCTCTCTCACATATCACTGCTTCGTCATATTAAGGCTTAACCATTGTCCATACAGTGACAGATCTGTTTATGGTCCTGGTTGGTCACATGACAAACCATTATTTTTAAAGAAAAATCCTTCATGTCTCCGGCCTGCAACGTGTTCCATATCCCGTCTAAGCACTCTATCTCTCTTCGACTTCTTTAATTTCTCTCTTTGCCAAATCACTCTCTCTTTTATCTCTCTAAATTTCTCTATTTTCATGCGAAACTAGCTTTAGATCGATGAAGAAGAAGAAGTTGAGGAGAGAGAAAGCTTGATTTTCGTAATTATGCTGGAAACTCGGAGAAGTTATTCTTCAAAACTTCGTAACTTTTAAAAGTTAGGGTTTTCAATTTGTGTAATTTTCTTAAAATTAGATGATTTTGATTTGAAAAATCCTTGGATTTTGATTTTGGCAAGACCTTTTTGTATTGCCCCTTTTGATTTTTTTTTGTTTTGGTTTGAACTAATGTTGGAAATAATCACTGATTCGGGGGTTTGATGAGATGGGGTTGATTATTATCTATACAAATATATTAAAAGGCGTTCCTAAACAATGAATGGCGCCATGTGGCACTCTTCCTTAGGTTGCTTTATAACATGTAATCCACATACAATAAAAAAATATAAGAAAATGCATTGTATAAGATTTGATCTTGTGACTTCAAGTTTATATACTACAGTCTTAACCACTAAACCAAGTTATATTTGATGTTATCATTCCAAAGTAAAATATTAATAAATAAAAACTACTATAATTACCCGGGGTATAGCCCGGGCCTAAAAACTAATTTTCCCTTAAAATGTTGTGACACTGTTGTGTTGTTAATGTGATGCTTATTTAGTGTTTCATTCAATCATCCAGAAGACTAGAACTATAAGCACTTGCACAGTCGCCTACTTGATCTAGTATTGGTAACAAATGACTAGTAAAAAGTATTATTTTCCCTTAAGAAATTGATTGAATCTCTGATAATTATCATTTATCAAATCTTATAGTTTAACAAAATTGGTTTGTTTAATCTAATTAAAATTGCAAGTTAAATTTGAGAAGGAAAAGAAAAAATACGCATGATATTTCAAGTTTCATTATTAAAAATCGTCGTGAACAATTGTAGTAATTTATAACAACCCTATATGTTTCATTGGTTGTAATATGAATATTTATAATCTACTTCCTCCATTTCTTAATAAGTGCAACATAGAGATTGTGGGAGAATACCAAGGAATGTAGAGAGAAAAAGTTGGGACCACAATAAAGTAGAGTAATTCAAATGATGAAACAAAAAAGTTGTAGTCCCCTCTTACTTTTTGGTGGCATATTTGTAATAATATTGAACTTTTTTTACCATTTTGAGTTTGGTTGCATTTATTGTGACTATTCCAAATAAGGGAAGTGTTGCACTTATTAAGCTACGGAGGTAGTATTATTTTTTTTTGGCAATGATATAAATAATATTCTATTACTTTTAAAAGGGAACCTTTATGTCCCCTAAAAAAAAAAGGGAACCTTTATGATTTTTTTTAATACATTGGCTATACTTGTAATTTGGTTGGTGGACGATGGATGGTGGTGTGACCTAGGGGTGCTTAACGAGCGAGCCGAGCCCGAATAGCACTGGGCTCGGCTCGAGCTCGTTTAAGTTTTCAAGAGCTCGGCTCGGCTCGTGAGCTCGCCGAGCCTGAGGGAGCCGAGCTCGGCTCGAGCTCGTGATGAGAATTCGCGGCTCGAGCTCGGCTCGTGAGCTCGTTTAGGCTCGGCTCGTGGGCTCGTTTAGGCTCGGCTCGTGGGCTCGTTTAGGCTCGGCTCTCTATTATGGGCTCGAGCGCGTTTAGGAAATTTATTTTGCAAAAAATCTGTATAAAGTGAGTTTAATGATTCTATCATCATTGATGATTCCAATAAAACAATACAAAAGTTTCGCATATTGCAAACAATACAAAAGTTCTACAACAATACAAAAGTTCAACAACGATAATATATCAACCAACACATATACAATATATTACATAAAATAAAGAGTTCATTCTTTTCTCAAGGCAATGTCATTCTTGTAAGTTGCCATATGCTCCAAAGCCTACAATGCCCGCTCCATGCTACTTCCATTACACCATACAATCATAAGTTAAATAAAAAGATTAGTCAAGTTCTAAAAATACAATCATAACTTCTCTATCTTTTTTTGTTTTCTTTTTCTTTTTAATTGTTTTAACCTTTTCTTTTAATCTTTCTTCTATTATATAGCTTAGTTAATATCTTAAAAGAAATAATTAATATAATTTTTAATATCTATAAACAATTTTTTAATATATAAACAATTTTTTAATATAAAATATTTTTTAATATAAAATAATTTTTTTAGTATAAAATAATAATCGAGCTGTTCACGAGCCTTTACGAGCCGAGCTTTGCTTTGCCTGGCTCGGCTCGGCTCGTTAAGTCTCGAGCCGAGCCCGAGCTCGAGCCGAGCTTCAACGAGCCGAGCTTTGACCGAGCTTTGACCGAGCCGAGCCCGAGCTGCTCGCGAGCCTGTCAGGCTCATTATCACCCCTAGTGTGACCAACCATTCGTAAACTCTTAGATCCGCCAATGTACATATATATTATCAACTAGACAACGATCCTCTAAGTCATCGTGCAATCGTGATCAATCGTGATCATCCTCGAAGCTATTGAATCAAGAAATTATTTTTCTATGCATAATATGTTTTTTCGGTGATAAGCAGAAGCCACACATTCCAATTGAATAGAACTGAGAGATCCATTATGCCACTTTAGATAAGTATCTGAAAGAAAGTTCTTGAGGATTCACTTGAAGGTTTAAACCACGGCAGCTCTACAATTACAATGTTAAGGACGAGAGTTTACCTAAGAGAAGTGAGTATCTATATTATACAAGAACGACAACGGGACACAAAGATACGAAAATGGGACACAAAAATGGGGAAACACCACTTCTAAAAATAAGGAAACGCAGGGAAACACAACTTTTTTTTAATGAAAATTTATAATGCTTTATAATATTTATGAAAACAAAATTCAACATAACAATGCAATGCAATGCAATGCAATTTTATAAGATAATGAATATTAGAGGCGTTTGGTAACTAACTTTTGGGAGGGTTTTTAATTAGTTTTTCGCTTTTGACTTTTTCAGGTGGTCAAACAGGCAAAAAAATATTTGATTAAATGATTTTTTTTGTTAGATGAAAAGCCAAATTTCTAGCCACAAGTTAGTTTTAGTAGTTTTTTATATTGCCTTTTTCATCCATTTTTCACTAAACAAGCAATACTAATTAGTTTCACCAAACACTATTTTTCCACCCATGCCATTCACTTTTTAATATTCCAACCTACTTTGTAGTTTTTTTCTCATGAAACAGAAGAAGTATTAGTTTAAGTGTATCATTTACAATATAATTTTACAAGAAGTATACGCCAAAGCTGTAATGGTGTATTTCCAAAAAAAAAAATTAAAATGTAACAATAAGAAACCAGCCCTAAAAGACCCTCTTGAAAAAAGGTCACAATGAGTCAATGATAACAGAGAGACCCAAACCAGTAGGATTTGGGGTTATAGGCTATAGCCTAACCTCTGACCTTAAAAGTTAAAACAATAAAACCCAAGAAAAACCCAAAAATAAAAAGTGACAAAAGACTAACCAATTAAACCACTCAAAAAAAATATTAACAATACAATTATTTTTATGCTTAATTTCCCAACAAGGTAGCACTAATACCAATATACCATGACATTGACTTTTACACAAAAAAATACCATGACTTTGACCGTAGCAACAAGCAAGGAATAGTCATTCTTAAAAGTTACACAAATATATCATCCATTTAACATCAGAATACATCTTCATTGATTAAAAAAAATCGAAGATGTCTAGAGTTAAAAAGGATTTTCACTATTTGCACATGCCGAAATCTTGGAAAAACCTTTTCAATACTTTCCAAGATATACTAAATGTGCATTCCTCTCTTTTTCACATAAAAAAAGCACTAAATTGACATTTGTACTTGTTCATAACCATAGGAATCAAAAATTATATATAAAATATTGACAACAAACAACAAAATTTCCAGTTTTGATGTTTCAAAATTTCAGTAGATAACGCAATATGATTATGAAACAAATGAAAAAAAAGATGAATAATGCTAAAGCATGAAGGGAGGATGTAGGGGAGAGAAAGAGGTAAAAGGGCGATGGGATCTGATAAGATTGGATATGCTGTGCAACAAAGTGGAGTATTATATAGACAGTTGGGTGGCACTGAAATATCTCACCAACAAAGATTTGAATAATAATGTGTGTGTCACTTGGTGTGGTCATAAATATCCCACGTTTCATCTACTATGATGTTTACGTTAGGGTTTGATAATGGTTGCTTTGTCATCTATTGACCTTTTGCGCTCCATCCGGATCTTCATAAAGTTTATTTATTTTTGTAAAATTGACATATCATAATCCAAGTTGGCATTTTCTACATTTTAGTTAGAAACTAGTGTTTAGGCCCGGGCGTTGCTTCAGGTGGTATTTTTTTCGAACTTAATATGTATTTTTTTCCATTGCAGTAAAATATAATAAAGAAAACTCAACATTTAAAAGGTACAAATATAATATTGTGGACATTTAAAGCATGATTAAAAGTTGGTTGAGATGGTAATTATGCTATGTATAATAGCAAGACGTCACGGCCTCACGGGTTCAAATCTTGTTGCAAGCCAATTTAGACATAACGAGTTGGTTTGAGTGAATTAAAGAGTATCAAAGGTAATGAGTGTTTCAGAATTTTCAAGTGGATGTCATGTATACCATATTCTCTTATACAAAAAGGTCAAGATATTTTTTCCATTTAATTTTTTTGATTGAAATATTTGATACATATACTATTTTTAACTTGTTTAGAATGACAAGTTGAAATGAGAAAGGGTTCTTAAATTATTATTTTTTTTAATTTTTTTTCATTTCATTAGATCATTAAGGGTAATTTAGTATTTTCAGAGGGGAACACCATATTCCTCCTCCCTTCCCTTATATAATAGAGATAAATAGGTAGTTCACTTAGCTTCCAGCCTCCCATTTGATTTTATATTGAAAGAAAAAAATCTTATATAAGTAAAATAATGATGGGATGTAGTTAAAAAATCGGATAGATTGGTTTTTTTAGATGGAAATCCGACGGTGATTTTATTAAAGTAAATTAAGGTTCACCAAAAGTAGTACTCCTTCCGTCCCATAATATAGCGTTTACATTCCATTTTGGGTGCCCAAAATATTGTGCCTACTTCATTATCTATTAATTTGTTTTGACTAAATTATTCTCAAATTTTACACAAACTTTCCAAAATATTCCTACATTACTTTCAAAATGTGTGCTCCTATTTATTGTTGTGCACCATTCCAAGGAAAATTTATTATTGTTTGCATTTTTTTTAAAGAAAAAGATAATAAAGAAGTAGTTCTAAGACAAAAGTACTTCATCAAATATATTTCTTTCTAGAATCCTACTACTCCATCAATTCTCCTTAATTCCCGTGAAAATAAAGAAGTAAGCACTATATTATGGGACGGATGGAGTAATACTTTGGAAAAAAAGTCCAATCAAACAATTTTGAAATCAGCATTACAATCCCATCGAGTTAATAAATGACCAATACTACATGCCTGTTTCACATTTGAATAGAGAAAAAATAAAATAAAAAACGCGTCAAACTATTAAATATGATTGTAGATGAGGACGGTAGGAGCATCCCCAACACTACCTTGCTTCACCATATTAATCACCTCCTACCCATCTCTTTTGAGAACTACTTTCGGCAAACCCAACATACGCATCAAGCACAAGGTATAGCAAGCGGCAAAAGCCTCGGCCAGACCAACATCCCACTTGCAGCACAACACCGAACTCCTACAGGTAGCACTAACACGCCACAACCAAACCTACTTTCCCATTCTGATTGACATGAGCATCAATGTTCACTTTAATGCAACCTAATGGAAGAGGAATCGAATTAGCAACAAAACAATAGGAGGGGCAGCGTGCAGGCGGAATAGCTTTTATTAGCATAGTCGCGATAGTCTATAACCTAATACACAATATTGGTAGCCAGGCTTAAAGGATCCAGGGGTTTCTATTGCCTTATTCTGACAACATCACACAATTAACCAATAAGAGAGTAATCAATAATCGAAGTTCATCTTCTGTCAGTTTTATCAGCTAGCCATTCAAAGCGATCAACGAAGGAAAGAAGAGGAGCATACATTCGAAGTTCTGAAAACTCAATTTTGTTGCCAAATAGAGCGGGTATGAATGCCAAATAAGATAATTTAACTTTACCTTATTTTTATGTGTCAATTTTTTACAATACTTCTTAACTATATTACTACCTTTAATATCCCAAAAGTTAAGTCTTGCTACCATTAGGTAGTTTTTTTTATAGAGCTTACTCACCCGTTCTATTTGCCTAAAAGGTGAATTGAATTTCATGGGAATAACAATTTCTCATATGAATCAAGCAATTGTGTAATAAATATTCATTAAAATTCTTACTTAAAACTGCAATACAATCATTGCAAATTGTACTTATTAGTACGATATGTATATGTACCAATAAATCACCAGATGCATCATAATCAATCTTCATCCTATTATCTCGAAAATAATAGCACTCAAGATTCTTCATCATCCAATTCAAAATCGTAGTAGAAGTATACCTCATATGCTTTTCTTTTATTGAAAAACTCCCTCGTCCCTCAATAGACTTCTCATTTCTCCTTTTCACATTTGTCAATGCATGCTTTGTATCATTACTATATATAATTACATATTAGTGAAAATTATAAAAATTTGTGTTTCATAATGTACTCAATCAACCGAATCAAACAAGACCCCACATGATGACGTTTTTTACTTATATATTGGAAAACGTTTTGTAAGATTTTCTTTACTCATGAATAGTGCCAAATTTAGAAATGAGAAGTCTATTGTGGGATAGAGTGAGTATTTAGTAGTAAAAGGATTTAAGATGCGGAAATATAAACAAATTTATACAAAACCTATTCCCAAGAACACCCTAAAATACTATAATGAATCTACAAGTAATTATACCTTTGAAGCGTGCCTCGTTGATGTTTAAGAACGTCAATTGAAGTTCCTCTACAAAGGTCCACCACCACAAGTTGAATATACCTTGGTTTACTAGAACCTAAAAACAAACTCCTTTGTTTTTGTATGAACTTTTGAAAATGAAAATTGTGAGAAATTCTCAATTTCAGTATCTCTCAAAACCTATGCAATGACACGGCAATCTCTCAATTCTATATGAGTCAACTACTCACATATATGTAACCTTCATATTTAGGCTATAATAAGCATATAAAAGGAATGATTTATTTTCCTTTTAATTAAGAGGATATCAATCCATTAATTGATTGACTTTCTCAATCAATTAATATTGATATCAATCAATTATCCTATAATTGATTTTGATCTAAAATAGTAAGATATTACCCATAGCTTATTTGTTTTATGGTCAAAAGAACATATAGGCATTATCGTATAATATTAATCTAAAAAGACTAAATAATCAACAATGTAGTTTATGTGTGACCTTGTAGGTCCAATATAGTTTAGTAGTAAATATTAATCGTTTATTAATATTACAAGTCAAGATTGGCTCCTAGCAAAGCATCATGACTACCCAAACTATATTGGATATAATTAATAATTTATAACTTTCGAGTTATGCACTTGATCGTAGGACATACTCCAACAATCTCCCACTTGTCCTAGAGCAAGTGGTGCTTTATAATCCCTTTGTCTCTTATTGTTATATCTGAACATAAGGTAAGAAAACTTGTCATCCTTATGAAGTACAGAATATTTCTCAGTCTCAAGTTCAACTGTCAAACGAATGATTGAATCACAATCCATTCGAGCACGGCCATGCATTTTACAGTCTAAACTCTCCGAGAGGCCCAAAACAACATTCCTATGTAATAGGAGGACAATTCCATCTTATTTACCCTCTATCCTTCACACGACTCATAGCAACATGTACATTGCCTTTATAGTCTCCTTTTACGGCACGACGTTTGACAATGCCAAAGTGTACTAGTCATCAATGTAAGGAATCAGTGATAAACTCAGGTCTGAGGAATCAACTCATTTAATTTATATTTTAGAGAAACTTATGACATTCAGTTCTTAAAGATTTCTCTATGTGGGTCAAATCCAATGTGTATTCACCAATTCACATTAATATAATTGATTAGACATCCAATGCCCCTATGATCCATGAAACATGATCATCAATCAATCTATAAACTAATCATTATAGGTCATTAATGTACCTACTTAATGACCTGATTAGGGACAAGGTAATCAATTATCTTAGTTCACTTAATAGGGTTTCATGGTTGAGTCTTCGTACTCAACATCCTGTATAAAACAACTGATTACTTTGGACATTTGTTTAATACTAAACCGAATTTAAACAAATATAACTTTATAAAAATAAACATAAACCTTTTATTTCAATAATGAACAACATTCAAAATTAAGTACAAAAATAGGTCATTCTCCAATGTTCCTAATTCCCATAGCTGAAGTATGAATCTCATGTTTCTGCTGAGAAAGTGGCTTAGTTAGCGGATCTGCAACATTGTTATCCGTATGTACTTTACATATCTTAACATCTCCTCGATCAACTATCTCTCGAATCAGATGAAATCTCCTGAGTACATGTTTGGATTTTTGGTGTGATCTTGGTTCTTTTGCTTGTGCTATAGCTCCAGTGTTATCACAATAAACATCCAAAGCACTAGCAATACTAGGAACCACTCCAAGTTCAAAAATGAATTTTTTTATCCAAACGGCTTCTTTTGCTGCTTCTGATGCAGCAATATACTCAGCTTCAGTTGTAGAATCTGCTATAGTGCTCTGCTTGGAACTTTTCCAACTTACTGCTCCTCCATTCAAACAAAATATGAATCCCGACTGCGATCGAAAATCATCCTTATCTGTTTGGAAACTAGCATCAGTATAACCTTTTATACTTAGCTCATCCTCTCCTCCATAAACTAAGAATTTTTCTTTAGTCCTGTTAAGGTACTTTAGAATATTCTTCACAGCAGTCCAATGGTCATCACCTGGATTTGCTTGGAATCTACTGGTCATGCTCAAAGCATAGGAAACATCTGGTCTAGTACATATCATGGCATACATGATGGATCCAATAGCTGACGCATATGGGATCTTGCTCATGCGGTCTTTCTCATCAGTCGTCGAAGGACACTGAGTCTTGCTCAGACTTATGCCATGAGACATGGGTAGAAAACCTCTTTTACAACCTTTCATATTGAACCTAGTAAGAACCTTATCAATATAAGTTTCTTGACTTAGTCCAATCATTCTTTTAGATCTATCTCTATAGATCTTAATGCCTAGTATGTATTGAGCTTCACCAAGGTCTTTCATTGAAAAACATTTTCCAAGCCATATCTTTACAGACTCTAGCATAGGAATGTCATTTCCAATCAGAAGTATGTCATCCACATACAAGACCAAGAAAACAATCTTACTCCCACTAACTTTCTTGTAAACACAAGATTCCTCTTCATTTCTGAGAAAACCAAAACCTTTGATTGACTCGTCAAATCGGAGGTTCCAACTCCTTGATGCTTGCTTCAATCCATAAATGGACTTTTGAAGCTTGCATACCTTTCTAGGTGCATTAGGATCAATAAAACCCTCAGGTTGTGTCATGTACACTTCTTCTTCCAAAAAACCATTTAGGAAGGCGGTTTTAACATCCATTTGCCATATTTCATAGTCATAATATGAGGCAATTGCTAGAAGTATCCGAATAGATTTCAGCATAGCTACTGGTGAAAAGGTTTCATCATAGTCTATACCATGAATTTGTTTGAAACCTTGTGCCACTAGCCTAGCTTTATGGATATATACATTTCCATCCATGTCAGTTTTCAACTTGAAAACCCATTTGCATCCAATAGGTTTAACCCCATCGGGCAAATCAACCAAGTTCCAAGCTTGATTTTCATACATGGAATCCATTTCGGATTTCATGGCTTTTGACCATAAGTCGGAATCTGAACTAGCCATAGCTGCTTTGTAGGTATTAGGCTCATTGTTTTCTAAAAGCAATATTTCTTTATTATCAGATATGAGAAATCCATATCTCTCAGGTGCTGAAATTTTCCTAGTAGACCTACGAGGGGCGGGTGCCACAGAGGTAGATTCCACAACAGGTTGTAGAGTCTTATCAGTTTCCACAACAACTTGTGGAGGCTCCTGATATTGTGGCTCATTTTCTGCTCGAATTTCCTCGAGGTGAATATTTCTCCCACTTGAATTTCTAGAAAGATGTTCTCTTTCGAGAAAGACACCAGTTCGAGCCACAAACACTTTGTTCTCAGTTTTATTGTAGAAGTAATACCCCTTTGTTTCTTTTGGATAACCCACAAAGTAACATTTGTCAGATTTAGGTGCAAGTTTGTCAGATTGTAAACGTTTTACATAAACTTCGCATCCCCAAATCTTAAGAAAAGACATAGTTGGAGTTTTTCCAGCCCATAACTCATATGGAGTCTTTTCAACAGCTTTGGTTGGAGTTCTGTTTAAGATTAGTGCGGCAGTTTCCAATGCATGACCCCAGAATGATATCGGAAGATCGGCCTGACTCATCATTGATCGAACCATATCTAATAGAGTTCGATTTCTCCTTTCGGACACACCATTCCATTGTGGTGTTCCTGGAGGAGTTAGTTGGGAAAGAATTCCACAACTTTTGAGATGGTCATCAAACTCTTGGCTTAAATACTCACCACCTCGATCAGATCTAAGGGCTTTTATTGTCTTGCCAAGCTGATTCTGTACTTCCATTTGAAATTCTTTAAACCTTTCAAAAGCTTCAGATTTATGCCTCATAAGGTAAATATACCCATATCTACTGAAGTCATCTGTGAATGTTATGAAGTACTGATAATTGCCTCTAGCATTTGTACTCATTGGTCCACAAACATCAGAATGTATGAGACCTAATAAGTCATTTGCTCTTTCACTTACACCAGTGAATGGAGCTTTTGTCATTTTGCCAAGTAAGCAAGATTCGCATGTATCATATGATTCGAAATCAAATGATTCCAAAAGTCCTTCCTTTTGAAGTTTTTGGATACGTCTCTCATTTATATGGCCAAGACGACAATGCCAAAGGTAAGTTTTATTTGAATCATTTGATTTGGCCTTTTTAGTATCAATGTTATAAACTTGTCTTTCTAAATCTAGCAAATAGAGCCCATTAAATAAGTGAGCACTACCATAAAACATTCCATTCTTTTGAAAAGAAAGATATTTATTTTTAATCTCAAAAGTAAACCCTTCTGTATCCAAACAGGAAACAGAAATAATGTTTTTAGAAATAGCTGGAACAAAATAACAATTATTCAAATCCAAAACAATCCCAGAGGGCATTATTAAACTAAAAGTGCCTACGGCTAAAGCTGCAACCTTTGCTCCGTTGCCAACACGTAGGTCCACTTCCCCTCGAGCCAAGCTCCTACTTTTCTTTAGTCCCTGCACATTTGTACAAATGTGAGATCCACATCCGGTATCAAATACCCAAGAATTAGAAATAGTGAGATTAACTTCAATAACATGTATACCTGAGGTAGAAGCAATATTGCCACTCTTCTTGTCCTCTAGATACTTAGGACAATTCCTCTTCCAATGACCTGGTTTGTGGCAATGAAAGCATTCTTGGTGCGGAGTAGCTCCACCTTAGTTTTGACAACCTGTTTGCCCTTACCCTTACTCTGAGGGTATTGCTTTTTATTGCCTTTCTTCTTGAAAACCCCTTTCTTTTTCTGAATCATAAGAACATGATTCTTAGGTGCAACCTTGATACTTGGTTCAGCAGTCTTGAGCATTCCTAGAAGCTCATTCATAGTCTTCTCCAACTCATTCATGTTAAAGTTTAACACGAATTGGTCATACCCCTTATGAAGGGAGTGGAGAGTGATGTCAATTGGTAGCTCATCCCCTAAAGTGACACCTAATCGTTCCAGATTCTCAAAATAACCCATCATTTTGAGAACGTGTGGACCAACAGGTTCACTTTCTTTGAGACTGCTCTCAAGGATAGCCTTAACCGTTTCATAGCGCTCAATTCTTGCTTGTTTTTGAAACATAGCTCTGAGCTGATGAATGATGTCAAAAGCCTCCATATTTTCAAATTGTTTTTGCAATTCAGAATTCATGGATGCTAACATCAAACATGTGACATCAAGAGATCTAGCTACTGCCGTATCATATGCTTTTCGAGTCTCAGTAGATGCTCGAAGGGTAGGTTCAACAGGGAGAGGGTTTTCAAGAACATCCAGTTTCATTTCAGACTTAAGAACTATTCTCAAGTTGCGATACCAATCCAGAAAATTGTTTCCATTAAGTTTTTCCTCTTCAAGAATAGAGCGAATACCAAAAGATGACATAGCGGAGTTTGAATTAGGAGTAACCATCTACAAATGAAAAAGCAAAGTTTTAGGTTTATGATTATAAACAATAACTTCAAATTTTAACCAGGTTAAAACAAGTTAAAGGCTTTTAGTCTAAAAACGTCCTCATTTAGGCTAAAAGATTCCAAGACCCCAACTCATTTAATCCTAAGCCGACTTTGGCCGGTCACCTAAGAGATAAATGGTTTAGGTAAATAACACTTTATTAGTTATACTCCTATAACTCTTGGTTAATGGGAAACATCGCATGTAAAAGCCCATTCCTATACCCCAAAGCCCAAGTCCTAATTGGATACCTTGTTGAATCAAACCTTACATACTTGTAAATTTCTTAAATATACTCTAAATGTTCTAAGATAAAAAATAATACCTTGCTTTGGCAAGCCCATTACTAATGATCAAAGACATAAATAGAGGTGTGTAAGGGTGGGTATCTAATTTATTCAAAATTTTAAAAATTGAGGACTTAAGTTACTATGTCGGTTTTAAATTTAGTGAACTAATAGCAATTAGAACAAGAACATAATAACAAAACAAAAGCAATAATTTAAAATGCATAATTAAAATGATCCTAGTATGGCCCCTACACCTAAAACTAAACTTGAAGGTGCTTCCTTGTAGTCGCCTTTTGATCTCCATCAAAACTTGATTCTCCAAACATCTTACAAGTTAATTTAAATTTAAATAAAATTACAAAAATACAAAAACGGCTCGCAGTCCGTATTTAAGATACAAAAAATACATAACGGTACGCAGACCGTATTTTCTATCCTAATTTGGGCCATACTAGTCATCCAACATTCATGCATAAAATTATTCATTCATTCACTTACTTAGAGTAAGTGACCCAGTTTATATTAGACAATTCTAATACAAAATATTAGTTAAACTAATCAACAATTTTAATTAGTTCAAATAATAACAATATTTAATAGTGTTAGATATTATACTTGGACTTTATATTATCATGATAATAAAATTGCAACTTTATCCAAAATTTGAGAGTTGAATATTAAACTAATAAACTCCCACTAAGAAATGGATCACCTACCTATTAGGTTCAAAATTTGGATTGAAGAAACATGGGTTAAACACATTTTAAGCCCAAAAGCTAAATATAAGTAATGCTGTCCAAACAAGCAAAACAAGCCCAAAACAATTTTTTTTTTTTTTTATAAAAGTTGTAGCCCAGACCCAGCAGTAGACTCACAAGAGCCCCTGCCAGGCCCATTACGACAAGCAAGCCGGATCTGGCATGCGGCCCAACTGATCCGATTAGGGTGAAAAAGCCCAGCCCAGACGCTGGGAACCAAACAGATAGCAGATCAACATGCTCTTGTACCGTTGCAAGCCAACTTTTCCAAAATAAACTAAAGAACCGGTGCTGCTACTACCAGCCAACTTTTCCCATCTTTTTTTTTTTTTTTTTTTTTTTTTTTTTTTTAAAAAAAGAACCCCATTTTCAATAAAAAAAAAAATTATTATATGAACTATTCATAAAATAAACTGAAAAACAAAAATTAAATATCATTATATCAATATTATTCGAATTCCAATAAAACCCAAATTATTAAATTGCAATTTCATAAGTCCAAATTTAATACTAACAAGATTAAATAATATGCATTTTTGAAGATCAAAATAACATAATTAGGGAGGCGACTGATACCACTAAAAGGATTTAAGATGCGGAAATATAAACAAATTTATACAAAACCTATTCCCAAGAACACCCTAAAATACTATAATGAATCTACAAGTAATTATACCTTTGAAGCGTGCCTCGTTGATGTTTAAGAACGTCAATTGAAGTTCCTCTACAAAGGTCCACCACCACAAGTTGAATATACCTTGGTTTACTAGAACCTAAAAACAAACTCCTTTGTTTTTGTATGAACTTTTGAAAATGAAAATTGTGAGAAATTCTCAATTTCAGTATCTCTCAAAACCTATGCAATGACACGGCAATCTCTCAATTCTATATGAGTCAACTACTCACATATATGTAACCTTCATATTTAGGCTATAATAAGCATATAAAAGGAATGATTTATTTTCCTTTTAATTAAGAGGATATCAATCCATTAATTGATTGACTTTCTCAATCAATTAATATTGATATCAATCAATTATCCTATAATTGATTTTGATCTAAAATAGTAAGATATTACCCATAGCTTATTTGTTTTATGGTCAAAAGAACATATAGGCATTATCGTATAATATTAATCTAAAAAGACTAAATAATCAACAATGTAGTTTATGTGTGACCTTGTAGGTCCAATATAGTTTAGTAGTAAATATTAATCGTTTATTAATATTACAAGTCAAGATTGGCTCCTAGCAAAGCATCATGACTACCCAAACTATATTGGATATAATTAATAATTTATAACTTTCGAGTTATGCACTTGATCGTAGGACATACTCCAACAAGTAGGTCGTTTAAAATCACAACCTTCAATTTTTTTTTCTTTTTCCTAGTTAGAACATCATAAGCATCACTCTTACTGTATCCAAGAATAGCTTCATCTCCAACTTCCCTCTTTAACTCCCGAATTGCATTTGGAATAGGTATTCTTGTTTCCGTCAAATACTAAACACAATGAGTTGATTATGTGTCACTTTTCTATGAGACCTTATCAATTACCTTTTACAAACAAGGATCTTACAATGATTTTGCTTCATAACATGTTTAACAAGAATGTATAAACCAAATTATTTGTCAACATCAAATCAGACAAGAGCTTCGAATCCACATAAGTCTTTCTTACTATACCCGCCTTTAGCTCAACCTTTTTTATTCTTAAAACCGACATAAGAACATCAATCATTGTGTTGTCGAGCTATCTTCCCATCAACCTTAAATGCTATCTTCCCTTCCCAAGTACCATTAGTAGAAAAATGATAATTCGCGTCTCCCTATTTGCATCAAACAGAAGAAAGACTGACGCAAATGTTCAAGAACAGACGATTTGCATCGAATGTCAACATAGATCCGACGCAAATAACCACAGCAAATGAGTAAAAAAGGATTTGCGTCGGACGGTCTGGAGAACGCGACGCAAATGATTGAAGCCAATGGGTTTTTGGATCCAAAAATGTGCGTCGGACACGCCCAAGGATACGACGCAAATACCATTTGCATCAGACGTCTACGAATGTTCGACGCAGTTGATTAAAACCCATTTGTGACAAAGGATTCACGAATCACGATTTGCGTCGGACCTATAGGGCCCATCCGACGCAAATCAGTTATAGTATATAAACCAACCTGCTTCACCAATTCACTTCAACCCTAGATCTCACCGCATCTCTCTCTCCCTCACCAGCCGCATCTCACCATTTTCTCTCTCACCAACCGTCTCTCTCTCGCCATAACCCTAAATCGTTGGCAAAACCCTAAAAAAAGGGAAGCTCTTGATGTACAAGAAGAAGACATTTACAACCCCGATGAAGAAGGAGCCTCTCGCTGTACTGAAGCTCTACAACGTTAATGAAGATGATGATAACTCTTCAAACCTCGAAAGAATTTAGAAATAAGTTGTTGAATTTTTTTCCGTTCTAATGTATCTAAAAATTTCAGAGTTAAATTAAATTTGTAACATATGTTTGTCAGAATCTTAGATGCGTTATTCTCCAAAAGATTCAAGCGAGTCTTCTTTGTAGTGTTTATGGGTGTGATTGACTTGGTAATCTGGATGAACCGTTTGAAATTCAAGCTATGCTAAAACTCGTTTCTGTTCATTGATTTAACAAACTAGGCTTGAGGTCATGTAACACTCATCATTAAAGAAACGAACTCATGTCTACTGCTCAATTATTTATGCTCATGAACAATGGTCTTTATATAGAGTTAGTTAATTTTTTAATATTTACATCGGGCATAGAACCATAAACGATGCAGATGAATCCATATGTTGTTCTTGTGTGGACGATTTGCGTCGGACTTAGCGCCACAACAACGAAAATTTGGTGAATAATGTGCTTGTGTGGACCATTTGCATCGCACTAAGCCTGGGTGCGACGCAAATGGAATACTATACTAGCGCTGGGCTGGAGGTCATGTGCGTCGCACATAGAGTAATGTCTGACGCAAATAGTTTTTGAATTGCTTTGTGTCCTCGTCCGATGCAGATCTTCTACGACACATTTGCGTCGAGGCCTCTAGCGTCGGACCCATATCCGACGCAAATCGTGGATTCCGTACTAGTGTACCAAAACCATGCTTGAATGCATAATTATTATATATATAGTTCGTATGCTTCTTCATCAGTTTTAACTTTACTTAATAATAATTCAAACTTGTCTGCCTGTACAAACCCTAATGAAAATAATAAACAATGTATCATTAGTAAATTATGTTAAACATACAAAACTTTAATTATCGCATAATTTTTGCTCAAAAATTCGGTCTGAAATCTACTCTATGTGAACAACATGCTCAAAAACTTTAACTATCCCATAGTTTCAATTTTTTTTTCAAGTGGAGGGTGTAAAGTTAAATATACTATATGTGAACCATATGTTCTTTAAGTATTTTTTATTAATTTTTTTATATAGATTACTATTATATATATTCTAATGCCATGAGTTATATGTTCTTTTTTTAAGGGAATAATATATTCTTTCATCCATGTGTTTTCATATATGTTGATATTATATTGTAATTTAACTTGTAATATGGTCTTTAGACTGCAACAATAAACCAAATGCAAAATAATAATATCTATTATATGAGATGGAAATCAAAATAAATAAATAATAATATCTAGTATATGTGAACAATATGTTCTTTGACTATATATATATATTTTTAATAAATTACTATTGTGTTCTAATCCAAGAACAAATTAAAATGTGTTTTTTAAGGGAATAATATGTTCTTTTAGTCATTAACTATATATACAATGCTCTTTTTCATGCTAATACTATATTATAATTTAACTTGAAGTATGCTCTTTACATTGTAACAATAAACCAAATGCACAATAATAATATCTACTATATGAGATGGACAACAAAATGGATAATAATATCTACTATATGTGAACAATATGTTCTTTAAGTATCTTTATTAATGTTCTTTATAAATTACTATTGTGTTCTAATTCAAGATTAATATGTTCTTTTATTCATTAACTACAATGTTTTTTTCATGCTAAATTCTTGTTTAACTTGCAATATGTTCTTTACATTCTAACATAAACCAAATAAACAATAATAATATTTACTATATGAGATGGACAACAAAATAAATAATAATATCTTCTACTTACTCTGTATTTTTTTAGCTTGCTCACTTGGAATCTTGACACTATTCATAATTAGAGAGAATCTTCTAAATTCTTCTCGATATATAAAAAATTAAAGTCATGTGGGGTCTTGTTAGATTGTCACAGTGAGTACTTTATTAATATTCAATCGACATAATTTTTACTAGACAAACAAACAAAAATACAGAGGGAGTATATGTGAACAACACGTTCTTTAAGTATCTTTATAAATGTTCTTTGTAAATTACTTTTGTGTTCTAATTCAAGATTAATATGTTCATTTTTTTAAGGGAATAATATGTTCTTTTTATTCATTAACTATACAATTTTTTTTCATGCTAATTAATACTATATTCTAATTTAACTTGCAATATCTTTTCCATGGTTGCTAAATACAACCTTACTTTAGTAACTTTACTAAATACAAACCCCTAATACTCTTATATCTTCATATGACTCTCTTTCTCCCTCTTCCTTTTCCTCTCTTTTTTCTCTCTCTTCATATTTCGTTTTCGGTGCATCTTCATACCCAAAGTGAATCTTTTTACTCGATTTCCTCCGATATTTTGTTTAATCTTTATAAAATTGATATCAAATTGATAAATTATTAGTTTTTTTGTACATTTCAAATCCATTTTCGAGTGGGGAAATCTCATAATTTTGTGCCTTATAGTCCGCGAATTTTGTTGCAGTTCTTTTTACTATTTCGTGCAATCTACATGAAACAATGTATAGAGTTTCGTACACTATTTCATTCAATTTGCAAGAAACACTATGCATTGTTTCTTGTGTATTGCACGAAATAGTGGCGACGATTTCATTAATATTGCATGAAAATTGGTATATTTTAAGGGAAAAAAATTGAGTAACTTACATCCGATTCAAGTTCATGTGGGTCAAAATCATCGTCCATTGAAGATCAGATTCAATATTTGTCAATTAATATGTTGCAATTCATATTTGTCTAAGTATGGAAGGAGGAAGAAAACTATTTTTCAGATAAATATAAAAATAAGGGTTTGCAGAGTTGTGTTTAGAAATCCCCTATGTTTTTTACATTGTAATATAAACCAAATTCAAAATAATAATATATACTATATAAGATGGACAACAAAATGAATAAAACCAAAATAATTTATCTTCATATTATATTCTTATTTACATAGGAAAGAATGGTGATCTGAATATGTTAAAATCCGAAAAGAATATACACAAACGCCAACTAGAACTTCATCTTCTACAGAATAACACCAACTTTGCTATAACTAAATCATATTCAAACAAAAAAAGGAAAGATTAAAGCAATGAGATAACTTAGAAGTACTTTTTCCTTCCATGTCAATTACATCAAATACATATTCGTCATTGTTAATCTCATTTGAAGGTCTAAAACTCAGTATCATTTTGAAATTCACAATCAACCATTGTATTCAACAATTGAGCATGTATTTTTGATATGCAAATTATTTGTCTCTCTATAATTCTATGAAATGGTAGATTACTTTAAATGTTAATTTGTTGAAAAGCTATTTGTTAGTCCAAGAAGTATGTTACGGATGCTATGATTCAGTTAATAGTAGAATTTCTTTTAATTAATGGAAAATCCCTCAACGTGATATGCAGTTGTTTAAGAAGATATACTTAATTTTCTTAACCAATACATCTTCCACATGTCAGCGCTACTTTAATTAGGAGGATGTTTTTTATTTTATTTTTAATGTAGCGATTTACCCGTCAATTCCTCCAAGCATTTGCATTAGTGTTTTGTTTGTGGCTTTCTGCATTTGGGGGGAGAGAACACGATGCTCTATGTGGACTGGGGACTATCTATAAATTTGCGTAATCATTACGCTGATATGTTTAGAAGAGATTCTAAGAGGAAATACCTATATTAATGACTCTTATTAGTATATACTATCTCTGTTTTTTTCATTGACTCGTATGCTGTTTTGAGGTGCTTCATTTTAGTCGACTCATTTTCTTATTTAGTAACTTTTCTCACGTACGCAACTTTTTATAAACTTATTTATTCAGTGCAACATCTCTATTATATAAGGGAAGGGGGGGAGGAAGATGGTGTCCCCATTTGAAAATACTAAATTACCCTTAATGAACTAATTAATGGAATGAAAAAATTACAAAAGAAAATAATTTAAAATTCTTTCTCATTTCAACTTGTCATTTTAAACAAGTTAAAAATGGTATATGCATCAAATACATCAATCAAAAAATCAAATGGACAAAATATCTTGATCTTTTTTTTTTTTTAAAAAAAAAGAGAAGATGGTATATATGTCGTCTGCCTGAAAAGTCTAAAACACTCACTACCTTTGATACTCTTTAATTCAGTCAAACCAACTCATTATTTATGATACTCAAAATTCATTCACAAAATATTAATATTAAAAATAACTCACAACCTTTGTTAGTTTTTTACATTAACGAATTAATATATCTAAAGTCATCTATTTATTAATCTTTCACATTTTAAGTTTAATCATAAATATAGTATTGATGTAGTATATAATAGAATAACAAGTTTTGAAATTAACGCACGCATCGCGTGCATATGAGGCTAGTACTCACATGTTACATCTTCTTATTACTCACGGTAAAACTAAAAAAGAAACGAGTCAAGTAAAAGACAAAGGGAGTAGTAACTAAAAATAAGAAAAGACTGGTCCATGATGGGTTTAATGATCCCTAATCCATTAATGGTCCGTTCTATTTAACTTATTTTGACTTATCTAACTTATCTTATCTTATTTGAACTTGTTTTATCTTATCTAAACTTACTAGACTTGATGATGTTTATCTTATCTGAACTTATCTTATTGTTTCTAATTTTTTTTTTGAAATACGTTGAACAAAACCGAACCAAAATAATTGTCTCAACTCTCAAGTCTGTCTTGAGTCTTAACCCGGCCCGTTAAGCACTTTTATTGGTTAGAACAGAAAAATTGACGCGAATGCTGCTGATGTAATAAAAACTAGTATCTGTTGCACGCGATGCGTGCGTGACATCGTGTGTAAGTGATTTTGTGGAAGTTTTAATTTGATCGTTATCCAAGTAATATTGTTCTATTTTTGTTTTTACTTGTGCAGATGTAAGATGTAACTGCTTTGCAATTGTAGGGATTTTTTTTTGTTTTAAAAAAAAATAAAGAGAAAGCAATTAGTAGTTTTGTTTAGTTATTAGGAGTATTTTGGGTAAAAAGGATGGACACCAAAAGGTGAGGAGTTCCCATATATTATAGAGATGCTCGACCCCCAACTTCGGTAGTTTCCCACTTTCTCCATCGCTTTGGTAAAATAGAGAGAAAATGGAGCACAACAAATTCAACATAGCAGAAGAAGAGCTACTCCAACTTCAATGGAGGAGAGATACTGTACCTAGGGTTTTCACCATTGTTAGTTCCAAGCTTTCTCAACGTGACCTTGTCTCTCTCTTACTCGTCAGCCCTTGGCTTCATCGCACTCTCATCTCCTACCTTTCTCTTTGGGAGGTTCTTTCTCTTTTTCTCTCTCATCTTCATCAATTGTTTTGATATATTTTGCAGTAAATTGATTGCTCTGTCATTGTACTTTCCTGCAGGTTCTTGATTTTCATGAGATGAGCAATGCCGGAAATCGGCTCTTAGCTGCTCTCTCACTGGTTAGTTTTTCTTTTTTTTAAACTCAATTTTGCACTTTTCGAGTTCGATTATCGTTCAATTTGATGCTGTATTTTATGATTTCGATGCGAATTCGAGTGATGTTGTGTGTCACACTGGACATGTGATGTGAATTTGAATAGCTGTTTAGATGATGATGATGAAATTATAGGTGTGTTGTATGTGCTGCAGCCTAGGTATAAGAATGTGAAGCAAATAAACCTTGAATTTGCACAGGATATTGAGGACAATCATCTTGAACTCCTCAGAAATAAGGTGAGGAACTGAAATATAAACCTTTATGTTTTATTTGATTGTTCAAAATTTGGTTGGATTTGACATTATATAGCATAAATGATTTTTAAATTAGTAGTTTAACGCCGATGACTACTTAAATGTTTCGTAACAATTTTTTTGAGGATAGAATGGGGGTTTATGGTATTGTATTCTAGTAGAAGGAGGTGGTTGCCATTTCTAGGATGTGTTTTTGCATCTGAAAGATA
This sequence comes from Beta lomatogona, assembly GCA_947646795.1. Lineage (NCBI taxonomy): Eukaryota > Viridiplantae > Streptophyta > Magnoliopsida > Caryophyllales > Amaranthaceae > Beta > Beta lomatogona. The sequence continues at coordinate 7,624,915 of CANSNZ010000927.1, read as the reverse complement.
CTTTCGCCAATCTAAAATATTTGCTACAATTCATTTACAAGGTCAAATTTTGTAAAAATTTGACTGTAAACTCTTACCAATATATAATTTTTTGTTCCCATATGGGACCTTTTTAGATTTATGTCATTTATACTTTAAAGTTATCATTTGTTTCATAATTATATTATTATACAATTAGAGATGTTAATAGCCTAAGTTGTGCATTCGAGAGTAGAGACCATGACAAAGCAATTGTCTTACCATGCAGTAACTTGGCAATTTGATGATCCCTAAAATAGAAATCTAAGCCATTATTGATGGTAAATATCTTTGTAGCCCTTAATTTTGAGATTTCCGAATCCCGTATTTCTGTTAGCTATAAAGATTCAATCATCTACGTAATCCAAGTTGATTTTGATGCAGAGCATGGTGGGATGAGGAATGTGCTACTAATTTATTCATTCAATTGGTTTTAGAATTAGTGTTGGGATATATATGTGACTCTTAGATTTATAGTCGACCTAGGGAGTTATTTGTTGGTAGTAAGGGTTTTGGTGGTAATTAGTGGTTTAGTCATGATTTGTGGTTGTTTTGATAACTATTGGTGTTTGTCATTTTGCATATATTGTAAACTATGTAATGCTATAAAGAAGTGGGTAAACTAATAAGGGACACCCAAAAAGGAAAGTGGTAAACTAATAAAAAGCAGAGGGAGTATTATAACTTATAAATTGAACTTTTGTAGCTCTTGAGCTTGTTGGAACTCATCAGAATATACGGGAACTTTTCTTTACTTATTTGGAAATATTTTTCCTAGTGTGTTTTTAAAGGTGGAAGGAACATAGTCTTAGTGTGAATGTATAGAAGTTTTTGGTTAAAGTTAAAGTTGTAAGTGAGATGATAAACATAGAATAATTTCAAATGCTACTTGAAATTAGTGGAACATTAGTTTCAGTAGCAAATGTAGAATGATATACTGAATGCAACCAAAATCTCGTCACCACACGTGTCAGATGCGCATATTGGCCTCAGTTGTGATTTAACTCATTTGACTGTAGCAAATTATTATATGCTAGTCATGCCTCTTTCTTAGGGTGCCAAGCATGGCTGTTAAAAATGACCTTGCTGGGTGGTCAAGGGTCAACTCAGACTTCACTCAGTTTGCTTTATGCAGCTTTTGTGTAACACTGTTCTGAAACGATGGTTTAAATTCAGGACTCATCACTGTTCCACAAGTTCCAGGAGCACGATGATGGAAATTTCTTTCAAGGCTTTTGATATAATTTAATGAGCTTTGATGATCATGTTGCCTAACCTTTCTGCGTGGATGATAGTCTTCAAATTTTTTTTTTTTAAGTTCTGTGTCCTTGTATTTTTTCATTATGAGCTTCTGCATCAAACAATTTTCAATTCACCATTCTCTGGTAGTGCTACAGCTGTGTTCTGAACCTTGAGATCCTCAACTTAAATGGATGCCAGAAGATTTCTGATAAAGGAGTTAAAGCCATCACCAGTGCATGTCCAAATCTGAGAATCTTTTCGATATATTGGAACGTGAGGTATGTCTCTTATGCATGCCAGAATTGATACAATTAACTAATCTGGAATGACATTTGTGTTTTCACTGATAAGTTTTATTGCTTTTTCCAGAGTAACAGATGTCGGCGTGCAACATCTCGTTAAGAATTGCAAACATGTTATCAATTTGAATTTTAGTGGCTGTAAGGTATATATCATCTTGTGCCTGAGTGTTTTATCACAAAGATTTTTTTTTTTTTTTTGGCAATTCAAAGTTGTTATTGATAACCAAAAAATATTGAGGAAGTTACAGAAACATCCAACCTACACTCAAAGCAAACAAAACAAAATTAGTAACCAGAGAACAAGTTACCAGACTAACAACAAACGCTCATTATCTTTACAATTACAAGAAACTCTAAAGATAATCTCCTTAATTAGCATCTGGGGAGTGACACAACTACTAGAGAAGATCTTGTCATTCCTTTGCCTCCAAATAGCATAGATAGCCTCTGTGAACAACATGACATACACCTTTGCCTTGATACTTTTACTATGAGCTTTACTCATAGCTATTCTACACTCATCAATGAACTGCATAGCTGTAGCATTGCCCCCAACTCGAAGCTTCAAATTAACCCAAACCTCAGCAGCATATCTACACTGGAAAAAGAGGTGTTGGACTGATTCAGAATCATCATCACACATACATCATCTGGTATTACAGTTAGGCATCCATTTACTGATTCTATCAGTAGTTGCAAGCCTATTCTGCAGCCCCATCCAAAGAATGAACTTGCTTTTAGGACTAGCATTGTTGTTACATATCAACCTTTTCCAGTCCACTTTATGAGCTTCACCTTGCAGAATAGTATAGGCTCTCGTTATACTAAACTTCCCTCTAACAATAACATTATCCCATCCTCCAATAACATTCAACAAATCTCTAGATTCAATGATTTTCCTCATACCCCAAGATATGTTAATATTAATAGCAACATTAAGAACTCCTTGCCTTCTAAGATAGTAAGCATTGATCCATTGCACCCACAGTTTATCAGTTTTGAATGTGATTTCCCAAAGAAGCTTTAAAATAGCAGTTTTATTCCAAACCTGCATATTAATAAGCCCCCAGCCCCCTATACTTTTAGAGTTATAAAAAGCCTGCCAAGAGATAGGAGCCTTCTTAGAGTCCATAGTTTTCCCTGTCCATAGGAACTTCCTACAAATAGCTTCCATAGCTTTAATCACTTTTTTTGATAAAGTAAATATATGAGCCCTGTAGTTATGCATACTGCTCAATATATTTCTTATAAGCTGCAATCTACCAACATAACTGAGAGAGTGAGCCATCCAACTTTGAGCTCTTTCAGTGATTTTGTCAATTAAAATCTTACATTGAGAGAAGTTGAGATTTTTAGTTGCTAATGGAACCCCTAGGTACCTGAATGGAAGAGTACCTCTTGTAAGATGAACAGCAGCAGCAAGATTATTAGCTTCAAAGTCAGTCACTCCAGCAATATAAATATTGCTTTTTTCAACACTTGCCTCAAGACCAGATGCAGAAGAAAACTTATGGAAAGCATCCATTTTGCTAACTGAACTATGATCTGGTCTTGAGAATAAGAGCAAATCATCAGCAAACATGAGGTGAGTAGCTTAATCCTTTCACACTTTGGGTGAAAATTAAAATCAGGATCTTTACTGAGCTCAGCTAAGCACCTGCTAAGGTATTCCATGCTAAGAGCAAACAGAAAAGGGGAGAGGGGATCCCCTTGTCTAAGCCCCTTCTTAGCTGCAAAAGGAGGAGAGGGGATACCATTCAATAAAATTGAATAAGAAACACTGCTAACACAGGCCATTATCTAACTTATAAAGCCTTCAGGGAACCCCAGCTCATTCAAAACACTCTCAAGGAAGGGCCACTCCACTGAATCATAAGCTTTTTTTTATGTCAACTTTAATGACACACCTTGGGGACATGTGTGCTCTAGAATATCCCCTAATCAATTCAGTAGCAAGAAGAATGTTATCAGCAATGAAACGATCAGGAATAAACCCAACCTGTGCAGGGTTAACCACTTCATCAATTACCAAATTCATTCTATGAGTCAGAATCTTTGAAATAATTTTGTACATAACAGTTTAACAAGCTATAGGCCTGAAATGCTTGATCAACCTTGGGAACCAGAGTAATGGCAGTAGCATTCATTGGCTTGTGAATAAAAGTATTATCAAAGAATTCCAGGATGCCAGAATACATATCCTGCCAGGCTTTCTTGAAAAACACAGCATTGAAACCATCTATTCCAGGTGCCTTAGAGTCATCAATTGCAAATAATGCCCTATCAATTTCTTCATGAGTAATAGGCTGGACAAGGTAAGCTTTAGAAGAAGCTGAAAGAGACTTACCAGCCCTAACTGTGTCAAGATCAATAGCAGGTAAAGAGTAAGCACAAGACCCCAATAGCTGCTTATAAAAACCCACCCTCCGAATATCATCCTTGTTGTGCAATAAATCACCTTGCTCATTCTGTAACACAACAATCTTGTTTCTTGCTTTCCTCACTTTTGTTGCATTGAAGAAAAATTTGGTATTTGCATCACCTAAAGAAAGCCATTGTATTCTTGATTTCTGCCTCAAAATGCTTTCTTCAACTCTAGACCAACGCCTAAGTTGATCATTCAATTGACATTCAATCTGTTGAAGTTGACCATCAATTCTAATTCCTTGATCTTCCTGCACTGCAGCTAGCTTAATCCTACATTCTTCCACCTTCTCATGAGCATGAGAATAGTGATTGTTATGCAAACTCTTAAGAGCTTTTTTAACAGCCATAAGCTTCTTCATCCAGACACTCTTTAACTTGAACTAAGCTGCAGTAGAGGTCCAGGCTTCCGCAACAACATCCCCAAAACTGGGATCATCTGCTAATATATTGTTAAATTTAAAAGGCATGCCACCTTCCTGCTTCTCATCAGCCAGTTTAACAACTAAAGGAGTATGATCAGACATACCTCCAGGTAAATACTTCACCATTAGATCAGGGAATAAATCTAGCATTGAAGCATTAATGAAAGCTTTGTCTATCCTGCTAGATATTCTACTTTCACATGCACCTTTGTTAGACCAAGAGTAAAAGATTCCACCATATGGAGCTTCCATAATTGCTGAGCTAATTATGAAATTCGAGAAATCAATTGTCTCTGCCTCACTTACAGCATTCCCATTGTACCTGTCATTGGCATGATTCACAGCATTGAAATCACCTATAACAATGAAGGGACTAGTGCAGTTATCAATTAATTGCTCCATCCTGCCCATAATCCTCTCCTATCTGCTATGGTATGTAAACCATACACAGCAAACAACCTGAAAGCAAAAGAACCCGCCAGATGTTCAACTTGAACATTCATGACTTGCTCAGATTTGCTTAACAGTTCACATGTTATTTCACCAGGTTTCCAACCAATCCATATCCTCCCCCCTAGGAGAAAAGTCATAATTGTTTTCCTACTTCCAGAAATTACCAAATTTATTTTGAACTTTAGCATATTTAGGCTCTCTAACTCTAGTCTTAAAGAGTGCACAAAGACTAACCTTTTGATGTTGCATAAACACTTTTGTTTCCTTTATTTTTAGAGGATCATTTAATCCCGTAACATTCCAAGCAGTGAATAACATCAAGACAAATAGGGGTTTGGTCCCCTAGCACCCCCAGGCTTCCCTAGGTCATTAGTTGAATTCTGCAAGCTATAACTTACTCCTCTCATTGCTTGATATGCAACTTGTTTACCTTTAGATTTTCGAGTAACAACCTTCCATGGTTCCTCTTCTTCTACACTTTGCTGCTGCACAGGAGTACTAACTGGAGTGATCTCATTACTTAGCTCTACTGCTAAGGGGGGATCACCAGCTGTGTTGGAAGGCCCTACACAACCGGGATCTACAGCCATAGCAGGAGCACCAGTAACAGGATCATCATGAATATCTATTGCAGCATTCCCTTTGGGCTCATTAACAACTACAGTCTTCTTTGGAACCCACTTTTGTGCCTGCTTTGCAGGAGGCCTAGCTGTTTTAGCATCACAGTTATGCCCTATAGATTGACATTTTTTACAAAATGCAGGCAGCCAATCAAACACAACTCTTTGAACAAATTTCCTGTCATTTGGATCTTCAATCTGAATTTCTTTAGGAACAGCCTTAGTAACATCCATCTCAACCAAAATTATGGCAAAAGACACCCTTAAGATTTTAGTAGTACAATCATCTGCATAGATTGGCACACCTAATAAACTTCCTATCCTACTTAAAGAATTTTCCCTCCAGCAATTAAGGGGTAAATTAGGAAGCTTAACCCAAATTGGGATCACCTTCAGCACTTCTTTATGAAAATCAAAACTAGATGTCCACTGTTGGATAATCATAGCTTTCCCATAGAATAAATGAGGTCCTGAATAAAGGATTGAATCTCTATCTTCCCTATTAACCAGATTAACCACAAAATATCCATCATCATGTTTATACACAGTAGGATCAGCAGAATCTCCCCATTGTGATTTTATAAATGCATTCATAGCATTCATAGTAGGTGTTTGACCAACTACATATACAACTAAAGCATTTTCCCATTTCGCATTCAATTTTTCAATCTCTCCTTTCTCCAAACGAGCTGTGGGAGTATCTTCAATAATGGAAGGAGCAACAAAACTTAAACCCATCCTTTGTCAGAGATACGGTTAGCTCTAGTGAATCCTTGCCATTTCTTCTGTGCCACTTCAGCTAGAGATGGATTGTTCTTTGCTCCTTCGTCACCAGGTTTTACAACCAGAGGGTTTGATACTGTTCCATTGAGATTTGCCTCCTTGTTAACGTCTCCAGCCTCATTGGAACTACTAGGACGCTCAGTGGACGGTCTCGGAACCGGCGAGCTACTTACCGGACCAACAGTCCCCTTCCTTCTCCGACCCATCGCTAAGGTGGTGCACGATAGCAATCTCCCTTATCATACGCCTAGAGAGGGTTTAGAGAGGTTTTTTCAATCACAAAGAATTTCCTTTGCCTATTTTGCATTATTCTTGTTCTTTTATATATTATATTGTTTATCTTTAGTAATCTTGACTCTTGCATATGATTTAAGAGTGCAATCTAAATGGTAATATTATTTCTTGTTTTGCTATGGGTAGATCTTGCAAAACATCAAGATAATAGTATGCAGTATGAGTTGAAATGTTGAATGTATGCGTTGCATGATTTCATCTTTGTTCTAAAGAATTCTGCTTGTGAAACATGTGAAGTCACAGAGTTCTTCACTAAACCCATCACTGAATAGCCTTAACAAGTCTTTGGTTCTATTTTCTCATGGCAATATGGCATACTTCTGAATTCTCAGCTGTGGGTCAAAACTTAAATAATTATGTAATATGCTGGAGCTTCTCCTAAGTGAGTCCATTTGTGGTCCTATTTATTTCCCCTTTTCACGTTTTTGATGAATGTTATTCAGAATATCTCAGACAAAAGTTTGGAAGTTGTTGCTAATGCATATCAGGAACTGGAGTCATTGAACATCACAAGGTAAATGTAATGTATGATTACAAGCTTCAGAATTAAAATAAAGGCCTGTTGATTGTGATGTTGGTGTGAGGAGTCTAATTTTTAAATAACTACATATGATGATAGGTGCATCAAGCTGAGTGATAGTGGCTTGCAGTGCATATTGTACAAATGTTCCTCTCTTAAGAGCCTCAATTTGTATGCCTTGTCTAGGTAAAAGATGATCTCATATCTGACTATTCCTATCATCCTATTAATGCCTAATGCTATATGCTTGTGCTGACAAATTTTTAAATTTGATCCAGCTTAACAGATGAAGTTTACAAGAATATGTCACGTCTTGCTCATCTGAGATTCTTAGATCTTTGTGGAGCTCAGGTAGATTTCTTGTCTTCAGATTACGATACGACAATTGTTGAAGCTCTAATCTAATAGGTGTGTGGTGTGGTAGAACCTATCTGATCATGGACTAATTTGCATTTCTGAATGCAACAATTTGGTGTACCTTAATATAACTTGGTAAGGGAAGCTAGAGGCGTTCAAATATCTTTGTTATATAAATCAGCTTTCCGAAAAGTACTTCACTTAATTATCTTTGTGCTCAACAGGTGCGTGCGTGTCACTGATGCCGGACTCATAGCCATAGCAAAAGGATGCACTTGTCTTGAGCTACTGAGGTAATCTAATATGAAATCATTATGTTGGCAGCTTTAAGCTTTACAATCTTTGGTTTCCAAAATCCATTGAGTGTGAACTTTCAATTGCAGTGTGTGCTTTGCTTTTTTTTTTTTTTTTTTTTTTGTTTCTTTTTGGATTTTAAACTCTAATTAGGTCCTCTTAAGTTGTGTTTTGCGAAGAGGCAGAGGCCATATGAAGGATGGCTATGATGCTTGCACCCAGTTTGAAAACCTGCCTTTCCCATGTCAGCATGACCATATCTGGAAATAAACTTGGTAGTGGACGCGGCTTTGAATCTGTAAGAAAAATCAGATCTACCCGCTCTCTCTTCACATAGTTTAAGCAGTCAGTCCAATGAGTCTTCACATTCCAGCTGGACAGAAAGATCTAATCTTTCCAGATATATGTTGAGATTCTAAAATTCTAGACCTGAAATTTGATGAGAAGCTTGAGTGGCAATTTTGGAATTTCAATCCTTAGAGTTGTGAATAAATCCTAATTCCCAGCATGTCTTGGAATATTTCGGCGAAAAGAAAAATCCAAACGAAAGGTGAACCCTAAAGGGAATATTTTGAATTTCATAATGTTTGCATTAGCTTTGTATGGGAAGATTCATTTTATATTTGTTTTGGACGTCATTATTGAAGCTAGTAACTGTTATTAGAAAATCCCTTGAAAGAAAAGGGAAATGTCAAGTAGTCAGGGGGTGGGGGTGGGGGAGTGTTTAAAGAACTGAAAAAATCTGGGCAGATAATTTAAGGGAAGAAGTTGATGTTTCTCATTAATAAAAGTGGAAAATTACATATCATAAGGATAGTTGCCAAACACTCCTTAGAGTGGACTTTGTCACACTCCGAAAGCTAACCACTCAATGAACTCTCAATAATTTTTTTGACACCTCTTCCTCTCACTAATCTCTTCTATTTATAGAGCTAATTTACTTACTTTCTCTCTAAGCTAACCTAATTATATTGTACTCCTGTATTACCCCTCCCCCTAAACCCAATGCATAACAGAGGGTTTATTAATTTATTTTCTCTCTGCTTTATAGTCATTTTATGATGTACATATTTTTTTAAATTTTGCTTCTTATATATTTCAGTGAATTTTTTCTGGAAGTATATTTCAGTGAAGTTAAGTAGCTAATTATTAGCCTCGAGCACTCAATAAAATAATAAAAAAAGCCAATCGTCTCTCTCTTCTATGACCCCTTCAATCTCGATTTGTGTTTTCATAAGGATATATTTGTCAATTTTGTGGTGGTTAATATTTTAATTACTTTGTAATACATACTGATAAAAAAAAAAAATTCATATTATGAAAGTAATAATGAAGATGAGTTTAACGGCATAATTTTTTTAGTTTTTCTGTTATCATATTATATGAGGTCTTAATGGTCAGAGTAAATGTTCGAGGATCATGCGTGTCTTATAATAAGAAATGGTGGGAGTAGATATTTACGGGCCGTTTGGCTGTGGTGAACCAGGAAAGGGAAAGGGGAACCCCTTTGTCATTGTTGCAATTTTATAATCCCCTTTCCCTATTTATGATTTTGGAGTTCCCTCATATTGTTGTAGCAGCATTCACTATGTTGGTACTTGAATTCCGCAACTCGGTGTTTTCACATCTCAACCCCATCACTACCACCATCCCAGCTCCCACCATCACTACCAGTCAACTCCAAGCCTATTTCCAACAACACCATCCTTCCGCTGCCACCAAGAGATGGCTGCCACTCCTTCACCGCCACTGCCACTAACACCAGACCCCTCCACACTCACCTTTAGACACCAACAACAACCCAATGCCTACTAGCTCGCTTATCACCACCAGTTACGACAATACCTTTCACCACCCACAACTTGGAAACCTCCGGATCTAGCACAAACAAACACAGAGAGAGGGGGGAGAAGAGGGAAGGGGGGGAGAGGGAGGGAGGGAGGGAGGAGGAGGGAGAGAGAGGGGGAAGGGAGAGGGGGAGGGAGAGAGAGAGGGGGGGGAGAGAGGGGGAGAGGGGGAGAGGAGGAGAGAGAGGGGGGAAGGGGGAGGGAGAGAGAGGGGGAGAGGAGAGAGGGAGAGAGGGGGGAGGGAGAGAGGGGGGAGGGAGAGGGAGAGAGAGAGGGGGAAGGGAGAGGGAGGGAGAGGGGGAGGGAGGGAGGGAGGGGGAGGGAGGGAGGGGAGGGGAGGAGGGGGAGAGAGAGGAGAGAGAAGAGCGAGAGAGGGAGAGGAGAGAGAGGGGGGGAGGGAGAGAGAGGGGGAGAGGAGAGAGAGAGAGAGAGCGAGAGAGAGAGGGATGAGGGAGAGAGAGAGAGCGAGAGAGAGAGGGATGAGGAGGGGAGGGAAGGGGGGAAGGGAGAGAGAGAGGGAGAGAGGGGGAGAGAGAGAGGAGAGAGAAGAGCGAGAGGAAGGAGAGAGAGGGGGGGAGGGAGGGAGGGAGAGGGGGAGATGAGAGAGAGAGGATAGAGGGAGGGAGAGAGAGGGGGAGAGAGAGAGGGAGAGAGATGGGGGTAGGGAGCGAGAGGGGGGGGGAGAGGGAGAGAGGGGGTAGGGAGCGAGAGGGGGGGGAGAGGGAGAGAGAGTAAATCAACACCACATCAGAGCAAATTCGACTCTGTGGTTGTTGGATAACGAAGAGTTGCTGCAAGTGGTGTCGATGTGTGTTGTCCCAGTATTCAGCGGCAGCGAGTGGAGTTGCCAGATTGGTGCCAGCTTGTAAGTTGTGTTGATGACGGTGGCGATGTGGGGGTTGTTTAGTGTTGATGCCTGCCGGCGAACTACCATGAAGCTTTGCAGACAGAACTACGAGAAAGAGTGTATGAGAGTGGTGGCTGAAGTCCACTTTCCCTTGTGATTTTGACACCAAACATGATTGGAGGGAACTTTGTTTCTTTCCTGACTTTATGCGAACAAAAAATTACAATTCTCTTTCTTGCTTCCTTTCCTTTTCCCTTCTATGAACCCAACGGCCCCTTAGAGTTTCGTACTTTGTGTGTTTGTTCCATGACTTGAAATAAAAAATGTGCAGTATCAAACTCTTGAATTCACACCCGTATGCAGCTCTTACTGTCTTACATCCTAGTCTCAACATCATAGGGTATGTTCGGGAACAACTTTTTAAGTAGCTTTTAGAGATTAGACCACATCAAAATTTTGCTATATTTGAAAAGTGGTGTTCGGTGTGAAGTGTTGTTTTAACTTTAAAGGTAGCGTTGAGTGGTTGAGATAGTCTTCTGGAAAAAAGAAAAACCAAAAGTTAGCCGAGATAGAGGTAGCTTTTAAAGTTGCTTTTGAAGGTAGATGTAGCTCTTTTTTTTGTTGTCCTATTAACCCAACACATACTTTTACTAGACGCTAATTGTTTTAACGCTATTCTGACACCTGACTCTATTAGCTAACAACTATTGAGGCCACTACAACTATCACAATAGCTACTTTTGCCGAATAGTGATAGAGAACAGACCATCAAGCGATTATCTAATTGTAAATCCTGTTCAATCATATTTTGGGGCTGCTGCTAGCTGCCATTAAGCTGATATTGTGTACCATGGTCCATGGCTATTGAGATGGTCTATTTATTTTCGTTAAAATAAGAATATGCACGACACCTTCCATTATAGTTATTTTGAATTGCTATTATTACTTCATTACTAGCTTCCTAGTAGTTTCTGCTATAATAAGATGCAAACCATATTTTCCGCAACAATATGATGTTTTCGAGTAAAATTACAGCTTATTCGGAATTCTTGGGGTGACTGATAAGAGTCTCGAAGCTCTCTCAGCGTCATGTTCAGATACACTTAAAACACTTGATGTCAATGGGTGCATCAACATTAAGGTACTTGTCTATGCTACAACTCTCAGTGACAAATACAATTTAGGGTGCTTTGTCATTCTGTGATGTACCTTTTGGGAGAATTGAAGAGAACAAAGAAGAAAAACAAGCTTCTATTTTTGTTTATCTGCAGTTTTTCTATATTAACTTCTTCAATTTTTCTTATATATGTAGAGAAGAACTCGTGAAGAGCTGCTTCAATTGTTCCCAGTATTGGAGTGCTTTAAAGTGCATAGCTAATGCGATGCTTCTTGGAGCACGCAGATATTCATCTGCATCTAGATTGACAGTTCATGCAATTATTTTAAGAAGTTTATCATAGTTGACCAACCGCAATAGCAGAGGGCGCTGCAGCAGCTTCCTCTGAGCAGACAAGAAAATCTTTGATTCATGACATGCTATAACAGTGGTAGAATCTCTTATTTTGTGTTGTGATATGATCAGCGTTTGATTTTTCGTTACTTCACATTTATGCAATCTAGCAGCACCTAAATAAATAAAGCTCATAGAAGCCTACAACTAAATAAAGCTTCCATTACGTTGTATTGTATAGCTCATCTGTTATGAGGTCATATATTGAGGTATGATATGAACTCAGATCACTTTGTAGAAGCTAGACATGTTAGTAGGGTAAGCATTGTGCACACGGTCAAAATATGCTCAAGTAAAATGCGGTCGAAGAAATGCTGTATACAAGACCAAAACTTGTTCAATCTAACCAACATTGAGTTAAATGAAAAAAATTGTTTTGATTGTTTAATGTTTCCCCTCCTTTACTAATGTGAGTATTTCATTCTTTTTTGTCAGTGTTATGATGACAAGTGAATATTCAATTTGTGGTTATAAACATAGTGGATTAGCTATGAAAAAGGAGAACAAGAATAAAAGGGATGAAATTTGAATAAGGTTTGACATTAACAAAGCGATTATGAAACTGCAATCCCATAACAAATGCAACGCCAAGAGTTCTTTGATCATGACCTTCAGGATATCACTCATCGTCGATTCAGCTTCTGGGCAAGCAATTTGTTCAGCTTTTCCACCTTTTGTGGTCATGTGGAGGAAGAAGAGACAGAGGAGACCCATGGAGGTTGTAAATGTTTTTGGAATTCACAAAACTGTTAAATTTGTAAAAATTATTGTGATGAAGCGGGGTGGGCATAGATGGGGCCCTACCATATCTACACGCCCCACAAATCGTCAATGAGGTATGAGGCATTAAGTTGTAGGCACGTAGCAATTAGGTGCGGATCTAAGATTTTAATCTTGGGGGGAATAGTGTACGAGAATTCAAAAAAAAATTGAAATTGCATAGCATACCCACAAAAAACTATTTTATTTAAATCACAATCTAACAGTTCTTCTAGATAAACTCTTACATTGTTCTCGTCGAGTTCTCATATTTTGAAATTGATTAACAAGATCATCGATGCTTACTTAAAAAAGAAATCTTTCTCTAAATAAGAAACTAAACAATCATTGAGTAATTGCTCTACCATAGTACTACGCAATTTGTTTTTTTTATTATATTCATTCCTAAAAATGCTCTTTCGACACTTGTTGTCACCACGGGGAGAAGCAACACTAACTTTAGATCTAGATATATATACTCTTGAATGTGTTTCGTGCTTTTGCTTCTTAATAAGTTTCATGGAAAGCTCACTAAGGCTCTTCAACATTGAAAATCTCTCATCACTTTGAATATCAACAATGAAATTTCGAAGTGTATCTTCTATGAAAGAAAGTCCAACTGGTGAAAATTCACTAGGATAAGCTATCGTCTCAACTTTTTTATGTTAAACGGAAAAAAAAAACTGGTTAGCAGGACTGAAGGAAGACATAAAAACAAGTAATTGCTTACTTACCTCATTGAACCGGTTTATAGTTATTGTAACTGTAGATCAATGACACTTAGAAAAACTTCAACTAGGAAGTGGTGAAGATTTGTTACTTGTGGTCTACTACCATGAAACTTTCTTCTGCCAGGATGCACATATTTTTCCTCCATATTAGGAATCTCATCTCATACTTAATCATAAATAAACCAACATTGTTAATATGAGTATCCCATCCATCATCTCTAAGCTTTTGCAAATTTATCTTAGTCACGTCTACCATTTTTATTGCATTCAATATGTCTTGATCACTTTTTTGCAAAGCAATGTTCAACTCATTTGTAATCGCGAATATACTCTTCATCAAATGTGCCACAAAAGTAAAATCAAATGACATAAATAAGTGTGTAAGTGATTCGGCTCGATTCCGGTCAACACTATAAAAAATATCCTCAATGGCATCAAGTGACTCAAGAATTCTTGTATATAAATTAAGCACATTCAAAATTGTTCTAGAATGAGAACCACAACGCGTATCACCCAACCTACTCAAACTAAGCTCCTGATTTAAGCCAGTTCCAGATTCAAGTTTACCTAGAGATAATGCCGCTACTACACGTTTAGCTAGTTTTTCCCGAAGTAATGATTTCTAGTTTAGGTGAAACACCCACAAAATTCAATAAAGGTGCAAGCACATCAACAAAAAGACAACCACAATCTACATTTTTATTTACAACGACAACAAGTGTCAATTGAAGTCGGTGAGCATCAAAACAATGGACACAATATGCAGATGGAGATTAATTTAATTATAATTAAAGTTTAAAGGCCATTAATTGCACCTTGTTTATTGCTAGCACCATCGTAACCTTGGCCTCGCACTCTAGAAAGAGTTAGAGAGTGCTTCATTAGTTTTGACTCAATTGCTGCTTTCAGTGTCACATATGTGATATTAGCAACATGTATAACACCAAGAAAGCACTCCACAACTTCACCTCTTTTATTAACATATCACAAACAAAGAGCCATTTGTTCTTTATCAGAAATATTCGCAGACTCTTCAGCAAGAATAGCAAAAATAATCACCATTAAGTTCTTACATAATTACTATAGTTGTCTCTGTCGCACAAGATTTATAATATCCTTTTGAATTGAAGGAGCTATCATTTGACTATTGCTCGGTGCATTTTTTAAAACAACTTTAGCAACATATTCTTTTTCCGAGGCAAGAAATTTCAAAAGTTCAACAAAGTTACCTCTATTAGAGGAAGTTTCAATTTCATCATGGCCACGAGCAGGCAAGCCTTGAAGCACAAGTTGACAAAGTTCTCTTTGAATGTAAACCCTCCAAACTATATCTTGGTCATGTTTATGGAAATTAAATTTTTTATTTCCTTTTCCCTGGATCTTGAGGAAGATTAGTAGCATCCACTTCAGTCAATCTTTTTTGTTCATTCAGGGATCGAGTCTCAGGATTTGAATTAACTCTAAATTCTATTTTATCTCTTTGATTTTGTGGATTATTATCAGTTTCTTGAGATGAGGGGTTTTGGTTGGTGGACAAAAATTTGTTTGAGCTTGATGAGGATTTGGCATAAAGAGATCTCAAGTATCTATGTTAATTCTTTTTGAAAAGATACTTGTAATATTGATATACACTATTGTGTAGTGTATAAGTGTGTTATTTTAATCCAAACAATTGTCATTTGGTTCAACATGGAAGCATATATCTTGTATTTCTTCATTTGCTAACGTTGTTTGTAATTGGAGAATTTAAATGCTTTATTATGAATGATTATGATACAAGGGCAATTTCGTCATTTTATATGGATGCATTCAAGGTTCGTGACAACTCAGGTTGGATAGAAGTTATCATATGAGTTTCAAGGAAGAATTCAACCTACAATTGAAGCAAAATAGGTATTTGAGCTAGAGGAAAGAAAACACATTTATAAGGAGCCGCGAGGTGCGGCAAAATAGCCGCTAGGCGTGGCTTGGGCAGCAGCTACAAGACTCTTTGAACAGGCTGGCAGCGGGTAGCGACGTTTTTCGAGAAAGGCCTTTAGGGCCGATTTTCCTATTTGTTTTTTTTTGGCTAGTTTTAGTTTTCTTATCTTAGAACTACTTAAGCACTTTTATAATTAGGTTTTAGGTTATCTTTGACATGATTATTGATACTTGGAGAACTTTTATAACATTATTTTTCTTCATTGGAGTTTTTACCTTTCATGGAGAACTAAACCCTAGTTCTTGATCAATAGATTGAAGCTTTTGAATTCACATAGTTGTGAGATTTCTCTTCTCTTATTCTCTCTTGAATATTGATTATTCTTTTGCTATTATTTATATGATTCATATTGATTATTGCTAGGTGATCAACTAGTTAATGATTTTTATTGATTGATTGCTAGATTAGATTGTTGAATTCGTAATTGTTCAATTAATCTTCTCAAAAGTAGTAACCTTGGATTGTTAATACTTGCGTTCTTGATTAATGATTTCAAAGGGGAATAATTATATTGTTTAATTTCAACCGTTTGTGTTGAAATTATCTTTCTTTATTGATTTCTCTAGATTGATTGCTTCTATTAAATTGAATCTAAACGCTTGTTTTGAATTATTTAATAGTTAGGGTTTTTTAGGAACGCATATCGTTCTCGTTAGCTAATAATAAGGAAATATTGGGATTTTCATTCCACAATAAAGTATTCAAGAGTGTTTAGTTGAAGTGTTTTTCGTGATCAACTAGTAATTCATTAGTGGATATTAATTTGATCAAGATTTGTCTACATTTGATTTCTTCACGTGATTATTGGTTTCTTATTAGTTTGATTTTTTAGTTATTAGTTTTTATTAATCTCAAAACCCCCACTTGGTTACCTTAAACACTTAGTTTACTAGGTGTTTATTACGCATATATACACTAAAAAGTGTCATTTCTCCGTGGATACGAACTCTACTTCCCTAGCTACTTTAATTAGTGTTAGAAAGTAAGAAATAATTTGGTGCATACGACTAAAAGACCTACCAAATATTAATTTGTTTTGTTCTCTTTATTGTAAAAATTTATATTAAAACTTTAATTAGATTATATATTTATCACTAAGATTTTACAATCTAATAACAAGACAATAATATAACATTAAAATCATACAATTCATATTGTGAAGTAACAAATTGATGGTTTAAATTTAAAATTTCTCTAATATTATTTAGTTTAGTAACAAATTGAGTAATTGATTCATATTTCACAAATCACATACTACATATTTATGATCAAATAGAGCAATAATCCAATAAAAAAAATCTTGCCTAATAAACAAAAATTAATAACTACATTAACAATCACAAATAACAAAAAATTGCAAAAGAAAGAACAAAAGCCAAACATCAATTAACATTATAAGATGAAAACTTCTAAAAGATTTCCGCTCATCTCAAGGTTGTAGTGTGGTTGTCGTCTGGCGAGTGGCAAGTGTGTCCAATGCACTAGTGTCTTGTCGCATTCTGTAATAGTCCGGCAAGCCAGATGGGTCATGCCACCTAGCCTTTAATGCATCGGGGATGAAAATTGAGATTGAATGTAGAGTAAAATCTGCACAGGCTTTCTCTCTCTACTCTTTTAACTTTAATAAAATCTGACATATGCAACATTGCACCTTTTGGGGATTTGGGGTATTTAATTACCTAGACTCCTAGTTAAGAGTCAATTGGGCTGACTTATGCGCTTCGGACTCGGTAACAGCTAAAACACAAACTTTTTAAAAAATATTTTTTAAAATAATGGGGGTGGCTCAGGCCACCCAGGACCCCACGTGGGTCCTCCCCTGGTAGCAATTGGGCGTAGGTTGTTGTTTTCTCTCATGCCACACATTTTCACTATTTAGGGTTGGAAATTAGGAATTAGGATATTTTAAATGGAATAGTGGTTGACAATTGGCAAATGCTAATACACACTGTGCGTCACTGATGGGCTGCACAAGTGATGAAGCTGTAGTTTTTTTTTAACTCATTTTTGCTATAATAGAGTGGCACGTGCCACCAAGACCGTACGCCACATGGGTCTTCCCCTAGGCCCCACAAACTATTAACGAGGTTTGACGTAGTAAATTATAGTTACGTAGCAATTGGCTTAGGTACGTAGCAATCTGCAATTGGCGCAGACTGCTATCTTCTTTCTTGTCACACATTTTCACTTTCTAGGTTTTGGGAATTAGGAAATTTTAATTGAGATAGTGGTTGGCAATTGTCAAAAACATACACAGGTTGAGTCGCTGATGGGCATGACATGTAACAACCTATATCTTTTTTTCTTTTTTTTTTTTTGAAAAAAAAATAGGGAGCACGTGCTATTTAGGACCCTACATAGACCCGTCCCTGATCCGCACCTGCCCCATTACGCATAGTGGGCAGTCGGGCACTATTTTCATTCTCATCCCTTTCCCATCACCTACAAAACCCCTCCATCCCTCACCTAATTGGGGCAAATACGAGACATATCTCCACAAACTCGTTCCACCGACATCCCTAGATACATCTGTATTTATGGTGTAAGGGTAGTTTTAGGGCAGTGAGTGGAGATGGAAAGTCATGATAAAATGAGCAATTCCAATGCAACCTCGCGGGCCCCAAGTAGCGGCACTAATTGGTTCAAAATGTTAGACTGCCAATTCAGTGATCCACCATACAACTCATCTAGTGAACTAACCAGTGACCAGTATTGTAACCGCTTATCAAACTCATGTCATACAAGCACTAACCACAGAGTTCACATTTTACTAGTCAAAATCTTCCTCCCAACATTTTCCTTTAAATTATTTTTATGGACCAACATTTATCCTCATCAAATCCCCAAAAACCAATAGTACAATAACACCCCCACCTGTGCACTTTGGCTCCCCCAATTCCAACAAATGAACTACTCCTTCCCCAATATTTTCCTCCATTCGCAAACTCCCACTTCAACTACAATCATTCATTATCTTCTTCGGGTACTATACCTTCTCTCTCATCTCTTTCAATCATATTAAATCCCATGTTTTTATGATACTTTTGCCTTAATATCTAGTAGTTCGCTTAATCTATAAATTTTTCTTGAAAATCTTGAATGATTTTGTAACTTATGTTTTTCTCTTTTAGTTTGAAATTAATGTGAAGTTTCTAAACGTGTAACATAATCGTATCAAACGGTTAATTGAATGATCTTAATAAGTTGACAAATAAATTTTTGATCTTTTTTACTTTTTCCACTATAGTATGTTTTTCTTTAATACTCTAGTCTGTTGAAACGTACTAATATATGTATTGTTATTATTGATTGTGTAAAGAATCAACAGTTTTGTGAAGTCCAAAAACATGTTCAACCCTGTTCTCCTCTGTCTCTTTTTCCTCCACATGACCACTGGAGGTGGAAAGGCTGAACTTTTGCCTGGTTTTTACTCTAAGAGTTGCCCGAAAGCCGAATCGACGGTGAGAGATGTCATGAAGAAGGCCATGATCAGAGAAACCCGGAGCGTTGCATCTGTTATGAGATTGCAGTTTCATGATTGCTTTGTTAATGTAAAATCTTATTCAAGTTTTTTTTTTTTTTTTTCTTCTTATTCTCCTTTTTTTCATAGCTAATCTACTATGTTTCCGAGAATATAACCTTTTTTAGTCACAAAAAGATGTTCAAACTCCTATGCTCATCATCTGTTAACTTTTTTTTTATGTGAAAGAAATACTATATTTCCGAAAACACCTACTACCTCCGTTTCATGCTACACTTTCCAAAACATGGACTCTTAGACAATTTTTGGAGAGGAGATATATAGAGAGAAAGAAAAATGGGGACCCATGTGATGGGAGAGAGATAGATAAGATTTATTTCCCAAAAAAGAAAGTGTTTCATCTAATATGAAACACCCCATTATAGAAAGTAGCATCTAATACGAACGGAGGTAGTATAAACGATACCTTTATGGGGGAAGAAGAATAACCTTACTCTTATTTTAAATCTCATCTTTTTACATAGCTTTCTCATTTGTGCCATAAAATGACACATATAATGACATGAATTGTAAGTCCAATCCTACTGTGTTGAGATTTTTTTTTTTTTAATGAAATTACTCATATATTGTATTTGTAGGGATGTGATGGGTCGTTGTTGTTAGATGACACAGACACAATGCTAGGGGAGAAGCTTGCTCTCTCAAATATAAATTCATTGAGGTCATTTGAAGTTATTGATGAGATCAAAGAAGCTGTCGAGAAGATCTGCCCTGGAGTGGTTTCTTGTGCAGATGTCGTCATCATGGCTGCTAGAGACGCGGTTGCTTTGGTAAATATTTACTTTACTGTCTTCTAAGTTATTATTATATCCGAATTCAACGTTACATGTAAAACTGGCCAATTTTGATTTAGAACATATAAAACATAAATAAGAACAAGAAAAACTAATTAGTACACAATTAAAAGTGTTAAATTGGGAAAACTTTTACTCGAGTTAACTTTTTCTTATCTGAAATTGTGAGGGCCCATTATTAACACTAACACACGAGACCAAATATTTTTGAGACGCCTTTGTTGTATGTCTCTACAATTTAGTCACTGTTGGAAGTTGAAACAAGGCATTAGTAGATGTCAGAGACTCAATGTTCTCTGACTCAAAGTCTGATTGATAAGAAAAGGAGCACTATGAAAGGTTGGCAACTTCTATTCATTTGGTATTCTCATAGTTATCTTGTACTTATACCCTATTTTGTTTCCTTCTATATCTACAAAAAGTTTGCCACTTGCCATTCCTTTTTTAAGCTAAACCGTTTACCAATCAACATAGAGCAATGAAAGGGGTAGAAGCAGGGTAAATTATGCGAATCAAGTTCGATTTTGGAGTACCTTGATTTGTCTCACAATTGAATTTTTACTAAGTTGATCTCAATTAACTTGATAGTTGTGTTGTTTTATTTACATTGCTAAAGAGGGGGTCATACAAGGACAAGTATCAAAATATCACATTTTTTCTTAGTAAGTATCTAGTAAGAAACTTGTTTGATGCTACTACTGTCTAGCTTTCCCCCCCCCTTACTATAGTTGTATTAAGCCATTAGATAATCCATCTCTTATACAGCATCAAAAATTGATATGATCATATGAATATTAAGTCGAATACAATTTTCATCCTATACACGTATGTATTTTTAAACCTTTTTACATTCTCCGTCTAATGTGTTCATTTACATGGCACATTTTTTTTTTTTTTGAAAGAGAAAATTCATTCATAGAGGGTCAAACGGTATCTACAATAGGTATTAAAGAAAAACATGATACAATTAAACAAGGCTAAATCAAATTCATTTACATGGCACATGATGCAGGAGAATTTGAGGGGATATAAAATATTATAGGTATACAATATTTTTTTTTGCTTTTTCTATGGTTAGAATAACGTAACGGTAAAAGAGAGGATAAAGTAGGAAAAAAGGGAAAAAACTTTGTCTACCTACCGGGTAGACTACCCACCATTAATAAACACTTGTTGAGAGTTATGGTAATGGAATCCAACTCAATATAATAATTTTTTTTAATGCTTTATTAGTAGCGGGTTATCTACCCGGTGCGTAGGTGTAGCAATGTCCGGAAAAAAGGGGTGATAGTAATTTATAATGCATCGATCCAAATAAAAGAAATTGAGTGCTTTTAATTTGATAGTTAACTTTATTAATTTAGGAATTTCAAGTAGCTTTGAGGGTATTCCAGAACATCACTCGAAATGAGTGTTTCTTTCTTTAGCCTTCTTCTCTATCTCTCATAGTAGCCATGGCAAGGAAGTCTAAAGCTAAGAAAGCTGCTCAGGCGAGTGCTCAACCGATGATACCAGGGGGTCCTTCGTCTGATTCTCAGGCGAAACAAACTAAACCAGTAGATGAGGTAATTGGTGTTGAATCACTTGAAATTGATGATGTGGTAGATACGATTCAGCAGGAAATTCTATCTCCGAGGTCGTCTCTTCGTGCGCTTCAGCAGCAGACGCTCCTCCAAAATAATTTCTCAGACTGGCTTGAATCGATTCAACGGTCTAAAAACCAGCAACAAGCTGATAGAGTTGGAAGAGGTGATGTTAATCCTGTCCCTATTTTGTTCTCTCCACCTGAAGAAAGGAATAATATTCTTGATAATGGCATTGAAAACGCTGAGAATATGATTAAAATTGATTTTGACGATGTCCAAACTGAAGTTGATTTCTGGAATTCTTCCATATATTGTTATATTGTTGGAGCTAATCCCCCAATTAATGTAATGGAAGGATTTGTAAGAAGAATTTGGAAAAATTATGGAGTTGATAAGGTGGCGATGGTGAAAAAGGGTATCTATGCTGTGAGATTTTTAACTATGGAACGTAGAGACCAAATTGTTGCTGCTCACCCTGTGTTTTTTGATAGCAAACCGATGATTGTGAAACCTTGGGATCCTAGTGTAGACCTTATAAGGGAGGAAATCAGGACTCTGCCTATATGGATTCAGCTGCACTTGGAATTCAAGTATTGGGGTGATCAATGCATAAATAAGATTGCTAGCCAGCTAGGGAAACCAATTAAGCTAGATCAGGCAACACAGAAGAGGGACATGTTGCAGTTTGCTAGAATGATGATTGAGGTGAAATTAGATTAGGAGTTTCCTGCGGAAATTTCTTTCTGTAATGAGTATAACAAGGTGGTAAGAGTAAAGGTTGAATATGACTGGAAGCCTACTCAATGTGCAACATGTAAGGGAATGGGTCATGGGGCCTTGGATTGCAGAAAGCCTGTTGCTAGGCAGGCATGGAGGCCTAAGGTGTCAGATATAATAAGGGAGTCCCAAGAGAAGGATAATGATACCCAAGCTGGAAATGTGCAGGAATTTCAGCCTGTACGTAACCCTGCTAGAAGAATAGTCTTGAGTTCTAGTCCTGCTGTGGTCCAGAACAACTTTCACACACTGGAGAGTCCAGAGGTTGAGGTGATGATTGGTCAAGTCCAATGTTCAAATGGTGATGGGAGGAATGTAGGGGGTAGCCAGCCCCCTCTAGAAAATGGATAAAATTGCCATTTGGAATGTTAGGGGTGTTAACAACCCACAAAAGCAAAAGGAAGTGAAAAATTTTCTTAGCTCTCAGAATGTGGGTCTTGTTAGCCTCCTAGAAACGAAGGTAAAGGCACTCAATATGGGATGTCTTTATCAAAATGTGTTTAATGGATGGTGTTTCTCCTCAAATTCAAGCTATCACAAGGGGGGGAGAGTGGTTTTGGCTTGGAATCCAAAGAGTTTCCAGGTTAGTATAGTGGTTGTAACTAGCCAAATGATTCACTGTGTGGTAGCTCCTGCCAGTGGAGCCAAATCTTTTTTCATTACCTTTTTGTATGCTTTTAATGAGATACAAGGAAGGGATGTGTTATGGTCAGATCTGAAGAGTTTGGGTGGAAATTGTCAGGGTCCTTGGATTGTTGCTGGTGACTTCAACAGCATCATGGCTCCAGAGGAAAGGATTGGAGCTGCTGTGAGAATGCAGGAACTAGTGCCCTTAAGAGACTGTATGCAATCATGTGGTTTACAAGACATGAACAGCTCTGGCTGTTTTTATACTTGGAATAACAAGCAAATGGGGGAAAAAAGAGTTTTCTGTAAGCTTGACAGAGTCATGGTGAATGATGATTGGGTTGATGCTTACCCGACTGCTGCAACTCACTTCATGCCTGAAGGTCAATTTGACCATTGTCCTATGATAATAAATGTGTACCCAAATCTGATCCAAGGTAAACATCCTTTCAGATACTTTAAAATGTGGAGTGAGGCCCCTAGTTTTATGTCAGTCATAAGATCATGCTGGAATGTTAGAGTTCAGGGTCACCCTATGTATAGGGTTGTGAGCAAATTAAAGATGATCAAGAAGGAGTTAAGAAGATTAAATGCTGAGGGTTTTTCAGACATTGAATGCAGAGACACTCAGGCTGCAAAGGTGTTGAAAATGTGTCAAATTGCTCTCCATGAAGACCCTAGTAATCTGGACCTGAGACAGAAGGAATGTGAAGCAGCAGCTGATTATAAGCAAGTTCATGCAGCTTATATCTCTTTTTTGGCACAGAAGGCAAAGATGAAATGGAGTATTGAAGGGGATGAGAACTCTGCTGTGCTCCATAAATCCATAAAAGCCAGAAGACTGCGCAATACTGTTTATGCCATTCATGACAAGGATGGTAATTGGAAAGAGAACACTCAAGAGGTAAATGAAGCTTTCCTTAGCTACTATAGAATGTTACTAGGTACTCAAATGAATGACATAAGGAATGTGTATACTTCTGTTGTTAATTTGGAGCCAGTCTTGAATAATACTCATATAGCTAGTCTCTTGAGACCATACACTGCATATGAGGTTAAGGAGGCTATAATGGCTATTCCAGGAGAGAAATCTCCTGGACGGCTGGACCTGATGGTTTTGGGGCTTACTTTTTCAAGGATACATGGGAAGTAATTGGTGATGACATAGTGAATGCTGTATTGGATTTCTTTAACTCTGGCAGATTGTTAAAAGAAATTAATACAACAACTTTGACTCTCATTCCTAAAACAGCCTGCCCTAGTTCAGTGACAGAATTCAGACCTATTGCATGTTGTAATACTTTGTATAAGTGTATTTCAAAGGTCTTATGTAATAGACTTAGATTGATCCTTCCTGACATTATAGCAGATAATCAAGGGGCCTTTGTTCAGGAAAGATTTATTGTTCACAATATTATGGTCTGTCAAGATTTGGTTAGACATTATAACAGGAAGGGTGTCAAACCTAGCTGTATAATGAAACTAGATATGCAGAAGGCTTATGATACCATTGAATGGGGTTTTTTGAAAGAAATGTTGATGGCTCTAAAGTTCCCAAATGAATTTATTGAGTTGGTTATGATGTGTGTTACTACTCCTAAGTTCACTATCATGATTAATGGCTCAATGAATGGCTTTTTTGATGCAAAGAGAGGGTTGAGACAAGGTGATCCCATCTCTACTCTCTTATTTGTAATCTGCATGGAATACTTGTCCAGATTGATGATGAAAGTAATGGACAATCCTCTCTTTGACTTCCATCCAAGATGCAAAGTCCCAAAGCTTAACCATATGGCTTTTGCTGATGATGTGATTCTATGCTGTAAAGGCACGTTTCCTGCTATTTATGTGATGCTGCAGGGGTTCAAATTGTTCTCAGACACTTCTGGGCTCCAAGTGAATGAAGATAAGTCTGACTTTTACACAACAAGAGTGGATCCTGAGGTTATTCAGAGAGTTAAAAATGCAACAGGTTTTAAGCACAATAAACTTCCCTTCAGATACTTGGGAGTCCCTGTGTGTGCAAAGAAAATTTCCCTGGCTGAATGTGATAGTATAGTTGAGAAGATGTGTGTGAGAATTAAGATTTGGAGCAGCAGGAATTTATCATATGCTGCTAGGCTCCAGCTTATTAACTCTGTTTTATTGAGCCTCCATGTATACTGGGCTCAGGTCTTTGTCATTCCTAAGACTATTCTGAAGCAAGTTGAGAAGGTTTGTAGAGCTTATTTGTGGAGTGGCTGTTATTATAGTCAGAAAGCAGGTAATGTGGATTGGGATACTCTCTGTACTCCAAAACAAGCAGGAGGTTTGGGTGTGAGAAATATCAAAATTTGGAACAAAGCAGCTTTAACAAAATATATCTGGGCAATTGCTACTAAACAGGACAGCCTATGGATAAAATGGGCCCACAGTGTGTACATCAAAGATGATGAATGGTGGGGGTATGTTCCTCCATCTGACAGCAGCTGGTACTGGAAACAGTTATGCAAGATAAAGGAATAGATTAAGAACTTTATTTCAAGAGAGGAGTTCTTTGCTATTCCTATCTATAGTGTGAAGAAAATGTATAAGCTGATGACTGGAGAATATGTGAAGGTTTATTGGGACATTTATATTTGGAATAGGCTGTCAATTCCTAAGCATAGATTCATATGCTGGTTAGTCATGCATGGGAGGTTGAAAACTACATATAGGCTTCTGCAAATGGGGTTAACTGATTCCAGTAGATGCATGTTGTGCGCTGCAGGCAATGAATCAAATGATCATCTCTTTTTTCAGTGTCAATATGCAATCTGTTGTTTGAAGTTCATGTTACAATGGTTGCAATTTCAGACAAATCAGATGCAATATCAGAGGCTATTGAGAGCTGTTAACAGATCTAGCAAGAGTAAGTTTCAAAAGAAAGTCATTTGTGCTTGCTTGAATGTTGTGGTTTACACAGTATGGTGGGCTAGAAACGAAGCTTCGTGGAATGGTACTGTCTGGATGACAGATAAAATCGTTAAGCAGCTCAAAGTTCAGATGATTACGAGGCTCAAAGGGGTTAAACCTCACAAAATTTCAGTGAGAGATAGTAATTGGTTTGATCAATTGATAGCAAGATAATGTATAGTTTGTTTGTTTTTAGGGGCGTTGGGTTCTAGGGGAGTCCAACCTAGTTGGTTTGCCCTTTCCTTTCGATCCTTTAGGTTGTAAATTTTTTTTTTTGGTGATATTCTATTTCTATTACTTAGCAAAAAAAAAAAAAACACTTTATTAATTTGACATCCACCGTGCATTTACATTGATTCTAGTTTGAGTGTGTTCTCAATAAAGTTTGATTATTTTAGATAAAAGTGATGAACAAAATACTTAAAAGTAATGAATAAATCATGATGATATCAATAAAATGTGTCATCAAATCTTTGTTAACCCAAAAAAGTTTTGCAACGAGATTCTAGGTGGCCATTTGTTTTCTTAGTGGACAGCTACGATCGAACAAAAACTTTTTTCTTTTGAAAGGGATGGAAGAAATACCTTTGAGATGAGAAGCATAATAGGTTACTCCTAATCTTACATCTAAAACAACCAACCTTTTGTCATAACTCATAATAATGGGTTTTAAGATAATTGGTTAGCAAAGTTTAATCAATCTTTATAGCTTTATTTAGCGTAAGAATGTTGCAACTGATAATAAATAGTAGTAGGACTTTTCTAACCTATGGCACACCGCACAAGGCATACTCCTAAACTTGACATTACTCAATTTCATTTAATAGTAGTGGTCGTTTAAACAATGAAAAAATGGCTACACGTACAGTTTATAGAAAGTCCTAACATGAAGTTTTGATTGAATTGAACAGAGTGGAGGGCCAGATTGGGAGGTAAGATTAGGAAGAAAGGACAGTTTGTATGCAAGTCAAGAGGACTCAAACAACATCATGCCAAGCCCAAGAGCCAATGCGAGCTTCTTAATAGACCTCTTTGCGAAACTCAACCTTTCGACGGAGGATCTGGTGGCCCTCTCAGGGTCTCACTCCATCGGAAAAGGTCGATGCTTCTCAATCGTCTTCCGCCTCTACAATCAATCAGGGACGGGGAAACCAGACCCTGCTATCGAGTCACATTTTAGAAAGAAGTTGAATAAGTTGTGTCCGCTTAGTGGGGATGGGAATGTGACTGGTAACTTGGATGCAACTCCTATTATTTTTGATAATCAGTATTTTAAGGACTTGATTGCTGGAAGAGGATTCTTAAATTCTGATCAAACACTTTATACATTTGAGGAAACAAGGAAATGGGTGCTGAAATTTAGTATGGATCAGGGTGCATTTTTTGAGGCCTTTGTCAAGGGGATGTTAAAGATGGGTGATTTACAGTCGGGCCGGCCCGGTGAGGTTAGGAGGAATTGTAGGGTTGTTAATGGCCTGACAACTCGGGTTAGTATACCTTGGCTGGCATATTGATATTGTATGATCATATAATATATACAAAATCTTAATAACTAAGTAGTTTTAGAAGAATATATGAAATAGTGTTCTTAATTATATCATTTCAACTTCGAAGCTGATATTGTAAACTGAGAGTTTCAAATATGGAAAAACCAAATTCCGTTTTCATGCAACTTCATTTGAGCTTGACATATTTGATACTAGCCTTTTGTGCACGCCATGCGTGCGATGATATTTTTAGGCCTAATACTAAGTAGTAACAAACTGAAAATGCAAGTTAGTATTTAAGTTCACCTCCATTTTGTGAATAAGATTCTTCCATGTTCTTTTTATGTTGTTATTCATTTTTGTGATTTTGAATAGTTTTTTGTTTCTCAAGTCTTATAAACGCATGTTCTTTTATAATCAGCATGATGTTATTTACTTAATATCGCCATGTTCTTTTTTTTTGGTTTTATTCATTTTTGTAGTTTATAATAGTTTTTGATTTCTCGCAGAAAAATACAAAATGTTGTAAAGTTTTAAATTGTGAGAAAAATTATAAAAGATTGTTTCCCACAAAAAAAAAATTGTACATAAAAATTTTGTTTTCACATATTATCCTTTTTCTTAAGGGAGTAATATGTTCCTTTACTAATTAATTATGTAGTGCTCTTTTCATATAAATATTATATTATAATTTAACTTGCAATATACTTTTCTTACATAATTGGTGAAAACTGGTTTGTTAGTGGAAAATTGTGATAGTAATTCTTTGATTTAGATAAGAGTAGTTTCTTTTTTTATCCACATGATGCGTTAGTAGTTAAGGTGATAGATTGAAATTCTATCCAAATGAATCATGATGGGTTGGTTTCGGTTATTTTTATTTTGAGCAATAAAACTTATGCACTGCCTGTCCGATTTAATTTAGGAGGATTTTTTTTTAAAAAAATCTTGCTTGTTAACCGGGAACAGTTGGTCCATATACTTATTTGCCACTTAAATCGGTGAAGAGTGAAGACCCATCAGACCAACAAAAAAACATTTCTCCAACTATTCATTATCTCTCTCCTCTCAGTGTATAATTTCAGTACACTCTCTCCTCTCACTACAAATCTACAACCTATATTTTGAAGAAACCTAATTCATATTTGAAGGAACCCAATTCATCCAAGTATGCAATATACAATAACAAAATCAGACGTTTCAAGTCTTAAGCAGTAAATCTAATTTGCGAACAACATCAAAGAAATACATGCAACAATAGATTTTCAAGTCAACGTCAAAGAACAACATAAAAAAATCAAGCATTTCAATTCAAGTCTTAAGCAGCAGTAGATCTAATTGGGTCGATTTTGTAACAAAGAAAGGTAATTTCTTAAATCATGGATTTCAGTAATTTCTCTATGATCCCAAAATTATAACCGAAAAGTATAATACAATTTCAGTTTTTTTTCCTTGTCTAACTTCTAAATTCTGATTTCACAAATTGATATTTAAAAATTTTCATCATTTTAATTTTTCTCCTTTTCTAAATGTTCACACTTTGAGTTTCAATTATATTTGAAATGAAATTTTAAATTTTTCATACACAATTTGATTTTGCATGAAATGGTCATTTTAATTTTTCTCCTTTTCTAAATGTTCACACATTGAGTTTCAATTATATTTGAAATGAAATTTTAAAATTTTCATACACAATCTGATTTTGCATGAAATGGTCATTTTAATTTTTCTCCTTTTCTAAATTTTAACACTTTGAGTTTCAATTATATTTGAAATGAAATTTTAAGTTTTTCATACACAATCTGATTTCGCATGAAATGGTCATTTTTAATTTTTCTCCTTTTCTAAATTTTAACACTTTGAGTTTCAATTATATTTGAAATGAAATTTTAAATTTTTCATACACAATCTGATTTCACATTAAATGGTTTTCGCAAATTAATTAATTTTTTTTTTTTGAAAATGGATTTTTGCAAAAATTGTTCGCAAAAAGGTTTGGGCAAAAATTTTATATTGGAATTTTTTTAAAAAACAACTAAATTTGCAACTTTTTCATCAGTGTCATAAATGAATCAAATTTCATACACATCTTGTAGTATGATTTTATATGAAAATGAATCAAATTTAAGTCTAATTATATAAAAGCCCTTTTCAACTAATTGCTATTATCTCCAATTTTTCAACTACATAACAGTCGACTAATGTGAAATAAGTTTAAAGATTAAAAAAATTATGTACCTGTTTGAAAGTTCGAAAATCGCCGATCGACGAATGTGTGATATCACTGTCAAAATCTTATGTTTTTCTCAGATTTGTGTTTATAGGTAATTTTTGTGAGTATTTAATTGTGAATGGTTATTGAGAACAATGATTTATAAGTGAATTTTGTGAATGTTTTTGTATGTGTTGACGTCCTAGTATATTAGTTTTAGTTTGTAAGTTAATTTTAAGTTTTTGTAAAGTTTTCTGATCATTTGAGTGATTTGCGTGATTTTTACAACGTGATTTTCTCAATTCTATGAGTGATTTGTAAAGTTTCCTCATATAAGTGATTTCTGAGTGATTGTTGAAAATTAATTTCCGGTGGCTTTGTTTGACCCCCATTTTGGTATTGAGATTGCTTTTGTAATTTAGAAAGGGAAGGGGGGCAAAATAGTCAGTTTAAAAGAGGACACCGTTGCTCCCCCCTTCCCTTATGTAATAGAGATTATCTCCAATTTTTCAACTACATAACAGTCGACTAATGTGAAATAACTTTAAAGATTAAAAAAATTATGTACCTGTTTGAAAGTTCGCAAATCGCCGATCGACGAATGTGTGATATCACTGTCAAAATCTTATGTTTTTCTCAGATTTGTGTTTATAGGTAATTTTTGTGAGTATTTAATTGTGAATGGTTATTGAGAACAATGATTTATAAGTGAATTTTGTGAATGTTTTTGTATGTGTTGACGTCCTAGTATATTAGTTTTAGTTTGTAAGTTAATTTTTAGTTTTTGTAAAGTTTTCTGATCATTTGAGTGATTTGCGTGATTTTTACAACGTGATTTTCTCAATTCTATGAGTGATTTGTAAAGTTTCCTCATATAAGTGATTTCTGAGTGATTGTTGAAAATTAATTTCCGGTGGCTTTGTTTGACTCCCATTTTGGTATTGAGATTCCTTTTGTAATTTAGAAAGGGAAGGGGGGCAAAATAGTCAGTTCAAAAGAGGACACCGTTGCTCCCCCTTCCCTTATGTAATAGAGATTTCTTTCCAGGTAATAAATTCAAATTTATGGTCTTAGTGAATTGCATTGGAAGTACACAAAATTGAACCTAAGTCAATGGGTATGATATGACCTTGGTGCATTTTGGCCTTCCACAGAGGTTGTAATTGTTGGGACTTGGGAGAATGGTAGGCCAGTAGGGTGACTCTAAATGGAATAACCTTTATGTAGAGAAAAATCATAGAATATGCAATAATTTTGATGTTTTTTTGCCTTTATAAATTTTGAATAATATCATACTCTCTATCATATCGGGTATCACTAATATTATTTTGGGAGGATATGTAGTATTTCAAAGATTTTTTTCTTGATGTACTTTGTGTTTGTAGATTTTGCTTTTTTTTGAAGTTATTTGATTTTTTATGTGTTAACTGATTTTCATTTCTCAATTATGTAAAAAGATTGGAATACCCCACTCGTGGATAACTATGTTGATGGAATGATGGTGGTCCACGAAAGCAACAATTGAGATTTGAGACATTGAGTAGTGACATATTGACCATTTAGAGAAAATGATATATCTACTCATTCTCATTGTATAAATTGTTCGCTAGAAATAGACATTAAAAAATTATTAACATTATCGAGTTAGACTCTACTAATTATTAATGGATAGATTACCTATAGAATGGATAAGATTTTCTTTTACCACTTAGCAGATCGTCTCCACCGCCCAATG
The DNA here is from genome assembly GCA_947646795.1 of Beta lomatogona. NCBI lineage: Eukaryota > Viridiplantae > Streptophyta > Magnoliopsida > Caryophyllales > Amaranthaceae > Beta > Beta lomatogona. The sequence continues at coordinate 7,593,815 of CANSNZ010000927.1, read as the reverse complement.
ACTACACACTGAAGTTTATAGTTCCATGAGGGACCAATAATTCCTACTTTTCCTAGTACTGTTTGCAACCCAACCAAAAAATTAATAATCCGTGCTCTTTGTTTTTTTCTAAAAAGACTAATAATTCAAGTATCATAAATAGCAGCCAGAGCCCAGAGATGCGAGTACAACGTATGCTCAAATCTCAATGATAACAGGTGATGATAGAGATAGTTATGGAGGATAACAAGATGTTTTTTTTTTTTTTTTTTTTAGGGTTGAGGATAACAAGATGGTTAACGTTGGAATATTGGGTCATTCACCAAAATCAAACTAACAGTATCTTTTTACAACAAAAAGTCATAATATGATTTTTTTTTTCACAAGAATTTTTTTCCAAGGTAGCCTCCGGCAAAAGTACATTTTATTAAGAAATTTCCTAATTAATTACCATAAACATAAATTTTCCATGCTATTATTAAAATAAATAAACAAAACTCACATAAAAATTTCGCAAATAATGTATTTTTTTGTTTGGCGTGGTTTTAGTTTTCGTGGTTCTTAGGTTTTAGAGTCCCTTCCTCGTTCCCTCGTTTTAGTTTTTCAAGGTTTCTAGTTTTAGTTCCCCCTTCTCCGTTTCCCTGTTCTCGGTTCTCGAGGTGGATAGGTTCTAGCTTCCCCTTCCCTGTTCCCCTGTTCTAGTTCGAGGTGTTAAGGTCTTAGGCTCCCCTTTCCCGTTCCCCTGTTCTAGGTTTGACTTTTGAGGTGTTAGAGTTTAGTTTTTCCTTCCCCCGTCCCCGCTAGTGTTCGTGGTTTTCTGTTCGGCCGCTTCACCAAGGAAGCAAGTGGTTGCGTTTGTTTGTAGGCAAATGTTTGGTAAGTGAAGGTTATGTGCAGTTTTTGTTTGGCTTGTTTCATCTCAAGCGACACAAATAATGTAGTGTTGTCGAAGGCATGGTATTATGATTCGGATGGTCGTTATCTTCGTTTGTTTCATCTATGTTCTTAGTTTTAGCCTTAGTTTCCAATTTTCCTTGCCATTTTGTGTATGGTTGTGCTTGGATGATGGTTAATATTGATAGGTGGGCAATAGAAAGTTCTTGGTTTCCTAAGATAAGGAAAGATCAAGGAAATTTGGTATTGGGTAAGATAAGAGGAGGTTCTCATTTTAAATATGTTGAATCTCTTCTATTTTCGAGATTGTAAGATTGGATCCTCGGATCCGTAGTTTGGGTGAATTACTTCAATATAATTCGCCCAAAGTTCATGTGATGACTTCCGGAGTCATCACACTTCAAAATGCATCTTGTGGGAGGCCCTCCAATTTAATTTGGGGCAAATTTCGACTTCCACACATTTTGAGTTTCAATCTCGCAAGACTAAACTCATGATACCCTCGCAGAAGGGTCAGAAGTCACCAAAGGACGTGACTTCTTTATTACTTCAATCAGTAGAATTCTAGGAAGATATTTATGTTCAAGAACCTTGGGATTTAGCGTCTAATAGACATTGTAGTCTACTAGATGAGATGCGGCAATCAATCTTTGAAGATCGTCTGGGTTTTGTCTTTCAATAGGTTCCCTCTCAAATCAAGTCTTCTTCATCAAGGCATAGATGATAAAACCCAATCCCACCTACCATCGCCGGAGACAACTTTAATTTGGACTGGACAACTAATAGTTTGTTTTTGTTTCATAAAGTATGTAAAAGCAAATGAAGCTCACTTTAGTTTCTGTTTGGTGGTATTAGTATTAGGTTGTACTTCCGTTTTTAATTAATGCAAATTTTCTCGATGTCAAAAAAAAATACCATAGCTTCTAGTTTAAGAAGTATTATTTCGATAAATATTACCAAACTTGGAAGCTCATGTGCATTCTTCTCCCTAGTCCCTTCTTTGATGTGTGCATGTAATATTTCAATTGCATTGAATTTTTTCCCTTTCTCTTATTCTTTTTGGCCAATTCAGTCACGGCAGACGTATCAGGATCAAAAACATTATAACGTGGTGAGGCACCATCACTTATCAGCAACCTTAAAATCCATTACATAATGGTAGACTGGTAGTCACGTAACCAACAGATGAGTTTCAATTCCATAGCAGTAGACTGGTAGTCACGTAACCAACAGATGAGTTTCAATTCCATAGCAGTAGAATCTAAAAAGCGTTATCACCTTCCAAAACAAGGCAAGTTCAACTATGAGGCTTAATTCCACTATTAAAAAAAACGTCTGATCTCTTTTCACGAGTTTGCTCTGGAATCCATCTAGAGATGGTGCGTGCTTCTATTCTACAATTCTTCAAGCATATGGGAGAATCAGTCTCATTACTAACGCCCAGGACATGCAAAACTAGCAATGTCTTGGCAACACCACCACAAAGCCGAATTGTGCCATAGAAATCAGACCATAATTTCAACCGTTCACTCGAACTACCATTTCTTTCTGAAAGGACAATGACTGCATATTCTGAATGGACCAAGGCTGGATGGTGGCGATACACAACATAATCAACACCATATTGGGATCCTGACCTCACAACCCAATTACTCTTTCTTAGATGAGAGTATGCCTGGAAAAACTTAGGAAACATATCAACTTCTGAAATCATGAAGTGCCACAACTCTTCATTACTTTTCACAACACCGTCATCTCCGACGATCTTCAAACACTTCAAGGTATAGCACATGTAGAAAGCTTCTTGTAAAGTAAGTTCATACCATTGTCTATCCTTCTGGTTGGTTATAATTAACCGACCAAAACATGCACGGTTCAGAAGCTCAGATTGTTTTGTGTCTGCTTCAATCAAAACCCTGCATCCAGATAATAATCCTTTGCATTTGGATGTGGTTAGAGATGATTGAAGAGCTAAAACTGTTTCCGACATTGGTTCTGCAAGGGCTTTAGCTTTAGAATCCTTCCCTTTCCACCTTGGGGCCATGAAGTCTCTCTTCAGAATATTAAGGATCAGAAATATCCCAACACAGATTTTTTTTGTAGCAGTACAATTTATAAGTTGCAACCTTGAACAAACATAGCGTTGTCTTACTGCAAATGGAGAAAGTCACACGACGATCAGCACAAGCTTACAGCTTTTCAAGACAAGGAGTCGAGCATAAGAGCAAAGTTGATGCATATTTTTTCTCTTTCTTTTCATCATCTCTGATTTTCTCCGAATAAAGTTACCAATATAAGTTAGCGCTACATTTTTATCTGATGCACACGTCAATGGTCACTAATCATTAATTCATTATGTCATTTCCCATAAAAGTTCAAGCAAGGGGACTAAAAGACAGCTATCTATCTCACTATCTATAATAAAGGGCAATTTGCAGCAAAAGGTTGAAGAAGAATAGAAGAAGATACGCTATACTGTATTTCGATATACAGTATTTTCTCTGTAACAAAGTGTAGGGCATTTGAGAGGCAAACTCACTTCCAAGAGCTTACAATTAGAATATAATCTTCTAAATGACATATAATTCCCCTCCCCTTCCTTAATTATACTACTATCTGTCTTCTACCTTTTTTCACTCCATAACGAACTTTCCTGACATGTTATTTTACCTAAAGGGTGTGCTTTGCACGCACTTGACTGACATCATAAATTCATAACAAAGTCGAGGTGTGTTGCTGACTTGCCCTTACTTTGGTACCTAGAGTAGATGAATCTCACTTGTGGCCTGAGTTGAGCAGCTTGTTAAGTTACACTGTCCCAATTCATCCCAAAAAAAGGTTCATACAACTTAAAATTAAGTCATGAAGATGAAGAAATCTATAGCAAAGTAATCAACAAAGTCCCAAATGGATGACAACAAAGTCGATAAAGTCATGAATAAACTCACAAAAGACTAGCAATATAATACAAACTAGCTTATCTCTTCCGTATACAAATTTATTTTTTAAACTATGATCAAATTATGAACAAAATACAAACTCAGCTGTCTTGATAGGTGGCTGGAATTCTTGTTTTTTGGGACGAGATAGAACATAACCTCGTTTAGTACAAAACTCTAGTACAAAAAGCTCATTCGCGTCATCCAACTTTCTAAGCAAACATCATAAAAAACATCAAACATGAAGATTGGTCAAAACCATATAATTATCAAAAAGCTTTATTACCAACCATCAATCTAGCTTAATTATGGAGCACATGAAAATAGACCACGGGAAAATACCAAAGCATAGGATAATGACCAAGCTAAAACAAACAGTAACATCTATGCACTCCTAGAAGAAGGTGAAATATGTGTGCAGTGCAATGCATCAACCCAGGCCTCTAGTGCTATTCACTTATGCAAGGAAGAAAGGAGCTACGAGGAATCTTGGAGTGTAGTGGGTCCTTAAGGGAGTCAGTTATCAACGAAAATTTATGTCTTTCAGTGGATGTTCGCCATAAAAGCCAGTAAGAGGAAACTGATGGAAGAAATGGCAAGTTAGTTATTGGAAAGAAGTATCCTGAAACTACTGAGAACAAACATCTTCATTGCGAGGGTCCGTAACTTGTCGAAAGTTAAGGGTAATAGGAGATTGATTTTTCCCTGATCAACCTAATACAACTACTATTTCAGCCTCAGTCATTATAGTTGATTCCTAAAAGGGTTACAACTGAAACTCTTCAATCTTCATCTACACTAACTCCTTTAATTTCCTAATAATCTAATCACATTTTGATACTCAAACTCATGTCTTGAAACCATTTCAATAAATTTATCAATTACATTAGAATTACCATATTAGGCCTATGCGCCATAACAAAATTTACTGCTGTAAAACCTCATTGTTCTATCTCTTGTGTCTACTTCTGACCCTAACTAATCGAATAAGGAAAAGGGGGTAAAAAAAATTATGAACCCCACGCAGCTACCTCTCTAACCGCAACGCAAATTGCCTAATGCCATAAATTAATTTCGCGAATATGATTAAACACTATAAATCAAAATTAAGATTGACAACAAAGAACAACAAATTGATAATTCATACAATTAGAAAACAAGGTATAAACTTTCTAATTCATATTCATATTCATATTCATATTCATATTCATATTCCTTGCTACTGTAAATCTAAGATATAGAAGATATAAACATACTTGAGATAATGAAGCAGGAGATGGTTGAAATAATGGTTCAAAAGTTTCTGAATTTGATGAGTAAGAGAGATGGAGGTGGAGTATTGGGAAAGTCCAAGTTTTGCACTGTGCTTAACCAAAAGTGTTTGGCACAAGCATAATAACTCATTTGCTAAATGACGCCATTTTTTTTTTCTTACTAACGCCATAAATACAAGTATAATACATGTATATTACTATTATTCACTATTCAACAGTTAACATTTTATAATTAGAAGCTGAAGTTGACGGTGTTAACAGCGTTAAACTTCACCAACAAAGAGTGTGAATGGAAAATCAGAAAAAGAATGGATGAATCATGAATCTCACTTGGAGAAGTTGAAAACTTTCCAGATAGTGGATCATTTTAATGATGTTTGCTAAGATTGTCAATCTGGACTATTCTCCAATCGTAAGATAACTTCGTTATTTCTTTCCTAAGATTTTGCATCTTCTTTTCGCTCTGTCAATTTTTAATTAAGGTGGACTTTAGTATTATGTAGTGAAAAAATTGTAACTTGCAATATGTACTGGGGAATAATTTGGTTGTAAGCATAAGTTATAATTGCTAAATTATTACAATAGGGTTTTGAGTTTCGTCAAAAATTAATTTTTCTAATAGTATATTCTTTGCGCATGCTTCAGTATTAATTTTTAAAGATGGGATCATGCAAGGCTTTTTTCTTTTTGCAAGGATTTTTATAATTTCCAGGTGATTAACATAACAGGTAGTCAAAAAAATTTAATCTTTGTAAAGTATTGTATATTGAGAAAAGTACTAATATTATCCTAGTAAAGGAGTTGTAACTAATAATATGTGATTACAACAAGAATCCCCATTTAGTATTTACTCCTATCAGAGAAACTTGTGTTGGATTAATGATCAGAAACACTTTCACTCCAAATTTGAGCTAAGCATAGTTCTCTTCGTTTAATAATGTAGATCTTTGTTAACATATATGAACTAAGGGTCTGTTCTCTTCTGCATAAAACAACTGAACTGAATTGAATTAAATTATAACTAATAATAGTAATGATACTCCCTCCGTCCCAGAAAGATCTGAACACTTGTTGGGACACGTAGTTTAAGGTGATAAGTTGTGGTGTGGTTATCAAATGTTATTTTATTTAAAAAGTAGATGTGATAGGAATTGGTGGGGTATTTTTTATTAGAGAGAGAAAGTTGGGTAACTTTTATTGATAAAAGGTAGAGTGTGGGGCCAAAGATATGTAAAAGAAATAATATATTAATGGTGGGACCATGCATGCCAAGAATGGAAGTGTTCAAACTAATTTGGGACAAACATAAAAGGAAAGTGTTCAGACTATTCTGGGACGGAGGTAGTAATAATTTAGGAACTGAACTAAACTGAAAATAAGCTGGGGAGAACATGCCCTAAGTATGAATGCTTCTCTTGAAAGATTTTGACCTCAACGTAACCTATAGATAAATCATAGTAGTATCTCACAATATGGGGAGAATTTTTAGCAATATATCTTAATTTATGAATCATCGCTTGCTTTTACCTACAAAAATTAGTCCCCAATTACCAACGGAAGAATGCATCAATGGTTCATCAAATTAACAACAACGGAGTGGGATGATGTGACCAAATTATGTGCGATTATAGAGTGTTGAGAAGTCCATTTCACTAAGCTAAGGTTTAAGTCTTAAGAAGGAGAGTTTTACGTATTTAAACCTTAGTGTGGAGAACAGGGAGTTATGATGAATTTGATGTATTAGAGGAGATTTAAGGTCATTTCGTGGTTCTATATGTTTATGATCATTTACAGGTGGATTTCCGTCCCATGTTTGCAATCCATTCAACAAGCTCACAAAGTTCATTCAAGTCGAGGGTTATATGGTTGATGCATCCAAGTTCACCCTCTTAGTGTTGCTATAGCAGTGTTTGCCTGCCCTGGGCGTTGAAGCGCCCACCTCGGGCATTTTCTGAAGACCAAAGAACCCAGGCTGTGGCACATGCCCGAGCCGCGCATATCGAGGATTTATGAGATCTTGGACAGCAGGACGTGCCCGACCCGCTCGCCAGGAAGGCCCGACCCACGTACTTCGGGCCTGATGGGATTCTTAAGCCGTTTTTGGCTTTTCGTAGGTTTTATTATTAATAAAAAACAATGGTTTGGTTTATGCTAGGTAATCCCAAACTTAATTAGAAAACATAGAGAGGAAGAACCCTAATCATATATTTTTCCTTTGAGTTTTCATAGTTCATTGAGATTATTACTTTGGAGATTTCTTCGATGGAGGCTATGTTGATCGTAGCCTAAATCTAGTCTTGAGAACGGTTAATCAAGCTTCGTTCTATTATTATGAGGTTTCTCTTTGTTAACTACTTAATTATAATTGTGATTTCTTGATTTTAATTTATGATTATAATGTGTATCTAGGAGTACTACTAGCTTTTACATTCAATCTATCGTTTGCTAGGATTTAGAATTGATAACGATTTATCTGTTCTTCTTTCATGAGTAGAAACCTAGGGTTTGATTTGTGAATCTGATTATTCTTTATTAATCACTAGGGAAATCATAATTTTCTGTTTGAATAATTTGTTCTAGCAATTTGTTGATTGGCTCATTGATTCCTAGTTCGTTGACGTTCTATCGATTTGAATCTAACATCTGAATAGGTTAGGTCAATTTTTAGTTCAAGTTTTATGATCATCTGATTATGATTGTCTAACTATTCTTTTGCGGGAAAGGAATTTGATTTCCAACTTTGAGTAATTAAGAGTTAAAGTACATACTTGAGAAACGATGATCAATAGTATGAATTGAAGTGGCAGTTAACCGAACTCAAGATTCTTCTCTTTTTGATTACCTTACTTCTTTATTATTCTTTAGTTACTTAGTTATTCATTTCTTTAATCACAAAACCCCCAATTGATCTACTATAAGCACGAGTTAGTCCTCAGTCTCTGTGGATACGACCCTACTTAGCCACTTACATTTATTTGTATTGGAAAGAAGGAAAATATAATTTTATCTTTGGTGGCGCGTGCGACCGCGTCTCACCAAATTTTGGCGCCGTTGCCGGGGTCTTGGCAATTACTAAAACGTGTTTATTTTAGGTAGTTCTTTACATTTCGTATTATTCTTACTACATGGTTGATACTCGTACCACTAATCAAGATCAATTGCAATACGATCCAAAACTTGAATTGAATCTTTGCAGGTTAAGGAGAGAATTGCGAGTAAATTTTCGAGAACTTCCATTTGCTTTAAACTTTGAGGAAGAAATGCCACTGCGAGTTGAGAACGGTACTCTAAGGGATCTAACTGCTCCTAATCTCGATCAACAACCACTATGTATCACTTTCCCGCGGAAGGTACCACCTTCGAGCTCAAGTCAGGGCTCATTCATCTGTTACCATCTTTTCATGGGCTCAATGGGGAAGACCCTAATAAGTTTTTATCTGAGCTCCATGTGGTGTGCACTAGCATGAAGCGAGCACGGCTACTAAAGAGCAAGTCAAACTGAGAGCATTTCCCTTTTCTCTAAAAGATGCAGCTTATGTCTACTATCTTCCACCGGGTTGCATATCTACATGGGCAGAGATGAAGCGACATTTTCTGGACAAATATTTTCCCGCTTTTAAATCATCTACTTTGAAGAAAGAGATAAGCAGCATTGAGCAGAAATTTAACGAGCCTCTCTATGAGTATTGGAAACAGTTCAAACGGTTGTGTGCCAGTTGTCCTTATCATGGGTATAGTGAACAAGACCTCATCTTATACTTTTATAATGGGCTCTCGGATGAGGATGTAAGAACGGTAAATGCTGCCAGTGGTGGATCCATTATCAATAAAACCCCGAAAAACGCTTGGGCTTTGATAGAGGAGTTGTCTGAAGGCTCTCCACATTTTAGTAAGAGATCCACCAACCGGAAGACGAATGTGAGCAGCTCTAGTGCTCAAACTTCTAAACTAAAGTAGCAGGTTCAAGCTCTCACTTCATTGGTGAGGGATCTTGTCACTAGTAGAATAAATGCTTATTGCTGCGGTTATTAAGTGGCATATTGCGGCGGTTTTGACCGCGCAGCAATTCAGGGCGCAACCTATTGCTGCGGTTTTAAACCGCAGCAATAGACCAAGATATTGCTGCGGTTTCTGGAACAAACCGCAGTAATATGTTACACCTATTGCTGCGGTTCTTACACAAAACCGCAGCAATAGGTAGTGTCAATAACAAAAAAAAAATTGAAAAATAACCTATTGCTGCTGTTGTTAGTAAAAACAGCAGCAATAGACTCACCTATTGCTGCTGTTTTTACCAACAACAACAGCAATAGGTTACTTTTTTTTATAAAAAAAAAATTATACATTTATAATGTCATATATTAGTCCTACACATCTATACCCACACATCATTTTCAAAACCACAACCAAATTTATTGGAATTCATTCAAGCGTCAAATTAATTGACAAATTACATAACTACAACATTATACATTTGACTTTATAAGTTTTATGTTGAAATAAAAAAATACACATATATAAGATCTAAAAAAATATATACAAATGATATCTAAAAATATATATACAAATTAATTTAATTCACCATACACCTAAAATACATATTCAATTAGATCTACAAAATTAACAAAAAAAATTAAATTGAAAAAAGAAATTTTCATCACAAATCAACAACAAAATTCAGAATTAATTCGAAACAAAATGAGTTAAAATTTCAATTCTAATCCTTTGTTTTTTTTCAGCCTCCACTACATCCACCATACAACCACCACAACCCCACCTTTCGACCACCACCGGAGAACTCCAACTGCACCACCACCAAACGCCGCCCAGCAGCCACCCCTCTTTCCCCTCCCTCTCGCTGCTCGCCTCGACACCCCCTCACCTCGGCACCCCCGTCACGTCGCTTCACTTTCTCTCCTCTTCGCACACAGTCGCTACCACCGCCACCCCTACACGCCCTTTACTTCGCCGTTCACTGTACAATCCAAAATCAGAAACAATAAAAATCCCATCTTACACTTGGCAGACAACCCACAAAACAAAACAAAAAATTTCACAATATATCAAGTTATCAACTTTATCACTTAACACAGCAGTCATATTCAATCCAACGAAGAACAAGTAAATCCAAACACAAAACCCACAAAAAATTCTGTAAATCCAAACACAAAACCCAGAAAAATTAAATGTCCAGAACAAGTCTTTTTTTTTTCTCTTTGATGTGTAATAAGTAGAAATGATATATATGAAATTATAACTCGAAATTAACAAACAAAATTTGCTGAAAAATCGAAGGTAATCACCCGCTATTAATGACGCTGGAGATTGGCGGCTTCGAGTGGTCAAGCGACGGATTTCGTTTGGGACGTCACGTCGGGCTTCGTTTGGTTGAGCGAGGAGCGACGCCGACCGTTCAATGTGCTGGAGATTGGTGAGTTGAGTAGAGAGAAAGACTTGAAGAAGAAGGAAACAGAGGAAGCGTGAAGAAGAGAGAGAGGGGAACCAGTGGGAACGGCGAGCGAAGTCCGGCGAAGTCCGGCACAACGAATGAGAGAGGAGAGAGGAGAGAGAGGAGAGAGGAGAGAGGAGAGAGGAGAGTGAGGAGAGAGGGAATGAGTTGTGTGGGAACGGCTGATGAGTTATAAAAAGGAAAGAGGAACAAAACCCTAATTGGGCCGCACATTTTTTTTTATACTTAAAATAGCCTATTGCTGCGGTTTTTACTAAAAACCGCAGCAATAGGTTCAAATTTTAATATAAAAAAATAATATTTTAATATCTGGCGCAGACATATTGCTGCGGTTTGTGGCAAAAACCGCAACAATATATTAAAATATTATTATTTTAATATATTGCTGCGGTTTTTGCCACAAACCGCAGCAATATATCTGGTCAAAAGGTCAACTTTTTTTCAAAAATTTTCAGTTGAAACCATATTGCTGCGGTTTTTAATCGAAACCGCAGCAATATGTTTATTTTATATTTTACTTTTTCTTTCTACGTGATATATTGCTGCGTATGGGTAAAACCGCAGCAATACTACCGCAGCAATAAGCAATTATTCTACTAGTGCGTTGTTAAGAAAAGTCCACAGCAAGTGAAGGCATGTGGTATCTTGATCACCCTACTGATTATTGTCCTCAACTACAAGAGGAACAAAGTGAGGAGGTGAAAGCTCTTGGTTTCAAGGTTCAGGGAATCAAAGGAGGTATGACCCTTATTCCAACACATTCAATCTTGGTTGGAGAGATAATTCGAGGTTGAGGTATGGTAATGATCACGACACCCAGCCACCGCAGCAATACCATCAAGCACAACCTTATGTGCGACCACCTCTTATGCAAAATGCTCATCACGGTCAGAATTCGGGTATGAGGCAAAATTCTACAATGTCTACTGAAGACATGCTCAATGCCTTAACCAAGAATGTGACCAACATGCAAGGTAACATGGTACAGTTTCAAGAGGAGACCCGCTCTAGTATCAAAAATTTAGAGAAGCAGATGAGCCAGGTTTCAAGTACCGTGAATAGGTTGGAGGCTCGGGATTCCGTAAAACTACCATCACAAACCGAGCCCAATTCGAGAGCCAATGCTAGTGCCATCACTTTGAGAAGTGGGAAGGAGTTGATAGTAGAGAGCACTAAAGCGGGTGGGAGTGAAAGTGTTCATGAGGAGCCGGTGTTTGAGACCGGACCATTGCCACCATGCCAAGAAGCAAGTGTGAAAACCCCATATGTGCCACCTAGCAAGCCACCTCCACCATTCCCTGCGGCGTTGAAAGATACCCGCAAAAAAGGAGGCCGACAAGGACATTCACGAAACCTTTCGTAAATGCGAGGTAAATATCTCTCTTCTTGATGTTGTTAAACAAATTACAAGGTATGTAAAATTTTTAAAAGAAATAATGTGTATCGCTAAAAGACAACAAAGATTGGGGGGGGCACAAAAAGTACAGGTTAGTGAACATGTCTCGGTGGTTTTTGGGGGTAAATCGCCACCTAAGTGTAGCGATCCGGGCATGTTTACTATCGCTTGTGTTATTGGGGATATTACGTTTCAGAAAGCTATGCTTGATTTAGGAGCTTCTATAAATGTAATTCCATTTTCATTGCATGAGTCTCTTAAATTAGGAAAGTTAGAAAGCTAATTGAAACTGGAGTGGTGATCCAATTAGCTGATAGATCTTCTGCTTATCCTCGAGATATAGTAGAAGATGTGTTGGTTAAAGTTGATAAATTAATTTTTCCTGCTGATTTTTATGTCTTAGACATGGACCATGATAAGCATGCCACCCCTATTATGTTAGGACGACCCTTTTTGAAAACTGCCAGGACTAAAATTGATGTTCACAATGGATCACTCACTATGGAATTTGATGGAACCAAGATATAATACAATATCTATGATTCCACGAAATTCCCGACTGAAGAGCACACATGCTATGCTATTAATATCATTGATTCTGTTACACAAGATGTTTTTGCTCTTGATGGTAATGATGCTCTACAAGTAGCTCTAGAGCACGGTTTTGAACTAGATAATGTGGAATATGTGTTGAGCCACTAACTTGCAAGAAATGGTTTAGTCTCTCCAGGGGCACAAACGCTTACCAATTACCCCATCTCATATGGGACCTATCCCTTTGACCGTCCCTGGAGAAAAGTTGTTACCATCTGTTATGCAGGCACCGAAGGTAGAGTTGAAGCCCTTCCCTGAAAATCTGAAATACTCTTTTCTTGGTGAGGATAATACACTTCCGGTCATAATATCAAATAAACTCACCAAGGATCAGGAAGGGAGGTTCCTTGAGGTCCTCTGGGAACACAAGGAAGCCATAGGTTGGACTATTGCCGACATTAAAGGCATTAGTCCCACCACATGCATGCATCGCATACTGTTGAAGGATGATGCTAAGCCAGTTCGACAGCCTCAGAGAAGGTTGAACCCACCCTTGATGGAGGTGGTCAAAACGGAGATCTTAAAACTTCTCCAGGCAGGTATGATTTATCCCATCTCTGATAATAAGTAGGTTAGTCCCACTCAAGTTGTACCGAAAAAGACTGGGGTAACTGTGATAGCTAATAAGGAAGGTGACTTAGTGCACACCCGAGTTCAGATTGGGCGGCGGGTTTGTATAGACTACCTTCGATTGAATGCGATCACTAGAAAAGATCACATTCCTTTGCCATTTATTGACCAAATGCTGGAAAGACTTGCTAGTCATGCCTTTTACTGTTTTTTAGATGGCTACTCAGGCTATTTCAGGTGGCCATTGTGCCAAAGGATTAAGAGAAGACTACCTTCACGTGCCCCTTTGGTACGTTTGCTTATAGGCGCATGCCTTTCGGGCTCTATAATGCCCCCGCCACCTTTCAAAGGTGCATGATAAGTATTTTCTCTAGAGAACTTTGTTGAGTTTTTGTGGGTGACTTTACAATTCATGGAAATTCTTTCGATAACTGTTTAGCTCATCTTACTCTAGTGCTTAAAAGATGTGTTGATACTAACTTAGTTCTTAACTCCGAGAAATGTCATTTCATGGTGGAACATGGTATTTTTTTGGGGCATGTTGTCTCTGCCCAAGGTATCGAAGTTGATAAAGCGAAAATTGATACTATACAATCCTTGCCTTAACCTACTAATGTTCGAGAAGTCCGTTCTTTTCTTCGTCATGCAGGTTTCTACCGCAGGTTCATTAAAGACTTCTCCAAAATCTTAACATCTTTGTGTACTCTCTTGCAAAAGGATGTTGAGTTCAAGCTTAGTGAAGATTGTAGGAGGGCGTTTGATGTGTTGAAGGAAATGCTCGTTTCCGCACCTAGTAGCCGACCCCCAAATTGGTCTCAACCCTTTGAGATCATGTGTGATGCTAGTGACTACGCCGTCGGAGCGGTCTTGGGTCAAAGGGAGGGGAGAGTGCCTCATGTCATATACTATGCCTCCATGAATCTTAATGAGGCTCAGCGTAAATACTCCACCACTGAAAAGGAGTTGTTAGTGGTGGTCTTTGCATTGGAGAAGTTCCGCTCATATTTGTTAGGCACGAAAGTGATAGTATTCACCGATCATGCAGCTCTTCATCATCTAATGACGAAGAAGGAGGCCAAACCAAGATTTATTCGGTGGATTTTGCTACTAAGTGAGTTCGACATTGAGGTTAAAGATAAGAAATGTACTGAGAACTTGGTAGTAGATCACTTGAGTAGGATAGATTCCAGTGTGGAAAAGTAGCCATCTGAGGGCATTCAAGCAGAGTTTCCGAATGAGAGGTTACTTGTTATTAGTATCATGCTTCCGTGGTATGCCGACATTGTGAACTTTCTTGTCTCTAATGAGTACCCCCCTGGGTTCTTTAAGGCTCAAAGAGACAAACTCAAGAGTGATGCAAAACATTATGTGTGGGATGAACCATATTTGTCGAAGCATTGTCCCAATGATGAGGTAACTTCTATACTTACTTTTTGTCATGCACATGCTTGTGGAGGTCACTTTAGAGCAAGAAGAACTGCTAGAAAAGTTTTGGACTGTGGATTCTTTTGGCCTAGTTTGAATAAAGATAGTTTACAATTTTGTAAATCTTGTTATAAGTGCCAAAGAGTCGAGAATATATCTCAGAAGAATGAAATGCCCCAAAATTTTATGCTATATGTTTGAAATTTTTGATGTATGGGGCATAGACTTCATGGGACCATTTCCCAATTCTTTTGGTTTCACTTATATCCTACTTGCTGTTGATTATGTCTCTAAGTGGGTGGAAGTAAAAGCCACTAGAACTGATTACTCACAAGTAGTCGTAGATTTTGTGAAAACTAACATATTTTGCAGGTTCGGCATCCCAAGAGCTTTAATCAGTAAGGGCACTCATTTCTGTAATAGGATAGTGGAAGCGTTGTTAATGAAATATCAAGTCACCCACAAAATGTCCACTGTCTACCACCCACAAACTAATGGTCAAGCCGAGGTATTCAATAGAGAAATCAAATCCATCCTTGAGAAAACTGTGAATCCTAATACGAAGGATTGTAGTAAGCAGTTAGACCGATGCTTTGTGGGCATAAAGGACGGCTTATAAAATACCCTATTGGTATGTCCCCATATCGATTGGTGTTTGCAAAACCTTGTCATTTACCCGTAGAGTTAGAACATAAGGCATATTGGGCAGTGAAGAATTTCAACATGAACATGGATGGAGCCGGGTTGTATCGGATGTTGCAGCCACAAGAGCTTGAGCAGATAAGGAATGAGTCATATGAGAATGCCGAGATTTATAAAGCAAAAACAAAAGCATGGCATGATAAGTTGATAATTCGGAAGGAGTTTGTGATTGGACAACGTGCCCTACTCTATCAATCACGCACTAGTAGAATAAATGCTAATTGCTGCGGTCATTAAGTGGCCTATTGCGGCGGTTTTCGCCGCGCAGCAATAAAGGGCGCAGCAATAGGTAATTACATATTGCTGCGGTTTTTAACCGCAGCAATAGGGCAACCTATTGCTGCGGTTCCTACCAGAAACCGCAGCAATAGGTAGTGTCTATAATAATAAAAAATAATAAAAAAGCAACCTATTGCTGCTGTTGTTGGTAAAAACAGCAGCAATAGGTGAGTCTATTGCTGCTGTTTTTACCAACAACAGCAGCAATAGGTTGATTTTTTTAAAAAAAAAAAAATCATACACTTCTAATGTTATATACTTACCTAGCTACACAAGAATAAATACATTACCAGATTCCAAAAGCCCAGGGTGGAGATATTTTACAAATCCTAACTACAAACATATATTAAAAAATGAAATCAAAACTAATAAGAATAAATACAAAATAAACAAAAAAAAAAGGAAAAATTCAGTAACATAACAAGAGTAGTTGGATAATTCAAGCCACCAAGAAAATCAATAAGAGCATTAACTTGTGGTGCACATTACCAGATTTGAACTTTGGAATCGGACCGATTATAGATCGCAAATTACAGATCTAAATAAAACGAAATAGAATTAAAGAAGAAACTAAAAAAACGAAAAAAAGGCTGAAAAATCGTACAAATGACAGATCTTCAAACAAAACACAAAAATTACAAAAAAAAAACCTTCGATCTTGAAACTCGTCAGCGAAGTTCACGAGGAAACCGAACAACTAACGCTGCAAAATTCCGACCACCGCAAACTCGTCAAAGGCGGCGAACAAAGGCAAATTTAATAAGTCGCGGGAGATAAAAAAAAGAAAAACAGCGACGATTCAATAAGTCTTCATCTTCGTTCGGTGACGGTTAGAGCTTCATCTTCGTCTTCGTCTTCATCCGGTGACCGACGAAGAAAGGCCGACGAACAACGAGAAGGAAACTCGTCGGAGGCGGCGAATTCGTTGTTTGGGACGAAAGAGGTGACAGATCGAAGGATGCAGGATCGAGAGAGATCGAAGGATCGAAGGATGAGAGAGAGTCTGAAACTGAAAGAGGAGAGAGAGGATGAGAGAGAAGATGAAACTGAAAGAAGAGAGGCGTGAGAATGATGAGAGCTAAAAACCCTAATGGGCCGTTTATGTATGAGGCGTGAGGATGAGCGCTGAAGTTGTAATAAGGGATATTGCTGCGGTTTGTTAAAGGAACCGCAGCAATATATTAAAATATAATGTAAAAATAATATTTTAATCTATTGCTGCGGTTTTCGGGAGAAACCGCAGCAATAGATCTGGTCAAAAAGTCAACTTAAGTTTGAAAATTGTCCCGTTCGAATCTATTGCTGCGGTTTTCGGCCAAAACCGCAGCAATAGGTATATTTTATATTTTACTTTTTTTTTGACGTGGTTTATTGCTGCGTATGGGTAAAACCGCAGCAATACCACCGCAGCAATATGGAAAAATTCTACTAGTGACGCCTTCGTTTGTTTCCTGGAAAGTTACGTTCTTGATGGCTTGGTCCGTTCGTGGTAGTGAAGGTATTCCCTCATGGTGCGGTAGAAATTCAAAGTGAGGAGACCTCCAAAATTTTCAAAGTTAATGGGCAACGTCTGAAGCCCTACCATGGAGGTTTTACACCAGATGGGGCCGAGGACCTAGAGTTGGAGGACCCGGTCTATGAGTGATTTTGACGAGCAAAAGGTCGAGCTAACGACTTTAAACTTAGCGCTACTAGGGAGGTAACCCGCGCCTTGTATATCTTTCTTTCTTACTTTCTTTTTTCCTTTCTTTTCACTAGTGGAAAAAACTACTTTTGTTACTTATCAAATGCTCTGGTTGACTAATCAACCCAAGCATTTGTGAAAATTTTAATAAAAAAATTCAGAAATAATCAACCCGAGCATTTGGATCCTCTTTCAATTCATGACATTAAACCTCGTAAATTATACATATACTAAATTCGACCCTCCTCAAGTAGTCAAGTCCTCATCAGTCCTTCCTTGTCTATTGTTTTCCCTCCCTCCCAAGTTCCATGCTCTCTCAATTAAAACCTCCCAACTCCTCTGCCCTCCCTCCCTCCCTCCCAAGTCCCCTGCTCTCTCAATTGGTTTAAGCGAATTAGTTCTAGGGATTAATCTAATTGACCAATCGAAGCATGAAACCCTAGATCAGAGAAGAAAATTAAATCAAGAGCACGAAGCATGAATCGGATCAAAAGCAGTAAAAAGACAGATAAATAAGGGGAAAAGGAGAAGAAGAAACTCTGAATTAGTTGAACCTGTTGTTGATTTGAAGCCTACAAATCCTAAATTAATGGATGAGGCGGAGGAAGAAGATGAAGTGGAAACCCTAATTCACTTTCAAATCTTCGTATTTCGAAGCCGTTGAAAGATACTTTGATTTCGAAAGGGATTTAGTCGTTCTTTCCTATTCAAGCTATGACCTTTGATATTGTTAATGGTTGTGATTTGGTCGCTCGTGCGCGAATTGGCAAGGTTTGTTTTCATTGTTCTTCAAATCGGTTGGTTGATTTTCTGTTTGTTGGCGAAATATAGTTTTTTAGTTTATGAAGTTAGTAGGATGAATTTTGGTTGAGTGATCGTAACTTAGGGCTTAGTATTTGCAGTACCTTTCTAATTGATGTTATACACGTTGCCCAGAATCTCTGAAATTGAATTGTACGCCTATTGTCCTATTAATTTCTCTTTTCCCGAATGCTGGTACTGCTATATTTTCCCCAATTATGGGCAAGAATTGGGCCAGCCATATCCAAAAGAAAATAGAGAGGATCAATTGATCCTACTGGTGTAGAAAAGAAGGCTCCTCCTAACCAGAAAACAAAGCCTATTCAAGCGAAAGAGGTCAGGATCTCCATTTGCTTTATTATTTTGCATTTTAATGATATGATTGTGTGATTGCAAGTTCTTTGGATGTAATTGACCTGACTAGATGTGATGTCAACGTTTCTTTGTCGGATGTGGAGGCCGGAGAGGAATGGTATAAGTAAGTCTCCTATCTGCCATCACAAACCCGTAACTATCCCCGATTTGCCTCAATGTGCTTATTTGTTTTTGTAGATCAATGGCATAGATGATCTTATTTTGCTTTGTTCTTATTTTCATTTCTTGTAGTTACATTTAGAAAAGCGGAGTTAGATGTTAGGTGTAATATATATGTGTAGATTAGATAAGTATCTCGTTGTTATGATGTGGAGAAGTGCTAAATATAGGCACATAACAGGAAGGTTCTTACATGAGTTTTTGCTTGTTGAATTTCTCTAATTTTTTGGATGCATTTTTGAAGTTTTGCGTCCTAGATGAAGAGGTTATAGTTTGTCTCTCTTCTTTGTTTATTGTAACTATTACCTATTGCTATGTAACTGCCATCGATTTAAATCTAGTGCACTACGTATGATAAGGTGGCTAGTCTCTTGAAATTTTTACGCTCAATGTGGGCTCCTTGTTTCTGGTGTATTGTTTTCTGGTTTATGTGATTGTAATATATATGGTGCAGAAGAACTATCAAATTTTTACCTAAGCGTGAAAAAAAGAGCCTCTCTAATTTCTGTGTGGACAGTAGATCCGTAAATAAGCTGAAGACCAATGCAAAAATGATTTTTTATTTTTAGCAATACTGAGGACTATTTTATATCCTATCAATTGCTAGAAAGGGACTAAGTATTGTAATTTCACTAAAAGGGGGACCTATAAAACTAATGTTGTCATGCATTATCATTAAAGAACTTTATTGTATGCAGGTTTCTAACTGTACATCTAACAGGTGATCATCTATGTACAACTATAAATATTCTGTGAATTCCTTAGCATCGTATGTGGAGATCTCATGAAAGTCTTATAATAATTATGATCTGTAGGAAGGCTACCTTACTTTTCGTGGTGGATTTTGGAACTACTTTAGCATGGGTATGGTGGTGATTTTGTCTCTCTTTCTCTCTTGCTTAAAATTTTGACCTTAACATAAATCATCTGAGAATTTCTTTTCTTTTCCAATGTGCATCTTTTTTTTATTCTAAGAATTCTTTGTTTTTGGTGGGACGATGGGTTGTTCTGGTGCTGAACTATGTGTCTTCGATGTGGTAACATCTGACATGCTAAATATTTGTTTCTTTGTTTAAGATATAGGTATACAAGATTTTCTACTTATATTTCATGATTATGTGCCTACATGACCAAGTAGTGTTCCCCGTTATCTTCATCTTTCTAATTTTTTTCTCGAAGTTTAACATAGTAGAAGTCAGAAGCTCCTTGTATTTTTTTTCCTCTTTTCAAGTACATTTTTATTGTCTCATTTCATTTTTTATATAGTGTTCAGATCTTGCAGTTGTAATTCATCATTTCCCATTAACCTCTTACACTTTGTTTGGATAGCAATATAGGAGGGAAAGGAAGGGGAGGGATAAAGGATGAAGGGGAGGGGAAAAAAAAGGGAGGGGGAAGAGGATCTCCATTTTCCCTCCAAATCTATCATGTTTCCCCTTTTGCTTCAATCCCTTATCCAACAAGGGAACTTGTTCCCCTTCCTTCCCTTTCTCTCCATTTTCTCCTATCCAAACGATGTTTAAATTAAATGTTAGGCTGTTCTTTTACCAATAGGGTTCCTGTACTACATGGATATTGAGATTCGAATCATGTCTTGCTTCATTGATGTAGCATGTGCTAGGTAAAAGAATTTATCACCAAACTATAGTTTAATCTTTACTTCCGCTGGCCTCCTCCCCAAAACTAACATTGGAAAAAGCCTTTGTAAATATTTGCAATGTTTTTCTGATTCTCGTGGGTTCGTTTTTTGAATCATTCTTTTATGAATTAAGATAATGGGGATTTCTACGTTTTCTTTCGGATTTTATAAATGAACTTGTCTTCTTCGGAATATGTATACTTGTTAACTTTACTGCTAGCTATGTGATCATTTGATTTTCCCTATACTCCGACTTTGTATTCTTATTACTTTTTTTTTAATTTTCTCTACAGGAATGGATGCCCAAGTGTCATACGAATTTCATTCTAAAAGGAAGTTGAATCCTGAAAAGTTTAAGAACCAGTTAGTTAATCAGGTTGGTAGTCTTCGATTATTATATTTGCATAATGCGCCTGTACTAACTAATCAATTGTTGTGTTCAGCTTGCCCTCGAGGGGGAAGTGATCTCTCTCTCTGTGTGTCCCTTTCTCTGCTATGATTTTTTGGGTTTGTTGAGGGCCAGTGGTTGGGATGCTAATGGGCATAATAGGGAGAGCTACATAAGGATATTGGGTCTGTAGGTCTTTACATATCTTGTCCATGATAATAGAAAATACCGCTCTCACTATATTTGTACACTTGAAAGACTATAAGTGATTACTACTTGTGGCCTAATTATATCTAGATTTCAAGCATTTGCCTATTATAGTAACCCAAGAAATTGCATTGTGTTGAAGTTCGTAAGTGATTGCTTCCTGAACTAAGATGCTGATGTTTGGACTCTTCTGGAGATCCTCTCCTGTGCATTGGTTGACCTAGCCATAAAGATTAAAACTGTGCTTGGTGTTACTATTAATCTGGACCAACCCGAATAACTTGAATGTGCTTGTTTCTCATTAGTACGATGAAGTTTTTGTCATCTTCTATGATGCTTCTGCCTCTATTAAATGATTATATATCCCTATCTCTTGGCCCTGTCATATCGTAGTAGATTATCATTAGTTTTGGGTGTATAATTGCACCTGTAGAAGGTCGTTACCCTTGTGTTCTTGAGCAACACCACCTACTGTGAGGACGATGAGGTGCATGTAAGAATAAGATGTGTAATGTGACCGTGCACCTCTTTCATTTTTTTTTTGCTATTTGCTTGATTTCTATATCCTCCTTGTTTCTGGCTTTGCTGCTCATCAAAATTTACTCCTCTATCCCCAAGTAATCTTTCCGTTATGTGAATAAAAGAAATTGAAAGTCGATAGAGGGCGAAAAGTAGTAACAGAGTTTTGGAATTGTGTGAGAAAAAGATTTGATGTTAAAAGAGAAAAAAGGTATCTATAGCTTTGCTATACATACCTATTTTGAACTCTTGCTTCGAAAATTGGCTGTGGGAGGTGGTGGGCAGCAAAGGGGAGGGATTATAGGGATCCTACCTTACCTCCTCTCTGTAGATGCACAAACAAACAGCGAGAAAAGGATGGCACACTGGCACTGCAAGATTCGGCGCTTCCCTCTTAAGTAAATCTCAAGTGTATAAGGAGCTTTGAGCCATTGATAGTTCTTTTGACTTCTTTTTTCTTTTGTCTACAACCGCCATTTTAAGTTTATTACATGGCACATAAATCTAAGATTGTTTTTATTATTTTGTTCATTGGCTTTGCTTTATGCTGCACCAGGGCTCATACGCTGCATCAAGAGCTCGTACGCCGCACCAGCAGCTCGCTGGCAGCACCAGCAGCCAAAGGCTGCCGCAGCTCACTGCCTGCAGCAGTAGTACGCTTTTCCATCCCCTTGGCTCGACGATCAAATTAGTGTATGTTTGGTGCATTGCACAGGAGTAACTTCAAATGTTGTAGACCTATAGTTTAATATTCTGTTGATCAGCGCTTCGCCTTTGTTTATGGATGTTCCTTTTTATCTTTCTGAGCTCTAATAGTTTATACTTATATGATATTACTTTCTTTACGAGGTTTTAGGTTTTCTAACTTTCCATCGTTAGTCTTGTTTGGGGGTGTTTCTTTATTTATGGCGTTTGCCTTGTTTAGGGTTGCTCCTTATCTTCACGGTTGTCTTGTGTTAATGGCATTTGCTTCGTTTGGGACTGTTTCTTTTTACTCATCATTAAATTTTGTGCTGTTTGGCATCAGTTCAGAGTAGTGGCTGCTACTACTGCTAGCACGTATGCTGCTGGCTGGCAGTAGCTAGCTGATTTTTTTTATTTTTCATAAATTACAAATGCTCCGGTTGTTGAGTAAAACCGGAGCATTTATAGAATCAAATGCTTCGGTTTTGCTTAATAACCGGAGCATTTGTTGATTTTTAACCATATAGAAAATTGCAAATGCTTCGGTTTTTAAGCACAACCGGAGCATTTTAGAAAATAAATGCCCCGATTCTCAACCGGAGCATTTGTAAATGGTTCAAATGCTTGTATGACGTCTGTTACGTGTCAAATACGGAGCATTTGTGGGCTTTTTAACCGGAGCATTTGAGCATTTTTCCACTAGTGTTTCTTTTCTTTTTATTTTGTTTTACTTTCTCTTTATTAGGATTTTACGCTTGGTGTGCTTTGCAGGTATCCTTAGCAATGAAGGGTGTATAAAAGGAGGTAAAGGAGGGAATGAGTGGAAGGTTTTGAAGAAAAACAAGCAATATACAAGATATACACACAGAAAAGTAAGCTATCCCTCCCCCACACTTGAAATATACATTGCCCTCAATAAATAAAAGGGAAAGGGAAAAACTTACAAATAAAAGGGAAAGGGAAAAACTTACAAAAGGTCATCCGGATGTCGGCTAGACGATCCCCTCGCAGCTCGCCTGCGGGTCAACTCAGCATCGATATCAGCAGTGGGGTCAACATACCCCGTCCCATCAACAGTAGGTGGATAATAGGACACAAAGAAATTGTTCATGGCAGACACCATGGAGTGTATAGAATAGACATTATCATCCAAGGTGTGGTACTGCTGCCTCATCTCGTGAAGCGCCTGACCATAGTAGTCTAACCGACTGAAGGAAAGAGGCACCTCAGCCTATGCCTCACCCTTATCAATCTCTTGATGCTCACCCTCGGCCCCCTGATCCTCCTCACGGCCCTGTGCAGGAGTTGCGCCCCTAATCTGGTTGAACTCTTCCTCAACCCCCGGACGATAGATGTCATCGCATGGAATAAAAATATCAGTCTGCGAAGTATGCTCAGTGATGGCTAAACGATTTTGTGGCAAGGACATGTACCTCACCAAGTTAGAACCATAAAGCCATACAAAATGGTCCTTAGAGGGGGGAAACCAAAGCATGTAGGCTTTGTGCAGTTGAGCAAGAGAGTATTCAAAGGTGTAATTTCTCCGTCTAGTCTTATGATAATTCAGAGGTCGCAGAATATCCACTCCATGCTCATCCACCAGTATTTTCTCCTCAACATAATGTGCAAGTTGACTCACCATACCCCCATACTCATCTTTCCATTCTCCTTTCTACACACCTCAAAACAACCATTTAACCAAATATCCAACCAATCCGGGCACCCTACACCTCCCGGTGTCATAGTCCATAAGCACTTAAGATCAAATTTGGGAATAGAAGTAGGCTGCCCATGGCAAAATACCATCATAGCTAGTAGACGGTGGACATATCTCAGAGCGGGGTGGGGAATTTGACTACTTTTGCATCTATGACCCCAAATGAGCCCACGTATAATCTGCCCAGAAAAGAGACTCATTGCACACACCGGCCGCCATAAACCGATCATCAGCCCGATAGTTCCAACCAAAGGCAAATTTTGGTGTGAGAGCGGGGTGAGAGGAAATGTGAAAGTTTGGTGTGAGATTAGACAAAAACGAAGTGCTATTGATGTTGGCTTTCGACAGGCCCGAATTGAAACGCGCGACCTTTTTCTCCCTCTAAGCCTCACCACTCTCAAATCTTTATCCCTCTCTCTCATAATTCTCAAACTCTCTTCTCCATCTCACTCGCTACCATAAATCATCATCTTCATCCTTCATCTTCCTCTTTCACCACAAAATCTGAGATAGTAGCACATTTTCGAAAAACCTAACTTTTGGGGGTTTCTTTCACCTTCATCAATTCGCACCAATTGAAGACACAAGAAGGGTTTTGGAGCATCATTGAGGATTTACTCGAGTTTGCATCGACGAAAATCACACTTTGAGCCACGAATTTGGTAAACTTTCAATCCACCCCTCTTGGTTTTGCTTGAATTTCAATTCTAGCTTAATCTTTGGA
The DNA here is from genome assembly GCA_947646795.1 of Beta lomatogona. Taxonomy (NCBI): domain Eukaryota; kingdom Viridiplantae; phylum Streptophyta; class Magnoliopsida; order Caryophyllales; family Amaranthaceae; genus Beta; species Beta lomatogona. The sequence continues at coordinate 7,569,396 of CANSNZ010000927.1, read as the reverse complement.
TTGTTTGTTGTGATTATATATGTTCTTAGTGTGATTGCTCTTGTTACTTATTGTTGTTGGTGATTTGGTGTGGATTTTGTGCTTTGGGGAGTTTTTGGTGTGTGTATTGTGGTGAATGATAGGATAGTGTGGTGTAGGTTAAGGAAGGTGTGGTGAAGTTAAAGGTTTGTGTTTATTTGCTGGTGTGATTGGTTGTTTTTGGTGATAACTTGCTTTGCCTCCACAATTCTGATTATGGCACCTAAAAGAGCTCGGAGTGATTGCCTTGGCCTTACTCACCTAAATGCAACTCAACTAAAAAGGTGGAAAACATTGACTAAACCGGGTAGAAAAATACAAGAGACTAAGTTTGTCTGCCGCGCAACCTTATGCAAACTCGGACTATTTGAACCTGTTAAGTTCCTTTTAGCCAAGGTGGGTTTAGATGAATTCATGACGATACAACAACCGACTTATGAGAGATACACATTGGAGTTTCTCTCTACATTAGAGAAAAGGGGTAGTTCTGAAGGCCCCTCCATCATTTTCACTCTAAATGGCAAGAATTTCCGATTGACCTAGGAAGAGGTAAAATTTGCCTTTGGTTGGAACTATCAGGCTGATGATCGGTTTATGGCGGCCGGTGTGTGCAATGAGTTTCTATTCTGGGCAGATATTACACGTGGGCTCATTTGGGGTCATAGATGTAAAAGTAGTCAAATTCCCCACCCCGCTCTGAGATATGTCCACCGTCTACTAGTTATGACGGTATTTTGCCATAGGGAGCCTACTGCTATTCCCAAATTTGATCTTAAGTGCTTATAGACTATGACACCGGGAGGTGTAGGGTGCCCGGATTGGTTGGATATTTGGTTAAATGGTTGTTTTGAGGTGTGTAGAAAGGAGAATGGAAAGATAAGTATTGGGGGTATGGTGAGTCAACTTGCACATTATGTTGAGGAGAAAATACCGGTGGATGAGCAGGGAGTGTATATTCTGCGACCTCTGAATTATCATAAGACTAAATGGAGTGACTACACCTTTGAATACTCTCTTGCTCAACTGCACAGAGCCTACATGCTTTAGTTTCCCCCCTCCAATGACCATTTTGTATGGCTTTATGGTTCCAACTTGGTGAGGTACATGTCCTTGTCACAAAACCGTTTAGCCATCACTGAGTATACTTCGCAGGCTTATATTTTTATTCCATCCGATGACATCTATCTTCCGGGGGTTGAGGAAGAGTTCAACCAGATCAGGGGCGCAGCTCCTGCACAGGCCCGTGAAGAGGATCAGGGGGTCGAGGGTGAGCATCAAGAGATGGATGAGGGTGAGGCACAGGCTGAGGTGCCTCTTTCCTTTCAGGATATGGTGACCAGTCGGTTATACTACTATGGTCAGGCGCTTCACGAGATGAGGCAGCAGTTTCACACCTTGGATGATAATGTCTATTCTATACACTCCATGGTGTTTGCCATGAACAATTTCTTTGTGTCCTAGTATCCACCTGCCGTTGATGGGACGAGGTATGTTAACCCCACTGCTGAAATCGATGCTGAGTTGACCCGCAGGTGAGCTGCGAGGGGATCCTATATTGTAAGTTTTCCCCTTTTCCTTTTATTTAGTGTTTGTCCTTTCTTCCATTAAGGGCAATGTATGTTTCAAGTGTGGGGGAGTGATAGCTTACTTTCTTGTGTATATCTTGTATATTGTTTGTTTTATTTTCTTAAAAAAAAAGAACAAAAAAATGAAAAAAATTCAAAAAAATACGAAAACCCGCTGAGTTGAAAACTCAGGAAAAAATGGGGGCCCGGATAGGTTGAAAACCCAAAAGGCAATCTATGCAAAAAAGTGGCTAATTAGAGCGGGTGAGATGGTGGGTTCATAGATGAAAAAAAAAAGTGTGTGAAGGTAGGATGAAAACTCGAAAGGGCTCCTATGCAGAATGAGAGATAAAAGAGAGAAAATTTGAAATCATTTGCCGGAGTTGGTGTCATAAGGAGGGTTGGTGATATAAGGAGTGTCTCTGGTAGGTTTTTCATCTTGGTGTTTGGAGTTAGAGGCGAATAGGTTAGAGCTCACTCATCATTAGAGGATTAAGGAGTTTGATTGTTGTGATTGTGTTTAGATGGTCCAAGTTTGAGTCCTTTGAGATTTTTCAGGATTCGAAATTGCTTTTATCATTTCATGACATGAGGCTGGTTATGGTGTTGTGTAGATTATAATGGTTTTGAGTCTCTTGAGATCTTCAGGATTCAAAGTCATACATTTTTATTATCTTGGTGTTGAGCATAATGTGAGAATGCTATTTACATTATTTCAGGCGAGCTTAAGTGTGGGGGTAACTTTTACCCTTATATTTGGCTTTGAGCGACTCAGGGGGGGAATAGCAAACTTTGTCATACACTAGGATGGAGAGATAAGGGGAGTAGTGAAAGGTGAGCAATAGCTTGGAAGGGATATCTCATTGACCTTTATATTGAGTTTACTCGAGGTCGAGTAAAGTTCAAGTGTGGGGGTATTTGATGTGACAAAATTATGTGCGATTATAGAGTGTTGAGAAGTCCATTTCACTAAGGTTTAAGTCTTAAGAAGGAGAGTTTTATGTATTTAAACCTTAGTGCGGAGTACAGGGAGTTATGATGAATTTGATGTATTAGAGGAGATTTAAGGACATTTCGTGGTTCTATATGTTTATGATCATTTACAGGTGGATTTCCGTCCCATGTTTGCAATCCATTCAACATAAAAAGCTCACAAGTTCGTTGAAGTCAAGGATTATATGGTTGATGCATCCAAGTTCACCCTCTTAGTGTTGCTACAGCAGTGTTTGCCCACCCTTGGCATTGAAGCACCCACTTCGGGCATTTTCTGAAGACCAAAGAACCCATGCAGTGACACATGCTCGAGCCGCGTGCTAGACACGCCAGAGTCACGCAAATCGAGGATTTATGAGATCTTGGACAGCAGGACGTGCCCGACCCGCGTGCCAAAAAGGCCCGACCCAAGCACTTCGGCTTCATGGGATTCTTTGGCGGTTTTTGGCTTTCCATAGGTTTTAGTATTATTAAAAAATATTGGTATGGTCTATGTTAGGTAATCCCATACTTAATTATGGAAAATAGAGAGGAAGAACCCTAATCATATATTTTTCCTTTGAGTTTTCATAGTTCATTGAGATTATTACTTTGGAGATTTCTTCGATGGAGGCTATGTTGATCGCAGCCTAAATCTAGTCTTGAGAACGGTTAATCAAGCTTCGTTCTATTATTGTGAGGTTTCTCTTTGTTAACTACTTCTTAATTATAATTGTGATTTCTTGATTTTAATTTATGATTATAATGTGTATCTAGGAGTACTACTAGCTTTTACATTCAATCTATCTTTTGCTAGGATTTCGAATTGATACTGATTTATATGTTCTTCATGAGTAGCAACCTAGGATTTGATTTGTGAATCTGATTATTCTTTATTAATCACTAGGGAAATCATAATTTCCAGTTTGAATACTTTGTTCTAGCAATTTGTTGATTGGCTCATTGATTCCTAGTTCATTGACGTTCTATCGATTTGAATCTAATCTTTGAATAGGTTAGGTTAATTTTTAGTTCAAGTTTTATGATCATCTTATTATGATTGTCTTACTATTCTTTTGCGGGAAAGGAATTTGATTTCCAACTTTGAGTAATTAAGAGTTAAAGTACATACTTGAGAAACCGATGATCAATAGTATGAATTGAAGTGACCGTTAACCGAACTCAAGATTCTTCTCTTTTTTATTACCTTACTTCTTTATTATTCTTTAGTTACTTATTCATTTCTTTAATGACAAAACCCCCAATTGATCTACTATAAGCACGAATTAGTTCCCAAGTCTCTGTGGATACGACTGTACTTGCCACTTACATTTTTGTATTGAAAAGAAGGAAAATATAATTTTATCTTTGGTAGCGCGTGCGACCGCGTCTCACCATGGAACATTTAAGGAAAACATATCACCTTATGAAATGGACAAGACATAATAACAAAACCAGCAGAAAAGGGGAAAATGCCTCAGAGAAAATTATGAAGTCAGATCTAAAAAGGTAATGGCAAGTGGGAGGGATGACGGATATATATTCTCTGTATTATGTGCACTCTTGCAGCAAAAGAGGAAGTACTATTAGTTGCATTACCAATAAGACACCAATCAAATTAAACCATTTGTTTCCTCAAAGGATCAAGCTTTCATTCTGCAGGTTATGGTAAATCTTATGTTATCACATCAAATAAATTCAGGGGGAACTAGTTGTGTCAAAAAATGTCAGTCCAGTTTCAATCATTCAAAATAAAGGGTATACAGTATCAAAGAACTAATGAGTTTTTCATAACTTAAGCCTAGCAGTATTTCTCTACCAAGCCTCAAAGCATTACACTCAAGTTGCAAGCTTTCCACTATTTGGAATAGCAGAACTTACCTCTGCTTTATAGCAGCAGTTCTAGTAAGAACAAAGAAGTTTCTTTATGATTTCACTCTCCTCTTTCCTATATGCAGCCACCACTGCTCTATTTGCTTAGGTTACCGAGAGAATTCCCACTGTATCATACACGAATCAAGCAAGGACAATACAGTTAAATATTCACCCAGTCATGCGAAACTAACGGTTTCGTAGCAGTGTCAAGGATGAGAAGACAAACCATTTAGGAGGCATATAAAATCCTACAAACCAATTTTCCTAGGCAGCCTCTTGTCTACTAGATACAACAACCCACCCGAACCCCATTCAAATTCAGTGACCATTTTCTCCTCAACTCATCAAAACAATAGCATATCCTCCCAAAGCTTTCTACCCGGCAATTTACATAGGGTTGCTGCATAAGCACATTCAATTAAAGTGCGGTTTTACGCCAAAATACAGCCACCTCAAAGTGCCCACCTTTATTAACTGCTTAAGTTGATAAACTTTCTCTAGAAAGCACCTTTAACTTATCACCTGCTTCCTTCACTTAGCCAGAATAGACAAATTTAGCTATTATCCAATCTCGATTATATCAATTGTTATGTAATTCAATATTTTGGTCCTTTTTTGCAATCTTTTAAAGCTAATTACAATTACCAGCAAAAATTTGGAATCGAAATTTCAGCACCCATATAACCCACTAGTGGTTGAAAAAATTCATTTACCGTACCTCAAGAATTTAAAAAACAATCAACTTAGCAGACTAACAAAATCAGACAAGAAGATAAACTACATCGAATGAACAATAGAAAGCTTTAAGATTTCAATTTGCAATAATACTACTGTAAAACTTCATTGTTCTACCTCTTGTGTCTACTTCTAACCCTAACTATTCCAATAAGGGAAAGGGGGTAAAAAATTATGAACCCTATGCAGCTACCTCTCTACCCGCAACACAAATTGGATTTACAAAAGAACACTAATGCCATAAATTAATTCACGAATATGATTAAACACTACAAAATCAAAATTAAGATTGACAACAAAGAACAACAAATTGATAATTCATACAATTAGAAAACAAGGTATAAACATTCTGATGCATATTCCCTGCTACTGTAAATCTAAGATTTAGAGGATATAAACATACTTGAAATAATGGAGAAATAATGAAGCAGGAGATGGTTGAAATAATGGTTCAAAAGTTTCTGAATTTGATAAGTAAGAGAGATGGAGGTGAATTATTGGGAAAGTCCAAGTTTTGCACTGTGCTTAACCAAAAGTGTTTAGCACAATGGCAGAAGCATCTCTATTATATATGGGAACTCTTGAGGATTTTGGTGTCCACTTGAGTTCCCTAAAATACCCTTTATGTTTTCATTCTTTAGGATAACTTATGAAGGCAAAAAAGTCATAGAACTTTAAAAAAAAAAAAGCTCTAATGTAACTACCAGATTTCCCCCCAAAAAAACTACCAAATTTTTTTTAGTTAAAGTAACTTCTATATTTTTTGAAAAAAAAAAAGAAACATGTTCAATATCACCGCGATGTTCGCGCACGCATCGCGTGCAAAAAAATACTAGTAATAACAAAAGGAAAGGGAGGCTTAGTATTCACTATTCAACAATTAACATTTTATAACCAGAAGCTGACGTTGACAGTTAACAACGTTAAACTTCACCAAAAAAGAGTGTGAATGGAAAATCAGAAAAAGAATGGATGAATCATGAATCTCACTTGGAGAAGTTGGAAACTTTCCGGATAGTGGACCATCTTAATGATGTTTGCTAAGATTGTGAATCTCGACTATTCTCCAATCATAAGATGACTTCGTTATTTCTTCCCTTAGATTTTGCATCTTCTTTTAGCTCTATTAATTGTTAATTAAGGTGGACTTTAGTATTATGTAGTGGAAAGATTGTAACTTGCAATATGTACTGGGGAATAATTTGGTTGTAAGCATAAGTTATAATTGCTAAATTACAATAGGGTTTTGAGTTTCGTCGAAAATTAAATTTTCGAATAGTATATACTTTGCTCATGCTTCAATATTAATTTTAAAGATGGGATTATGCAAGGCTCTTTTCTTTTTGCAAGGATTTATATAATTTCCAGGTGATTAACATAATGGATAGTCGAAAAAATTCAATCATTGTGAAGTATTGTATATTGAGAAAAATACTAATATTATCTGTTTTTTCACAATATACCCCTGACAAATTTTTTTTTGCACCGTATACCCTCGCAAGTTTCAAAATTCACCATATACCCTTCAGTTTTCAAAAAATACATCAAACTACCCTTTTGACTAACGGTGTTAGACTTACGTTAGTCATTAACCCCTAATTCCCCCTAACCCTAATTAACTACCCTAAACCCTAAACCCTAAACCCTAACCCTAACCTCTAATCTAATACCCTAAGTCCCTAACCCTAACCCTTACCCTTACCCCAATCACCCCTCCCCTCCCCCCCCCCTACCCCTTACCCCTTCCCCCTTCCCCCACCGCCCCCACCACCCCCTTCCCCACCACCCCTAAAGCCCCCTCCCCCTCCCCACGCAGCCCCCTTCCCCCTCCCCACCACCCTCGAAGTCCTCCCTCCCCACTCCCCACGCAACCCCCTCCCCCTTCCCACCACCCCCGAGGCCACGCAGCCCCTTCCCCGCAATCGGCGTCGTCGTACCCAACCCCCTTCCCCGCCGAATCGCACCCCCGAACGAACAAAAAAAATTGGAAAAATGCGGGTCGCCGACATTAAAGTCGTCAACCTGCTAGGATCCGAGAGAAAAATGCGGGTTGCGTCGACATTAAATCGCTTGCCAACATTAAATCGGCTAGCTGCCGCCGACATTAAATCGCCGCCGCCGACATTAAATCCGAGAGAAGGGGGAAGGGAGGAGGGGGAAGAGGGGTTGGTGCGACGGGCGATTGAGGGGGGGGGGAGGGGTTGGTGCGACTGGACGATTCTTGAGGAAGGGGAGGGGTGTTGCGGGGGACCGAGGGGGAAGAGGGAGGAGGAGGGAGGGAGTGCGGGGAGGGAGGAGCAAGGGGGGGTGAGGGCGTCGGGGAGGGGGTTGCGGGGGATGGGGCCGCCGAGGAGGGTGGGGTGCGGGTGGGGGGTGGGGTGGGGGGTGGGGTGGTTAGGGTTTAGGATAGGTTTAGGGTTGATTAGAGTTTAAGGGGGATTAGGGTAGGGTTTAGGGTTAATTAGGCTAGAGTGGGTTAGGGTTTAGGTTAGTTTATTAGGGTTAAGGGGAAATTAGGGGGTTAATGACTAACGGACGTTAACGCCGTTAGTCATTAAGGGCAAGTTGATGTATTTTTTGAAAAGTGGAGGGTATATGGTGAATTTAGAAACTTGAAAGGGTATACGGTGTAAATTTTTTTTGTCAGGGGTATATGGTGAAATAACCGTAATATTATCCTAGTAAAGGAGTTGTAACTAATAAGATGTTATTACAACAAGAAACCCTATTTTACTCCTATCAGAGAAACTTGTGTTTGATTGATCAGAAAGTAGAAACACTTTTACTCCAAGTTTAATTTTATGATTCGAGCTAAGCATAGCTTTCTTCATTTGTTAACATAGATGTTTGTAACATATATGAACTACATATAGAATGCTTCTCTTGAAAGATGTTGACCTCGACGTATGGATAAATCAAAGTAGTATCTCACAATATGGGGAGCAATTTTGAAAATATATCTTAATTTATGAATCATTGCTTGCTTTTACCTACAAAAATTAGTCCCTAGTTAACAGCGGAAGAATGCATCAACGGTTCATCAAATTAACAAACTGGAGTGAGACATTTAAGGAAAATATATCACCTTATGAAATGGACAAGACATAATAACAAAACCAACAGAAGAGGGGAAAATGCCTCAGAGAAAAGTAGAAAACTACGAACCCAGAACTAAAAGGAAATGGCAAGTGGGAGGGATGACGGATATATTTGCTCTGTGTTATGTGCACTCTTGCAACAAAGGAGGAAGTACTATTAGTTGCATTATTACAAAACCAGTAGCTGGAGTTATTTCTACCAATAAGACACCAAACAAACCATTTGTTTCCTCAAAGGATCAAGCTTTCTTTATGCAGGTTAGTAAATCGTAAGTAATCACATTAAATAAATTGAGGGGAACTAGTTGTGTCAAAAAATGTCAGTCCAGTTTCAATCATTCAAAAGAAAGGGCATACAATATCAATACACTTAGTGCCCGTTTGGTTAGTGGTACTAAATGGTGGTAATATAATAGTAATATTTTTTAGTGTAAATTTGTGAAGATATTTCCAAGTTAATATCAATGGTAATGGAACTTGATGTCAAAACATAGGTTTTCCATCATAATTTTTCATTACCACTCAATACCACCTTCCCAAGTGGTAATGGATGGTAATGAAATTTTAGGAAGAAAATAGGTGTATTGGGATAAAGTAGCATTAACATGGACGTTGACATGGGAATGCCTTCACAAATTTACACTAGCTAGAAACCATTACTACCATTTAGTATAACTAACCAAACTGGCCATTAAAGATTTTTTCATAACTTAAGCCTATCATTATTTCTCTACCAAGCCTCTAAGCATTACACTCAAGTTGCAAGCTTTCCACTAGTTGGAATAGGAGAACTTACCTTTGCTCTGTAGCAGTAGTTGTAGTAAGAACAAAGAAGTTTCTTCATGATTTTACTCTCCTATTTCCTATATGCAGCCACCACTGCTACATTTGCTTGGGTTACCGATAGAATTCCCACTGCATCATACACAAATCCAGCGAGGAGGACAACACAGTTAAACATTGACCATTTTTATTGGCTCAACTGCTCAAGTGATGAAAAACTAGTTAGCTAAAGTTATCGTAGCAGTGTAAAGGATGAGAAGACAAACCATTTAGGAGGCATATAAAGTCCAACAAACCAATTTTCCTAGGCAGCCTCTTGTCTACTAAATATAACAACCCACCCGAACCCCATTCCAATTCTGTGACCATTTTCTCCTCAATTCATCAAAACAATAGCATATCCTCCCAAAGCTTTCTATCCGGCAATTCACATGGGGTTGCTACATAAGAATATTCTAGAGGTGATCATGGGCCGGGCTACGACAAAAAAAAATTTGCCCTTTGGTCGGGTCGGGCCGGGCCCAAATCCAGTACAAAAATTTGTGCCCAAAGCCCGTTATTTCGGGCCGGGCGGGCTTTTCGGCCCAAAAACGGACCGGGCCAAAAATTAGACTAAAAAGTCTATTTTAGCTTGCCCAAAGCCCGCCCAAAAAAAATTGCCCAAACCCGTCCAAAAACCGGACCGGGCTGGAGTTGATCAGCTCTAGAATATTCAATCAAAGTGCATTTTTATGCCTAAATAAAGCAACCACAAAGTGCCTAAATAAACTTTCTCTAGAATGCACCTTCAACTTATCACATGCTTCCTTCACTTAGCCAGAATAGACAAATTTAGCTATTATCCAATCTCGATTATATCAATTACCAATTTATAGAAAGTGGTGCCCCTTAACAAATTACGCACATTCCTTTCTTGCAATCATCAAAAATTTGGAAACAAAATTTCAGCACCCATATAACCCACTAGTAGCTTAAAAAATTCAATTACCTCAAGAATTTATAAACCCATCAACGTTTCAGACTAACAAAATTAGACAAGAAGATAAACTGCATCGACTGAACAATATAAAGTTTTAAGATTTCAATTTGCAATAATACGAGGACAAAGTCGTGCATATATTATAATTTATAGTAGATTTTATCAGAATGCATGTATAAAATTTCAAATTTCTCACTGAAAAACAACGAAATAAGCTATAAAATTTCCCCAAAATAACAATAATAATAAAAAAGGAGATTAATGGATCACCTCTGCAATTAGGGTTCAAAATTGAGTGATTTTGCTCTCATTCTCTATTCTTCAAGGGAGTGATTTATCCTTTTGCAACCCCCAATTATTCTTCCTGGTCCAATTATTTTTCGTTTTGGCAAATGGTGCAATTACATTTCTTTGCAACAGGTATCCTACAATAACATTTCAATTCTTTAATTGGCGCCATGTTTGTTGCAACAATTTACAGAATTTACCCAATTCAATTTAATACACAAAAATGGATAAAAAAGAGGCCTAATTTGTTAGACTTGTGAGTCTAAAGTATTAAAAGATATTAATGCTGGTAAATTACATGGAAGTGGACGGATTGAGGCCACGTTTTTTTCTAGCACAGTTTTATTTGAGTTCAGCTAGACTCCTCCCCCAGGTTCACTTCAGTTTAGTTCACTCCAATTCGTTTTAGTTTGGTTTAATTGAGTTCAACACAAAAGAACAAGGCTATATAAAATTATGTTCGCAAGCCCTTGATTTGAATTCAGGTTTGAGAGAGAGAAGGAGGAGATTCAATTTTTGGAGAAAGGATGAAAAAGTGAACAGGTGGTATTTTTGTGGGGATTTTTTAAGGAGGCCAACAAAATTGTTGTCAATGTCCAGCACATGGTTACAACATTTATTATACATCCAAATATACCGCAAGCATGGTACATCTATTTTCTTGCTCATTGTTTATTTTGAGTAACAATTGCAAAATAGTGAAACCTCTAAATAAGCAAATGAAGAAAAAAATTAGCCCTAGGTATATGGTGTATGCACTTGTACTTGTACATACTAGTCTTTAGTTGGTCAAAATGAGGTATAAATCAGTACAATTGTTTCTCGTAAACTAATAGTATTTTTTAAAAGTTGGTCTTGTAAGAGACTGCTTATTTTTAATTTAAAATTAGAAGTGTCCAAACTCAATATTAAGAAGAGAACAAACCACCTTTCTGAATATAATGACTAGTTTAATCTATTTAGTGACCAGTTTAATCCATTCAGTTTTCACATTATTTAACTATTTAGTAACTAGTTTAATGCATTTGGTAAAACTATCGGTTTATTTTTTAAAAGGATTTTGTCACCTTATAAATAGCATGTTTTACGCCTTACCACCTTTCGCCTTTTTTTTCTTCAATTTTACCACCTTAAAGTTTCCAACTCGTTAAAAGTCACTACCTTGACTCAGATCCGGCGAAGAATCCGGTGAGGGGGATCCAAATAACTGTTTTATGTTTAGTTTCCCTCATTTTTCCCCTTTACCCTCGATTTTCATTTCCTATTCATTAAAACCCCAAATTTGTCTTTCAATCCCTCTAAAAACCCGAATTTCTTTGATGGAAACCTAAATCAAGTTAGGGATTACCATTTTTTGACAAATTCGACCTCAATCAAAGGAGAAATTGGAGATTCCGCTATTGTTAAAGGTATGATTTCTCAACCCCATTTAATAGGTTAGGGTTCTTCCTTAATTTTGGGCATTTCTTGTTAATTGGTTTTTTTGGTAAATTGAGGCATCTATGGTCTTCTTTAGCATAATACTTCCTTTGGTTCTATTCATCTTCATTATTATAGGCACATAATGTCTCAAACTTCTTCCCAAAACCACCAAAGTGCAACTGTTGGATTCCTGCTGTTAGAATGAAATCATGGAACACTGACAACCCAGGGTAAAGATTTATGACTTGCAAGTTTATGGATTTTTGGAGTAAAGTGGAGGAGAGAGAGTGTGAAAGAATCTTTGTAAAAATAAAAGAGGAGTTGATGATTTTTACAGAGAGGTTGTTGTAGAGAATTGAAGGTAAGAATCTGGATGGTTTAAGGAAAATGGAACAGAGAAGGAAGAAAGAGAAAGAAATCGGGAAGAGAGTGAGTAAGGGGGGATTATTTTAATTCGAAATGTGGGACCTGTCTCACCGGATTCTTGGCCGAAGCACGGATTAAGTGGTAGTTTTAAGTGAATAGGAAAGTTTAAGGTGGTAAAATTGAAAAAAAAAAAAAAAACTAAAAGATACTTAGGCTATGTTTAGCAACATTGACTGAAATGGAGCTGAAACTGATAAGGTGGCTGGAATTTATTAGGTAGCAGCTGAAACTGTTAAGGTGTTGAAACTAATAAGCTAGCTTATTGCATAACCTGTTTGGTAAAATTATATATGATTGTAGCTGAAATATCTTTTTAAACTTAAAAAATAAAAAGAAAATATTTTTTTAGGCTTAAAAAGATAAAAAGAAAATAAAAAAATTTCAACACCTGATCTCGAACGCTATATTTTACTGCAACTCAATTTCAGTCAAATTTTGGACTTAAATTTTAGGAAAATTGGACTGGAATAATCCCACCTTTGGGCTTTCTGCCAATAATAATCCCACCTTTGGATTATTCTGGAATAATCCCACCTTTAGTTAGTAAATCGGTTTTTTGGTCCTAGGAAATTAATGACTGGTAACAACCAGTTAGGTGAGGTTTTTAGCCGGTTTTCAACATTTATTAATCAAATTTTAAATTTTTACAGTTAGATGTAATAAAAGCTTAAACCAGTTTGTTTCTTAAATACCCATCTCCCCCTCCCCATCCCTGTTCATCTCTTTCATCTTCCTTGTTTCATCTCTCTTTGTCTCCCGATCGCTCTTCTTCTTCGTTTTTTTTTTCTTTCACCTTCCTTGTTTCATCTCTTTGTTTCAATGGCGGACTCAACAAGCATTCAATCTCTGGAGAATCTTGTCACGTGCTACCACAACGAAGCTGCGCAATTGAAGATGGTGACAACGGATGTACCAACGAAGGGGAAGAAATTTTTTGTGTGCCAATACCTGAGGGTAAGTGCTTCATTCTTCCTTAGTATTTATGTGCCCTAAATTGCCATCAGTAATTGGAAGTTATGTTCTTTGCATTAGGGTGATTGTGGTTTCCACCAAGTGGGAGGATCATGGCAACAAAATTAGAGAATTGCGACGAAGGTGCAAGCAAGGGACACCAGGCATTCGGGAGCTTGAATTGGTGATTGAAGACTTGTGCAAGAAGATTGATTTTCTGGAGGAAATGAATGAGAAGATTATCAAATTGCCCAATGAGAAGAAGTTACTGATGGCACTAGCTCTTTCTTGGTGCATTTTTGCAATGGTGTTAGTTAAGGTGTTAGTGTATTAGGGTTAGTTTGGCAGTTGAAGTTGGTTGTTTTTTGGATGCAATGTGGTTGGTAAACGGCTGAAAGTAGGTTTAAGTTGGTAGTCTTTTGGATCTTAGACTATCTTTAGATGTGGTAGGGGGTTTGATTTGTATGTTTTTGGATATATCTTTGTGGAAAATGGTTGATTTAGGGAACTTTTATGACTGTTTTTTGGATGTATTTGGAAGCCACTATTTTGAAGTTATAATATATGCAATTCCATTACTTTGGCACTTAATATTATCTTGTTTATGCATTACATAGACTTAACAAAACTCAAACAACAAAACCATTTGAACAAGGAAAGTTCATAAAAGATTGAACAAGCTCAATAACTTGTGTTTCCATGAACAATAAAAGATTGAACCAAAAACTGAGCTTCATGTTCTAAATAGCTAACCAAAACAAATGCCACAACATGTAATCAAAATAAACATGGTTTCAATACAAACTAACATCTCATCTAAGTTAAATCTGAGAGCTTCATGCTGTTGGTTGACTAAGGTTCGATTTTGAGAAGTAGATACAAGAGTTGGTTGCACCATTTGAGGTGTACCATCCGATCCAAAGAGGACTCCTACTCCAGCTGGATGTTGGTGCCTTCCTCTCCCACCTCTCGCTACCCCTACCTCTCCCCGCCATCTCTTCCACTCCTACCTCCATCACCCCTGCCCAGTCCCTGTTCCACCGGTTGTTCCACCCCTACTTCCTCTTCCACCCCTTATCACTCTTCCTCCTCTCCCAATTCTACTAGGCTCACTGTTACACCATGATGTGAGTCATCGATGCAGGGTGCACTTGTTCCCGCTTCATTAGGTTGATGTTTCCTTGGCCTTCCTCTAGGTCTTTTGAGGGGAGGTTCTTGTGCAACCGCAATACTCTTATTTGGGCATGACCTTTTATTGTGGCCCTTCTTCTTACATGTAGTACAAGTCATTTCCATCCCATGCTTAGTGAGCTTACCGGGCCTTTTGGGATCCTCAAAAGGGTCCTTCCTCCTATTCTTTTTTGGCCTCCCCGGCCCAATTTTTATAGGTGGAGGGTCAATTTGCTTTGCTCCACTAGGGGCCATTGCCTTTCACCGAGTTAGTGGTGGTATTGAGTTAGCATAGGCTTTGAGGTACACTTCCCTATTGTAGGAGCGAGCAACGTAGTCTTCGGGAGCTTGGTAGCAAAGAAGATAGCGACCCACGGCATGGCGGCAAGGTATGCCAAGCATGTCCCATTTTCTCGCGGTGTGCAAGTTCGGCTTCCAAATCAACTATTTGGTTCTCCAAGAAATGATTCACTTGGAATAAAGTCATGCTTGAAGGAAGGACTTCACAATTGGCAAATGCTTCTTTTTCCTTGTCTAACTTCATTGTATCCTAGGGCATACGGTTGATGTGCACTTCTCCATGGCTTGTTTTTTAAGCACTAATCTTTGCATCAAGGCTGCCCTGATATCCTCCAGCATGTAGAGTAAGTGCTTGGCTCTTGCATTGATGATGTATGCATTGAATGTCTCAGCCATGTTACTGGTTATAACATCAGCTTTGCATGATGTTGATAGGAAGGCTCTACAGAATACCTTAGGGTTAGATTCTTTATGCTGCACAGTTGGGGGGTTTTGAACATGTGCAGTTTTGTTAGTGGGGTACAAAGGTTGGGGAATATCTTGGGAACAAAACAAGTCTGTGGCCTTGTTCCTCCCAATTTCACTGACATGTTGGGCCCTTCTAGGAATCAGTTTTTTGGGCCTAATGTGAGGGCTTTTCTGAGATTGTTGCCCACTATCAAAATCATATTCCCCATGTTGAATAAACACCTCAATGCACCTAGCCTTTAGAGCTACCTCACCTATTTTCCTAATGCCATCATCATCATTCAATACCTTTCTAAGCCCATTGTTCAAATTGAGCCCAGGTACAAGGTAGTGTAGTGTGTCACCCTCCTTATAACTCCCACATTTTACAGCTAACTCTACCAAGTAAAACCAACAAAGCTCATCAGGGTCAACAACAAATGATCTTCCTTCTGCCCCAACATATATAAGGTTTCCATGCTTATCTCTCCTAAACACCCCACCATGCCAAAATTTGAAGGTACAAGTGCCATCCATAACAGCTACAACAACCTAGCAACTACAATTACCAACAAAAATTTAAGACTAATAACCTAACAATAAGCCTTTTAAGCATATAATTCAACGCTATTTTAACTCAAAACATAATGAATGAACTAAAATTGTGCCAATAACACTAACCTTGAATCAGCAAAACTTCCCCAATTGCGTGCCCTAATGCCTCTGCAAAATCTCCACTTTGGCCAAATTCGGTTCTTCAATTTTATCGCTCCATTTCCCCAATTGCATTTCATAAGCAAAAAATTAAGGAACAGGAAGAAGGAAGAAGGAAGAAGGAAGAAGGATGAAGGATGAAGGAGGAAGGAGGAAGGATGAAGGAAGAAGGAAGAAGGAGCAGTTGGGAGTTAGATGTAATGGGGGTTTAGGGGGTTATTAGAGGTTTAGGAGGGAAAACGAAGTTTGGTTTACCGGTTTCACAAGTAATAGGTTCTTTGGACCAAAAAACCGATTTACTAACTAAAGGTGGGATTATTCCAGAATAATCCAAAGGTGGGATTATTATTGGCAGAAAGCCCAAAGGTGGGATTATTCCAGTCCAATTTTCCTAAATTTTATTGAAGTTCCTCCACCAAACACCACTAATCATATAAGGTGAATTTAAATTGTAGCACCTTATCATTTAAGTCACCTGAAATGCTTCCCCAAACAAAGCCTTAGTAAATTCTAAAATAGCCTACTTATAAAATGATAAAAATCAAAAAATCCTTTTTAAAATTGCGAGGTGTACTTGGAGTAAAAAAACCGTGGGAGTACTTTGTTAAGATCCTAAGACAAGGTGAAGTGAACAACATTTACATTTTCCTCGTCGGGTTTTAGTTTCTAACCCTAAAACACCAATTTTACAACTCTCGCGCTCTCTTTCTCTGAGAAATTATCTACTCCATCTTCCCATCAAAAACACCTTACGAATCATCACACACAATTTCGAATTTAAGATTATGACAGAAACAATGGAGATTGAAGAGGACGACAACTATCAAGATTACATCCCTGTGCAAAAGCGAAGAGAAATGGTTGCCAAACAAATCCTTCAGCGAAAAAACAAAGATTCATCCAAAGTAGAAGATGAATCTGCTCAAACTCAAACTCAACCTGAAGAAGCAAAACCCAGTCTTCTTGTAAAAGCTACACAATTGAAGAAAGATATTCCAGAAGTTAGTCCCACTCAGAAGATAGTCCTACAAGAAAAAGAGATGATTGAGCATCTATCAGATAGAAAAACCCTAATGTCAGTTCGCGAGTTGGCGAAAGGGATTACATACACGGAGCCACTTTGGACTGGGTGGAAACCTCCATTGACAATAAGGCGAATGTCAAAGAAGCAATGTGAGGAGATTAGGAAGCAATGGCATATAATCGTAGAAGGTGATGATGCTCCGCCTCCAATTAAGAGTTTTAAGGAGATGAGATTTCCTGAGCCAGTTTTGAGGGAATTGAAGGAGAAGGGGATTGTTCAGCCTACACCAATTCAAGTGCAAGGGTTGCCGGTTATTTTGTCGGGCCGAGATATGATTGGTATTGCGTTTACTGGATCGGGGAAGACGTTGGTGTTCGTGTTGCCGCTTATTATGGTGGCATTGCAGGAGGAGTTGATGATGCCTATTGTGTCTGGTGAAGGCCCGTTTGGGTTGATTGTGTGTCCGTCTAGGGAGCTCGCGAGGCAGACATATGAGGTGATTGAGCAGTTTTTGGCTCCACTTAGGGAGGCTGGGTATCCGGAATTGAGGCCGTTGCTCTGTATTGGAGGGATAGATATGCGGTCGCAAGTGGAGATTGTTAAGAAGGGTGTGCATATTGTTGTTGCCACTCCGGGGAGGCTTAAAGATATGCTTGCCAAGAAGAAAATGAACCTTGATAATTGCAGGTAAAATTTTTGTATTCTGTTTAGAACTTTAGATAGCTTCCTTTTTGTTGTGTGTAGTATAATTGTTCTTGTAGAATTCCTTAATGAAATGTGGTGGTCCAACTTCCAAATCATAAGGCTTGGCTAATCACTTTTACACATTTGAAATTTTAAGGTGGGATTTCGTAGGTGAACCTTTAAAGATTGTATTGATAGAATTAAATAGCTTGTAATTTTAGCTTGATATGTTGAGGTGACAATGGATGTTGCATTGATCTTGTGGGATGACCTGTATATTGAAACGACAAATTTTGGCTAAAATGCTTGAAAATTTGAAACAGAGGAAGTATTCCTAATTCTAGCTTTTTGATCTTATCATCCATAGCTGGTTACATCAGGTTGCGGAGGTCATCCGTTCATCCTATTTTCATGGAAATCGAGTCACAAGGGAGATGAATGAATGTGTGGGTTCATCGTTTAATGTTTCATGTTTCTGCTACACAAAACAGATAACCTTTGGTGTAGGGTCAAGTAAGAGTGATTAAGTCAAAAGTCAAAAGGACTGCCATTTGGTTCTTCTGTTTCTGTAGGCTGTAGCCTAATTTTGAACTTAAAACTGGAAGGTACAAGCAATATGGCGATCAATAGAAGTATAGTTTTTGTAAGTTAGCAGATGAAGAAGCTAAGCAGTACTCTTAACCTTTTTTGAGGTGATTTGCATCACTGTTGGAGGTTGTGACTGGTACAGATAGGCGTATCAGCGGGGAAAAAGAAATACTAAATGCACGTGTTGTCTCTTTTTTCATGGGGGAGGGAGGAAGATGGTTGCTGATACATAACTGCCTTGTTATGTCAGTTGAGAGTCAATAGTTGGTTGTGATTGGTTAACGAGTACGTATGAGTTACAACTTACAACTGAGTGATTTTGAAATTTGAACTTCGTCTTTGGGTTGGACCTAAATATTTGGTCTTTTAGGTGTTATAGTAATTTGTATTGACCCCCTCTGACTAGGTAGGAAAGGAAGAAAAATAGAATCGTACTTTGCCTCGTCTAGCTTCTCTTCTTTTTTTTCCTTTGTTTTTGTGACTGTTTGGTCATGCTTCTCAGATACATTTGTTAATATACTTGATGCTTGTCAGTGATACTACTACTTTTTTCCCCCAATGGCAAAGGATCATCAACCTTATCCTGCCGTTGATTCTTTTATGCTTTATAATAAAGCTTTAGAACTTCATTGTTTTTGAGATGAGTGATTGATGAAGCGCATGAACATTAGTCCCCAGGCATTTTATTGTACCGTACACTTCCGAAACTCTCAAAAAGAGGAACAAAATGCTTTAATATGTCAGGCTGATAACCAAAACATACTTGTTTAGAACGTCTAGAAAAAGCTTCCTTGAAGCGTTTCGAGACGGCATATACCTCATGCATTAATGTCTCACCAAGAAGGCAAGAAATATACTTCCCTCTGTTTTTTTTTTTTTTACTTGCAATGTTTGTCACTTTAAGAAGTTGCATATTACTTGCAACATTGACAATTTTTGGCAATATAATATCTCTTTCTCTCTCCTAGCACATGGGGTTCTTTCTTTTATCTCTATATCCCTCTCTCTCCTCTCCTAAAGTTGTGTGTCATACTTCAATGTTGCAAGTAAAAAAGAACTAAGGAAGTATTAATAATAGGTCAAGGAAGGCCTATAGAATTGCCAAATAAGGAATATTGATTGTACTAGCTACTAGTCTCTCTCTCTCTCTTTCTCTGTTTATCTGTCTTGCTCCACGTCCTAGCAGTTTCTATTTTCAAATCATCTCCAACTTTATGTTCTCTTAGATTTGAACCTTTCGTCTCTCAGCAGAGCAAGCGTTTTCTTAAGGAATTGTCGTTTTCACGTCTGCTTTTGTTGCTGTCTAGGTTTCTGTGCTACATAGTGACGATGATGTTTTAGTCATTACCTTATGAAGCTGACAGAAGCTAACTATGTTAATCCTGTAAGGGTGAGCTTGTCTTGGCAACCAACAGGTGGAGTCCCGAAAAGACTCCACCAAGGTAACTTGGTACCTGTGCCTCTTCCAATTGGTACCATTTGTTACATATGCCTCTTTATCTCGGTATTGAAATGGTACTACTTGAGTACCAATTGCTACTGAAATGGTGTTACGTAAGTACCAATTGGGAAAGGCATAGGTATCAAAGTACCAAATTTACCATGGAGACTCCAACAATTGGTTACCAACACTTTCGGTGGTGGAAGAAAGACCTTGCATTTTAAGCTTTGGGAATGGTAGAATTATAGAATATCTGGAACCTGGCTTCCAACTTTTTGCTACTTTGATATATGCATGAGCATCATGAGTTGTGAATATTTAGTTTGCTTTCATGAGAACTACCCCCCTTGTATTAAGGCCATAACAATGTCTTTTTTCTTTCAGGTTTTTGTGCTTGGATGAGGCTGATCGATTGGTTGATCTAGGATTCGAGGATGACATCAGGGAAGTATTTGATCATTTCAAAGCTCAGAGGCAGACAGTCCTGTTTTCTGCCACTATGCCAACAAAAATTCAGAACTTTGCTAGAAGTGCACTGGTTAGGCCTATCATTGTTAATGTCGGTAGAGCTGGAGCCGCGAATCTTGATGTCATTCAAGAAGTGGAGTATGTGAAGCAGGAGGCTAAAATCGTTTACCTCCTCGAGTGTTTGCAAAAGACCCCACCACCAGTTCTTATATTTTGTGAAAACAAAGCTGATGTGGATGATATCCATGAGTATCTCCTTCTGAAAGGAGTTGAAGCAGTTGCCATCCATGGAGGCAAAGATCAGGAGGAAAGAGAATATGCAATAAAATCTTTTAAAGCTGGGAAGAAAGATGTCTTAGTTGCTACTGATGTTGCCTCAAAGGGGCTTGACTTTCCTGATATCCAGCACGTCATCAACTACGATATGCCCGCTGAGATTGAGAATTATGTCCATCGTATAGGTCGGACGGGAAGATGTGGTAAAACAGGAATTGCAACGACCTTCATAAACAGAAATCAGAGTGAGACTACACTGCTTGATTTGAAGCACCTTCTGCAAGAAGCCAAGCAGAGAATACCTCCGGTATTGGCTGAACTTGATGATCCAATGGAAGAAGCTGAGGCAGTTGCCAGTGCCAGCGGAGTGAAAGGGTGTGCGTATTGTGGAGGTCTTGGTCACAGGATCCAGAATTGCCCGAAGTTGGAGCATCAAAAGACGCAACAGCTTGTTAATTCCCGAAAGGACTATTTTGGAGGTGGGGGTTATAGAGGAGAAATATGATGCTCTCCGTGGTCATTTCAGCTCTCTTCTATCTGTTACGTCTAATCTATGGCGGATATTTTCTTTGTAACATACATGTACTATGTTTTCCTTATGATTGTACGATCTGGATTTTTAATGATAATGTAGATTGTACCCAAGATCACTTTCGATATTTGGGGTGAAGGTAGATAAGGGTTTTCAAAATAGTTGACAATATAGATGGCTAATGTCAGTACATTCAGAATCCAGAATGTACGAAAAAGATGAACGAGGGTTTTGGGTTTTGGGTTTTGATAGTTGTATATTATTTATTTTGTGTTTTTTTCTTTTTGAATCTTTGTGTCTTTTTAGATGCTGTAAAACATATATCAAGAGAAAAAGTTAATCTCTCCTGTTTTGTTGAGTTTAGTAGTATATATGCTCCTTTTTTCCAACAAGAGAGTGGTGTGATGTCAAAGAGCAAGATTTGTGGCCCGCGGGTCTCCCTGGAAAGGCACAGAGGAAGCTAGAGATCGGCAAATTTTACAGAACGAAGCTATATAGCCTAATCACCTTTACACTGATTTAAACTCGGACTAGTCTATGATTTTAGCCGAGATTCCACCGGCCAAAACTCTTTTTCCTACTTCATATGGGAACAATTGCTGCTAGAAGGGAACCTCATCTATTACTTTTCTTAATGGATATCCGTCCACCGCATCAAACTTGTAATACCTCTTTTAAAATTGTAACTAGTTATTAAGCCCGGGCTATGCCACGGGTAAGAAAAAATTTCATTTATTAATATAATACTTTAAGATAATAACACTAAATACAACTTGGTCTAGTGGTTAAGACTTAAGTATGTGTACTTGAGGTCTTGGGATCAAACCCTATACTATGCCATTTCTAATTTTTTTATTGTACATGGATTACATGAACTAAAACTCCCTAGGGAGAGCGCCACGTGGCACAGTTTCTTGTTTATGCACGCCTTTTAATATATTTATATAGATTGTTATGAACTTTTCTTCTTAGATAGCCAAATCTTATGAAGAAGGTAGGTGCCTCCTCCCCCTTTTTTCTCTCTTGTCTCTCCTCTCCCACAAAACCCTAATTTTCAACCTAGGGGCTACCGCCACCCTTTTGAGCGGTGGTAAGCCCCTTTTCTCCTTTTGTTACTAGTTTTTTATGTTAATGTTTCTAATAAACTTCAGTCTCTCTTTAATGGAGAGTTTTTCTACCCATTATTTATTGGGTTATATCTACCTATATATTGGGTTTTATCTCTCTCCATGTGAGAGTTTGGAGACTTTGTTTTTGGGTTTTTGTGTAATTCAAGAGGTTGATTTGTTGATTGAAATTTGTGCGAGGTTGCAACAGATGTCAGTACTTCGTTTACAATCACTTGAATTGGATCCAGTTCTACTTCAAAACTACAAAAGATCGATAGACCCCCTTGCAGAAGGCTGCATCAGACAACGATGTGAAAGACGAGGGTTTTCAGAAGTGTTAGATCTACTCAACGATCGTGGTTTTGTCATACTAGAATTGTATTTATTTCATTTTGATATGTATTTGTTTAGTTTTGACTTCTATTGTAGATGTCGTATGACTTTAAATCAATGAATTAATTTTTTAATTTCAAAAAAAAAAAAGATAGCCAAATCTTATTTTCACAATATTTGAATTTTAAATACATTTTATTTGCACTCATTTGACTGCCCATGTTCATTTATCTAAGAGCATTCCCACTCATGGTTTGTTTAGGCATCAAAATGAGTCATGAACCTTGCTCAAAAAAAAAAATATGACATTACATCTATTGTTTTTGGATGATTCTAATTGGGTCATATAATGACTCAATCCATATTTGGATATCCTATGACCCAAACCATGGAATAAGTCATGTAAAAGGAGATGGTGGGATCCACGAAAAAGTGGGACAAATTTGGTTGGAGAAAACTTCAAAATGGTGAGTTTGGGGGAAAAAATTATGAGAGCCAATGAACAATAGCCACGCGTGCACTTGTTAAACAGCACAAACCAGCAAGCTTTGACAAGCGTCAGTCGTGAGTCATCAATTGGCAGCGCAAGGGTTCAACCACTTCTGGACACGTGGCAGCGCGTTAGAACATTTATTTTTTGTTATTCAGATTATGTAATCTGAGTAACTTTAAAAATACAAATTAAAAGAAAAAATTTTGACCAACGGTCATGTTTTTTTGAGATCTATATAAATAGACATCCATTTTGCTATATTTTGACACACTTTCAAAATTAATTTATTTCTCTCTACATTATACACACTTGAATATTTATTACGCTAGTGAATAATCCCAACTAAAACTTATTATTCTTCGTAATCCAAATTAATTACTACTAAATCAATTACTTAAGATTGTAAATACACAAAATAATTTTATTTATAAACTTGAATAATATTTAAAATTTCAAAAGGTATAAATAATGTATTGATGTAGGAGAGAGAAAATGAGGTGGGTTATAGTAAAAAGTAGGAGACAGAATGATGTTCTCTTTTTTTTTTGGTCATGAGTGGGGTACATTATTTTACTCCAATGGTTAGAGCAAAATGGAAGTTGGCTTAGAGTGCCACCTAGGTTTTTCTAGCTAACTCAATTTTAAGCCAAAACTCTTACAATGGTTAGCCAATATACTTGTTGCTTGAGTATGTCTCATTTGAAGTAAGATAATTTTTTTTAGTGAAGAATTTAAAAATTGTTTACCAAAATTCCCACATGGGCCCACAGCTAAGCAATTGGCTCAGTTAAGCTATATTGGCTAGCAAATGAAATTTCAGCTACTCACTCCAATGGTTGGGCTAATTGCTTAACTTTTTTTTATTTGCTAGCAAATCCCTAATGCTTATCATTGAAGTTGCTCTAAGTGAGCCATAAGGCATGATCAACTTTTGTAAGATGAGAGAGAAAGTTGATGAGCGAGAGGAATGACATGTTTCTTTGGAGCACGAGTGGCCATGCTCTAATGTCCAATGATATAGTAAGCTTATGTTATAAATTTTTCCATGTATAGAATATTTGCTAATGTGAAAGGTAAATTATTATTGAACTAAAAAAACATTTCATATCACTTTACTACTAAGACACTATTATACCATGTTCTTAGCTTTGACATTAAAACATTAAAATGTACTAGGAGACTAACAATGTGAACATCATCAACTCATCTATTGATTCAACTGAAACACTAAAATGATCAAACACCAAAGTAAGAATGCATCGTATATCCTCAGCTGATGCCATATTCTCGGCTTGCCACCATTGGTCCTCAGACTGACAGGGGAATCATCAACTGCATCAACTACAAGAAGAAGCACAAGCCTCACTAATTAATAGTATAAAATTTAGCATAATTTTGCATATAAAGTATCAAAGTGAAGTATACATTACGAAACAAATACGACCAACTAAGTACTAAAGGATATTTTTATAGAGATAACAATTCAAGTTAATGGCTTGTGTTCGTATTTGACCTAATGTGGATTTTGGGGTTCTTTTAGGAGATACCTTATCCGTTTCTTTTTGGTTGAGTCGTTGCTTTTACATGTTGTAAATCAATGATTATAATCATTTATATATTTGATCATTAATAAGCAAAAATTACAAAAATATAATACTTGGAAAATATATAATGAGAGGAATGTAACAAGATCTTAGATAGTCAAATTAAAGTATGTGAATAGTGTCAAAAGTTAAAACGAGACAGCTAAAAGAATATGGAGGAAGTATCAAAAACTATATAAAATGTAGAATGTGGGAGGAAATAAAAAGTTATCATATGCCTTATATAAAGATAAAGGGGGAGGTAAGATCGGGATGATTATAAATGTCGAATGACTTTTAATCAATGAAATCACCCTTTCTATATCCTTCCAGAAAAAAGATTAAGAGGGAGGTAAGAATCTATTACCCCGAGTACTTTTAGCCAATTCAATGAAAACTTGAGCTTCGGGAGATTTAGGATCCAAATGAAGGAGACCTGAGGCAAAACATTTCGAAGGACGATTAAACATAAATACATAATACATGAACTGTTTTATGCAAATTAGCATGTAAAGAGTGAGAAGTAGTGGGGACAGTTGTCGTATATCAAAGAAAAGTCAATTATACGTCTAAATTAATGAAGATTAACTCCACCTCATATTGTCCCAATCTTTCATAATTAAGGATGCAATAAAGATCGATAATAATTATTATCGATCATCTTCTTATATAGCGTAACATTCCTCCCTAGTTTGATTTCCTCATATAAATACTTAGCACAAGATCGTTTAAAAACAAAAGAATAGTGGTGAGATAACTAGTAACATAGTTACTACATACCTATGCACACCAAGGAACTAGAAGGAGTATGACACATTGAAGGAAGCATAAGAGCGCGAGTCGCATTAAGCTTGAGGCCAAGGCTAGGCTCATTGCGATCTTTGACAAGTATGCAGAGACACTTCTTGCTCACATTTGGCTTCTTATACAAGATTGTACAGCATTGAGGAGTCGGCACTTTCGCCTCACCCGCTACATAGTTGAGGCAAGAAGAGAGGGTAATTAGTTGTTCTTGGCATTCAGCCTTGTCCTTGCTGAAATCTGAGCTCACAGTTGCTAGTGTTGCTGCTAGTAATAACAACACAAATGTTGCTTGCTTAAGCTCAAATATCTTCATCGTAATAATTCTTGATGTGTTTTTGGTCCGGTTAAGAATGGGATGTGTGTTTACCATAATATAGATGTATCTATATTAATATTATCTCCTGTTGCATAAAGCATGCCATATTATTCTCACTACTGAAGAGATCTAATTTATGTGTTCTTTTCAATACACAAAGGTATAGTTCTTTTCATCCGGCGGAAAGCAATTGGTTTTTTTCAATAGAGAAATAAATTTCTTACAGCTCACAATAGATAACGTGAGAAATAGACTTCTTATCCTAGGGCTATGAAGTAACTTGTGTAGATGGGCATACCAATTGCACGATGCCCTCACTCAAACGTGTTGACAATTATAAAATGTTACTTGTTCGATCAATTCTGCAAATGTTGCTCTTTTGCAAGGCGTAAATGAAATAAAAATACACAAACGTTACTCAGTTTGATACCCAAGTTGTATTTGGTGAGAGGAGATTTTGACATTTGTGTACATGTACTTTATTTCATGATTTGTGGGTTGTTTATTGCATTGTTGTTGTCCATATCTGATTTGTTTGCTTGAGATTGATTGAGTTTTACCCGTTTCACAGCACAAGTACTATTTGTTTCTGTTTTGAAAATTGTGTTTATATTGTCGACCCGGCCTTTCAGAACACAAGTTTCTTCACACTAGCTACAAGTAGTGGTGTCAAAACAGGTTCTCAAACAGGTTCTGGGTATACCCACGGCGAACCAGGTCAGACCCGGACAGGTCAGGATTCTGATTGTCAATGTTCCAGGTCATGATTGGTTAGGTTTTGTTCAACTGGGTCGAACACATTTGAATCATTGGATTCCCGGGTGTCGGACAGGTCTGAGCGTTCCATTTACAAGTCGATCCATCCCTGGGTATGATCGCCCGTTGACATTTTTTGTCGGGTTTGCGCAGGTCGTATTTAGGTTTCATATACGGTTGAGTTAAGTCAAATGTACTCGGGTTGAATTAGTAATGATCTTAGTTCGATCGTTGTGAAACATCGGGTCCATTCGCTATTGAACGTCAATTCAACTTCACTTCGGGTAACTCCTGATGGGGCCATCTTGATTTGTTATGGATTTTGTAAACGAATCATATTAATAAAAGTATTAAGATCGACATATATATACATATGTGTGCGATAAATATATGGATGACAACGAAAAACAAATAAAAACACTATATTGATTACCGTGATGTTTAGTGTATTCTCTTAGTCAACTCTTATTTCGAATAATCAACTGCGTAAAACCACTCTAATGAGTAAAGGAGTAGAACGACTCTTCATATGTTTTAATATTATATATTATAACCAACGACAATAATAACGAGTAGACGATAATTCCAAACTTTGTATAAATGATTTATTATTACAAGCATTATGATTGATACATAATTAGTTTGTAAATAGCTATGATGGTAATGAGAATAATAATACTAATAAACATAAAGCGACAATGATAATAGGTAAAAATACAAATAATAGTAACAAGGCTAACAATAGTAATAGTAATACAAATAAGAACAGGAATACTAACAATAACAATAACAATATAAATACTAATATGTTGAATCATTTTAATATAAGATATCAAAATAATTGTAAAACCAATCTAGTACTCTATTGATTATAAATTAGTATAACGACTCTTAATATGTTATAATACTATAACAAATGACAATCATACATTCATATGTTTACAATGACTGTTCATATGAGGCCTAAGTGATTATAACGAGGGTTCATATGTTGCACAATAATAATAATAATAAAATTACTGGATTTATATATAATTTAAATGACTCGATTATGGTAAGCATTATGATTCGAAATAATAATAATAAAATAACATGATAACAATAACAATAACAACAACAATAATAATAATAATGATAATAATAATAATAATAATAATAATAATAATAATAATAATAATAATAATAATAATAATAATAATAATAATAATAATAATAGTAACAATATATAGTTAATTGGTTATTCAATAATTTTTTGCCATAATCCATCAGCATTATTATTTCTCAAATCTCATTGGCAAAAAAACAAACACACGAATCCTAAATTTTAGCCTTTGATTTGTAAAAGAGCAAAACCTTGTTGATCCAACGGCCCAAAATGATCCAATCTCCCCTTTTTTTTCAGAAACCCTCACCTCTCCTCTCTTTCTATCCAAACCGTTAGATCCAATCCAACGGTTGAAACAACCCCCCTATAAAAACTAACCCCTAAAATGAAACAACAAAATTAACCTAACTCTCTCATACTCTCATCTCATCTCTCTCATACTCTCAGCGCTAGCGGCGCCTCTCAGACTCCCAGACTCCCCGTCTCCCAGTCTTCAGTTCTTCACTCTCTTCACACATTACTTCACTCTCTCTCATCAGCGTTGTTCAGAGTAGTTCTTGCTCTTTTAATTAGTTCCTCAGAAAGTCCTTCAAATACAACTTTTTCTCTTAGAAATGATCTTAGCTTATGGATTTTTAAGTGATAATTTATCTCTAAAAAAGAAGAGACATATTTTATGGTCAAGAGGTCCTGATTTGAGGAACTCATGTAGTTTAGCTTCCACCAAAGTGCAATCTCTTGGTTATTGTTAACCATTTGCCAAATTTTTGGTTGTGCATCTCTTCTTGCTATTATGCTACTGGTGTTGGTCACCTCAGGGTTAAAATTGTCAATAGGAAGTGCGAAAACAGATATCTTCTATGAACGGAAGAAATATGGTTTCAAGAAAAGATGATATGAGATTCTATTTTGTTTCACTTTGCTTCTTTTAGACTGCC
The DNA here is from genome assembly GCA_947646795.1 of Beta lomatogona. NCBI lineage: Eukaryota > Viridiplantae > Streptophyta > Magnoliopsida > Caryophyllales > Amaranthaceae > Beta > Beta lomatogona. Next base: position 7,541,203 of record CANSNZ010000927.1, on the reverse strand, counting down.
ATTTAAGATTGAATTTACAAGTTTGTATTATCTGGTTATTTGTTTTGGTAAGTAGAGGAGTCAGTCTATAACTTTGCCTTATCCATCAAATTAGCTGACTTGACTTCTGAATTTGGATGATAGACTTGGATATTGCTGTTGCCTGTTATAAATGTAGGAAAGCTCAGTTCATTGAGCCGCAATATTTGATGGATTATTGGTGAAGATATTGATGACAGTCCATATATTTGTGAGGAAGATTAGTGTGGTTTTACTTTATTTTTTGAAAAAACCCACCTGCTATGTTAGATTTCAACTAATTCAGATTTGATCTAGTTAAGTTGGGACAATTGGTATACCATCACGCTAATAATAAATACAAAGGGCATAGAGAGATGTAATGACGGATGAATGACCCCTTCTTTTAATGGCTATCCTTTGTAGGTGCCATTTTTCTTTTCCCATGATTCCCTTATATTCATAAAGTAAACTATGCATGTTACAAATTATGGTAATTTTAAAGTGTTGTCTTTTCTTGTGTATAGATAGTCCAGGACTTTATGGACGAAACTCGAATAAAAGGAATGACCATGTCAGTAAAATATAAACAAGTACATGATATTCAAAGTTTAACCCTTAAATTAAATTAAATGTAATTTAATTTTTTATTTAGTTAATTATTAAATGTAAGCTATTTTATAAATTAACATATTTATATGATTTTCTAGATATAAAAAAAAAATTGAATTTTAGTAATATCTAGTTGAATACGGTCGGGTTCGGGTTTAAATGCAGGTCTGTCTGGTCAGGTCAGGATATAATTTTGTCAGGTGCCGGTCAGGTCTGGGTAATCCCAGGTCAGGTTTCGGTCAGGTTTGGGGACTGACCCTCACAGGTCGAACCAGGTTCAAGTCAGGTCAAAATCAGGTTGACCCAGCGGTCAGATCTGTTTCTGACACCTCTAGCTACAAGGCAGTACAAATACAATCCTTTTATCTTTTGTTATGCCTATAACATTTAGTTCATCAAAAGACTTCTCCTTATCTATCATTGATCATATAGCACTGAGTAACATTTTATTTGACATATATCTATAATGTTACCCTATATCCTTCAATTTCTTTAGGAAAATTTGACAGGACAAACTATGATCAGTTCACTTTAAAAGGTCTCAACTTTTGATTATCTCACAGTAGTCCCCAACTCCCAACTTTGTAGTTTTCTTCCCCTAACGGTCCTTTACTTAATTAACTTACAATAACGGTTAGTTATAACGAATTAAACTCTTTTTCATTAGCTTTAGTTATTTTAGATAGAGGGTTAGTGGATGAGTCATGAGTGTCATATGTTTTATGATAGAGAATAATATTAGAATAATATTTTCTCATTGTCTTAGGATATACTTTGTATAGTTTCCTAACTATGTTAGGACTCGGATATTGTAAACCTATATATTGATCAATACAAAACATTCCAAACTCAAGGAGTTTTTCATAATCTAACATGGTATCACAGCTTAGGTTTGATTAATTACCTCCACAAAAATTTTCCTTTTGCCCATTGTTGGTCGTGGCCCTTGTATTCTTGCTCACCATGGGCTTGGTGTTTCTTGTTCATCCTCTTATTCCGCTGCACTGCCTTCCTCATGGCTAAGGATGACACCCCACCACCCTCGCCACCACCAGCATCATCTTCAACCGAGTACCACCCTGCACAAGCCGTGAATAACATAAAAATCGATATACCCATTATACTTGACCATGAAACCTCTCACTACTCTAATTGGGTAGAGCTTTTTGAAACTCACTGCCACGCGTGCAATGTTCTTGATCACATAGACCCTAAAACTCCTGGCCCCGAAATCACTGACGCTCTCTGGGCTCGTCTCAATTCGATTGCGAAAAAGTGGATCTATGGCATGATAAGTCATATTTATATATAGTTTTTAGGTGCATTTAGGTTGCATTTTAGACCATTTAGTTTCATATTTAGATTCATTATTGCATCATATTCTTAAGTTATGTTATTATACTCCTATTAGGTATGTTTTCTTATTTTGGATGAATTTCAGGTAACGAGAACGTATTTGGAGTATAATTAGCTAAGCTTGAAGAATAGTACCACTTGGAAGGAAGGTACAATGCATAAGGATCGTTGCGGATATTTATAGTACGAGTTTGAGCGAAAAAAAAGTGGAAAATCATGAGAAGAAATGTGAAAAAGGAGTCACATCTACTCTTCTGATTATAAATTTGGATGTGCTTCTTAGACTCAAATAATTATAGCAGATCTGGAAACTAGACTTGAAGAGCTTTCCAACGATAGGTGGCATGCCCCGAGGAGACTTCTAGTCAAGAAGTTATGCCTTTCCTAAGTTGGAACTGTTTCTGCTGGAATCTGTCATCGTACGCGCGGATCACTAATCCGCCCATTTAATGATTTAATTGAGACTTTTCTTATCTTCTAAATTACTTTCCTAGTCCTATTAGTTTACTTAATATTATTTAGATGACAAAAAAACTCTTTCTCTCTCATCCCTTTTGACGTTAGTTTTTTTTTTTTTTTTTTTTTTTTTTTTTTTCTGAGTTATAGTTTTTAGTTTTCTCTTCTTTTTCTCTCTAGTTTTTAGTAAACCGTAGTTTTTATTATGCTCTTGATTAATTCATAAAGTTATTATTTTCATCTTTTCTTTGGTTGATTTATTTGATTATGTTCTTCTTTGTATATTTAGATTTTGTTATTTATTTCATGATTGAGTAGTTTTTATTTCTAGGGTTTGGGAATGCATGTTTATATCTCTTTGATTGTGATATAAAGTTCTTCAATGATAATTGGATTGGATGAGAGTAATTCCTTTGTATTTGTTGTAATTGCTTAATTCATGTAATTGCGCAATATCATGGGTCATGTTTAGCTAATAGGAGTTAGAATTGAAAGATCGTACTCATTAGAAGGTTGTTATAAGTGGTGGATCTGATTATGTTGAGCGACCGTACGAGCATATGTTGATCTTAGAGTGTTAAGACCCGACCGTAGGATTAACAAAAGACTCTAATTACTCGACCTTATATTGTATTGATTGAATTGGTATAAACATGGTGAACCATTGCCCTAGATCTTTTAGTTTGATTTCCTTTATTTATTAGTTTAGAGCCTTAATTAAATTTATCTGATCTTGTTTAGTTTTCCCATACTTTAGAAGCTAGATTAAAACGACCATCTCTATGTGGATTCGACCCTACTTACCCTACTACATTGTTAGAAGGTTTTGCAGGAATTATCTTTGACAGGTGTACGACAGCCTATCATGGCACCATCTCATTCGACCTTCTAAAAATTGTCCTTTATCGTGGTGCAACGACTCAAGAAACATGGAACCGTCTCAAGGCCTTATTCCAAGACAACAAGCACACTCGTGTCGTCTACTTGGAAAACGAGTTCAATGTTTCACTTGTTCAATTTCCTGATCATCTCCTCCTACTGTATGAAGTTGAAGAACCTCAAAGATCAACTCGCCAATGTTGATCAGGTGATTACCGAGCAAAAAGTTGTCCTCGGTATGGTTGCTGGCTTAGTCAACACAAACTACGACACGGTTGCTTCACATATTCAACAAGTTGAACCGCTGCCTACCTTCGAAACAACCCGTTCAAGACTTCTTCTTGAAGAATCACGTCGCGCCATCCCACCAATCCGGCACAATCTTTTGTAGTGCCTCAAGCAAATTCGGCCCCACCACCACAACAAGCACCCTCTGGTCAGTCCAGCAGCGCGGTGGCGGTGGAGGTCGCGGTGGTGGCCGCGGTCGTGGTAGAAATTCTAGGGGAAAGGGCCATGGTTGGGGATGAGGTACAGATAAATCTCCAGCCAACGGTGGAAATTCACGCGAAGCGCCTAACCCCCAGTGGCCTTCTAATACCACTAGGACCAACCATCAACTACCTAGCCCAAATATGTTTTGGGGTAAGTAAACCCAACCACGCTGGGTCCGACCCCAGCGTATTTTCCCCAGCAGCCTCCAAAGCCCCATTACCCAGGCATGTATTCTCAATCCAGCAGGCCCACTGCCCAGTACGCCTACACGGCCCAACAACTCGTCTACCAGGCCCAACATCCCATCTATCAGGCCCAGCTGCCCCCACGCGGCCCCTTGATGACTCCTACTGAACTTGGGAATGCGTTCGCCACCATGAACTTTCAACCACATGATGACTCGTGGTACATGGATTCGGGAGCTTCCTCACACACGACAAACAATTTCGGTAATCTTTTACCCTTTTTTAATTTGAGCACTCGTAATCTTAATTTAGTTGGTAACAGATCTCGCATTCCAATTATGGGTTATGGTCATGCTACCCTCCCTTATACCAACCCCTCACTTCAATTACGGCATGCCCTATTCGCCCCTCAAATTAATAAAAATCTCATTTCAGTTCGCACGAGGACTATAATTACGAGATGCAATAGCTCGAGGACCTATATTCTGTCACCACTTCCACTCCGTCAACATGCCTAACCACCTCCTTATAATTAGCTGTTGTCACCTCTCAAACTTGGCAGCATAGTCGCCTAGTACATCCGGGAGCATCTATTTTTAGCTTTTTAAAGAATCGTAGCTTCATCAATTATAATAAAGAGTTTGACTCTACTTTTGCAATTCCTGTCAACTTAGCAAACATATTAGACTTCCATTTACCCTATCTACTAGTACTACTACTTCTGCTTTTGATATAATACATGCTGATTTATGGACATTTCCTATTCGTAGTATTATTGGACATAAATATCATTTGGTGCTTGTCGATGATTAAATTCATGATGTATGGACCATTCCCTTAAAGTTTAAATCTCAAGCCTATCAAACATTCCTTGATTTCCATGCTTATGTGAAAACCCAATTTGAACGTCCCATCAAATCCTTTTAAAGTGATCATGGCCGTGAATTTGATAATGACCCTTTCAAACGATTTTGCCTCAACCATGGAATTGTTTTGGGAAATTCCCACTGGTAACCCTGTACTATGGAATATTTATAATGGTAAACCGTTTTTTTTTTCAGTTTCAAAAATAACCCTATACTTAGTAATATTATACAAAAGTGACATTAATAATGGTAAAACCGTTAGTGTTATTGGTTTACCTAACCCAGGTTAACGCCAACCCCCAATTACCACCCACCCCATTGACATCCCACCCAACCACCACAGTTCCACCCTTCCATGATTATCCCACCCCTCCACATGAACCCCACTCCACCACCAATGTCCCACTTCTCCACTACTGTCCTACCTCTCCACCTGAACGCAACCCCACCACCACTGTCCCACTCCCTGAAACCACTTGACTCTTCGAAATCCCAATCTAGCCTTGAAACCACCACCCCTCAATCTGAACCCCACTCCAGCCACCAAAACCACCATTTAAGTACTCGAAACCACCTTATCTACAAGATAGAGGAAGAGATAATCAAGGTCGCAGCGAAGCAGGTCGAGGAGGAAGGAAGACTCGAGCAAAAGAGAGAGGGGGAAAGCACCAACACTAAGAAGTCGTGGTCACAACAAGAGCAGCGCAACAACGGTAACACCACCACCATCGAATTAAAGAGAAAGAAAAGATGCAACAGCACATCCGACCCCACGAACACCACCAGCAGCAGCAACGTGAAGGGGAGAGAGAACAGAGCGACGATGACGATATGGGGAGACAACAGCGAAAGATAAAGAGAGATGAGAAGAGAAGTCACGGGGAGGGAGAGAGTAACGAGGAGAGAGAAAAAGTCATAGGGAGGGAGAGAGTGACGGGGTATGGTGTTTCCGGTGGAAGGGTGGTGGTGGGGTGGGGATTTAGTGGGTTAGGTAGTGGTTTGGGGTTAACTTGGGTTAGGATTGTAAATAGGTTTAACGGTTGAAGTAACGGTTTAACCATCATTAATGTCACGGTTGTATAATATTACTAAGTATAGGGTTATTTTTGAAACTCAAAAGAAAAATGGTTTACCATTGCAATTGTTCCATAGTACAGGGTTACTAGTGGGAATTTCCCAATTGTTTTTAGGTTTTCTTGTCCACACACCTCCTCTCAAAATGGCAAAGCCAAACGCATGATTTGTAACCTTAACAATGTTGTGCGTACTATTCTATTCCATGCCCTCGTCCCCTTACCATATTGGATTCATGCCTTAGAAACTGTCACCTATCTCCTCAATATTTTGCCCCCCAAGATTCATCACAACAAATCTCCTTCCGAAGTCTTGTTTGGCAAATCACCATCATACGATCACATACGATTATTTGGTTGTCTTTGTTATCCCAATTTGACTGCTACCACTCCTCACAAAGTTGCTCCTCGGTCTACCCCTTGTGTTTTCTCGGCTTATCCGGCCACTCATCGTGATAAGTGCCTTGATCTATCCACAAATAAAATTATTTTGTCCCACCATGTCAGCTTTGATGAAAATACATTCCCATTCATGACCACCACAAAATATTCGAATAGTGATTATCATTTTCTCACTACCGATGAACCATCTCCATTCATAGCACATATTTACCCACAAATTTCAGCCCAGCCTCAGCCTCAGCCTCCAAATCTGCCAGGCCTAAACCCCCCTATTGTCCTTACCCAAACCCCACCTGACACTGCCCAGTAGCCCTAACACCCTATGCTTACTCCCCGCGCCTCACACAAATACTCAGCCCCAAATAACAGGGCATCAGTCTCCTATCCAGGCCCACACGCCTGCTACCCCTCCTCAGGCCCAAATGCACACCTCTCCTCCTCCAATGCGTGCCCAGCCCAACAGCGCATACTCCCCACCCCCTTTGCGCGGTCAACCTATAATTCAGGCTACTAGGCCTTCTCCTTCGCCCCTTGTCACGCACTCCCAAACGGGCATTGTCAAGCCCAATCTCAAATACAATCTCCACACTCAGGCTCCACATAAATTTCCTTTGCATAAAACCACCAACAAGCATTAAATGACCCTAAATGTGGCAATGCAAGATGATGAATATGGTGCAGTAATTAAAACTGGGACTTGGGAATTAGTGCCTAGACCTACGGGGGTGAACATTGTTAATTGCATGTGGCTCTTTAAACATAAGCTGAAATCTAACAGTGACCTAGAAAGGCACCAGGCTCGTCTTGTTTGTGATGGCAGGTCTTAAGAAGTTGGTGTTGATTGTGATGAGACTTTCAGCCCTCTGGTTAAACCACAAACCATTCGCACTGTATTAAGCTTAGCTATGGCACGAAAGTGGTCTATTCATCAGCTTGATGTTAAAAATGTTTTTCTTCATGGTGATCTTCGTGAGACAGTTTATATGCATCAACCTCCAGGTTTTGTTGATTCACGCACTTGTAGACACATAATCATGTATCCCCATTTTAGTATCCTATAATGACCAATACCCTGCTCCAATTGGTTTGGATCAAGGAAAGAATAAACAACGAGTCTAAAATAAAATGTTCTAAGCCCAAACCATTTTTTCTCACCCTTTTTATTAACTCATTTCCGAAAATCCTTTTTATAACTAGTTTTACTAAGCCCACTTCCTAAAACGTTTTTAAATAACCTTTTAAAGGCCCATCTTTAAAAAACTTTTAAAAATAGTTTTGTGAAAGCCCAATTTTATAAAACCCCTTTTCTAGCCCAATTTAATTAATAGAATTAATTAATTATATTGATTAGTTTTTTTAATAAAAATATTTTATTAAAATCTTTATAAGAATCCCAATTGTTTTCGGAAACCTATTGCATTTTAACTACCTAAAAACTATATAATATCCTCCTAACAATTCACATCTCCGAACGAACAAAAATACACGGCTCACAAAATTTCTCACGGCACTCTTTTACTTCATCACTACCCGATCATACGCACACCTTCATCACCCTCTAATTCTTCCTCCTAAATCCTATACTACTCATCATCATTCATCATCAAATTCCATCAACCACAACAAAATCAATTCGCCGCATCATCCACATATTCCGTACCCAACGCCTTGTTACACCAAGATAACAAATTCATCCTAATCTATGTCTAGTATTTGACCGCAACGCATATTATACGCAAAATACAAAACTATTTTTCAAGACTCGTACAATTCAATTTTTCAAGATCCGTACAAATCAACGACCCCGGACGGTGGTATAATTTCTAAAGGTCAACTAAATTAACCACCTTTATTTTATTTATTTATTTATTTTTATTATTTTCTTAAAGTTACTAACATTCTATTCGTGATGTAGGTCATTAATATATTACTGCGCTGTAAGTATTGCACATATTATACTAACATCCTGCGAGATTTTATTTTCTTATTTTATTTATTTATTTTCATGAACATAATATTTTTTCTGCCTGATTGCAATATTTATCTCCTTGTATTTATTGTTAAACAAGACCTAAAGAATTGTTCTAATTAATTCAGATAATTTGGACAACCTGCTAGGAACCCAGTAATATGATTGTTAAATCACTTGTCACTAAAAATAGTCTTTTATGTGTTTCCTGAACCAACTGAGACTAAATATTTTTAGGGTGCTTAAAACATTATTTGATTATTTTTTGGCATAAAATCTGTTGTGAATCGATATTTACTGGAGGCCAGCAATGGGCAACATACATGGTTCCTGACTGTGTTGTACCCTCACCTCCGAACTCAATTTTTGGTTCCTGACCAGCTATGGAGTCATGATGGGGAAATCTACATTGGATAAGTCCCTAAAATGTCCCTACAATTCAATATCCAATTAGGTTTATAAGTTTTCCTCTAAAAAATTGTTGGCGACTTCAAAACATATTTTTAATAAAACCTTAACAATGGGGTAGTCAAATAAACGCGCTCACACCGTGTGTAGGCATTAAAGGAATTCAAAATCCACGCCTACAACACTCCCCATTATGTTTGCCTTCTGCGCAAGGCTCTCTAAGCAGGCACCTCGTGCGTGGTATTAAAGATTTACTCATTATTTGTTACTTCTGGGGTTTATTATTACACAGAGTAACAACTCTCTCTTCACTTTTCGTCATGGAGCTGACACGGCATATTTACTTCTATATGTTGATGATATTCTTTTAATCACTTCATCTAATGCGTTACGAGAACGTATCACTGCTCAGCTTCAAACCGAGTTTCCTATGTCTGATTTAGGCTCTAACATTTTATTTAACTGATTTAGCACTAATTAAGCTAAAGGACCATTCTAGGATCCAAGAAGAGAACCCCTAAAGTTGGAACTACTATGAGATGATTACAAGTTGGGACCTTTTAAAGCAAATAGGCCATAGTTGGGACCGCTAATTTTTCATTTCTTTAAAATACATCAGAATGTTCTTAATAACTAACGATCGTAAAACTCTGAATTTTGTTACTATACTCTGATTACTCCTATTTGACCCATTGAGCCCCTTTTCTCTATCTCTATCTTCTTTCTTCTTTCTCTCTCCACCCATCTCCCTCCCCAGTCCCCCCTTCCCTCCACCATCGGCCATTATACTCTACAGCAACCACCAATAGCATTGAAACACCATCACCTCTGAGGCTACTTTTTTTGCTGTTTTGCTTATTCGAAGTTGCTATTTTGCTGAATGAGAAAAAAAAGCCTTAGGTATACCATGTTTATGTAACACATAGATGTATGGTTGATATTTTGTAAAATGATAATGTTAACTCGAGAGTTATTGTGTAAAAAACAACTTCACAATGTTTTGTAATACGACCTGACGCATCCATCTCAGAGATTGACAAATTGTTCCCATCTTACGTCATACAGACACTACATTTGTGTATAATGTTTGACTAAGTGCTTCAATATTAGTCAATTCCTAGTTTATAGCTTATTAGTTGAGTAATTTGTTAAACGTACAAGATGTATTCAAGTAAATTAGTTGAGGAAGTGGGTCCATGATTCCACCCATTATCCCATTATGTTTTTCTTCTTTCTAGTAAAGTTTGTTTTGATTTAGCTTATAAAAGCTTTATAGGTTTGTTGCTTTTATTATCAAGTTAATAAATCAAGTTTCCTTTCACTTGCTTGTTACTACTCCGAACCGACCGAGGTGGAGAGTTTGTGTTAGATGAGTTCAATACATAATGTGAGAACAATGGAATTCATCGAGATTTCACAACACCTCGCACACCACAACAGAACGGGATTGCAGAACGGAAAAACTGCACAATTGTAGAGATGACGAGAAGCATGATGAATGCAAGAAGTGTTCCGAAGCATTTCTAGGGAGAGGCCGTTGCGACAACTGTCTATATCCTTAATATCTCTCCTACTAAGGCGGTCTACAACAAAACTCCATATGAAGCATGGAGAGGTAACAAGCCCAAGGTAAGCAACTTACGTGTCTTTGGTTGTATAGCTTATGCTTTGGTTAATTCTCAAGTTCGAAAAAAACTTGATGACAAATCTATAAATACATCTTTGTCGGGTATAGTACTCATTCCAAAGCCTATAAGTTATATAATCCTGTGAGTGGCAAAATTTTGATTAGCAGGGATGTCGTGTTTAATGAAGATGCAAGTTGGAACTTCAACTCTAATGTTGTAAGTTTAACTTTTCCACTGCCAAACCATGATGAACCTGTTGGTGGGAGTACGCTTGAAAATGACTATCCAAGTTCCCCTGCAAAGAGCCCTACCACATCATCAGTTGCAAGTAGTGGCACAACTCCTTCCAGTAGGGGAAGATCCTTCCCTTTGAACACAGCGGTACCAGATTCATCCAGTGAAACTCCTCCCAGAAAATTCAGATCATTGCAAGACATTTATGAATCATGTTCTTTTGCATATATATCACGGAACCAACATGTTTTGAAGAAGCACTTGAAAATAAAGAATGGGAGGCTGCAATGACAGAGGAGATGCAAACAATCAAGCATAATTAGACATGGGAATTGGTTGATTTACCGGAAGGAAAAAAAACCCATTGGTTTAAAGTGGATTTTCAAACTCAAGCATCATGCTGACGGAAGGATTCATAAATTCAAAGCTAGGTTCGTGGAGAAAGGATATGCTCAACATCAAGGTATTGACTTTGATGAAATGTTCTCACCAGTGGCTCGTTTTGAAACGGTGAGAACTCTTTTATGTCTAGCTGCCAAAATAAGTCTTCCTGTTTATCAATTTGATGTGAAATTTCCTTTTTAAATGGGGAACTAGAAAAGGAAGTTTTTTTTGAAACTAAAAATTAATTCATTGATTCAAAGTCATACGACATCTACAATAGAATCAAAACTAAACAAATACATATCAAAATGAAATAAATACAATTCTAATATGAAAAAACCACGATCGTTGAGTAGATCTAACACTTCTGAAAACCCTCGTCTTTCACATCGCTGTCTGATGCAGCCTTCTGCAAGGGGGTCTATCGATCTTTTGTAGTTTTGAAGTAGAACTGGATCCAATTCAAGTGATTGTAAACGAAGTACTGACATCTGTTGCAACCCCGCACAAATTTCAATCAACAAATCAACCTCTTGAATTACACAAAAACCCATAAACAAAGTCTCCAAACTCTCACATGGAGACAGATACAACCCAATATATGGGTAGATATAACCCAATAAATGGGTGGAAAAACTCTCCATTAAAGAGAGACTGAAGTTTATTAGAAACATTAACATAAAAAACTAGTAACAAAAGGAGAAAAGGGGCTTACCACCGCCCAAAACGGTGGCGGTAGCCCCTAAGTTGAAAATTAGGGTTTTGTGGGAGAGGAGAGAGGAGAGAGAAGAGAGAAAAAAGGGAGAGGAGTAGAAAAGGAAGTTTATGTGTCACAACCTGATGGATTTGTTGTTATTGACAAGGAAGAAACGGTGTATAAGGTAAAAAAGGCTTTTTACGGACTTAAACAGGCACCGAGAGCGTGGTACAAGAAAATTAACTCTTATTTTCTGCAACATGGGTTTGTGCGGAGTGAATATGAACCCACTTTGTATGAAAAAAGAGTCAAATGGTGAATTCCTCTTTGTATGCAGTTATGTTGACGACATGATTTATTTTGGGTCTTCTGAAACTCTTGTTTATTTCTGAATTTAAGTCTTGCATTAAAAGTGAGTTTTAGATGTCAGATTTAGGGAGATTACAATACTTTCTTGGTCTTGAAGTGAAACAAGTAGATGATGGAATATTTGTTTCACAAAGAAAGTATGCAAAAGATCTTCTCTTCAGGTTTTGTATGCAGAATTGCAAGGCTGCAGCTACCCCCATGCATGCTAGTGAAAGGTTTCAGCTTGAAGATGGTACACAACCTGCAGATGCAACTTATTACAGGAGTCTGATTCGTGGACTGAATTATTTGACACACACACGTCCAGATATCATGTACTCTGTGAGTGTTTTGTCAAGGTACATGCATGAGCCTACAAAGCAACATCTAGGTGCAGCAAAGCGAGTGCCCCGTTATATTACAGGATCTGTAGAGTTTGGCATCTAGTATACCAAGGATGCAAATTTTAGATTACTTGGGTATAGTGACAATGATTGGGCAGGTTGTGTGGATGACAAAAAAAGCACCTCTGGTCATGTTTTTAGTCTAGGTTCAAGAGCGATATCTTTGAGTTCTAAGAAGCAGGATGTTGTTGCTTTGTCCTCTTCGAAAGCTGAGTATATTGCGGTGACATCTGCAACATGCCAAGCTATGTGGTTACGACGATTATCGGTTGATATACATCATAAGCAAGATGGTGCTGCTGAAGTTTTTTGTGATAATAGAGCAACCATTGCAATGACAAAATCCAACTTTTCATAGCCGAATCAAGCATATTGACATCCGCTATCACTTCATTCGATGTCTCACAGCAAAGGAGGAGTTAGAGCTGCATTTTTATCCAACCAATGAGCAACCCGCTGATATTCTAACGAAGGCTCTTCCTCAAGCTAAGCATTATTATTTTCGACAGCTTCTTGGAGTCTGCATATTTGAAGCAAGGGGGAGTGTTCGACTAAGTGCTTCAATATTAGTCAATTCCTAGTTTATAGCTTATTAATTGGGGATTTCCATCTTCTATCAAACAAACCCAAGAAAAACCCTATTCTCTCTCTCTAAAAAACCGCCCTCCCCGCAGCCCCCACAGGCTCGCTGGTGGCCGCAGGGTCGTCGGCGACCCTGCGTCGGGTCCCCTCCCAGTCCTCTGATGTGGTGTCCCCTCCCCCTTCCCTTCTTGTTGTCGCATCACTTCCCCCCTCCCTGCCGCCGCGTCCAATCATCCCCTCCTTGTCGTCGCGCCTCATCAAACCCCTCCCCAGCCGTCGCGTCTCATCACCTCCTCCCCCGCTGTCACATCAACCCACCCCCTTTCCCGTAGTCACATCTCCCCTCCCCTTCCTCGTAGTCGTGTCTCCCCTGTCCCTGACGTCACGTTGCTCCTTCCCGGTGTTGGTTCCCCAAGTTAGTGTTGGTTGTTCTTTCGCGCCCTATGCTTCCCCTCCCGCTACCTTTTGGGATTTCTAGGATTAGTTCCTTTCCCCGTTTCCCGGTTACTGGTTCTTGTAGTTTTCTTAGGTCATAGGTTTCCCTTCCCCGATCCCCGGTTCCCGTTATTGGTGGTTAGTTTTAGTATGCCCTTCCCCGTTCCCCTGAGTTAGTCTTGAGTTTAGACTCGTTTACAGTGTAGCTCCCTTTCCCCGTTCCCCGTTAGTGTACGTTGTTGTGTTTGGTTGCATCAATTCGGTACGCGACATTTACTGTCAGTTTTTGGGAAGTTTAGTATTGTGGACGGCGTGGTATAATGATTCGGGTGTTCGTCTGGATTGTTTGTTTTGTTGCTGTAATTGGGTTATGTTTTAGTGTAGCTTTTGGCAGATCCAGTTATCCTTGTTTATTTATGCACGGTTGTGCTTGGATGATAGTTAGTTTTGATAGGTGGGAAACCGAAAGTTTTCGGAGTTCTTTGTCAAAGATGAGAGGAGGTTTTCTCATTAAACCTGTTGTGATTAGATGTTCTAGGTTAGAGATTGCGAGGTTGGATCTTCGTATCCGTAGATTGGGTGAATTTCTTCCATCTAATTCGCCCAAAGTTCATGTGATGACTCTTGAAGTCATCACACCTAAAAAATACATTTTGTGGGAGGCCCTCCAATTTAATTTGGAGCAAGTTATGACCTCCATGCATTTTGAGTTTCAGTCTCGCAAGACTGAACTCTGGCTACCCTTGCAAAAGGGTCAGAAGTCACCAAAGGTAGTGACTTCTTTGTTACTTCAATCAGTAGGATCCCAAGAAGTTGCTCAATTAGAACCTTGGGATTTGGTGGCCAGTAGACATTGGGGTCTGCTAACTGAGTTGCAGCAATCTATTTCTGAAGATCGTACGGGTGTCGTCTTTCAACAGGTTTCCTCTCATATCAGGTCTTCTTCACCAAGACATGTATCTCAATCCCGCCTACCATCGTTCGAGTTGCGTTTAAGTTGGTCTGGATCTGTAATAGTTTGTTTTTGTTTATTAGAGTATGTACGAGCAAATGAAGCTCCTCTAGCTTTCGTTTGCTTTGTTTATGTTTGGTTGTATTAGCGTTAGGCTGTACTTCCGCTTTTACTTAATGCAAATTTTCCCCGTTGTCAAAAATCGTTTGCTTTGTTTATGTTTGGTTGTATTAGCGTTAGGCTGTACTTCTTTACTTAATGCAAATTTTCCCCGTAGTTAAAAAAAAAAAGCATATTAGTTGAGTAATTTGTTAAACGTGCAGGATGTAGTCAAGTAAATTAGTTGAGGAAGTGGGTCCATGATTCCACCCATTATCCCCATTATGTTTTCTTTCATTCTAGTAAAGTTTGTTTTGATTTAGCTTATAAAAGCTTTGTACGTTTGTTGCTTTGGTTATCAAGTTAATAAATCAAGTTTCCTCTCACTTACTTGTTACCACTTATTTTATTATCCAACATATAGAGCATACACTACATACACTATAATCGACTGATCAGATACCAAACACCAATATGTTTCTTCTCCTTAATATCCTGTCGTCCTTGGGGGAATAGGTAAATATTAAAATATGTTGATGCATGTCTATCTACAAGCGTGAGATTGAAGCTGATGATGAAGCAGGTGCACTCTACAATAAAAATTCGAGGCAAAGTATTCATTTCGCACTCCATTATGAAGTCACTAAAGTGTGACATGTAATATTGAAAAAGAGAGACCAAGAGAGATGAAACACCTTTGATGTCATACGTCGAGCGAAAAACTTCTGCACTAGACTTTTTGCAGTATCTGATAAAACTAGCTCTTTAAAAAGTTTATCTTCCTGCAACAAAATTCATTCAAAACCTATAAAATATAGGAAACCTTGTGCTAAGCTATTTACATATGATAATTAAATAAATAAATGATCATGCATAATTGTTTATTCTATAGCATGACAATAATAGTATAATTCGCTAATTTTTTTTTGCTAATTACTCCTTTTTGATAAAAAATGATTCCGTGATTTCATCATGACCCATAATGGGATATTTATACAAATTATACAATAGTAAAGTTAGGCTAAAGTTTCGGTAATCATAAAGATTGACAAGATTACTTTCCTAAGTGAGATAATATACAAAGATTACAATATTCACAAGAATATTCTAATACTCTAACACTTTTAGGTCACTAAATGTAGAATAATTTCGTTATAGAGCAAAATATACAAAGAACAACACAATACCATACAAAAAAGAATAATAAATAGGGCTGTGAAAAACTGACCCAACCCGTTTACCGAACCCGAATCCGACCTGAAATAAGCGGGGTTGGGTTGAGATTTTTGACCCATTTAAGTAAATGGGTTGACACGACTTACCCGTTTAATTAAATGGGTTAGGTTAAGATTGACATTTTCAACCCAAAATTAACTTGCTTTGACCTGTTTAACTCATTAAAATATAGATTTCCTAAAAAGTTGTGTTAAAGTTGGTGAAAATTTTAAAAATACTAATTGTAGAACATAAAAATTGAAAAGAAAATCTAATCATGCATACTTTTATGTGAATTTATTGTTGAAAACTAATAAATTTTAATAAAATTTTAATAGGAATAAATATGTAAATGGGTTAAACGGGTTATATGGGTAACCCGTTTAATAAACAGGTCGGGTAAATGTTGAGTTTTGCAACTCGTTTAATAAACGGGTTAGGTTTGGGTTGGGACATGCTCAACCCGTTTATTATTAACGTGAACCCGAACACGACCCGACATGATATGTTAATCAGCCCTAATAATAAATGACTGAATTGATTTTGTTCAAGATTTGTGATTAGTTTGAATGATTTTTGTGGTTTTCTTGTGCATTAATGATAATTGTTAACCTTAATCAACCTTAAAAGAGTATAACCAAAGGAAAATTTCAACAAATGTTATCAATAATATTGTAACTTTTTGTCAGATAAGATCTATTAAAATAGTTATTTTGTTGGGAAAGACTTAATTAAAAAAATTGTCTAAAAAGACCTATTATATTACTTTTATTTGCTACTTCAGACCATCTCAACATTTTTCAACCAAAAAGTCCACTTTATAGCCTCGACTTTTTTTTCCTCCGTTTTCCGTAAAGTGAAACCAACTTTTCTTTGTCTTTTTTCTATCATAAGACCTTGACCCCACTAAACCCTAAGTTGGGGAGTGATGAGCTGTAAATAGGAGGGAAGAGGACCGGGTTTGGCGGTTTACTATGGTTGAGGGCTTAGGACTAAAATAGACAATTCCATATGAGAAATGTAGGGAAAAACAAGTTTTGAGCGGAAAATGTTGAGATGGTCTGAAGTAACAAATGGAAATAATACAATAGGTCTTTTTTGACAATAATATTTTTTATTAGGTCTTTCTCAATAAAATGATATTTTGAAAGGTCTTATCTGACAAAAAGTTCTAAGATCAAGTTGTAGAAAAAATAATCAATAATACAAGATCATTTCATAAAATAATTAATTTTCTTAGCTGTCAAAATCTATAAATAGCCAAGATTATAAATAGCCAAGATACGTGATTACTAATGAGAAATTTCGCAAAAATTGTAAACTCATAAGTACATTTGAGAGCCCAATGTAGCCTCCATGTTTTATACCATCCATAATAACATTAAGGCAGGCTTGGTACCGAGGCATGTTTCGAGTCGTCTGTTCTGCCTTTCGTCTCACCGTCATCAGGATCTCATGAGTTTCAGAGAGGGAACCTAGTGAAGGAATTGTGTCCTTGACTCTAATTCAATTACTAAATATAATATGGATCATATTATGAAGATAATATATTCATTTAATTGGGTTGTCTTTATGTCTTGCTAGAGATTGCTATAGACCTTTAGGTTAGTAAATAATAAACCCAAAGCCCACTTAAATGGATCCTACAAGGTCACACATTATTTCTGGATCAACAAAAGAAAACCTAGAGCCCATAAAGGGCCCTAGGGTGGTCAGCCAAGAGGGAGAAGGGGAGTGGGATTGCTTAAACTAATTACTCCTATAATTAGTTAAGGAATGAGAAAATAAAAGATACTAGATCTCTCAATATTTTCTCTCTCCTATTCTCTCTCTTCAAAAGTCACGTAATACTTTCAAGAAATAGAAGAGTCCCTCTTCCTTCCAACTAGCATTGGTGGAGCGTTGATCTGGATTGGTGGACTTAGTAGAGGAATCTCAATTGTGGTTCTATCTCCGGATCTTGAAGAGCTTAGTGGAAATCACGCGTCAAAGGTTAATTCTTAACTATTATGTGATCCTTGAATGTATATGCATTAGATCTTGTGTTAAGTGCTTATGAATATGATTCATGAAATTCCGCTTATAGTACTTATAATCCTACAGTGGTATCAGTTTTAAGCCTCTTGCATATAGTTTTTTGGTCATAATAATTAGATTTATTTTGATGTGTTCATGGCTAATTTTAATTTGATTAAGGGGAGGGATTGAATTATGGATTGAATAATTAATTAGAATTGATTAAATGGAGATTTAATTGCTTAATTTTTCAATATAAAGTGGCCGAATTTTTGAAAATTCAACCCTAATTTTCCAAATTTAAATTCGGATTTTAGATCTCTAAATTTCGAATATTAAGTTCATATTATTAATCTGATTTTCATGTTTAAATTTGGTTATGTATGAAAATTAATTCATGTAAAAGCGTTTTATATGAATTAGAGATTAATTTATGGGAATAACCCTAAAATTAATTAAAATGGAGACTTTAATTTAATTTTCTGAATTAGGCATAAAAGAGTTTATGTTTAATTTAATTAAGATCACTAAATTAATTTTGCAAATGTTGTAATTTTAATTTCCTTCAATTAAAAAAAAAAAAATTAAGGAGGAGGAAGAGGAGCAGCCACGACTGGTGGCTGCTCCGGTGGTCTGGCGACTGGAAGTCGGCGAGGGTTGCAAAGGCTGCCGGCAAGCAGTTGGTGAGGGTGGCGTTGGCAGGCAGCCACGCGTGCGACGCACGTTCGACGTGCGCAGCAGTGTGCTGCTGTCGTGTAGACTGCAGTGAGTACTGCCGTGAAGACATGCAGCATTTGTGCTGCTGGTCGTGGTCTTCACGTTTTTTTTTTTCAAAAGAAATTTTTTATTTTTATTTTAATTTTGATAAAAAACCGTGGAGGACTAGTAATTGGCAGCGTGAATCTTGAACATATTTTATTTTGAAATTTTGTAAAATAGATTTTTGAGAAGATTAATCAAATTCCAATTATGTTAAATATGTTAATTTTGACTTGGTCATAAATTAATTCCATAACTTTATTCTTTAATCTAATTAAAATTAGTAGGCTAGATTTTCTAGGATAGAATCTTTAGGTGGTTGGGAATTACTTAAATATTTTATATCCTTGCTATAATTAAAAATATTTGATATTTTGATTGATGGCAAGAATAATATGTGATATTATGATGTGGCATTTTATATTTGATATAATTGCTATGAATGACTAGTATGGCCCAAATTTAAGTTAGAAAATACGATATGCGTATCGTGATGTATTCTTGTAATTTAAATACGATATGCATATCGTTAAGTATTTTTGCAATTTATTTAATTCAAATATTTTTTAAATTATTTTGATACTTATGTAATCCAAAGACGAGCCCATCAAGAGAAGGCCCATGACTAAGGTGGATGGAGATCCATGAAGAGTCCAAGGAGGAGCCCAATCAAGATGCTTAGTTCTTAGGATTAGGGGACATACTAGATCATATTTATTTTTTGCATTTTATTATTATTTAAAATGCTTATAAGTTTATTGTATGTTGGTTATCAATGCGCTAGAGTTCACTAATTCATAACAACATAATAAACTTAGGTCCCACAAATATTAAGGTTAGCTTTTCCAAACATAAAGTACTTATTAACCCTTAATTAATAGTAATAGGTCATGCCTCCGCAGGGTATTATCATTAATTTTGGGAGATAAGGTAAAATTGCGAATTTTACAACTTAGTTTGGTTATCCTTAACAAAATCATCAAAAGCGTTTTGGGTTTTGAAGCAAGAGATAGTTAAGCATGTGATGTTTACCAATCTAAACAAGAATTATAAAGTGTTATAATTAGTAAAAGGATTTACTTACCTTGAGAATGTAACGTTAAGATAAGGCCTCCGTCCGCTTAGTGTTGCATGTTGATAGGATCTTATATTCACTTATTCAAATGGGACATTAAAATTGAATAAGTGATCAACCTAGAAACCTTTGCATGTTTTAGGTTGTTTTACAAACATAATTTTGAACTTTGTTTGATTCTTTCTGTAGATACTATGTCTAACAACAACAACAACTCTGTTTTCAACATTCGTCCTTTCCATGGAAAGGACAGGCTGAATAGTGAAAATTTCATCAACTGGGAAAGAACCCTAAGACTCGTATTGAGGTCTGAGGGTCGAGAGGATGTCTTAGAAACCCCACTTCCTGTAATTACTGATGAGTCGACTGAAGCCGACAAACTTCGTGTTAAGCAGGCTAATGATAGGTCTGTACCGATCACTTGCCTGATGATAGCAGCCATGGAGCCGGACCTCCAAAAGAGGTTCGAAACCAAGGATCCTTATACCATCATGCAAGAGCTGCGGGCCATGTTTCAAACACAGGCCCGAGTTGAGCGGTATGAGACTAATAGGGAGATACGAGAATGTCAGATGAAGCCGGGTCAAGCTGTTGGCCCCCATGTTTTCGCTATGATGGGTCTTTTCGAAGACATGGAACGACTTGGATCCCCTTACAGGGTTGAGTTGGCTACTGACATTATTCTCCACTCATTGCCTGACAACTTCAATCAGTTCAGGATGTCCTTCAACATGAATGAGACTGAAAAGACTTTGCAAGAGCTGCACGCGGTTGTTGGTCAATGCTGAGAGGAATATCCCCAAAGAACCAAAGAAAGAGGTTTTGATGGTTAAGAAGGGAAAGGGTTTTAAGAAGAAATGGGCAGGAAAGAAGGACAAAGGCAAGCAAGTTGTCGTTGTTACTGAAAAACCTAAGCCAACCACCAAGCCAAAGGTGGCCGCATAAAGCAAGTGCTTCCATTGTCACAACATAGGACACTGGAAGAGGAACTGCCCTCTATACTTGGAGGAAAAGAAGTTTGGTGCTTCCACTTTAGGTATATTTGTTATAGAAATCAATTTGACTTCTACTTCTTTATGGGTATTGGATACCGGTTGTGGTTCTCACATAGTTAATGATGTGCAGGGACTAAAAATAAGTAGGAGGCTAGCAAAGGGCGAGGTAGAGCTTCGCGTTGGAAATGGAGCACGGGTTGCTGCATTTGCCATAGGAAGTTATAGTTTGCATTTGCCATCTGGCTTTGTTTTAGAACTAAATAATTGTTATTTTGTTCCTTCGATAACTAAGAACATAGTTTCTGTTTCTGTTTTGGATTCTGAAGGGTTTTGTTTTGAAATTAAGAACAAGTGTTGTTCCATTTCTTATAATAATATGTTCTATGCTAGTGCTAAATTGATAAATGGCTTATATGTGCTTGATAGGTCATTACAAGTCTATAACATAGATACCAAGAAACAAAAAATCAAATGAATCAAACCTAACCTACATTTGGCATTGTCAAATGGGTCATATAAACCAAAAGCGCATCCAAAAGTTACAGCAGGATGGTATTCTTCCATCATTTGATTTCAAATCATTTGATGTATGTGAATCATGCTTGATGGGGAAAATGACAAAGTCACCATTTACTGGAAAAGGATGAAAAGGCCAGCGATATCTTGGGCCTCATACATACAAATGTTTGTGGTCCTAAGAGCACAAAGGTAAGGGGAGGGTCTAACTACTTCATTACCTTCACTGATAATTTGAGTAGATATGGATATTTCTACTTAATGAAACATAAGTTGGAATCTTTTGACAAATTCAAAGAGTTCCAAAATGAAGTATAAAATCATTGGGTAAGACAATCAAGGCCCTGCGATCCGATCGTGGTTAGAGGTGGCAATGATGCGAGTCGAGTTCGAGTTTGAGCTAACTCGACTCGACTCGTTAGCATTTCGAGTCGAGTTTGAGTTGAGTCGAGCTCACTCGAGTCGAGTTTTGACCGAGCTTTGATCGAGTCGAGCATTGACCGAGTCGAGCTTTGACCGAGTAGATTTCGAGTAGCTTGCAAGTGTCTCATGTTAAAAGCAACAATAAGGTGAAAAATGTTGAATTTAGGTATTTTGCTGTTGATAATTGGGTATTCGAGCTTCTCACGAGTTTTCGAGTCGAGTATCGAGTTGCTCTACTCGACTCACCAACATCTCGAGTCGAGCTCGAGTTCGATTCGAGCTCAATCGAGTCGAGCTTTGACCGAGTCGATCTCGAGTAACTAGCGAGTTGTCTCAACTCATTGCCACCCCTAATCGTGGTGGCGAGTATTTGAGCCAAGAGTTTGATGATCATTTGAAGGATTGTGGAATTCTTCACAATTGACTCTGCCAGGAACACCGCAGTAAAATGGTGTATCCGAAAGGAGGAATCGGACCTTATTGGATATGGTTCGATCAATGATGAGTCTTGATGATCTTTCGATTTCTTTTTGGGGATATGCTCTCGAAACAGCTGCACACACACTAAACAGGAGTCCTTCAAAGGATGTAGAAAAGACTCCATATGTGTTATGGAATGGAAAAACTCCAAACTTGTCTTTTCTTAAGATCTGGGGATGTGAGGTCTATGTAAAACGTTTACTTTCAGACAAACTTGCACCCAAGTCAGATAAATGTCTCTTTGTGGGATACCCAAAAGAGACAAGGGGATATTACTTCTATAACCTTCAAGAGAACAAAGTGTTTGTTACTCGTGATGGTATCTTTCTTGAAAAGGAATTTATTTCTAGAAAGACAAGTGGGAGTAGAATAATTCTCGAAGAAATTCGAGATGAGCAACAATTGGACATGGTTCACACCATGTCAGAGACGGCCCAACAAGACGAAAGTCGAGTTCAGGAGATGACGTATTCAACGCGTGAACCTCCTACCGTCCCACTTGAATCTAATTCAGGCGAAGATCTTCAAGAAGTTGAAGAGAACATTTCTCTTGATGCTCAGCCCCGCGTAGGTCTAGTAGAGAAAGGATTCCAAACAAGAGGTTGGTTGATTTCCTGTTAACTGAAAACTCTAAAATTATGATTTTGGAGAATTCAGATTCTATTACCTACAAACAAGCTTTGACGAGCCTAGACTCTGAGAAATGGCTTGAGGCCATGAAATCCGAGTTAGACTCCATGTCTGAGAATAAAGTTTGGACCCTAGTCGACTTGCCTGATGGGGTTAACCCTATTGGATGCAAGTGGGTGTTTAAATTGAAAACAGACAAAGATGGAAATGTCTATGTCTATAAAGCAAGACTGGTTGCAAAAGGATTCAGACAAATTCATGGTATAGACTATGATGAGACCTTTTCTCCAGTAGCAATGCTTAAGTCGATTCGGATACTTTTAGCGATTGATGCATTTTATGATTATGAAATTTGGCAGATGGATGTCAAAACCGCATTCTTGAATGGGTTCTTGAATGAGGATGTGTATATGACATAACCTGAGGGTTTTGAGGATCTTAAAAATCCTAAAAGGGTTTGCAAGCTTCAAAGATCCATATATGGATTGAACCAGGTATCTCGGAGCTATAAATTTGATGAGGCAATCAAGAAATTTGGTTTCATCAAAAGCGAAGAAGAGTATTGTGTTTACAAAAAGTTTAGTGGGAGCAGCTTAGTCTTCTTGGTATTGTATGTAGATG
The DNA here is from genome assembly GCA_947646795.1 of Beta lomatogona. Taxonomy (NCBI): domain Eukaryota; kingdom Viridiplantae; phylum Streptophyta; class Magnoliopsida; order Caryophyllales; family Amaranthaceae; genus Beta; species Beta lomatogona. Next base: position 7,518,015 of record CANSNZ010000927.1, on the reverse strand, counting down.
ACATACTACTCATGGGAAATGACATACCAATGCTTGAGTCAGTCAAGGAATGGTTGAAAAGTTGTTTCTCCATGAAAGACCTTGGAGAAGCTGAGTATACTGGGAATTAAAATCCATAGAGATATGTCTCGAAGGATGATTGAACTAAGTCAAGAAACTTATATTGATAAAGTTCTTGCAAGGTTCAACATGGAAAACTCGAAGAGAGGATTCATTCCCATGTCACATGGCATATCGCTTAGCAAGAGTCAGTGCCCGACTGATCCCGATGAGTTAAAGCGAATGAGTAGCATACCTTATGCTTCGGCTATAGGATCTGTCATGTATTCCATGATAAGTACTCGACCAGATGTTGCATATGCATTGAGCATGTGCAGCAGGTTCCAAGCAAATCCAGGGGAAGCACACTGGATTGCAGCTAAGAGCATCCTTAAGTACTTGAGAAGAACTAAAGGCATGTTCTTAGTCTATGGAGGTGAAAGTGAGTTGGTTGTTAAAGGTTATACTGATGCGAGCTTCCAAACCGATAGAGATGATTACCGCTCTCAGTCAGGGTACGTCTTTTGTCTAAATGGAGGAGCAATGAGCTAGAAGAGCTCAAAGCAAAGCACTGTAGCAGACTCTATGACAGAATCAAAATATTTAGCAGCGGTTGAAGCAGCTAAAGAAGCAGTTTGGATAAAGAAGTTCTTGACATAGCTGGATATCATACCTAGTACTCTGGAAGGGATTGAGTTGTTCTGTGATAACAATGGTGCTATTGCGCAAGCAAAAGAAACGAGATCACATAACAAATCCAAACATGTAATGAGGAAGTATCACCTCATTAGGGAGATTGTTGACAGGAAGGATGTCAGGATCTGCAAAGTTCACACGGATGAGAATGTGGCTGATCCGCTCACTAAACCACTACCTCAACCCAAGCATGAGTGTCACGCTAAGGCTATAGGTTGAAGCAAATGTTAGAGTGGCTTTAGATTGTACTAGGTTTAGAGAAACTTATTACAATGTAGAGACGTGGTTTTGCTATTTTATGTTTATGAGAAATAAAATTTAATCTTATTTAATTTTGGTTTGTTCCAAAATATATCTTGAATTTAATGGTTTTGTCAAATATGTGATTTGATGAATGAAACACCATAAGTGAACAGAATTCATAGAATATTATAGTTCCTAATCTAAGTCATTAAATTGGACATAAATGACTTATTAAAGGATTAGCATATAAGATTGATTGATAGTGCCGTTTCATGGGCTATGGGAACATGGAGATGTTTAGTCAATCATATGGACATGTATAGTTGATACATGATCGAACAGACCTACTTAGAAGTTTCTATATTAGTGGATTCCTAAGACATGAGTGAAACACTACTTAGCCTAATGATTGGTATAACTTTGATGCTGTCAAACGTCATGCCGTAAAAGGGGACTATAAAGGCAGCGTTCGGGTTGTGCTAAAAGTTGAGTGGGAGTTTTGGTTGCCACAAAGTCCTCCTATATGGGATAGGATGGGTGTCTTGGCCCCTTGGAGAGTGAAAATTGAAAAATGCATGGCCGTGCTCAAATGGATTATATGATGATCATTTGTTTGTCAATTCGAACTTGGATTTCAAGGATTAATTTGAAGACTAGTATGGATGACATAGAAATGTGGTCATACTATCAAATTGGACACTAAGAGACTTAAGGAATTTGAAGATTGCACACTCATCTCGGACAAGTGAGAGATTGAAGGAATTGTGTCCTTGACTCTAATGCAATCACTAAATATAATATGGATCATATTATGGAGATAATAAATTCATTTAATTGGATCGTCTTTACGTCTTGCTAGAGAAGGCTATAGACCTTTGGGTTAGTAAATAATAAACCCAAAGCCCACTTAAATAGATCCTACAAGGTCACACATTATTTCTGGATCAACAAAAGAAAACCTACAGCCCATAAAGGCCCTAGGGTGGCCGGCCAAGAGGGAGAAGGGGAGCGGGATTGCTTAACCTAATTACTCCTATAATTAGTTAAGGAATGAGAAAATAAAAGATACTAGATCTCTCAATATTTTCTCTCTCCTATTCTCTCTCTTCAAAAGTCACGTAATACTGTTTCAAGAAATAGAAGAGTCCCTCTTCCTTCCAACTATCATTGGTGGAGCGTTGATCTGGATTGGTGAACTTAGTAGAGGAATCTCAATTGCGGTTCTATCTCCGAATCTTGAAGAGCTAAGTGGAAATCACGCGTCAAAGGTTAATTCTTAACTATTATGTGATCCTTGAATCTATATGCATGAGATCCTGTTTTAAGTGCTTATGAATGTGATTCATGAAATTCCGCTTATAGTACTTATAATCCTACACCTAGCTTGTCTGTCATGTGGAGGGAACGTATCAAAGGTTTGCGGCCTTCTGCAATATCCAAAGCCCACAAGCGCGCGATACCTTTAGCAACTCTTGAGGGGACACAACAGTATATATAAGGCCGAGCTTCATTTCTTCCTCAGATGTTATTGATTTTGAAGACTTTAAGAAGATAACAGAGAGTACCGAAAGTCACAATGTATGCAAATACGGTATATGAATGTAACGCAACCATAATAAAATTCAACTCCAAACAATCTTTTATTAGAAATTAGATGTGAAGCTCGCATAAAACTCTGCCACCAAACAAGAAACCAATTGTGTTCTGGCTAGAAAAAAAGTGTAGGTAGAGTTTGACTTATTCGGTCCCTTATAAAGTTATAATTCATATTTTTTTAATGGTTACACTAACAAAACAGAATTTTTTCCATGAATAATGTCAAAAGGAGTATTAATTCCTCCTATGCGCTGAAATTCAAATTAATTCCATGGATACCGTCCACGTAGGACAGCACGCCATAATTTTCATTTTTTAATAATACCGCTACTTGGAGTAGCGATTAACACCAATTATGTTACAACGAAGTTGACCGCTACTTCAAATAGCGGTTATATTGTGTCCTTAAAACAAGCTATAAGGCACGCATGTAAACCGCTACTCTGAGTAGCGGTTTTACCTCATAAACCGCTACCTTAAGTAGCGGCTTAACTTAAAGTTAACCGCTACTCCAAGTAGCGGTTTGCTTTGACGAAAATAAAATTTCGCGCGTGCTGTCCTACGTGGACGGTATCCATGGAATTAATTTGAAGTTCAACGCATAGGAGGAATTAATACTCCCTTTGGCATTATTCATGGAAAAATTCTAACAAAACACTGCCTCCAAAGTCCAGTGCACACCTTTCAAAAAAACATTTATATCTTTAGGTACATTTTGATTAAAATTACAAGATTGATCATATATGTTATGAAAAAAAAATGATATGAATCTAAGCAAACCCCACGTACAACAAGTCGACAACTAAAATAATAGTACTTATCAATAATGATAAGAGCCCGAGTAAGTGCGAGTACATATGCAGGCCCGACCCTTAGCATGTCTAAAGTGGGACATGGAGCAGGGCCTCACTTTCAAAGGGGCCACCAAATTGAAAAAAAAAATCTTTAAACACATAAGACTTGAAGCTGATAGTCAAAATGTCTGCAATTTTCTTGAATTCAGCTCTTCTTGGAATGTATCAAAAGATTTTGAAGAGAAAGACTTAGTTTGATGCATGTTTGTTAATTGGTTTACTTACATAATTTGGTGGTTTCTGTATGGGTATAACCCAAAAACGTTAGCGGACATCCCTGATAAGTCTGCGAACATAATGACGGACGCGAATGTGCAAACGTAGCCTACAGCTCTAACAAATCAGTTCACTGAAATGGTCCGACAACAGTGGCGGTCGCCTAACAAGACAAAATAGTGTAATCTTCTCTTCTGTCAGGCGTACCACAGCCGTACACATGTAAAAGGATAACACACCCTGTCAGAGGATTAGTACTTCTATTAATACCCCACTAGTACTATTCTGCATGTACATTCTCTCACACTTACAATTCTTATCCCTCTCTCTCTACTTTCTCTCTCTAAATCTTATTTGGACACGTGCTGACTTGAGCGTCGGAGGGGGTTTCCTCGGATCCCCCTCGAGGGTAGTTCACGTTTGCTTCTTGTGCAGTTATTCACCAGCGAACGCTAACTCCAATCCTTGGCAGACTCTTCTGAAGACCGCCAACCGTTCTACAACCGGAACAACTTGGCGCTAGAAGGAGGGGTCCCATCTTTGTGAACGCTATCATGGATAAAGCAAACAATGACAGTCGATATCCACCAGGATTCGAGATCGGTCAAGGGTCTCCTCAACCCATTAATCCCGGACCAATTGGTAATCCACAGTTCAACAATGAGCAGAAAACTCCTGAGATTAATGTAACTCAGGTAAACAATGGCGGCTTTCCAATAAGTATGTCTCAGTTGAGTCAGTTCTCCCGAGAACAACTACAAACTGTAGCATCATTCATTCAAATGTTAGCGGGCACTCCTCAACCTAGTAACACCCCTGCTAATGCTAGAGGCATTCAACACCGTAAACGATCACTGGCTATGGCCGGTAGAAATGCTGACGGTATGCCGGTAAGGAGGATGCGTACATTTACTCAGGAGGGACGCCAGATGGAAAGACAAATAGATGATCCAGGGTAGGAGGAAGACATCTTGGAAACTGAGGAGCTTAACAACTCTAAGGTGAGAATCAAAGTCAGTCCTACCGAGAGTACAGCACCCAGGGTGCTAGTAACTATTCGGCTGGCGGACACTTATTGATCAAGCCAAAACTATCTCCCTTTATTCCAGAAATCCTGAATCACCCCATGCCACGGATCAAGATGCCTTCCTCCAAGTATGACGGTACCTCCGACCCGGACGATCATATGGCTGCATATGAGGGTCACATATACTTATACACTCAGGTGGACGCCATCTGGTGCAAGGTGTTTCCATCAACCCTGACCGGGATCGCTCAGTCTTGGTTTAAAACTTTGAAACTGGGTATTATCTCTAGCTTCTCTCAGCTGTCATTTACATTTAGTACTCATTTTGTAAGTAATAGGCGCCGTGAGCGCACTACTGGTGAATTGCTCTCAATCAAGCAAGGTGAAACGAAAAGTTTGCGGGATTTCATTGGACGTTTTAACGTGGAAGCAGTCTCTATTCTGCGTCTCCAGCAGGACGTGGCCGTTCCGGCGCTAATGACTGGGCTGAAAGAAGGGTCCGTATTTAGGAGTTATCTGGGTAAAAAGACTTTCACATCTCTTGGACCCATTCTGGGAAAATCAAATGATTTCATCAGGGGTGAAGAATTTGATAAGGCCGCGAGCAGTCAGCACCACAAGCCTGAAAAAGGAAGGAAGAGAAGCAAAAGAAAGATAAGGGGCGCGAGAGTGATGGCGGCCGAGACAAAAGAAGGCAAGAATCCAATGTGGTCAAGAGAGGAAATGACCACGAAAGAAATGACCACGAGAGGAATGACCGTGAGAAGGGTGAACGCAAAGAAAGATTTGACGCATACACTCAACTCACAACTTCCAGAACTCAGATATATTTGATGAACAAGGACAATGACAAGTGGCCACGTCCAAAGCAGATGTTCCATAAAAACCGCGACAAAAGCAAGTGGTGTGATTTTCATGGTGATCAAGGGCACTTGACTGAAGATTATAGGCATTTGAAGGATAATTTGGAAGATCTGATAAGAAGGGGCTGCTTCACTCAGTACAAGGCACAGACTAAGGACGGAGACTTGTTAAAGCCAACCAACCATAATGTTCTGTCGCGGATTAGCGAAATTCATGTCATCAGTGGCGAACCGATTCATGGCGGCAGTGTGAATGGAGCCAAGGCAAGCTTGAAACAAATCAGGCATTAGGTGAACTTCAATGAAAGCATGCAGTGGAGAAAGCCACCAATAATGTCGGCTATGTCTTTTACGGTGGAGGACGCCAAGCATGTCGTTCACTTTAAAGGTATCAAATTCTCTGATCCATAGAATTCTTGTGGATGGAGGAAGTTTTGCAAACATACTTTATTTCTCAACCTTTGAGAAGCTGATGATTGGCCGAGAGCATTTGAAGCCAGTTTGCTACCCGGTGATAGGGTTCACGGGAGCGTCAATGATTCCAGAAGGGCCGATAACGTTGCCTGTCAGGGTTAGAGAAAATGAAGACGCCAGGGATGTGATGGCGAAGTTTTTGGTTGTTGACATACCAGGGGTTATAATGCTATTGTTGGACGCCCATTCATTCATGACGTCCAAGGAGTAGTGTCAACTTACCATCTGACAATGCTGTACGTATCCAATATGGGGTCGACAGCAAAATTGAGAGGAAACCAAGAGATGGCAAAATCATGTTACCCTACAGCTTTGAAACAGCCGGCAAGGAGAATTCCGGTAGAAGATATGAATCTGCCAACTCGAAAACAGAGACGAGCTCAGAGGAAAGCTTTGGCAAATGAAGCAGAATCCGAGAAAGGGGATGAAGAGATGATGGAAATATCAATGGAAGAGCTGGAGTCTAGGATTGATGATACGCCAAGACCCAAGTTTGATGGAGAAACAAAGCAGGAGATGCTAGCTGAAGATCCGGCAAGGACTGTTGCCTTTAGAACGGACGTGGACCCAAAGGTCAGAGTCAACCTGGTGACTCTCCTAAGAGAAAACACTGATGTCTTCGCGTTCTCGGTGGATGAGATGCTGGGTATAAACCCGGCCGTGATGGTACATCGTCTGAATGTTGACAACACTGTCCGCCTTATTAAGCAAAAGAAGCGGAATTGTTCAGTAGAGAAGAACAAGGCCATCAAAGAGGAAGTCGATAAGCTGCTGGCGGCTGATTTTATTGAGCCATGTGATTATCCAGAATGGTTGGCCAATGTGGTCATGGTGAAAAAGCTAACGAACAATGGAGGATTTGTGTAGTTTTCACAGATCTCAATAGAGACTGCCCAAAAGACTGCTATTCACTACTGAAAATATATACCAGTTAGTAGACTCTACTAGCGGTCATGCATTGATGAGCTTCAGCTACCATCAGATCAGGCTGCTGGAGGCCGACATGAAGAAGGCAGCGTTCATCATGGATTGTGGTGTGTACAATTACAAGGCAATGCCGTTTGTGCTCCGAAATACAGGAGCGATTTACCAAAAGTTGGTCGACAAAGTATTCGTGGATCAGAGGGGGAGGAACATAGAAGCATATGTTGACGACTCCATCGTCAAGAGCAACACTGACCGTGACCACTTAGACGACCTGAAAGAGACTTTCATAACATTGAGAAAATACAAGATGAAGCTCAACCCAAAGAAATGTGTCTTTGGGGTAAGAGTAGGGAAGTTTTTAGGCTTTTTGGTATGTAAAAGAGGGATTGACGCGAATCCAGACAAAGTTCAAGCCATCATGGATCTACCTGAGCCAAAAAGCGTCAAAGATATCCAGAGGCTGACAGGAAGAATGGCGCCCCTGACTCGATTCATTTCAAAATCAGCAGACAAGGCTTTGCATTTCTTTGCACTGCTAAAGGGAAATAAGAAGTTGGAGTGGGGAGAGCAAAAGACCATTTGAAGAGCTTACCCACCATTACAAGGGCCGAGACTAGAGACACATTGCAATTGTATATATCGGCCTCGTCTAAAACGGTCGCGGCCGTGTTGTTGGTAGAAAAAGAGAAAGGCAGCAGCCCATTTACTTTGTCAGCCACATCCTTAACGGCCCCGAGAACCGTTATCAGCTGCTTGAGAAGAAGGCTTTAGCTGTGATAATTGCCGCCAGGAAACTTAGGCCATACTTTGACTGTCATCCCATTCAGGTTCTAACCAATCAACCGTTAGAAAAAGCTTTGTAGAAGATGGATAGTTCTGGCTGTTTGTTGAAATGGGTCGTTGAATTATCAGAGTATGACATACAATACAAGCCAGGACCGCCATCAAGGCACAGGCCTTGGCAGATTTCATTGTGGAAGCTTCGTACAAAGAAGAAGAAGTGGAGGAAAAAGAAACATGTCTACTGGAAGTTGACGGATCTTCCGCTATTAGCGGATCCGGAGTTGGGATATTAATGATTAGCCGAGAGGGGAATTCATACGAATACGCCATCAAATTCGCCTTCCCGGTGTCAAACAATGAAGCAGAATATGAAGCAGCAATTGCCGGCCTAAGAATGTGTTTGGCGGCAGGTGCTAAGAATGTATTCTAGAAGACAGACTTGCAGCTGGTTAGCGGGCAGTTAAAAGGAGAATTCGAAGTCACAGAGGCTAATATGCAGAAGTACGTGGAAAAAGCCAAGGAGTTGATCGCCAAATTGAATCACTTCGAAATTCAAGCAATACCCGGAGCCGAGAACAGTAAAGCGGATGCACTGTCCAAGTTGGCAAGCTCTGACTCAATCAGTATCGAGAGGACAGTCACAGTAGATGTCCTCAAATAAAAAAGCATCACGGAAAGGATTGTGACTGTCAACAGCATAAACCAGCAAGTGTAGTGGTTTAGTGAGCTGGTGGCATATAAGCTGATAGGGACGCTTCCAATTAGATCCCTCGTCCGCCAAAAAGCTGAAGCGACAAGCAAACTGGTACATCATATACCAAGATGAGCTGTACAAGAAATCATTCAGTCTGCCTTTGCTTAAGTGCGCAACGGCATGAGAGTCCGCGAAGATTCTTGAAGAAATACACGAGGGTATTTGCAGCAATCATATTGGCGGTAAAGCTTTAGCGCTAAAGGCGTTGAGAGCTGAGTTTTATTGGCCAAGTATGCTGGCCGATGCCCAGGGCTACGTCAAGAAGTCCGATAAGTGCCAAAGATATGCTCTCGTTATCAATAGGCCTGCCAATGAGTTGCAACCTATCCTATGTCCGATTCCGTTCGCTCAATAGGGGATGGACATCCTAGGACCATTCACCACATGTGGGCCGATATATAGATTCCTAATAGTGGGAATTGACTATTTCACAAAATGTATAGAGGTAGAGCCGACAGCTAAGATCAAGGCAAACCAAGTCAAGAAATTTATCTGGCAGAATATTATGACAAGACTTGGGATTCCCATGGCCATCGTCTTTGACCATGGCGTCCAATTTGATTGTCGTCCCATATAAGCCTTCTTGACGGAATTTCGCGTGAAGTTTGCCTACTCAGCAGTCTGCCACCCTCAAAGCAAACGGACAAGCAGAGGCCGCGAACAAGCAAATCTTGAGTGCCCTGAAGAAAAAGCTAGATGAGTTGAAAGGAGGATGGGCCGATATGGTATCAACCGTGCTATGGGCAAATAGAACAACAGAGAAGGAAGCAATTGGAGAAAGCCCTTTCAAGTTGGCCTTTGGTGCAGAAGCAGTGTTGCCGATAGAGATGGGTTTGCCCTCTTATCGGATCAAGCACCATAACCTTCAGAGGAATGATCAAGCACTCAGGGAAAATCTGGACTTCGTACCATAAACAAGGCTTATGGCGGAACTGAAAGCGGCTGCCTACAAAGATAAAATCAGCAAGGCTTACAACAAAAAAGTCTTGGAGAGGCTGTAGATGTTGGCGACCTAGTCCTTCGCAGAACAACGTCCATTGGCAAGGCGCATACTGAAGGAAAGCTGACTGCTGATTGGGAAGGTCCCTATATCATTGCCAAGAAGCTTACTCCCGGTTCTTTCATTCTAAAAGGGCATGGATGATAAGGAACTAAAGAATTGCTGGAATACTAGGGTCTTAAAGAAGTATTATGTATGATTTGTAGAATGTAATAGGCTAAGAGCCACCTTTAATTACGTGAATAATACAAACTTCTGCTAGCGTTCCATCAATAGTCTTATTATTTTCATGTGTATTAACGGACCATATGACAGGTCAACAAATTAAATACTAACGGCCACATAACAGGCATAAACGTTAGAAAAGCCATATGACAGGCTCAAGTGCATTAATGGTCATACGACAGACCTAGCACAAATCAAAGCCATATGACAGGCTTAAGTGCGTTAACGGTCATATAACAGACCTAGCACAAGTCAGAGCCATATAACAGGCTAAGTGCGTTAACGGTCATATAACATACCAAGCACAAACCAGACATCACAGGTTAGACATGCTAACGGCAATAGAGCAATCACGAACAAGAAGGTAAAAGATTAAAGCCTTAGCATAACAAGATATAACCAAAAAACCGCAAAAGTACTTCTCCATAAATTTAAAGCTACTGGCTTGGCGGCCAACTACAGTAAAAAAAAGATTTTTCAGTTGGAATAAAGTACTTGCAATTCAAAACGTAAATTCATTATTTACAAGACGCCATCATGGGCCGAATTCAGTGTTAAAATAAGAATATTCAAGGATTACAAGTTATAAACTGTTAGGAGAATAGGAAGAGTTGATAGAAGGCCGCCAAAAACATCAAGAGGGGGGGGACATTCTGATCCGCTTGCTCAGGAATATCTCGAGGATCTGCATCCGAGGCGTAAGGTGTTGGCCGTCAGCGTGAGTGTTCTCAATAACGTTCCAGTCAAACCCTGGAACGGTCTTGCAGACACACCTCATGGCGGTCGCCCATCCGCCATCGTACCTCTTGTAGAGGGTCGCCACATACTTTTCAGATTGCTTAAACTCAGCAACAACCTTGGCGGCCCCCTGGCCTCAGCCTCAGCCTCAGTGGCGGCGTCTAAGACGGCGACCTTCTTCTAAGAGTTGGCGGCCTCAAGAGCCTTGGTCAATGCAGCAACATTTTCCTCGGTCTCTTCCAACAGAGCAGCTCGTGGCCTCAAGGTCAGCAGCTCATCCTCCAAAGGCTGCAAGGCCGCGGTCTTCTCCGCCAACTTCCCTTCCGACTCCTTTAGCAGATCCTTGCAGGTCTCGAGAGACTGCTTGTAGCTGTCCGCCAAATTCTGGTACTCAACATACTGTTCAATCAGCTCAAGAGCAGCATTGTTGGCCTACAAAAAGGAAAGAAAAGTGTTAAAAGAGATGCAGAAACAAAGGATATAAAAAACCAAGTTCAGAAACGTACCACAAGCTGGTCATGAGCCAGCCTAGCACCAGGAGTCATCAAGGACCCTGCCGGCCTGTCCAGGGGCAGCTTCATGCCCTTCAAAATCCGATAAGCAAGAATGCCACCGTTTTCAGGGATGTCGGCATACAACGATTCGTCCTCCCTGACGTCCCAATCAGATTAATAAACTTTGCCGGCGGGTAAGAGAGGCCGCTACAGAGTCACTTATCGGCACCTTTTTCATCTCGATCCATTCATTATATCGAGAAAAGATACCGGGAGATATGCTGGATAAAAAGCTTGGCATTGTAATCATCTCTCGGATCTCCTGGCGGACGGTGGAATAGGAGCCCGACAGCCAGGTAGCGCCACTCCGATGACCATGGCCCGTGATCGCGTCCTCAACATGCCCCTGGCTCTCTGAAGGAGCATTCACGTCCATGTTCTCCACTCGGACGACTTCACGAGTGGGGACGAAAGCAGCTTATTGGCAGGCATATCTGCCGCAGCCTGCTCACGCGGTCGCCTTCTAGCTCCGCTACCCCAAACAACAGGTCGAGAAGTAGAAGACCTGAGTGGGGCAGCGGGAGTGGGAAGGCCGCCAGAGCCGGCGACTGCATTAGAAGCATCCCGGCCAGGAGTGCGACCCACAGTCGCATCACCAATACCCCGACGGATACTCTGGGGACCGTTACGGTTTCCTCCCCGGTGACCGTTAGTGTTGCCGTGCATAGTCTCGTACTCTTCAGCTGGGGCAGGCTGCATATTTGTTAACGGTTGAAGGTTCTCGTCGACACAAAGAGCGTCGAGATCAAGACAATCAAAGCCTGCAAATGGCAAGAAAACAGTTTATATATATATATATATATATATATATATATATATATATATATATATATATATATATATATATATATATATATATATATATATATATATATATATATATATATATATATAATAATCATCATCATCAGATGGACCAGTCTGATAACAGCACTAACCATTCTCATGGGTGTGGCAAAGTAGCATGGCCGACAATGGCTGGTTCCCGAGGATGTATTTGGTGTGAGGAAGCCAATGCTTGGGCTCCTTAACCTTTACCTCCTTCCCGTCCTCATAAGTAACTATATAATCTTCGGTATCAAAATAGTCGAAGGCAGCTAGTTCTTCCCTAGTTAACGGAACCAGGGGTAAATGCTCCATGTGAGGACGAGGTTCAGTGAAGTGACGGCGCACGGGGTAGTCCTCAGGTGTTCGCAACCAAAAGAAGGCATCCTGCCAACCCTTCAGACCGGTCATCTTAGGTTGAACAGTCATTTTCTTGTCGGTCGTAGTTAATGGCCACCAACCCGCTTGCCTAGAAGACCCTTTTTTCTTCTGCCAATGAAGATGGCCAAATAGGTTCAACGTTTGCGGAAAATCCAAAAAGCGAATGGTCCAGATGTACACAATCAAATTGCGGATCGCCAAGGGAGTGATTTGGGCCAAGCATACATTAAATGCGTTCAAAATATTCACTAAAAAAGAGTCCAGAGGAAGGCGGAGGCCGAACTCAAAGTGATGAGTATACAAGGCGACGTGACCGGGAGGACACTCTGTCACAATGGCCCCCTCTGGCGGAACTATTAACTGATAACCCTCAGGAAAATCATATAAATCCCGAGCAACTTTGAGGTACCCAAGACTGATGGCGTCCATACGCTAAAGTTCATCAATCTCCACACTAAGAGGACCGGCACTAAATTCCTCAGGAAGCCAAAGAGCGTCGGAACCCGGTCCGACATCAACCTCTTCCTCAGCAATGTCGTCCTCCATATCGTTGGAGTCCTCGACCCTCCTCTCGCCAGCATGAGAACTCTCCCTAATCACACGCTCCGACAAAGGCACGCTGGTGCCAATGTTCGCGGCCATGGTATTAGTCGCGTCTTCAGTAACGCGAACGACGGAACTGGCAGGAGCGGATCGACGCTGGTAAACGGACTCTTAATTGGCCATGACGGTCGCAATAGAGTCACTGTCGTCACCTAAATCAATGAAAGGTGGATTAGGGGCCACAGATTCGTGTAAACGGTCATAAAAGTCAGCAATCACTTCAACCCATGCATCCTCCATGCTATCTAACCAAACATGCTCTCTAAGGGGGGCAACATCGAGGACAAGAACGACATCGTCTAGAGGATGCCTAAGGGATCGTCTAGCAAGAATTTGATGTCTAAGTTCCCTAAGCGTCTGCCTGTCACCGCTTTCCCTAGCGGACAGATATTTCCTAGTCAAGTTGTGCTCCTCAGGAGTAGCAGGGTCGTTAAGAAACTTGGAACTGAGTTCTTTTTCTCTCTCAGACGTAAGGGGTATCTCCGCTAACAGTCCAGTCCTCCCCACAGGGCTAGAATCTAAAGAAGAATTGTTATCGGCCAGGGGGGAAGAAGGCTAACTCTCGGTCATAAATACATCACTAGGGGTATTCTGGCTATCAGACTGGTCCGATATGCTGAAAAACGCAAAGAAAATTAATGGAAAAGCTGAGAAGAAAAATCGGAGAAAAACCTGGAAGTGAAAAGTCGCCGGAAAAAGCGAGAAAACTAAGAATGGTCGCCGAAAATCAGCAAGCAAAGCTTTCAAAAGCGAGAAAACGGAAGAAAGCTCCAAGCTTCACCAAGAAAAGCGCCGGCGAAGCACGAACCTTCAAACCCAGAAAAACCCACAAAAACCCAGAAAAAGTTCGTCAAGAAAAGACGAAATTCTTTGCGCAATAGAACCGGAAAGTAAAAACTAGAAGATTTGGTAACTTTTTGGAGTAATTTGAGCCCAAAAAGGGCAATTTTTGAGTATACAAGCTTCGGCTATGGAGGTTTGTCAGAGAAAACTGGAAAAGAAGATAGGAAGGTTTGAGCGTATGATAAAGGATTCAGGAAAAAGACAATTGTTCCCATATATATGTGGTGAGGGAACGGTTGAGATTAAAAAACGCCTCAACTTCTCCCCAGATTCCTGCCACGTGGTAAAGCGCAGTTAAACCCTAATAAAGTAATGGACAAGATTTTCGAAAAAGTAATCATTAACTTTTCAAAAAAATTCAACTCCCTACAACGACACGTGGCACCCAACGAATCAACTTCTCTGAAAAATCGAACACGACGACACTGACTCGCGTCCACCGACAACATCCTTAGCGGTCAAGACCCCAAATGATGCTGGGGGGCTAGTTGTATGGGTATAACCCAAATATCTTAGTGGACATCCCTGATAAGTGCGCGAACATAATGACGGACGCGAATGTGCAAACGTCGCCTACAGCTCTAACAAGTCAGTTCACTGAAATGGTCCGACAACAGTGGCGGTCGCCTAACAAGACAAAATAGATGAATCTTCCTTTCTGTCAGGCGTACCACAGTCGTACACGTGTAAAAGGATTACGCACCCTATCAGAGGAATAGTACTTCTATAAATACCCCACTAGTACTATTCTGCAGGTACATTCTCTCACACTTACAATTCTTATCCCTCTCTCTCTACTTTCTCTCTCTAAATCTTATTTGGACACGTGCTCACTTGAGCGTCGGAGGGGGTTTCTTGCATCCCCCCCGAGGGTAGTTCACGTTTGCTTCCTGTGCAGTTATTCACCAGCGGACGCCAACTCTAATCCTTGGCGGACTCTTCTCAAGACCGCCAACCGTTCTACAACCGAAACGGGTTTCTTTTAATTTTTTTTATATAGGGGACTATTTTTCAGTAATAGCACAAGGCCTCCATATTGTTCGTGCCGGCGCTGTACATATGTACGTACATGGCAATGAGACAATACGACATATAAGAAAAGAATGAGACTTACCAGCAGCATCTCAACGGAATTTCCTAAACCAACAAGCCTGGGTAGTCGTTGTGTTCCTAAATTGATGTCCAAATGTAGTAAATGTTTACTCTAGTAAGAGTATGCAATTAATGCAAAAGGCAAATTAACCACTTACCTCCAGATCCTGGAATAATTCCAATTGATAGCTCAGGTAATCAAGTCGTGCTTTCGGTGCAGATATGCGTGAATGGCATCCCTGCAGCAGTGTAAGAAAAATATGTAAATTAAACAATTAATGCTAATAAGTTAGGATATTTAACGGGCACATTTTTTATTTTACCTATTATTAGCAACCTAATTTTCACCATGTTGATTCATTTATCATCCTCATTTTGCATTCTATAGGTTAGATTTTGCTTAATTTAGAATAGTCTAAGTACTTATAATCCACGCGATGCGTGCATATAAGACTAGTAATATCTAAAGAATTGTGCCTCCTCTCCCTTTTTTCTCTCTTTTCTCTCCTCTCCCACAAAACCCTAATTTTCAACCTAGGGGCTACCGCCACTCTTTTGGGCGGTGGTAAGCCCCTTTTCTCCTTTTGTTACTAGTTTTTTATGTTAATGTTTCTAATAAACTTCAGTCTCTCTTTAATGGAGAGTTTTTCTACCTATTTATTGGGTTATATCTACCCATATATTGGGTTTTATCTCTCTCCATGTGAGAGTTTGAAGACTTTGTTTTTGGGTTTTTGTGTAATTCAAGAGGTTGATTTGTTGATTGAAATTTGTGCGGGGTTGCAACAGATGTCAGTACTTCGTTTACAATCACTTGAATTGGATCCAGTTCTACTTCAAAACTACAAAAGATCGATAGATCCCCTTGCAGAAGGTTGCGTCAGACAACGATTTGAAAGACGAGGGTTTTCAGAAGTGTTAGATCTACTCAACGATCGTGGTTTTGCCATATTAGAATTGTATTTATTTCTTTTTGATATGTATTTGTTTAGTTTTAACTTCTATTGTAGATGTCGTATGACTTTGAATCAATGAATTGATTTTAATTTCAAAAAAAAAAAAAAAAAAGTACTTATAATCCATGAAAACTCATATGTGAGTAAAGACAAAGAATAAGAATGACTAACATATACTTTTACCCATCTATAGCCAATTGATTTTTTTTTTTGATGAAATCCTTTTCTCTCTCTAGGTGGTCAGACTCTTCTCCAACAAATGACTATGGGTGCAGGCCTGTTTATTAAAAAAACATATGTCATAATAACAAGAACCCCCCCCCCAAATAATCTGTTTGGTTCGTTTTTAGTTGAAGAAAGCAACGGAATAGAAAGGAACGGAAGAAGAAAGAAGAGAAAAAACCTTAATTTCCCAGGTTTGGTTTAAGCTTCATCTTTCTTCCCAATTCCTCCAATTTTGGGAGGAAAGGAAAATGAAAATTTTGTTAAGAGGCTTTCCTTCCACTTCCTTCCATTTTCCTATAACTTATAATGTTCTTTTTGAACCAAACATTGGAAACTAAAATGATTCCTTCCTATTCCTTTATTTTTCTTCCAAATCCCTTCTACCAAAAACAAGTTGTAAAGGCCTAAATTCATGGTTTCAATATTATATAATTTTTTATACGCTTACTTTTTTGTGCTTAAACTTCTTAATTTTTTATCTTTTTCAAGTAATTTCTTATAATTGACCCCATTTGCAAATTTGTGAATCACACGAGACGTCTAAATTAGGGTAATAGAGATGAAATATAAACAAAGCCACCGGTTGAGAGAAAAAGGACACAAACCATAGCCAATTCTAAGCCGCCTCCCAGTGCAAATCCTTGTATGGCAGCAACAGACGGCATGTGTGCATCTAACACCAATAGATTAATGCTATTGTTAGGCACCTTTCACAACATGCATGATACGTACTCGCATTTTTATTTATTCAACATACTTTGTATTTTGCCACTATTCATATATTTCATTTTGACATAATTTGTAATAGTACATAAAAAATACATGGTTATTTGAGATTTTGCTAGATTCATCACAATATATAAATTCATAATATCAATATTTTAATATAAATTTTACCTTTTTTGAAGGGGAAACATAAATTTTAGTAATTGAAGATCATACCTAAAATCAACATTAAAGAAAACGAAGCACATCCTAACTTGAACAAATAAAGTTTTTCTACAATATAAGTAAGAGAATACTGAACCAGATCTGACGAGCAAACCCCTTGTTTGTTCGTTAAATCATGTAGCCTTCTATGAGAGCTAGCGTCTATCATTCTGATGTAGTTTTGAGAAGAAATTTCTTTATTGGACTGTGTAGATAGCATACGAAAATCTAATATTGATTGCAAATTTTAACATCAAACCATCGATGAACTGTATCTTTGCAACAAACTACAAAAACCAATACATTAACCTACCAGAAGAGCTTAATTATGAGACTAACAAATCAAACTCCAAACTCCTGCTAGTGGAGATAAAGAACCCAATAATTCGGTAAATAACTCTCCAAAAGAGAGAAAAGAGGCCTATTGTTGACTAAAACTAGAAAAACAAATGCATAAAACTGGAAATTGGGGGTTACCACCATCGCAAAAGTTGGTGTTAGTCTCGAACTGGCTAAAAAAGACTAGGGTTTTTATTTTAGAGAGAGAGGGAGAGAATGAGAGATGGGCGGCTATAGTATAATGTTACCTATTAATAATAAAAGATATTAACGATCAAAATTATGCATCGGCAATTATGAAAACAAAATTGTGTAGATTAAAAACAAATAGGAAAAATTGTAAAAAATAATCCCAAGTTTCAGGTGTATTCCCATATTAATCCCAAGTTTAAATTATTTTTGAATAATATGAAGTTTGGGAGTCATCTTCCCATGTTGGTCCAAAAGACCTATAATCCTTTAAACCAATTTTAAAAAGTTGATAAGACACCATTTTATTTAAAAAAATCACCCCTAATCGCCTTCATCACCACTCCACTATTAGAATGAAAGGCAAACGGAAATGTTTCACGCGGCGTATTGACCTTTAAAACGAGTTTTAAGCCGACTTTTTTCACTAGGGACCAATAAGGGAAGACTACTAACAAACTTGAGATTATTTAAAAATAATCCAAAGTTGGGATTAATTTGGGAAGATGGCCAAAACTTGGGATTATTTTTGACAATTTTTCCAAACAAATATAGAGGTAGTATATATTGTTTTACTGAAAATGCTTATCATATGATTCATCACCATAGATGTCAATTGATCGATGACTGTTGCTTCACCCACATGGCCGCATCCATTCCATCACCTACTTCATCTGATTCATTCATAACCCACATCCATCCATACATCTGTCATTCGCATCTGATTTTGGAGGACCAAATAACTTATTGGTTTTTTTTTCAATGTTTACTATAATTAGAAAATACTTGTTTTGTTTCAAAATACTTGACACACTTCTTTCAACACGTTTTCACTACAACAAAAAAAGGGTTTTGGCAACGAAAATAATCGTCGTCCAAGACACCAATATCTTCTCACAAACAACAAAGCAACGAATGAGAGTCCTCGTGAGGTCGTTGCACAAAGCCCGTCGTCAAAGAGTTTTGTGCTACAAAGCTTGTCAGCGCATATTTATATCCATTAATATCTCTAATTTCTTATAAGTAAAAATTATATAAAAAAAAAATTTCAACTTTTTTAAAATTATAAGTCGAGGCAAATCTAACAAGATACCTCATGAATAAATTTTTACTTATGTAGATATCACAAAACGTGGCCAAGGAAGTGTGTAAGTAGTGCAAAAGTCAAATCGTGTAAAGTATCTAGAAACGGAGAAAGTAACTCATTTTCGGCACGTAACACTTTTATGTATCAAAAACATGTAAAATCAACAAATATACTTTTAAGCATCATCTGTAAGGATGATGTAGGCTGGTCCTATCTTAGGGGCTAGTCCTAGTTTGTTTCTCATTAACAAAAAAACAAATGTATTTAAAAATATTCCCTCTATTTTTCTAAGTAACTTCATTTTCATAGTAGCAACAAACCATGGCAAAGAGGAGAGAGAGTCATGTCAAAGTGTTTTTTGTTTTTATATATAAGAGAGAGAACATGTTTGTGAGAGAGTGTACAATTATGTGCGACCAAAAGGTAGGATAAGTTGGTATGGAGAGGGAACAAAACTTTACCAAATAAGGAATATGTTAAAAGTATAAAGATCTTTTAATCTAGAAACGTACTTAAATAATGGAATGCAGGAAAATCTTTAGATGTGAATGGAGACATGGAGTAGTTCTAAACAAGCAAGAAGTACTTTTGGCTTTAGTATTCTATAATCTATACTAATATATTAAAAAGCGTTCATAGGAAAGTCTACGTGCCACGTGTCACCCCTTCCTTTTTTCTTGCATTATGTTATTATCCATTCAACTGACAATCAAAATGCATGGAGGAGGATTCGAACACTAGACCTCCTAAATCGAAAATCTCACTAATTACCATCTTAACTAGCAATGAGTTATGAGATATCTCTCCATATTAATATGTAAATCCCTCATTAAAATATGAAAAATTAATGAAAAAAGACAGAAAAAAAAAGTTTGAAACTTTCTCAAATACAAATAAAAAATAAAGTACTCAATGTATGGAGTCGGGGCATCGCCCGGGCCACACACTAGTTTAATTTGAATTAAATGTTAAAAATCTATATAACATATAAAATAGATAGATGGATGGATTGTAGATAGATTATCACTTGGCTTGATCCATCACCTGCTTTTTGTTCATTTTATATCGAGTTTCCACCCACTTCTTATAATCGGGTAATTATATATCCGTTTAAATTGATATCTTTATGCACCCCAAATTAAACAAAAAAAAGGTTTGGCTTTGAGTGACCTTCGATTGTCACGACCAAAAGTGATAAATCCGGCAATATAGATAAATCCCCTGCAAAACAAGCACCCACATAATAAAGTTAAGGAAAAATGGAAACTAATAATCCCACCTTTGGTGGTCTGCTCATAATAATCCCACATTCACTTAATATCAGAATAATCTCACCTTTGCTTCTTATCTTCTTAAAATGGGTCGTTTTACCTACAACTTGTTGAACAGGTCAATTTCAGATTTTTTTTTTCCTTGGTGCTTTCCTCCCTCAGCAACCTCTTACTCTCTCTCCTCCATATCCTAACAACCTCAAACTTCAAACCTCTTTCTCTCTCCTCCCTATCCTCAATCAGTCAACCCCACCCTTCCTCCACCACCGCCGCACCCATATCCCACACCTTCGGTTTCCCCTTCGACCAGAGCTACTACGAAACTCTTGATGTCTAACCTCCCGCCACCATCAGCAACTCAGCACTCCAAGTCACCCCCGACTCCGCCGGAAACTTATCCATTACCAACCGCTCCGGGCTTTTTCTCTTCAAATAACCATTCCGTCTCTGGGAATCCCAAGGGGAGAATCGAACCCGCGTCGCCTCCTTCAACACCACCTTCCTCCGCACAGTTTCTCGACTTAACCAACTCCTCCTCCGATGGAGACCCGCTCAATCAACTCTTAGCCATCGAGTTTGATACTTTTCAAAATGGCCCTTACGACCCGGATGATAACCATCTCTATTGCTTGCGGTGGTTTCCTTATTTTCGTGATTTTTGGGTGGTTTTAATGGTGGTCGTAGACTGGTAGGTTGCTTGCGGTGGTGGTGGTCATGTGCTGGCGTGGTGCTAATGTTGGTGATGGTGATAGTACTTGTGGTTGAGATTGTGGGTGGTGGTGAGGTTTTGGGAAGTGGAGTTGGCGGTTATGGCAGTGGTGGTTGTGGTTAGGCTGGAATTCATGGGTATGGGAGGAGAGAGAGGAAAATCGAAAAAAAGAATTTGTTTTTTTATTTTTAATTATTAAAAAAGCCTAAACCAATTAGAAATTGACATATGCCAACTTAACTTGATGAACCTGTTACCATAACCTATTAACAGGTAAAGACCCGTTATAAGAAGATCAACATTAAAGGTGGGACTATTTTGAAATTAAGTGAATGTGGGATTATTATGAGCAGACCACCAAAAGGTGGGATTATTAGTTTCCATTTTTCCTAAAGTTAAGGTATGTTGAACAAAATTAGTTGTTGTAATATTTGTTAGATGAAAGATTTTGTACTTTTTGCTAGTAGTTAGTTGTTGGAGCTTATATTGGCTGTCAAAATAGTTTTTTCAAACAATTAGGACCTTATTAAAGCTAGTTGTTAAATTCTTACAAAAAAGTTTATAACGTTACTCTAAAAGGTACCGCTCCTTTATAAATTGATTTCTTTAGCTTTTTAAAGCATTACCTCAATCAATAAAGGATTAAAGGTACCTTCTATTACATATTTTTATATTTTACTAGAATTTTTGTTTAGTCAAAGCATCAAACACCACTTGAAAATCTATTTCTAAACATGCTCTTAGCAATAAGCAAGTTTTACCGGTCTTGTGAAGTTTCTCAAAAACATTGAGGTCAAAACCGCCTGAAAACTTCCCATTGTCACCTACGTTGAGGAAATAACAAGTATATAATCATCATATACTTAAAACATTAATTAGACAAAGAAACCGCAAAATGTAGTAAATAAAGTAAAAGTCAATTCCTACGATAATTTAAAGAGAACCGAAAATCTATAGAAAATATGGGTGTACCATGCTCATGTACACCTCAAGACTATATATTATTAATGAAAAAATTCTACTTATTTTTAGTCACTCATACTCATTCGCCCAAATGAGCAAACTTTCTCAAAGGGGCAAATAATTATACCCATTGAAGAAATGAGCAAACACTTTTGCCCAAATGAGCAAACTTTTTCGCTCATTTTCTCAAATGAGCATATGTATATGCTGAGTTTGAAATTGCAACATTGATTTTAAATGTGAAACTAAGTCCACTGTTGATGAACCACGAAGCTTCTATATTTGTGTTTGCCATTGATGAAACCCAACTTTCTCACATCATATTTTATAGTTCATCGATTTAATTGGCCACAATGAGAGTGACACCATATGAAGGAGATAGAAACTTGGAGGTGAGAAACTATAGAGGAGAAAGAACTTTTGAGGTAAAAGAAAGAAGGAAAAATTGACACTAGGGGTTCCAACTATTGGCCATTGTCTGTTATAGGTGCCAACTATTAATTATTCTTTACAGGACCTATTTATGGGTTGTTATGATTTTTGTTGGGACAAACTGGGCAAATTAAAATCAAAATGGTCCATATTTAGGTCATATGCAAACGATTATAAGTAAGTTAGACCATATTAAAATTACAACCGCCCACTTAGGTCCTATAGAGAATAATTAGCTGGGACTTAATGGCCCATACTTAGGACCTCCAGTGTCAATTGTTCCAAGAAATAATGCAGGTAAGAGAACTCTAAAACTAGTGTTGGTTCTTAAATCATCTTTTACATTATCGATCATTAATTCCGCCCTTGAAGAATTTTGGAAGCTCTAATGTTGATTCTCAAACCTGAAATCAATTCCTCCATTGATGAAATCCGGAGCTCTAATATTTGATTTTGCCCTTCATTAATTTTAGTGAAGGTTGCGAATTTGGAGGAGAGAGAGAGACAATGTAGGAGAAAAATTTAGGGGTGAGAAACAATTGAGAAGAGAGAAATTTGGAGGTGAGAAACAAAGAAGGAGAGAGAGAATTAAAGGAAACAGAAATAATAAAGAAGAAAATGAGTAAAGAAGATGAGGAAAGAAGAGAGAGAAATAAGTAATTAGAAATGAGTAAAATTCTGCTTATTTGGAGAATTTATTACGAAATTGTCCCTGGGTGTTCCATACATGTACTCTTAATGAGAATAATTATTTTTATTATTTTTTAATCTATATAATTTGACTTTTATATTTATCAGCGCGCAACTCTTACCATTAATATATTTAGTTATTAAAAACCGTTATTCCTAAATTGCATATTGAGACAAATCTAACAAGACTCACATGATTATGTTATACCTCGTATATAAATGACAAATGATGATCAAAGTTACAAAGTAGAAATGTGAATAATGCCTTTTCTTTTTTTTAGTAGAAAGAGCCACAAGAGCACATAGTGTAGATAGGATTTAATCTTAGGTCATAAGCACCATCTCTAAGATTTTGACTAACTAAGAGCTAGTTGACAGCCACTTAGTACACATGGATATATAAAAGTTACTGTTTTGGCCTTTATTCTTTTAGGCTGTCTTTTGAAATTATTGCAACTACTTTCAAACCCATGTAATACATGAGGTAAAACTAATTAATCAAAATTGTAAACTTGATTAAAAAATTATAAAAGTCACCCATATCAGATTCCTTTCTAATTAAGCGTGATCAAAACCTATTGCATAATAAATTAATTAAATTTGATATTTTCAGGAAAATGAGGTGATCTTGTTTTAAATTACGCTTTCAAGCCAAAACTAATGATACTAAAAAATGTAAGTTTTCTATTTGTACATAGAAGTTATAATCAAGTTACCCAGTTACCCTGCTTAATTATTATCTATAATTTATGCAAATCATCGAATTCTAGTATCATCTTCTTCTAAACTCTATATATGTAATTTTATGTATCTAAAACTCTATCTATTTTAAACTATAATATCTACATTGTGACTTGAAACGCTTATTAAGTAGTATGTGGTATGCTCCTGAAAAAATTCTCCTTTATCTATTAAAATTAATAAATATTACTTCCCTCGCTCTGTTATAAATACTTGACAATATCATTTTGGCACGTAATTTTAGGAGTATAATAGACAGGGTAAACTATTAGGAATTCTATTGTAATAAACGGTTGATTTAGTTAAAAAAAACAATTGTATGTGGGACTGTGGGTAACAAAAGTGTGATTAAGATAACCTATGTTCAAATTATTTTTGTTAAAACGTGCTTTATGATTTCTATCATGTTTTTTTTTGGTGTAAAACGAGGGGCAAAGAACCCAACAAATACAATAGAAAAACAAACGAAAACACAGCAAAACAAAGAACAACAACTACAAAAACTACAGCAAACCAACAACCAGAAAAAGAAAACTAAAGAACAACTAAACACTACTAGCTACTGCATACTAACTTGACAGAACATCAAGGTGCAGGAACTAGCCGAGGTATCGCAAGGCGCCCCATGTCCTCCAATAAAATAGCACGAAGATCCTTCGGGACCGCCCTTATGATTTCGCACTTTTCTGACAGATTCACACCATGATTCGCGAGCCAATCAGCAGCTCTATTAGCCTCTCTATAGCAATGGCTAATATTCACAACCCAACCTTCTCTCTACATCAACCCTTTGCATCTTCGCACAATATGAACATACAGACTGTGCCCAGAAAACACCCCAGTCAAAGCTCCCACCACAACTGCAGAGTCTATAGAAACCTGCTACTTTTTGAACCCTTCATGCCATGCCACAAGGAGTCCCTTCACAACAGCATTCAGTTCTGCTCTAGTGCACGTACATCGACCACAATTTATAGCATAAGCCACCAGAAATTCACCTCTATGACCTCGTATCAAACAACCTCCTCCAGCTGGGCCTGGGTTTGCTTTCGCGGCGCCATTAATATTCAACTTTACCCATCCCTCTCTTGGATAACTCCATCTGATCATCACCTCCTCTCGCTTTCTCTTACCACCCAAGTACCCTCCTTCAAACTCCATGGCTTTGCACAACTCCCTACATCTTACCATAATGAACGCCCCTTGATCGATAGGGATACAAGGGTTGTTATTGAAAACCCTTTCATTACGCCATTTCCACAGCTACCAACAAGTCATTGCAAATACTCTTGGCCACTCTTCCCCTTTGCCATTATTCTGCTCGGAGAGGTTTCTCATGAACCAAACCTTGAACTCCTCATTCAAAACACTACTATCACCATCCCATCCAAGGCTCTTCCATACAATAGACGTAACAGGGCATCTTCTAAGAATATGTTCCACACTGTCCTCCACATACCCACACACATAGCACCTAGGATCATCAGTTAATCCTCGCAAGAACCGAGCCACATTCGTCATCACACGATCTTGGTACACAAGCCACAGAAAAAAAAAAACTCTTTGTGGAACTTGAACTCTCCATATGTACTTCCAATTGTTCCCATGAACACAATCTGGCTCCATTTCATTACGAATGATTTTAAGAGCAGATTTTAAAGTGAATATACCTGATGGTGAACCACTCCAGTAATATTCATCTTCAGCATGATCGTCTGCCACCAACTCGTGGGCTGTGACTTCTTGAAGTTTATCCGGCGCCAAGTAGTCAGCGAACAAGTCTATTTTCCACCCTGTATTAATGTCCCACATTTCACTAACAGTAGCATCTTGTAACCACTCTGGAGGTTCAGGACTAGCATCATTTAAGAGATGCTTTTCAGTGGCCCATCGATGATGCCAGAAGAAGGTCTTCTTGCCATTACCAACAGCCGAGTTGATCCCTTGTTGAACAATATTAATGTTCTCCACAATTCCCTTCCAAGCATTGGAAGCATCAACTTTGTACTTAAACATGTCAACGTCGCATCAACCCTCACAATATTTGCTTCGCAAGACTCTTGACCACAATGTTTTGGGTTCCGATAACACCCTCCACCCAAGCTTGGCTAGAAACGCTGCATTAGCTTGTCTCATTGATCTCAACCCAAGACCTCCTTCATCCTTAGGCTTTGTAACATTTGCCCAAGACACCAGATGATTACTTCTCTTTTCGACAGTATCACCCCAAATAAAACCTCGCACTTTCTGATCAACTCTATCACAAATCGAACGAGGCAGCTTTGTAGATTGCATCACATAATAAGGTGTCGAGCATAAAGAAGTTTGGGCCAACGTTGCTCTACCAGCTGTAGATAACGTTTTTTTGTTTCCAACCTGCTAACTTTGCGTCAATGCGGTCAACCACAAATTGGTAATCCGATTTCAAGGTCTTGCCATGAATTGTAGGCACCCCTAAATATGTACCCATCTCCTCTGTAGCCTCCATAACAAGAGTAGCACAAATTTGATCTCTCACCTGCACATTAGTGTTGGGAGAAAAATAGACTTTCGATTTTGCTAAACTCACTTACTACCCGAAGCTTCACAAAATAGATCTAAACATTTCTTCATAGTCACAGCTTGATCCAAAGAAGCTTCTCCAAAGAGAATCAAGTCATCTGCGAAGGCTAAATTAGATATAGAGGGCCCGTATCTACTAGCTCGAACTGGAATCCATCCTCCAAATTGAACTTCCCTTTCAATGAGATGGGTAAGTCTTTCCATGCATATGACATATAAATAGGGAGACAATGGGTCTCTTTGTCTAATTCCCCGACTTGGACAAAACGACTCCATGGGTTCACCATTCCAAAGAATCTGTAGTTTAGTCGACGTTATGCACTTCAACACAACATCCACTATTTGTTGAGGCAATCGAAGTTCCAGTAGAGATTCTCGAATGAAAGGCCATCGTAAGCGGTCGTAAGCTTTTACAAAGTCTATTTTCACCACCATGGTTCCTTTTTTACCCTGTTTTCGCCTCATTGTATGCAACATTGCTTGAAGGATAATGATATTATCAGTTATTTGGCGATTTGGCACAAAACTACATTGCGTAGGTGAGATAAGTGATGGTAAAACAGGTTTGAAACGGTTCACCAACACTTTATTAATCACCTTATACACAATGTTGTAGAGACCAATTGGTCTAAATTGATTGGCTTTTTCCGGCACATCACATTTAGGAATCAGCACCAAGTAAGCATCATTTAAACCTTTCGGGAAATCAACCCCAATCAACACTTCCTGCACCAAACGAATGAGACTTGGACTAACTGTGTCCCAGAATTTTTGGTAGAACAAGGGTTGAAAGTCGTCCGATCCCGAAGCTTTGTAAGCTTCCATACTCATGAGGGCATTTTTAACTTCACACGGAGCAAAAGGCCGATTCAAAGTTTCAAATTCATCATCCCTCATTCTTGGAAAATAATCAGGCAGAAGCTGATTCAAGTTATTGTACTGACCTTGCTCTTGAAATAACGAATGACAATACTCCTGTACCATCTGCTTAATCTTCCCTTGGTCAAAACACCAAACCCCTTCAGCATCTTGAAGAGATTCTATTCTGTTTCTTTTCCTTCAGATGACAGTAGACAAGTGAAAATAACGAGTATTGTGGTCACCATCCCTAATCGCACTTTGTCTAGACTTCTGAAACAATAGCAACTCTTCTTGTGCTAGGACATTCTCCATTTCCACCTTCAGTTTATCTTCAAGAGCCACCAAATGACTTGGGCCACCATTGTTTAGGCTACGCTGCACACCTTCTAGACGGGCCCAAAGTTCAGATTTCTTCTTAAAAATATTGTGGAAAATATTTTTATTCCATTCACTCAAAGAACTAGCAAAACATTTCAGAAATGGAATAAGAGGAACATCGTTTTTCCAGTTTGTATACATAAACTCTTCAAACCTTTCATGAAGAATCCAAGCAGCTTGGAATCTAAAAGGTTTCAAAGCCTTGAGAATTGGTGCAAAACCCATATTGCTGATCAATATAGGGCAGTGATCGGACTTGAGTTTAGGAAGATTACGAACAGCACCCTAGACAAATCTCAGCCTCCAATCATCATTAGCAATGGCTCTATCTAATCTCGCAACCTTAAAAGTATCAGAAGAGGCACCTCTGGACCAAGTGAATTTCGGTCCTGAGCAACCTAGATCCAGTAGTCCATTGTTATCAATCCAATCAGAGAAATTTCTACATCTTCGAACCATCTCCGACCCTCCGATACCAACTCTCTCATTCATCGATGTTGTTTCATTAAAGTCACCTGCTATCAACCAAGGCCCGCAATACTCTCCCTTGATAGCTTCTAACTCCCTCCAAAGATCTCTCTGAATGCTACTATCAGGACTCGCATAAATAGCTGAGAATAGCCACAGTTCTTCACCAATTTTTGACACCTCCACAGTTAGATGTTGGGAGCTATTATCGAAGTAGGTAACATGAACCTGTTCCCTACGCCAAAACAACCAAATACCGCCACTGAAACCTTGGGCTTCAACCCGTCTTTGCCCAGAAAAACCAAGCCTATTGCACATTGCTTGAGCTTGATCTCCACTCAAATGCGTCTCTACTGATGCCAAAACAGAAGGATTATTGATTCTCACAACCTCTTGGATAACAGCCACCTTATTGCCTACTCCGTGCACATTCCATACCATAATTTTAATCCATATTAAACGATTTAAAAATGGGATACCTGTCAAACACATTCAAAGGAATGTTAGGAAGAATATGGAGGTAAGCTTCCCGTAAAGCCATCATTGCTCTGTCCGCTCCATATGGGAGTTGAAACTTTGCCATCATATCCGCTGGAGTGTGAGATGGTGGCAGGTATGTATGAACTAGCATATGGACTTTCTTGGCCAAGGGATGAACTACGACTGCCGTCGGACCTTCCATTGGTTGGTCCATGAACATGTCCACTAATGGGGGGATTCTCACTTCCAAGGGATTATTGATTCTATCATGTTGGTTGCGTGGATACGGGTTTTGGGAATGTTATTCTGTTGAGCCTGTGGTTAGGCGATTGAGTCGTGGTTGGACTAATGGTAGGAGTACTTCATAATTTTTCTGAACTGTTTGGCAATACTAGCTGAAAATAAAATGACACTAATAAGTAAACTGAAACTGACAAGATAAAGCTGAAACTGATAAGGTGCTTGAACTGATAAGGTAACTGATTAGCTTAACTGTTTGGCAAAACTAGTTGCTTAAGTCGATAAATTATTTTGGCAAAATTAGTTGATATCGAAAGTAAAAAAGATTTTCCAAAATTTTAGTACCCTGATTTTGAAAAGGTAAAAATTTTAACTTATCATTTAAGTCATTTTAACCACCTGAAATTTTATTTTAGGTAGCACCTAAAATATGTTAGCACCTTATCATTTAAGGTAATTAAATTACTTCCCTAAACAGAGCAATCATCTGAAAATATTATTTACGTTGTAGTTTGTTTACAATATTCAACATTTTTTGTTCTAATTAAAAGGAAAACAAAAATAGAAAATAATAAATGAGAATCATGTGGGAGCCCAATGGTTGGAGCTCCCACCTCCCAACCTCATGGTCGGGAGTTTGACTCTCATCAACCCCAAGTATGGGATGTTTGTGTGGATATTTGCTTCTGCGTACAATATCTCCAAGACTGTGAATACAAACAATAATTTATTTTACTTTTTCAAAATTCCCATTTATAAGCTTGTTGAGGTTGTTCTTTTATAAGCTTAAAACCTTATATACCAAAAAATTAGTAACAGACAATATTTACGTAGCACCAATAGAGTTTATATAAACTACACGTACCAGTGATAAGGATGGCTTTAACATCATTTCTCCGCATCGCTTCGTCAAATTTCTCTTTCAATCCCTCAAATACTTCAACCAAAATAATTCATAATTTGCGTTATTTCTGAATGTAAAACAAATTGACACTTTTCAAAATGAAGAAAGCTTTGAGAAAGTTTGAATTAACTAACTTGGAATCGCCAGGACATTAACCGGAGGATTTGAAAGAGTAATGACCGCAACCCCATCTTTTCCGACTTCCATGAAAAGTTGAAAACTCGAGCTCAGGCCATTATTATAAACTTCAGCTAGGGGTTCTCGGAGATTTCACAGAGAAACAAATAATGCAAGATATATCATAATATAAGTTGCTTCTCCCTAGAAACTAGTCAAATGAGTTAAATGTGTCTAGAGGGGTTAAAATCCCGAGTTGGAGTGTAGTCCCAAGTCTTGTCACTTGAAGTCCTGCAAAACAAGGAAAACTGGCCTGGGGATTTTCTCGGGAAAGCCCCTCCGACGCTCAAGTCAGTTGAGATTGAGGTAGAGAGAGAAAGTGTGCAATTGTAGAGAGAGATGCTCTGGTACCGTTAGGTGAGAATTCAATACCTGCTCATTGATTGGGCTTGCTGCTTTTATAATGTTAGGGATTTCCCAGACAAGAAACCCTATTGGGGGGCATCCATGTCTGTAGGAAAGTTGTCTCCCTTTTATGGTAAAGTTATTTTCTGTCTAGGGGATTGATGGGCCCCTTGGGGACATGCAGATTGGATCTTTTAGGTGGGCTTTGCATAGTACTGTTGGAACAGATCATGGGTCCAAACAATTAGCCCCATGCCAAGTAATCGGAGTGAGATCCTCCATTTTCAGTGCGGTTGATTGGCGGAATGATCACGTTTTTGCTATCTTTGTTGCGCACCTCTAGATACGTCCTGAGATAGTGTTGGCCCTGATGTAGTCAGCATAGCGCCTAGCGCTTTCGACGAACCCCGAGTGCATCCCATACCTCTCATCAGGGGAGCCCGACCTGGGAGGGTGCAAGCCCCAACTTGGTCGGCAATGTTTAGGTGCTTCAGCCGATCCCCGAGTGCATCACACACCTCCCGTCAGGGGAGCTCCATCCCGAAAGAGCGCAACTCTCGACTTGGTTAGCGATGTTTAGGTGCCTCAACCGAACCCCGAGCTCGTCCAACACCTCCCGTCAAGGGAGCTCAGTGCCGGAAGAGTGCAACTCCCGACTTGGTCGGCAATCCTTTGGCGCCTCAGTCGAACCCCGAGTGCATAACACCTCCTATTAGGGGAGCCCCGACAGGGGGTGTTGGGCTAGGCTATTGATAACCCAGAGAGAGAGTACTTCTGTTGGCTCCATGTATCTCCTCCCGACTAATCCCGAGAACCAAATTTCCCGAGTTGATGTGCCGGCGTCGAGACCCGACCTCTATTATTCCTGAGTTGGGCGCCTTAAGTAGGGAGCTCTCAATCAAGGTCGAGGAGGATAAGAACAACCTCGGGGGCACACAAGCCCTTCCACAGGGACCCCGAGTGGGTCATGAGGTACTGGCTAATTGTGAGCCCCTGGTCCTGTCTGAGAGGAGTGGGCATCAACTCAGGGGCCAATGAGCCCTTCTACATGGACCCCGAGTCAGTCATGAGGTACTTAGCCAAACATTGGCCAAGTGTTTGAGCCTCCTGGCAAGGTCGTGGGTGCACACCAACTCGGCAGCTAACGAGCCCTTCCATAGGGACCCCGAGTTGGTCATGAGGTACTTAGCCAAATATTGGCTAAGTGTTTAAGCCCCCTGGCAAGGCCGAGGAGGGTGCGCACCAACTCGGGGGCTGATGAGCCCTTCCATAGGGACCCCGAGTTGGTCATGAGGTACTTAGCCAAATATTTGGCTAAGTGTTTGAGCCCCCTGGCAAGGCCGAGGAGGGTGCGCACCAACTCGGGGTCTAATGAGCCCTTCCATAGGGACCCCGAGTTGGTCATGAAGTACTTAGCCAATATTTGGCTAAGTGTTTGAGCCCCCTGGCCAGGCCGAGGAGGGTGCACACCAACTCGGGGGTTAATGATCCCTTCCATAGGGACCCCGAGTTGGTCATGAGGTACTTAGCCAAATATAGGCTAAGTGTTTGATCCCCCTAGCAAGGCCGAGGAGGGTGCGCACCAACTCGGGGGCTAATGAGCCCTTCCATAGGGACCCCGAGTTGGTCATGAGGTACTTAGCCAATATTTGGCTAAGTGTTTCAGCCCCCTGGCCAGGCCGAGGAGGGTGCGCACCAACTTGGGGGCTAATGAGCCCTTCCATTGGGACCCCGAGTTGGTTATGAGGTACTTAGCCAAATATTGGCTGAGTGTTTGATCCCCCTAGCAAGGCCGAGGAGGGTGCGCACCAACTCGGGGGTTAATGAGCCCTTCCATAGGGACCCCGAGTTAGTGATGAGGTACTTAGCCAATATTTGGCTAAGTGTTTGAGCCCCCTAGCCAGGCCAAGGAGGGTGCGCACCAACTTGGGGGCTAATGAGCCCTTCCATTGGGACCCCGAGTTGTTTATGAGGTACTTAGCCGAATATTGGCTGAGTGTTTGATCCCCCTA
This sequence comes from Beta lomatogona, assembly GCA_947646795.1. Lineage (NCBI taxonomy): Eukaryota > Viridiplantae > Streptophyta > Magnoliopsida > Caryophyllales > Amaranthaceae > Beta > Beta lomatogona. The sequence continues at coordinate 7,486,323 of CANSNZ010000927.1, read as the reverse complement.
GCAAAGCCGAGGAGGGTGCGCACCAACTCGGTGGTTAATGAGCCCTTCCATAGGGACCCCGAGTTAGTGATGAGGTACTTAGCCAATATTTGGCTAAGTGTTTGATCCCCCTAGCCAGGCCAAGGAGGGTGCGCACCAACTCGGGGGTAATGAGCCCTTCCATAGGGACCCTGAGTTGGTCAGGAGGTACTTAGCCAAATATTGGCTAAGTGTTGGAGCCCCCTAGCAAGGCCGAGGAGGGTGTGCACCAACTCGGGTGCTAATGACCCCTTCCATAGGGACCCCGAGTTAGTCATGAGGTACTTAGCCAATATTTGGCTAAGTGTTTGATCCCCCTAGCCAGGCCGAGGAGGGTGCGCACCAACTTCGGGGCTAATGACCGCTTCCATATGGACCCCGAGTTCGTCATGAGGTACTTAGCCAAATATTGGCTAAGTGTTTGAGCCCCCTGGCAAGGCCGAGGAAGGTGCGCACCAACTCGGGGGCTAATGAGCCTTTCCATAGGGACCCCCGAGTTGGTCATGAGGTAGTTAGCCAAATATTGGCTAAGTGTTTGAGCCTCCTGCCCAGGCCGAGGAGGGTGCACACCAACTCGGGGGCAAATGAGCCCTTCCATAGGGACCCCTAGTTGGTCATGAGGTACTTAGCCAAATATTGGCTAAGTGTTTGAGCCCCCTGGCAAGGCCGAGGAGGGTACGCACCAACTCGGGGGCTAATGATCCCTTCCATAGGGACCCCGAGTTGGTCATGAGGTACTTAGCCAATATTTGGCTAAGTGTTTGAGCCCCCTGGCCATGCCGAGGAGGGTGCGCACCAAGTCGGGGGCTAATGAGCCCTTCCATAGGGACCCCGAGTTGGTCATAAGGTACTTAGCCAAATATTGGCTAAATGTTTGAGCCCCCTGGCAAGGCCGAGGAGGGTGCGTACCAACTCGGGGGCTAATGAGCCCTTCCATAGGGACCCCGAGTTGGTCATGAGGTACTTAGCCAATATTGGCTAAGTGTTTGAGCTTGTAGAGCTAAGTTGGATCTTAGTCAAACCTTTATATGTTTGACCGTTTGACCGTTGACCATTGACTTTTTAACTTATTTTAATTTGGGCTTTTTGTTCAAGGCTTTGTCCCTGGGCTTTTCCTACTGTAGGCCCAGGCCTTAGAAGCCCGTCTAGGGTGGTGCAGAGGTTGTCGCAATGCGGGGATGAAGAGTTAACTATATAAAGAGTAGGAGGAGCCTTAATTCCATACTTCCCGAATCATTTGTGATTTTCTCTCTCTCTCTCTCTCTTCATTCTTTCTCTAAGTTCCTCTGCCTCTTGTTACTTGAATCAGTCCCCAGTGATCCAGTGTTTGTTTCAGTCCCGAGGTCGATTATTCCCGAGAAGGTACGCTTTCCTTAGCCGTAATTCTTGTATTTTATTGTTTTGATAATTAAAGTAGCCGTCTATAGGATGGATCCCGAGTCTAATCCAAATGTCCCCGCTTCTCCTAAACTGTCGGAAGAGATATGTGGGGTTGACGGATTCTTAATTAGCACCCGAGTCCCGTGTGAGGACCCATTGGCCCTTCCCGAGGCGGTCCCCTTACCCATCCCTTCTGATTCTCTTAGTGAGGAGGACGAGGGTGTAATTTCAGGCCCTTGGGAGGTCTCAGTAGTTCATAGGCCTTCTAGTACTAGCTATCTTGATCGATTTCTCTTCGAGGGGGTTGTCACTGTATCCGAGGAAGCTGAAGAAGAAGCTCCGACTATGTCAGACCAGGAGTATCCCCCTTTAGATCCCGAGGGGGCTCCTCACACTTATTACCCCGAGTCTACCTTCATGAAATATATTGAGAGGAATGCCAATTACGTGGCTACCAAGTTCTAGATACAGGACCCTTATTTTGTAACCCGAGCTAAACATACCGACTCGGTGTTGACTCCTCCAGTGGGGTGTGTTTTGGTGTATCATCAGAGCATGCAGATGGGTCTTAGGTTCCCATTGCATCCTCTCATCAAGGATCTTCTGAATGCCTATCAACTGACGTTGACCAATCTTCTCCCCAACAATTGGCTGACCGTAAATGGTTTTATTTCCATTTGTGACCTCCTCGGTGTTGTCCCAAGTGTGCGCTTATGGCGCAACATATTTACATTGATGTTGGGGCCTGCTGATCTACATGGCCCCCGATGGTTCCACTTTCAATGTAGAGCTGGTTATAAGGTTGTCTGCGATCCCCCCTCGAATCAGAAAGGGTTTAGGTGGATGTTCTACCATTTATCTACGAGTGGTGAATGGAGGATCCTTATCCTTCTTCCCGAGGAGGGGCCTCGCTTTAGGCTCAATCAGACAGTCCCCGAGATGTCTCGGGAGGAAGCGGTGGTGGGGATCTATCTCCCCACTACCCCGAGGACATTGACAGGTGCCTTTACCTATATGCCTCAGAACTGGTTGCCGACTCGCTACGAGATGCGGAATGAGATGTTCTTGGCGACAGTGGGCTTGAGTCCTACTTGTGACAAGGGTAATTCCCCTTATCAAGTATACCCATTTGTTTGTATGCTAAAGATTTGGCGTTTCTCTTATTTCAGTTGTTGCCCGACAACGACTGGACTCTACGATGGCTGAGAGATACGTCGACAGTGCTGCGCTAGCTGCTAAGATCTTGGATGAGCTCGATGCTGAAACTATGTCCATCCCGCCACCTCCGAAGTTAAATTAGATCTGTCACTTGCTTTAGTTTATGTCCCGACTTTGACTGACTTCTTCAATTTCCAGGATACCAACCCGAAGAGGGCTAAGAAGCCTCATATTCGTTCCCGTAAACTGAAGGGGGACACTGAGAAGGCTCAGGCTTTGGAGAAGGCTCAGACTTTGGAGAAGGCTAACTCCAAGGCCTCTGATAAGGCGACATCGGGAGTGTCTACAGGCAGCAAGAGAAAACCCGAGGATTAAGATGAAGGCCCCCTTGAGGTCCTTGATGATCTTCCCCCTAACGACCCCGAGCTGATCACATTGGGTCGGATGTTCCTTTTACGGCGATTACTAAGCCTAAAAATTGGCGAGGGTGAGGAACCTGTCAAAGCGATCTATACTGATGCAGATGATGAGGCTCTTCTGGCCTTGGGCCATGGGGAAGTTAACGCTCTTTATGAGTCCTGGCTTGAGGTACGTAGCTATCCCGAGTTTATATATATATTGATTTCTCTTACATTAATTTGTTGATTTCTTCTATGTACCCGCAGACCTCTATCCGCATGACTTCGGTAATTAACCGTCGGGCACTATACGAGGCGGGCGTCAGTGCTTTGAACAAGGAGGTGGACGCCCTGAATAAGAAGGTCTCTGATCAGGAGGCTGAAATTGCTATGCTCAACACCGAGCTTAATGATTAGAAAGAAACCTAAGAGACAGCTGGAAAGGCGGTTAACGAGATGGACACGCTAAAGGAGTCCAACAAGAAGATCAAGGCCGACCTTGAGGCTACCGTAATAGAGCGTAATGCCGCTCAAAAGAGCGTCGAGGATCTTCAGCTTCAGTTGGCCGAGGCTGTGAAAAAGGCCAAGAGTTCGAAGCATAAGTTGCAAAAGGCTCGTTCCAAGCTTGAGAAAGTGCGGGTGGAATTTTTTGCAGGAGTGGAAGAGGTCTCCCGAGGGCTTGGCTATTTTGGCGAAGATGGCCACCAACTCCTACCGCATGGCTGTTCGAGAGACGAATGAGCGTCTCAAGGGAATTCTTGTTGGTCCCGACTCTGCTCTGAATTGGGAAGACGTCGAAGCTGAATTCGACCACCGTATTGTCGAGGAACAGAAGGAGGCGTCCAATGCTCACCCTGCCTCTCAGGTCCCTACTGCCGTTTCTCAGCCGGCTATTGCTCAGGCTTCTTCGACTGTTAAGGTTACCCCGAGCTCTGTGGATCCTACTGCTGATACTGTTGACCCCGAGGGTCTCTGTTCCGGCAAGAGTTCAGATGAGGATGGTGCAGGTAGCACCGACAGGCTTTAGCTGTTTAGATTTGTGCGTTTTCATTCCTGCTTTGTACTTAGGTTTCTAGGACTCTGGGGAGTTTGTTCCCGGGGTCCTTAGATTGTATTTCTCCATCTTAACTTAATGAAATGAAATAATTTCTGAATTTTCCCGAGTGATTTTATGTTTGCAACTACCCCGAGTATATTTTACCGAGTATAGTATATAAGTTTGTTAGATGCAACTGTCGTAATCATGTTGAATTAGCTTTTCATTCCATGGGGTACCACTAATTACCCTGAGTTGTAGCTAACAAAGTAGACTACAAGCTCAGGTGTGGTCATTGCTTACATTGGGTTCCGCCAACTCTAACAAGGTACCACTGAGTGTCCCGAGTTGCGGTTCATAAAAATAGACTAGAGGCTCATGTGTGGCCTGTTATAAAGCGAGGCTCAAGTGTAGCCTGTTACAAAATGAGGCTCAAGTGTAGCCTGTAACAAAATGAGGCTCAAGTGTGGCCTATTACAAAAACAGTGGCTCAGGCGTGGCCAAGTTGTCCTAGCTTGTCAAATGTAGTATTTCTTCAGATTGTCTGCATTCCAAGGTCGGGCCAGTGGAGTCCCTTCTGGTGACTCAATTCGGTATATTCCCGGCTTGATTACTTCAGTAACTCTGTAAGGTCCATCCTACTTTGGCCCGAGCTTCCTTTTCAGATGCGTCAACCCGGTGGCTTCGACCTTCCTGACTACCCAATCCCCAACATAAAATGGCCTGGCCTTGACCCTGAGGTTGAATTGCGTAGTCACCCTTTGCTTGTTGCGGATTGACTTGAGTAGTGCATTACCCCGTGATTCGGGCAACAAGTCTAAGTCGACATTCTTCTCTTCTTCATTTTTGGCGTACTCATAAAAAGTCATCCTTGGGGAAGGTATCCCGATTTCAACTGGAAGAACGGCATCATTGTTGTAGACTAGGCTGAAGGGCGAACTGCCTGTTGCCTCTTTTACTGTTGTTCTTGCCGACCAGAGCACTCCCGGGAGATCGTCGATCCAGGACCCCTTTGTTCCCTACAACGACTTCTTAATTCCATTCAGCACTACTTTGTTTGCGGCCTCAGCCTGGCCGTTGGTCTGGGGTCGGGAGACTGCTGAGAACCTTGTTTGAATCCCGAACCTGGAACAATAATCCCGGTTTGGCCCAATGTTGAATTGTCTCCCGTTGTCTAAGATGAGGGTCCTTGGGATCCCGAAGCGGGTGATGATGTTCCTCCAGATGAAATTTTGCACTTGCTTGTCTGTTATTGAAGCTAGAGGTTCCGCCTCGACCCATTTAGTGAAGTAGTCGATGGCTACCAGGAGGAACCTTCTCTGGCCCTAGGCTGCTGGGAATAGGCCAATTAGGTCCATTCCCCATTTGTCAAAGGGTAAGACGTCTTGAATGGTGGTTAAAGGGTTGGTAGGAGCCCGAGGGATGTCTCCACGGAGTTGGCAGTTGGGACACTTCTTTACAAATTCCGCGGCGTCATTCTTCAAGGAAGGCCAATAATTCCCGGCCCTTAGAGCTTTCCCTGCCATAGTCCTGTCCCCTTGGTGACTATTGTAGGCTCCTTCATGAATCTCCCGGAGGATGTAGTTTCCTTTGAATGGAGTCACGCATTTGAGCAGGGAGTGGGTATAAGACTTTTTGTACAAGTGGCCTTCATGCCAGATGAACCACCCCGCCTTTCTCTTTGGGCTATCAGCCTCCTTCTCATCCGAAGGTAATAACCTATTTCTCAGGTATCCGATGATTTCTTCCATCCATGTGCGTGTTCTGTTGATGGTGTGTACTTGCAATGAGTTGATGCTTGGCTGATTTAGGACTTCCCATATGATGGCTCGAGGGGCCAACCTTTCTGCTGAACTTGCCATGCGGGCCAAGGCGTCGGCTTGCTGGTTCTCTAACCTCGGGAGGTGTTGTATGTTGAATGAGGACAATTTCTTAATGAGCTCCCGAGTTTTGTTGAGGTACATCCTCATGTTATCTTCTTTGGCCTCATACTCCCCCGAGACCTGTCCTACTATGAGCTGTGAATCTGATTTGGTCATTACTGTCTGGGCTCCCAAGTTGATGCAGATTGGAGGCCTAGGATTAGAGCTTCGTATTCAGCCTCATTATTTGAGGCTAGAAAGTCAAACATCACAGCGTACTCCATTTTATCCCCGACTGAGGGAATGATCACAAGCCCGGCTCCGTTGCCAGCTTTGGTAGCTGAACCATCCACTTGTAACTCCCACGATCCCTTTCTTCTAGGTCAAGGGGTCGAGAGCTGCATTCACTGATGAAGTCCGCCAACGCTTGTGCCTGGATAGCTCTTCGAGGCTCATATTCCAGCCCGAAGTCTGCCAACTGGTCCGCCCACTCGGTCATCCGAGTTGAATGATTTCTGCTTTCGATCACTTTTCTGATGGGTTGTCCGGTTAGGACCTTAATAGAGTAACTTCCTACTCGCCATTACCAGCGCAAAAACCATCTTCTCAATCTGGTTGTATCTTGCTTCCGCTCCTCTATAAGCGTGGCTGATGAAGTATATTGGATGCTGAGTCCCCACTATTCTGCTACCAGCACAGCACTGAGTGCATATTCCGATACCGACAGATAGATGTAGAGCGTCTCTCCCGGCAAGGGTGATATAAGTTTGGGCGATGTTGTCAGGTGCTGTTTCAGCTGCTGGAAGGCCTGTTCAGCCTCATCATCCCAGTCAAACTCTTTTCTTTTGAGTGCCCTAAAGAACAGCAAGCTCTTGTCGGTTGAGCGGGATAAGAAGCGGCCTAGCCCTGCTAAGCACCCTGTTAGCCTCCGAACTTCTCTAACATTCCTTGATGACGACATGTTTAATACAGCGTTGATCTTGTCCGGGTTAGCCTCAATTCCTCTTTCATCCACCAACAACCCGAGGCATTTCCCCCCTTTTACCCCCAAACACGCATTTCTTGGGATTTAGCTTCATGCCATGGCGTCGTAGGGTGTTCAGCGTTTCTGCTAAATCCCCGACGTGATCTATTACCTTTTGCTCTTGACGATCATATCGTCTACGTACACCTCAATGCTCCTCAAAGACCTTGTTGATAAGTATCCCCTGTGTTCTTTAGCCCGAAGGGCATCATCTTATAGCAGTATACGCCTTGGGCTGTAACGAATGTTGTATGTATACGGTCCTTTTCCGCCATCGGGATCTGGTGATATCCCGCGTTGGCATCCATGAAGCTGAGCAACTCATGACTAGCCGTTGAGTCGACAAGCCTATCAATCTTTGGTAGGGGATGATTGTCCTTGGGACATGCCTTGTTCAGGTCGGTGAAGTCGACGCACATGCGCCAAACTCTACTGGCCTTTTTAACCAAAACCACATTGGCCAACCACTTTGTGTATGGGCATTGTTCAATGATGCCCGCCTCTAGCAGTTTCTTGACTTCGTCTGCTGCTGTCGCGTTTCTCTCGAGCCCCTGATGCCTGAGTTTCTGCTTGATGGGGCGGAATCCCTCCTTGATATTCAGCTCATGGGATGCGAAACTGGGATCCAACCCCTGCATGTCGGAGACGGAGTAAGCAAATACGTCCTTGTACTCCCGCAAAGTGTTGATGAGTTTTTCCCTGATCTCGGGACTGAGGTTCCTACCAATCCTCACTGTGTGCCCGAGACCTTCATCAAGCATTATCTCCTCGTCTTCCTTAACCGACTGGGGTCGTTCGTATAGCTTTGGATTTTTTGAAAGGTAAGTCCCGAGACCAGTGGGGGTGTCCACAGGGTCTTCCCTCTTTCTCTTTCTTGGTCTCTCTTCTGAAGTTGTTGCTTTAAAACTGTTTGTATAACACTCTCGGGCTGTCTGCTGATCTCCGTAGATCTTCCTGACTTGGCCTTCATCTGTTTCGGATTGCAGGAGTAGCTGGTATACCGAGATGGCTGCCTTTATCTTGTTTATGGTGGGCCTGCCCATGATAGCATTATAAGGCAGTGGAGTATCGACCACTAGGAAGTCAACTGGTAGGCTTCTTCCCTTACCCCTTTCCCCGAGTCTCACGGCCAATTTTACAAACCCGAGGGGGTATACTGATCCTCCCCCGGAGCCTATCAATGGCTGTCTGGTCGGGGTTACATCCTTCTCGTTATACTTCAGCTTCTGTAAGCATTCTAGAGTGATGATGTCTGCCGATGAGCCGCTGTCGACCAAGATTCTTTTGACCCTTGAGTTAGCAATTTTCATCTCTATGACGAAGGGGTCGTCATGGGGGGTATGAATGTGCCGGTCAGGCTCTCCAAACGTTATGACGGGACACCCCGCCTTCATTGGCTCAATTTCTAAGACATGCTGCTTCATTGCGTGCAGGTGAGCCTTGCGGGGCTCGGCTGGTTAAGCCTCCCGAGGCATGTCCCCCTGCTATTACCCCGACATACCCGTCGGTGTTGTCACTATCATTTTTTGCTTCCTTCTCCTTCCCTTTCTCTTCCCGAGAGTGCTTGATGTATCTTTTCAGCTTTACTTGATCCGCCAAGATCCAAGGCCTTTTTCAACTCCCGGCAATCCTTAGTCGTATGCCCGCACTCTCGGTCGTATTCACACCACATCCGCTGATCCCTTCTTTCCTTTGACGTTGGATAGGGGGGAATAGGCAATACCGACTTGTGCTTCAGATCCAAATAGATCCCATGTCGGTTCCTGTTCAAGCGGGGGTCATTCCCATGATCAGTCGTTCTCCGGATGAGTTGTTGGTTGCTTTTGCTGCTTTTGTTGGATTCCCGGTAAGGGACTTCTTCCTTCCTTTTCTTCGATTTTTCCCCGACAGGTTTGCAAATGTCTGAGGCTTGAATGAATTTTTGAGCCGGACTCATGGCTTCAGTGAACGTCTGGTGACTTCATTCTCGGCCAAGGGCCACCTAAACTTGCCGGGCCATAGCACCAACATTAAGGCAGTACAGGCTACCCCGTCTTGAAGATCAGAGATCTTCATAGACTCTTCGTTGAATCGTTTGATGTAGTCAGCCAGGCTTTCATGCTCTAGCTGCTTGATTGACATTAAGTGGATGCTAGTCTTTTTATGCCGGCGCCCGGCAATAAAATGTTGGTGGAATAATGCTTCTAACACAGAAAAGTTTGTGATGATGCCGGGGGAGAGTCCTGAAAACCAGCTGAGTGCTAACCCTTTGAGAATTGTTGGGAAATAGCGACACCAGGCTGCTTCGCATCTGGTTTGCACACTCATCTGGGCCTTGTAGGCCGCCATATGATCATCAGGGTCACTGTTTCCCCTAGTACTACTCAATCAGGGGAACCTTGACACCATAGCGACACCAGGCTGCTTCGCGTCTAGTTTGCACACTCATCTGGGCCTTGTAGGCCGCCATATGATCATCAGGGTCACTGTTTCCCCGAGTACTACTCAATCAGGGGAACCTTGACCTTTCCCGGGTTCATATTGATGGTCGCACAGTGAGGGGTGCTTTGTCATCTAATGATTTGTATGTTCGGTTTGAGGAGCTACTCCATGTTACTCGGGATGAACTATTTTAGGACCCAGCACCTATCTGGAAGTACGGGGGCGTCAGTGTTAGTGAGATCTTTGACAGATGCGGGAGTGTTGGTCGTCCCGCTGATGTGAAGATTCACGCTTTTTTGCTCATCACACTTGGATGTACGTTCTTCACTGATAAGAGTAGTACCCGGCTCTCGCCCCAGAACATTATTGAGTTGGATGACCTTGATTCAGTACATAAGTATTCATGGGGATCCGCGACTTTGGCTTTTCTATATCGTCAACTAGGGGTGGCGACTAGGCAGTCGGCCAAACAGATTGTTGGGTGTCTCACGCTTTTACAGGCTTGGATATACGAGTACGTCCCATGTATTCGGCCTCAGAGATATAGTTTATCGGTGTCTGATCACGATCCCCGGGCTAGAAAGTGGGATTATCACATCGTCAGCAAGGATCCTGTTCGACTTCAGTCGATGCGTAGACGGTTGGACAACCTTCAGCCTTCAGAGGTACGCCATTTATTTTTCTTATTAATGTAGTCGTATATTAGTAGTACATGAAACTAATCAACTTATTTATGTTTCCTATTTTCAGGTCATTTGGATGCCATACGGGGATGATCCGGCTAGGACGGTTCCGAGGACGTTGTATGTCGGTTGCGTACGCTACCGAGATATTGTTGAGCCATACAACCCAGGTCGTGTACTACGACAATTGGGTTATGTTCAGGTTATTCCTTCTCCAATTCCTGAACCCGTCTTTGCATACAGACTGACAGACACGAAGAAGTATGAGGTTGAGCACGACATAGCAGGAGCTGAGTCATCATGGCAGCGTTTCATGCCATATTCATTTGGTCTCAATGTTTCGCAATTGAGACGTGCTGGTCGTCCAGGAGATTGTTCATCGGACTACATGGTCTGGTATTCTGCATATTCTCATCCTATCCTTCTCGCTGAGGACATCATGGATCCGGCCCGCACCAACACTACAAACACACACTATGTATGCATTTCGTATTCTAAGTTAAGGTTTTTGTTGTTAATTATTATTGTTACCTAACATAACTAACTTATTATTACATATTTTATAGTGGATGGCCCGACATTTTGACTGTACGAGAGCTTTGTTGGAGGATCGGCACAACGATCAACGCCCCAACACTTCGATGTTATATGAGATGATGGATGCGATGGCTCGAGATTGGGATATTGCACTGCGATTAGACCGTGCTCGTGACCCTCGTTATGATGATGGTGATGATGAGTAGTTTTGATGATGTGTTTTGATGTACTAGTTTAGATAATTTTGTTTGGTTGATGTACTATTTACGCTGAATTTGTTTTGTTATGTAGTAGGACTTCCCGATTACTATGCGGATATTACTAACTAGAACTTTGATTTTATACAACATATTATACTAATCATTAGATCCGTCATTATATCATAATATGAATATCATTATACTAATCATTAGATCACTCATTATATCATAATATGAATATCATTATACTAATCATTAGATCACTCATTATATCATAATATGAATATCATTATACTAATCATTACAAAACATTGACTGAAAGTTACAAACTATAATATACGACAAAAATTAAACCGGTAACCAACATCATGATAATATACTAGGTAGGGAGTAAGTGGTCCCACAAAGCGCGTCTCACAGCATACAACTGATCCCACCCATCAACACTGTCATCATGCATGGTATGCCATAAGTTATGAATGGGTGGTACGGGTGATCCGGGTGCCAACTCTAATCTAATGTAATGCTGATAACTGCCAAGATGTGCAACCACTAGCTCCGCAGTCGGACCGGTAGCTACTGATCGGGATTGCCAAGGAAGGACAGTGACACACGGATAAAGGGTTCCCCCTGGGCCCAGTCCAACCAAAATGACTACGGCGTTGAAGATCTGAGCAATAGGAAACAAGTCTTGCGATACCATCCAATGCGCGTCAGTACACGATCCTCCATACCAGGTAATGCGCTTTATTGCTGCGTCAATCTGATCATAGTATATACGTTTATAAACTTCCCTTTGAGCAGCAATCTCATTTGCCATTTGAGTGAGGACAAAACCCCAATGGTTTTCACCACTCAAAAAAGCATCTGCAACAGATCGAAATCCACAGTTACCGTCTGACTGGACATTCGTCCATCTAATGATGTACTGACTAATAATCCCCGGAACATACTTGTAGATTGGAAACCCACTAGAACTGTCATCATTATCCATGTTTTGGCTACCTACAACAATAAAATTATTCACTATTAATATTATAATTACATAAAGATCAATATTATAATAATCAATACATATAATTAACAAACATATTACCTGTAGAAGTTGACATGCTCATAACTTAACCTACTGATCTGATACCTCTCTTTGACAACCCAGGAGATGTGTACTCAAAACCACTCTTGTTACGCTTTGTACTTGGATGATTCTTTCGTAGTCTTCCTTTGGGGTTCTCAACAACGTCAGGCTGAAAAGATGAATCACCAGGATTACGCAGATGATCCTCTAAAACCCGGGTAGCACTCCGCAAGATGGCATGATCACTATTTTGAACCTGGTCAACTAACTCTAAGAAATACAAAGAATCCTGTACTGCCTCAGATACAAAATCGGGGTTGTTAACCCCATCACCAAGGATCAAAGTAGTCCAATAAGGATGTAAGTCTGGTAGGTACAGACTCTGCTTCGCTTTCAAGCGTCTGCGTATGGCGCATGCACAAGGAATTCCATATGTGGTTCTCAACGAGCAACTGCAACGCTCATAGACCTCATTGGCCAACTCCCGCATACGTGTTTCCTCAAGCCGTAAGAGCTCTAAACAGTAATGCGAGACTTGGCCATTTAACTTATGCAAAGCCGCATTCTTGTACAAGATCCCATGTCGACGGCGACTCTCCTCCAGGTCATTCTCCACCCTTTTCACCTGATTTACTATCTCACTATGAGCAATAGAAAATATGGTGTCCAATGCACTTGTACTACTAAAAAACTCAAGACTTCAGAGCTGAGTGTGCACTTTCAACTCGGCTAGTGCACGTATTCCCAAGATGAAGAACATTGTTCGTCCATGCCCAAACAAACTTCTCTTCGTACACAAGCCATGTAGTTTCTACGTACTCGATGATTTTAGGCCACTGTCTGTAAACATCTCTCATGCATTTAACCGCCGCTAGATAACCCATCTCGGAGGTGGAGTCAATTATCCGATACCAACTTCGCTTCAAGAATCGCGGACCAGCATCGGGGTTTCCCATGATGAGATTCACTCTACTATGCACATCTTTGTTGATATGCCATCTACATAACAAATGTGCAGAGTTAGGAGACACTTCCCGGACTGCTTTCAGAAGACCCAAATCACTATCAGTTATGAGTGTAACAGCGACACAATTCACCCCAATAAGCAACCCAAACTTATCCAACACCCAGTTGTAACTATCAGCTGTCACGTTGGCCATCAGAGCATAACCAACAATAAAGTTCTTGTTACAAGGTGTCATCCCAATAAGCTCTAGAAAAGGCATGTTATACTTATTGGTTTTGTACGTAGCTTCCATACCAACAACTTGCGGATAAGTACGGAGGATATCTGCCGACCGAGGGTGCACCATGAACGCCTGTGTCGCCATATTTGTCTCCTCGTCTTGTCTTATCCAATGAAGGTAGTTGTGCTCTTGAGCAAGGTGAAAGAATTGTTGTATCACGTCACTACCATCCATTGCTTCCCTTCTATCCTTTTCCTTCAGGTTGTAGAAGTGTTTCATATTTGGATGATCATCGGGAAATTTCTCATTAACGGCTTTCATGATACTAGCAGGCCTAACGTGCGACTTAATCATATCGCGAGCGAAAATCTTAGCCGCTGGACTTAGGCCGCTCATGGGTCGGTGGCCCTCACGGTAATGAATAAACTCATGATTGTGCATGCCACTTATCCCTGGATCTGCTTTGATTACCCATCTTATTTGATTAGGGTAATCCAAAAACACTATCTTAACTCTCGCTCTACATCCACATGCTTTTGTTTTTGTAGCTACACGTTCTGCTATGCTAAGATCCCTACCTTCACCATGATATCTTTCACCCCGGTTACATTTCATATAAACATACTCTCGACCACTAGCCTCAGTTCTATGATTTGACGAAATTACCATCACAAATCCAATTTCACGTGCCCTTATTTTAACCCAAGCTTGTAATTCCTTTTTATCAGCCCAAAGCGTTTCATTATAGAACATGTGATTATAATCTATATAATCACCCCTAAAATCCAGCAAATAGACCTAAAACATTTTAACATTTACTATTTAGACTACTAATCTATATAATCACAACTATTAATATTAACTAAATATTCAATAAATATCCATTAACAAAAAAACAAATTTTTGCACGACAATTATTTGCTAACAACAAATTATCATAATAATTCAAATAATACGCAAACATATTCATTTTGAACTTATAATTACACAACCTAATAACAAATCAACATTAACAGATTTTCACTACAATGCTAATCAAAAAATTACTATTAATGTGCGAATTAACAGTAACTATGCGAATATTTATGCAAGGTAACGAAATGTTTTTTCGCTTGCTCCGTGGAGGTAACGAAATAGATCTTCGTTCCTCCATGGAGGAAATGAAGATCTGTTTTGTGTACCTCCATGGAGGAAATGAAAAGGCATATCGCTACCATGAGTTGATGGCGGAAAAAAAATTTAAAAACTAACCACATTATGCTCCGGTGCTGCTCGCAGCGTTGACAGTTCTTTGTCGGACATTGTGGTGCTCTGGTGGTGTTGTGACAGTGGTGGTCCGCGACAGTGAGGTGGTGCTCCGTTAGTTGTGGTTACCCGCGGTAGTGGTGGTTGTCCGCGGTGGTGGTGGTTGTCCGCGATGGTTGTGGTGCGCATGTGTGGTTCCAGTGATGGTGGTCCATCGGTGGAGGTGATCCACCGGTGGTGATGCTCGAGTGTAACTCCGATGGTGGTGGTGTCGCCGATGGTTGTGGTGGTGGTGGTGGTGACGCTGTGGTGGGTGGTGGTAGTGCAGGAGGTGAGAAAGGGGTGATAAAGTAGGAGTAGAGTGAGGTTGGATGAGAGGTGAGAGAGTAAGAGTGGGGTAAAAGGGGAGGGGTATGGGGGCATTTAAAGGAAAAAATACGGGCGATTTCTAGTAAATACAGGTGGCAAATAGCGATAGGGATAAAAAAGGAGTTATTTCTAATTTTTGACAGTTATTGATTGTATTTTTTATTGAAGTTCAGTTTTAAGATCATTTTTGTACTATATTAACAACACATATTTATTAAAATGTTCACAAAAAATTGTTGGACCTTCAACATCATAGGCAGTTCCACTTTCATCCCAAACGCAAGAACTTGAATATTACACATGTATGCTTTTGCTGATGATATGCTACTATTCTCTAGAGGTGACTTTACCTCTGTTTAACAGCTTTATGAAGCTTTTTAGAAGTTCTCTAATCTATCTGTTTTAGTGGCTAATCCTTCTAAAAGCTCGATATATTTTGGAGGGGTTAGCTCTGAAGTCGACGAGCAAATTTTGCAGTGTTTTGGATGGACCAAAGGAGAGCTTCCTTTCAAATATCTAGGAGTCCCTCTGTCTTCTAGAAAGCTCTTTATTATTCCATGTCAACCTTTGATTAAAAAGATTCTCTACAAGATTGATTGTTGGTCTTCAAAGCTTCTTTTATATTATTGAAATTACTGAAGTAGACACTGAAGCAGACTCGGATCAGTTTCTAGAAGCTACAGCTCATTGTTCTACTGCTGACATGTACCAGTACCACTAACTTCCCTGGATTTCAGGAAGTTAGTTATTAGATTTAGATATTTTGGTTATAATAATTTGTGGGTCTTTCCTACGTGGCAGTATTCAACTCTTTGTATAAATTTCTTCTTGCTGTATTTTGTTGTCATTTAGACATTTTACACAATAATGAGAAGCTAAAACTCATCTTTCTCTCTCAATTTCTCTAACAAAACCAATCAATAAACACTGAGAATTGTAACATGGTATCAGAGCAATACAATTAACTGATGTTTTTTATTAAAATTCCGTGCAAAATATATTGATTTCTCATCCAAAATCAAGATCAGATCTATAGAAAGCTGATTTTTCAAGCTGAATTCAAGAAGGTAAATTCTACTAAATCTCAATATTGTCGATTACATAATCAGATTGCAAATTTGATAATTGCTACAAGTTATAAGTTCATTTTTCAGTTTGATCAAAGTATAGTGATTCTCAAATTATGAAAATCTGAATGTTGAATGAAAATATTCATTGCAATTCATTTTTCAGCTCAATTTTCTCCTGTTGATTGCTCATAATTCTTCTTGATTTCTTTCTGATCTCATTTCTTAAATCTATTTTCATCAAAATTCTTTCAGAACTCATCTCAAAATGTCAGAAACTCTAGAAAATAATAATCTGAACAATTTGAATCCTCTTCAGGATCCTACTTCTGTCTACTATATACATTCTTCTGAAAATCCTACTCTTCCTTTAGTTTCTGATAAATTCAATGGTGAAAACTTTGCTGATTGGAAGAGAGGGATGATATTAGCTTTATCAATGAAAAACAAGCTTGTCTTTGTGGATGGAAGTTTGAAGAAACCAGATATTACAGATTCTCTTTATTCTGCTTTGGAGAGATGTAATAATATGATCATCTGTTACATTCTAAGATCCTTGGATACTACTCTTGCCAAGAGTGTATTGTACTGCTCAACAACAAATGAGATTTGGAAGGATCTAAATGATAGTACTCTATTATCTCAGGTCCACAATTATATTCAGTTCAATAATCTCTTAAAAAGATTGAACAATGATCCTCTTCTATTGCTGAATTTTTCACTAAAATCAAAGGTATTTGGGATCAGATAAGTACTGCAAGTCCAATTCCACATTGTACTTGCAATGGATGTTCATGTGATTTAACTAAACAATTCCAGAAAACACAACAGGATGAAAGATTCATTCAGTTGCTCATGAAATTGGATGGAAAGTATGCTGCAGTGAAAACTAACATTCTCATGATGACACCTTTTCCATCTATCTCAGTTACTTATAATCTCTTGGTCCAGGATGAGAAACAGAGAGAAATTACTAAATCTAGTAATCACACTATGGCATTTGCAGCCACAGAAGACAGAAAACTAGATTACTCTTTATCTATGAGTAAGCTAAGAGTCAGTGCATGCAATTTTACTAGAGGAAATAGAAGAAATGTTTCTTCTCTTTACTGTGATCATTATAAGATTCCAGGTCACACCATGGATAGGTGCTGGAAAAATCATGGATATCCTCCTAGATTCAATAATGGAAGACAAGGAAGAGGAAAGAAGATTGTAGTTGTGGTTATGGAGATGACTGTGATGATTTTGATTGTAATGCAGCTGATACTACTCAACTCACCAGAGAGCAGTACTAGCATTTCATGTCTTTAGTGAAGCAAAGCAAGGAGGAGACTCATACTGTTGGCAACACCTCCAATCTTCATCCTACCTCTATTGTTAATGTGGCAGGTACTTGGCTTATTACTTGTTAAACTCCAAGTAGATTATAGATAGTGGAGCTACTGACCACATTTGTTCAAAGCTGGATTTATTTGATTCTTATTATCCATTTGACAAGGAACCTAACACAATCACTGTTGCTGATGGAAAAAGTGTTGAGGTGAGACACATAGGCACTGTGAAATTGGAGAATGACGTATTATTGAACAAAGTATTGCATGTTCGAGGTCTACACTTCAATTTAATATCTACACATAGGCTGTGTGCAGAAATGAATTGTGCTATCATCTTCTCACATGATAAGTGTATACTTCAGGGACCTTTACAGACAGATTCTCTAGTTCTTGGTAAGTTGGATGCTGGCTTGTATGCAGTTGAAGTTGGCGACAGTTCCAGTCAGCCTTTTGTCAACTTAGCAATCCAAGAAGAAGCCAAGCTTTGGCATCTAAGACTTGGTCATTTGCCATTAAACAAGCTACATCATGTGAATTCTAAGTATCCTGTTAATAATTGTTGTCATGACAACATATGCCAAGTATGTCCTAGAGCTAAACAAACAAGGAACCCATTTCCTGTTAGCACAAGCACTAGTTCTATGTGTTTGACTTACTTCATTTGGATATGTGGGGACCCTACAAGGTAAAAACGTATGATGATTGTACATATTTTCTCACTGTTGTTGATGACATGTCTAGGCACACTTGGACTTTTCTTTTCTCATGAAGAATAAAACTGATACAATTGAGATTTTGGAGTATTTGATTGCTATGATTCATACACAATTCAATGCTTCTGTCAAGTGTGTAAGGACAGATAATGCTAAAGAATTATGTGAGGGAAGAATACTTTCTCTCTATCATACTCATGGCATTACACCAGAGAAGTTGCACAGATACACCACAGCAGAATGGTGTGGTTGAAAGGAAACATAGGCATCTCCTTGAGACTGTCGGAGCTCTCTTCTTTCATTCCAAGATTCCACCTAAGTACTGGGGAGAGTGCTTGCTTACTACTACTCACTTGATTAATAGAATGCCCTTGAGTTGCATTGATTTTATGTCACCTTATGAAAAGTTGTATGGTAAGAAGCCTAGTTTAACACGCTTAAGAGTGTTTGGATGTCTTGGGTTTGCTTCTACTATCAAAACAAATAGGACTAAATTTGATTCTATAGTTGTCCCTTGTGTTCTTATTGGATATCCAGTAGGCCAAAGGCTTACAAGTTACTTAACCTAGAAACTAATAAAGTGTTTGTTTATTGAGATGTAACTTTTCATGAAAAACATCTTCCTTTTCATCTGTCTAATGCATTAAACAGCTCAGCTTCTCAGAATTTTCATTCCCTCAAACACATTCCTAGATCTCACTGAGCCTATTGAATAACCTGATGTTTTTGTCTCTACAACTGATCCTTCTCCAATTGAAACTCCATCTCCAACACAATCTCATCCTCACTCTCTTATTTATGAAACACCTTCTGAAATACATTCTGAAACACTTACTCATTATTCATCTCACTCCTCTAAAACTGAAACACTATATGACATTCCTTCTTCTATTCCTGCAACACATTCCTCATCTTTTTCAAGAAGGTCTAATATACCTCATAATAAGCTAACCTGGATGACTTATTACATTTGTACAGTTGCTCATATCCCTACTCACCGGTGCAATATAGTAAAATATGATGATTTTCCATCCTCTTCCAAAGCTTTTATATCTCAAATTTCTACTCTCACATAACCTGTTAGCTATCTTGAAGCATCTCAACACCTAGAATGGGTAAATGCAATGAACAAGGAATTAGAGGCTTTGGCTTCTAATAACACTTGGTTGGTGACAGATTTGCCTATAGGAAAGAAAGCAATTGGCTGTTAGTAGGTTTTCAAAGTCAAGCTAAAGAAAGATGGTAGCTTAGAAAGCTATAAAGCTAGGCTTGTGGCTAAGGGCTTTACACAAAGGTTTGGTCTGGATTATGCTGAGACCTTCTCACCTGTTGTGAAAATGGCAACTATTAGATGTATTCCACTTGCAGCAAGTCATCAGTGGGAAATACATCAATTTGATATAAATAATGCCTTTTTACATGGCACCTTGGAGGAAGAAGTGTACATGAGAATGCCTGAGGGTGTTCCCAATCCTGATAACAAGGTTTGCAAGCTGCTAAATTCTCTATATGAGCTAAAACAAGCCTGTAGACATTGGTTTGCTAGGTTGAATTCAGAACTGGAGAAGCAAGGATTTGCTTAGAGCAAAAATTATTATTCTCTTTTCATAAACAAATCCAATGATGACATGTGTATTGCAGTTGTGTATGTGGATGATATCATTCTAACAGGGCCTAATTTTGGTCTTATTGTTTCACTCAAGGAGCATTTACATCAGGTGTTCAGTATCAAGGACTTGGGTGCTCTAAGTTTCTTCCTTGGTATTGAAGTCTCAAGGCTGCCTTCTGGAATCATTCTCAGGCAGAGAAAGTTCACTAAAAAGATGTTAACATAGAGTTCTTTAGATCTTTCCAAGATAGCTAAGACACCATTGCCATTGAATTTGAAGCTATTAGCAGAACATGGTGAATTCTATCATGATACCTCTCAGTACAGATGTCTAGTGGGCAAGTTAAACTTTTTGACCCATACTAGACCTGACCTCTCATTTGCAGTACAAACCTTGAGGCAGTTTCTTCCTGCACCTAAGACTTATCATTTTCAAGCCTTGCATCATCTTTTAAGATATGTTGCTTGCACTGCAGCTGGTTAGGGGATTATGCTTCAAGCATCTACTCAGCTTACCTTGTAAGGTTATTCAGATTATGACTGGGCTGCTTGCCCTAACACCAGGAAGTCAGTTACTGGGTATGTGATGCTTTTGGGCAATAGTCCTATTTCCTGGAAATCAAAAAATAGTCCACAGTCTCTAAGTCCTCCTTTGAGGCAGAGTACAGAGTACAGAGATATGGCTACTGCAGCCTCAGAGCTCACTTGGCTAGTCAGATTACTTACTAAACTAGGAGTCACAAATTTAACTCCAATCAAACTCAGTTGTAGCAACCAATCAACTATTCATTTGGGCAAAAAGCCTGTCCAACATGAGAGTACCAAGCATATTGAAATTGATATACATTTCACTCGAGACAAAGTACTGGAAGGACTTCTTAAACTTGTTTATATTCCTACTGGTGATCAATTGACGTATTTGCTCACTACGAATTTGCCATCACCTCAACTTTCTAAGCTCATGACCAAGATAGGAATGACTTCTCCATCCACCCCTAGCTTGAGGGAGGTATTGAAATTACTGAAGCAGACACTAAAGCAGACTCATCTTAGTTTCTAGAAGCTACAGCTCATTATTCTACCGCTGATATGTACAACTAACTTCCCTGGACTTCATGAAGTTAGTTATTAGATCTAAATATTTTGATTATAATAATATGTGGGTCTTTCCTACGTGGCAGCATTCATTTCTTTGTATAAATTTATTCCTACTGTATTTTGTTGTCATTCAGACATTTTACATAATAATGAGAAGCTAAAATTCCTCTTTCTCTCTCAATTTCTCTAGAAATTCATTCAATAAATACTGAGAATTGTAACACATATGTTGGCGTATTCAGCTTATTAAATCAGTCTTGCTTGGAGTTCATATTTATTGGTGTTAGGTTCTTGTTATTCCTCAAAAGGTGTTGAAGGTGATCCAAGCTGCTTGTGCCTTGTAGGTCCTTACTTTGGACTGGTAAATCTGGTACATCAAAGACATCTTTGGTGGCTTTGGAGACTCTTTGTCTCCCTAAAGTAGTTGGGGGTTGGAATATCATAAATATTAAATTGTGGAATCAAGCTGCTATCTATAAACTTTTCAGAAATTTGGCTAAGAAAAAATATAGAGCTTGGGTGTTTTGGATTCATAGTTTCTATATCAAGCACAGAGATCTTACAACCATGAATATCGGCCCCTCCTTAAGCTTCATGGGTTGTAAGAAAGATTTTTGGATCTTTGAAGTGTTTTTCTCAGAGTCAGGAAGGTTTAGAGCTGCTAAATTAGTTAAATTTTACCATTAGAAAGTTGTATTCCTTGCTGAGAGGTTCATAGGAGAAGGTGGCTTGGAAGAAGATAATTTGTAACACTCCTACTCCCCCTAAGTGTATCTTTATCACTTGGCTCGCACTTAGAAAAAGGCTAATGACACGTTATCAGTTGCAGAAAATTGGTGTTTCTTGTGAAGAACAATGTTATATTGAAGAGAATGAGGGCATAGAGCATTTGTTCTTTCTATGTCCATTCAGTCAATGGGTTTGGAGAAACATTGTACAGTGGCTGGGTTATCATAGAGCTACATATTCATGGTCTGTTGAAGTTCAGTCATTTCTCAGATATCACAAAGGTAATTCCATCTCGCGTAAGATTTATGGAATGAGTTTATCAGTAGCTGTGTATTTGATATGGAGGGAAAGGAATGCTAGGCGTTTTTAGAACAAGCTTCAACAACCTGGGGAAATAGCTAGACATATTCAATATTGGGTTTGTTTGAGAAGTGGAAATTTACACTTCTAATTTCTTAATTAACTTGTTTTGTTTCTACGAGTTGTAAGTTTGGATTTGAATTTGGATTGCTCATCCTACTTTTGGTAATAAAATTTATGTCATTTTACCCAAAAAAAAAATGTTCACAAAAGGTTAACATTAATTTTTTTTTTTTAAAAAAAGTAGAATTTTAGAGGGAGAAAGTTAGATGGGAGAAAGTTAGATGGGAGCAAGAGAGAAGAGTGTGAAGAATTAGGGAAGGAGGAGTATCAAATGGAGTATCAAGTTATATAGACCCATATAATCTAGGGCAAAATATGGTTATTTAGGGTGATTTTTACCAATGTCCTTCTCATTTCATTATGTAGCTCCTTATATATGTAATTTTCCAGTTTCTAATTTAATCTATATCAAGTACCCTAAACTGTTATTAATTAGGTATTGAGTTGTGTTTGATTAGTGCTCAACAAAAGTCATAATAATAAACTATTGTGGGATGGTAATAAAGAATATAATCAGAACATAAACATTTACTACTTGATTTGGCCAGTGTAATCTAGTTCGCTAGTAGGGGAATCATTAGCCTTTTTTAACCTAAATTGAGGAAACAAGAAGATTATATAAGAAATTTTCTAAAAGGTTTAATTCTTTAATGACCCAATAATTTATCTTACAAGAGAAAGAATTCCTAATAACCCCTAAACTATTTTCCAAATTATAATTGCCTTTACGAGCAAGTTAAAATGAAAATCCAAAACAACAGATGATGAAAAAAAAAGTTTGGGACAAAAAAACCTACCACTAGTTGAAAAATGTAATTTTGCGTCCAAATTTTTGCGTCGAATACCAAAGGAAATGACACAAATGCACAAATGTTCGTCATTTGCGTCGTTTCAACTAGCTAACCGACGCAAATTACGGAGCATGTGCGTCGGTTAGTGGTAAAACCTGACGTAAATGAGCTTCGGATGGGGAGAGCATTCGACATAAATGATTAATGGCCCAATTTTTTTGAGCCCATGATTTACGTCGGTTCCTCTAGCCAAACCGACGTAAGTCATTCTTTTAATAGGTCGTCATGCACTAATATCTTTATCTCTGACTTTTGGAGTCCTCACACCTCTCCTCTCTAACCCCTCTCTCTTTCCTCTCGCTTCTCTCTCCTCTAATCAACAACACCCAACTTCACTTCCATCTCCATTTTCAATTATCTCTCTGAAATGACAAAACTCAGAAACTCGAGTATGTGATCTGCTCCAACTCACCGGATCTCCCCCTCGAAATCCGTTAACGGAGGAAGCAGTGGAATTAACTCCTTCAGCAACTTTTAGAAGCTTCTCTCCGTCCATCTCCAAATTCGAGAATGGCAAAACTCAGAAACTCGAGTATTTTTCTTCCTTTCTCGCTTTTTTTTTTTGGTGTTATTTGTTTTTTATTCAATCGATTAAGATCTAGGGTTTTTGAGTTTCAGTTTTTGTGGTTAAATATGATTTACATCTACTTCATATGAAAGCGGTCAAAGTACTCCTGCGAAAACCTATTCTATCCCGGTGAATCCTCGTACTCCGGCGTCTGAAATATCGCTTTTTTTTCAGCTTTGTGGTAGCCTGGTGCGTGGTAGGTCGAATTTTTCCCTGTTTCTATGCTCTCTACACTCTCTCTCTTCAGTGGGAAATATGTTCATCAACACTATCATGGTCGCCATATCCTACTGGGTTTTCTCTTGAACCTTAGCTCCACCTTCATTTTTTGTTGCTCCTAACTTTTTAAGGAAAGGTAAATTCAACTTCTTATTCTCGTGTTTAATTAATTTGTTCATCGTAATTTTGGATGTCAAGTTGTTCAAATTCATTATTCGCTTTTTACTCCTTATTTTGGAATTATTATTGTCAATTTTGGTTTTGTCATAGGAAGGATATTGTTATGGAGGGTTTTATGCAGAAATGATATATGTGTTTTTTATTTGGTTTAGATCTGGAATTTTTAGAACCCTTTTTTAATGTTTAAATGAAATGTAATGCAATTTTAGTATATTTAGTTTTGTTTTTGATCGTTATGTGAAGATATTTGGTTTTTTTTTTACAGAATTCTCAAAAACTATGATGTCAATAAAATTACCAAACAAATTAGAATGAAACAATAAAGCACGACAGATGATATCTTCACACAACGATCAAAAACAAAACCAAATATACTAAAATTGCATTCCATTTCATTTAAACATTAAAAAAGGGTTCTAAAAATTCCAGATCTAAATTAAATCAAATAAATATCATTTCTGCATAAAACCCTCCATAACTATATCCTTCCTATGACAAAACCAAAAATGGCAACAATAATTCCAAAATTAGGAGTAAAAAGCGAATAATGAATTTGAACAACTTGAGATCCAAAATTACGATGAACAATTTATATAAACACGAGAATAAGAAGTTGAATTTACCTTTTCTTAAAAAGTTAGGTGCGGGAAATTGAAGGTGGAGCTAGGGTTCAGAGAAAACCCGGTAGGATATGGCGACCATGATAGTGTTGATGAACAAATTTTCCCACTGAAGAGAGAGAGTGTAGAGAGCATAGAAACAGGGAAATTTTTGACCTACCACCGGGCTACCACAAAGCTGAAAAAATAAAGCGATATTTCAGGCGCCGGAGTACGAGGATTCACCAGGATAGTATAGGTTTTCGCTGGAGTACTTTGACCGCTTTCATATGAAGCAGATGTAAATCATATTAACCACAAAAAATAAAACTCTAAAACCCTAGATCTCAATCGATTGAATCAAAAACGAATAACACCAAAAAAAATGCGAGAAAGGAAGAAAAATACTCGAGTTTCTGAGTTTTGCCATTCTCGAATTTGGAGATGGACGGAGAGAAGCTTCTAGAAGTTGGTGAAGGAGTTAATTCCACTACTTCCTCCATTAACTGATTTCGAGGAGGAGATCCGATGAGTTGGAGCAGATCCCATACTCGAGTTACTGAGTTTTTCATTTCATAGAGATAATTGAAAATGGAGATGAAAGTGAAGTTGGGTGTTGTTGATTAGAGGAGAGAGAAGCGAGAGGAAAGTGAGAGGGGTTAGAGAGGAGAGGTGTGAGGACTCCAAAAGTCAGAGATAAAGATATTAGTGCGTGACTACCTATTAAAAGAATGACTTACGTCGGTTAGGCTAGAGGAACTGACGTAAATCATGGGCTCAAAAAAATTTGGGCCATTAATCATTTACGTCCAACGCTCTCCCCAGCCGATGCAAATTATTCATTTACGTCAGGTTTGACTACTAACCGATGCACATGCTCCGTAATTTGCGTTGGTTAGCTAGTTGAAACGACACAAATGACAAACATTTGTGCATTTGCGTCATTTTCTTTGGTATTCAACGCAAAAGTTGGGACGCAAGTTTACATTTTTCTACTAGTGACCCTATACTCTTATCATCTTATGTACTATTGATCAATATATGAAAAAAATTGTTAATCAACCTTCACGAGTTAATAGTAATTCCAAAATCAGCGACTCTTTATGTAACAAAAGTTACCACAAATTTTATCAAAGTTAACCATAAAACAAACAAGCAACCCTAAATCAAACTTATCCTTCAATCAATTAAAGCTACCCTTAGATTAATCATATCAACTCTAAAAAAAATTAAATAATTAAGCAAATTTACCCTAAATTTAGTCAAAGATGTCCTAAAATCAATCGTAGTGGCGTTCGGAAAAGAATAAGCCACTCGTTAATAATATAATATCCTAACATAAAAACTATATATCATTCACAACCCCTTCTTTAATTGCATTCCCTCATTTCCTATAAAGCATGAAGTCAGTGAAATAAAGGTAGTCCCGTAGTTTTGAAGGTGACGATGACCTAAAATCAATCATAGTGGCGTTTGGAAAAGAATAAGCCACTCGTTAATAATATAATTTCCTAACATAAAAACTATATATCATTCACAACCCCTTCTTTGTGATCCCCCATTTCCTATAAAGCATGAAGTCGATGAAATAAAGGTAGGTGTTGAGTGTTTTTCAATAGTTTTGAAGGTGACGATGACAAAGTGACAACTAATATGTGTTTGAGGTATCTTCCCTTTGCAAGAAACTTGCCAATACTATGAAATATAGGAGCCATGATAAAGCACTAACAGTTAGTGTCTAAAAGGCCAATAACAAGAACCCATATGCAAAAGACAAAATTGTTGGAGGGTATATCAATAAATGTGTCAGCATAGGCAGTTGAAATAGGGTTTTAACATTAAAAAATAAAAAAAGGTGTTACTTTTATCTGTTCATAGGAAAAAGTGAACTTTCTCTCTCCTGTAACTTAAAAACCCTTGTTTGTATGTTTAAAACACTTGTTATTTATAAATCAACTCATGTTTATGTGTATAAGACACTTGTTAGTTATACATCAACTTATATTTGTGTGGTGATCTTACTTTTTGTCAAAAAGTGTAGTTGAAATCTCTAAAAAAGGTAAAAGTTGTATCGATTAGCGTGATTCGTCAGCTTTTAACCCCCAAAAAAAAGGTACAATTTATAAGAACCCTTGTTTGTGCGTTTAAGACACTTGTTATTTATAAACCAACCACTGTTGATGTGTTTGAGACGTTTGTTATTTATAAATCAACCCATGTTTAAGTGTGTGAAATTATATTTATTGTCAAAAAGTACATAAGTAATCTGTGAAAAAAAAATGATTTTTCTGTTAAACCCTCCAACAATTTTGTTTTTAGCAAAAAGGTCCTTGTTAGTGGCCTTTTAGCCACTAATTGTTACAGTCCGTTTGGTTAGCGGTACTAAATTGTAGTAACGGTAATGGTTTCTAGTGTAAATTTGTGAAGGCATTCCCATGTCAACCTCCATAATAATGCTACTTTATCCCCAAACACCTGTTTTCTTCCTAAAATCTCATTATCATCCATTACCACTTGAGAAGGTGGTATTGGGTGGTAATGGAAATTTGTAAAGGATAACACATGTTTTGACATCAAGTTTCATTACCATGGATGTTAACATTGGAATGTCTTTACAAACTTACACTAAAAAGCATTACCATTACCACGATTTAGTACCACTAACCAAACATGCCGTTAGTGCTTTATCATTGCTCGAAATGTTGTGGTTATAAAGTATAAAGCATTGGCAAATATGAAGAATTGATGCATCAAATCCACAGTGCAAAGGATTGAATCATATGAAGGACCTTGATTACATTAGGATGTGTTCTCAAATTTCTAATGTAAGGAAGAAAGCTAAGTGAAGAACTCGAGCTGAGTCAATAGAAATAAGTTCAAAATAGCTTTTAAAAGAAATTGTGTCTTTAAAACCAACCATGGTTAACAACAAACTAAGGCCACATAGAAGGAACTAGATTATCAAAGTTAACTGCTCCAGGGGAAAAAAAAATGCTACAAGCATCAGTAGTGGAAAAAGAAGGAAGGGTTGCGGTCAAAACAGCCCTAAGGGCTGCGTTTTTGGCCAGCAGCCCTTTCCGTAGCAGCCCTTTAATAGAAAAGAAGGGTTGCGGTTTTTAACCACAGCCCTTCACAACGAAGGGCTGCGGTTCAGGCCAAAAACGCAACCCTTCTTAGCTGGAAGGGCTGCGTTTTTGGCTTAAACCGCAACCCTTCGTTGTACGAAGGGCTGCGGTTTTAAGCCAAAAACGCAACCCTTCTTTAAGTGAAGGGCTGCGGTTTAGGCCTAAAACCGCAACCCTTCGTATTCGCTATGTTTTTTTAAAAAAAAATAAATCTGCCCCTGCCAACCCTGCATGCCCACCCCCGCACTCCCCCCCCCCCGCACGCCCACCCCCGAACTCCCCACTCCACTCCACCCCACCCCCCCCCCCCCCCCCCCCGCACATCCCCTTCACTCCCCTACACCCCCACCCCAGCCCACCCTCTGTCGGCCCCCTCCACCCACTGCTGCCCACCACCCCCTGAAGACCCGACCAGCCCCTTAGCCCGACCCGGCGGCCCCACCATGGCAGCCCCCCCACCCAACACCTCCCTTCGACACAAAAAAAACTGATCAAATTGCAATAATATATGACAAGTTTGTGAACGTAATAATTAACTTTAAATATATATATTTAATAATGTAAAAAGTGTACTTAGAATTGATACCAACTAATAGATCTAGCTAATTATACCACGAATTCCACCAAAATGCATCATAAGCAATCATCACAAAGGTGGGACGCCAACTTATTCCGAACTTCATGTAATTCGTCTATGGTGAATGCCCTCAAACTTGGTGTGTTATTCATATAAACCTTGCAAAACAACCAAGGAATAAACACATAATATAAGAAATCAATCATTTACCGTAGTTAGTAGTTCTAAAAATGACATATACCTTCCCGAAATTCAATCAATAACAAATGCAAGCCTAAAACTCTACACACTAGTTATATTATACCTCATATTATCATATTCAAAAAGAAAATGGAGTTAAATGACTCGAGAAACAAGAATTGGACGCGAAAAGGCAAAAATAGGCCTAAAATCACATTTACGTTCCCGAAATTCAACCAACAACAAATGCTAGCCTAAGAATCTACACAATAGTTACATTATATCTCATATTATCATGTTCAAAATGAAATTGGGGTTAAATTACTCGATAAGTACGAATTGGACACGAAAAGGCAAAAATAGGCCTAAAATGACCTTTTCGTTCCCAAAATTCAACCAACAACAATTGCAAGCCTAAAAATCAACACAATAGTTACATTATACCTCATATTATCATGTTCAAAATGAATTTGGGGTTAAATGACTCGATAAGTACGATTTGAAAGCGTAAAAGGCAAAAATAGGCCTAAAATGACATTTTCGTTCCCAAAAATACGCATGTGCTACTTTGGTTTCTAAACCAATTAATAATTATTACCAATCGATCTAATATAAACTAACATATACTAATAAGTTACATACCTTTTGAAGATCATCGACGTTAGTGCAATGGTTGACGATATCGAACATGTACCTCAGCACGTAATAGCCACATGCAAGTCCATCATCTTGTTGCGGACACTAAATGTTCACCAAAGGATGCATCCAATGAAATTCATGTTAAATGTGTAGTATGTGGCGAAAAGTGTTTCTATATAAGGACAAAAAAATTCACATTGCCACTAAGGGGGGAGTGCAACAAGGGGGGTCTGTGTGCGGGGAGGGCAGCGGTGGGGGTGTTTATGCGGGGGGGGGGCTGGGCAGGGGTGTGGGGAGGGGGTTACGTGTGCAAGGGGCAGGGGCTGGCAGCGGTGGGGAGAAGGGAGGGTTACTGTGTAGGGGGAGCGGTGGGGGGGAGGGGCATGGGAAGCAGCGTGGGGGGGGGGGGGGCAAGTGGGGGGGGGAGGGGAGGGGTGTGCGGGGGGGGGAGGGGACAGCGGTGGGGGGAAGGGAGGGGAAGTACGTGTGCGGGGGGGGGGGAGGGGGTGTGTACGGGAGGGGAGTGGTGTGGGGGGGGGGAGGGGGGGGCTGTCCGGGTAGGGGGCATGTGTAGGGGCTTGGGAGGCGGCGGCGGTGGGTGATCACCCGCCCACCGCCGCCCGCCCTCCCAAGCCCCCGCACATTCCCCCCCTCCACACCCCCTCCCCTCCCCCGCACACCCTCCCCCTCCCCCCTCACCGCCCTCCCCCCCCGCACACGAGACCCCCCTCCCCACACCCCGCCCCCCCCTCCCCCCACCGCTGCCCTCCCCTCCCCCCCCCCACCGCCGCCAGCCCCGCCCCCTTGCACACGTAACCCCACACCCAAAGACTCCTCCTCCTCCCCTGCACAAACACCCCCACTACTGCCCCTCCGTACAACCTCATATTGGCATATGGAACAAAAGTTAGGAGTTAGATCAACAAAAATAAAAAAAAATGGCTCGAAAGTACGATTTGGAAGCGAAAAGGCAAAACTAGGCCGAAAATGACCTTTTCGTTCCCAAAACGCAACCAACAATAAATGCAAGCCTAAAACTCTACACAATCATGTTCAAAAATAATATGGGGTTAAATGACTCGATAAGTACAATTTGGAAGCGAAAAGGCAAAACTAGGCATAAAATGACCTTTTCGTTCCCGAAATTCAACCAACAACAAAAATAAGACTAAAAATCTACACAATAGTTACGAATTGGAGAAATTACATGGACCTGAGTTTATGTCTCATGATTTATTGACCTTCCGCCGTTTCTTAGGATCTTCAAGTACATGTATCCCTTCCGTGTGATCTACACGCATATAGTTCTCTGACATATTCACATCATCTTCCACACTATTTTCAGGATAGGTAAAAGGGGGGAGGTCCTCAAATGCATCATATTCTTCCTCATTATCAACATCACCAATACCGAGGATACTCCTTTTACCAGGTACAACAATTGACCACTTATTATCAGCAGGATCAGTTACAAAAAATACTTGCTTAACTTGTGATGCAATTACAAATGGCTCCTCAGTTTCACGTAGACGACTAAGGTCAACCAGAGTGAATCCGCAAGGATCATCTTTTCTTACGCAACGTCGATTATCGTCAACCCACTTGCAACACAAGAGGCAAATATTAAAAGTACAGTAGTCCAGCTCCCATATTTCTTGTATTCGCCCATAATAATTGCTTTCAGCATGTACAGGCAACTTATCCTTCGAGCTTGCGTATTGTGTAGATGACGCCATAAGTGAAACACCGCTATTTTGTTGCAATGTTGACTTCAGATCTTGACGTTCAGTCTAAAACGTATACCCATTAATATCATAACCCTCATAAGAGCGTACAGCTTCACGACGACCAAATGCTAACCACTTGACTGTTTCAGGAACACTTTCATCCAAATCATTCACTACTCGTTTATGAAAATGGAAGTCTTGTTATGCATTTGCGTCAATGCCCTAACTCCTTTTTCCAGGATTGCTAACACGTAATTTCTCCATATGTTCATTTAAATAAGGATGGACAGCTGGTACGTGATGCAATATAAATAAGTGAGCTTGTTTACGCTTTTCTACGGAAGGTGTTATCAATTTTGAACCAATTGTACCCTTGCCCTCAAGTTAGCCCTCGTGTCGGGATGTCGGAAGTCCAACAGGATCAACACTAGCAAAATACTCAGCCATAAAATTACTGATCTCTTCACCCACAATCCCTTGAATTATACTACCTTCTGGTTGTGCAGGATTCCGAACTTTATCCTTCAAAGTGCCCATATATCTCTCAAAAGGATAGCACCACCTCAAAAACAATAGACCACACAGCTTAATTTCTCGAACTAAATGGACAATGAGATGGACCATAATGTCAAAGAATGCGGGGGGAAAAACATCTCAAATTTGCATAGAGTTTCAACTACTCTGGCCTGCAAGGAATCGAGGGTCGACGGTTCTAAGACTTTGTTGCATATTGTATGGAAAAATGAACAAAGTTCTATAATGGTGTGCCTCACATGCTTTGGAAGTATCCCACGAATTGCAATCGGTAAGAATACTTGCATCATGACATGACAATCGTGAGATTTCATACTTGATAACTTCAACTCACCATTTAAGGTAACAAATCGCTTCATATTCGATGAGTAGCCAGTTGGGACCTTAATGTCATACAATGACTCACAAAAAATCCGTTTCTCTGCACACGACATCGTGTAGCAAGCTGGTGGCAAATAATTCTTCTCCGAATCCTCCACCTTCTTTTCACTTTTCTGAGTTTCATCATCAACCTTTTCCTCCACTACTTTCTTCTTCCTTCTGTCCCTTTTCTGAGCCCACAACTCTGGTCGAATCCCCTGTTTTTCCAAATAAAATCGTGACGCCTTAACATCTTTTGTCTTGCCCGGGATATTCATAAGTGTCGCAAGAATAGCTTCACAGACATTCTTCTCTATGTGCATGACATCCAAACAATGTCTAACCTTTAGATCTTTCCAATATGGGAGTTTCCAAAAAATGGACTCCTTTTTCCATAATCTTGTAGGTCGATCAACCTCACTAGCAGGTTTACGAAAGATTGTTTTAATGCCCTTCACCTGATTATAAACTTCAGTACCAGTTAATGGTCTATGAGCAACTTCTTCTTCAACCGTCCCATCGAATGCCTTCTTCTTAAACCGATAGGGATGGTCACGTCTGAGGAGCCTTCGTGTGCGCATGTACACATGTTTGCAGCCCTTAAGGTGTGTAGACTTCATGTCATCTACACAAATCGGGCAGGGTTGTTTTCCTCTAGTCTTATACCCAAATAAGTTCCCATAAGCTGGATAATCGTTCATAGTACAAAAAAGCATGGCACGCAGAGTGAACATCTCATTAGCATACGCATCAAATACTAACACTCCTTCGTTCCACATCTTTAGTAAATCTTCAACAAGCGGCTAGAGGTATACATCTATGTCATTTCCAGGTTGTTTGGGCCCCGATATAAGAAGCGACAGCATCATGTACTTGCGTTTCATGCACAACCAAGGAGGCAAGTTATAAACCACTAAAACTACTGGCCATGTACTATGCTGCGAACTGAGATTGCCAAAAGGGTTCATGCCATCCGTACATAATCCAAGCCTCAGATTCCTATCCTCATTACCAAATGCCTTATGCACCCTGTTGATACTTTTCCACTCAGGCGAACCAGCCGGATGGTTGAGCATACCGTCTTTCTTCCTACGATCTGCATGCCACCTCAAATTCTTCGCATCTCCTTTAATTGAGAACATGCGCTTAAATCTAGGTATTATGGGTAGATACCACAACACCTTAGCTGGTGGCCCTTCACTACCTCCAGCTCCTTCACGCTTGTACCTCGACAATCCACAACGTGGACACTCATGTAAATGCTCATACTCATTACGATAAAGTACACAATCGTTAGGACAAGCATGTATCCACTCGTACTCTAAACCGAAAGGACACATCAGTTTCTTCGCATAATAGTATGACTTTGGCAGTTCATTTCCATCAGGGAGCATATCAGCTAAAACTTCCAACAACAATGTGAAACTAGAGTCCGTCCAACCAGCTTTCGACTTAATGTTGAACAGTGTTATCACGGCAGAAAGTTTGGTGTACTTTGTACAACCTGGATAAAACGGCTTTTCAACAGCCTCAGACATAGACTCAAAAATACGAGGTCGTTTGCACGACTGATCTTCAACCTCGTGTATCATCTCGTCTACCCGATCCCTATCATCATCTGCAAACTCATCATCCCAATTCTCAACCCCGAACTCATCATCCTTCTTTTCTTCACATACATCGTTCATTACTCTAGAGCTTCCTATATACTTCCCCTGCTCACCATGCCAAACCCATACGTGGTATTGAGGCCTAAACCCACGGCGAAAGACATGCTCCCTAACCAAATGTATACTACTAACCTTGCTCACATTTCTACAATCGACACAAGGACAATAAAAGTCGATTGCTCCAGAGGATGCTTGATATTGT
Organism: Beta lomatogona; assembly: GCA_947646795.1. Lineage (NCBI taxonomy): Eukaryota > Viridiplantae > Streptophyta > Magnoliopsida > Caryophyllales > Amaranthaceae > Beta > Beta lomatogona. The sequence goes on along the minus strand of CANSNZ010000927.1, from coordinate 7,453,320 downwards.
AATGCAGATGTACATAATTCCGAGACCCCTTTCACAAACTCAATCGATTCACAACTACCATACATCCAAGTACGATCCATCTCATTCAAGAAGACCTCTAATAATTAACACAACCATTCATTATAATGCATCAATCATTATTTAAGTACATACACTCACATATTCAAATCACACACGTATAGAGCAAGCTAAGATAGTGACATGTTCAAATGTATGCATGCAGCCGAAGGTCCTTATCACTCCAACCTAACCCATCCTTGGACGACTAATCTCACTAGTGAATATATGCCAACTTTTCAATTCTAAGGAAAATTCGGCAGCATTTCCCTACAGTTCTCCAAGTACACAATGTAGATAATTGCTTATCTACATATGTACCCAGAGAACAATGTAGAGAAACGATAAGCCTAGAATTTCCTCATAATTGAAAAGAAGACACACATTCACCACCTAAGTGAGATCAAACGTCCAAGAACAGTCCCAAACCAGGGACTATTCAAGACTTACTCCTAATGAGTAAGTCTTGAACGGGTATCTAGGCATATGCTGACGATTCAAACAACTTGTAGATTTCATAGCTAAATTACATTGCGTTTTCATACAATCTCATATCAAGAAATATACATACACTATAAGAAATACATATATATATATCAATAAATTATCATAACTTAATCAAATTGAATCACATGACAACTTTGTCTCATCAACAAATCAAACAAAAAAGACAACGAAATTAAACTATAGTTACCTCTTAACACCAATGATAAGCAATGAAGAAAGAAGAGATAGTTGGAACTTTATTTGCCTTCCTAAGCCTCTTCTTCCTACAATTAACAAAACCCACATTGCACATTAATCATTTAATTCAATTAAGAAAAACAAAACTAACATAGAAACAAGATTAATTCATACTTAACTAAGCAAAAAATTGACTAAACCCAAGAGCAATGAAGAAAGAGTAGGGCAGTGGTGGTGGTAGTCGTTGCTGTCGCTTGTGGGTGGTGGCGCTGCGTAGTGGTGGAGGAGCTCCACACTCTAAACCCACTCAAATGGTGGAGAAGAGAAGAGAAGAAAGAGAATGGAGCAGAGAATGAATCAATGTAGGTGCTCAGGCGATGGTTCCGGCGATGGGTCGGTGCTCCGGCGATGGGTCGGTGCTCTGGCGATGGGTCGGTGCTCCGGTGATGGGGTGTTAGGGTTAGTTGTGCGAGTGAGTGAGAGGGAGGGGTTTTTCGCTCGTCAAATTTTTCTAAGTAAGGGAGGGAAATTTGGGAAAGATTTCTACTATGTGTATGCGCGCGTTGGGGTGTGAAGGGCTGCGGTTAGCCCAGAAAACGCAGCCCTTCATGTATGAAGGGCTGCGATTTCTAGGCTAACTGCAGCCCTTCACTAATAGGGTTGCGGTTAGCCTTAAAACCGCAGCCCTTCATACAGTACGAAGGGCTGCGTTTTCTGGTTAACCGCAGCCCTTCACTAAAAGGGTTGCGGTTTCCTTGAAAACCGCAGCCCTTCATAGACGAAGAGCTGCGTTTTCCAAAAAACGCAGCCCTTCCAGCGCAGCCCTTCCTTTTTGTTCCCCTAGTGCATGTCAAAAGGACATGGCTAGAATTTATGAACCAAACAGAACTACAAAAGGAACAATAAAAGAGAGGATAGTCGAATCTAGCATAGTGGTCCAGACTTCTAGCAATAAATCATGGATGAATATCATGTGTCGGTTACACGTACACTTGAATTTATAACATACGTAATATCAAAATTTATGTCCTTTCCTCTTAAATAAAAGTAAGACATTTTGAGAAAGATGATTTTTTTTTCTTTTTTTAACATCGCAAAAATATACATTAATTAAAAATGGAATTACAACCTAATGCTATTACAACTAAACATGAAACATAAACCAAATGAACACTAAGGTGAGCTACTTGCTCTTACATATCCTACAAAGGGAAACAAACTTGTTGTTCCAGTCCAAATGAACCTTATCTGGGGCTATTTTTGTTGGGGTTGGGGAATATGTCTTGGAGAAAAAGATATGATATAATGAGAGTGAGTTTGTTGAGATGCTAAACCCAGACGATCTTCAAAGATAAATTGCCGCATTTCATCGTTGTTCACAAGATATTAAATCCCAAGGTCGTTGAGCAGAATATTCTTCTTGGGATTCTATTAATTGAACTGACAAATAAGCCACATCCTTTGGTGACTTCTGATCCTGCTGCGAGGGTGTCCACGGTTTTGCCTCACAAGGCTAAAACTCAAAATCACTGGAGGTCGAAACTTACCCCAAATCAAATTGGAGAGCCTCCCACAAGATACATTTTTGAAGTGTGATAACTGCAGCAGTCATCCTGAGAACTTGGGAGAATTATATTGATGTAATTCACCCAACATTCGGATCCAAAGATACAACCTTGCAATCCCGGAACTAGAAGATCAAACCACAACCGATATAATTTCTAACCTAAAATGAGAACCTCCTCTTCATCTTACCCAACACTCAGACTCCTAAAGTTGCATGTACCCAACAATGACAAACTCTAGGAGCAACTTCTTTATGGACCGGATTTCCTAGATCATCCCTTGTCATAGGAAACCAAGTTCCTTCTATTGCCCACCTAGTAATACTAACTACCACCCTAGCACAACAATAAACAAAATGACAAGGATAATTGGATCTGGATGAAACTAAACTAAGGCTAAAATCGAAAACATAACCTAAACAAACTGAAGAATTGGCCACCATAATGAAAAGACACACTGCGACGACGATGCTTCACTAATCGACAAACTCTTAGACTGCGACGGTGTTCAGGCGGCAGCGAAGCTTGATGACAACTGTTGTCGTGACTGAGGGATAGTGGCTTACCACCCCTACTTTCCACGGGGACAACTTCACGGTGCTTCTCTGGCAAACCGACTGAATCTAAGCCACGAAAAACCAAAACACGAACAAGGGAATGGGAAAGGGGAATAACGGGGAAACTATAAACTAAAAGCCTGCAAAACTGAGCGACGAAGGCGCTGCATTGGTGGAGCAGGCTCGCCGGGGACCTTGTCAGCAGCGCGCTCAGGCCAGCCACTGAAAAGCCTGCTCTTGGCACTGGTTGTTGTTCTAGGGTTTTGGTTTGGGTGGGGAGAAATTTTTGGAGCAGTTGTGTTCAATACTAGAAGGGTGATAATTGAGTTACATGAATGCAACTTACTAATAACACTCTCACCTATCTTACCCTAAAATAAATCAAAATTACTCTTAAACTTATTAATTAAAGTTGCCCTACAAAAATTAACAAAGTTATCCTTGGAATGAAAACCAAGTTTATCCTGAAAATTCAACATGGTAGTAACCCCCAAGTTTTAGGTTTTCTACATGATAGTACTCCCTCCGTCCCATAATACTCTTGACACTTATCAGGGCACGTAGTTTTAGATGATAAGTTGTTTGGTTATCAATTGTTATTTTATTGAAAAATTGGATGTGATAGGTGTTAGTAGGTAGTAAAAGTAGTATTATTTTATTTGGTGGAGAGAGAGTGTGAGCCAATGGTTAGAGTTGATAGGTAGTAAGAGTGGTATTATTTTATTTGGAGGAGATAGAGTTTGGGTCAATGGTTAAAAGGTAGAAGGATTAAAATAATAGTGGGTCATATCCAAAAATAGAAGTGTAAAGAGTATTATGGGACAGATGAAAAAGAAAAGTGTGGGACGGAGGGAGTATAAAAAAATTTAACAAGTACCCCCTCTGTCCTAGAATACTCTTTACACTTTCCTTTTTCATCTATCCCATAATACTCTTTACACTTCTATTTTTGGATATGACCCACTATTATTTTAATTCTTCTACCTTTTAAGTTGGCCCACACTCTCTCTCCTCCAAATAAAATAATACCACTCCTACCACCCCACCAACTCTAACTTTGGCCCACGCTCTCTCTCCTTAAAATAAAATAATACTACTTTTACTAACTACTAACTCCTAACTCCTATCACATCTACTTTTCAATAAAATAACAATTGATAACCAAACAACAACTTATCATCTAAAACTACGTGCATTGATAAGTGTTAAAAGTATTTTGGGACGGATGGAGTACTTGGTAGCCCCGAATTTCTGTTAAACGTAAACATAACCCTCGTAAGTGAATTACGTTAAATTGTTGTTAGTTTTGACATTTATTAGTCTGACACACAAATCGAGATGTTTTTCGACACCTAAAACGAGTATTTCTGGTCATTTTTTGACAATTTCAACCTCAAATCGAGCCCTTAAGAGCCAAATTTTGCCCCTTAACCTAGACTGTGTAGAATTTGCATGTCTAGAAATTAACAAAAAAAACAACCAAAATTACCTCGATTTACGTGTATGGAAACATCTCAATTTGAATGCCTGAAAAAACTACTCAGTCTAGGTTTATGGGGGCAATTTGGCCATTAAGGACACGATTTGAGGTCCAAACTATCAAAAAATGACCAATTACTCGTTTTGGGTGTCCAAAATCGTCTCGATTTGCATGCCAGAGTAATAAATGTCAAAACTAACAACAATTTAACAGAATTCACTTAAGAGGGCTACATAATTTACGTTGAAAGAAGTTCGGGGCTACCAAGTATTAAAAAAATTAAGAAGTGCTATCATGTAGAAACCTTAAAAGTTGGGGAATACCATGTAGAATTTTCATATATACTTATAGTTAAGCTCTAGGGTTTCATACCATTTTCAGTATGAAATAACAAAGTGAATATATGTGATCCGAATGTAATTGAGTAGAAAATTTGAGAATAATAGTGCAAAAATTAGTATTGATTGCTGATACAAATTGTGAGGTAGAGTGATAAATTTTAGAAAAAGATTGTGTAACTTTTTTTCATTTAATTTGCACGTGTGGACTCTAAAGGAGGAAAAATGGGATACATTGACAAGATGAAAATTGCAACACTAATCCATTCATATTATGCAAGTAGGCAACCATCTAAACAATAACCAAGTTAAGTTTGGCTTAATGGTAAGGAAAGTAACTTCCAACCTCAAGGTTGGGGGTTCGATCCCCACTAGGGGCACTTTGGGAGAGGGGTTTCCCTTACCATCCCCCCTCTCCCCACTCTCAAAGTCTCTGCCCGCAAACCCAGGCTGGGTGAACCTGCGAGAGGTTGCGGTCTGGCAGGGCCATTCGTCTTACCACGGGGTTTCCAATGGGGTCCCCTAAAAAAACCATGCAAACAATAGGGGGTAAAATTGCCATGAAAAACTCCAAGCCTTGTGAAGGGCCTTTTCGGATAGAGAATAGAGATACAATACGTATATTTGAACTTTGAAATTAATTAAATTGTTTAGGAGTATATATTAACATTAAATTACAACAATAATACCTTTTTTTTTTTTGGCAACGACAATCATATGTTGAACGTGAGCAATTAAACACGTTCAACAAGATATTGTTTGATATGTAATCATATCTTTTCTCCCGTCTGTGTTAAAGAGTATTGAGAAAGGACGTATTACACTTGTTTGAGAACAAAGAAGTACTCCCTCTGTTTTTTATTATCCTTCTCACTTTCCTGTTTGCGTCTCACAATGCGCATCTTTGAACTTAAATATCTTTCATTATATATTAGTAAAAATTATAACCACTGGATATTAATAAAATTAATTAAGACGAATCAAACAAGACCCCACATGACTATATTTTTTCTTATAAATTGAAAAAAATAAGAAGATTCTCTCAAAGTATGAATAGTGTCAAGATTCCAAGTGCGAAAGAAAAAAAAAACAAAGGTAGTAGTCAACAAAATAATAAACAAATTTCAAAAACACAACCATCCTAATTCCTAGATACACATGTCAATCTTCCGCATTGCCTCTTTCTTTATACTCAATAAGTAAATTTTACAATAAATAACTAAAATCTAAATTACACAATATAACATATTTATATGACTTTTTGTCCTTTATTTTTATACTTTTTTTTTCTATTTTTGTATATCGTTATCTACCCAATTTTACCTTCTCTAAAACCATTGCAAAAAGAAACCAATATAAAGTGTTAACAGATCAAAATACTAGCTTCTCTAATACTTCATTCGTTCTTTATTAATCGCTACTTAGAGCTTAGCACACGTATTAAGGCAATAGAAAAAGTAGAAATAGATGTTGAAGACAAGTCCTCAAATATCAACTGAAAGGTACATATGTGAGATAACAAAGTTACAAAATAATTTGTATGTAGTAATTGATACTCCCTGAGAATGAGGGAGTGGAAGGATGGTAAGCCCCTTCATCTTCCACCCACATGTTGTGGGTTCGATTCTCATCAGGGGTTTGGGGGGCTTTGGGATAGGTTGTATTTAGGTGCCCTATGAGAAGACGTTAATGTAATTTATCTTACCAAAATTTTTTAAAAAAAAAAAGTAATTAATACTCCTCCGTTTCTATTTGATCTTATTTTGTCTTTTTCTTTGTCTATTTGTCTTTTTCTTTGTCTAACAAAAAGATTTAAATAGGAAGAACAAATAGAAATAAAGGTTCTATACTTAAGAAAGAATACAAGTATGATGGTACTGTGATTCGTTAAACATTTATACCCTTAACAAATAAAGTTATGTTCTTTAACGTGCAAGCAGTAAGGCTAGAAAGTTGAAGCCATAAACTTTTCCTTTTAAATATGGTATTTTGGTAATGAAAAATTAGAAAAAATAAACATACATTGGATGGAAACGCATTATCAATCTCGAGTATGAGGCTATTATTGTAAAGTTACATATATAAACCATCATCAAGAGTCCAATATTTTATTACCAACTATCAAATAAGTCAAAAGTGTACACATTGCCTTATCGAATTATCTATAATGCTCATACATAAATGAATTTTAATTAAATCAAGAGTCAAAAATAAAATGACACTTAAAAGTATGGTACTAACTGAGAAAATAAGTGCAATAGGGTTTAGTAAAACGATTCTAAGCCCATTTCCACAAGTTTCAAATCTGCAAGGTAGGAATTGGACAAAGTGCACGAAGATGACAGATCAGATCTCATAGCACACTATTTTTCACAATTTCCCATTTCCAGTTTTCAACGACAATTAAAGTTCAGAGACCCCAAAAAAATAATATTTGTACATCATACAAATACGATGAGCAATTATATGGCAAGAAATAAATGTTCAAGGAAAATGCGTGGTATTTTGCACCTTGAAAAGGAACTGGGATGACTATCATACTATATTGACACAAGTACAACAGTCAACAACTGTATCTCTGTTATCTTGCTTTGTACTAAGAAAAAATGGGGGAAGACTATTACCCATTCTAAGAAAAATACAGAATAACCTAAAGATGTGACCCCCGTCTGAATTGCAAAACTACTGTGTTGCTTTTGTAGAAACTTGACAGTAAAAACACAATCACTACTCACATTTAACCTGCCGATGAGCAAGCTGTGACAATTTCTATTAAAAGAAGGAAAATTTGAATGGGATCATACTTTCTATGGGACAACAAGGTGGCATGATACAGGGGGGATCATAGCTGTGAACCCCCATGAGGTGATGATACATCTGGGCCGGATCCACCATTCTTACAATTCGAATAAGGACTTCCAAAAAGATATATCCATCAACTCCTCATCAAATTTTTTGTCAACATATCTTTCAGGCAGCCTGTTGATGATAGAAGCAGACTTCAACAGAAGAACCTTACTGTCAAAAAACAGAACCTATATCCTTAACAATCATGGAGAAGCTTTTAAAATATTTGCAAAGTACTTCGTCTAATGCATATAGCTTAAATCACCCAGAACCTCTCAATTCTGGTTATGCACAAACATGAAACCTGCACGAAAATAATAACATACTAGAGGGAAGACATGACTATTCACATACCCCAAAGTGCTAACGTCGAATTCTTGGTTTGCAACGAAATTCGGCTAGGAGTGCTATATGATCAGACGACCACTCTGGAGAAGGAAGGGCGGTGTCCTTCCTTAAGCTTTCTTCATCCAATAGTTCAAGCAAAGACTCCACTGTCAAAGAGTCAGCTGAAAACACAATTTCAACAGGGATGGACTTAATCTCAATGCAAAATTTAAATCCAAAAGCAAATTAGTAGATTTGAAGTATTAATAACTACCTGTGTAATATATGTAATCGTGGGTTCCTATAAAATCTCTAGTGCAGTTTGTGAACAAGGGCTCATTTGTAGAAGGATCCATTCTCCGCCTTTGCTGCTCTAAAGCTGGTCCAATCCCTCTTGCGAAGGATGAGTACGCACTGACCTAGAAGTTGCAAGCCATAGCTAATTTAAGCCATGAACATAAAGCAATCAGAAGCACGATGTATGGTGTCCAAATGTTACCAATGGAAGCTGGTGTGCAAGCTTTGAATGGGGGCGCAATATTCCTAAAGGGTCCACTGCTAAATCAGGATGTTGCGGCTCAACTTTACCCATCGCAAGCAGAGAATGAGGAGCACTGCAAGGTAATAGATATTGCATTTCAATTTGATCCTCTAAAATTTTAAAAATGAAAGCAGCACTCAGAGCACATAATACAGACCTTGCAGGAGTTGAATTAAAGTCTCCACACACCAACATTGGGATATCAGCACTGGCAGCAATCTTTTCCAGCCCCTTCAATAGAGTATGGACCTGGAAACAATAGGCAAAAGATATTACAAAAAAATCTTCAAGAGACTGAAAGCCAAACAAAGAAAAAGAGAAAAAATTACTATGTTATAAATACCTGCCAGAGTCTGACGTCCTTTAATTCTTGATGCACATTTACATGTGTATTTGCCTGATCCAAAACATCAAAGCCGAACAGGATGATTAAAAGTCTGAAGAATCCTAGACCACTAATTGTTAGAGAAAGAACAATGAACATGTTACAATTACCCTAAAGGAAAAGGGGGGGAGGACGGGGGAAGGCAAAGATATCGAGAAAAGAATACAAAAAGACTGGCAGTCTAAAAGTCCATTAAAGACAGTTTAAATTACCAATTCCCCTAACAGCAGTCTGAGTCTCTTCCAAGAAACTGAAACATCAAGATCTTTTTATATTTGATAGACTGCCACAGCTCACAAACGAAAGGGGGGGGACATATACACAATACAGAAAACAAAGACTAATGGCAGATAGAGCTTAAAGTTGACCTAAGAATACTAGAAACCTGCACATGTCCTCATTTACCTTGATCTCTTAGACCTTAATTGGGATATGCTACAGCCAGCTAAGGATAGATTATAAACAATCATCACGCAAGTACACCATTTCTCTAAGCAATGCTTTTTATTACCGTGGTCACGATTCACAAGCAAGACAGATAACCTAATTGGTTCATCCACAAGTCACTCGTGAAGCATGACATTTAAGAAATTAAGGTTGTTTCCAGTCGCCTACTGCATTAAAATTTACCCCATCTGGTATGTTAATTGCTTCATTTGCATTTTCATAATTTCCAAGCCTAAGGACCATTAATTTATTTAATTATGTATTTATGAACATCATAAAATTTGTTCATAAAAAATTCAGAAGGCATACAATGGCAACATGAAACCAAGTTTCAAATGTTACCAAAAGCATCAGCAATTCAAAACTAACCGCAAAACTAATATTTCTCATAGTTGTTCTGACCTCTGAGTTTCAAGGCGGTGCCAAGACTATTAAGTCAAGCAACCCTGCATAGGTTTGTCACTGTCAAGGACTTGACAACACTCTGGCTCCCTCAAAAGCCACATATTTCACAAAATTAAAGTACAAGTTTGAGTAGTTTATGTTAGTACTATACTATCAATGTCATTCTAACCAAATGCCCCTATCTGTCAGTACTATGACTGCTATCAATGGTGGTTGAACCAGATATATCCTGTGCTGGATCTAAGTTAAAGAAACTATTCTCTCAAAATAAAAATAAAAAATAAAAAATAAAAAGGAATGAAAGGGTTAATGTAAGTATGCATACTCCGTGAGCATAAGAAAACTGTTTGCCAATACAAGGATTAAAAGACTAGATGATACTCACAACACAAAGAAGCTGTCGCTTTCCAGGGGTATCAACACCCTGATGACTAAATTTTGCTTCCAGTACAGCTATTAGAGCAACATTATCCTACACATAAAATCAAGGGTAAGAGATATAGAAGACTTATAAATTCAACCCACAAGTGATATCCAAAACCTTGACATTACACTCACCTTGACAAGTCGATTTAAAGCTGTTTTCTTCTGGGTGGCAGGAACTACAGCCTCTGTTAAAGACTGTGCAGCCTTATTAAACTCAACCTGTAAATGAGATTAAAACCATCAGATGCAATAGAACCGAAACATAGCAAGTATTATCAATAATTAAAATATATATAAAATAAAAAATAAAAATAAAAAAGAAAGAAAGACGGACCTCGTATTTTTTTACATGCGCAAATCTGTCTCTACGGAAAAATGTTGCACAGCCATCCACTGTATGTGTAATCTGCAAAAGGCAGTAAAGAGATGATGTTGAGAGTGTTAGGTGAAAAGCACAATTTAAGAGATGTACATTGTATACCTCTGAAGTTTTTCTTTTATATAGAGCTTGGTAGCCATGTTTGTCAAGCTCAGGAGCAAAGAATTCATCAAAATGATCATATTGAACCTGAAATGTAATAGCTGTAGCCATCATTAGCAAGCAAGAAATGTTAAACAACCATTGAAATGGTAAATAACCATTACAACAATTATTATCGGGATATAGTTGCACTTAGTCTCAAAATACTGCTGGCATGATAAAAAATCTATCGTCATTGCATCCTAACTAAGTCCAGGCCAGAACCTAACGATAGCTCATTCGCACCACATGTCTCTGAATATGCTCTTCTCCAAATCTTATTTATTTACGCAAAATTATGAAATTATTATAAAAACAGAAGTAATATAATGCAGCAAAATATGAACAGGCAAAACTTCCACAAACATTATTTGGCGGTTTAACTTTGCCAGTATTACATTTTGATTGATCAATCAATTGACAATTTATAGAACATTATCTCTCCTACAAGTTCTCACTTACTTACAAAGGCAAAACATATAAATGAAAAGACAGCCATCCGCAACAATATCTCAAAGGAGGCTGACCCACAATGAAAAGACAATATAATATTATTACCCTATCTAAGTTGACGAGTAATTAATGATTACCCTCACTCTAAAGGATGCGTGAAACAAAGTATCAGAAAAAGTCTACTACAAAATAACAAAAGCACATTAAGTGAACAGATTAACCAGCTAAAGCAATATCTGTACCTCTTGAAGGCATACAACGTCGGCACGATATCCAACAATTTCTCGCAAAAGATTTTGTCTACGATATGGCCAAGAAAGGGCCCATGAAGGACAGTAACTATATGTATCACTTGTGGCATAAGCATCAGCCAATATGTTGTATGAAAGTACAGTGAAAGTTCCAGCAGATGCAATACGACCATCTGAATCCAAATGACCCATCACATCTACCCCACTAACTGAGATCATGCGACGTGGAGTAGGTGTAGGTGCAGGGATGACACGACTTGTTGTCAGTGTCATTGGATGTCCAACAGTTAGCTTTGTCTCAGCATCTACGACAACACATTCGAATTTCAGAACGTGGCTAATATCATCAGCAGAAGGTGTGTATGTCTTAGAACGCCCGACTTCAAACCATGTTTCACCACCATTCCTCTGTGTAACAGTGGCAGGATATAAAGGTGTTGATCCATTGGTCAAGTTGGGACTTGATGCAGAAGGAGGCAAGCCAGTATTCAGGACTCCAGAACCTGTGCTATTGAAGCGTCCAAACAATTCGTCTTCTTCTCCTCCATTCTCATTCACCGCACTGGCAGCACGGTCATGCAAAACACGATGATGCTGCCAAGCATCTGAAAAACACTTGGAAGAGCAGTGGTAGCTTTTAGCCAGAGGGATCTTTCCCTTAATACAACCAAGGCACTGTAGAGTGGCTGGTTCAGCTGGATGCACACTACAAACAGCAACCTTCTTGTCACTCTGTACACGATACCTATAACCAGCACATACATATAAGATCAGACCTACTGTAATAGACCTAGCCGATCAGTTTAAACGATGTATTCCTGAATAATTGATTATCAAAAGTCAGTTATGATCCTTTATAGAGAATTATGCATCATTAAAGTATGATCACTATTAGCACAAAGTTAGTTTATCAAATAGTCTCTCCCTAAGCTTGAGATAAGCATATTTTAGGCAGATAGATCAGAGTTTAGGCACTAGCATAGTTGTGCAATGAATTGCACAAAAGTCAAAATGGTGCAAGTAAAAAGTTACAGAAGAAGTAAGAAGGACAAACTTATATAACTATAAGATTAAGAGCTTTAGAAAAAAGAAGGGTAAAAAAAAAAGCTCAGTTATGGCCTTAGCTTGTTGAAAAACAAAGCAAATTCAGGCAAGACATACTACCATTTTGATGAACCAAAGTTTGATAAAATTGAGCTCGAGCAGCTCAAGTTTGACACTTAACATGAGCAGAGTGATACTCAAACTCTACTCACTTAAACCCCTCTAACTCCTACATGCATGAAATTTATATTCAACATAAGATTTACCTCTACCACAGAAAAAAAGTAAAATTAGTTGACATATATGGGCGTTGAAGAGAAAGAAATGAAGAGGGGGAAAAATTGTTTTCCTAGGTTTGGTTACAATTTATACAAGCAAGTAAAACACTTAATAGATCAGCAAGGCTACTTTAAAGAGGTATAGCAAAAAATTTATCCAAAGGACAGAAAAATTTATTCCTTGACAAGCAATCGATTAAATTATTAGAAATAAATAAATAATACTAATGCATTTCGATTTCTTTGCAACTAGCCAACAAACAATGAGTCCCCTTCAATTTCAACAAATTAAACTACACGCGGAAATTTTACTGCTTATCCTTTTTTTTCTCTCTTCCTTCCGCATACTTTCCTCTTCCATCATAATAGAAAACCATACAAGATGCAAAGACTTGATCTTTGAATATTCTGGCAACTACGCAAAAGAATAGAGAACATGCCAATCCCAAAATGCATAAAATGCATTGTACTGCAAACAGAGAATCTACAATCCATAAAAAATTAAAATCATAATAACCTCTTAATCGAATCTAATAATATACTGTAGACAGACAATCATAAAAACAGCAAATCTGCCATCCATTAAATCAACACGGTATCATCTAAAAATAGCATTTGTTGTTCGGCAGGATGCCAAAACGACTTCGAATTGCAAACAATGAATCCGCAATCCATAAAATCAAAATCACGATAAGCAATGCTTCCAAAAAAAGATCAAATCTTTACAGAAAGAATTATAACCTATTCAACGAAATCGAAATTAATACAAACAATCAGACTAATATACTATATGAGGACTGATCATAAAACATTAACTAAACAACATACCACTTATATCTCAAGAAATGGCCGTCAATTGGAGCAGTCTCGGGAACATCATCATTAATCACAGTCTTATCGAGTTTCCGAAGCAGAACATACGGCGTAAGCTCGCAACCTACAATGGGAATGTCGGACGGGAGGTGCACCCTATACACGCTCAGCATGCTGCAACTTCTTTTCTTACTATCTTAGAAAACTTACAAATCCCCAAAAGAAAGCTTCGAAACCCTAACTCTAACTCTTGACCTTTAATGGCTTCCAAACCTGGAAATGGTAGGCGTAGACCAGGCGGATCCGCCATTTACTACACCTCCAAGCTCGCCAGCCTCGATAAATTATTCAATAAATCACCAAAAATTAAGCAAAACGCAAACCCTAGAAGTAATCAGCAACTATCAGATAGTATAAAAAACAACAAAAGATTCAACAAAAAACACTTTAAAAACAAAAATGTAGACAAGTAAATAAATTAGGGATTTTCGCCGATGAAATTGCGCTGCGAAACCAATCAGTGAATCAGCTGTAGATCGATTTTCAGATGGATCGAAATCTTGAGAGATAATTTGAAAAAGTAAAGTTCGATTTACGAGAGGGAAAGACGAAGAAGAGAAGAGAGAGAAAGGGGATTTGGATAGTTAGGGTTTTACAGATGAAATAGAAGTCGCTCGAATTAATTTTTGTGTTGGTCGTCTCTCCATTATATTAGGAATATAAGTTTGGGAATTTTGTTGGCGGAAATTTTAGAAAGGGCAAAACGCAAAATGTTAACAGGGTCATGTTTGTCTCTTTGTTTTTTGTTTTTTTTTTTTCACTTTCCTCTTTCATTCTCCTTCAAATTTTTTTTCTTTTCTTTCATTGATTGGTCTGTCTTACTTTTTTTTTTATTTGTATAGTTCCTTTTATCACAGGCACGAGCTGCTCGGCACTATTTACTGAAAAGTTTAGGTTAAAATGAATGGTAAAAGTTTTATAGAAAATAAATTTAAGGTACAAGGGAAGGAAAATCCTATTTTAATTCATAGCTCTAAGACAAAAAAACAAATATCTATCAATTTTTAATATTAATGTCTTGATTCGTGGTTGCGATAGTATGACCAGGTTTCAAAAGTTTGTCGGCAACTTAATTAGCTTTCCAATAGACGTGAATGAAGTGAATTGAATTAAAAGTTGAGATAAGATCGAGAACAATTTAATAGGGTGTCAAGACTCCAAGGGCATAGATATATTCCTTACAAAACTATTCTCAAGTGATCTCGCACAACAATGCCAACCATCGCCGACAAGTTGTTAGCGGAGCCATCAAAGTTAAGTTTGAATGCATCCTACGAGGGAGGATGCCTATAGACTTTGACACCTTTGTTACTGCAAGGGTTGGTAGAAAGAGAAAAAAGGTCGCAATTTTCTTTTTTGGTACACCTCGTCCCTTGCTTGCCCTTCCATATGGTATTAAAGTGTTCTAGCAATGAGCCTAGAGGTCCTGAAGGTATCGTTTTTGAAAACTAATCGGTTTCTCTCCGTCCACAGACCCCTTTGAAGGAAACATAAGTTGGGTAAGCTCCTTCGATGATATTTATGAAGAAAATTTAAGGTTGTAGTTGTAGTGGCGTACATTATTTGATTAGAAAGAAATTAGTACTTTAACATTATCGCCAAATAAAGGTAACACGAGGACACTGAAAGAATATATCGTCATGATTCAAGATTTAAATAACAAATTGGGCATATATAAGATACTGATATTTCTCTAATAAACTGATTATCGCGCGTTGGGATGTGGTTATGAAGTATTTGTCACTTCGGTGGAATATCAAGGTTGCATACCCAAAATATGGCTATTTGTCATGAAAAACTAGTTCTTATCATGGGCTAGCTAATTAGCTGATTCTATTGAACAATCACCTGAAACAGCGAACCCCTATCAAGGGTTATCTTATCTAGGTATAGAACGAAGAGGAGTTTTTGTAAATATGTTAACTACATGATTTGGGACAAGAATGCAAATGAAAGGTTTTTCCATTCTCTTTATGTTTATATAATAGCGAAGGTATTCCATTGAAGACAGTCTACTATATTCGACTTGAAAATCCAAATTATTAATTTGTTGTGGAATTTGTGTTTATATATTATTGATCTTGACACACCAGTTATCAATCCAAAAATAGATATTGGAGCCTAAATTAATTTTCAAACGAATACCATGTCATATGGTTGCTTTGCTATACATCCTTCCACGAGGGGGTACTTCTAACTAATACTCCCTGTGTATTCTTTTATCTTTCTCACTTGGAATTTTGACATTATTCACAATTAGGAAGAATCTTGTAAATTTCTATCAATATACAAGGAAAAAATATAGTCATGTGAGCTGTTTGATTCATCCCACCAAGTACTTTATTAATATTCAATCATTATAATTTTAACTAATATGTAATGAACGAAAGATATTTAAGGTCCAATAAGTGCATTGCCAAACGTATACAATTAAAGTAGGAAAGATTAAAAAAAATACAGGGGGAGTATAGTGTTTAGGGTGATTTTGACCTGATGCAACTAGTTGTGGATGACGAACTAAATATATGCGTAGAAATATAATATGTACATCAAAATATATATTAGGTGTTAATATAATTTTTATAGGAGATACAAAATTTAAGCTGTTTGAATATATATTTTTTCCAATTTATGTTAGGATTCTAAGTTTCCTTGTAATATTAGGTTGTTGATTAGAATAAAAAATTTGGTTTTATTATATTCGCTCCATCCTCCAACGTTTGTCTTGTATACTGTTTTGGTTAGTTTGTTTGATAATTATATAGTTACATTAAATGGAAAACTTACCCTATGTTTCAATACACCCACTCAACTCATGTGATGTGGGTCCCTCTACTAACTATATCTCTTTAATTTCACTAGTGGAAAAAAACGCAAGGGCTGCACTGCAAGGG
Source organism: Beta lomatogona (assembly GCA_947646795.1). Lineage (NCBI taxonomy): Eukaryota > Viridiplantae > Streptophyta > Magnoliopsida > Caryophyllales > Amaranthaceae > Beta > Beta lomatogona. The sequence continues at coordinate 7,436,948 of CANSNZ010000927.1, read as the reverse complement.
TTGCGGTTTATTGAAAAACGCAGCCCTTAATAGTGAAGGGTTGCGGTTAGCCCAAAAACCGCAGCCCTTTTTTATAAAGGGCTGCGGTTTTTGGGCTAACCACAGCCTTTTTAATAAAGGGTTGCGGTTTATGGGCTCACCGCAGCCCTTTTTATTTTTTTTAATTTTTGTTTTAATCGCGCTTTCAGCCATTCGGTACTCGTTCCCCGGCTAAGTCTCTAACCCTCGCCTCTCTCACACCCCACCCCCCACCCCCCACCCCCCACCTCTCTCTTCGCCCATCTCCGATCTCTCCACTCCCAACCCGATCTCTCCGGCGCTTTTCTCTGATTTTCAAGTTGCTCGTCAGCAAGGCTCGTTCCCCTATATCTCCTTTTCTCTCACGAATTTGTCTCGCTTATTAACTTTTCAAAAAACCCTAATTTTCTCTCGCTTACATCCTTCTCCTTGACTTGTTCATTAAATCAGCGAAATCACCCAGATGCGACCAAACAGAAGAAGAGGAAAGGTCGTGGTATTGGGTCTGGTTTGGCTTCGAAGGTGGTCAGACACCGTTGCGTCGCCGCCTACCGAAACGAGGGTTTAAGAATGTTTTCTCCAATGGCGGCTCTATGATTTCTCCTACTTCTTCAGTTACCTCGAAAGTTTTCAATATGGACCGTAATTCGCAGTCCTTGTTCGCCAATCTCTTTAACCTTGAGGTTTGTTTTTAATTTTCGATTTTTTGGTTCAATTTTGTACTTTGATTTGTTGGAAATTTGTTAATTTTCGTAGTTGAAAGAATATGTTTTGTTTTGATGAATGTTTGAGGTGAAATTAGGGTTTTTGAATTGCAATGTTTTTTTTTTTTGCTGAGTTTGTGTTTTGCGGTGTAGCCTTTGGTGAACTTTCGAGTGCCGCATCCAAATGATGATTCTGATTACTATGGGAGTACCATGATGTGAGTTTCACTACTTCTATATTGTAGTTTATTTGGGTGTATATAGGTGTGCTAGATATGGATTTTTGATATGCGAGTGAATTGTTGAATGGAAATATATGTTTGTTGTTAAATGTACGTTTCTGATGTTTGGACACCGTTGGAGTTCGATTGTGATTACTGCTTGTGCTTCGTCGTAATCGGGTGGAAGCTGTTTCTGATGTGCCCTTATTTTTAATGGCATAGATGGAGTCTGACATTTGATATCATCTATTGCCAAGTAATGGTGATGTTCTTAGTACACAGTGAAATTTTTCACTTCATATTTTCTAGCTCAATTACTTATCTTTTCAGTTTATTTGGTTAATTAAAATAAAAGTTAATGTAAAGGTTAGGTTTTTATATGGACTTTGTATTTTTGATTTATGTTATGTTACGTGATTTTTCTATTTAGCCTTCCTCAATGGGAGTGTATATTAGGGTTTTTAGTTTGCTGTCATGTTTAGGCTTTCATTTGTTATTCCTCAGATTGGAGGTATATTATGTTATGTGGCATGATATCGAAATGTTTAATGTGTTTTGTATTTTTATTGTTAGGTCATGAAGTAGGAAAGAGAGAGGGATTGTGGTTTTGATTGTGGGTTTGATCTGTAGATTGTTTAAAAGTCCAGAGGATGGGCTGTGTAGCGTACTTTCTAATGTTTTTGAGATTTTTCCTTCTCTAGTCCTTGCTCTTTAAGCTTTTAGAGATGATGCTAGTTTTATAAGTTGGAATCTTATTGGTGAAGGCATGATAGGCAATGTTTATAGAGCTGAACTTCCTGATGGAACGATAAGATACGGTTTTGTATATAGCTTTTGAAGGCAGTACTTATGCAGATCTTGTAGGCTTTTACTGAAATTGTACGAGCTTTGTGTTTTGGCAGATCACTTAATAATGCTAATCTGGGAGGAGAGTTGGGCACAAATTTGGATGCGTTCTCTGCAATTATATCAATGTGAGTTTCTTATTACGTGTTCGAATTATATAACGAATGTTCTTGAAGAATGATTGAATAATTAAACATGTTGTGTTACTAATTTTTATTTAATTGTATACATCAGAAACCTCAGTGGCAATCACATTGGATTTACCATTTCTGCCAATTTTTATTTAATGCACACCTGAAATGGATCAATTTGCTTGCTGGTTTGTAGACAGATAGGTGCTGGCAGCCTTAGTACTATCAATAGAGAGTCCCTCCTCATGTTGCTTTACAAGAATATTTTTTATCAATATTAGTAAAATGTTTTAATTGGAATTAGAACAGTAGTTATAAAACCAATAATGCGAGTGATATATGACAATGATAGAGTTACCATAAAGTAAAAAAAGGAATATTTCTTCATGCATTGAAAGGAGTCTGGGAGATGCTGGTGTGTCTCCTTAAGAGGTAAGCTTTCTTTTATTGATGGTTATGGCAGCATTATCTCATGGTGTATTGGAGTTTGCATATTCTTGTATGAAATTGATAGGGTACAGAACTTTAGATCCTTTGAAATACATCTTGTTTCATTGTGATATGAATTCATTCATCTTGCTGTCTGCTTGCTATATGTAGCTAATGTATTCTAGTGTCTTTATCTTTCATAGTAATTGTTCTGGAAGCAACCTATGTATTGTATATCTGCACTTTCTTCCCAAGAGATGTCGTATCCATGTCTTTTTACAAGAATAAAATGCGTTTTCTGCAATTAATTCACTCCCACGAATCGAGAAGCATTGTTTTGTTTTTGGTGTTTGGTTGGTTGATGATATGGAAAGGGAACACTTTTGATATGCAATAACAAATGTGTATGGATAAATGATAAATGGATAATATGCTAGCTCTGACGATGAGTTCTCCTTCGGGTTTCTTTTTTGGTTGACAATTGTTGCTTATCATGGCAAAGTTTTGGTATGAGATCGAAATGTTCGAGTCACTGTGAACTGTTCACATCTACGGCTCTCTTAATGACACGTGGGCTCACCAGAGCCGTACACGTGTCACCCTAGTTAAAATAAAAAGAGGGCTTAATCTCTGGGCTATACTCAGTTGGGGTAAAAGGATTGATTTTCTGGCCCAACAGTTAGAACTCAGCATTACCAGGTGGCTGAAGGAGAGTGGTTAATAGACTTCCACCAGTCATGGTCTGCCACGTGTCATGATCTGATTCCCCAGCCAATCAGAAGCCACTAATCTAGGGCAGATTTTAAGGATAGCTGTCAACTTGCTATCACTATAAATACCCCTGAAATCAGGAGAAACATTCATTTAAGGCAAACAGTGTAAAGTTACTCTGATAAAATACTCTCTCACTTTCTCTCTCTATCTCTACTTTCTCTCACTACTCCTGATATCTGACTTAAGCATCGGAGGGGGAACCACCACCCAAACCTCCCGGGGTGGGTCCCTTTTTGCGGGGTTCGGGAGCGAGCCCGGACTAAGGACTAAGCGGATTCGGACATCGTTGCACAAGTCTCCAGCTGAAGAACACTCAAGATACTAATTTACTTGCTCGACAAGGAAGCTAAGCCCGCAGCTTACTTGTTGGACAAGTGGATAAAACATTTGGCGTCGTCTGTGGGGAGACGCAACGATGACTGATTGTCAATCGTCCAACATTGCCAGGAATCGAAGTCTTCAACTTAATGTAAAAGATACGGTGGAGCATGAAAGACCACCTCGAGGAAGAGATAGACCTCCATCTATCGTCAATGTTCCTGGACCAAGCCAGCAACCGGTCATCCAGGTGAATCTAGATCGTCCAGTGACTGCCGCCCACCTGGAGAATGTTCTGAATGACTTTCAGACTAAGATGGCAGCGGTTGTGCAGGAACAGATTAAAAGCAATATGCTGTTTTTTCATCATAACCCGGAGCCAGCTGCTAACAATCCACTTCCTCCTAGGGGACGTTCCCAAGTCGATCGACCAGGCCCTAGTCGACCTGTTCGTCAGGAACCCTCTAGGAGGACGGCAAGAGGAAATCAGCCAGAGGATAATGATAAGCGAAGAAAAATGGACTGGAACCTGCTGGTGAGGACCCAGGACCATGTTCGTCCAAGCGGGCACCGAATGAAAACAGATGCCAGAGAATATCTAGAAGCAAAGAAAGCTGCTGCATTACAACGATCAGCGACAGGATCTACACCATACCTGAGAGACCCTCCTTTGAGGTTGTCGTCCAGAGGGGAGGGACGAAGTTTAAGTCACTCTCTTGTTCATCCACGACAGGAGAAGACAGTGGCTCATCCCATGGTCTATAGGCGTCCAGTGCCTGCAAACACGTCGTCTGATCCGGTGATAAAGGAATATCGTAAGGAGTACATACCCATTGAGGGACAGATGGGAGCCCTCCGGATTAACTGGCCCACTCCATTCTCGGCCAGGATAATGGAGGCGCCCCCCTTCCCAAAGGTTAAACTCCCTACTATAGAACCTTTTGATGGAACAACAGATCCCGATGATCACTTATCTGCTTACAAACATCAGATGTACGTCCAAGGAGTAGATGATGCTACTTGGTGCAAGAATTTCCCAGCAACCTTGAAGGGAGTTGCTCAGAAATGGTTTAACAATCTTCCCCCCAATTCCGTCAACAATTTTACTGAACTCAGTTTCTTATTTACTAGTCACTTTGTTGCCAATAAGCAAGAGCAGAAAACAAGCATGCACCCAGGCAAGGTCGTCCAGGGACCTAAGGAGGCTCTTAGAAGTTTCGTTAAGAGATTCAACCTAGAAGCCCTTCAGATCCAAGACCTTATTGCTGGAGTGGCTTTCGACGCCTTCATCAGGGGTCTAAGGCCAGGAAGTTTCAAGTTTGATCTTGTCAAGAAGAAAATCTCCACTCTTGCTGAGGCTTTGAGGGAAGCTGAAGCGTTTATCCACACTACCGAAGTGTGTGCTGAAGCAAAGCATCCCGAGTCTAAGAAGCCTAAAGAGGTTGCTCAGCCAAAGAAGAGCAACCCCAAGAAGGCCGAGACTTGGGCTATAACCTCCACCACCACTTCGTCCAGAAGGAGCAAGAAAAGGAGGCTGAGCCATCCTCATCCAATCCTGTTGAGTTTAACAAGGACCAATACTCCATTCTCATGGAGATTAAGGACCAGTATGAGTTGAAGGCCCCAGCGGAGATGAAAACCCCTTATAGAAATAGGGATAAGAGCAAGTATTGCCACTTCCACAAGGATTGCGGTCACGAAACTAATGAATGTAAGCACCTTAAGAAGGCTTTGGAGGAACTAGCTCGAAAGGGAAAAATGAACTCCTATATGCCTCGAGGGGAAGGAAGTTTCGGAGGAAAGATGATTGGCATATTAAGAAGAAGGAGAGTGCCGGCCTGAGACGAAGATGTTGTTCTTGTAATCTCGGGAGGGTTTCTTTGCTTGGGAGGACCAACCAATAGAGGACACAAAAACTACCTTAGGGAGCTTGGCCAAGTTTTGTTAGCTGATCAGACAAAGGCTGAGCCCTTCCCAAGGGTGGTAGTTAGTGAGCAAGATCGGGGCAGGTTGAGGACTCCCAATGATGATCCTTTGGTTGTAGAAATGAAAATAGCAAACTTAAGAGTAAGAAGGATTCTGATCGACACCGGAAGCTCGACGGATATCATTAGTGCTGATTGCTTGTCCAGACTAAAGTTTGATGAGAAGAACTTAGTTCCCGTTCATCATCCCATCATAGGGTTTGGGGGAGGAGTCATCCATCCAATGGGAACTGTAACTTTGCCCGTTCGAGTGGGAGAAAAGGATGCAGCTAGAACTCTGTTTATCAAGTTCTTGGTGGTCCGAGATTTGACAGCCTACAATGTCATTCTTGGATGACGAACTCTGAATCATGTCAAAGCAGTAGTAGTAACTCACCTGATGTTGATGAAGTATGAGTGTGATGATGGCCAGATTGGCTCATTATATGGAGACCAGCAGGTGGCTAGGGAGTGTTATTTGACTACCCTCAAGCCGTCATCATGGAAGATAGGCAATGAAGATCAGACGAAGGTTGCTGGCGAAAGGAAAACGTCTGAAATAGATAAAGATCAGACGAAGGTGGCTAGCGAGAGGAAAACGTCTGGATTGTCAAGGACCAAGTCGCCTCGTTAAAGATGACCATTGAGAGCCCTCAGACGCCTCTCGCTCCCTCAAGGAAGGCGTCTAAGCATCTCCCCAACAAGAAGAGAAAATATGAAATCATCAAGGAAGAACCTCCCTCGTCTGAAGAAGTCATGGCCATCATGGGACTGGCAGTAGAACGTCCAGAGCCGGTGGAAGCCCTTGAAGAGGTACGTCTGGATGAAGCTCGTCCAGAAAGGACCCTCAAAATTGGGTCCTCACTCAGTCCTGATTTGAAGGGTTATCTAATCCACTTACTGAAAGAATTTCAAGATGTGTTTGCCTATTGCGTTGAAGAGATGCCTGGAATTGATCCGGAGGTAGCCGTCCATCGGTTGAATGTTGATCCCATTTTGAAACCTGTTCGTCAGAAGAAAAGACACTTAGGATCGACCAGAAACCAGGCGGTCGACCAAGAAGTTCAGAAGTTGTTGGAATCCAAATTCATCAAATAAACCTATTAACCAGACTGGATAGCAAATGTGGTCATGGTGCCAAAGAACAATGGCACCTGGAGGATGTGTGTGGACTACACTAACCTCAACAAGGCTTGTCCTAAGGACAGTTTCCCTTTGCCTAAGTTGGATCGTCTGGTAGACTCCACAGCCGTCCATGCTTTGCTGAGCTTCATGGACGCCTATTCAGGTTTTCATCAAATCCCGATGTGGCCATAGGATCAGGATAAAACGTCTTTCATTACTGAAAAAGGACTGTATGGCTGGTTGAGAATGCCATTCGGCCTACGCAATGCCCCGGCCACTTTTCAAAGATTGATCAATACCGTTTTTCAGCCACAGTTGGGAAGAAACATGGAGGCATATATTGACAATATGATAGTCAAGAGCCGTCAAGAAGAAAGTCATGTTGGTGATTTGAGAGAAACTTTTGAAACTCTCAGGAAATACAAGTTAAAGCTGAACCCCAGCAAATGTATCTTTGGGGTCTTGTCAGGGAAGTTCTTATGTTTCTTGGTGGACCGGAGGGGAATAGAAGCCATCCCTGAAAAGATTCAAGCTATTGTAGACATGAAGTCTCCTTCGAAGGTAAAAGAAGTGCAGAGACTGATGGGTTGCTTGGCTGCCCTTGGACGTTTCTTTTCTAAGTCAGGCGACAAGTGCCATCACTTCTTTACCACGATCAAGAAAAAGGCCAAGTTCGAATGGACGGCAGAGGCAGAGAAAGCCCTTTTGCACGTCAAAGATCACCTTCGGCAGCTGCCTAGGTTGGTCAGTCCCGCCGAGGGGGAAAAACTGTTTGTATACTTGGTTGTGTCCGCTCAAGCTGTGAGTGCCGTCCTGCTGGCTGAAAGAGAGTCCGTCCAAGTTCCCATATACTTTGTGAGTCATGTGCTCAAAGATGCGGAAAATAGGTATACTCCAGTTGAGAAGTTTGGATCGGCCCTAGTCATGGCCAGCAGAAAGTTAAGGCCTTATTTCTTGGCGCACAGTATAATCGTCTACACTGATCAACCTTTGAAGCCAGTTCTGCAGAAGATGGAAGCCGCTGGGCGAATGCTAAAATGGGCGGTTGAGCTTAACATGTTTGATATATCATTTGAACCAAGGAAATCCATTAAGGGGCAAGCCTTGGCAGATTTTATAGTTGAGCTTACTCGGCCAGCCATAGAGCCAATATCTGATCCAGCTAGAGGAAGGAAGCATTGGACGCTCATGGTTGATGGATCGTCCACAGTCAATGGATGTGGGGCAGGAATCATTTGTCAATCCCCCGAAGGGGACAAGTTTGAATATGCATTAAGATTCCAATTCAAAGCGTCCAATAATGAAGCTGAATATGAAGCACTCTTAGTTGGAATCAAAATGTGCAAGGCGGCTGGAGCTGTTGAGATTGAGGCCAAATCGGACTCCCTCTTAGTCGTCAGTCAGGTCAATGGAGATTTTGAATGCAAAGAGGCATCAATGAGCAAATACATGCGGCTGATCAAGGATGAGATAGAGCCATTAAAACGATTTGTTCTCGACCAAGTACCAAGGTCAGAAAATCATCAAGCAGATGCTCTCTCAAATTGGCCAGCTCGGCTGAAGGTGATGTGCCAAGAACAGTTTTTTGGGAAGTCAAACCCAAAAAGAGCATTGACTAAGAGCAGATTATGTTTCTTAGCCGAGGAGCGGTCTGGATGGAGCCAATCATAGAATACAAGAAGACGGGACGTTTGCCTTCTGACCCTGTAGAGGCTAAGTATGTGAAGGCTAGAAACAAGTGGTTCGAACTATGGGATGAGACACTCTACAAGAAGTCATTCAACCGCCCTCTCCTCAAGTGCATCACCAGAGAAGATGGTTTAGAGGTTCTGAAAGAACTCCATGAGGGAGCTTGTGCTTCTCACATTGGGGGAAGAGCTTTAGGAGAAAAGGCTTTAAGGACGGGGTACTACTGGTCTACCTTAAAGGAGGATGCCCTAGTCTATGCAAAGAAGTGCGACAGTTGTCAGAAGCATGGAAATGTGCATCAGAAACCGTCCAACTACTTAACTCCCATCTTGTTCCCTCTGCCTTTTGCCAAATGGGGCATGGATATCCTAGGACCTTTTCCTGTGGCCGCTGGGCAAAAGAAGTTCGTGATAGTGGCAGTTGACTACTTCACTAAATGGATAGAGGCTGAAGCCATGCGAGGAATAACAACAAATGATGTCAAGGGCTTCATTTGGAAAAACATTATAACTCGTTTTGGCATGCCACGGTCCATCGTTTTTGATAATGGGCCACAGTTTGAAACGCCTAAACTGAAGAAATGGTTGGCGGAAAGAGAAATAAAAGCTCACTTCGCTGCAGTCGCCCACCCACAAGCCAATGGGCAAGTAGAGTCCTTCAACAAGATTCTATCAAATGGAATCAAAAGGAAGCTGGAGAACGCCAAGGGGCAATGGGCTGAAGAGCTGCAGTTGGTGTTATGGTCCATCAGAACAACCGCCAAAAACTCTACAGGGGAGACGCCCTTCATGTTAGTATACGGCACTGAAGCCGTCTTGCCCATTGAGATTGAAGAACCCACCCTGCGAGTCATGTTGTACACAGAAGATGCCAACTGGGCTGCATTACGCACGGCTTTGGACCAAGTGCCAGAAGTCAGGGGCAATGCCTTGCTAAGAATGCAATTGTACAAACTGCGAATGGCTCGGGAGTTTAACAAAAGAGTTGTTAGACGACCGCTCAAGGTGGGGGATCTTGTTCTAAGAAAGATGGAAGCGGTTGGACGAGGTAAAGAGTTAGGGAAGCTAACACCTAATTAGGAAGGATCTTATCTGATTATCCAGGAGCTATGCAGTGGGACTTTTCGTCTCCAAGATCTAGATGGACGACCTATGATACGCTCATGTTATACGGTGTATATACGTTACTTTAGGTGCACTTTGCTAGGGGATTTATTCATAATAGTTAATGTTTGCATATAAATAGACCTTAGCGGAAGTTCGGAATTTTGTATGTTAATTGTTGTTAAAGTTGTAAAGTTCCGAGCTCTTGGAACTCCACCGTGTGCCTAAGCATCGCATCATCGCAAGCTCGTCATCACCAACCAAGTAGAGCTCAGCAGCACCTAGCATCACACGCACACCCGCTAACCAAGCATCGCACAGCCAGCAGCATCGTCGAGCCATCCAGCAGCCTCGCTCGTCAAAGCAGCGCCCAGCTCGCACAGCCCAGCGCTCGCACAGCCAGCACGCATGCCCATCGCCCAGGCTCGCGACTCGCGAGGAATGTCGCACCTCGCGACCTGCCTTGCTCGCACCTCGCGAGGATTCTCGCACGGTGCGACCTGCGTGGTTTGGCCCAATTCTTCAGCTCGTTGCGAAGGCAGTAGCTCATCGCACGGTGCGACCTGTACCGCACCTCGCGACCCCTATGGCGGTCTAAATGTCGGCTGACTTTTGAGCCTTAGTATAAATACTAAACTTGGTTTTTGAACCTAAAACACACACATTTGAGGAGAGAGAATATCCAACACTCCATTCTTCTCTTCTTCTCTTCTCTTTTTAGTTTTTGTTTTCGAGTTTAGTCTTCGTAGATTTCAATTATGGGATTGGCTATTGCTATGCCGATTGTAGCTTGAACCGTTCTTGAACGAGATTAATATGGAGCTTCAAGCATTATTGTGAGATCTTTCCTCTCTATTTATTTTCTTTGATTATGGTTTAATTTCTATGCTTGCTTTCAATGGTTTTTGCATGATTATGCTAGGAATATTACTAGTTTGATTGTGTAATTAATCTAATGCTAGATTTAAGAATAGAATCGGATTGTTTTATTCTTTTATCAATTAGTAGCAAACTAGGGAGTAACTTAGATGCGAGATCGTCTTGGTTATTTCTTGGGGAAATTGAATCAACTGTTAAATGTTTATCGCTTGTATGACGTTAGCAGGTCTATTGGTTCTCTGTGTTTATTGCTGCTATCGGATTGAACTTAGACGCTATCGGACTAGGTTATCCTTTAGTTAGGGTTTTATAGTCACGCTGATCGTGCTATTCAACTAGGAATAAGGAGAACGCGAGATTAATTCTCAACAATAGATAATAAAGGAAATGAATAGAGTCGAGGTTCAATGATCGATAATGAATTGAAGTGCATGTTAATCGGATTCAAGATCTTCCTATATTGATTTCTCATCTTGTTTATATGCTAGTTAGTTGTAGTTTAGTTATAATCTACTTGAAACCCCCCTTTGTTATTATTATTAGGTTTCTCGACCGTTAGAGTTATCTAGGTACCATCTCACGCTAAATATAGAGCTCGTCCCCGTTTCCCTGTGGATACGAACCCTACTTCCATTATACTTGTTTAGTGTAAAAGAGAGTAGGAGAAATTTTATCTTTGGCCGGGTGGCGTTCACGACAAGCGCGGCCCGCCAAATTTTGGCGCCGTTGCCGGGGACACGGTGTTACTTGTTTATATTTAGTGTATGCTTTTGGATTGTATTGCTAATGGTTTTTGTTTATGGTTAATACTCGTGCTACTAACCAAGAACCTTTGCAGTACGATCGAGATCTAGAACTAACCCTTTTTAGGTTGAGAAGAGAATTGCGTGAAGACTTTAGAGAGCTCCCTTTCTCGCTTGAATTTGAAGAAGAGATGCCTCCTAGAGTTGAGCACCGCACTTTAAAGGAGCTCACTGCTCCTAACCTTGACCAACAACCTTTGTGTATCACATTTCCGGAACCGGAAGTGGGGGACACATTTGAGCTAAAGTCGGGGTTGATACATTTGCTTCCCTCATTCCATGGGCTAAATGGTGAAGATCCAAATAAACATTTGTCAGAGTTTCATGTGGTATGCAGCAGCATGAAACCAAGTGGAGTTTCAGAAGATAGAATCAAGCTTAAAGCTTTCCCCTTTTCGCTAAAAGACGCAGCAAAGGACTGGATGTACTACCTTCCGTCCGACAGCATCACCACTTGGGCACAATTGAAAAAGAGCTTTCTCGAGAAATACTTTCCCACTTCTAAATCATCTACATTGAAGAAGGAGATAAGTAACATTGAGCAACGAGGTGATGAGTCTTTTTATGAGTATTGGGAGAGGTTTAAGAAATTATGTGCTAGCTGTCCATACCACGGTTATTCAGAGGAAGATTTGGTGCTATACTTCTATAATGGCTTATGTGATGAGGATGCTAGGATGGTTAATGCAGCAAGTGGTGGATCCATTGTGAATAAAACGCACTCGCCGCTAAGGAACTGTTAAATGAGCTTCTTTGAAAGCTCGAGGCGGTTTAGTAGAAGGTGCGGGAACTCGACGTGTGGTCTCCGAGGGTTCTAGTTCTTCTAAGTTGGAAGATCAGGTGCAAGCTCTCACATCCGTGATGCGAGACTTCATAGTGAAAGAGAAAACTCACCAAGTGAAGGCTTGTGGCATTTGCTCTTCACATCATCCAACTGATTTTTGCCCTCATCTACAAGAACCGAGTGAAGAGGTTAAGGCGGCCGATTTTCAGGGCCAAGGTTTCCAGAAAAGATATGATCCATATTCGGTACCTACAATTCGGGATGGCGAGATCATCCTAATTTGAGGTACGGGAACTCATCAGGGAACCAAGCGGCCGCCACAAAGAATATAACCGTCCACCACCTCCTTATTCGAGGGCACCGGAGCAAGGAGCTCCATATTTTCGGCCGCAAGGCCAACCACGAGGACCGAGTACCGGCATGTCTACGAGAGGATATGATGAATGCTTTAACTAAAAATGTCACTAACATGCGGGGAAATATGGTTCGGTTTCGGGAGGAGACCCGTTCGAGCATCAAGAACTTGGAGAGCCAAGTAAGCCAAATTGCGGGAGCCGTAACCAAGTTAGAGGCTAGGGATTCGGTGAGATTTCCATCCCAAATAGAACTCAACCCTAAGATGAACGTGAGTGCTATCACATTGAGGAGTGGAGCGGAAATTGCAAGCAAAGAGAGGTTGGTGGTTCGAAACAAAGAGATAGTGGAAGAGGTAATCGAGCATGAACCGACAGCAGATTATACATCATTGCCACCTCAACAAGAGGAGAAAGTCAAAAAATCACCTCCTCCACCATATGAACCAGAGCCACCATTTCCCGAGGCATTAAGAGAAACCCGCAAAACAGAGCGCACCAATGACATTTACGAAGTCTTTCGTAAATGTGAGGTAAACATTCCCCTTTTTGATGCTTTAAATCAAGTACCTAGGTTTGCTAAGTTCCTTAAAGAATTATGTACTTCGAAAAGAAAGCAAAAACAAAAGGGAGTGCAAAAAGTGAAGGCTAGCGAGCATGTCTCTGCTATCTTTCAAAAGAAATTGCCTCAAAAGTGCAAGGACCCAGGCATGTTTACCATCCCATGTACCATAGGTGACACCATGTTTCCTAAAGCCATGTTAGACTTAGGTGCGTCAATTAATGTGATTCCATATTCATTGTATAAGTCTTTGAAACTTGGCAATTTGCATGAAACTGGTGTGGTGATTCAATTAGCTGATAGATCCAATGTTTATCCTAGGGGAAAATTAGAGGATGTGTTAGTAAAGGTTGGGAAATTGCAATTTCCTGCTGATTTTTATGTTTTGGAGATGGAGCCTGATAAGCATGCCGCCCCCATCCTTTTGGGGCGACCTTTCTTGAAAACATCTTGCACTAAAATTGATGTTTGCGCTGGTTCTTTGACCATGGAATTCGAGGGAAAGGTAGAGGCGTTTAAAATCGATGATTCTAAGCCTTTGATTAAGGATGATAACCCTCTTTGCTCTATTAACATTGTTGACTCTGTTTTGCATGATGTTCTTGACATTGTTGAGGATTGTGCATCTCCTACTAACATGCAGGTTATGGTGCCGGAGTTGAAAGAGCGGAAAAAGCCTCCTGATTTACTACCTTGTTTTGAAACTGTACCACTAACGATGCATTGCAAGAGTTCTTCTCCGTTTGTTTTGCAGGTACTCGAATTGGAGGTTGACATGGAGCCTCCATTGTCACATATGGAGCACAAGCCCAATTTTTGAGCTCAAGGTACTAAGTCGAGCTAACGACTTTAAACAACAGCGCTTCTCGGGAGGCAACCCGAGACCCCGAGACCCCTTTATTTTCTTTCTTTCTCTTTATTTTTCATCAAATTTCCACCACCACAACAAATTTTCTTTCACCCACCACCCACCCACTAAAAAGATCCACAACCAATCTTCATCCACTTGGAACCAAAATCCACAAAAGAAAACCCGTTGGGAGGAGTTCAATAGCTAGGAATTGGTACAACTAGAGGGTTGAGATTGTTAATGTATCTTTTCGATCTCTTAAGCTAGGTGAAAAACTCACAAATTCAAAACTTTTGAACTTGTCATTTGTTTGAGTGATTCGAGGGAGAGGGTTGTGAGTTGAGTTATGAGATTTGAGTTGGTGTTGTTAAGAAATTTGAGTTTGACGAATTGCTTTTCATGAGTTTTGAGAATTCGATCTTCGATTTACTCGATTGTTGGTTTCCCCCCCCCCCCATTTTCAGTTTACTTTTGCTTTTAATTGTCGACACATTGAGGACAATGTGTAGTTTAAGTAGGGGGGAGGGTATTCTCATTCTCGTGTATCTATGTTGTATATATTAGGGTATTCTCATTCTCGTGTATCTATGTTGTATATATTACTTTCAATTTGAAAAAAAAAAAAAAAAATGAAAAAGAATATATAAAAAAAAAAAAAAAAAAAGTGATGAAATGAATCCCGCTGAGTTGAAAACCCACAAGGGTGGGCGACTCAGGCAAAAATGGGGGCCCGGATAGGTTGAAAACCCGAAAGGGCAACTTATGCAAAAAAGTGGCTTATATTGAGCGGGTAAGATGGTGAGATAAAAAAAAATGTGAGAAGCTAGGATGAAAACCCGAAAGGGCTCCTAGGCAAAATGAGAGATTAAGAGAGAATTATGTATTGTGAAGACTCATTTGCCGGAGATTTGTTTTGGCTTTCACTTTCTTTTGGTTGATTATTTTTGGGAGTAAGCATGGAATTTATCCCTTTTTGTCTTTGTTCCATGGCTTGCTTATATAGGTTGGTTGTAATAGTAGTAGTAGTTTATCTTCTAAGGTTTTAGGCGAGTTGTCATTTTGATTGTGGCGTTGGAGTGAGTTCAATTCCTTTGAGATCCTTCAGGATTTGAGCTCACATTTTGGTTGTCGTTTGGTGATTATTGTTGTCGCGTCTTTTTATTTTTCAGGTGAGCTCGAATCTAAGTGTGGGGGAATCATCATCCCTTACGTTTAGGTTTTTGAGCGGATGATTGTTAAGATGTGATGATGATGATGTAGTTGATGGGGAGTGTAGGTTGGTGTCGTTAGTTTGGGTGATGATTTATTTGGTGATCCTCATTTTGAGTTTACTCGAGGTCGAGTAAAGTTCAAGTGTGGGGGTATTTGATACGCTCATGTTATACGGTGTATATACGTTACTTTAGGTGCACTTTGCTAGGGGATTTATTCATAATAGTTAATGTTTGCATATAAATAGACCTTAGCGGAAGTTCGGAATTTTGTATGTTAATTGTTGTTAAAGTTGTAAAGTTCCGAGCTCTTGGAACTCCACCGTGTGCCTAAGCATCGCATCACCGCAAGCTCGTCATCACCAACCAAGTAGAGCTCAGCAGCACCTAGCATCACACGCACACCCGCTAACCAAGCATCGCACAGCCAGCAGCATCGTCGAGCCATCCAGCAGCCTCGCTCGTCAAAGCAGCGCCCAGCTCGCACAGCCCAGCGCTCGCACAGCCAGCACGCATGCCCATCGCCCAGGCTCGCGACTCGCGAGGAATGTCGCACCTCGCGACCTGCCTTGTTCGCACCTCGCGAGGATTCTCGCACGGTGCGACCTGCGTGGTTTGGCCCAATTCTTCAGCTCGTTGCGAAGGCAGTAGCTCATCGCACGGTGCGACCTGTACCGCACCTCGCGACCCCTATGGCGGTCTAAATGTCGGCTGACTTTTGAGCCTTAGTATAAATACTAAACTTGGTTTTTGAACCTAAAACACACACATTTGAGGAGAGAGAATATCCAACACTCCATTCTTCTCTTCTTCTCTTCTCTTTTTAGTTTTTGTTTTCGAGTTTAGTCTTCGTAGATTTCAATTATGGGATTGGCTATTGCTATGCCGATTGTAGCTTGAACCGTTCTTGAACGAGATTAATATGGAGCTTCAAGCATTATTGTGAGATCTTTCCTCTCTATTTATTTTCTTTGATTATGGTTTAATTTCTATGCTTGCTTTCAATGGTTTTTGCATGATTATGCTAGGAATATTACTAGTTTGATTGTGTAATTAATCTAATGCTAGATTTAAGAATAGAATCGGATTGTTTTATTCTTTTATCAATTAGTAGCAAACTAGGGAGTAACTTAGATGCAGATCGTCTTGGTTATTTCTTGGGGAAATTGAATCAACTGTTAAATGTTTATCGCTTGTATGACGTTAGCAGGTCTATTGGTTCTCTGTGTTTATTGCTGCTATCGGATTGAACTTAGACGCTATCGGACTAGGTTATCCTTTAGTTAGGGTTTTATAGTCACGCTGATCGTGCTATTCAACTAGGAATAAGGAGAACGCGAGATTAATTCTCAACAATAGATAATAAAGGAAATGAATAGAGTCGAGGTTCAATGATCGATAATGAATTGAAGTGCATGTTAATCGGATTCAAGATCTTCCTATATTGATTTCTCATCTTGTTTATATGCTAGTTAGTTGTAGTTTAGTTATAATCTACTTGAAACCCCCCTTTGTTATTATTATTAGGTTTCTCGACCGTTAGAGTTATCTAGGTACCATCTCACGCTAAATATAGAGCTCGTCCCCGTTTCCCTGTGGATACGAACCCTACTTCCATTATACTTGTTTAGTGTAAAAGAGAGTAGGAGAAATTTTATCTTTGGCCGGGTGGCGTTCACGACAAGCGCGGCCCGCCAACCTATACAGCGTACTTGGAATTCAGATAATTTGAAGAAGTACCACGTCTAGTTCACTTCACTGTCAGATACCTATAAGGTAGTTTGTAGTTACTCCAAAGTGCCACGGCACATGTTAGGAAGAAGAATTGTATACATGCATCTTGGCATTTAGTCAAGCAAAATCCATATAATACAATTCCTACTTTCTTATTTCTTTGTTTATTTTCACCAAGTTATTTCACTCTGGGGCATTAAATCGGTTACTCGTCTAAAAGTGACAATAACTTGGACAAAAATACAAACAATAATTGAACGTCAAAATTGCTCACTTCTATGCCGAACATCACTCCCTCGAGGAGACCGGCCAAAAATATAACACATACATGGCCGTCAAACTGACAAAACCTCTAGTAAGAGTAACGTCAAAGTCTCTGAGAGAAAGCTGGCCTGAAATAAGACCTTAGTAAAGGATACTTACTTTCAAAAGCACGGGCAGCTAAGTAGTCCAGACCCTAGTAAGGGATCGTTACTTAATGACGAGTGTTGCTCCCTCAAGGAAGCCGGCTAAAACATGCTTTGAACATGTATCTCAAGCTCGTCCATCAACTTCAGTAGGCTCAGCCAAGGATGGTCGTTCTCCTTCTTGGACTTTGGCTCGCCCACCATGCCCGTTTGAGCTAAGCCCAAGAAAGGGGGGATGATAGAAGCCTATAGGACGAGCTAAAGAGAAAAGGTCGTCCAAAAACCAGGACCTAGCCAATAGATGCATTTGTGATGGTTTGATAGTGCAGGACGAATGTTGGTAGCTCGAGTAAAACGGCTTGAACGTGGTTCGTCCACAAATCAAACGGGCATTGGCCGTCCTCCCTCTTTGGGCAAGACTCGTCTAATTAAGCAGATTATCTAAAAATCCCGGACGAATATCAACAAATACTTGGATATTTCATGAAATAACTGGTAATCGTCCAAGGGCAAGGATGGCAATCTTCTCGTATGGGCATTTTGCAAACCGTCACAGACGAGTCCCTTTTGGTACTTGGCAGCATTTTGCGCAGACTCTCGATCGTCCAAGGGCAAGGAACAAGTTTTACAAGATTGTACTATTCAGATAAGGCAGACCGTCCAATAGTTCAGGACGAGTCTATTCTGGTACTTGAGACAACTTTTAAAGATTAAAAATAGTCTAAAGGCAAGCACGCTGCTCTTTCATTAAATATCTGGGCTAGACGTCCAACGATCATGACGAAGTTAAGGTTATACTTGGTCAAATTGGAATTTACGAAAATAAGAGAAGCAATTGGCAAAAAGTTCTTCATATATATATATCAATAGCAAAGATTTACAATTCAAGACTGCTGAAGGGCTAAGACTACAACGGCAGACAAGCCAAGAAACTTAGAAAAATAAATCTAAAACTAGGCTTCATCTTCAGCACGAGTTTCTTGGTCGTCCTCAGGCTTCTCATCCTCGGCTGCAGCCTTATCGTCGGACCCTAAAAACTCCGGAGGTTCCTCGACACACACCATAGCCCGATGAACACTCTGTTGATATTCCAGACGACGGACAAAGCTAGGGACCTCATCAGCCTCAGCCAGCATCTCGAAGGCCTTGACGGCCCAGCCTTTAGACGTTTCGATGACTTGCTCCAACCCTTCCTTGGCATCATCGAAGGCCTTGGCCGCCTGACTCTCTAGACGGGCAGTTCTCGCCCTCAGAAGAATATTCTCCCTCCTTAGCTGCGCAGCGGCGAGAAGGGCGGCATTTCTTTCATCCCTTAGATCAATGGAGATAGCATCAATGACCATCTTCAGACGGTCCTGTTCCTTGAACATGTCATTAATGGTAACAAGATAATTCTTGTTTTCTGACTCTAGAAGAGCTGATCTTTCCTCTAAAGCCTCCAGGGATTGACGATGGAGGGTATTAGCCATCTCATTGTCATGGATGGCCTTGTCGCCTGCCGTTGTCGCCATATGGACGAGCTGCTTATTCTCTTTTCTTAGCTCCCTCGCCCATTCTTCAGTTAGCATGCTGCGAGCAAAAAGCTGGAGCAATGAAAACAAAACAAGTCATTAGACGATTTACAAAAAAGGAATTGCATCAAGTATAAAACAAAGGTGGCAGTAAGCCATACCTCAGCAGCAAGTTGAGACATGTAGCCCACATGCCCGGCCGATGCTCCCTTAGTCCTTTAATGTAGGATTCAGGGTAACACTTGAAGAGCTCCTGCTTAAGCCGCTCTTTTTCCAGCCTTGACATTTTGGCGAAGGCAGGAGAAGACTCCTCGTCCTAATCAATGGTGGGAGGAGTTGGGGTATAGCAGGGCCTTTGCCCTTATCTGAAAGAGGGGGAGAGTCGGTTATCTTGATAGGAAAGACGATGGCTTGTCTATTGGACGGACTCATGGACCGTCCACCGACCCGCATCGTCCTAACTATATTCGGGTAATACGACTCACCAGACGAGAGTGATGCCGTCCTAATAGCTAGCGGCATCTGAGGCACCAGCTTGGCCACCGAGCTGCTGAAGCCCGGGTAGTTCTCAGCCGCCGTTCCCTGTTCTGAAACAACCAAAGCCAATGCTAACTCTGGCCTGACTTCTGCCAAGTTAGAAGGCAAAGCGTCCAACTGACCAGCAGGATCAGCAATCGTTTCCCCCTCGGCAGGGGCAGCAGCCGAAAGCCCCCTTTTCAGGGCCTTGTCTTTTGGTGGTGGCATGCTTTTCTCCCCACCTCCACCAGCAGAAGTCGTCTTCTCTGGCCTCTTTCTTGTGAAGCCCTTAGGCTTTTTCGCGGGAAGCTGCTCTGTGGCCGCTGTAGGCCTCTTTTTGGACGAGGACGACTTCCCAGGTGGAAGTTTGTTTGTAGGAGCATTTTTCTGCAAAAAATGAACAAGTTATCAAACTGGTCGTCCAAGGGACAAAAGTTATAATTCCTATTACAAGACTTCAGACGAAAATCACCCGAAGAAGGAAGGCGTCTTAAAATGAACACCTCCTCTCCTAAAGGAACCTCGTCTGAACAAATTTCCGAACACAGACGAAAATAATACAAAGAAGGAGGCCGTCCAAATGGAAGACGGGCTAAAATTCAGACGAGAATAACCCAAAGAAGGTGGTCGTCCAAGCATGGACGTTTTCCTTCTTCAGGGTGATCTCTTCCAAGAGAAAAAAAATATAATAAAGTCTTGGACGAGTTCCAAAGGTACTCGTCCAAAGATAACCCAATCACAGACGAGGGTGGCCCGAAGAAGGTAGCCGTCCAAGCATGGACGTTTTCCTTCTTCATGCTGACCTCGTCCAAGAAAAAAAAAATTAACAAAAAGTCTTGGACGAGTTCCAAAGGTACTCGTCCAAAGATATCCCAATCACAGACGAGGGTGGCCCGAAGAAGGTAGCCGTCCAAGCATGGACGTTTTCCTTCTTCTTGCTAACCTCGTCCAAGAAAAAAAAGAAGAAAGCGGATTTATAAACCCTCAGACGGGTATGGCCCAAGAAGGTGGCCGTCCAAGCTTGGACGCTTTCCTTCTTCGGGCTATCCTCGTCCAGAGAGTTTTGAGTGGCACTCGTCCAAAGACTATAAACTCTCAGACGAGTATGGCCCCAAGAAGGTGGCCGTCCAAGTTTGGACGTTCTCCTTCTTCGGGTGATTCTCGTCCCAAAGTTGGATGCCAATTCTAGACGGGCCACAATGATACTCGTCCACAAAAAAAAAAAAAAAAAAAAAAAATAATTTATTGTGTTACTAGTGTTTCAGCCCTTTTCTCGGCGCTGCTCTTTGCATACTCCTTCCACAGATTGTCTGTAAATTTGGACATGCTGATTTCACCCGTCCAAGATGCCTTGAGACGTTGTCTGGCCGAGTCAGCAAAAGAAAGACAAAAATGGGTTCGTCAAATGAATTATGGACGAAGAGTTTTACTTGGAGGATTTTAAATATATACCTTTATCATCGGCCCGCCGCAAGCCGGCGGCGACCAAGAAGTCGTCTTGGTAAAACATTTCTTTAAAGGGTATCCAGTTAGATTGCCCCTTAAAAGATCGTTGGTCGGGCCTGGAGTAGTCCTTTATGCTGAAGTACTCCACAACTTCTTCGTCAAAATTATCCTCCAGCTCCAGCAAGGACTGCTTCCGTCCCGTGTTCGTGACGGACCGATTATAGAATCTATAGCCGTCAGTGGCAGAATCATTGGCTGCCTTTAAAAATATGAAATTGGCTTTCCAGTCATGCATCTTCGAAGGTTTCCCCCAAGCCGTCAGGAAGCCAGGACGGTTGCAGATGCTGAGCCATGCCCCGTCCACGACCCCAGGTACCTTGGCCGCATAATGGATGTGGGTAAAAGCTTGAAGGGAAAGAGCTAGGTCGCGTAGCTCACAGACGGCAATGAACGTTAAGACGTTGTGCCAAGCGTTTGGAACCAACTGATTATGGCCGATGTGGTAGTACTGCAGCACTTGTTCTATGAATTCATGGAGAGGAAACCTCAATCCCGCATCTAAGGCCAGTTTATAGACGGCGAAATGGTTCCTGGGAGAGCTCAGGATCATCGCGTCTTTATTTGGAATGACAAAAGAGAAGCCCGGCATAGGCATATAAGACAATAAATAGTTAGGGTCTGGGCCGATTTTCTCTAACCATTTTCGGTTGACCAAAATGAAGCCGGGGTCAGAGAGGGGACCTAGACGCCTCCTAATTTCCGACGAGGTAGTCGAAGCCTCGTCTGACTCTTCGGCGTTATCAGACTCACTGACGTTATTACCTTCGCCAGTCTCCGCCATATCGGTGTCTCTGCCAGAAGTACTGGCTTCAGGGTTTATTTCGGAGTCTTCTACATTATAGTCAGAAGGAGGCCCGCCCAAAGGCTGAGAGCACTTTGGACTTCTCTTGCCTCATCGGGCACCCGTCCAGTAGATTCTTCCATATCTGAACTATTTGACGAGATTATAGCTTTTCGTCTTAGACGGGCCGTTTGCTTGACGCGCGCCAGATTACCCTGCACAGGTAAAGACTGGGTCGTCTGACTTTCTCGGCCAAAAGAATAAAAACATATATAGACGGCCAGAAGAGGCCCAACTCTAGAATGCGCCGAAGAAGAAGTATCGGTCCTAGGGTCAAGACAAGTTCTTGGTCGGCTAAGATTATTTGAGGAAGAAGATTCCATTTTATTGATTTTCTAAGAAAAATTAAAGAATAAAGAAGAATGAAGAGAACAAAGAAAAGATACCTGCTAAAACGCCTGGACAAGTCGGTGAAGAAAGCTGAGGTTGGACGTTCTCTCTCTCTCTCTAGAAAAAATTGCAGAGTCTCTCTCTCTAGAAAAATTCGCTCAAGGTGTGAAATGATTAAATGTTCTCACACCAAGAGTATTTATAAGGGGGTAAAAAACTTGTGGAGCCGGTCATAAATGACCGAAGAAAAGAAGGTAACGGTCGGTTATGACCGGTAAAATCCTGGAAAGGGCGCGTCGTTCCCTTCATTTTGAAAAAACTACCTTCTGTAAAACGGGCCTTAACCGTCAGATGGCCCAACAAAAAGCTACCTTGGGTAAAAGGGCCTTAACCGTCAGATGGGCCAACAGTGAAAGCCCTTTTAGGGGCAAATGTTGTAGCCTCACATCTACGGCTCTCTTAATGACACGTGGGCTCACCAGAGCCGTACACGTGTCACGCTAGTTAAAATAAAAAGTGGGCTTAATCTCTGGGCTATACTCAGTTGGGGTAAAAGGATTGATTTTCTTACCCAACAGTCAGAACTCAGCATTACCAGGTGGCTGAAGGAGAGTGGTTAATAGACTTCCACCAGTCATGGTCTGCCACGTGTCATGATCTGATTCCCCAGCCAATCATAAGCCACTAATCTAGGGCAGATTAAGGATAGCTGTCAACTTACTATCACTATAAATACCCCTGAAATCAGGAGAAACATTCATTCAAGGCAAACAGTGTAAAGTTACTCTGATAAAATACTCTCTCACTTTCTCTCTCTATCTCTACTTTCTCTCACTACTCCTGATATCTGACTTAAGCATCGGAGGGGGAACCACCACCCAAACCTCCAGGGTGGGTCCCTTTTTGCAGGTTCGGGAGCAGAGCCCAGACCAAGGACTAAGCGGATTCAGACATCGTTGCACAAGTCTCCAGCTGAAGAACACTCAAGATACTAATTTACTTGCTCTACAAGGAAGCTAAGCCTGCAGCTTACTTGTTGGACAAGTGGATAAAACATATTCCTTTTTTCCGTGCTCTAATAGCTGGCTAGGATCTTAAATTAATTGCCAAAAGGTTCCTTAGAATTCTCAAGTTATCCTTGATTAACTGCTCTTACTTACCCAAGTAATCTGCTCCACACAACTAAGGACTTATTGTTGAGATAAATAAATCAAAATGATGGAATGTGAATATTACATTAATGTCATCCTCAAAAGTTCGTATGCACAAGAAGGGGGGCAGTTACTAAAACAGATTGTAGGAAAGAAAACTTTTTTAAAAAAAGCTAAATTTCTTTATTTATTTGATGTCAAATGACATATCAAATTGAAACAAATAAAACTATCCAACAGACTAATCTTTGAACATTTTTGTCATATATCAGGACTAACCCGCATTATTTAGAAATTTCTACAAATGGTTGAAACCTGGAGGCAAAGTTCTAATTAGTGACTACTGCAAGAGTGTTGGTCCACCTTCACCTGAATTTGCAATGTACATCAAGCAAAGGGGATATGATCTCCACGATGTAGAGGCGTATGGGCAGGCAAGCTTAATCAGTTTGCTTTACGTTTTGCTTTGTAGTTGTTATGATTTCATAATATTAACAATCATGTAACTTATCAGATGCTTAAAGATGATGCATTTGTTGACGTTAGTGCCAAGGATAAGACTGATCAGCTACTCAATCTCAGACCATCTCATCCTTCTATTTATCCCCCTTCTATTAACTTATCTTAGAATTCTTTTTCTGATTATGTTTTAGAAATTAGAACTATCCTATCTGAATTTGATTGTTCGAGGATGAACCTTATTTACCCCCCTTTTCCCTTTAGTTGAAGATGATTGTTCGAGGAATTAGTATGGGCATTGTAGCCCCTTGGGATCATGGTGTTGGTTTTATTGAATCGTTTTGGCATTGATTGATTGTTTCATGCATAAAATTGGTAAATATTAGTTAGTTAATGATTTTTGTGGGATTTATTGGCCTACTATGCATCTAAGTGGTTATTTTAGGACTTCAATTGCTTGATCCATGGATAATGAAGTGGCTACAACTTGATATTTGTGTGATTTGTTGGCCTAATAAGCAATTAAGTGATGTTTTCATGGTTTTTTATCTCTTGATTCATGCAAAAACATGATGGTATAATGTAATCTTATGCATTTAGTGTCATCAAATGTAATTTGACAAACTATTATAATCATCTAAGTTTGTTGATTCATTTTCAACTACATTTAGGGTAAGTAGAGAACATATTTTTTTTTGTTTAATCATGCCAAAAAACTCAGTTATGGGAGATTAGAACAGCATAACAATTAATTATGGACAAAAAGAGTAAAGGTTAGTAGTGCATAAAATAGTTGTAAATTTATGATAATAAGCATGCATGCGTGCTATTAGTTTCATTAGAAATCTGAACGTTAGACTTAAATTATTAGATCATTTTCATACTTGAAGATGCATCCCTCATGTATGTAGCTGATGGAATACTCTTCTATATGATGCTTAGTCGTAATCTGTCCGAACCAATCGATTCTAGCTAGTATCATGTTCGAATTTCTCGAACAATTGGGCCAGTAGAATTATCGATGACCATGATATATCAGATTCTTACGCATATAGTAACCCCTACCCAGCCTCCCCCCTGCCTGCACTCCCCCCTGCTGCACTTCCCCTCTGCACACCCCCGCACTCCCCTAGCCCTCCCCCCATTGCTGAATGCTGCCCCCCTGTTGCACTCCCCCTGCCCAGCCTCCCCCTGCTGAACTCCCTCTCCCCCGCATAGGCCCCCGCCCCTGCACACCCCTTCTCGGCCCTACCAATTTGACCCCAATATTTTAGCATCTATATTTTTGTAAGTTTCTTATATTTGTATAAAAAAACATAATTTGTAATGGAAAATGATATATATATATATATATATATTGGGGATCATTTAGAACTAAAAATGCAAATTAAATTGGGTATGTTTGAAATATAATATTAGTGGTTGGTTTGACATGATAGTAACCACTATAAATAATTATCCGTGAAGTAAACATATGCTAAAATACCATCCCTAGATGCTTTAGGAATATTTTTGTGGCCAGGATCAAACTAGCTTCATGTATCCTAGGTATGTGTTTTTCTTGTTTCTGTAATTATATCTTAGTCTTGTCTCCAGGAATTGTAAGCTTCATGCCTTCATCTGACGATGTGTTTCTTTATACTAGGTCTTTAGTGTTACTGACTTGTAAATTGTAATTGCTTGAATCTGTGCTCAAAAATTAGCTTTCAAGAAAAAAAGATTAGCTGCATATTGATATATTTTTTACACATTACATTTCTCCATCATTCTTCAGTAATCGTCATGATTTTTTCTTCTTTTGCCTATTACTTTATATGTTGAATGTTTATAAGTTCTATTAGACATACATTGAAATGAATTTGTTGTTTTAGCTACACTTTACTTGTTGAATACCAAAGTATTACAATTATTATCTGATATTGTCAAATTGACATCATGACCTTTAGTCTATTCTTTTTCTTCTTTTCTTTTTCTTTGTGTACTTTTTGTGTGTAAAAAGTTTCATGCTACAACACTCACGCTATTCGTTTTAAGCCAAAGTTCTAGCATTTAGTCATCGTTTTAAGCCCTGCCCCCTGCTGCCCCCCTTGCTACACCCCCACCCAGCCCAGCACCCCCATGCTGCCCGCACACCCCACCCCCCGCTACACCCCCGCCCCCACTGCCCAGTGCACCCCCACCCCAAAGACCCTTTGCTCCCCCTGCTACCCCCCTTGCTACACCTCACCCCACCCATCACCCCCCCGCTGCTGCCCCGCACCCCCTGCCCCCTGCTACACCACCAACCCCTCCACTGCCCAGCAAGAACACCCCAAAGACCCCCTGTTGCCCTCCCCCCCGCCCTCCGCTACACTCGCAGGTTCACCTCCAAATTATAGCGATTTAGGTTTTATTTGCCCAGGTTCTATCATCTCCAGAGAAGTTGCTTTCGAGGGATACATATGCTAGTCTTGGTGGAGTTGTTGTAATGCTAGTTTGTGTTTGTGATCCCGCTCATATATTGCAATTCGAACACTTGACGGCATCCTCAAACTAATGTAATTCAGTTATTGTTTTCTCTATATTTGTGTAAAAAAAACATAATTTATGATACTAATATATATATATGTAACTGTTTGGGAACATTTAGAACAAAAAAATGCAAAAAAAAATTATTTTTTTTGGGTCATAAGGGTTGCGGTTCTGGCAAAAAACCGCAGCCCTTCCTAAATGCCAAGGGCTGCTAGTCCAATGGCTGCGGTAAAAAAACGCAGCCCTTGGGCCCCTTTTGACCGCAGCCCTTGGGCTTTTTTCCTCTAGTGAATTTATACATGTGATTAGGGATCATTCACTAATTTTATGATCTCTTAAGAACTTTTTGTTGGAAAAAACCTATTAAAATAGCTATTTTGTTAGGAAAAACCTAATAAAAAAATTTTAGTTGAAAAAGACCTATTATAACCCTTCCCTTTGTTACTTAAGACCACCTCAATATTTTCTGCCCAAAAAGTCAATTTTTTCGATATTGACTTGCTTCACCTCCCTTTCTCAATAACTGGGACCAACCTATTCTTTTTTTTCCTTACCATAATCCCTTAAAATGGAAAGCAAGAGGAAAGGGTTTGGTAGGATTAAGGGATTAAGGTAGAAAAAAATATGTTGGTGTCATTTAATGAGAAGAGGAGGGGAAGAAAAGTCAATGTCAGAAAATTGACTTTTTGTCCCAAAAATATTGAGGTGGTCTTATGTAACAAAGGGAAGTATTATAATAGATCTCTTTGAACAAAAAAGTTTTTATTAGGTCTTTTCCAACAAAATGACTACTTTAATAGGTCTTTCCCAACAAAAAGTTCATCTCTTAATGAACATTTTCTTCTTACTTTAATTATATATCTATGATGATGACCTACGCTCCCATACGATTTACTCTAGAAATTCTCATATACATACCCAAAACTACCATACCAATTAATTGAAAATGGACGGAGTATAATTTAGCTGTACTAGATGATCCTATCTGTCCTCCTCAAAACCTTCTCAATTACATGCACAAGCAAAAAAAAAAAAAAGGAAGTATAAGATCACTTGATTAACATTAATATTATCCTTTAAACATAACTTTAATTGGTTTCATAAGTATATGGCATACTACTTATCTTACTTCAAGCATGATTCAAGGTACTTTTAATATACAAACCTTATAATAATATGAATTTATATTACTTAATTATTATTGGACTATGTCTATATAAGTCGTGTTTGACCATTATCAGATTTTAATTTTAAAATGTACAACTAATAGTTAATTGCATTAGCTGATTTAACTAATGAATAACATTAGACTTGTTTGTATATAAATGTTTGTAAAATTAACTAATAGGTAATCGTTGATTGGTCACCTAAATTAGTATGTGATATCCGGCTCCGGTTTTGGTATTTGGGCCCAAAGTGTACATTTTAGCCTAAAATATGCTTAAATCCAATAAAATCCCAACGATAATGGTCTATTTCCCCATGCTTGGGCACAAGTTTCAATCCATAATCAAATCCAACCCACCATCTTGCCCCAAAACGAAGAACCTTTGTGAGCAAAAACCTAGCCTGGTCTATGATCACCTCTATAGAAAATCAACAAATTCACATAAAAATCTTGTCTTTGTTGAGATAACAGTGGAATTTGCAATTCCACTGTTAAGCATAATGAAGTCCACATTCACCTGACATGCATTTGATGCATGTTGGGAAAATTTTCTCCCAACCACTGCAATTGTTGAATTTGTGCACATTACACAGTAAATTTTTTACCTATAAATACCGTCATTTGTAAGAAGCGAGTTTGCTCAATTCAGATACAATACACTCTTCTAATATATTTCTACAAGTAGCTTCTCTCTCTATATATTTCTCACAACACGTTATCAGCACGAGTTTGCTACCGAAAAAACATTAAAGGTATCTTTAAAATCTTTACATCCATTCTGTTTCAAGTTCTAATTTTTTTTTCTCCAAGCCCAACTGTTACTATCCGAACATGGATCAACAAAGTAACGGGATTAACATTGTTTTACACAGTGTCTCTGTCTCGGGTGTTTATTTTTGGATAGAGCGAAACAATGTGCCATTCACTACCAACCCAGCGAGGGGAACTGTAAGTCATCCCCGACCTAGTAACCTTAACGACGGTACAAATACCCATACCAGAGAAAACTCACAAACCCCTGTTCCCAACACCAATAATAACCCTCCTATACAACCAACTGAAAATCAACCTCCACCAAGTAATAAAAGAAATAGGGATGAACGGGAAGGAACTAGTAGTAAACGTCACCATGCCACTAACCCAGAAAATAAGTAATTTGACAACAAAACCACCTTCATGGAGGGCAAGGACATTAATTTCACGTTATTTTTTTTGCTCTTGAACCGCCTATATGGACGGGTTAATTATTTTTTTTGCACTTGCCGCCTATATGGACGGCCTAGTGAAGTGATAAAATTATTATCTCTTATATATGCAATAATGTTATATGTATGCAGGGAACAAGCATTCAGAACATTATTATATATTATTGTCTCTAATCTTCTATTTTTTTCGCATTTGTAGTTACATATATTATATTACCATTTTACCAACATGCTCTAATATATATTTGCCAATCTTAAAATTTTATTACATTGTATATTTTTAACCGTAGATGAATTGCACAGTTAGGGATAACCTTCTATAAAAGCGGATTACCCATGCCATTTTCACCACAGATCCCTTATCTTCTTCCAATTTTTTTCTCTAAACTCAAAAAAAAATTTCTCTTCTTCCTCAACCTCCCGGCCACCATGTTCCACGCCGACGACAACCGTCCTCCACCTTCATCTTCTTCTTTTGAGGAGGATTTTAGGATAATAATAAGGCTATACTTATTCCTTATAGCCGGTTTCACTACAAGAAAATGCTGAAACAACGACTGCTTCACAGCGACGGTTGGTGAAACGGTCGTTATTTTGAATTTCAGCGACAGCTTTCAACCGTCGGTAATCACCGACAGCTTTTAAAGTATTTAACGACGGTTAAACGGTCGCTAACTATCAACGACGGTTTAAGGCCGTCGTTGTTTTTATTATTTTAATTTTTTGATTTTTTGTAATTTAGGTGACGGTGTTTAACGGTCGCTGAGTAGTTAAAATAAACTCAAGCATCTTTGTTGTTTTGCAGTCGTTCATTTTCAAAACTCTTTTCTCAAAACACAAAAGGGAGAGGAGGGCGCGCGAATTGAAGGCCACTCACTGACCTCCTGCCTTGCCGTTCCGACTACCGGCGACAGCCCATTTTCGCTCTCCTTGCCGCCGGTAATTTGTGAAGGTTCGTATTTTGTTTTTTTTTTTTTGGTTACTCATCAAACCCTAAAAATGGGGTTATTGGGATATAGGTTATAAACACCAAGTTCGCCGGTCGTCCTCGCCGCCGGTAATACCTTAATTCGAAAATTCACTTGGAATCTGTAAGTTGGACTACTATTCCAGGTACTTAATTGAATTTGTTGTTTGAATTTTCAGTTTTTATATTTGAGTTAGAACTTTGTTTGATTTTGGTTTTATCGTTTTTCATTGGTGAATTTGAAGAAATTCAGATTTTGGGGGTTCGATTGAAGTTACTCAAACCCTAGATGTGCCAATGATTGTAGTATGTTATTGAATTTTGCACTGCCGATGTGTATATACATATATTTTTCCTTTGATGTTTCTAGTGCGAAATTGAGGTTTTATGTGAAGTATGAAGGATTCATTTTGTAATTGTGAGTGTTTTGGATGCAAAGTCTGTTTATCGGGGATGCGAACTTGAGCTTGATTTGTTGCTCATATTGTTGAAAGGTTTGATCAACTAAGGTTCTAAAAAGATTGTGTTCTGTTTGTGGGTGATCTTGGAGATTGAGTCTTGAAGTCACATGCTTTAGATTATGGTTTAATCAAACTTTTCATCACTGAAAATTACCTTTTCCTCTTTCTGTCTTTCTATTGTTTTTTTTAGTCAGAATAATTGAAGTATGAAGGATTCACATAATGATTTCGTTATCGTGAGTATTTTGGATGTGAATTTTGCGAGTTTAGAATTCAATTTGAGATCGATTTGCTTAGCAAGAATATGAAATTGTTTAGTTGTTTGAACTTTGCGATGGCTATCTGTGGTAGTTTTGATAAATTGAGTTGTATTTGAAGTATGATCCTTCTTTTTAATTGCAAGTTTCTCTACAAAATGTAATTCACTCTTAAATGCAAGTTAAGTGAAATTCAAAACACCCATATATAAACTGGGAACAAGGGCATGAGGGGGAGGAGTGCGGGAGGTCGGTGAAGGGGGGGGAGGGCAGGGGGGTGGGGGGTGTCGGTGAGGGGGAGGGGCTGCAGGGGGTCGGGGAGGGGGCCGTGCAGGGAGGTCGGGGAGGGGGGGGCTGTGGGGGGGGGTGAAGGGGAGGAGTGCGAGGAGGTCGGTGAGTGGGGGGGAGGGCGGGGGGTCGGTGAGGGGGAGGGGGGGTCAGGGGGTCGGGGAGGGGAGGAGTGCAGGAGGTCGGTGAGTGGGGGGAGAGAAATTGGTCGGTGAGGGGGGGGGGCTGCAGGGGGTCGGGAGGGGGAGGAGTGCAGGAGGTCGGTGAGTGGGGGGGAGAGAAATTGGTCGGAGGGGGGGGAGGGGCTGCAGGGGGTCGTGGGGCCAGGCGGGAGGTCGTGGAGGGGGGGAGGAGGTCGGGGAGGGGGGGCTGTGCAGGGGGTCGGGGGGTCGTGCGGGGAGGTCGTGGAGGAGGGGGGCGTGCGGGGGGGGTCGGTGAGGGGGAGGAGTGCATGAGGTCGGAGGAGGGGGGCAAGGGGGTCGGTGAGGGGGGGGCGTGGCAGGGGGTCGGTGAGGGGGGAGGGCTGCAGGGGGTCGGGGAGGGGGGGAGGGCGGGGGGTCGGTGAGGGTGGTGGGCTGCAGGGGGTCGGTGAGGGGGGGTGCGGGGGGTCCTTTTTTTAGCAAACTACTACAAGGTCTTGTTTTGTTAATATAAGCCATATGTTTTGCCCATTATTATAGTTTCGTTTTCTTTTCTTCCCAATATATGTGATTTGTTTTTTGGTGCAAATAAAGTTGTAATTTGTTAATATTGAAGAAATCAGTTTTTATTCTTGGATTATTCATACTTTAATGTAATTTGTTTAATCTTGCGCATTTTTAATTTCTTGCATTTTAGGTAATCATGTCTAATCCTAAGGGCCGCGGAGGTCGAGGTGCCTTAGGTGGAAGCCAAGGTCGTGGGACTTTGATTCCGATGCGGCTTTTTCAGTCACCGAAGTAGAAGGAAGCCAGAACCCCGTAGCGAGACACGGGGAGATGATTCACGTGCACGTGACATTGGTAGCCACGTACCGGAGACTCCGAACACTCATACGGAGGAAGGTGAAGGTTCGAACCGTGCACCAAGAAAGGTTTTAAGCCCTACTTGGATTATGGTAAGTTCGTAAGCTACTATATGCTTCATGATATTTTTATGCAATGGTATTCACAATTCACGTGTTTGTTTGGTTTTCAATTCAGGTTCGATGATAACAAGGTTAGTGGGTCCATCACTGACATTTTCCAGGGCCATTTTCGACAACCTTGGTTCAATTACAAGTGAGGTCGACAATGCAACAAAGACGCATTGGTGGAACATTTTCACGAGTATGTATGAATCGAATTATGAAAAATTTCATTGATTATATTACTTTATTAATATCTTTGTTTAATGTTTGACTAAAGGGTATTTACGAATGGGCTCCTGAGTTAGAAGGCCTAGTGAGGAAGGATTACAAGAAAAAAGCTTCATCTCGTCTGAGAGACTTGCGGTACTGGGTGGTTAAGAAAGCCAAAGAAAGGCCGAAATGGTTGGGGGAGACGATCTACGAAGACATGAAGAAGAGAAGTGAAGAGCCAACGTTTCGGGAAAAAATCGAAAAGGCGAAGAAGAACCGAAGAGGTGGCTCCCTGTCTAATCCAATTGAGCCGTCACACTTTCGGGGTTCTATTTCGGCGGCACAAAGATGCTAGGAAGATGGTAAATATGTTTCATATCTACTACTTAGTGTAATTTACATTTCATTTTCGGTATGAATAAAAAATAAAGCCTTTGTTCAACCATGTCTACAGGCAAAGAGTAGAGGAGGAGTACTCCCTACTGCTCCCGAGTTGTTCTTGAAGACTCATTTTAAGACTGTTCCTGGAAAAGGAGAAATCCCAGCAAACAAGAAAGCACAGCAAATCTCGGTACATATATCTAAACATATATTTATCGGCAAATATGATTGAAAAGTTTGATGCAAGTTTAGTTAGAATCAAATATAGGCCATTTTTGGCCATTTCACTTGAAATTGAATGAATACGCTTAGTTTAATGCTAGTTTAAGTTATAAACACCTCAAACATCACATATATAGTTAGTTTAATGTGATTATAAGTTGTTTTGATTGAAAATACACAAAATAGGAAAGCTAGAACCAAATATAGGCCATTTTAGGCCATTTCACTTGAAATTGAATGAATACGAGTAGTTTGATGCTAGTTTAAGTTATAAACATCTCAAACATCATATATATAGTTAGTTTAATGTGATTATAAGTTGTTTTGATTGAAAATACACAAAATAGGAAAGTTATAACCAATTATAGGCTAATATAGGCCATTTTAGGCCATTTCACTTGAAATTGAATGAATACGAGTAGTTTGATGCTAGTTTAAGTTATAAACACCTCAAACATCATATATATAGTTAGTTTAATGTGCTTATAAGTTGTTTTGATTGAAAATACACAAAATAGGAAAGTTAGAACCAAATATAGGCCATTTTGGCCATTTTAGGCCATTTCACTTGAAATTGAATGAATACGCTTAGTTTAATGCTAGTTTAAGTTATAAACACCTCAAACATCATATATATAGTTAGTTTAATGTGATTATAAGTTGTTTTGATTGAAAATACACAAAATAGGAAAGTTAGAACCAAATATAGGCCATTTTGGCCATTTTAGGCCATTTCACTTGAAATTGAATGAATACGAGTAGTTTGATGCTAGTTTAAGTTATAAACATCTCAAACATCATATATATAGTTAGTTTAATGTGATTATAAGTTGTTTTGATTGAAAATACACAAAATAGGAAAGTTAGAACCAAATATAGGCCATTTTGGACATTTTAGGCCATTTCACTTGAAATTGAATGAATACGAGTAGTTTGATGCTAGTTTAAGTTATAAACATCTCAAACATCATATATATAGTTAGTTTAATGTGATTATAAGTTGTTTTGATTGAAAATACACAAAATAGGAAAGTTATAACCAATTATAGGCTAATATAGGCCATTTTAGGCCATTTCACTTGAAATTGAATGAATACGAGTAGTTTGATGCTAGTTTAAGTTATAAACATCTCAAACATCATATATATAGTTAGTTTAATGTGATTATAAGTTGTTTTGATTGAAAATACACAAAATAGGAAAGTTATAACCAATTATAGGCTAATATAGGCCATTTTAGGCCATTTCACTTGAAATTGAATGAATACGAGTAGTTTGATGCTAGTTTAAGTTATAAACACCTCAAACATCATATATATAGTTAGTTTAATGTGCTTATAAGTTGTTTTGATTGAAAATACACAAAATAGGAAAGTTAGAACCAAATATAGGCCATTTTGGCCATTTTAGGCCATTTCACTTGAAATTGAATGAATACGCTTAGTTTAATGCTAGTTTAAGTTATAAACACCTCAAACATCATATATATAGTTAGTTTAATGTGATTATAAGTTGTTTTGATTGAAAATACACAAAATAGGAAAGTTAGAACCAAATATAGGCCATTTTGGCCATTTTAGGCCATTTCACTTGAAATTGAATGAATACGAGTAGTTTGATGCTAGTTTAAGTTATAAACATCTCAAACATCATATATATAGTTAGTTTAATGTGATTATAAGTTGTTTTGATTGAAAATACACAAAATAGGAAAGTTAGAACCAAATATAGGCCATTTTAGGCCATTTCACTTGAAATTGAATGAACACGAGTAGTTTGATGCTAGTTTAAGTTATAAACACCTCAAACATCATATATATTGTTAGTTTAATGTGATTATAAGTTGTTTTGATTGAAAATACACAAAATAGGAAAGTTATAACCAATTATAGGCTAATATAGGCCATTTTAGGCCATTTCACTTGAAATTGAATGAATACGAGTAGTTTGATGCTAGTTTAAGTTATAAACACCTCAAACATCATATATATAGTTAGTTTAATGTGCTTATAAGTTGTTTTGATTGAAAATACACAAAATAGGAAAGTTAGAACCAAATATAGGCCATTTTGGCCATTTTAGGCCATTTCACTTGAAATTGAATGAATACGCTTAGTTTAATGCTAGTTTAAGTTATAAACACCTCAAACATCATATATATATAGTTAGTTTAATGTGATTATAAGTTGTTTTGATTGAAAATACACAAAATAGGAAAGTTAGAACCAAATATAGGCCATTTTGGCCATTTTAGGCCATTTCACTTGAAATTGAATGAATACGAGTAGTTTGATGCTAGTTTAAGTTATAAACATCTCAAACATCATATATATAGTTAGTTTAATGTGATTATAAGTTGTTTTGATTGAAAATACACAAAATAGGAAAGTTATAACCAATTATAGGCTAATATAGGCCATTTTAGGCCATTTCACTTGAAATTGAATGAATACGAGTAGTTTGATGCTAGTTTAAGTTATAAACACCTCAAACATCATATATATAGTTAGTTTAATGTGCTTATAAGTTGTTTTGATTGAAAATACACAAAATAGGAAAGTTAGAACCAAATATAGGCCATTTTAGGCCATTTCACTTGAAATTGAATGAACACGAGTAGTTTGATGCTAGTTTAAGTTATAAACACCTCAAACATCATATATATAGTTAGTTTAATGTGATTATAAGTTGTTTTGATTGAAAATACACAAAATAGGAAAGATAGAACCAAATATACGCCAATATAGGCCATTTTAGGCCATTTCACTTGAAAATGAATGAATACGACTAGTTTGATGCTAGTTTAAGTTATAAACACCTCAAACATCATATATATAGTTAGTTTAATGTGATTATAAGTTGTTTTGATTGAAAATACATAAAATAGGAAAGATAGAACCAAATATACGCCATTTTGGCACTTTATATTATTTGAATATGAGTATATTTAACCAAATGCAGGAGACATACAATAAGAAGCTGGATCATTGTACCACTCGGGGGTCACAAACGAACCCCGATCTGTTGTATTGGGGAGACAGGTTGGGGGGAGGAACAGAGGAAAAGTTCAGGGGTTGGGTCAGGGAGATCATTTGTACTACAACTCTGCATCAGGGCGAGGAGATGGCGGCTCTTCACAACCATATGAGCCGTCCATTTTTTCTCAGATTGAGGCGCAAGTGGAGGCAAAGGTTGCTGCACGGATGGGAGAGGTGGAGGCAATGGTCGCAGCACGGGTGGAAGAGTCACGTCGGGCCCTCATAGAGGAAATGATGAGGAACATGTCTAGTTTCGGCCACATGTTCTCAGGTTGCAACCCAGGCCCCACTCCACAACGCAGACCAGAAGATGACCCAGGGTTTGGTGGTGGCGGTAGTGCTACAGAGCCACCCTTGACAGTGTAGTTTTTTTGGCCATGGACAACTAGGTAACTAACTTATAGTTGGATATAGTTAGTCTAACTATTTTCTCGTAGTGTAAATACTTATCGGCATCTCTCTTCGTTTCTTGATGTGTCGGGTTATTTTTTTTCAACCCGACTTCTACTTTATTTCCCGACATCGGGATCTATTTTGTGTACATAAATGTAATCTATTTCATGTAATTATACAAGTATCTATGTAAATTTTAATATATATCAAAATTGCATATTTTTGTAATTGAAAAAATTGAATGCAATGGAGAAACAAACTTTAGCGTGGTATATTTAGGTGCAAATGTGCGGTACGGGTTTAATTATTATTAAGAACAATAGAATTTTAAATAATATTATTTTGTAACAACGACGACGGTTATACATTAAATCAACGACGGCTAGGCGAGTCGGCGTAAGGTTCTCTATGTACCCATGGACACGAAATCAACGACTGCTTTAATACCTTAGCGACGGTTTTAAACAGACGTTGATTTATCGAAATCAACGACCGTTCACAAGCAGACGGTAAATCACCGACGGTTTAAAACCGTCGCTGCTTCACCGTCTGCTTTAAACGGTCGTTGACTTGGGATCAACGTCGGCTTCTAGAAACCGTCGCTGACTGTCATGAAACCGTCGTTAAAAATATCACCGACGGCTTGACGGTCGTTGATTCTAGTATCAGCGACCATCTGTATACCGACTGCCAGTTAACGACGGTTGGCCGTCGTTGATTAGTTAGCGACGACTTTTGGGGCCATCACCGACGGCTTTTAGCCGTCGTTAATTTCCTCTTTTCTTGTAGTGTTTCTTTTTCCTTCTTATGGCGTTAATGATATATATCCCCTAATACACAAATAGGAGACAAAAAAAAATTTATCTCCCCGGAAGAAAGACGAAAAATGCACATGAATATCATTTTTGTGTGTGTCTTTAAGTGCATTTTAGGAAGTTTTTTTTTTCTCTCACTCGTTGTCTTTTTTTTCTATTTTTGGCATTTTTTTTTGCTTCATTAATATTGTACACTATTTTAGTATTTTTTTGTTTGTATTGTTTATGTATAATTATAATGATATAAATCAGGGGAAGATAATATACTTCCTCCATTCTAAAATAAATGAAACACTTACTATTTTAGGCCTTTCAAAATAAGTGAAACGTTACCTTATTGGTATTCACTTCTCTCTATCTCTCTCCTCATCACATGGGTCCCTTTTTTATTCTCTCTATCTCTCTCCTCTTCTAAATCCCCGTGCTAAGGCCCTACGTTTCATTTAAAACAGAACGGAGAAAGTATATGATTTATTATCATTTACTAATTTCAAATATTTACATGTTTGTAGTAAAAAATGAGATATCTAGTGAAAAGACAATTTAACATGCTAGATCTATCTGGCAAAAGTTTTTAGAATGGACCGTGGACTCCCAAATGAATTTAAAGGCCCAAGGGCTGGAACATACAATTAAAGATGTAACAACCCACAAGGGGATGCAACTAAATTAGCCGCATCAGTTAAAATTGTGACTGTACAAGAAAAGGCAAAAGCCTTAGTCCTCCTCAAACATCATTTAAATGAAAGTTTAAAAACTGAATATCTACTTGTGGAGGATCCAAAAGAACTAAAAGATATGGGCATCACAAAAATGTGCCTTTACATTCTGGACCAATATGAGGTTCCAGGATTTTAAAACTGTCAGTGATTACAATTCAACATTGTTTAGAATTGTATCATTGTTGAGATATTGTGATCATCCCATCACATAAGAGAAAATGATAAATAAAACGCTCTCCACTTTCCAGACTTCTAATATAATATTGGCAGAACAATACAGGTTCAGAGCTTTCAAAAAATACGCTAAGCTAATCCCAGTACTACTTGTGGCTGAACAAAATAATGATCTTCTGCTGAAAAATCGTAATCTTAGACCTACGGGGTCTTCAGCCACACATGAAATAAATGCAATAGAAAGCTCTGATCCACTAGAAGCGAATGCTATACATAGAGGTGGACGTGGTAATTACAACGGTCGTAGGAGAGGACGTGGTAATTACCGGGGTCGAGGGCGTGGACGTGGCAGAGGTCGATTTTCCCCAAGAAATAACAATTTTAAAAAATCTGATAAAATTGGGGACAATCATCTAAAAATCAGAGGCAGTGAGCCAGAGACATATGATTTGAAAAAAAAGTTCCTCTCTCTAGCGACTCTCTCTAGGGTTTGAGGAGAGTCTTGGTATTCCATTCTTTTTGCTTGAATTTTCGATTCTCGTAATCCCTCTTGGGATTGTAATTGACCTTAATGGCTGAGGAAATTATTAATTGTATCTCGAATCTTAAACTTAGGGCAGAAGAAGATTCCATTATTGCCTTTGGTGATATCGATGGACACAAATTACATGATGAACTTAACCTAGCGTTAGTAGGTAAAGCTTTGACATCCATATCTTATAATTTTGATGCTTTGAAAAGAACATTGAATCAAATTTGGTCCCTATCAAAGGGAGCCCTTTTCCGCGCTATCGAGAATGGGTTGTTCGTATTCCGGTTCGCTACTGTGAGAGACAAGTCGAAAGTCTTAGCAGGACATCCATGGACGTTTGATCAGAATTTAGTGATATTGAATGATATCGATGGTGCGCAGCAGCCTTCGAATATTTTGATGACTTATTGCCCGTTCTGGATTCGCTTGTATAATTTGCCACTGGGTTGTCGTTCCACAAAGCATATAGGATTGGTGGCAAGGAGTATAGGGGAAGTGTTAGAAATTGAAACTGATGGGGTGTTATAGGACACTTCGGCTAGGGTTCGTGTTCTCGTGGATGTTTCTAAACCATTGCGAAGAGTCCAAACTGTTTCAACTAATAAAAGGGCTACCTTGGTTGAAATTAAGTACGAATGCCTCCCTACATTCTGCTATATGTGTGGAATTATTGGCCATATTGAACGTGACTGCATGAATGTGGATGATGATGATACGGCTGAAGATAAACAATGGGGCTCTTGGCTTCATGCTTCACCGAGGCGAGGCCGCCAGAAAATCGAGGAGGAGATGAAGAGATTCTTCAGCTGTGCTCGTGCCATTAATTTCGAGTGTCCTAGGAGGACGGTGGAGGAGAGGGTTAGGCGCCCAACAACACCTATTCTTCAGCCACGTATTGATGATCCGTTGACGGGGCTACTGGAAAATGTGGCTGAGCCTTGTTTGAAGGAGGTGGTTGTGGCCTATCCTAGTTCCCTTGAAAAAGCTGCACTCCAACATGTAAGTGATGACGCTATTTTAGCTTTTCGTCGGGTTTATGTGATGTTGGTGTTAAAGTTGTTGAAGTTAAGCAACATATTTCCTTAAAACCTGCTGGTAATGATCTTAAAATGTATTCGAAGTTGGGAAAGGATAGTGGGGTGGATTGTGTGAAAGAAACGGGTCTTGATCAAAAGGGGAGGGTAGTTGATGTGGCTAAGGAGCAGGGGACCATAATTTTTATGGAGGGAGAGAAAGAAGCACTGAGTAGAAATCAGGGTGTGGAGGATAAAAATATTGCAAATGTTGGGGGGGGAGGCGTGGCGAAGGAAGGAGTTAGTGGGGGTGGTACTGTTTGTATGGTTGGAGGGGGAGGGGGGGAAATGGGGCAGTGCAGGTGGGTGGGTCGAGGGATGTGGTGGCAATTTCGGGGTTGGCAACTAATAAAAACGTGGAGGGTAAAGGTGGGAGTGGGCGTAGGTGGTCTAGGGGTTGATGATGTGGATGAGAGTTATGGTCCTGATGGTATAGAGGGAGGGGGTAAGAGAGGGAGGATTGACAGTGAGGTGATGGAGGGTGCTAGTAAGGTCCCTAAAATTTCAGGTTTGATATCTGATGATGCCAGATGCCGTGAGGCGAAGTCTGCCGTGGAGCAGACCCACCAAGCCCAATGAGTATTCTCAGTTTTAATTGTAGAGAGCTGGGTAACCCCACTGCAGTTAATAGCCTCCGAGATTTGATTCGAAGGGAGGCCCCTTCTATCGTCTTCCTTTCAGAGACGAAGTTGAGTAGTGTAAAGTTTGGGAGAATTCGTGATCGGTTGGGGAATTTTACTAGTGTGGCAGTTGATTCAGTCGGTAGAGCAGGTGGTTTGGCATTACTGTGGAGTAGGAATGTTGTGGTGGATCTCTTGTCTATGTATGTGCATCATATTGATGTGGTAGTGAGAGATGGAACGGGGGATGATGATTGGAGGTGTATTGGTT
Organism: Beta lomatogona; assembly: GCA_947646795.1. NCBI lineage: Eukaryota > Viridiplantae > Streptophyta > Magnoliopsida > Caryophyllales > Amaranthaceae > Beta > Beta lomatogona. The sequence continues at coordinate 7,397,313 of CANSNZ010000927.1, read as the reverse complement.
TATATGGTTGGCATGAGCTTCAGAATAGACACCTTTCATGGACTTTGATGACAACTTTGATGACTCACTCTGATTTACCTTGGCTTTGCATTGGTGATTTTAATGAGATTATCTTGATGTCGGATAAAAGGGGTGGCAATGATAGGGCTGAGTGGCAAATGAATAATTTTCGGAATGCTGTGGATGCGTGTGGTTTTCATGATATCTCGTTTTCAGGGTCTGAGTTCACATATGATAATGGTCGAAAGCTTAAGGATAATATTCAATGCAGGCTTGGTAGAGCTTTGGCTACTAGTGGTTGGTTGACGTGTTTTCCGGATAGTCATTTGTGGCATATGAATCGTGATTTGTCTGATCATGCTCCGATTAACTTACTTTGTGGAAGCGAGAGGAAGGTACCCAGCTAGGGGTAAAACCTTTTCGATTTGAGTAGTTGTGGACTTCGGAGGGGGAGTGTGAGGAGGTGATTGCTAGTGCTTGGCTGGGAGGTGATTCGTTGGGGTGTCATGTGCTGCTGAGTTGTCATCTTGGAGTCAACGAAAATTTAGGAAGGTTTTTGCTGATTTGAAGAAGAAGAGGAAAGCTTTGAAAAAGCTTAATCAAGGGGGCCTTACTGGGGCGCAGCTGGAGAAGAGGAGGAAGCTGTTGAGGGAGATTGCGGATCTTATGTCTACTGAGGAGATTTACAGGAAACATAGGTCGAGGATGTTATGGCTTGCGGAGGGGGATCGAAATTCAAAAATTTTTCACCAGCGAGCCTCTGGGAGAAAAAGAAAGAATACAATCCTAGTGTTGCATGATGAGAATGGAATTGAGCAGGTGGGGGATGAAGATGTGGGCCGAGTGGCTGTGTCTTATTTTAAGCATATCTTTACTTCATCATGTCCTACCTTGATTTCGGAGGCTCTTAATAGTTTTGGTGCTCGGGTTACCGATGACATGAATGCTGTTCTGAGAGCTGAATATACAGAGGAGGAAATGAGAGTTGCTTTGGGGCAGATGCATCCTATTAAAGCCCCTGACCCTGATGGTATGTGTCCTATGTTTTTTCAGACATACTGGCATATTGTGGGACATTATGTGAATCAGATGGTTTTGGGCATTCTTCGAGGGAACCTTATTCCCAGTTATCTCAATCGGACTTTTATTACTCTTATTCCAAAAAAGAGTAATGCAGTGCATATAACTGATTTTCATCTGATTTCGCTGTGTAATGTGGTCTATAAGCTGGTGTCTAAAGTGCTTGCTAATCGCCTGAAAGCTTTCCTAACCAGAATTGTTTCGGTGAACCTGAGTGCCTTTACTCTAGGGCGCTTGATTACACATAACATTTTGGTACCCTTTGAGTTGTTTCATCACATGAAACATTTGAAGAGTGTGGAGGGTTGTATGGTGTTGAAGCTTGATATGTCGAAAGCTTATGACAGGGTGGAGTGGGTGTTTCTGGATGCTGTGATGTTGAGGTTTGGCTTCGAGACGGGTTGGATTAACAGAGTCATGGAGTGTGTTCGTTCAGTTTATTTCTCTGTTCTGGTTAATGGGAAGCTGTCTGCTGAGTTCTATCCACACCGAGGCATTCGACAGGGCGATCCACTGTCGTCGTATCTATTCATCTTAAGTGCAGAGGTTTTCTCTCATTTGATCAGAAGTGCGGAGGAAAGGAATTCTTTTAGAGGGATTAGAGTGGGCCCTACTGCTCCTTCTGTTAGTCATCTTTTATTTGCTGATGATTGTATTATTTTTTCCAGAGCTTCTATACAGGATGCGGAGGCTATTCAGCAAGCTCTTGAGCTCTATGAAAAGTCTTCGGGCCAACAGGTTAATCTTGACAAAACTAAGATTTCATTCAGTCGAGGTGTGCTTGATGCTAGAAGAGCTGATATTTCTCATCTTGTAGGTGTTCAGGAAGTGGATATTCATGATAGGTTTTTGGGGCTCCATATGGTGGTAGGTCGGTCTAAAAAGGTGATTACTAGAGAAGTCAAGGAGAAAATATGGAAGAAGCTTCAGGGGTGGAAGGGGATGGTTCTATCTAAAGCAGGTAGGGAGGTCATGATAAAGGCAGTGGCCCAATCTCTTCCTACCTACGTTATGAGTGTCTTTAAGTTTCCATCTTCTTTCTGTGATGAGATTCGCTCCCTTATTTCTCAGTTTTGGTAGGGGCAAAAAGGGGGTGAGCGCAAGATTCATTGGGTAGCTTGGAAGAAATTGTGCAGTCCGAAGGCGGAAGGTGGCCTTGGTTTTAGAGATATGAAGATGTTCAATTGGACTCTTTTAGGGAAACAAGGGTGGCGACTTATTATGCATCCAGGCAGTTTGATCGAACAAGTTTTGAAGGCTCGGTATTACCCGAATTCTTCTCTTATGGAGGCAGAGTTAGGCTCTGTGCCTAGCTACACATGGAGGGGGATTTTGGAGGCTCGATGGGTCCTTAGAGGAGGCTTGAGATGGAGGGTGGGAGATGGTGAGAAGATTAGAGTATGGAAGGATGCTTGGATTCCTGGGTCTCAATCGCGGAAGGTGCTTTCTCCCCGGGGTGAGGCAAATATTGATTTGGAGGTTGGTGCTTTGATTAATCCAATCACTAAATCATGGAATGATTTACTTCTTTCTCAACTCTTTCTCCCATTTGAAGTTGATAGAATCTTGAGTATTCCTTTGAGTCACCGACTTCCGGAGGATACTTTATGTTGGGATTTGGATAAGGATGGAGTTTATTCGGTTAAGTCGGCCTATCATGCTATTGTTAATGATGAGTGGCACTTGAAAGAGGAGTCGTCATCTTCGACACATGAGTTATGGAAGATAATTTGGATCTCGGATGTCTTGCCTGGAGTTAAAATTTTTGCTTGGCGTGCTTGCTTGGAGGCTCTCCCCACTAGACTTGGTCTTAGTCGTAGGTTGCAACACCTATCTCCTGAGTGTAGTATTTGTGGGGCTGCTGTAGATTCGGGTTTACATGCGCTACTTAATTGCGGCTTGGCTCGTGGGATTTGGGAGGAGAGTGGAAGTGAGTTCGAAGCTCCGAGGGGCTGCTCGATGATTGCTGATTGGTGGAGCTGCATCTTTAAGGATATGAGTGGTGAGGACGTGTAGAAATCTCTATCCTTGAGTTGGGCGATTTGGAGTTCTTGTTGTAAAGCTATGATGGAGTCAGAGTTTGTGCCCCCTGCTGCCACCGTAGCTATGCGTTGAAATCATGGAAAGATGCTAAGGAAGCGCAGGCTAATAAGTCGTCTATGGGCTCGCAGCTGCTGCCCCCTCATGAGGTGGTATGGAGTGTGTTGAATATGGGATAGAGTAAGTGCAATGTGGATGCTGGTTCAGTGGGTGCGTTAGGTGTGGGTGTGAGTGCGATTTGCCGAGGTGCTAAAGGCGAGATTCAGGGATGCGTGGTAGCCCAATATCGAGTGGGGTGGGAGCCGAGAATTGTTGAAGCTCGTGCTGTTTTGGAGGGTGTTCGGTTGGCTAGGAGCCTAGGTGTGCGCAAGCTCGTGATCGAAAGCGATTGCCTCCAAGTTATCAATGCTCTAAAGTTGAAGACGAAGGGCTCTAGTGAATTTTATTTGCTTATTGACGATATCTTAGCTTTTGTTAATTATTTCGATGTAGTTGTTTGGTCTTTTATTAAGCGTTTCGGAAACAAAGTGGCTCACATGCTTGCTCATTTCCAACCTGTGGAGTATGGGTGTAGGTGTGGGGTTGATAACTACCCGGATGTTATTTCTCATTGTGCGTTTTCTGATTTAGCAATATAGTCTCCTCTTATGAGGTTTCATTCAAAAAAAAAAAATCAGAGGCAGACGTCCTATAAAGGAAATGACACTTGCCACAGATGTGGCATGACTGGGAATTGGGGTCGCACATGTCGTACTGCCAAACATTTGGTAGACCTATATCAGGCTTCATTAAAGAACAAAGGGAAAATGCTGAAGCAAACTTTGCAAATGAAACTACTACATCCATGCCCAGCCTTGATATTTCAGGTTTTTTTTATGGATGATGCTGAAGCAAAAAACAACTTTGTTTAGATAACAATGCATTCATATGCTTAGTTTATTTTAATTGCTTCAATATTCATTTTCATGTATTCCCTCCTTGATCATTAATAAAATATGTATTTTCTTATACTAATCATCATATTTATTATTTATGAAGATATGAATTTACCAGAAGTTGGAACCAAAAACAATGTCTTCTCGACAGTGGGACAACACACACCATATTGAAAAATAAACAGTATTTTTCAAAACTTACATTATTTCAAGCAAATGTTAGCACAATCTCTGGGACAGCCAAGTTAATTGAAGGTTATGGGAAAACCTGCATTATATTTCCAAATTGGACAAAATTGATAATCAATGACGCATTATATTCGAGTAAATCTCGAAGAAACCTCATAAGTTTCAAAGATGTACGTCATAATGGTTACCATTTGGAAACGATGATAGTGAACAAAGAGGAATTCATATGCCTCACGGCAGAAAAATGCGACAAGAAATACATCTATGAAAAGTTGCCAGCAATTTCCTCGGGACTATATCGCATAGATATATGTCCGATTGAAATTAATATGATATCTAACCAGAAGTTAGATAGTAGAAAATCATTTACTCTATGGCATGACCGATTTGGCCATAGGCACAGGAATGATGCATAAAATCATTGAAAATTCAATTGGACACTCTATAAAGAATGTCAAAATTCCTCGGTTAAATGAATTATCATGCTCTGCATGCTCACTTGGCAAATTGATAATCAGACCATCTATAAATAAGATTGCCACTGAATCTCCAACGTTTTTTGAAAGAATACAAGGAGATATTTGTGGGCCTATTCACCCTGCATGCGGACCATTCCGCAATTTCATGGTATTAATTGATGCCTCTACTCGATGGTCACATGTGAGCCTTTTGTCTAGTAGAAATGTTGCATTTGCAAAACTTTTGGCTCAAATAATTCGATTAAGAACTCAATTCCCAGATCATACAATAAAGAGAATAAGATTAGACAATGCTGGGGAATTTACATCCCAAACTTTTAATGACTATTGCATGTCTATTGGGATTGTTGTAGAGCACCCTGTACCTCATGTACATACTTAAAATGGTCTTGCTGAATCATTAATCAAGAGACTACAATTAATTGCAAGACCATTAATAATGAAATCAAAATTGCCCTCTTCTGCTTGGGGTCATGCTATATTACATGCAGCAACATTGATAATATTAAGGCCGACAGCCTATCACAAATTCTCACCCGTTACAATTAGTATCAGGTCGAGAGCCGAATGTCTCACATGTGAGAATTTTTGGGTGTGCTGTACATGTACCTATTGCTCCGCCCCAACGCACTAAAATGGGTCCTCAAAGAAGGATGGGGATATATGCTGGATTTAATTCTCCATCAATTATCAAATATTTAGAGCCAACAACTGGCTATTTATTTACGGCTCGATTTTGCCGACTGTCATTTTAATGAGTCAGTATTCCCATCCTTAGGGGGAGAGAAAGTGGACCCACAAAACATAAAAACAAAAATTACATGGAACGCATTGCAAATGTCGTTTATGGACCCGAGAACAAATTCACGTGAACAAGAAGTAAAGAAAATTGTTCATTTGCAAAGTATTGCAAACCAATTGCCAAATGCATTACAGATATTAAGAAAGTGACAAAGTCACATGTACCTGCTGAGAATTCCCCGACACATATTGAAATTCCTAGCGACAACAAGGGCATTGAAAATGAGTCAATAGCACGTCGAAAACGTGGTAGACCACCCGGTTCTAAAGACTCAAAACCGAGAAAAATGAAAAAGCAAGGTGAAACAACGAACGAAATTAATATAAATCCTCTATCGGAGCATGATGAAATTCATGATGAAAACAAAAATGAAGATAAGCATGTTCCAGAAGAAAAGGAACATGAAAGCATAGACAACAATGAAACTTCAATTAATTATGTTTCTACAAAGAAACAATGGAATCGCAAATATGTTGTCTTGAATGAAATTTTTGCTTACTCCATAGCAGTTGAAATGACATATGATGAAAATGATATAGAACCAAATACAATAGATGAATGTCGCCGCATAAATGATTGACCAAGATGGAAAGAAGCAATTCAAGCAGAATTGAAAGCACTTGAAAAACGTGAGGTATTCGGAGAAATAACCCAAATACCAAAAGGTGTAAAACCAGTTGGGTATAAATGAGTATTCGTGAGAAAACGAAATGAGAAAAATGAAGTTACTAGATATAAGGCAGGGCTAGTAGCCCAAAGCTTCTAGCAAATGCCAGGGATTGATTATGATGAGACATATTCTCCATTAGTTGATGCAACTACACTAAGATTTCTGGTAAGCTTATCAGTTTTGAAAGGATTGCAAATGAGGTTAATGGATGTAGTGATTGCATACTTATATGAGTCACTTGACACATATATTTAAATGAAAGTCCCTGATGGACTAAAACTACCAGAAAATCACATGCCCAAAGAGATGTTTTCAATAAAATTGAAAAAGTCACTCTATGGGTTAAAACAGTCTGGAAGAATGTGGTATAATCGTCTTAGTGAATACCTATTAAAAGAAGGATTCAAAAATAATCAAACCAGTCCCTGTGTTTTTATTAAGCGATCTAAATCAGGATTCGCCATTATTGCTGTCTCTGTCGATGATTTGAATATTATTGGAACTCCTACAGAACTCGAAGTGACTGCAAAGTACTTGATGAAAGAATTTGAGATGAAATATCTCGGGAGGACAAAATTTTGCCTTAGCTTGCAAATGGAACATTTGAGAAATGGGATTTTTGTCCATCAATCAAACTATACAGAAAAAATTCTGAAACGTTTTTTCATGAACAAAACTCACCCAATAAGCTCTCCAATGATAGTGCGTTCCCTTAATATGAAAGATGATCCATTCAGGCCACGGGAAGAAAACGAAGAAATTCTTGGTCCTGAAGTACCATATTTAAGTGCGATTGGTACCTTAATGTACTTGGCTAACAATACTCGACCTGACATAGCTTTTTCGGTAAACTTGTTAGCTAGATACAACAATGCACCAACAAAGAGACATTGGAATGGAGTCAGACACTTATTACGTTATCTTCGAGGAACACAAGATCTTGGATTATTCTACCAGTTGAAACCAAATGCGTCACTCATTGGATATGTAGATGCTAGGTACCTATCAGATCCACTAAAGGCTAAGTCTCAATCCGGGTATCTATTCACTTATGGAGGTACTGTAATATCTTGGAAATCCACGAAGCAGACTTTGACGGCCACATCATCAAATCTTTCAGAACTAAGTGCTCGTTATGAAGCTGGAAGGGAATGTGTATGGTTAAGGTCAATGATCAAGAATATCCAAGAAGAATGTGGAATGGAAACAATAACAACGAATCCAACTATCACCTACGAAGACAATACTGTATGTATCACCCAAGTAAGCAAATGATACATCAAAGGAGACATAACTAAACATTTATCACCAAAGCTCTTCTTCACTCATGACCTCCAAAAAGAAGGGACGATAAAAATCCAACAAATCCAATCATGTGAGAATCTTGCAGATTTATTCACCAAATCCCTTCCGACGAAGAAATTTGAAGAATTAGTCCGAAAAATTGGAATGTGTCATCTTCGTGATATATGCTTGATTCAGGGGAAGTATTATATGCGTTGCACTCTTTTTCCCTTCTATTAGGTTTTTATCCCACTGGGTTTTTCCTGACAAGGTTTTTAATGAGGCAGTTAATCTTAAGCATATAAAGATACATAATAGTTGTACTATTTTCCCTAGTAATGGATTTTTCCCACAGGGTTTTTCCTAAGAAGGTTCTTAATGAGACAACGTCTATTATGAGTTATCAGTGGACTTTCAATGGGGAGTGTTGAGATAACAGTGGAATTGTAAATTCCACTGTTAAGCATAGTGAAGTCCACATTCACCTGACATGCATTTAATGCATGTTGGAAAAATTTTCTCCCAGCCGCTACAATTGTTGAATTTGTGCAAATTACACAGTAAAATTTTTTTACCTATAGATACCGTCGTTTGTAAGAAGCAAGTTTGCTCAATTCATACAATACACTCTTCTGATATATTTCTACCAGTAGCTTCTCTCTCTATATATTTCTCACAATAGTCTTATATTTTTGTATTTGTTTAACACCAACTTTCACTAATTAAAACTAATTTTCATTGATCCACAATTGTTTTTGCTTATTAGACTTTTGCATAATCATCTCTTTAAGTTGTACAGAAACAAGGCTCATAAGTCATAACAAACGTACTTTGATAACGAAAAAGGCAAGTAACAAGGGTTTGGTTGAACTTCTAATTTGGCATTTACAACCAGGACTTTGGTTCTTAATAATACAAGTTACAACCAAGAAAATTTATTCACGTATTTCTTTTTCTATGTGCTCGCTAGTTGCTCCCTCAGGATTAACCCCATCAATAAAAGATTATCAACATCAAAATTTTCAGCAAATTAACCTTTTCAGCAAAATGTCAGGAAAAGGCAAGCTGCAAGCAACACATTGCATCCATATCATCTCGTCAAAGTTAAAACCGTCAAAAGCTTCACAACTCTAGCATCAAGAGCAAATTTTTGTCATTAAATTTAAAAAGTGACCACAAAATAGTACTTCTGCTAACACAGTATCTAAAAATATTACCATTTGATTCATCTCTCTAAACAACAGAAACAAATATAGGTTCAAGCTTCAAAATTTGAGAAAATTGATTGTGCAACATTCTAAAATCTTCCAAAACAACACAACCAAAACGAGATGACAAACAAAAGATAAGACTTAGTAACCACCCTTAAGGTCATTGGTAACATCATATGGAATAGGAGTAACAGTCTCAATGGTTGCACCCTCAACCAAAAATCCCGGCTTAGGACCCTTGGGCTGCCTCTTTGTGCTGATCACTTCACCTCTAGCCTTGGCAGCGGCTTTGAGCTCATCGTTCTTCTTCACCCTCAGCTTGAAGTCTTCCTGGCACCTTGAAGATTGCACATGCTCGATACGCACATGAAGCCTCTTGGCGATGATTCTGTTGCCCACCTAAAGAACAATCACAAAAACAGTAAGTTGAAGTATACAATTAACTCCACGGTTTGGCAACCATATCAGCACTCAGAACAGTTATGAATCAAGGCTCTGTTCCAGTGTTACATAATTCGCTAATTCCCCCGCAAATTGAGACAAGCAAATTAGGGCAAATTCAGAAGGTGAATTAGGTAACACTGCTCTGTTCCCTCGGAAAAAAACATTGCAAAAACATTTTTCAACTGTGGTAAATATGTTCCACCACTGTGAGAATAAACATCCACCATTGGAAAACCTATTATTATCCCACTCATTACAAACCAAACAAACGAAAATGGAAAACCACTTCTCCGAGAAAGCAATTTCCTCCCAACCAAACAGTCTCTATAAACACACAAAAAAAATATCTTAGCCAGTGAACTCGTAGAAAGACAACAAAAAAATTAAATCTTCACCATCAAACTTACAAGAAAATTGTACTTAAATATCACATTCTAATCAAGAATAACAAATTAACTTTACAAATAAAAGCACAAAACGATTTAACTTCATTAATTAGATTTAGTTTGCAAAAGTGAGATTTTAGCAAATTCCTCTTCAACTTTTCAACCAAAACATTGTATAGCACCAAAAAAGTAATTTCACTCATACAAACAAAACCCTAGCAACCAAAATCAACAATAAAAAACTAGATCCATACTATAGTACATATCAAAAACATCTATACATCTACCAAAATATTCATTAAATCATAGATTATCAATTGAAAAAAAAAAAAGCTGGGTACATATATACCTGTTTGTTGACCTCGACACCAATAGCGCGCTTGGTGATGTTCCAGACACGACCAGTACGACCATGGTAGAATTTGTGGGGCATACCTTTGTGAATGGCACCATTAACCTTGATATCAACATACTGACCGATGTGGAAAGTTCGGAGGTAAGTTGAGATTGGGATAACACCCTTCTTCCTGAAGGGTCTAGCGAATAGATCCCTTGTTCTTGCTCTCAAACCGTGACCAGCCGGCATCTTGTTGCGTTTTCTCTCTCTCTCTCTCTCTCTCCTCTACTCTGAAAATGAAACTGAAAGAGGAGGCTCGCGCTAGGGTTTTTGTAAACCAAAGAATTGTGGGTGCTTTTATATATAAAGAGATGGGGATGGGATGTTGTCGTGTGTGTCACTGTGTTGAGAAATGGTGGGAGGAAAACCCTATTGTTTTTGTTTTATGGGACTGTTTTGGCCCAACAATACTAGGCCCGTCGATTGTTTTGGAATTGATAGATTGGATCGGGTTTGGGTGGTACTCCATCCCATTCGTCACCCATCCACCCACTTAATATACTAACCTCCGTTTTTTAATAAGTGCAACAGTTTGTAATTTACACTTATCAACGAATAACTTTTATCATTAATATCTCTAATTATGTATTTGTAAAAGTTAAAAAACGTTGATGTTATGAAAATATTCATTGAAATAATTCCAACAATATTTTAGGGCTCGTTCAATATCACTTGGTTTTCAGGTTTTTGGTTTTTTGTATTTGAAAGCTATATGATATATGTTCTATAATGGATAAAAAGTTAGTCAAACTTATTAGAAACATAATAATTTTTAAAACTGACAACTAAAAAGTAAAAACCGCTTTTCTAGTTTCCAGTTTTTTGTTTAAAAGAAAACTGAAACTAAAAACAAAAAATGATAATGAACATTGCACTTACATGATCGTTTTTGTTTTTATATATTAGTCAAAAAATACGATCAAAGTGAGGTGTATGAATAGAGGAAAAATCAAAGTGTTGCATTTAAAAAGAAACAGGAAATGGATTTTTATTATTATTAAATATTAATAGATGTAATGAAATATAGAGGCAAGAAATGATTCAACTTTTATAAATTATTTATTGTTGTTCTCTTTTTGTTGCTTTTAAAAAAACATTCCCAATCATACAGCAGTTCATGCTTTTTTTTTAACTTACGCTCTTTTCTTTTGGACTGAATTGAACTGAATTGAATTTGCTTGAACTGAACTGAACTGAATAAACCTGAACTGAAGTGAATGAAAACTCTGAGAGGAAACTAACTGAACTGAACTGAATAAACCTGAACTGAACTAAACTGAATTGAATTTGTCTGAACTGAACTGAACTGAATCTTCATTAATTCAGTCCAAAAGAACAGAGTCTTAGGGGTATATAGTTGTAGCTCTCAAATTTTTCTTGAATGGTAAGGAAAAAAAAGGAAAGCATTGGGAATTTGGGTCTCATGATTATGCAATTTCCTTTTTTTTTTGGATTGAATAGATAAGACCCATAAGGCCATAGCTCCATGAGTATGTCGTTTTGTGGATTGAAGTTACTTTGCTCGTTGGGCTTCAAAAGTGCGGGCTTAGGTTATTAGTCACAAAAAAGTTTGTAGCAACACTTAAAGTAAGCAGGACGTGATATGGGCCCATATGTGTTGCGGAAACAATTAACTTTGTTATATACTTTCATCCCTTTTTTTATTTCTTGCATCGTTTCCCATTTTTGATAATTCTCTATTACTTGTATCATTTCTATTTTTGGCAATATATTTTCTTATTCTCTCTCCTAACACACGGGGTTCCTTTTTTATCTCTCTCATCACCTTGGTCCTTGGACCTTGTGCAAAAAGAAACGATGCAAGTAATAGAAAATAGAGGAAGTAATTTTTAGGTTGACAATTGACATTACCTAGAGCTATCAAAAGTTGACACGACATGACATCACGACATGAACTGAATACGAAAAATATGGGTCAGAATTAAGCTTTTTCGACACGATTATATAAATGAGTCAACACATGCTTTGCCTTTTAATAAATGGGTTGGTTTAGTATTGATATTTTCGACCCGAAACTGACACGACTTTACAAATTTAACTTAAATATATAGGAAAATTTGACATTTTAGCACCATTTAAACTTTTACAAGGATTGAGTAATAACTATTTTTTAGCGTGAGGCTTTTGTACAGGATTCTAAAATTTTTGCTCTCAAATACTTGCTATGAAAAAACTTCCAATGAGTTCTTCTCCACACATGTACAAACCAACACTCCTTATTCCACATAACTCTTATTTCATAGAGAGTTTAAAGTCACATGGATAATGTGCTGGTCCTATAACATTATTCAATGGTACCCGGCACCATTCCCCGTGTATTTGGTACGTGAATTCAAGATCAAGTGGTGGGAAAAATTTGCCATTGACAAATTTTGCTCATAAAAGTTCATTCAAGTTCAATCAAAGTAAGTTATTATTCACATCTGCGTTTCAATATTATTTTAAATATCTGTTCATATTTTCGAAATTGATTCCATCTACTTATTAATCCAATAATAATAAATCATCTTTTCAAATACAGATATAAATTTCAATAATCTTATTTTCAAAATTTTAATACATCCTTTGACGAGATTAATTACCTACCAGACGGTCCCCCTTTCGCAATATAATTAATTTGAAACACAGAAGAGACGGTCCTAGACCCGTCCAGTCCTGGTATAAGAGCCAAAAAACGCCGGGGGGTAGGATCTGCCGATAATAAGTCTAAAACAGTCTAAATACTCATACTAATACTACTAATTGTGCTAAAAATATTTCATGGGTTCTTATTTTGTGTTTTAGTGCTTTTTGTTTTTTAGCTAATTTGATGTACTTATGCACTCACATGCTACGTAGAACTTATAAGCTTTGTTACTCATGATATGTGCTACTATATTTTATTGGGCTAATTTATGTTTTTTTCATTTAAACGAAAATCTATTATCTTTAGTTTAACTATGTATTAAGTTTAGTTTAACTATCTAGTGTTACTACTTTTCACTAAAAGTTACCTACATCATATAGTATATAATTTTGTGGGTTTAGTAATTAAGAAGTTGCACTAAGTGTTGGTCAAATGTTGGTCAGTCCTTGTTAAATCAGTTGGTCAGTCGTTAAGAGGAGAAAAGGTGGTCCCGTTAAGGGTGGTCCCGTTGGTCCCATTTATATGCATCTACTTAACTGCTTTATGCATTAAAATTTTTATTACTAGTTGATCTTGGCTACTTTTTGCAGAAAGTTGTTCTCAGATGATAGTAGTAACTCAAACATAGTACATAGTAAAGAGATATTTTTTCCGATTAATTTTCAAAACTGGACTATACCTGAAAAATATGTAGACATTATCTCTATTCCTTTTATCAATGTTATTACAAAAAATAATAATGAGAAAGAATTTTTATTTGAACTTATAGACAAGATTAATGACACAGATATCAAAAAAGAATACCTTTTAAAGATAAAAGATATTATCTGCAAAGAAGAAAATCCTACTAGAACTGAACCAGTTACTTTATCAAAAATATTTGACCGATATCCAACTCCTAATATTTTCAAACAAATTACAACTAAAGATTTACAAACTGAAGTTAATACCCTTAAAAAACAAGTAAAAGAGATTAAAGAGCAATTACTAGAATTCAAAACTAAAGACTTAGAACTTCATACTAGAATAGCTTTATTAGATTCAAATAATAGTCAAAAGGATCAACCTTCTACTTCAAATTTACCTCCTATTCAAATTTCATCTCAAGACCCTAATGACGATCAAATAAATGTTATAGATAGAATAAACTTTCAAAAATGGTATATTCTCATTTCACTTAAAATAGGTAATGACTTTCATTTAAATACTATAGCATTACTAGATAGTAGAGCTGATCAAAATTGTATAAGGGAATGACTAATTCCTAGCGTCTTTTATGAAAAAACAAAAGAAAAATTACATAGTGCTAATGGTGAACAATTAAAAATAAAATATAATCTTCCAAATGCATATATTTGTAATCAAGGTTATTGTTTTAAGAATACATTCATTTTAGTAAAATATATAAATAATGAAATAATACTTGGTACTCCTTTTATTACCCAAATTTATCCTTTTTCAGTTGATCGTACTGGTGTTCATACTAATATTATGGGAAAGAAAATATCTTTTCAATTTCTTGCCTTAGTATATCAAAAAGATTTGGCCATATTACAATCCTAATCTATACTTCGACAAGTAAATACAATAACTAATAAGGAATCTCAAATATCTCATTTACAACAAGAAATATCATACTTAAAAATAGAAGAACAATTAAAAAACCCTTATATTCAAAAGAAAATATGTGATTTAGAACAAAAGTTTAAAGAAGAAGTTTGTGCAGATATTCCTAATGCTTTTTGGAAAGGAAAAAACATATGGTTTCACTCCCTTATGAAAAAGAATTTTCAAAAAAAGCTATTCCTACTAAGGCAAATCCTATTGAAATGAATTAAGAAGTGTTAGAATTTTGTAAAAAAGAAATTCAAACCTTATTAGATAAAAATTTAATTAGACCATCTAAATCTCCTTGGAGTTGTGCTGCTTTTTATGTTATGAATCAAGGAGAAAAAGAAAGAGGAGTTTCTAGATTAGTAATTAATTACAAGCCTCTTAATAAAGTTTTACAATGTATTAGGTACCCAGTCCCTAATAAAAAAGGTTTATTAACTCGTCTTTACAATGCAAAAATCTTCTCAAAATTTGATATGAAAAGTGGATTTTGGCAAATTCAAATAGAAGAAAAGGATAAATATAAATCTGCCGTTTTTTCACCAAATACCCCTGACAAATAAATTTATTCACCAAATACCCCCACTTTTTTCAAAATTCACTAGATAACCCTGACCTTTAAAAGAATTCACCAAATACCCCTAACCTTAAAAAAAAATACCCCAAATACCCTTAATGACTAATGGCGGTTAACTCCGTTAGTCATTAACACTAATTAACCCTAAAAAAACCCTAATTAATCCTAAAAAATCCTAAGTCAACCCAGTTAACCTAAGTCAACCCAACTTTCTCTCTCTCCCTAACCCACCCCCAACCCCACCCAGCCCCCCACCCACCCCAGCCCCCAACCTCACCTCACCCACCCCCTCCCAACACCCACCCCACTGCCCCTCCAACCCCCACCCTACTAGCCCCCTTCCCCTTCCCCGCAACTCCCCCTCCCCTTCCCACGCAGCGAGCCCACGCAACCACTACACCCACTAACACCGACCTCCCCCTCCCCCGCAACATCCACGCAACCACCACACCCACTAACACTAAACAAAACCCACCAACACTAACACTAACACGACCTCCCCCCCCCCCACAACACTCGCGCACCATCATCACCCGTCGCCGGCGTCAATGTCCAAAGATCTGCGCACCTCCCTCTTTTCTCCGCGCCTTCTCCTCCTCTTCGCGTCCGCTAACACACCCAGATCCAAAAAATCAACATCCACATAACAAAAACAAAACCCGGATGAAGAAGATGAGGGAGGGGGACTCGGATCTAGTGCGAAACTCGTCGGGCGAAACCGGTGGGATTTAGTGACAAAGCTCGGCGGGAAACTCGGCGGATCTAGTGACGAAGGGGGGGGGAGAGCTGCGGGGGGAGGGGAGGGGGCTGGTGGGGGCTTCATTGGAGGGGGAGGGGGAGGCAGGGGAAGGGAGGGGGGCGTGGGGGCTTCGTGGGAGGGGGTCAGTGGGGCAGGGGGTTGTTGGGGGAGGGGGTGGTGGGTCAGGGCTGGTGGGTTAAGGGAGGAAGGGGGTTAGGGTTAGGGTTAGTTAGGTTTTTAGGGTTAGTTAGGGTTTTAGGTTGACTTAGGGCTAATTAGGTTAAATTAGGGCAAACTTGTAAATAAATACTAACGGAGAACTAACGTCTGTCAACAAAAGGGCATCTGATGAATTTTTTTAAAGGTCAGGGGTATCTGGTGAATTTTGAAAAAAGTGGGGGTATTTGGTGAATAAATTTATTTGTCAGGGGTATTTGGTGAAAAAACCGCTTTTAATGTTCCTTTCGGGCAATATGAATGGAATGTAATGCCTTTTGGTTTAAAAAATGCTCCATCTGAATTTCAAAATATTATGAATGATATTTTTAATCCTTATACTCAAAATATTATAGTCTATATTGATGATGTCCTAATATTTTCAGATACCTTAGATCAACATTTCAAACACCTTAATACTTTCTTACATGTTATTAAAAAGAATGGTTTAGTCGTCTCATTTCCTAAGATGAAACTATTTCAAACTAAAATACGGTTTTTAGGACATGATATTTTCCAAGGTACTATAAAACCTATTAATAAAGCCATAGAATTTGTTGACAAATTTTCTGATGAAATTAAATACAAAAATCAATTACAAAGATTTTTAGGATGTCTTAATTATATTTCAGACTTTTTTTCTAATTTAAGACGATATTGTTCATGTCTTTACCAAAGATTTCGGAAAAATCCTCCAGCATGGTGACCTAAACATACACATATAATACACACGTTAAAACAAAAAGTCAAGTCTCTTCCATGTTTAGGTCTCCCAAATCCCAATGCATTCATGATAGTAGATACAGATGCATCTGACATGGGCTATGGAGGCATTCTTAAACAGAAATTATCTGAAAATAAAAATGAGCAAATAGTTAGATTTCATTCGGGTCTATGGTTAGGTTCTCAAAAAAATTATTCAACTATTAAAAAAGACATTTTATCTATTGTTCTTTGTATTTCATAATTTCAAGATGATCTCTATAATAAAATCTTTTTTACTAAGAATAGATTGCAAATATGCAAAAGAAATATTACAAGAGGATGTTCAAAATATTGTTTCAAAACAAATTTTCGCCAGATGGCAAGCTATATTATCAGTTTTTGATTTTCAAATATAATTCATAAAATTAAGGAGAAAATAATTCTCTTCTTGATTTTTTAACTAGAGAATTTTTACAAGGAAAAGACAATAATAGTAATAATTAAGTTCAATTATTACTGGAAACAAAATGAATCAAGATTCTGATAAAGGCAAATGTATTCAAAAACCAGAAGATTATGTGAAGAGATTTCATAAGCTCCGCCCATCAAGTGAGAAAACATCTTCATCAGATAAGCTTGACGCATTTTCCGATTTTCCACCTTTATCTTATTCCCAAGCAGTCAAATATCCTTCTCAAAATTCAAACTCAAAACCAACTACTCAAAAGTCCCAATCTTCAAATTCCAAAATCCATAAATACATCACCAAACCTCATATAGAACATCTACTCCTTACCAGTTTTAGAAAAACTCCTCAAATTCCTGAACTTATCATATTCACTAATTCTCTTTTCCCAACGTATTGTCAATACCGACCTGAAACATCTTATAAAACTCAGAGGTTTTATGAATTCATACTTGTTGACACCAAGTCTGTTGAAATTGAGCATACTGAGAAGGACACAACTTATTCAAAGTGCAAAATCAAGAAGATCATCCCACAAATAGAATGGGTATCAGCTTATGTTCCGAAAGAATTCTCAGTCCCTTTCCAGTTTCCAACCACAAGAATATAATTACATCGATTATCAGATGGCATGGTTTCGAGCATTCTTATTCAGAGCATTTAATTATTCATGGTTCTTCAGCATTTGTCCTCAATGATGACATCACGACATGAACTGGATACGAAAAATATCGGTTAGTATTAAGCTTTTTCGACACGTTTATATAAATGAGTCAACACATGCTTTGCCTTTTAATAAATGGGTTGGCTTAGTATTGAGATTTTCGACCCAAAACTGACATGACTTTACACATTTAACTTAAATATATAGGAAAATTTGACATTTTAACACCATTAATGAATTTTTTTAAATCTTCCTAATATACTAGCAAGTTATTACCAAAATAAGGAAAAATTGATAAAAACAGTCCCAACTATTGGACATCTTCTTTAAACAGTCCCATCTATTAATTAACTAACAATGGACCTAACTTTAACATATGTTTGATATTGTGAGGCCCTTGGAAGGGCTTACCTATTGTAGCATGTAAACAATGGTCATGTGCATCTCTCGTGACATTGAATGACCTAGACCCAACTGCCATTTTCATCCACCCCCTCCCCTCCCTTACCACCCCCACCTTCGAAACTCCACTATAGCCACCCCATCCTCTTATCTACAACAAAGAAAGTCACAGCCGATAGGTACGGTATAGTAGCTCCTCCACCTTCGAAACTCCACTATAGCCACCCCATCCTCTGTCAATTTTTTGCAATAAAGAAAGTCACAGCCGACAAGGACGCTATAGTAACGTGACTCGTTCCGACGGCAGAACAGTATCCCACCGGAGATTTGTGCACAGTAGCAGCAACAGCTTGGCAGCAACAGCAGAGGCTTGCCTGAGCACCGTCAACACCCTCAAAGTAGCACCACACCGAGGGAGAAGCGGCGGCACAACGCCGTGGGTTAAACAACCAAGACACATAATCGTGTCTCCCCATTTAAGGATCCGATGGTGAAACATACCGCGTTATTAGTTAGCGAGACCCAACGGAAGAGCAATCCAAAGAACCAATCCAAAATTGTGTTTTGAAATGATATTCTAAAGCCCAATTAATTGTTCATGATGATTAATTGTATTTTAAGCCCATAAAATATTTTAAGTCCATTCAAGAGCCTAATTAAATATTTATTACTTAAATAAATATTTTTATTATCTTTGATAAATATTTTAAATACAAATCAGATTTTTATTCCGTGAAATTCAATCTCCGGATTTTTAGGGATAAAAAAAATTTCTTCAACAGGCACGGTTGATAAAAAGCGGAATATACTGGAATATGCGCCGGACGCGGGGGCCGCGCTCAGCGCGCCATGTGCGTCCAGCACATTGTCCAGAACGCGTCAGGCGCGCTAATGAGCGCCGGATACGTGAACTTGAAACTCACACAGAGTCCTGCGCCTGGCGCAGACCCTATGTGAGGCGCAGGTTTCTTTATTATCTTTTTAAATACGCGTATACACGTGTACGAATTTGATTGGGCTGGCCACGTCAGGCACACCAATGTGCGCCTGACGCGTGGACGTGCGCCTGACACTTAAGCCCGCGCCAGGCGCAGGTTGCCGCGTGAGGGGCACACTCCTTTTTTCCTATATATACTTGTGATTTCCCGAGTTACGGACGGCTTTTTCGTTATTATTTTTACGAACACAAAATCCTTACGAATACTTCCGAATATTATAACGAATCTGAAAATACTTCAATCCTTTGAAATCAATTTCAATTATTGATCATATCACGTTCTTGGTTCCACGATTGCTCGGATACCTAAAGATCGTTGCGCTCTTCAATCTAAGCCGCATAGGTATAATTCCTGAGGATCCTTGTATAATCAATTATATTTATTGTCTAGAAGTTACTAACAATTTATTTCACGTTGTAGATCTTTAAGTAATAATCGTTCTACTGTATATTCTAATCCCTTTTCTATTCTTTATTTTATATTCATATTATTGTTATTCATGTTTTATGCTTGCTTGATCACTCTGTTCATATTATATGATTGTCCTGATTTATTGCTTTTATCACCCACATATTATTATTGCTAATCAAAGACCTAAGAATTGTTCTAATATTAATCAAATAATTTGGACAACCTGTTAAGTTCCCTGTAATTTGATTGCCTAATAACATATCACTAAAAATTAGTCTTTTTATGTGTTTCCAGAACCAACCTAGACTAAATATTTTTAGGGTGTTTAAAATATTATATGATTATTCTTGGGCATAAAAATTGACAAGAATCGATATAAGAGGCCAACAATGGGCGAATGTGATTCATTGTGACTGTGTTCGTACCCTCACCCCCGAACTCAATCTTTGGTTCATTTTGACCATCTATGGAGTCTAGACGGGGAAATATACATTAGATAAGTCCCACAATTTGTCCCTACAGTTTCCCATATCTAATTAGGTTTATGATTCTTCCTTTAAAGAATTGTTGGCGACTTCTTTCAAAATAATTTTCAATAAAACCTTTTGAATGGGGTAGTCAAATCAAACGCGCTCACACCGCGTAGGCGAAATAAAAACACGCCTATAATTTGACGACTTCACTGGGGAGGATTTTTAAAAAAAAATAATATTTCAAATGAGTGGGTGAAACGTGAAAAATACGATTCATTCTCTTTTTATGTCTTTGAATAATATACTGTTTTGCATATGCATGTCTATTGTTTCAGCCACTATAAGGACAATCTACCTTGCCTCATTAGCACACGTTCTACGTGTGAGGTCACCCCCGGGGGGTTTGCGCTTTGTCCTTCCAAAAAGCTTCCTGAGCGATAGTGTTGGATCTTAGTTATAAGCAAACCTACCCAACCATGGCATTGTTCTCTTGTTCCTGACTTGAGAACTGGAGTACGTCTTACACGTGGCCACCTCTTTCAGCAGGGGTACGAAGCGTGGGATCAATCTCTTAGTCATAGACCCTTTCAGCCTTAACCTAAAGCTGACAATAGTTGAATGTAGAACTGAACTTTAGGTTGAGAACTTTTGCATTCAAGTTACCTGACATTTATGTGTAATTGCAATTTTTGCCTGCTAATATTTTGTTAACATGTTGATGTGCTTTGCGCCTAAAAATAATACAAATCGCGTCTAAATCTAGTCGTTGTTTTAGCCCGAACCTTCGTCAATTTACCAATACGCATGCCGCAGAACATTACGCCAAACACATTAAGTTGCGCCTGGCGCAACGTTCCTGCGCCAGTCGCATAGCCTACATCCTGCGCACATGCGTGACACGAAGTCTATTCGTCCCATGCTTATTGGTGTTTTGACCTTTGTTCGAGTCTAAAATAACACATTCGCGTCAATGTTAGTTTGTATGGTTAGGCATCAGTCTTTGCATCCTGAATTTATGCTAAATTTATCAAAACATCGCCTAAACTGTCATGAAAACGTGTGTGGGGTTAGTATGCTAGACACACGAGGATGCGCCTAACGCATTGTGCCTGCGCCAGACGCACAACACTGCGCCACACACATTTTTGCTACGTGGCATGCTGTTTGTGCATCTTGCGTTTTCTGTCACTTTAGGCAATGTAGTGGCAAATTCCGTATAATGTTCTTGTCTGCATGCATTACAGTCATTGACTGTTCAGAACGTCTTGCGTCTAATTGCACCTAAAAAAGGGGGTCAATCTTTTCATGCAAGGTCGAGTCTGTCCCAAAAAGTGCATCTAGAAAAATGGTCATGTAGAGTTAGAATTATCATGCATGTCTACCTTTTGCCCTGTTGTTCAACAATTCTTCCCTGTCCATCTTATCTTACCATATTCACCAATTTTTAAAAAAACTTACATGTTTCAAAATCAATCCTACACCCTCTTCTATTCTACCTTTTTCAAAAACATTTATTAATCATCGTCATACCACCTATTCAATAAAAAAATATTTTTCAAAATTGATTCTCATCATTTCCTAACAAAAGATAAAAACAAGGGGTTCCTTTAAAAAACAAATTTCGAAAATTCTAAGCGCAGTCCAAACACTTTCATTCAATTCAATCAACCAAATCCATTCCATCTTGCATACTTTTTAGGCCCATATGCGTTAGAGTCCAATTCACTTGCATTCATTTCTAGGCCATTTTGCATTCATATTAGGTCCTTCTAAATTTGAGTCCATGCATTCATATTAGGCCCGCTAGCATTAAAGTCCATCTTAGGCCCATATAAGTCTAGTTCGAGTCAAATCTAGGCCCATTTGCATCTCTATGTGAACCCTAGTCTATATCAAGCCCAGTCTAAGTCTAATCCCAGTCTATTCCATTCTAAGTCCAATGCTAGTCCATTTCCAATGTCAAGCCCATGTGCATTTCCAAGTCTAACATCAAACCAATATAGGATTAAGTCCAAAGTTAGGTTGATATAAGGCCCAACTCATTTCCCAAATCTAATCCAGTCTATTTCCAAACCCGTATAGGACGAAGTCCAAACCATTAAGTCTAGCGAAGCTAGCATATGCAATCCTTTTGACTCTAGTCTGTTAGCACGTTCAAAGTCTAGTCCAGTCCAGTTCACATCTGCATATGCATATAGTTAGGCCCATGTCGCCATCATGACCATGATCATAGTCATTTCTACTCATTTCCCATTCCCATTTCCACTTTCATTTTCATTTCTCACCTCTCATCTCCATTTCCATTTCTCCATCCCTCATTTTCATTTCTCATTTCGAAAACATCATTTCTTAAAATTTACGAGGTCCATTCGATTTCTGTTCAGGACGAGTCTTGAGATTATAACTTGGGAACGCTCGACAGAGAGGATACAAGGTCAACCTACTCCAAGACTCGTCAAACGAGTTCTCACCTTTTCAGACGCGTCTTCTGAAACTTCTGACTCTTCTGAATCATCATCTGAAATGGGGGACACCAATGAACAACTCAGTGCCATTATGGGTCAACTTACACTGATGAACTCTCGTCTTGAGGAACAAGAAAAAGAGATTAAGGCACTGAGAGAGAAACTAACTGAAGAAGAAGAAGAGGATGACACTCCACCACCACCACCACCACCACCTCCAATCAAGACTAAGACGGATTTGAAATTTGAAAAACTCGAGCAATTGATCCAGTCAATTCCTACACTCGAGAGTCAGGCTCATGGCCATGCCATAATTGATCCTGAACTGAGGGAAAAGCTCCCTAAAAAGGTAACATTGGGTGACCTCCCCAAATTCAAGGGGGTCGGAGACCCAGATGATCATTTGAGAGCTTTCTCCATATCTATGGCTCTCAAAGGCATGAGCAATTACCTGTTTGCTTATGTCTTTCCCTTGACTTTGGATGCACATCCATCCAAGAGGTTCAGGTCACTGAATAAGACCAAACTGAATAATCGGGACTATATCAGGGAATAGTTCCACAAACAATCACTAGTGCAAAAAAACGCAAGGGCTGCGGTTTATTGCAAAACGCAGCCTTTAAGAGTGAAGGGCTGCGGTTAGCATGAAAACCGCAGCCCTTTAGTAATAAAGGGCTGCGGTTTTGGGCTTAACCGCAGCCCTTTAGTGAAGGGCTGCGGTTTTTGGAGTAACCGCAGCCCTATTGGGCCTTAAGTTCTTTATTATTCTATTTGCCCTAGCCCCTAATAAACTCCCTTCAATTCTTTCATTCCCTCGCTGCTGAAACACCCCTCTCTCTCTCCTCCCATTTCATCTCCTCTTCTTCTCCTCCTTAACTCAGGCCTCAAAATCTCACAAAAAAAACCGCTCAACTCAGCCCTAATGGCCTAAGCTTCGAACTGACATCGATGTTCGAACTCTTCATCTCTACTCCTTCATCTTCTTCTTCTTCGATGTTCGACATTCAAAAGAGGTCATCAAATGTGCGATTTTTTGGTAGATCTTGGCCGGTTGTGCGACATTCAAACCGCGGTTGTTGTCGTTGCTGTTGTTGTTGGTTTGCCGCTGGTGTTGCCGTGGCTCTACTCCTCCTTCCTCTCGCTTGTTGCACAGATCTTGGCCGGTGGTGGTGCTGGTTGCTGAATTTTTAGGGCATTTTTTACCGATGAAGAATGTAATCATCTTATCAAATTGGGTAAGGTTTAAGAAAAAATTAGTTTGTGATTTCTTTTTATTGCTTTTAGTGCTTGAATTGGGCATGTCGGTTTGAATTAATTAGCTCAGGCTCCCATTCATCTCACCGTCGTCAAATTGGATGGCTCCTCTTTCGGTCTCGCTCTTCCTCTCTTTTTTTCTTCATTCTTATTTTTTTTTGTTGTAATTTGATTTCATTTTGATTTGGAAAATGTGAATACATGTTGATGAATTGGATGATGTTAATGTCTTTTGGATTATTTCGGTGATAATGTTTGCATGTAATAATTTGCAAAATGAGTTATAGTATGATATTATGTTGGGAGTGTGGTGAATCTTGGTGTTTTCTTGATGGTAAGTTTTAGTGTAATCTCGCTCTGATGTGTAATATTGGGAGTTGTAAAGCTGTAATTGGACTTGAGATACTAGGAGAAGTGCTTATGTGATTCTGTTGTTCTAAGTTATTAGATCAGTGCAAGTTCTTTTCCGGTTTGTTTGGTTAATTATAAGACATTTTTGCAGAACTATTGTATGTCGACGCTAATTCAAAAGTATAATTTTGATTTTATTTCCTTTTTCGGCATTTGGTTTTGATTCATATCTTTGGTCCGGAAAATTCAAGATTTAATTGCTTCAATAAATATGGAAGATTATATGCTTACATACTTAAATTCCTCATTTCCGATTGATTCTCTAAAGTGTTTGAAAATTTGTGTTTTCTCTCTGAAATTGAAGGTGTTTTATTGGGTTTGATTCGTTCAAATGAGTCAAATTCGTGTTGTGTTCATTGCGATCTGACTAATTTCAACCTAAATTGATGCATATGTGTGTTTTTCAGGCATCTGAAGAGGTTCCTGCAGCGGAGAAGAAACGTTGGACTCTCAATGACTTCGACATCGGAAAACCTCTCGGTAGAGGAAAGTTTGGTCATGTCTACTTGGCGAGAGAGAAGAGAGTATGCAATCTTCTATTTTTGTTCTTTCTTTCGTTTCTTCAAATAGTTTTTTTTTTATTAAGTGTATTGTTTCTGTGTTGATTTTGATTCAACATATATTGGCTTCTTTTAACCTAGAGATATATTGTGATCTACATTTAATTCATAGCAGTAATTAATAGAAACAAAGAGAATTAACTTATTTTTAATTTAAATCTACGTTGAACAAACTCATTTCGTTTTACCTTGTGTACTCGTGTGAGATCCTTAACATTCTGCCATGGGTAGGGACACTTGCGATAATTCATTTTTTGGGCGAAAATCAGGGATATGTTCAGAAAATGGCAGAGACAGGTGCTTAGATAATTACACGTGTACCCGAATCCAAGTAACATAGTTGTGAAGGGGAACTTTGAGAATTTTACTGAAACTGTTGATTTTCTGAATCAGAGCAATCATATTGTGGCACTCAAAGTACTATTCAAGAGCCAGCTGAAACAGTCTCAAGTGGAGCATTAGATACGGCGAGAAGTTGAAATACAAAGTCATCTTCGTCATCCTAACATACTACGTCTATATGGATACTTCTATGATCAGGTACTGATCTACTTTTATGTAATAAAGTTGCTAATGCAGATGGACATAGTCTCGTGTTTTTGTACGAAGCTGAAATTGTAACCCGTCTTATGTGTGCAGAAACGTGTGTATTTGATACTTGAATATACGCCCAAAGGGGAGCTGTACAAAGAGCTTCAAAAGTGCAAATTCTTCAGTGAAAAGCAGGCAGCAACTATAAGTTTCTTTCCGAGGTAGTTTTGGAGGCAAACAAAGAATGCTAACTAGTCTTTTTGTTCGCATATTTGTTTGGTTGCAGTATATTGCATCATTAGCTAGGGGTTCTCTTCTTAGATTTCAGTTGGCAGAGAGAGACATCATAGTGGCCTGCCTTGACTATAGGTAAGGAGTTTATACATAACCATAAGACATTGATTTATATTGCTGATATGTTTAAAGATCACACTTTTAGTTTATACATTGATTTATATTGCTGATATGTTGATAATGGATATATCTTTCTTTCGTGGAAAGTTCATTTGTTAATAGCATGATACATGGTTATAATGCTTTTCAGGTGCGTTGCGATGCGAGTATACCATGGCTAATATTATTATTGGAGATGGTGTGAAGAAACCAAAGGGAGACAGGTTAGAATTCTTTTTTCGATTATGTTTTAGAAATTAGAATCCTTTTATCCGAAGTTGATTGTTTGAGGATGAACCTTATTTATCCCCCTTTTCCCCTTAGTTGAAGATGATTGTTCGAGGAATTAGTATGGGCATTGTTGCCCCTTTGGGATCATGGTGCTGGTTTTATTGAATTGTTTTGACCTTGATTGTTTGCTTCATGCATAAAGTTGGTGAATATTAGTTAGTTATTGATTTTTGTGGGATTTCTTGGCCTAATATGCATCAAAGTGGTTATTTTAGGACTTTAATTGCTTGATCCATGGATAATGAAGTGGTTATAGCTTGATATTTGTGTGATTTATTGGCCTAATAAGCAATTAAGTGAATGTTTTCATGGGTTTTTTGTCCATTGATTCATGCAAAAATATGGTGGTATAATGTAATTGTATGCATTTAGTGTCATCAAATATAATTTGACAAACTATTATAATCATCTAAGTTTGTTGATTCATTTTTAACTACATTTGGGATAAGAAGAGAACATTTTAGGCTATTTTCGACCATTATGAACCTTTTAACACATTTAGGATCATATAATGTAATTTGGCCATATATTTGGCAATAATAATTAGTTTACAAACAATTAGGCTTATATAACATCATTTATTTGTTTCTAAGTACATTTTGAGTAATTAAAAGGCCGTTTTAGGACATTTTCGATTATATAGGAAAAATTTTACGCATTTAGGGTCATGTAATATAATTTGATTATACATTTGATAATAATAGTTAGTTTACAAACTATTAGAGTCATTTAACTTTATTTTTTATTATTTATTAATTATGATTAGGTTTACTTGCTTTGGATGTATGTTAGGATCATATAATGTACGTATGGTAGTTGAACTTAGATGTAATCATTTTATACCAAAAAATCAATATAAGAATCACTAAAAGAAATCTTGACTAGTAATAATTTGGTGGTTGTTGCTGTCAATGGTGAGAATCATGTTATAGCCTTAAAGGTCCTAATAGCTACTTTGGTGGTGGAGAAAGAGGATAATCTAAGGATGACAGTTCCTGTTGCTCCATATCCTACACCTCCACTACCTTTCACTCCACCACCCTGCCAGAACCCCACCCCACCCCAGCGCCCCGCTACCCCCCCCGCTACACCCCTAGCACAGCCCAAAGCACCCCCGCTTCCCCACCCCCTGCCCCCACCCCCGGTACTCCCTGCCAAGCCCCCCGCCGCCCCCCTGCAACCCCCGCTTAGCCCTCTCCTGTCCCCCGCTACACCCCTAGCACAGCCCAAGACCCCCTCGCTTCCCCTCCCCCTGCCCCCACCCCCTGCCAAGACTCCCGCCAAGACCCCCCCTCGCCCCCACTAGCCCCCCACCCCACCCCAGCGCCCCCGCTACCCCCTGCTACACCCCTAGCACAAAGCACCCCACTGCTTCCCCTCCCCGCCCCCAACCCCTGCCAAGACTCCCTGTCGGCACCCCCGCCGCCCCCACCCCCGCAACCCCCCGCTAGAACCCCACCCCACCCCGGCGCCCCCTGCTACCCCCCCGTCGCCCCCTGCTACACCCCTAGCACAGCCCAAAGCCCCCCGCTTCCCCTCCTCCTCCCCCACCCCCCCCCAGACTCCCTGCCAGCACCCCCGCTGCCCCCACCCCGCAACCCCCGCTAGCCCCCCCACCCCACCCTGGGCCCCCCCGCTACCACCCCCTGCCCCCCCGCTACACCCCTAGCACAGCCCAGCACCCCCTACTTCCCCTCCCCCCCCCCACCCCCGCCAAGACCCCCCCGCTGCCCCCACCCCCGCAACCCCCCGCTAGCCATTTGTTTAACCATTTGTTGTTGTATTGTAAGCTGCCATGTACTTACAACATCAACAAATTGAAAGTTGTTCTTGTGGAGTGGGTCTGTCCAGCTTCCGCTTTGTAGTACTTGCATTGATATAGTTTCAACTCCAAATTATAGCGGTTTTGGTTTTATTTGCCAGGTTCTATCATCTCTAGAAAAGTTGCTTTTGAGGGATTCGGATGCTGATCTTGGTGGAGTTGTTGTAATGTCTTCATGGCTGTTCTTTGGTTGGTTATTTTTTGATGGTTGTGATCCTGCTCATATATTGCAATTCGAACATTCGAGGGCAGCCTCGAACTAATGTAATTTAGTTATTATTTTCTCTATATTCGTGTAAAAAACATAATTTGTAATGAAAAATGATACTTATATATATATATATATATATAAAACTGTTTGGGAACATTTAGGACAAAAAAATAAAAAAAATAAATTTTTTTTTATTTTTTTTGGGTCACAAGGGCTGCGGTTTTTGGAAAAACCGCAGCCCTTAACGCGCTAAGGGCTGCGGTTAAGGGCTAAAACCGCAGCCCTTAACTCACCAAGGGCTGCTAGTCTAATGGCTGCGGTCAAAAAACGCAGCCCTTGGGCCCTTTTTGACCGCAGCCCTTGGGCTTTTTTCCTCTAGTGAATACATATACAATATTTAGCTTCCCATTGGCCTTCGTGAGTTGGGATTCACTAAACAGAACTCCAACGAAGATTTCATCACCTTCCTTAACAGATGGAGAGAAAAAGCTACATAAATGACTAACAGGCCATCTCAAGAGGATCAAGTCCGATTGTTGATCTATAACCTACAGCCTAAATATGGGGATCATATTAAATTCCAACCCATAGAGTCTTTCACGAAGCTCTATAAGGTAGGCCTGCTGATTAAAGAAGAGGTACAAGCCAACAAGAACAAGGGTTCCAACAACAACAACTCTTTCAAGAAGAGTAATAACAACCCTTCTACCTCTAAAAGCAATGACATCAATGCCCTAACTACTGACAAGAGAGGTTATCAAGGATCTCAAAGAACATTCTCTCCATTAGGCATGAGTCTAGAAGAAGCCTTCACTAGGCTTCATGCAAAAGGAGCACTTCAACCTCTTGGCCCTACTCAAGACCCTGCTCCTGAGGAAAGATCCAGTAAATGGAATCCTAATGCCTACTTCAAGTACCATCAAGGAAATGGGCATATGACATCACACTGCTGGACTTTGAAGCATGCTCTACAGGATATGGTTGAAGACGGTAGATTGCCAATTATGCCTGCATCAAAAGTCAGCAATAGCGGCAACCCCTTGGGTAGCGCTTAAATAATACCGGGGCATGGTCATTTAATGCTAGTTTTCTAGGTTGAGTCGGAGAGTCCCTCCCCTAGCTCCTTCATTTCCTTTCCTGTCGAGTATATGTCATTTAGGTTTTTATAAGCCTTGTTTCTATTTATTTATAATTAATAAAATAATTGCATTTTCGTTTTCATTTTCAATGGCCTTCCATCATTTTATTTATGCTTCTAATCAATGGTGAAATTTAAATCACATAATGAACTTGACTAATAATAATAAAAAGAGATCTGAAACAAAAATAATAATAAAAAAGGACATACTTTGGATTAAGAGTTATATCCCTCTTCCCTCCATCATTCCAATAAACCATCATCCATAAACCATCTCATGCAACTAAAATAATAAAAAATCCCTTAAGCCATCATCTCCATAAGCCAAATAATCCCTCCATTACTCAAAGCTCCACATATATCCTGCAAACTTTCCAATACTCATAACCAAGAAAACTTGTGTGCAAGCCTCACAACATAAAAAAGGCTCAATGCCAGGCAAAAACAAAAAGTGAAAAAGTACGAAAGAAAAAAGCAAAAGCAAAAGAAAACGCACACGACAAAAAGAAAAAGTTCAAAAAGAGAAAAAGCCAAAGGCAAAATAAATAAAAAGTCAAGCTAGGGGGCTTGCACACAAGTTCTACCCCTCGTTTCAAATCCTTCAATCCATCAAAACTTTACCCTATATAATCCAAATCCATTATCCTTACCTTAAACCTTCCATCAATCCTAACTCCTTCTCCAAGGTATGTCCAAGCCCGCTAGGTTGAAAACCCGAAAGGGCGGCCTAGGCAAAAGTTACGAATGATCTGATTCTGCAAGGATACGTAGGAATCCTCATCTCGAGGTCCGACCGCTTCAATAATATAAATTAGTCAAGGTCTGATGATTTGACTTTCTAGAATTTAGGAGCATACTCTTTCTAAATCCCGACATAGACTCGAGTCTGAACCTAGCATCGTGAAAGCCTGTTCCCACCTATATTTATTTGAGTCACAAATTTAAACCATTTTTTTTAAATCCAAGCTTTCCTTGTCCCTGAAGGACTCTCCGATAATTTCGTGGTTTCTGGCGATATTTGATTTTGCCTATATCAACTTCCCAAAGAAGAATCCCCAGCGATAACTTTCAACGTTCAAGATAGATCAACTACATTACAATATCAGATCAAGTACATGACAAATTCAAGACAAGCTCACCCAAAGTGGAGGCTTCCTATATATGTGGTGGTTCCTCCAAATCAAACGCCTGAAGAGTTGTAATCTGCGGATCTCGTTTACGGACCCTGGTCATTTACTAAAAGCGGTTTTCGAAAATCATTCTATTCAAATCTGATCATTCTATCATTCTACATATCCACATCTTCTAGCCTTGCAAAATCCTGAACTTGCATTGCAGCCTTGCAAAACCCTGACCTTGCATCACTTCTCATACATTATAGTCTTGCATAATCCTGACCTGGCATGACGTGTCATCCCTTAGATTTACATAACCTTAATCCTTGCATTGCTTCTCATGCATCCTTAAAGAGTCTAAGTTTGCATTATTGCATCACTATGTGCTTTATGTGGGTTGTTTACACCTATTTGCTAACATCTTCTTCTGCAGGTAATCAGATTGCTTGTAGTTATTGTCCTGCATACTAACTTTGTTTTGCAGAGACCGACGTATATAGATCAGTTCTAAACTGCAGAGCATTTAGAATCGTTCTCCGTCCCGACACTGTATACTTTGACTTTCGATTTCCTGAACCTCAGTCAAAGTGAGGGCTTCTGTAGTCACATAATCGTGTCTCCCCATTTAAGGATCCGATGATGAAACATACTGCGGTATTGTTAGCGCATCCAAACGGAAGAGCATTCCAAAGAACCAATCCAAAATTGTATTTTGAAATGATATTCTAAAGCCCAATTAATTGTTCATGATGATTAATTGTATTTCAAGCCCATAAAATGTTTTAAGTCCATTCAAGAGCCCAATTCAATATTTATCATTTTAATAAATATTTTTTATAAATATTTTTATTATCTTTGATAAATGTTTTAAATACAAATCAGATTTTTATTCCATGAAATTCAATCTCCGGATTTTTAAGGATAAAATAAATATCTTCAAAAAACGTGTTTGATAAAAAATCGGAATATGCTGGAATGTGCGCCGGACGCGGGAGCCGAGCTCAGCGCGCCACGTGCGTCCAGCACATTGTCTAGAACGTGTCAGGAGTGCTAATGAGCGCCTGACACGTGGACTTGTGACTCACACAGAGTCCTGCGCCTGGCGCAGACCCTGTGTGAGACGCAAGTTTCTTTATTATCTTTTGAAATACGCGTATACATGAGTATGAATTTGATTGGGCTGGCCGCGTCAGGCACACCAATGTGGGCCTGAAGCGTGGACGTGCGCCTGACACGTAGGCCTGCGCCAGGCGCAGGTTGCCGCGTGAGGCGCACGCTCCTTTTTCCTATATATACTTGTGATTTCCCGAGTTACGGACGACTTTTTCATTATTATTTTTACAAACACAAAATCCTTATGAATACTTTCGAATACTATTACGAATCTCAAAATACTTTGATTCTTTCAGATCAATTTCAATTACTGATCATATCACGTTCTTGGTTCCACGATTGCTCGGATACCTAAAGATCGTTGCGCTCTTCAATCTAAGCCGCGTAGGTATAATTCCTGAGGATCCTTGAATAATCAATTATATTTATTGCCTAGAAGTTATTAACAGTTTATTTCATGATGTAGATCTTTAAGTAATAATCGTTCTGTAGTATATTCTAATCCCTTTTCTATTCTTTATTTTATTTTATATTCATATTATAGTTATTCATGTTTTGCCTGATCACTCTATTCATAGTAGTATATGATTGTCCTGATTTATTGCTTTTATTACCCACATGTTATAAAGAACTGTTATAATATTAATCAGATAATTTGGACAACCTGTTAGGTTCCTTGTAATTTGATTGCCTAATAACATATCACTAAAAATTAGTCTTTTTATGTGTAGCCTGAACCAACCTAGATTAAATATTTTTAGGGTGTTTAAAATATTATATGATTATTCTTGGGCATAAAAATTGACAAGAATCGATATTTAGTAGAGGCCAACAATGGGCGAATGTGGTTCATTGTGACCGTGTTCGTACTCTAACCCCTGAACTCAATCACAAGAGGAAAAAAGCCCAAGGGCTGCGGTCAAAAGGGGCCCATGGGCTGTGTTTTTTGACCGCAGCCATTAGACCAGCAACCCTTGGGAATAATGAAAGGGCTGCGGTCAAAAGACCGCAACCCTTCACAACCAAGGGCGGTTCAAGGCCAAAACCGCAACCCTAAATTGAGATAAAGGGTTGCGGTTCTGCTCAAAACCGCAGCCCTTATGACCCCAAAATAATATTTTTTTTTTACATTTTTTTGTCCTAAATGATTCCCAAACATTACTTATACATAAAAATATCATTTTTCATTACAAATTATGTAATGGATCACAAAATATCATTTAAAGATCACATCCTACATTTTACTACTTAAGAATATAGAACCATGTGAGCACAACTGAAGCAGCAAAAGAAGATGTACATATCACTTTCTGAGAATAGGCTATCATAGTCCTGATAGAACGAAACTTATAACAAGACACCAGAATTCATACAGCACACTAATTGCCGGTAAGAGTATAATTCAAAAACCTTAAATAAGAATGCTAAATGAAGATCTTTACAGCTAGCCAATCAACTAGACGTTCGAGAAGCCAAGCTTGAGACTACTGTCTGCATAGAAAAGTTCTAGTAGCTCCCATGCAGCCTTTAAAGTGGTTCATTCCTCATCTCCCTAAGCAATCAAGGGTATAAGAGGGCACAAATTCATTAAGAAGAGGACATTTTATTGAAGACAAAACAATTGGATATGCAGATCATAATAGAATTGTTGTCAGAATTTTATTAGAACCATCACTTCCTGTAATTTTGAACCATCTGCACCATATTAGCATAAACTTCAGACGTTACCAACTTCCAGGTGCAAATATAGAAAGAAAACAACACCAAATACAGCAATATAGAAAGAACACCCAATCTAAGCCAACAGGGGGTGTGTGTGTGCAGGGGGGAGGGGTGTGTGTGTGCAGGAGCTGTGGGAGGTGGTGCGAGGGGTGCCGGGTAGGGATGACATTGGATCGGGTCCACCCAGACCCGTTTATTTTTTACAGACCCAGACCAGCCCAGACCAGCCCAGACCCGCTGGGTCTAGATTTTTCAGACCCAGACCCAGACTCGCTGGGTATAGCGGGTCCATGGGTCCTAACTGGGTCCTTAATGGGTCATTCTTAGTTTTTAGTTTTCATCATATTTTTTAAACTAATTATTTAAAAAATTTCGCACTAATTTATATAGGTCATGCATCCATGGGTAAAGCATTATCTAAATAAAATTTTAAAAATTAACTCATAAAATCTTAAAATGTTACAACTTACAAAGTTACGAGTCTTAGATGGAGTTACAACACTAACGAGTTCACAAAATCACAACTCATAAAACCTTAGAGTTTAGGTAAGAAAAAAAAAATTTAATATGTAAATGGGTCTGTGGGTCGGGTCTGGCATATGTGGACCCGGACCCAGACTCGACCCATGCTCTTCTAGACCCAGACCCTTATAAATGAGTCGGGTCCTAGCGGGTCTGGGTCGGGTTCAGGACCCATTGCCATCTCTAGTGCCGGGGGGGTGTGCAGCAGGGGGGTCTGTGCATGAGGGTGGTGTGCAGGGCTGTTTAGGGGATGGGGTGCTACAACAGTAGGTGGGGGGGCTGTGGAGCAGGGGGTCTATGCTTGTAAACTTTTTTAGGAATTTTGAATAAATAGGTTAAATGGGTCGACACGGATAACAACTTGATTAAACGGGTCGGGTTATTGTCAATGGGTTTCAACACGATCAGTTAAACGGGTCGGATTAGTGTCGTGACTTTTGACACGATTTGTAAATGACACGAACACGAAATAGGCACGACATGACCTATTTGACAGCTCTAATATTATCACAAGTAGAAGTTATAGTTTGATGATTGAATAATGACTTGCATATTAAGACATTAAGAGTTTGAGACTACTTATAGACGTTTTGGGAGGAATAGGGGCAACATGTGGCAGACCTAGCAGTGCCTCAAATTTTTTGTCTAAATGTATCAGTAAAAAAGGAATGAGTCATTTTATTCATATTATATACCATGTTTTAGACATTTGCACGGGAAATTATTTGTTTAATCGATATATTTATATATCAACTTTATTTAATGCATACTTATAATTAATGCTAGCCTTAAAAGTAGATAAATTGTAAGATAATAAATTTTAGATTTTAAGATATTTTTCCTAATATAATGGTGTAGAAAACTATAAATAAAATATTAAAGACATAAAAGTAGTGTAACAATGATTTAGTAAATTTACTAAAATAATCTTATAAAATGAAAGAGGAAATATATTATCCACTCGGGTGAAATTAGAAAAGCTGTGGCTCACCTAATTAAATAGACATAATATTTGCATATATATTTTACATAACAATTTCATGAATTGGCGTCTAAAAGAAGCTATTTCTGCTTTGCAGTTAAGCCAAAAATAACTCCACAATAATCTGGTGTTTACGTAGGTTTGGAATTTGATTTGTATTAACAAATACTGAAATGGTATCTAAAAAAGGGAAAATTGGCTTTATCGAACCCAACTATAGTCGGTCACTTTAAAAGGTCTCAACTTTTGATTATCTTCTAGTGGTCCCAACTTTTGGAGGTTTCTTTGCAAAATGGTCCCAAACTACCACAACTTTTAGGGACTTTGCAAGAAACTACTTTAACTAAGCAAATAAAAGCAACATATATTTGATTTATTGCTACTGGAAACTAGTTGTTTTACTATTTGTTGCTGGATGACAACATATTTTTAATTTGTTGCCAATTTACAACAAACTACAACAAATATATTTGATTTGTTGTCATTAGATTCAAGTCATTTTACTATTTGTTGCTAGGTGACATCATATTTGCGATTTGTTGTCATTTAGCAACAAGTTACGACAACTAATATTTGATTTTGTTGACATTAAGAACAATTATTTTACTAGTTGTTGATAGATGACATCATATTTTTAATTTGTTGCCATTTAAAAACAAATATGGAAATAAATATGTGATTTGTTGCCATTGGAAACAATATATTTTATGATTTGTTGATAAATGACATCATATTTTTAATTTGTTGCCATTTAGAAACAAATATGGAAATAAATATATTTGTTGTCGTTGGAAACAATATAATTTATTGTTTGTTGCTGAAACAACATCAGATTTTTTCTTAAATTGTGTCCCATATCGAAAAAAGATGAACTAAAGTACCACTTTATAAGCTAAAGAAGTTTCACATACTATTATCAATGTTATTAGTACGGAACATCATTCAAACTTGACTCAGGAGGTGACCACTGCAGATATTGATCTTGCACTGAATTCTATTGATGACTCCAAAGCTCCTGGTTTGGATGGGTTCAATGCAGTTTTCTTTAAGAAAGCTTGGCATATCATTAAACAAGATATCTATGATGCTGTCTTAGATTCCTTTGACAATGCCTTCTTTCACAAGCCTGTCAACTGTACCGCTCTTACTCTGGTTCCTAAACTGGAAAATGCTTTGTATGCAAAAGACTATAGACCTATTACTTGTTGTTCTATTGTCTACAAGCTGATTTCCAAAATTTTAACTCACAGATTACAGAAGGTTATTACAAAAGTTGTGAGTAGCTCTCAAACTGGCTTTATTCTAGGCAGACAGATAGTGGATAATATTTTACTTGCAACTGAGTTGATAAGAGGATATAATAGGAGTCATACGTCTCCTAGGTGTGTCATCAAGGTGGATATTAAGAAAGCCTATAATTCAGTTGAATGGGTTTTCTTGGAAAGTATGCTTAAGGAGTTGGCCTGAAAAGTTTAATCAATGGGTCATGGCTTGTGTCAGTTCTGTGTCCTACTCTATTCTATTGAATGGTATGCCTTCCATTCCTTTTGCTTCTAAGAAGGGTTTAAGACAAGGGGACCCCTTGTCCCCTTTTCTTTTTGCCTTAAGTATGGAGTACTTAAGTAGGTGCTTGGGTGTTATGAGTAAAAACCCTGATTTTAACTATCATCCCAAATGTGAAAGAATCAATTTGACTCATCTTATGTTTGCTGATGATCTGCTCATGTTTGCTAGAGCAGATCATAGCTCAATTGGGAAGATTATAGATGCTTTTCACAAGTTTTCATGGGCTTCAGGGCTTGAAGCAAGTAATGAGAAAAGCTGCATTTATTTCTCAGGGGATAGTCAGGATGATGCTGCTCAACTTGCTGCAAGGATTCATATGCCTGTTGGTTTACTTCCTTTCAAGTATCTTGGTGTTCCCTTGGCGGCAAAAAAACTTTCTTTCTCTCAGTGTAAACCACTGATTGATAGAATTACAGCAAGGGCTCAAGGGTGGATGGTTCATTTTCTATCATATGCTGGTAGGTTTCAGCTGGTTAAAACTATTCTAGGCAGTATGCAGAATTACTGGGGGCAAATCTTCCCTTTGCCTAAGAAGCTGATTAAAGCTGTTGAATCAATTTGCAGGAAGTTTATGTGGACAGGAGGTATAGATCAGTCTAAAAAAGCTCATGTGGCTTGGTCTTTCATTCAGCAGCCAAAAACTGCAGGGGGGCTTAATGTTGTTAATATGGTGCTTTGGAATAAAGCTGCCATTTTAAAACAGCTTTGGGCCATATCCTTTAAACAAGATAAGCTTTAGGTGCGTTGGGTGAATGCTTATTATATCAAGAGAGGTAGTATTGATACAGTTACTGTTGGCAGTAACACTTCCTGGCTTTTCAGAAAAATCCTTGAATCTAGGGAATTGTTGGTGAGAATAGGTGGTTGGGATAAGGTGAGCACTCTACATGAGTTTAGCATCAAGAAAACTTATAAATTGTTGCAGGATTCCAATGATAGAGCGAATTGGAAGAGAATTATCTGTAATAATAAAGCTTCCCCTAAGAGTAAATTTATTCTTTGGTTAGCTTTATTGGATAGGCTTGCTACTGTTGAAAAGATCCATAAGTGGAATAGTGACTGTAGTCTCACTTGTAGATTTTGTGATGAGAAGGAGGAGTATGTGCATCATTTATTTTTTGAATGTAGTTATAGTATGACTTTGTGGAAATCTGTCCTTCAGTATATTGGTCTACTTCCTCAAAGCAATGCTTATGAAGAGCTAAGAAGAAGTATGCAGAAAGCTAGAAGTAAGAGAGGTAAAGACAAGATTTTTATTATGATGTTTACAGAGTGTATCTATGCTATTTGACTTCAGCGTAATAGCAAATGTTTTAGGAACTGATGGCCCCTCATGCTCTTGTTAAGGAGATTATCTTTAAAGTTGCTTGTAATTGTAATGAGCAAGAAAGAACTAGGCTCATTTTTGTTTTAGTTGTGTGTTTGGTTGGGTGTTTTACGAGCAGCTTGTTGCTCTATTCATCCTTAGGTTGTACCCATTTTTTTGGTTATCAATAAATATTTTGAATTGCCAAAAAAAAAAAAATCATTCAAACTTGTAAATGGACTGACTCACCTCCTCTTTATTGGTTTGCCCAAACGTATTTCTCGATTAATAGTTTGTTTTCATTTTTAGCAACCAACGTTAACAATTTGTTGCTACTGCAACAAAAAAATATTAATAATTTGTTGCGATATGTAGCAACAATCATTCATAACTCGTTGCTATAGTTGGCACAAATGCGCCAAACATAGCAACCAACACGGCACCAATATTTTAATGGATGTGTATGGCAACAAAATTATTTGGGATTTTGTAGCTAAAATCATATGGCAATAAGCCTTTTAGCAACAACAATTTTTTGTTTCCAATTTGTTGCCAACTCGAGTTAGCAACAAATTTTTTATGAATAGCAACAATTTTTAACAGTTGCTAAATTGATTTATTTTTGTAGTGAAAGTCACAGATATGTGGATTCATTATGTTGTTTGCTCAGTGTACTAGAGAGTCGTTAGAAGTAATGGCGTGTGACCCTAAATCTGCATTTGTGGGGAACATTGTTGTGTCTAGGAAAGACAGTGATTCAGTAAATATATATGAAGATGATGGTACAAGTCTCAATCAACCATATAAAATCAACTACAGTAACATCATATATGTGAGGCCTACTGATGAACCTCCTCAGTTTATTTTAGTGGTTGAGAAGATGACAATATTCAATGTATTATGTTCTTCACGTTTTCATCGGCGTATACCTTGTGTAATGATCACCGGTGGTGGCGAACCGAGTCTAAAGTGTCGGTTATTTGTAAAAATGGTTCATAAGGGTGTGGAGGTTCTGCTGGTTAGCGCGTAAATTCATATGCATCACTAAGCAGAAGAAATTCATCGAGATGGTACATTGACGTCGATTCATCCATACATCGCCGACCATTAATAGAGACAACAATTGTATCATACGTAGTGTATTTTTTGACGACATGATATTAATTATTCCGATGTTGCATCCTCTCTTTCTAAACAGACGTGGAAACATTCAGGTTTGTCGTCTTCTGAAGCATGTCATTGTTTCCTTTGGTTGGGTGACCCAACCAGTGAAAGATGAAGTAGAGTGATCTGACACTTGAGAGTTGATGAGTAGAATGAGTATAACGCCTGCAGAGATTATCAAGAGAATAATTAAGTATGTTTATAATCATATTTATTTTAATATTTAAAAAGTATAGATATTTATAATATAGAGATGCTCAATGGGCTGGGCGTCCATTGACAGCCCAAGCCCAACCCATATTTAATGAGTTCATACCCTTACAATTAGTAAATGGGTTGGGCTCTTAAAGGGGTCATATTGATTAGGCTGGGGTAGGGTTGAAGATGGGTTTTAATTGGTTTTATTTTTGGGTCTTTCTATCTCCTCTTCTCTTTTCAGTTTCCTCTTTCCTCTAAACCCTAGATTTCATGATTAATGCCTAAAAAACCCTAAAATTTCAACAAAAAGTCCCTAATAACATTGAAGGATTGGTTCGAATTTGAATTTTGGTTCGCCTTGAAGGATTGGTTCGAATTTCTATCTCCTCTTCTCTTTTCAAAGGTTCATTTTTCTTAATCTTTGTTAAATCTTCAATTTCGTATCTTATGTTTTCAATCAACGCTAAATTATGCCAATAATAACAAAATTCTGATCTAAAATCGAAGTGGCCCTAGTAGTGGAACATCTCATTTAAAGTGTCATTTATTGGAAAGTTGTTCGTTAAGACCTATTGGACTTGCACTTGGGGAGGGGGATACTTGTAGAGAAGAGGGTGAATTTGTGTTTGATATGAATGAGTTAAGAAAAAAAATTTACTCTTTATTGTAGAAGGGCAACTCCCCATTTTAAGCCATGTAGTCGAGCTACCATCACTAGAGATCTTTTTTCATTGTATTACTGTGATAGGGAGAAGGTAAAAAATATGTTAATGAATGCTCCTGGCCGAATGTCCATCACTACTGACAATTGGAGGTCATCACACACTTGACAGCATTATATTTACATTATGGGCCCACTTTATTTCGTTGATTGTAATTAGAAATTGCACAAGTTGATTCTTAAGTTTAGAGGCATCACCCCCCCTATGATGGACAAAGCATTTCTGAGGAGATTTTCATATTTCTACATCAATGGCAAATTGAGCACAAAGTGTTAAGTGTGACGGTGGATACACTGCTACTTATAACGATACAATGATTAGTCATTTAAAAACTTATCTTTTATTAAGGGCATTGCTGTTTAGTGATGGATCTTTCCTGCATATTAGATGTTGTGCACACATGATTAACTTGATTGTTCAATCTGGTTTGGACATTATTGCAAGCATCTTAGAAAACATTAGGAACTTATTGACAATGGTCACAAGATCTTCACCGAAAAATAAAGAATTTTATGACACTGCTCAAAAAAAATTTGATTTTGGATGTAAGAGGAAACTTAATTTGGATATGAAAGTTCGTTGGAAACTTGGAATTCCACTTCTTAGATGCTTGACAACATCTTGTATTACAAGGATGTATTTGTTCATTTGGGGTCAGTGAGTTCTAATTTCAAGTCTTATGTGCCTTCAGAGTCAAAATAGGAAAAGTTTATTGTTTTTCACTAGTTCTTAAATATTTTCATAATGATATAACTTGTATGTTTCCAGTCGTTAATTCCCCGACCTCTAATTTGCATTTCAAGGGATCATGGATAACCCACTGTTGCTTGCTTGGGATAGCCCAAGGCCCGCATATTTTTTTTTATCTAGTACAGTGGAACCTATGTCAGATGATTCAAGCATGATAGTTATTTGAGCTGAATTTGGCACAGTTTTGCGCTGCAATTGGCTCTGTTTTGAGCTGAATTTGGCTCTGTTTTGAACTCCAATTGGGAGCTGGAAATAACAGCTTCTTGGGGGTAGAATTGGTGGTGAAAAGGTTGAAATAAATGGGTTAGGCCGGGTCTCGTGGGTTTCAGCCTGGCTCGACCTACTGCTGTTTTTAGAGCTCGACCCATTTTACTTCGGCCCGACCTAGCCTGATGAACAACTCTATTATAATATAATAATTTTTTGATATATTATTCATCAAAAGTACATAAAAATATAGTAAAATCATATTTTATAAAGTTATGGAAAAGCCAAAAAAGAAAATTTGTACAGCCGGTCCGGACCAAAAATCAAAATTTCAAAAATCTTGGGCCAATAGTCTATTTTTTCGATTCGGACCAAAAAGATCGAACATTAAAAAAACTTGGACCTAATTAAATCCCCAGTTTGAAAGTTTGCCCTTAGGCCTATAAAATCTCAGAAATGGAGATGGTCGTGTTGCCGAAAAAGAGATAGAAGCACAATTTTTCTACTTCTACATCAGGATATGTACAATGCTTGATATATTGAAGGGACACAAAGGGCATAATAAGTTGAATAAGGAAAACACACGATTCTTTGCGAGTTCAGTTGAAGAATTGCTTATAAATGTGACATGATTAAGTGAATGCAAATCAATTATGCCTTTATTTCTACAAAACCTCTATACATTGCACAACTAGTTTTCCCATAATAATAGTGTTAATGTTACCCCAGAGAAAGTCATTGAATATGTGGATTCATTATGTTGTTTGCTTAAGTGTACTAGAAAGTCGTTAGGAGTGATGGCGTGTGACACTAAATCTGCATTTTTGGGGAACATTGTTGTGTCTAGGAAAGACATTGATTCAGTAAATATACATGCAGATGATGGTACAACTCTCAATTAACATATCGAAGCAACTACACTAACATCATATCTGTGAGGCCTACCAATGAACCTAACAATATTCAACGTATTATGTTCTTCACGTTTTCGTTGGTGTATACCTTGTGTAATGATCACCTATGGTGGTGAACCCAGTCTAGAGTGTCGATTATTTGTACAAATGGTTCATGAGAGTGTTTAAAAACATGTATTCATCCTTGTTGATTGTAATCCTTCTGGAGTTGAAATTTACAGGACATTCAAATATGGTTCAAATACAATGGCTTTCATGAGTCGTAATCTTGTAGTTTCATCAAGCATTATGATTGGTATGTTTTATTCAGATTTGATTCAACATAAGATAGATAACTACAATGATACCACTTAATAAATTTGATTATAACAATAGGGATGTGTTGAAATCACAAGATTGGATGCCACTCGAGCTTGCGATCTCATAGTCGCTAGAGTCTGTGCTTAAAAAAGGACATGACTATTGAGTACTAAAAATGATACTTTCCCATTTGAAAGTCATAAAAAAACAAAGCACAGATAATGGACCCAGGTGCACAGTGAGCTGTGTGCACCTGGTACCAAACAACAGCAATTTGTTGATAAAACGCTGAGAGTATTGTAGCAAGTTGAACAAGAAGAGCTCTAAGATAGTCACAAAAGAACACGTGTTAAGCTTTAGGAAAATTCAATAGAAAACCAAAACTAGAAACTACCTATCACATTACTCAAAAAAGGAGGAAAAAATATTAACTTGTTCTTTTTTAAAGGTTATCACAATTTTGTTAATTTCTCTCTTCATATTCTCTTGAGATGTGAAGCATTACCTTTACATTTTATTTTTTCAACTAAAACCATATGTTGATAAATGACATGTCATAATAAAAAGAACATGCTTTTTTTTTTTGCTCAAAATATACCATTCAAATTTTAAGAACATAGTTTCTATGTAAAAAAAACAAAATACATATAATTCAAAATCAAATAACATGTCTAATCTCCATATACATAAAAAGAATATAGGACATAAAAAAAAAATATTGTATTTGAAGGTATAAATAAAATTTAAAAGAACATACTTTCTAGGTAAACATAACACATATTTGAAATTAAAAGAACATATTGTAACTCCATTTATAAAAAGAACGCGGGTCTTACAAAAGAATATATTATAGATGTAGATACAAATAAATAAAAGGAAAATTTGTCAGAAACAACCTTTTATAAGACACTTTTTGTCCGAAACAACCTTTTAAATTTTTTTTTTGTCAAGACAAACCTTAAACCAAAATATTTTTGTCACATTAAACCTTTGGCGGAGAAAGACCATTGACTTAGTTTTCAGGCGTTGACCATCCCAGCCCCACCCACGAAACCACCCCCCACCCTACGAAATCAGCCCCCTCGCTTTCCTTAACCCTCGAAACCACCGCTTTCTTCCCCCAACCCTCAAAACCACCAACCCTAACTTCCCCCACCCCTAAAACGACCCCCGACCCCTCCCTCTACCCTCAAAATCCCCACCCGAACAAACCTAAAGCCTAACGAAGAAAAAGGAAGGGGTGGTTACGAGGTGGGGGGAAGTGAGGGTTGGTGGTTTTGAGGGTGGGGGGAAGAAAGCGGTGGTTTCGAGGGTGGGGGAAAGCGAGGGGGCTGATTTCGTGGGGTGGGGGGTGGTTTCGTGGGTGGGGCTGGGATGGTCAACGCCTGAAAACTAAGTCAAGGGTCTTTTTCCGACCAAAAGTTTAATGTGACAAAAAAATTTAACTTAAAGGTTTGTTTTGACAAAAAGAATTTTAAAAGGTTGTTTCTGACAAAAAGTGTCTTATAAAAGGTTGTTTAAGATAAATTTTCCTAAATAAAAAGAATATAATTTCTAGGTAAAAGGAACACATACTTAAAAACAAAAGAACTTATCGTAACTACATTTATAAAAGGAACACATGTATTAAAAAAAGATTACATATACTACAACAAAAACAACATCGTATATCAAAGTTGTTAATTAGTATTATAAAGTTATGTTCTTTTATAATCAATACATTGTTCTTTGTTTGATACATTTATGTTCTTTTTATGTTTTTATTTATTCATGTCATTTGTTATAGTATTTTTTTTTTTTGTTTCTCAAGTATTATATGGACATGTTCTTTTATTATCAGTACGACGTTCTTTGTTTGATATCTTCATGTTCTTTTCTAATCAATATGTTGTTCTTTGTTTGATTCATCCATGTTACTTTTGTGTTTTTGTTTATTTTTTTGATACCTTAATTTTTTAAAAAACATGGGTCGTAAAAAAAAGAACATATAATAGAAGAAGATACAACTAAAACACAAAAAAAGGAACACAAAAAGGAAAATGACCTACACAAAAAATTAAAAACAACATCTTCGGGAGAGAATATGAGGGCAAAACAGACATTTCATTTTTTAGAAAACATCATGGAAGGCAATAACGCCAATAAGGCATGAATAAATTAAGAAAGTTGACTGAAAGTCTAGTGGTAGAGATGGCCATTGGTGCGGGATGGGCGGGCTGGTTCGTGGGCTCTAGTGGGCCGGGCTGAGATTTCACGGCCCAGGACCAGACCGTGAAATTCACGGTTTGGGCGGGGGCCACCACTGCCGAAAAAACTTGGCCCACACCGGCTCATTCTACGGTTTTCACGGTTCGAAAAGCGGTTCTGGCGGTTCGTGGGCCTAGCGGGCTGGTGGGCCGGCATGAGAATTTTTTATTTTCAAAATTATTTAATCATTTATTATTGTTACATAAAATCTTTAAAATTAATTAAAATATATACAATTATTAATATTAATGAATAATTTCATTATTTTTGAATTTGATTGAATTATAATATATGCAATTTGATTAAAATATATACAATTTGATTAAAATATACACGATTTGATTGTAATTACTTGGGATGGGCTGGTCCGGTTCATGGGCCGGGCTGGACCGGTTTCGTGGACCGCGCTGGGCGGTTTTAGTAGCGGGCTTTCGTGGGTTGGGCTCAAAAAATCTGGCCCACGGCCCACCCACCAATTTCACGGTTCAAGCTGGGCTAGACCGGGCTTTTCGCGGGCTCAGCCCACACGGCCCAAGAGACGGGCTGGGCTGGATGGGCTAGATTGGCCCGCACTGTTGGCCATCTCTATCTAGTGGGCGTGAAATTAGGCCGCGATCGTTAAATCAAGACTTGCTTTTCGTCAATTAACAGATTTTACATATCGTCCGCACGTTTTATAGGTTTTGATCCGCGTTTCATACCGTGACCACGTTCCTCT
The DNA here is from genome assembly GCA_947646795.1 of Beta lomatogona. NCBI lineage: Eukaryota > Viridiplantae > Streptophyta > Magnoliopsida > Caryophyllales > Amaranthaceae > Beta > Beta lomatogona. The sequence goes on along the minus strand of CANSNZ010000927.1, from coordinate 7,352,862 downwards.
ACATAGTCTCGTGCACATACAAATTTTTGCGATAATAAAAAAGAGGAATAAGAGGGCACACCGTTTGGAAAGAAAGCGTAGGAAGGTGAATGCAAACCTGGTGAAGGGAAGACTACTCAAGATAGGCTGCTGCCATTGGAGAACCATATAGAAAAGGAATATAGATTTATGAGGCACGACATCGGGAATGAAAACGTAGGAGGTGTGATTTGTGATAAGAACACCTCATTTTCTTGGGTCTTATTTCATCATTAAAATTGTAGGTTAGAGCTAATGTATCTCCATGACTCCATCATATTGCTAAGGGTGACGTGTTTTAAATTAAGTGAAATGATAGTACTACCGGGCGGGCGGCGCGTGTGTGGTATCCACACATCACCACATACCCACTAAAAGCCTCATTGCTACTTTACTCAAAGGGTAGAGGAAGAGTAATAGTTATAAACCTTACTCTTCCCTCATATTCTTTCAATGTGGGACAATAGGAAAAAATGACTTTTCATATTCTTTTGAAGCAAACTTAAAGTTTATATTAAAAACTCCAACACTTTATTCGGCGAAAATTTATAAAAGCACCGTTGAAATGCGCACTCCCCATCAACATGAGTTCCTTAGCATCATCTAAGTCTTTTGCATTGGAATAAGAAGAAATGGCCTTCCTTTCTGACTCTGATCTCCTTCCTCCTATACCTTGACTCAGTTACCCATTCTTACATCTAGGCTTCATTGAAGCTTTTAAAATCTTTGAATTTCCCAACCACAAATTTTTTTGCTTTACCTGCCTCTTCATGGAAGGTTTCCCTTTTAATTCTTTGCCCTTTACGTCCAACTGGAAATTTTGGAGACTCGTCATAGAAAAATATAAATTCCATTGTGAGATTTGAGGAAAGTTGTGGGCAGAGAGATACTGTGGTTTTGGTTGTTTCTCCTTTTAAGGAAAGAAAAAGAAACCGCAAGAATTTGCAGCTTTGTGTTGTTTTTTAAATAAAAATTACTGCAAAAAATTGTATGTTGTTTTTTTGAAAATTAGGGTTTAGGTAGAGTACTGGGTGGCTTGTGAAGAGTTTTGATTGTTTCCTTATTGGTAGTTGTAGTTGGGGGGTTGTGAGAGACGAGGTGACATAGATGGATTGGGTATTTTGGTTGGGGGATTAACTCTCTTACTTGTTTAGATAGAGGCTCTCATTTAGAGAGAGAAATTATTCCATGCTTGTCCCTCTTTAGCACCAACAAGAATACCTCAAAAGTTATTGCCCAACATGAAGTATGGATCAGTAAGGGTTTTGCTAAACAACGTCCTAGAATTTCCTATTAACGCCATAAATACAGTATTTTTATACTGTATTTATATACATCCAATTCTTTTCTCTCTCCTCCTCTTGACTCACTTCCCTAACCCCTCCTCCTCCAATTTCAAAAGACGACACCACCACCACAACCACCACCATCACCATCTTCTTCTCGACGGCACCACCACCACCACCACCGTACACCGACACACCACCACCACCGTACACCGACAAATCATCACCACCACCCCTTCTCTCCTCTGTTTTTTTTTTTTTTTAAAAAAAGGCAAAGCTGGGCAGGCGCCTAATTTAGGTGCCTGCACCATTGGTGGGGCGCCTAAATTAGGCGCCTACATATATTTTTAGAATTTGTACACTAACTTTGCGCCGGAGTTCGTTATTAGCCGAGGTGTTGCCGGAGTTTTTGTTGCCGGAGTTATGTTGGCCGGAGAGAGGGCCCAACTTTGTCGCCGGAGTAATTGCGCCTCACCGGAGTTCATGGTGTCGCCGGAGAAAATTGTGCCTCACCGGAGAAAATTCTGTAAATCGAAATGGGGAAAATAGAGGAGAGAAGAAGGGTGGGTGTGATGGTGGTGTGCCTGCGGCCGTGGTGGTGGTGGCATGCCTGGCGCCGGTGGTGGTGTGTCGGAGGCAGTGGTGATGTTGAAGATGATAGGGAGGGGAAGTGAAGAAGGAAGGGTGAAATGAGAAAAGAGATGGAAATATACCAAAGCCGTATTTTTAAACACGTATTTAGGGCGTAAATTGGAAATTTCAGGGCGTCATTTAGCAATCCAGATCAGTAAATATCAATTTTAATCAATGAAAATAAAGTAGAGTAAACACAATCTAAGTAATGAGTTGACTATAAATTCCAAAGTCATACTTCTCTTTCACCAATTCTTACTCATTCCCATTTCACATTAAAAGCTACTCCCTCCGTTTCATTTTAATTTACTCACTTCACTTTGGGGGAAAACCAAGGAATAAGTACAAAAGTATGAGAGACAAGCTGAAAAATTGGAGAGAGAAACTGAAAAGTGAGAGAGAGAGTAAAAAGTGGGTTAAAATATTTAAAAGTGGATGACATGGGTGGAAAAAGAGGAGAAAGTAGATGTGACATGTTACCTAATATAGAAAAAGCAACAGTGTGTAGATTAAGGCTATGTTTGGGAACATAAGCTGAAATAGAGATAAAACTTATAAGGTAGCTGAAATGAGCTGAATAAAAAGGAAAGTGTGTAGATTGAAATGAAACGGAGTATGTATCAAGTTTTTCACGAGCTACTTTTTTTTTTTTGGAAAATAGTTCTATATCTTAGCCGCGCCAACCACTCCACTAATCTCTTTTGATTAATTTTTTCATATTCTTTTTTTCTAGAATGACCAGCTTGTAATGTAACCCACATTAGAAGCATCATTGCTTTTAACTTTATGATAACAACCCACCAACCTACCCTTTCAACAACTTGCAAGAATGCAAGTAGTATATAACATCTTACAAAAATTCAAACCAAACTTTATATTATACATTATTCACCAAATTATCATAACTCAAAGTTGTCATAAACATGGCAAAACCATCCAACTTCACCATTTTTCTTATTTTCTCTCTAATCTCCCTAACCTTACTCCCCACAAACCATGCAATATTCTCAAGATCCATCTCAAAGGAAGAACTCGGCATAAAAGAAGATGACAAACTAACCCACCTCACCTTCTACTTTCACGACACTCTTAGTGGGCCCAACCCATCAGCCCTCCCAATCGCTAAGGCCAAGATCACTGACAAATCACCCACCACATTTGGGGCCTTAGCCATGATCGACGACCCACTAACCGAAGGCCCAAAAATCACGTCAAAGTTAGTGGGTCGGGCCCAAGGAATGTATGGGTTTGCGGACCAACAAGAGCCTGCTTTGATAATGATGATGAATTTTATGTTTTTGGAAGGGCAATTTAATGGGAGTACATTGAATGTGATGGGGAGGGATGCTATGAGTGACAGTGCACGGGAACTTGCTGTGGTTGGTGGAACAGGAGCCTTTAGATTTGCTAAAGGTTATGTGATGCTTAAAACGGTGTCGTTTGATCAAAAGAGTGGTGATGCTGTTGTGTTGTTTAATGTGTTTGTTAATCATGCTTCTACTAGTTTTAGGATACAATCACACGGTGGTGGATCAACGGGGTCTAGCACAAGTGATGGTGCACCCTCGTCTAGTCAAGCATCTCTCTCTATGATGGTGTCGTCTTTTAGTTTTATCATCATTTCTCTTTTGTATTTATGTGTTTTTTGAAGGAAATTTCTTATGGTGTGAATGATTTATTTTTAATTTTTTTTTTTGTGTGGGGGGGGGTTTCTTGGAATATATGTATGTTTCCGTATGTGAGGGAATATTAGCATATATGATGGGGGGGGGTTTCTTGGAATATATGTATGTTTCCGTATGTGAGGGAATATTAGCATATATGATGGGCATTTTTTTGGCACAACAAGAATTGAATTGATAGTTTTTTATTTTTCCATATTTAATTTGTGAACTAGTTTTTAGGCCTGGGCTATGCCACGGGTAAAGAATAATTTTCATTTATCAATATTGTACTTTAAAATAATAACACTAAATACAACTTGGTCTAGTGGTTAAAACTTTAATATATGAACTTGAGGTCACGGGGTCGAAACCTGTACTATGGAATTTCTATTTTTTTATTGTACATGGATTACATGAACTAAAACTCCCTTAGGGAGAGCGCCACGTGGCACCGTTCCTTGTTTAGGAACGCCTTTTAATATATGTATATAGATAGATTGTGATATAACGTCTTGTACTAGGATCCTGTCATTTTTTATAGTAGGTTGGTAGGACTTGATAACATACTTACGTATACCATTTGATTTTTTTTTTAAGAGTAAGGAAAATTCCCTTGCAAGAAGGCGAGAAATTAGGGATCCTTCTTGTAAGGGAAGATAATTATACCAGCTAATAATTAATACAACTAACTTAATGAATGTCGTACATCTGTAATTGTGTAAATAAAATTGAGCAATAATCCAAGTTAATATAAGATAAAATGAAGGTAAGCAATAGTAAAGCTAAAATTATATTAAAAGAGATATAAAAAGTAACATTATATAAATATATGTTTGGGTAAATAGATTGAAATGCCAAGTAGGTATTTTAAAATAATCCTTTTTACCATGTGAGTTTCTTGAAAATATCCAGAGACATTAAATTCATATGACTTGTTTAACAAGCTTTATTGGCCATTTCAACCCTTTTTGTATTGGATTGATTTTTGTTACGTAGATAGATCAACTATCAAGAATAAGAAAAAATAAATTAAATCAATTTAAGTACTCCCTCCATCTCAAAATAAATGACGTAAAGAAAGTAAGTTTAGTCAAATTTCATCAATTTTGACGGTATTTTTTAATTACTACCTCTGATTTTTACTAGTTTATTCACTTTTCTTTTTGGGTTGTCCCTTTTTTTTTTTTGAAAGTACAATTAATTCATTAATAAAAGAGTCATACGACATCTACAATAGAAATCAGGAATAACAAATACATAACAATTTTAAACAAATAAAATTCAGAATTTGCAAAACCACGATTGTTGTGTAGTACATCTAACAATTCCGCATACCCTCTACCACATCACTGTTTGATATAGCCTTCAACGAGGGAGTATTTCGATATGCTGTAGTTTTGAAATAGAATTAAATCTGATACCATTGATTGTAATTGTAGATCTGAAATCTGCTTCGACACCGCATAATTCTTCATCAATGATCCAAAATTACGATAAGTCATCTAGAAACAAAGGAGTAAACTAAAGTCTCTTCCAAGGAGAAGAGAATAAACCATTTCTTTCAAGGGAGAAACGATCCTCTCTTTAAAGGAGGAAGTATTATTCAAACAAGAACGAACATAAACAAAGCTAAACAACAATGAAAATTAAAATTAAAGTGGGGCTATCCACCGATAAAATCGATGGAAGCCCCTTTGAAATGCACTAATGGAGGCTAGGGTTTAGGAGAGAAAGGGAGAGAAGGGAGTATTCTCTATTAACTATTGTTAATCTAAATGTGGTTCAAAGCGGGGTTGTCCCATATTAGTTTATCCAATTCTTTTTTTTTTTTTTCTGTTTTTGGAATGGTCCCATAAATTGTTTATTATTATCTTTACATTCTCACTCTACTTTTCTTGGCCCACAACATTAACTTCAATACAATATGCCAATAAATTAGTACTTTTTCTTTCTTTCTATGACCCACATATCTATTTCTCCTAAAACTCTGTGCCCAAAGAAGTGGGTAACTAATAAAGATCAGAGGGAGTAAAAAGCATAAGAAAAAAATTTGTATCATAGTATATCTTGTTAAATTTGTGTCAATATGCACGTAATTTCAAGGCATCAACTTTTATAATATTATGAGTACGTGAATAAAAATATTAATGAGATCAACTATACCTTCGAAATCATAGTGTCAAATGTAGGGATACCATCTATTTTTGCAAATTTTGAGGTGCTCCAGGGAGCTAGTATGTAGAATTATGTGCTCCCATACACATTTTTTTACACATTTGTTACATACTTTGTTCAAATGAGCAAAATGTAAAATGTTCAAAAAATGTGAGAGGGTGGACCTATTTCCAGATACTCCTTGGTAAGGTAGGCAAAAGCTGATCCAACTCGACAATGCGAACCGAACCTAACCTGAAATAAATACGTTTTAAAATAAATTCTCAACCCATTTAAGTATATGGATCAACCCTAACTTAACCCGAAAATAATTGGGTTAGATTTGGATTGGAAATTAGCCGAAAAATAACCCACTTAACCCATTTAAGATTTGAACTCAAACTAGTTTTTGGCCGGGATGATGCCTTGGAATATTTACCAATATGAAGTTGAAGTCTCAAATCAAACACCTGAGAGAAGTGGAAAAAAAGAGTTATAGGCATTAGATTTTGTTTAGAAAATACTAGTGGAAAAAAGCTCAAATGCTCCGGTTAAAACACCCCCTAAATGCTCCGTATTTGACCCGTAGCAGACGTCATACGAGCAATTGAGGATTTTACAAATGCTCCGGTTCACAACCAAAGCATTTATTTTCTCAAATGCTCCGGTTATGCATAAAACCGAAGCATTTGACCTTTTTTCATGAATAAAATACCACAAATGCTCCGGTTTTTAGGGAAAACCAAATCATTTGTACGCACAAATGCTTCGATTTTCCTTAACAACCGGAGGATTTGTGTGTGTTTTATATAATAATAAAAAAAGCCCTCAGCTATTGCCAGCATGAGTGCTAGGTAGCATGCTTACATTATTACACTAAGGCTGCTGCAGTACACAATAGTTTCATATCAGCAACACTCACTAAATCCAAAATATACCAAATTCTCTATGTGCCCATCCTTTCAACCACCACACACCTCGTGCTCCTCTCATTTACCCAACATAATATACAAAAAACGCACACGCAATTCGTACATCCAACACAATTCAAAATATTAATATTCATAAAATGAAATAAGTGTACATTAGTAACAAAAATAAGCGTAGATTTGTGCTATACAATATAATAACCTGCTAAAATTTTTGGCTACATTGTCATTAATTTCTTAAGGAATCAAAGTTAGAGCACTAAATGGATAATAATAGTAAAAACTCACTGGTTCTCCAAGTTGCTCCCATCTTGCAGCAACCCACCCGCTCTGAAACATACATAGCTCATATCATCCTCGGCTGTGTGCAGATAATGTTAAACTAGCTCCACGGGCAGCTTCAATTTCAGACTCTAAAATGTATTACAGAAGTTGAGTTGTCAAGGAGATAAGATTACTCCAAAGTTGTGTCTTCCTCAGTAGCAATTGCCCTATCATTATCATCATCAGAATCACTTGAAGTTGACTTTGCAGGTTAGACACGTTGAATAAAATATAAGCAGTAGCTCTTTTCAAATGTTGAAATAAAAACATAGCAAGAGAAAGACATCCAATAAGCATGAACAACCTCCAGAAGTAGGATCCACAAAATAGATAAACTATACGTCAATGCCAACTCCTTAAATTAAATGTATACAACTATAACAAAACAAAAAAAAAGAACCAAACAGATTAGAAAAAGAAAGAACCAAGGAGGTGTACATAGAAACCACATTCAACTATCAAAATAGTAAGATATAAACTAGCGTTCCATAAATTCAAGGACATGATTACAATTCATGTGCCTTCAATTTCAAGGATATCAATAAGCATTGCTAAATTTTGTTTACAGTAGTGAGTACAATGCTCGTAAAATGATTAGCTTTAAATTATTAAGCGCGATATCTGAACCACAGTAACAAATAGCATTATATGAAAGAACAATACATATATGCTAATATATCCAGTCCTTAGTTTTAAAAAGCGCGCCCAAGGCGCGCCCAGGCGCTAGGCGACCTCAGGCGCACGGCAAATCGCCTTGGAAGTCCTAGGCGAGGCGACCTACTACGGGAGCAGGCAGGCGCGCGCCTCAGGCCGCTTTTTGGGGAGGAGCAAGGCGGCCGCCTTTGTCGCTTTCAGGCTAGTTGCGCGAAAACGAAAGAAGATCTGGGATAAATTGTAATACTGCGTATTTTTGGGAGTTATTCTTTTATAAATAAGAAAATAAAGAATAAAGTTGAAAGTGTTTTTAATATTATTTTTAAAAAATATATAGTTTGGGTAAGCCTACAGTTATAAGTTAACTATATAACCTACTGTTGTACCTAATTATATTATACTTCCTCCGTTCCATAATAAGTGAAACACTTACTATTTTAGAACGTTTTAAAATAACTGAAACATACCTTAAATGGAAAAAAGAAAGTGACAAAATGACAAGAGTACCCATCACAAACTCGTGTAGTTTGCTTTTCTCTCTCCTCCTTTTGATAATGAAAAGAGTATTTTATGACTTTTTGGCTTTTGAAAGTGATATTTATTAAATCTTGTGCCCATCCCCTGTGTTTCACTTATTATGGAACGGAGGAAGTAGTTTGGTCTCGTTTTATTTTCCAAATAAAATAAGAAATCGGAGTTTGAGTTGAAAACAAATCCTATTAAACCAGGGTTTACTGTGCTATAAATAGGAGAAGAAAAAAAGAAAAGAAATCAAAACCCTAAGTTTCTAACCAGCCGTTTTACCCCAAAATCTTTTCTCTCTCTCCTATTTTCTTCTCCCTCCTCGTCACTTTCCTTTCCCCTCTCTCTAGCGCTACCTTCTTTCCTTCTCCCCTGTGTTTGAGTCGACTACCATCGACGTGCGAGTGTTCGAGTCGTGAGTTGTCGAGAGTGTGCGAGCGGGGTCTAGCAAGTGTGGTGCGAGGCTCGCTGCTGTGTGTCGAGTGACGAGTCGTCGCTGCTGCTGGTGAGTGCGTCGAGTGTAAGCACTCGAGGGTCGTGCAATGCGAGTCGAAGTGCGGCGTGTGTGGGCTGTCGAGGGTGCTGCGCTGTACGAGTGTGGTTCGACGGTGTCGGTGAGCGAGTGGGGTGTTGTGTGTGGTGTGTTGCGACGAGTCGAGGTCGTGCGAGCGTGAGTGCCTCGAGTGATGTGCGAGCGAGCGAGTCTTGCGAGTGTGGTGGTGGTGTTGCCGGAGTTCCTCGTGTTGCCGGTGGTTGTCGCCGGCGAGTTGGTGCAGTATAAAAATTAAAATTCTCTCTTTTCTTCTTTTAAATTAATTGTAAAATCTAATTTAGGTATACTTATGTATCTTTGATAAAGTTTTGTAATTATAAATAAAGTATAGGAACAAAGTATAAAAATCAGATCTATAATAATGTTTTAGTTCTTATGATAATTTTATTTCTTAATTATGATTTTATATACTTATATACATAGTTGTTTAAGTTTTATTATTATGAGCAAGTATAATGTAAGTTAACAAATAAAAATCAGATCTACATCTTATTATTAATCCCTAGATATGCTAGTTCAATAAGGTTTATGTAAAGAAAGTTTAAAGCAACTAGATTGGGTGCTTTAATATTCAAAACATGATATTTTATAGGAAAATTTGCCAAAAAAAACCTTATAAATCTTGATTTTGTGAGAAAAAACCTTATAATTTTTTTTTTTGTGAGAAAAAACCTTAAAGTTTAATTTTTTTGTGAGATGAAACCTAATGGCACTATTCCGGCATTGAACTTCATTTACCGGCGTTGTCGGTGTTATTGGAGGTCAGCGGAGGTGTGTGGTGGTGAACCATGACGGCAGAGAGTGGTAAAGGAACTTGATTTTCACTTTCTCTCTCCACTTTCTCTCGCCTTTAATGGGTTAATTAAGGTAGATAATAATGGTTTATTAATTAAAAAGCATTTAATTAGGCTTAATAATCATGGTCAAAGCCATTAAATTGCAGTCAACGCCGGAATAGTGTCATCAGGTTTCATCGCGCAACAAAATTGAAGTTTAAGGTTTTTTCTCGCAAAAAAAAAAATTTATAAGGTTTTTTCTCACAAATTAAAGATTTTATAAGGTTTTTTTTGGCAAATTTTCCTATTTTATATAGTTAGATAAGCTGATTTTATTTAATATTATTAAGGACTTAGCACTAAAATACTTTCTTTATTCGATTAGGCCCCAATTTCATAAGCGGAACGTTTTAAGTAATCAGCAAAGATTCTCCGTTACAAGGTATGTACGTGTACTAGTTCAGTTCGATATATTAGTATCATGTTTAGGTTATGATTGTTATATTGGAACCTAGAATCATGATAGGGAAATATTGTATGTTTATGATTGTTGAGATTGTTTGGTAACATGAAATCAATTGGAAATCTGTATGTATTTCCTTGTTGTATGACTTGTGAAATAGAATGAATTGTTATTGGAATGTGTAATTCTATCGTATCACAAGCATGAAATGAGATGTTGGATTGGAATGCTATGATTAATAATTGTAGCAAGGATTTATAAGAGATTGCCTAAACTAAAGGATTTTATATGATGTTATAGAAATCATATGCTTAATGTTGTATGAATGAGTATCGCTAAAAACGATTGTTGGCAATAAACTTGTAGTTGGATTCCCTACAAGTAATGAACAATGGGGGGAGTGTGGGATTTGTTCTACACTCCTACGCAGGCCTACTATGACGATAGTAGTGTCCTTATAAATTTTGATAACTCAAGTAGGCGGAAGGTTCCGTACGATCTTGGGAGTATGCATACTAAGGTGATGGATATGGAATGGAACGAAACTGTATTTACATTCCATCTAATAGACCAAGTTGTCTATTAAGGATTAAGTAGCCCGTATGATTCTAGAAAGATGACGGTGCCCGTTCGATGCCAATTAAACTATAAAAATGAATTGTAATATTCTTGTAGTATCATGTCTAGGAATGATTATTATTATTCTGTTTATGTTTAATGTATTATTCAACTGATTATGTACGTACTCAGCATAGCTGATTGTTTGTTATTTGCGATGTTTGTTGACATGTGATGAACCATTATTAGATATGCTGGTGATGCTGCATGAGTTTGGCATACGGGGGATATTTTCTGGTTTATAAACTCTTAAGTGTTTTTGTTGAACTTATAGAATTATTAGTATTCGTAGTTAATGGTTTGAATAAAAGGGGTCCATGGTGATTCCCGAGTTGTAGTTTAAAGTAAACATTTTATTTCCGCTGCAATGTAGTTTTCTTAATAAGGAGTTGTTAACGTTTTAATTTTAATATGCATTGCGTTTCACCGCGGCGGTAACACTCCCAAAGTCGATGCAACGTAGTTTAGACGTGTATGGATTTTGGGACTCAAGAGAGATACATACCTTTATAATCTTTTCTCGTAACAATGAAAGGTTTAGTTGAAATCTTATCTTTTGTAGACTTTTCTCGTAACTATTAAAGATTTGAGTAAGGAGTCTTACCTTTTAAACTATATCAAACCAACTAGCTCAGTCAAAACGGCTCCCAATGAACGGGATCTACAATATAACATACATGTACTTAATAAATATTAATAGATTTGGCTAAAATAGTTAACGAGCTTTTATTAACTTTAGTTTTATAAAACATCAATCCCTTTTTTTATATATATAAGTAAGTATAACTAATTCTTATAACTTATTTACTTAAACTGCCATTTACCTTTGATTACCAAAGTAATCAACAATACTAAAATCTCCCTTAGTTTATATTAAATCAACATTCATAAGAAAACATTCAAACTTGAAACACTTGAAACTAACTATACAATTTATCAATTTTCAAAGAAACTTAAAATGGACATAAATTCCTCCTACGGGATCCAAATCAAGCGTTTCTTGAGCCTATCTTGGATAAAATTTCAATACGAACAACTTTTGTGAAATCGTATTTTTGCTACAAATGCCCAGAAACTGCTTAAAACTGCATTTTACGAAAATAACAGGTAATTTATAAGAACTACACCACAAATTTCTTTGAACAACAAGTTTACTTAACATTCCATTAATCTAAACTAACTACTAAACACCTAAATAAACATTCTATTCATTCAATTACACACCCAAACAATTAAAATCAAAACCCCCAATTCAATTTATCTCAAGAACCCTAAACTAACAAAACCCCAATTCGAAATTAAGCCAAAACAGAAATTAAAACATGACAAAGAATCTTACTTGATTAAGGGAAGTAATGAGAACAAAATTGCACTATAAAAGAGCCCGAAAATCTCCACTTCGATCCGATTTACGACCCGAAAACCGCAAGTTCAAGAACAAATTATCCTCTTTGAAAAACCCACAAAAATACCGAGATCTATTGAAGATGGATTAATCTTGGTTGGTGTATGATGATGGTTGATGGCAAATTATAGTAGCTTTAATGGTGTTAAAGGTTGAAGAAAGTTTTTTTTTTTCTTGTTTGAAGAGTAGAAGGTGGTTCGTGGGTTTGGAGTGTATAATGCAGTACAAAACTCCCTTTTCTTTTCTTTTGCTTTGACTTCTTTTTGTTGTTTTTTTTTTTCTTTTCTTTTCTTTTCTTTCTCTCTCCTTGTACTAGTAACATAATGGTAGTTAGGTACTTAACCTAGGAAATCTAGGAATTAGCTTTTTGACTTCTTCTAAGGTAAAGTTAATAGGTTGGAAACAAAATATATTTAATAACACAATATTTTAAATTATTTTTTTACAAACTAAAATAATATAAATAATTACTAAACATGTATAAAATACGGGGTTTTACAATCTACCCCCTTAAAATAAGTTTCGTCCCGAAACTTAAAGTATTACTCAAATGATCAAACTTATACTCTTGTTTATGAAAACAGCTTATTAACTCTATAATTAGCCAACTACTATCACTCTGGATAACATATCCAACAACCAAATCATTTCGGAGAACATCTCCGGCTACTAATTCACTTTCTCATAGATCAATTCAATTAATCACCTTTATAACCAAACAATCATTCCAACTAATATATTCATACCATAACACGTAGAACCAACACCTCATAAATCAATTCATTTGATCACCATTGTAGACATAAAACCTTTTCAACTAAAATATTCATACTATAAGAAGTAAAACATGCAACATATTACAAGGTTTAACTTCTAATCATACACGAATTATGTATACTTTAGACATTAAGGTATACATCACATATGAAATCATAACAACTTTTAGCACCAAACACACAATTGGCACGAAATCTACCCCCCTAAAAGGAAGTTACGCCCTCGTAATTAACAATAACATGAACAACAGATAGGGACACATTAAACAAATGACATACTCAATCTTACGAGCAGTTCCTCGGTGTTGTGGTTTGACCATAAAACCTTTACTATCCATTTCCCAACCCTACGAGTCTTACAGATCTATCGGTCTAGAGTCTCAACTAGAACTCCAACTATCACCATGTGAAGAGTTACTAATAAAAATGCCGGAACTAAGAAACATGGAATACATATTACAAACGCAATCAACTCTCCTTTCAAGGATCACATATGGACCGATAAACCTGGGAATCAACTTTCTTACCGTCACACTCGTTGGACTATGTCGTAGAGTGTGGAATTGAATTCATAACTACACTATGGTTCACAAGCATTTTAAATAATAACTTAGGATTTTCTCGAAAATCCGGCAAAGTTTTCTTTGTAAAATGGACAACTCGAAATGAGAAAAGGTGTTCTAAACCTGTTATAATCACAATACATAAAAGCATTTCCAAATCCAGTACTCAACGCTTTCGCGGAGCAACAACTAACCCGAACCGAGAGTACTATCTCTCTTCTAAAAATAGAAGTAAAGACTCATACCATATGAACTCCCCATTACATGGTTGTGCGTACTCGCCTAAAAAAAAAATGTAAAACAATTCACAACTCGACGTCTAGAACTTTAACTTGAAGTTATTATAACACTCAGAATCACCAAGGCATATCACAAATGGCACGTTTTTTGGAGTTTATGACTCTCGTCAATGACACCACGACAATCACATCAAAGCACACTACGCATTTACATCCAAAGAGTACTTAAATAACCTTACACGTGAATATGGACACAACCAATTTTCTTTCTTTCAAAACGATTCTTTATTGGAAATCCAATAATAAATGACCCTTTTATAGAACTCTTGTTTTGCAAAAACTTTGCTCAATCATTCTTACTGTCACAACAATCTTCTAGACACGAAGTAACAACATGCTAAGCTGTATCACTTTAAAACAATTTATTGACGGGGATCCAATCAATCCAAATAATACGGCATATATTTCCGATACTAGGGTGTTGAGGCTTGAAACCTCTGACAATGGGGTCGAACATAACCCTGACAACAAAGGTGGAGTTTAAAATCTCCGGCATTGGTTTGACTCATAGTCCTGACAGTAGGGGCGTGGAGGCTTGAAACCTCCACCATGGGGCCGACCATCCAACTATACACTTTACTTGGGTCGAAACCTAGACAAGTAAAAAGCACATAACACGATTTCAAATATTCTTTACTAAACACCAAGTCTCCTATTACTTGGTAACACTCAAAACACATCATAGAGCGGTACAAAGCTCCATTTAGAGACCTTCAAGACTCACAATCCATGGGAGACTTGCCCCCTTTCAAAACTTTTTAAAAAAAACGTTTCTTAACTTTTCCAAAATTCACTCAAATCATTGTAGAAAAACCAGTTCTAGTTCGATTCGAGAACGAATCCACAACCTTAATTAAAACGTGTCTAAATCACTTTCACACGCTACACAAACAAATTGAACAATCTCACATAGCCTTTGGTAGGGTAACTTACTCGTTGAACAAACAGGGCCAAATCGAGCTACTAAGGTAATGTAGAAAATGATAGCTCTATTAACATGAAACTAAAGCTCACTTTATACAAAACTCCTTTTTAGAACCATGTCTCAAAACTAACACACATTCATAACACATCACAAACCGTTCACACACTATAGTTCACGAAATAAAATTTCAAGTCGTGCATGGATACGTGAATCACATAAACTAACGACTCCATCAAAAATAATGGTGGTATTACCCTTGCCTACCGATACTGAACACTCCAAACATAACAATCAAGAGTTAACTTAAACCCACTTTTCAAGGTTCATGAAATAGATATGGTCCAGTATACTTCCTTAGTTTCTATTAAATTCATTAGTTTCAACTCAAACAGCTAGTCATAGATTTGCGACATGATAGACTTAACCCTTACTCACTTAAAACTGAATCAAATCAATCAGTTACAAACTTTGACCACTATAATAACTTAGTCTCATTCTTCGGACAAGACTTAAGTAAATTGAGTTTGCTCACATTAAACCATTCCTAATGGCCTCTAGGTCATTAACGACGATTTGTTCAACTTTAAGTGAGCATCTAACAACCCAGGGCGACACAAAGGAGAGCTTGTTATAAGTTATAACCAAGTTATCTCGGGGTTCTTAACTAATTAACATGGTACAACTATAACTCCACAACTACAGTCATTTCATTAGACAGGTGCAAGAAACTGTGGAGCTTGTAGCTTGTCATTTAAGGTTAGTGACTACCAATCAAGAACTTTGCAATAACTTTAAACCAAAGAGTTAGATTACTTCTACTTATACTCCTAACATTAAACTCAATGAGAAGAGACTCTCTTCGTTAAACCAGTCTACATTAGACTCACTAACCATTATTAAACCTTGATCACTACTAAACAAATCACATAACGGGAAACCACACGTCTCACCATCGACATGACTCGAGTTGACATTATGCCTTGCACATGTCACCACTCCATAACCCTACTAGATATATGCCGATTACTAGTTGTTCTATAATGGTCTCAAACCGACTCATTGACACTGACAAATAAATAGTAATACTTACCAAGGTCAAACGGTTGACCCTTAACACGTTATGAGCTGACTTTGACTAGTCGCAGGTTTGCTACGAGAAACCGACCCACTTGGACTAATTCCTTTTTCCTTTAGCTATACACTGTGAATACTCCATGAAAGTCAATAGAACACGTCAACTTATAGAAGATAGTCATCTCATGACTCGCTAGACTACTTTAAACTCACGTAAACAAGGTTTATAGGCATGACCAAGAGAGCAAATAACTTGAGTTTTAACTCTTGTTATAGCCTCAACACACAATCATACACTAACAAGTCAATTCATAGCACTTAGTCAACAAGACTAGCATATCCAAGACATAACCAAACCATTCCCTGTAAGGTTTTCAATTAACAATTCACACCAACTATAATTTATGCATGCCATCACGCAACTCAATCAATTTGCAATTCAAGAATCAAGTAGTTAATCACTAAACATTCTCAAGGCCAAAAGATGGACAAAGTACGGGAGGTGGGTGGGTCTAACACCACAATACACACAAGAACAAATAAATAAAAGGGAGTGCCACTTTGAATGGCATAAGGCTCACCCTTATCCACAATAATAGTTCGTCCTAATGCGAGCATAAAAACCGACGAGCTAGATACTTAAATGAAATAGGCGACGATAGAAATTAACATCAAGACAGAATGTCACCCCAAAGTTCCCGTAAACAAATGGAACTAAATTTCGCGTTATGTGACTCAAACTTGAACTTATAGCACACTCTCGGCTATGCACCAACATAAAATCACAACCCAAACAAGGATATACTCGGAATGAGTTTACCTTTACTAGCCAATCATTCCAAACATGGAAGCAAGCACAACTTAAATTGAGTCAAACATCGAACTCAACTAGTTCCACACTTACCAAACTCATTGACTCTATCAAGTCAGACATCCACATAAGAGGGATCTACAACAACTATACCATACGCAACAATCACATGTAATCACTTACTTTCCATAACTCAATCTTACCTTGGCTTTTCAATTTTTTTTTTAATACTTTCATTTATTTAGTCTTACTTAAGGTTACAACCTCAAGGTTACAACTCTAGGCACACCCTACTAGGTCACAAAAATCTACCTCAAGGTAGGGATGGATCCAACTTCCAATCAAAATAATGATTAAAACTTTGGTACATTATTCTTCATCATTAACACGCACCCCGCCCGCTGGTGGTCTTAATGGTGATGAACAATCCACGTAGGGAGAGGTACTTTCTCCTAAAAACATACTTTCAAAATAAACAAAGGAATTTGGAGATTCCGACAGGTTCTAAACGGATGGTCACAACTCTAGGTCTCAATCATAGACCACAACTAAAGGTTAACCTCTAGGGCTAACCTAAGGTCCTACACCTTGGCTCTAAACTGGTGGCTCATCCTCTAGACCACTCTAAGCTAAACTCTAGGCTCTAGCCATAAACTCAAACCTTTGGCTCTGATTAGGCCTGGCAATCAGGTCGGGTTGGGTCGGGTTCGTGTTCGGGTCACCTATAATCGGGTTGGCTACCCCCCTACCTGAACCTGATCTGTTTATATAATCAGGTCAAAACCATGAACCCTAACCTGATCTGCTTCTTATCAGGTCGACCCTAACCTGATTTTTTAAATATGCTTTCTAATGGGTCAACCCAAACCTTTTTAACCTGCTCTTTTCTGGTTAACCTGAACACATATAACCTGATCTTTTTTTTTCCTTCAATAATTCTCATATAACATCATATCTGGGTACCCAAAGCCAAAACACAAAACACAGCAAAATTAAAATTCAAATATACTGTTATCTTTAACATCAATGACGACGGAAATACTCTAACAGCAAAATAAATAAATTTCGCTATCTTTAACAGTATTTATCAATGTCAACATATATATAATCTACTAATGGCGACAGAAATAATATACAAATTAATGTACAAATTTCGCTACTGTTAAGATAGCAAAATTAATATATTGCCCTTTTTGTGCCTTGATGATTGAAGTTGTTGGATACTTCTCCAAATCCCGCTTCTCGAATCTTCACCACCTTTGAATTATAGAGTGAGATTTTGAGATTTTGAGAAGAAAGGAGTGAGGACTAATGACCGAAAAGAGAGTTGAGCTAAGAGCTAAATGAGAGTTTGAGATGAGAGGAGAGAGAGGGAGAGAATGCGGCTGGTAAAATTAGGTTTAGTACTTTAGTTCTTGCCTCCTTGGAAATAAACTAAACCCTCACTATTTTATTTTCGCTACTCATATATTTGGGGCTTGGCCCAAAGTTTGGCAAATTGGCAGTAAATTTTCCACCTTTCTTAAAAATTAAACAGGTTATGCAGGTTACTTTCGGGTTGCAATTTTCAACCTTAATCTGACCCGTTTATTTTTCAGGTCGGGTTCAGGTTGATCCATTTAATTAAACAGATCGAAAAGCTCAACCCAAATCCGCTATTTTCAGGTTGGGTTCGGGTCGGGTTATCAGGTTGGGTCAGCTTTTGACAGGCCTAGCTCTGATACCAAATATCACACCCAAGAATTTCGAGTTACTATCTAAATTAACTGATATTAAAATTCTATAGAAAAATCGGTAGAGCTCCGTCTGAAATATGGACTGCCTAAAATTTAATTCAGGACTCGCGTCCAATTAAACTCCTTCAATAAAACCAGCACTCCTAATTCTCAATAATCCTTATCCAGCTCAAAAGGATCCACATCCATGCATAATTACCCGAAATTCCAAAAGTGTTATTCCACCGTTATTGCAAGAATAACCGTCAAGGATAAGCTACGTAGACTGAATCTAAATCAAAGCAAAACTTAACTAAACTATTACAGTCCAGTCAAGTAAAGGTTTAGGTGAATTAATATTACAACCTTAAGTCCCAAAATGATAATATGCTGAGGTTAGTCTCTCTTTGAGTGTTTGAAAGGCTTTCTCACTATCTTTAGTCCAGTTAAACTTGCAATCTTTCTTCATTATGTTAGTCATGGGTTTTGCTATCTTCGAAAAGTCTTTCACAAACCTCCTATAATAACCGGCTAAACCCAAGAAACTCCTTATATCTGTGACATTCTTTGGTGTAGGCCATTCACTCACAACTTTTATCTTTGCAGGATCTACTGACACACCCTCCTTAGAGACGAAATGACCCAAAAATGACACTTTTTCCAACCAAAACTCACACTTCGAAAACTTTGCATACAGTTGTTTCTCCCTAAGTGTCTGTAAAATAAGTCTCAAATGTCCCTCATGTTCCTCCTTGCTCCTTGAATAGATTAATATATCGTCTATGAACACGACTACGAATTTATTGAGGTAGGGTCGAAAAATTGTATTCATGAGGTCCATAAAAACAGCAGGTGCATTGGTTAACCCAAAAGGCATGACGATAAACTCATAGTGTCTATACCTAGTCCTGAAGGCAGTTTTAGGTATATCTTGGTCAGCAATCCTCAACTGATGGTAACCATACCTTAAATCTATTTTGGAGAACATCCCTGCACCCTGAAGTTGGTCAAACAAGTCATCTATCCTAGGTAATGGATATTTGTTTTTCACAGTGACATTATTCAACTCATGGTAGTCTATACACAACCTCAAACTATCATCCTTCTTCTTCACAAATAAGACAGGGGCTCCCCATGGTGACATACTAGGTCTAATGTACCCCTTCTCTAGTAGTTCTTCCAACTGGTTTTTCAGCTCGTTTATTTCTGCTGGAGCCATTCGGTATGGGGCTTTTGAGATAGGTCCAGTTCCAGGTACTAAGTCAATAGTGAACTCTACATCTCTCCTTGGCGGTATACCAGGTATTTCTTCAGGAAAAACATCCTGGAATTCGCTGACTATAGGCACATCCTCAGGTTTCAATGGATCATCTTCAACCCTTCTCACAGAAGACATAAATAGAGGCCATCCTTTATCTATCTAACCCTTAAGTTGCAAGGCATTGATTACAAAAGCCTCAAATACATCTTCACCCAGAAAGACCTTAATATGCGACAGTGCAGATGGTTAGAGCTCATTAAGGACTATGACTTAGACATTCAATACCATGAGGGTAACGCAAATGTTGTTGCTGATGCATTGAGTCGTAAGTCTAGCATAGCCTGAACACCTTGGTAGTCGCCGACAAACTTTGTGAAGAATTTTCTAAACTACAGATTGAAGTGGTTAATGAAGGGGAAGTGGAAAAGTTATTGAGTGCCCTAACCATCCATCCCAACTTCTTAGATGAAATAAGAGAGGGTCAGCATGGGGATGTGAAACTTGAGCGGGTCAAAGCAAAACTTAAGGAGGGAAAAACAGAAGGGTTTGGAATCCATGAGGATGGGAGTATACGCTACAAGGGTCGGTGGTGTGTACCGCAAAAATGTGAGGAGTTGAAGCAAAAGATAATGAGTAAAGGTCATAATACGAGCTATTCCGTCCACCCAGGGGGGATAAGTTATATAACACTAGAGGAAAAAAGCCTAA
Source organism: Beta lomatogona (assembly GCA_947646795.1). Lineage (NCBI taxonomy): Eukaryota > Viridiplantae > Streptophyta > Magnoliopsida > Caryophyllales > Amaranthaceae > Beta > Beta lomatogona. The sequence continues at coordinate 7,332,731 of CANSNZ010000927.1, read as the reverse complement.
GGGCTGCAGTCAAAAGTGGCCTAAGGGCTGCGTTTTTTGACCGCAGCAATTAGAGTAGCAGCCCTTAACATATAGGAAGGGCTGCGGTGAAGAACCGCAACCCTTAGAGAAATAAGGGTTGCGGTCGTAAGAAAACCGCAGCCCTTGGCCAAATAAGGGCTGCGGTTTTCCATATTAACCGCAGCCCTTGTGTATTTTTTTTTTAAATTCAGCTATATAATATATATATGCGCTCGTTCCCTGTGTCGCTGGTTCCTTGCTGCTTTGCTTTGTACCATATTACAAACCTTATAATGCATATATATATAGAGTTCCCAATTATATATGTAATAATTATATATATAATAATAATAATATTAAAGAGTACATATTAAGGCAAAATTATATTAATTCTACTACAAAAAGCTACATTAACGCAATAACCGAATAGCTTGCCAACTTGTTTCGAACTTCTAGCTAGTTCTTGCAAAATCCTAACCAATGTATCATAGACAATCTTCACAAATGTAGGTTGCCAACTTGTTTCAAACTTCATCCAATTCTTCAATTGTGAAATCATCCAACCTTGGTGCGTCGTTATCCATGTAAAACTTGCAATAATATGAATATAATAAATTAATAAGATCAAGTCAAACATCTACAATACATAATAACAACTAACTCTTGCAATTAGCTAATTAAACAGCCAATTTTCGAGTTGATTTTGTCGATTTTTGTGAATTTGAGCTATTTTACATCCCAAACTAACTACATGAATGTTATATATAGGAGAAAAACTAACACACACCACTTACTTTATGCATACTTGAAGTGTTAATGTCAAATTTAGGTGCACAAGATTAGAAGTTCAATTTTTAGGTTCGTTTCGGGGACGATTTTTGTGAATTTGAGCTATTTCACTTCCCAAAACTAGCTACATGTTACATATAGGAGCAAAACTAACACACACCACTTACTTTATGCATAGTTGAAGTGTTAATATCAAATTTAGGTGCAAAAGATTAGAAGTTCAATTTTTAGGTTCGTTTCGGGGACAATTTTTGTGAATTTGAGCTATTTCACTTCCCAAAACTAGCTACATGTTACATATAGGAGAAAAACTAACACACACCACTTAATTTATGCATAGTTGAAGTGTTAATGTCATATTTAGGTGCAAAAGATTAGAAGTTCAATTTTTAGGTTCGTTTCGGGGTCGATTTTTGTGAATTTGAGCTATTTCACTTCCCAAAACTAGCTACATGTTACATATAGGAGAAAAACTAACAGACACCACTTACTTTATGCATAGTTGAAGTGTTAATGTCATATTTAGGTGCAAAAGATTAGAAGTTCAATTTTTAGGTTCGTTTCGGGGTCGATTTTTGTGAATTTGAGCTATTTCACTTCCCAAAACTAGCTACATGTTACATATAGGAGCAAAACTAACACACACCACTTACTTTATGCATACTTGAAGTGTTAATGTCATATTTAGGTGCACAAGATTAGAAGTTCAATTTTTAGGTTCGTTTCGGGGTCGATTTTTGTGAATTTGAGCTATTTCACTTCCCAAAACTAGCTACATGTTACATATAGGAGCAAAACTAACACACACCACTTACTTTATGCATACTTGAAGTGTTAATGTGAAATTTAGGAGCAAAATATTAGAGTTCAAGTTTTGGGTTAGTTTCGGGGTCGATATGATTATAGTTAATTTATGCTACAATTTCCAAAATAAAGTAATTCTTACCTATCAATTTAATCTAAATCAAATAAACTAATTAGTTACATACCTTTTGAAGATAATCGATGTCAGTATAACGGTTGACTATATCAAACATGTACCACAGTACGTAATAGCCACAATCAACACCATTCTTTTGTTGCGGACACTGAAATTCACCAAATTTAAACATCCAAAAACATTCATGTTAAATTTAGAGTATATGAAAATAAATGGTTCGACATAAGATTCACCAAAGTAGTTACCTCAACTGATATCCTAAGAGGAGCTTTTCCTAATCGAAGTCCAAGTCCATAATGCTGCTTCATCACACTACATGAATACATTATAAGATGTTTATTATATATATATATATATATATATATATATATATATATATATATATATATGTGTGTGTGTGTGTGTGTGTGTGTGTGTGTGTGTGTGTGTGTGTGTGTGTGTGTGTGTGTGATATTAGGTACACATATTGTTCTAGTTATGTTACCTATTCAATAGTGACTTAACTAGTAAGCTCCGTGGTGGTTGTCGACGAAGAGAATCAAAGTGGTAGACGTGATTATTTGACAAACATATCACAATGAGCGTCCAATGGAGACTATATAAGGAAATAATATAAAGTTACTTATTCAACAATTCGGTGAATTTTGTTATCGATATATGGAACAAGAATGAACTCTCCTACACAAGGAAATAAAGTTATAAGAAAATAAAGTAAAGCATCATGTTTGGTGTAACAAGCTTACGCTTCAATATATGGAACAAGGATGAACTTCTCTTCTAACCGATGTGATTGTTTGAAACTAGTATCGAGATATTCTTTCACATCGGTTTTGTTTTTTAAACAATTGTCATCTCGCATCATATTTGGACATAACCAACCAATCTTTGTCTCACTCATTTTTTCATTCAATTCAGTACACAATAACCTGAGAAAGCATATAATAAAAAGTAAACATACTTATCATGGAAGTTGAAAACTATTATAAACTTGTAAAGTAAGATATGTATCACCTCATGAAAGCTTGTATCATTGTTCCACTCAACATTTCTCCACGTAAGAATTCTTTAACATCGTCTTTGGAAATCCATGTAGATGACTCATCAGCGTAGTTGAATTGTTCCTTCCCCAATGGAACATGTATTGGAGTATTCTCGGGCAAATCGCTAACACACTCATGCAACCAATAACATGCCTTAGTAAGGCCTTGCACCACCAACGGCTCGAGAAGTGGATTGTTTGACATACTAACTTGGTCATCGAACACATTTGGTTCAATTTCAGCACGTCCAATTGCTTCCTTAGCCATCAAGTTTGGTGAACCGACCTTTTTAGCCTTCTTGTCATGTGAACCAACCTTCCTTGAAACCTAGTAAAAAGTAATAATAAGAATATTACTAATTATTATATATATGACATAGAAAAGTAATATAATCGGAGTTGATTATTACATAAATTAATGCATATATATATGTATGTTTATCGGTGTACCTCATCTGAAAATCGCACCCATGCACGCGGCCACAGAACATAACTACCATGGGCGTCACTCATTGTATGTAGACTAACCTCCGGTTTTGGCATCGGAAGACCTAAGTCTTCAAAACCAGGCTCAATGTAGTCGATGCTCACCACATAGTGATCATTGTTCACTATCTGGTGATGCACTTGTACTCGATCACCAGGAGGCTGTGCATGGCCACTAGCTACCACAATCAGACTATCAGAATCATTTTCTTGAACTAATAGTCGGCATGGGGTCTCCTCCTTTGAATCAAAACAAGTCATTAATAGTTAAGCGATGTAACAACATTACATTTAGAATTGCATGCACTTAGGGACAATATATAGTTAATTAATAAAGCACAGTGATTAAGCGTGATAAATTAAACCAAATACAGCGATTACCTTCAACTCGGGTATTGGTGGATCAGGTGCAGGTATCGTTTGATTATCCGATGTTTGTGGAACACCGATCGGCTGGCTAGATGGAACATCACTACCTTTCTTCAATGGGAAGGTCGGTAAACCCATTTGCTCCATCATAGCATTGAAGTTATGTGTCATCTCCTCTCTAAGCTCCTCCCGAATTGCAGATTTGATAGCCTCCACATCTACCGACGCCGAATTCACACTACTTGCACTTGATTTTGACGTTGTAGTGTATTGTTCACCATATACCTTTCGCACGCCGAGGCGGACACCTCCCATGCCCCTCACACGACCACTATGGTCCTTTCCTAGAGTTTCGTGCAAAGCATCCATGTGTGCGGTAGGAGTGAAATCACCGGTTGCCTCCTTTTCCTTTAATCCGATCTAGAAATTAAAAAACAACAGACAATTGGACGTTAAAATTTTTAAAAAATCAAAACGTACTTCCGAATAAGTTGCCGGCAGGCGGCGAAGGCCGGCCGGCGGCGAGTACCGCGCAGCGGCCCGGCCCGTTTTTTGCTGCCGTTCTTTGGCCGCCTCGTCGCCGCTCATGGCAACTGGGGCTGGTCTGCTGGGGGGAGCAGATGGGGGACTGTGTAAGGGGGGGGCTGTGTAAGGAGGGGGAAAGTGCGGGTGTGGGGGGTGGGGGGTGGGGTGTGGGGTTACTTGAATAATGGATATAAACGAAAAACACATCAAATGGTCGAAATACGCCTAAAATGATCTTTATTTTCCCGAAATCCAACCAACAACAAAGTAGTACCTATAAATCTAATTAATAGAAAAATTTTAGGTTATATTATCATGTTTCACAAGAAATTGGAGCCCAGTGACTCAAACTATTCGAAAATGACATGAAATGGTCGAAATAGGCCTAAAATTATATTTACGTTCTCGAAATCTGACCAGTAACAAAGTAGAACCTATAGATATACTTAATAGCAATATTTTAGGTTATATTATCATGTTTCACAAGAAATTGGAGGCCAGTGACTCAAACTATTCGAAAATGACATGAAATAGCCGAAATAGGCCTAAAATGATATTTACGTTCCCGAAATCTGAAAAATAACAAAGTAGAACCTATAAAACTACTTAATAACAATATTTTAGGTTATATTATCATATTTCACAAGAAATCGGAGCCCAGTGACTCAAAGTATACGAAAAAGACATGAAATGGCCGAAATAGGCCTAAAATGATATTTACATTCCCGAAATCCGACCAATAACAAAGTAGAACCTATAAATCTACTTAATAGTAATATTTTAGGTTATATTATCATATTTCACAAGAAATTGGAGCCCAGTGACTCAAACTATTCGAAAATGAGATGAAATGGCCGAAATAGGCCTAAAATGATATTCACATTCCCGAAATCCGACCAATAACAAAGTAGAACCTATAAATCTACTTAATAGCAATATTTTAGGTTATATTATCATATTTCACAAAAAATTGGAGCCCAGTGACTCAAACTATTCGAAAATGACATGAAATGGCTGAAATAGGCCTAAAATGATATTTACGTTCCCGAAATCCGACCCATAACAAAGTAGAACCTATAAATCTACTTAATAGCAATATTTTAGGTTATATTATCATATTTCACAAGAAATTGGAGCCCAGTGACTCAAACTATTCGAAAATGACATGAAATGGCCGAAATAGGCCTAAAATGATATTTACATTCCCAAAATCCGACCAATAACAAAGTAGAACCTATAAATCTACTTAATAGCAATATTTTAGGTTATATTATCATATTTCACAAGAAATTGGATCTACATATATACACAATAAATGAAGATATATAATGAATTGTCTTTATCATAAATACATACCAATAACAACTAATATGGAGATCGATCTCTATATATACTCTGCACTATCTCCTAGTTGATTTGCCGCTTCCAATATGCTAATATCTAAGACACATAAAACCGAAAAAATTGTTAGCATATAGTAAATGCAAATTGCATATTATTATAAGAAATACATTCATATATATAAATTATCATATCTTACCCACATTGAAACACATTACAACTAACTTTTCTCATTTAAACAATTAAAAAATTATAAATGAAATTTGTTTGCATTAAACTAAGTTAATAGCTAATGTAGCTAATCAAATAATTCAATTAACATATTTTCGGGTTCCGAAGCATGACCCTTTTGTATAACTTTTCTGCAATTTCAGTCCCACTCAAACACTCAACACATTCTCTTCTGCCAAACGAATATAAACATATTAGCAAATAAAAATCAAAATAATTAAAAAGGCAACCTTTAATTTGTTGACCAACTGCGTGAGAGGGGTGGGTGGCGCGCAGGTGAGTGGCGGACCGGTGGCAGGCGCTCAGGTGGTTGGTGCGCAACGGAGGGTGGCGCTCAGGTGGTTTTCGGCAATGCAAGAACGTTGCTGCGTGGGTCTACGTGGTGCGCTGGGGATGGCGCGTAGGAGGGTGGCGCGCACAGGAGGGTGGAGCTCAGGGGGTGGTTCAATTCGCAAGCTAGGGCTCATGAGGTGGTTCAATTCGCAAGGCTAGGGCTCAGGGATGGGGTTTCGCTGCTGCGTGGAGAGGAGTTCGTGAATGAAAATTAGGTGGAGGGAAGAATTAATGAGAGCGCGATAAGTTTGGGGGGAAAAAATAAAACAAAGGGCTGCGGTTGTGTAGAAAACCGCAGCCCTTCCTTTAAGGGTTGCGGTCAGGCCCAAAACCGCAGCCCTTTATTGCACGAACGGCTGCAGTTTTGGTCCTGACCGCAGCCCTTAAAGGAAGGGCTGCGATTTTCTACACAACCGCATCCCTTTTACAACAGCAAATGGCTTTTTTTTCCTCTAGTGTAAGGACCTCAAAAAGATGTTTTGGTGGCCTGGAATGAAGAGGGCAGTAGCCGAGTTTGTTTCCAAATGCCTGACGTGTCAGAAGGTTAAGAGTGAACACAAGAGACCTCAAGGCAAAATCCAACCTCTAGACATCCCAACATGGAAGTGGGATTCGATATCCATGGACTTCGTCGTAGCCTTACCTAGGAGTCGGGGAGGCAATAACACAATATGGGTGATAGTGGACTGATTGACCAAGACTGCAAGGTTCATACCCATGAAAGACACGTGAAGTATGGAAGCCCTAGCCAAAGCATACATTAAGCATGTTATTCGATTGCACGGAGTACCCACGAGTATAGTGTCTGATAGGGATTCGCGTTTCCTTTCAAATTTATGGAAAAAGGTCCAGGAAGCATTTGACAGTGAGCTATTGAAGAGTACCGCCTTTCACCCAGCTACAGACGGTCAAACAGAAAGAACCATCCAGACTTTGGAAGACATGTTAAGAGCTTGTGCCTTAGAATACCAGGGGATCATGGGAAGACCATTTGGACCTCATAGAGTTCTCATACAACAACAGTTATCATGCTAGTATCAAAATGGCTCCATTTGAAGCATTGTATGGGAGAAAGTGTCGTAGTCCTTTGTGCTGGAACGATATTAGTGAGACTGTGGTGTTAGGTCCTGAAATGATTCAAGAGACTGTTGATCAAGTGCGAGTCATTCAAGAGAAGATTAGGGCTGCACAGGACAGGTAGAAGTCCTATGCGGATCAGAAGCGAAGGGAATAGAATTATGAAGTTGGTGAAAAAGTGATGCTTAAGGTATCTCCAATGAAAGGAGTGATGCGATTTGGGAAGGAAGGGAAACTAAGCCCTAAGTTCATAGGACCATTTGAGATTTTGGCGCGAGTAGGCAAAGTGGCTTATCGCTTAGAATTGCCAAACGAGTTAGAAAGGGTCCACAACGTGTTTCACGTATCCCAACTTCAGAAATACGTACCTGACGAGTCGCATGTCCTAGAACCTGAAAACGTCGAGTTAGACGAAACCTTGTCCTATGAGGAGAAACCCATCAAAATCCTAGACCACAAGGTGCGTAGTACGAGAAATAAGAACGTTAAAATTGTGAAGGTGTTGTGGAGAAATCAGAATACTGAAGAAGCCACATGGGAAGCAGAAGATGCGATGCGTCTGAAGTACCCTGAGCTTTTTCAAGAGCTAGGCGAGTTACGGGGACGTAACTTTTCTTTTAAGGGGGGAAGAATGCGATAGAATTTCGCGCTTCCCCTAAATTTTGCTTAAATCTGTTATCTATGTGTATTATTGCTTATGTGACTTGCGAAAACTAGAAAACGCTTGTGAAAAATTGGGACTTAGAAGTGCAAAAGATCGTCGTTAAGACAGGCTACCTCAAAGTTTCGGGATGAAACATCTTTTAAGGGGGGAATCCTGTAATACTCCATATTTTTGGGAGTTATTCTTTTATAAATAAGAAAAATATAAAGACTAAAGTTGAATGTGTTTTTAATATTATTTTAAAAAAATATATAGTTTGGGTAAGCCTACAGTTATAAGTTAACTATATAACCTAATGTTGTACCTAATCATATTATAGCTTGGTCTCGTTTTATTTTCCAAATAAAATAAGAAATCGGAGTTTGAGTTGAAAACAAATCCTATTAAACCAGGGTTTACCGTGCTATAAATAGGAGAAGAAAAAAAAGATCAAAACCCTAAGTTTCAAACTAAGATGGCAGCAGTCGTCCAGGAACAGATTAAGAGCAACATGCTGTTTTTCCATCATAACCCTGGGCCAGCTGCTAACAATCCAGCTCCTCTTAGGGGACGTTCCCAAGAAAACCGTCCAGGTCCTAGTCGACCTGTTCGCCAGAAACTCTGTAAGAGAACGGCCAGAGGAAAGCAGCCAGAAGACAGTGATCAGCGAAGGAAGATGGACTGGAACCTGGTGGTGAGGACCCAGGATCATGTTCGTCCAAACAGGCACCGAATGAAAACCGATGCCAGGGAATATCTAGAGGCAAAGAAAGCTGCTGCATTACAACGATCAGAGACAGGGTCTACACCATACTTGAGAGACCCTCCTTTGAGGTTGTCGTCCAGAGTGGAGGGATGAAGCGTGAGCCTCTCTCTTGTTCGTCCACGACAAGAAAAGACGGTGGTTCAGCCCATGGTTTATAGGCGTCCAACACCTGCAAACACTTCGTCTGATCCTGTGTTAAAGGAATATCGTAAGGAGTACATATCCATTAAGGGACAGCTGGGAGCCCTCCGGATTAACTGGCCCACTGCATTCTCGTCCAGGATCATGGAGGCGCCCCCCTTCCCAAAGGTTAAACTCTCTACCATAGAACCTTTTGATGGAACAACAGATCCAGACGATCACTTATCTACTTACAAACATCAGATGTACGTCCAAGGGGTATATGATGCTACCTGGTGTAAGAACTTCCCAGCAACTCTGAAGGGAGTAGCTCAGAAGTGGTTTAACAATCTTCCTCCCAATTCATTCAACAATTTTACTGAACTCAGTTTCTTATTTTCTAGTCACTTTGTTGCCAATAAGCAAGAGCAAAAAACAAGCATGCACTTGGGAAAGATCGTCCAAGGACCTAAAGAAGCTCTTAGAAGTTTTGTTAAGAGATTCAATCTAGAAGCCCTTCAAATTCAAGATCTTAATGCCGGGGTGGCCTTTGACGCCTTTATCAAGGGACTAAGGCCAGGAAGTTTTAAGTTTGATCTTATTAAGAAGAAAATCACCACTCTTGCTGTGGCTTTAAGGGAAGCCGAAGCGTTTATACACGCCACAGAAGTGTGTGCTGAGGCAAAGCATCCCGAGTCTAAGAAGCCTAAAGAGGTTGCTCAGCCAAAGAAGAGCAACCCCAAGAAGGCCGAGACTTGGGCCATAACCTCCACCACTACTTCGTCTAGAAGAAGCAAGAGGAAAGAGTCTGAGCCTTCTTCATCCATTCCCATCGAATTAAGCAAGGACCAATACTCCATTCTCATGGAGATAAAGGACTAATATGAGTTGAAAGCACCAGCTGAGATGAAGACTCCTTACAGAAATAGGGATAAAAGTAAGTGCTGTCACTTTCACAAGGACTGCGGTCACGAGACTAATGAATGTAAGCACCTTAAGAGTGCGTTGGAGGAGCTAGGTCGAAAAGGAAAGATGAACTCCTATTTGCCTCAAGGGGGAAGGAGGTTTCAGAGGAAGGATGATCGGCAGACTAAGAAGAAGGAGAGTGAAAGCACAGACGAGGATGTTGTTCTCGTAATTTCAGGAGGATTTGCTGCTGGAGGACCAACCAATAGAGGACACAAAAACTACCTCAGGGAGCTTGGCCAAGTCTTACTAGCTGATCCGACAAAGGCCGAGCCCTTCCCAAAAGTGGTGGTTAGTGAACAAGATCGGGGTAAGCTGAGGACCCCCCATGATGATCCTTTGGTTGTAGAGATGAAGATAGCAAACTTGAGAGTAAGAAGAATTCTGATTGACACCGGAAGCTCGACGGACATCATTAGTGCTGATTGCTTGTCCAGATTGAAGTTTGATGAAAAGAACTTGGTTCCCGTCCACCATCCCATCATAGGGTTTGGGGGAGATATCATACATCATATGGGAACCGTTACTTTGTCCGTCCGAGTGGGAGAGAAGGATGGCTCAAGGACTCTATTTATCAAGTTCTTGGTGGTCCGGGATTTGACGGCCTACAATATCATACTTGGACGGCCAACTCTGAATCATGTTAAAGCTGTAATAGTAACTCACTTGATGCTTATGAAGTATGAGTGTCATGATGGCAAAATTGGCTCCTTGTATGGAGACCAACAGGCGGCTAGGGAATGTTACCTAACTACCCTCAAGCCGTCATCATGGAAAGCATGCAATGAAGACCAGACGAAGATCGGTGGCGGACGAAAAAGTCTGAAATTGGGAAAGATAAGACGAGGGTTGCTGGCGAAAGAAAAACGTCTGAAATTGTAAAGGACCAAGTGGCCTCGTTGAAGATGGCAATTGAGAGTCCTCAGACGCCTGCCGCTCCCTCAAGAAAAACGTCTGAACATCTCCCCAGCAAGAAAAGAAAGTATGAGCCCGTCAAGGAAGAACCCCCCTCGTCTGAAGAAGTGATGGCCATCATGGGACTAACAGTAGAACGTCCAGAGCCAGTGGAAGTCCCTGAAGATGTCTGTTTGGATGAGGCTCGTCCAGAAAGAACTTTGAAGATTGGGTCCTCGCTCTCTCCTGATTTGAGGGGCCTTTTAATTAGCTTGCTGAAAGAATTTCAAGACGTGTTTGCTTATTGTGTTGAGGAAATGCCTGGAATAGATCCAGAGATAGCCTTCCACCGGCTGAACGTTGACCCAAATTTAAAATCGGTTCATCAAAAGAAAAGGCATTTAGGACCAGCTAGGAATCAGGCGGTCGACCAGGAAGTTCAGAAGTTGTTGGAGTCGAAATTCATCAAAGAAACCTATTATCCACAATGGATAGCAAATGTGGTCATGGTGCCAAAGCCTAATGCCACTTGGAGGATGTGTGTGGACTACACTGATCTCAACAAGGCTTGTCCCAAGGATAGTTTCCCTTTGCCTAAGTTGGATCGACTAGTAGACTCCACAGCCGGCCATGCTTTACTAATCTTCATGGACGCCTATTCAGGTTTTCATCAAATCCCCATGTGGTCAGAGGATCAAGACAAAACATCCTTTATTACTGAAAAAGGACTGTATGGCTGGTTGAGAATGCCATTCGGCCTACGCAATGCTCCGGCCAGATTTCAAAGATTGATCAATACTGTCTTTCAGCCACAATTGGGAAGAAACATGGAAGCATATATCGATGATATGATAGTCAAGAGCCGGCAAGAGGAAGATCATGTTGGTGATTTGAGAGAAACTTTCGAAACTCTCAGCAAGCTAAAGCTGAACCCCAGCAAATGTGTCTTTGGAGTCTTGTCAGGGTAGTTCTTAGGCTTCTTAGTAGATCAGAGGGGAATAGAAGCCAACCCCGAAAAGATACAAGCTATTATAGACATGAAATCTCCTTCAAAGATAAAGGAAGTTCAGCGACTAACGGGTTGCTTGGCAGCCCTTGTACGCTACTTGTCTAAGTCGGGTCCTTTGCCATCACTTCTTCGCTACTATCAAGAAGAAGGCCAAGTTTGAGTGGAAAGAAGAAGCTGAGCAAGCGCTTCAGCAAGTCAAAGATCAGCTTCGGCAGCTGCCTAGGTTGGTCAGTCCAGCCGAGGGGGAGAAACTGTTTGTATATTTGGCCGTGTCCACTCAGGCTGTGAGTGTTGTTCTGCTGACTGAGAGAGAGTCCGTGCAAGTTCCAATATACTTTATGAGTCATGTGCTCAAGGATGCGGAAAATAGGTACACTCCAGTCTAGAAGTTTGGATTGGCTCTCGTCATGGCCAGCAGAAAGTTAAGGCCCTATTTCTTGGCTCACAGTATACTCGTCTACACTGACCAACCCTTGAAGCAGGTTTTGCAAAAAATGGAAGCCGCCGGCTGGATGTTAAAATGGGCTGTTGAGCTTAACATGTTCGATATATCATTTGAACCAAGGAAAGCCATTAAAGGGCAAGCCTTGGCAGATTTTATAGTTGAGCTTACTCGGCCAACTATAGAACCAATATTTGATTCAGCTGAAGGGAGGAAGCATTGGACGCTCATGGTTGATGGATCGTCCACTGTCAATGGATGTGGGGCAGGAATCATTTGTCAATCTCCAGAAGGAGACAAGTTTGAATATGCGGTAAGATTCCAATTCCAAGCGTCCAATAACGAAGCGGAATATGAAGCACTTCTAGCTGGAATCAAGATGTGTAAAGCGGCAGGAGCTCTGGAAATTCAGGCCAAATCAGACTCTCTCTTGGTCGTCAGTCGAGTCAACGGGGATTTTGAATAAAGAAGCATCGATGGGCAAATATATGCGTCTGATCAAAGATGAGATTGAGCCTTTGAAGCGATTTGTCCTCGACCAAGTGCCAAGGTCAGGAAATCATCAAGCAAACGCTCTCTCTACATTGGCCAGCTCGGCTGAAGGTGATGCGCCAAGAACAGTGTTTTGGGAAGTTAAACCCAAAAAGAGTATTGACCAAGAACAAATCATGTTTCTTAGCCGAGGGGCAGTTTAGATGGAGCCCATAATAGAATACAAGAAAACAGGACGACTGCCTTCAGATCCTGTGGAGGCTAAGTATGTGAAGGCTCGAGACAAGTAGTTTGAGCTATGGGACAAGACCCTTTACAAGAAGTCATTCAATCGCCCTCTCCTCAAGTGCATCACCAGAGAAGATGGTCTAGAGGTTCTGAAGGAACTCCATGAAGGAGCTTGTGCATCTCACATTGGGGGAAGAGCATTAGGAGAAAAGGCTTTAAGGATGGGGTACTACTGGCCTACCTTGAAGGAGGACGCCCTCGTCTACGCAAAGAAGTGTGATAGTTGTCAGAAGCATGGAAACCTGCATCAGAAGCCGTCCAACTACTTAAGTCCCATCTTGTTCCCTCTGCCTTTTGCCAAATGGGGCATGGATATCCTAGGACCTTTCCCGGTGGCCGCTGGGCAAAAGAAGTTTGTGATAGTAGCTGTGGACTACTTCACTAAATGAATAGAGGCTGAAGCCGTGCGAGGTATAACAACGAGCGATGTCAAGGGCTTTATTTGAAAAAATGTTATAACTCGCTTTGGTATGCCACAGTCCATCGTCTTTGATAATGGTCCACAGTTCGAAACGCCTAAGCTGAAAGATTGGTTGGCAGAAAGAGAAATTAAAGCTCACTTCGCGGCAGTCGTCCACCCACAAGCCAATGGTCAAGTAGAGTCCTTTAACCAGATTCTATCCAATGGAATCAAAAGGAAGTTGGATAATGCTAAGGGACAATGAGTTGAAGAACTACAGCTAGTGTTATGGTCCATCAGAACAACCGCCAAAAATTCCACAGGGGAGACACCCTTCATGTTAGTTTATGGCACTGAAGCCGTCTTGCCCATTGAGATTGAGGAACCCACCCTGCGAGTCATGCTGTGCACGAAAGATGCCAACTGGGCTGCATTGGGCACGACCTTGGATCAAGTACCAGAAGTCAGGGGCAATGCCTTGCTAAGAATGCAATGGCTTGGGAGTTTAACAAGAGAGTCGCTAGACGACCACTCAAGGTGGGGGATCTGGTTCTAAGGAAGATGGAGGCGGTTGGATGAGCTAAAGAGCTGGGGAAGCTAACACCAAATTGGGACGGACCTTATCTGATTGTCCAGGAAGTGTGAAGCAGAACCTTTCGTCTCCAAAATCTGGATGGACGACCAATACCGCGGACTTGGAAGTCAGACACTCTGAAGAAATACCACGTCTAAACTCAGTTAATCACCAGGAAACTGGCCAGTAGTTTGTAGTCACCCAAAGTGCCACGGCACATGCTAGAGAAAAAGAATTGTATACATGTATCTTGGCATTTAGTCAAGCAAAATTCATATAATACAATTCCTACTTTCTTATCGCCTTTGTTTATTTTTACCAAGTTGGTTCACTTTGGGGCATTGAATCAGTTATTAGTCTAAAAGTGATAATAACTTGGACAAAAATACAAAGAACAATATAGCGTCAAAAAATACTCACTTCTCTGCCGAACATCACTCCCTCGAAGAGACCGGCCAAAGTGTAATAGCCTAAAAGGTAACAACACATAAATGGCCAACAAATTGACAAAATCTCTAGTAAGAGAAACGTCAAAGTCTTTAAGAGAAAGCTGACCCGAAATAACCCCTTAGTAAAGGATACTTACTTTTAAATGCACGGTCAGCTAAGTTGTAAAGACCCTAGTAAGGGATCCCTACTTCCTGACGAGTGTTGCTCCCTCAAGGAGGCCGGCTAAGACATGGTTTGAACATAATCTAAAGCTCGTCCTTAGCAATTTCAGCAGGTGTGGCCAATGTTGGCCGCTCTCCTTCTTGGACTATGGCTCGCCCATCATGTACGGTTGAGCTAAGCCCAAGAAGGGGGGATGAGACAAGCCTATAGGACGAGCTAAAGGGAAACGATAGTCCAAAAACCAGGACGAACTAGTCAAAAAAGGCCCTTGTGAAGGTTCGATACCGCAGGACGAGTGTTACCAACTCGAGAAAAACGGCTAATGCGTGGCTCGTCCACATAACTAGGGGTGTGCAAAAAAATCCGATCCGGTGATCCGGTCCGAAAAAAAATCCAGTTTTCGGATCAGATACGGATCGGATTTTTTGGCAATTCGGATATCCGAAAACCCGATTTTTTTTTTATACGAAAAATATCCAAATGGGCTACTGGGCCGTCTGGGCTAAGTCTAATCCTTCTTCACTGATCCGTTAACCCTCATTTCACTCTGTCTGGGCTAAGTGAGTCTAACCCTCACTCTTCAAAAATATTCACTCAAAACCCTAACCCTCATTTCTCACTCACGTCTCACTGTCTCTTTCACTCACGTCTCACGGGCTACGGCTGCCGGTTGAAATGGAACGGCCGGCGAGGAAGCAAGCAACAGATCCGTCCAAGTCTGGGGTAAGTTCTCTCTCTTTCCATTTTTTTGTGCGAAGTTCTCCTCTCTTTCTCCATTTTTTATGTTACAATTTGTGCGAAGTTCATCTGTTCATGTTTGTGGAATGTATGACCTGTTTTCCAAGCGCAATCTCATTATCTTTAGGTTACAATATTGGGTTTTTAGTTTACAGTAATAGAAATTCAGAAAGTTTTCATCTTTGATGTCATTTTTCTTCGTTTTCGAAGATTTAATTAGCATCATTAGAATTTTGATTTGTAAGTTTATGTTCAAATTTAGTTCACATGCGAAAGTTGAATTAACAATTCTTCCTGAATTTTGTGTGATGAATTAACAATTCTTGTGCGTGAAATTCTTGAATTTTGTGTGATGAATTAACAATTCTTCTATTGTGATTTGTGATGATTGCTTTAAGCTAGAAGTTAACAGTTAACACTTAATAGTTTTTATGAACTTGTGATGATATTTGTGAACTTGTGAATGTGATGATTTAATAGTTGGATTGCTATTTGCTAGTAGTGGGCTAGTGGCAGTTTTTATAATAGCGATTCAAGTATTGGTGAATTGGTGATGATTGATTAATTGTAATGGTTTGCAGAATATGGAATCATCATCTTTTGATGATAATGATGCGCCTAAATTTCCTACTTATGTGGACTTAATGATGGATGAAGCTGACGATTTGGATGAAACTAATGAGGATAAGGATTCCGATGATGTAGAAGAGATTAGCCATCAGAAGAAGAGGAAGAAGAAGACTTCAAAAACTTTTACAAAGATAAAGAATGAACCAAATGCTTCAACTGGTGAGAGGAAAAAAAAATCAAAGTGGTGGGCACATTATGAGAAATCTAAGGATCCTACCTTTGCTTCTTGTAAGTATTGCAAGACTCTTATTGGATGTGGTAGTAAAAATGGCACTACTCCCTTAGCAAATCATGTTAGGAGATGTAAATTATATCTTCCAAATTTGGATAAGAAGCAAAAGTTGATTGATTTTGAAACTAAAAGTTATGTTAATGAGGATGGGAGTGTGGAAACAATTAGTATTCCAAAACTTTGGGAATTTGATCCTGATCTTTGTAGAAAACTACTTGCTAAGATGCTTATTGTGGATGAATTGCCTTTTGTTTTTGTTGAACGTGAAGGCTTTCGTGCATTTTGTAAGGCTTTAAATCCTAGATTTGTTCTTCCTTCCCGCACAACCGCCACTAGAGATTGTTATAGTCTTTTCATTGAAAAAAGAAATGATCTGAAAGTTTCTTTTAAGAACTTGCATTCTAGGATTTGCCTTACTACAGACACTTGGACATCTGGTCAAAATTTGAGTTACATGTGTTTGACTGCCCATTTTATTGATGATGATTGGAATCTACATAAGAGGATAATTAATTTTTGTCCTATTGCTGGCCATTCTGGGTAACTTATTGGTAGGGCGGTCGAAAAATATTTGAATGAATGGGGTTTGAAAAATATTATGACTGTGACCGTAGACAATGCTAGTTCTAATGATTTGGCAATTGATTACTTGAAAAGAAGACTTAACATTTGGGAGTCTAGTGTCATGGAAGGTCAATATTTGCATATGAGGTGTGCATCTCATATTTTGAATTTGATTGTACGAGAGGGTCTACGAGAGCTTGATGTGTCCATCATGAAAGTCCGAACTCCTGTGAGGTATGTTAGGTCCTTTCCCGCTAGACTTCAAAGGTTCAAAAAATGCATAGAAGAGGAGAAAGAAGATAGTAAAAGTCTTGTTACTTTGGATGTTGAGACAAGATGGAATTCAACCTTTTTAATGCTTGAATCTGCTATCAAGTTTAAAAAGGCATTTGCAAGTTTATACATGAAAGATTCTTCTTGTTTTATGGAACTTAAGAAGCTTGGTGGTGGTCCTAAGGAAGATGATTGGAAGAGAGTTGGTAGTTTTTTTGCCTTTCTTAAGTATCTTCTATGATGCAACATTGAGGTTATCGGGTTCTTGCTATGTGACTTGCAATGTTTATGCTCATGAGATTTATGGGACTAGATTAATGATTTCCAACAATCAAGGTTCCGATGATGAGGGTATTAGGAAAATGGCAACCCAAATGATGACAAAGTATGACAAATACTATGGAAATGTTGATAATATCAACATTTTGGTGTTTGTAGCGGTTATCCTTGATCCTAGGAACAAAATGAACTATGTTGATTGGGTTGTGCGGGATTCCTATGATGAAACAAAAGCCACTCTTTTGAGCCTTAAAATTAAGATGGTTTTGCAATCTTTATTTGAGTCTTATGCTTCTTCTATGCCTCATTCAAAGGCCGGCCCTACTACTTCTTCTACTTCTACATCTTCCTCTGTTTTCACACAAAGTGGAAGAAAAATTGACCTTCAAGAGCTCATGACGGCCAAATATCAAAGGGACACGAGTTGTTCTTTGACTAATGTGAACAAAAGTGAGTTGGAGAAGTATTTAGAAGGTGCATGTGAAAGTCATGTTCCAACTTTGAAATATTATAATGGTGGAAGATCAATACAAGAGATATCCTATTCTTTATAAGATGGCTAAAGATGTGCTTGCCATACCTATATCTACCGTTGCTTCGGAATCGGCGTTTAGTACGGGAGGTCGTGTACTTGACTCTTTTCGCACTTCATTGTCTCCTAAAATGGTTGAAGCACTTGTTTGCACACAAGATTGGATACGCACTTCACGTGCACCTCTTGTAGTAGAAGAGAGTTTGCTTGCTTTGGAAGAAATGGAGGAAGGTATATTTCATAACTCTTATTCATTGTTTCTTTTTATATTTGTGTATAATTTATTATTTTCACCTTACTGCATGTCATATGTTTGGTAGGAATGAAGGATTTAACCTTGGAGCAACCAGAAATCATAATTGATGAAACAATTGACACTATGGGAGACTTCTAAAGCTTGGTCAATGGATGCTTGGAAGTTGGAGTCTTGGAGTACTATTATAGTTGTTGAAACTTGTGGTTTTATGGATATTTTTAAATTAATTAGTTTGATCGATTTCCCCCTAAACTGTTGTAACTTTGATCTTTTTATGTGTAATTGTGTATTTGTGTGTTGTATGTTGTTCAAATGTTGACCAATTTAGTTAGCTACTACTATATAATATGTAAACTCTAAAGTGGCAGTAGCTAGCAAAGCCTTAGCAAGATATAATATGTTGGATTGTTATGCCATGTTGGCCACTTAAATACTTAATTCATTATGTAATATATGGGTTGCCAAGTGCCAAGTGCTTAGAAGGCAAGAACTCTAGCAAGTAGCAACTGTAGCAGACTAGTAAATTAGTAATGAGCCCAAGTTTCATATCAGCAAATGTAGCAGTGATCCCAAGTGTCGGATCATTTTTCCGATCTTCGGATCGGATATCGGATCGGATATCGGATCCGATCCGGTCCGAAATCTCCGTGTATCTGAAATATTCGGATCGGTTTCGGATCGGATCGGATCCGAGCCGATATCCGATTATACACACCCCTACACATAACTAATATGTATTGGCCGCTTTCCTCCTTGTGGCAAGACTCGTCTGAATGGAAAGACCGTCCAAAGTTCCAGGACGAATCTCATTAAGTACTTGGCTACTTTTTTGGAAAGATTCACGATCGTCCAAGGACAAGGATGGCAATCTTCCCCTATATTTATTTTGCAAACCGTCCAATGTTCCAGGACGAGTCCCTTTTTGTACTTGGCTACATTTTGGAAAGATTTTCGACCGTCCAAGAGCAAGGATCAGGGTTGACAAAATAACTTTATTTATATTTTATATATCGTCCAAAAGTCCAGGACGAGTCTCCTTTTCTACTTGGATGCATTTTGGAAAGATTTACGATCGTCCATATACCAGGACGTTGCTCTTTCTTTAAACATGTGTATAGATCGTCCAACATTCAGGATAAGGCTCATTTATACTTAGTCGAAATTGGAATGCAAGAAAAGAAAGGACAAGCAATTGGCAAAAAGTCTTTTCATTACACTTGGCAAAAATTTACAGCTTAACACTAGAAGACACAAAGCTACGACGGCAAACAAGCCAAGAAACTTAGGAAAATAAACCTAAAGCTAGGCGTCATCTTCAGCGTGAGTTTCTTGGTCGCCTTCAGGGGTTTCTTCCTCGACCACAGCCTCGTCATCCGAGTCTAAGAATTCCAGAGGCTCCTCGGCACAAACCAAGGCACGATGAACGTTCTATTGAAATTCCAGACGGCGAATGAAGCTGGGAACCTCGCTAGGCTCAGCCAACATCCCAAAAGCTTTAACAGCCCAGTCTTTGGATGTCTCGATGACTTTCCTTGGCGTCGTCAAAGGCCTGGGCCGCCTCCTTCTGCAAACGGGAGTTTTTCGCCCTTAGGAGGATATTCTCCCTTCTCAGTTGGACGGCGGCTAGAAGAGCAGTATCCCTTTCGCCCTTCAACTCAGTTGAAACGGCGTTAAGGACCATTTTTAGTCGGTCTTGCTCCGTGTACAACTGGTTGATGGTAACAAGATAGTTCTTGTTTGTGGACTCCAGGTTTGCTGATCTCTTCTCCAAGGCCTCCAGTGACTGGCGATGGAGAGTGTTGGACATCTCAATATCATGGATGGCCTTGTCGCCTGCCGTCGTAGCAAGGTGGACGAGTTGCTTGCTCTCCTTTCTAAGCTCTCTCGCCCACTCTTCAGTCAGCATGCTGTGAGCAAAAAGCTGGAACAATGAAAGCAAAACAAGTCATTAGACGAGTTAAAAAAAAAAAGAGAAGAAAGAAAAAATTTGTACAAGTATAACATAAAAGCGGCAGCAAGTTATACCTCAGCAGCAAGCTGAGACATGTAGCCCACATGTCCGGCTGATGCTCCCCTTAATCCTTTGATATAGGACTCAGGGTAACATTTGAAGAGCTCCTGCTTAAGCCGATCTCCTTCTGCTTTGAACATTTTGGCAAAGGCAGCAGAAGACTCCTCGTCCGAATCTATGGTGGGAGTAGCTAAGGGTAAAGCTGGTCCTTTGCCCCTATCTGAAAGAGGGGGGAGTCAGTTATCTTGATTGGAAAGATAATGGCTTGTCTATTGGACGGACTCATGGACCGTCCGTCGACCCGCGCCGTCCTAACTATGTTTGGATAATACGACTCACCAGACGAGATGGAGGTCGTCCTAACAGCTAGTGGCATCTGCGAAACCAGCTTCACTACCGAGCCGCTGAACCCCGAGTAGTTCTCAGTAGCCGTCCCAGGCTCCGGAATAACCAAAGCCAAGGCCGACTATTGCTTGATTTCGGCAAAGTCCGCAGGAAGACCGTCCACCTGACCAGCAGGGTCACAATTCTTCTCTCCCTCGGCAGGGACAGCAGTGGAAGGCTCCTCTTTCAGGACTTTGTCCTTCGGAGGAGGCATGGTCATCTCTCCAACTCAACCAGCCGGAGTAGTCTTCTCCGTTTTCTTCCGGGTAAAACCCTTGACCTTTTTGGCCGGAGGTTGGTCTGCTGTGGTGGTAGGCCTCTTTTTAGACGAGGAGGGCTTACCAGGAGGAAGTTTGTTGGTGGGGGCATTTTTTTGCAAGAAATGAACAAGTTACAATAATGGTCGTCCAAAGAGCAAAAGCTATAAACTATTCAAAAGGCTACAGACGAGAATCACCCAAAGAAGGAAGGCATCCTAGAATGGACACCCCCTTTCCTAAGGGAACCTCGTCTAAAGAAATTTCCGCACACAGACGAAGGTGATGCCAAGAAGGAAGCCGTCCAAAAGTGGACGGACTAAAAAGATTTTCGTCTAAGGACAGGAAATCAGCTCTTCGTCCAGTATTAGAATTTAAAGTTCCTCAGACGAGAAGGGCCCAAAGAAGGTGGCCGTCCAAGCATGGACGCCTTCCTTCTTCGGATGATTCTCGTCCAAAGACTGATAACAAACTTGGACGAATCCAAATGATGCTCGTCCAAAGCCGTTTAACATCTCAAACGAGAAAGGCCCAAAGAAGGTGGCCGTCCAAGAATGGACGCCTTCCTTCTTCGGATGATTCTCGTCCAAAGACTGATAACAAACTTGGACGAATCCAAATGGTGCTCGTCCAAAGCCATTTAACATCTCAGACGAGACTGGCCCAAAGAAGGTGGACGTCCAGGCTTGGATGCTTTCCTTCTTTGGATGATCCTCGTCCAAGAACTGGAAGTAAATTCTAGACGAGTCATAAAAAAAAAAATTTAATTTACCAATGTTTCAGTCCTCTTCTCAGCAATGCTCTTGGTGTACTCTTTCCATAGATTGTCTGTGAACTTAGACATGCTTATGTCCCCCGTCCAAGAATGCTTGAGACGTGTTCTGGCCGAGTGTGCAAGAAAGAGAAGAAATGGGGTTAATCCGATATGGATTATGGACGAAGCATTTTACTTGGGAATTTGAATGTATACCTCTATCTTCGGCCAACCGCAAGCCGGCAGCGACCAAGAAGTCGTCACTGTAAAAGATTTCCTTAAAGGTTATCTAGTTAGCTGGTCCCTTAAAGGATGGCTGACCGGGCCTAGAGTACTCCTTTATTCTGAAGTACTCCACTACCTCCTCATCATAATGGTCCTCCAACTCTAGCTAGGACTGCTTTCTCCCGGTATTTGTGACGGCTCGGTTATAGAATCGGATGCCCTCCGTGGCAGAGTCGTTGGCCGCCCTTAGGAAGATGAAGTCGGCCTTCTATTCATGCATCTTTGATGGCTTGCCCCAGGCAGTTAGAAAGCTAGGGCGGTTGCAGATACTGAGCCATGTTCCATCCACGACACCAGGAACCTTAGCCGCATAATGAATATGGGTGAAGGCTTGGATAGAGAGGGCCAGGCAGTGCAACTCGCAGGCGGCTATAAATGTCAGGACGTTGTGCCTGGCATTTGGAGCCAGTTGGTTATGGCCGATGTTGTAATAGCGAAGCACTTGTTCTATAAAGTCATGGAGGGGGAACCTTAATCCCGCGTCCAAGGCCAGCTTGTAGACGGCGAAGTGATTTTTAGGAGCGCTCAAAATGGTGGCCTCCTTATTAGGAATGACGAAAGAAAAGCACGGCATGGGCATGAAATTGGACAAATAACTAGGGTCCGGTCCTATTTTTTCTAACCATTTGCGATTGGCCAAAATAAATGCGGGGTCAGAAAGGGGACCTAGGCGTTTTCTAATCTCAAACGAGGTAGTGGAGGCTTCGTCTACATCATCGGCAGCGCCAGAATCACTGCCGTTATTGTCCTCGCCAGTTTCCTCCATCTCGGTGTCCCGACCAGACGAACTGGCTTCAGGATTTATTTGGGAGCCCTCAAAGCTGCGGCCAGGGGAAAGGGGTCCGCCCAAAGGCCCATCACTTTGGATCTCTCTCGTCTCATCTGGAACTCGTCCAGTAGATTCCTCCATGTCTGAACTATTTGATGGGATTATTACCTTTCGTCTTAGACGGACCGTTTGCTTGACGCGCGCCAGATTACCCTACACAGATAAAGACTGGGTCGTCTGACTTTCTCGGCCAAAACCACAAAAAAAATATATACTCGGCCCGAAGAGGTCCAGCTCTAGAATGTGCCGAAGAAGAAACACTCTCGATTCTAGGGTCAAGACAAGCTCTTGGTCGGCTAGGATTCTTTGACGAAGAAAATTCCATTTTATTGATTTTCTAAGAGAAAAATAAAGAATAAAAGAAAGAATAAAGAACAAAGAAAAGATATATGCTGAAACGCCTGGACGATTTTGTGAAGAAGGCCGAGGCTGGACGATCACTCTCTCTCTCTAGAAAAATTTACAGAGCTTCTCTCTCTAGAAAAATTCTCTCAGGGTGTGAAATGATTTAATGAATTCATACCCAAGATATATATAGGGGGTAAGAAAACCCGTTGAGCCGGTCAAGGATGACCGAAAAAAGTTTAAAACGGTCAGTTATGACCGGTAAAGCCCAGGAAAAGGCGCGTCGTTGCCTCCATTTTGAAATTGAATAAAGTACCTTGGATAAAAGGGTATTAACCGTCAGATGGGCCAACAGTGAAAACCCTTTTAGGGGCAAATGTTGTAGCCTAAAAATCTATGGCTCCTTTAGAGACACTTGGGCTCATCAGAGCCGTACACGTGTCCCCTCCTAATAAGTGAAGAAAAAGGTTTAACCCTTGGATTATATTTAGTTGGGAGAAAAGACTTACTTTTCTGGCCCAAAAGGTAGTCAAAGCCCATCCCTTTGGAGTTGGCTGCAAGTGATTGGTTGATAAATTCTCACAAATCATGGCCTGCCACGCGTCATGATCTGATTACTTAGCCAATCAGATGCCACTATTCTAGGGCAGTTTTTAAGGATAACTATCACACTACAATCACTATAAATACCCCTGAAATCAGGAGAAAGATCGTTCAATGCAAATAGTGCAAAGTTACTCTGTAAAAATACTCTCTCACTTTCTCTCTCTATATCTACTTTGTCTTTACAACTCCTGATATCTGACTTAAGCTTCGGAGGGGAAACCACCACCCAAACCTCCAAGGTGGGTCCCTTTTTGTAGGATCGGGAACGAAGCTCAGGCTTGGACTAAGCTGATTCAGACATTGTTGCACAAGTCTCCAAGTGAAGAACATTTAAGGGATATTACTTGCTAAACAAGAAAACTCAGCCTATAGCTTACTTGTTGGACGAGCAGTAGACTAAACAGTAGTGTTTATCAGTAAAATGGTGAAAGGTAAGATTTGTAGTGTTTTATCAAAGGTTTTTGGTGACAGTAAGAATCCAGTCCAGAAGAAACAGATTACCCAAAAGGATGATCCATTTGTTTGGGAAATGTCAATTCTTTCCAAAACTGATATTTATGATAAACAAATAGTTGAAGAACCAGATGGCAGAGTTCTTATTCGATACTTTATAAGTAAGGAGTTTCCATCTTCTTCTTCCAATTATGACTTTCAAAGTGCAAGATCTTCTTTTTCTTTTGAAAGATCATGTACTTTTCCAAATACAGATGATTTTCCAAATATTTCTCACAATTACAAAGTTTTCCCAAAATCTCCCATTCCAGAAATAGTTGATGAAAATGATTTTCCATCACCAACTAAGTCTGAAATGACACCTCCAAATTTCTCCAGTTTGAATGTTATTACAAAAGGTGGATTCCAATTTAATAAACCACTGCTTTCAAATGATTTTGAAGCTCCAGTAAATCGTGAAAAACAACTTTGGTTTTTCTCCAATTTTGATAAACCTGCTACAGAGTTTATCCGTGAAAAATACTATTCCCAATTAAATGAATTATCTGCTAATATTCCATTTTTCACATGGCTTCCAATTTACTTAAGTAATTTAAAAATTCCTTACCCATGTTCTGATTTATGTGTTAAGTCCAATATTGCTCAAAAATGGATTCTCCAAAATGGTGAATTAGTTTCATCCATTCATCCTCCATTAACAGGTTTACGAGTTCCTTCAGATGAAGGTAGAACTTGTGAAGCTGCTCCATATAACGTAGGAAGAGATGCTGATGAAACATCAAGCCTACTTTAGGAGACATGAAAAAGGTTTATGAATTAAGTAATTTTTCCAATACGATTTTACATACTATTTCCAAACAAGTTGATCAAATTTTCACTCAAATTGATTCTTTATCTTCCAAAAATTCTGATTCAGAATCTTCCAAAGATATTGATGATTTATCAAAAAAGTTGAATGGAATTTCTCTTAATGAAGGACGTTAATCAACTTTTCCAAATGAGATTTACAGACCTCTTATTCATGTTCCAAATAATTTTCCAGGTTCAAAAAATTTTGGAATTAGTAACAAAACACTTTTGAAAAGAATTTCTGAAAAATTAGACAAAAACATCACATGCTTAGAAAAGGATAAGAAAGCAAAAGATTTTGCTGCTAACATTTCTTTAGATGATGAATTTCCATCTCAAATCAATCGAATTTCTAACAAAAACTGGAATCATAATCCAATGCGAAATTATTCTTCCAGACGTACTTCTCCAGATCTCCAATTTGAAGAACGAGGAACTTATGGTTCTCAAAAATGTTTATTCTTGTGACCAACTATTTGATTGGAATATAAATGGTAGATTAGAATTTGAAATTGCCAAGGTTTTACATGAAATGCGCATTGCTGCTAATGCATATTCTTCAAATGATTTTACAAGTGATCAAATTGCTGAAACTATTGTAAACGGTTTTTCCGGACAATTAAAATATTGGTGGGAAAATACTTTTATAGCAGAACAACAAAAAGAAATTTGTAATCATGAAAATGTCAAAAAAGAAAAGGACAGATTTATCCTTTTAATTCAAACTATCAGTCTCCATTTTCTTGGTTCTTCCACAGAAGTTTTAAAATCCAATACTTTAATTTTATCCAATCTTCGATGTCCAACTTTAGATGATTATCGTTGGTACAACGATACGTTTTTATCCAATGTTCTTGGCAGGAATGATGCTCAGCAATCATTCTGGAACGAAAAATTTATTTCAGGACTTCCAAATTTATTTGCTCAAAGAATTTTTCAAAAATTGAAAGAAGCTACAAATAAAGAAACAATTGCGTATGAGTAAATTAACATATGGTCAATTGATTGCTTTTATCAAAAAAGAAGGATTATCTCTTTACAATGAGCTTAAAATCCAATCTAAGTATGGCAGTGAAAAAGCTCAGCAAAGAAGAGAACTTGGATCTTTCTGTGAAGCCTTTGGCTTTGAGAAAATCCAAGCCCCTTCAACTATTCAAAAACAGAGACTCAAACAGAGTCAAAATTTTCGTCAAAAGAAAACTCCATCTTCTGAAAAGTTTTATCAAAAGAAAAAGAAAACATTTCCAAAAGAATTTCCAGAAAAGGATTTCCAACGGATTATTTGCTATAAATGTGGCAAACCTGGTCACAAAGCAAATAATTGTCATTTTAAAAATAAGATTAATGAGATTTTCCAAGACAATCCAGATTTAAGCGACAAACTCTTAAATGTTTTCCAATTAAATCAGAGTGAACCAGACGCATCTGATCATTCTGATTCTGATCACGTTATTTATCAATTAGATTATGATCAGGATTCTGATGAATTTAATTCTGATCAGTCTCTCCAATTTTGTTCCAAAAGACTTTGTGTTATTTCTAGAAAAGAAAAGGAGAAGGAATTACTTCTCGATATTATTGAAAAAATTCCAGATAGCAATCTTCAAAAACAATATCTTGAAAGATTACGATAAATTGTTTTAAAAACTTCTCCACTTGGAAAAAAGCAAAAACCAGTTTCTTTTAGCCTTCAAAAAATACTTGATGATTCTCCATTTCATCAAACATTTCTTTCTCCAGTTAATACTCATAATCTTCAAAATGAGGTAATTCAAATAAAATCTCATATTCAAGATCTTGAACAAAATATTTTAAATCTCCAAATAAAAGATTTAGAACTTGAAGTAAAAATTACTTTACTCCAAAATTCCAATTTTGAGATAGGAGAAACTTCAGAACGATCTCCTATACTAACTGATTCTATCTAGATTTCAGATACTTCAATTGAAAATGAAAAATTTCTTGAAATTATTCAACGATTTAATTATCAAAAATGGTTTTGTCCAATTACATTAGTTATTGATGATAATTTCCAAATTAATGATGTTGCGTTATTTGATAGTGGTGCTGATCTCAATTGCATTAAGGAAGTATTAATCCCTCCTCATTGTTAACATGCCACTGAACATTTGACTATTGCTAATGGTCAAAAACTTCAAATAAGATACAAACTTTCCAATGCATCTATTTTCAATAATAATTATTATTTCCAAACTCCATTCACTCTTGTTGAAACAATTTCCCGTAATCTTTCAAGATATTGTTTTTGAAGATTGCTATCTGGAATATTTTCAATAATATCGAGAAGTAATTCCTTCTCCTTTTCTTTTATGAAAATAACACAAAGTCCTTGGGAACAAAATTGGAGAGAATGATCAGAATCAAATTCATCAGAATCCTGATCATAATCTAATTGATAAAAAACATGATCAGAATCAGAATGATCAGACTCGTCTGGCTCGCTCTGATTTAATTGGAAAACATTTAAGAGTTTATCTCTTAAATCTGGATTATCTTGGAAAATCTTATTAATCTTATTTTTGAAATGACAATTATTTGCTTTGTGACCAGGTTTGCCATATTTATAACAAATAATTCTTTGGAAATCCTTTTTGGCAAATTCTTTTGGAAATGTTTTTGTTTCCTTTTGATAAAACTTTTCAGAAGATGGAGTTTTCTTTTGACGAAAATTTTGAATCTGTTTGAGTCTCTATTTTCGAACAGTGGAAGGGGTTTGAATTTTCTCAAAGCCAAAGGCTTCACAGAAAGATTCAAGTTCTCTTCTTTGCTGAGCTTTTTCATTGCCATACTTAGATTGGATTTTAAGCTCATTGCAAAGAGATAATCCTTCTTTTTTTATATAAGCAAACAATTGACCATATGTTAATTCCTCATATGCAATTGTTTCTTTATTTGTAACTTGGGGGTTGAGCAGCGAACTTTAGATAATTTTAAGAGGTTTGAGGAGAGAGAGAGAAAAGATGTATTGGGCAAGTGCCTTCTGATGATCTTGCTTCATCAGAGAGTTCTTATTTATAGACAAAAAATTACAATGGTTCGTACAAAACTACATACTATTACATCTAGGTATAAATTCTTAGGAATAGGGAATCAGGTTAAAGAATTTATACCTAGATTATCACGATATACTGAACCACTTACTAAAAAATTACGAAAAGACTACGATTTTAGATGGGAAGATGCTGATACTAAAATTTTAGAAAAAATCAAAGAATTAGTTAGAAAATTACCAAAACTAAGCTTTCCAGATGAAGATAAAGAATTTTAGTTGAAACAGATGCTAGTGAAACCAATAATGGCTACGGAGCAGCATTAAAATATAAATATAAAAATGGTAAAAAAGAATATATATATGTAGATATCATTCAGGAACCTTTAAGGCTAATGAGATCAATTGGGATATAAATAAAAAAGAGTTAAAAGCAGTAAAATATTGAATCAAAAAATTTGAATTTTATATCGTTTATAGTAAATTCATAATAAGAACAGATAATAGAACTGTTAGAAGTTGGTTAACCCAAAAATTACAAGATTCCATTACAAGAAAGGAAATAAAAAGAATAATAGCTGACATCAATCAATATGAATTTCCAGTTGAATTATTAAAAACTGATGAAAATTGCTATGCAGATTATCTCTCAAGAAATAGCTCAACAACTGATTTTAGAAAATCAGGAGCTCAAGATACAACTCAAAAAGTAAATGGAAGAACTCACTTCTATGAAAAGGGAAGCAACTTCCAGCAATCCTAATATGGAGCAAGCAGATATTTGCACTAGCCAAAAATACAAAAGCATAATTATTACAAAAAAAGGTAATTCTCCTTTCAAGAAAAGTATGTCCTTACAAAATTATTATCCCAATCAAGCCAATAACCCCACACCAGTTATCAATGAAGTAAATTTTCCCAGCCTAATACCAGATACTACCTCATTCAAAGAAAAATTAACCCTTGGAACAAAACAAACTATGACCCCTTTGGTTCGCCAATATATAGAATATTTCTTATTTATTGCCAACAAATAAAATACCGTCCCTGAAGTAACCATCAAGGATCGCCAAAGAGAGATAGAAGGAGGTTATGTTACTAATCCTTAAAAAAGATAAACGAGTTAATAGCGTTGCCTAGTTGCAATGCAAAACTAATCAAAGCAGCATATGATTATGGCCTTCTTAATTCAGTTTATACTATGAATGGAGAAGAGTTATCATCAATTCCTCAGTTATATAAAGCAGCTAAAAGTTACTTGCAAATTACAAAATCTCCTATGATTTTTGTAAGATGCTATGCCACCCCAGGCGAAGTTACATTCTCTGAAATAAAACAATGTATTAGAGTTATCAAAATGGGATGCACAACGAATTTCATCCTCCCGGAAGAAATATAGGCTCAGCCAGAGTTAAACCGAAATGAGGTACCAGATATTCTCAAGGAGAAGAGAGCTGTCAAGCTAAAGGCATTTTATGAAGCCCTAATTAACATGGTTAAAACTCCTGTTTGGATAAACCATAGGGAGTTAAATATGTTAATCATATCTCAAAGCAAGGCATATGGCCATGACACGGTCGAAACCATCAAAACATGGATATGGAGCCTGCTCCATCCAGATCAAGAACCAGTTACAAGGTATATACCAAGAAATTTTCTGACTCAAGATACCTTGAAGAGATATTGCAGCTGGATGCAGCAAAATAATAACCACTCATGTCAAATGTGTGGAATTAAACAAACTATTGTACCAATTATCGAAGATATGGACAGCTGTGAAGATAGAGCTGAATCATCTAGCACAACGGTTTCTACAACAGAAATCGAGCATACTTTATAAGCATAAAACACCTGTCAAAGGGAGCTTAGTATTGTAAAAATATAACAGCTGTAACAGAAAAAATTACAGCTGTAACAGAATAAGACAAAAGATAGGCGGCTTACACCCGGAAAATATGTGAATAGTGTGAATAGTATTTTCACTTTTACTGTAGCACTTTTACTATAGCAAATAGTAGATGTAATAGTATGTAGTTTTGTACGAACCATTGTAATCTCTTGCCTATAAATAAGAACTCTCTGATGAAGCAAGATCATTATAAGGCACTTGCCCAATACATCTTCTCTCTCTGTCTCCTCAAACCTCTTAAAATTCTCTAGAGTTCGCTGCTCAACCCCCAAGTTGGTATCAGAGCCACTATTCATAAAAGACCGAAGCTATTCACTTAGAGCTTATTTCTCAAAATATTCCATTATCAAACTATGGAAGCAGATAAAGTAACCCTCTTTCTTATGAACTGAATTTAAATTCAATCCCCTAGTTTGTAATAATACTGAGATCTGTTATGATAATTCTATAATTTCATATAAGATGTATGCTATCTTAATTATGCTTTCCCCAATTAAGTAAAATCATGTTTAGAAACCAAGAGACAATTGGTAGCAGGAGCTCGTTTACCCGTTGAGAATGAGAAGGCGTTGAGCGGGTGATGCATAAAACCTATGTAGTGAGGTTGACAAACATGAATTTATTTAATTATGCTTAAGTGCTTAAGGGTTGAAAAGCGGATTAGCAGTACTTATATGAAAGCTGATAGAATTATTATTAACTGATTAAGGTTTATTATGAGCAAAGGGATTAAGTCTAAAAGGAAGTTCATACAGAAAAGAATATTTCCTTGCACTATTTACTT
Organism: Beta lomatogona; assembly: GCA_947646795.1. Classification (NCBI taxonomy): domain Eukaryota; kingdom Viridiplantae; phylum Streptophyta; class Magnoliopsida; order Caryophyllales; family Amaranthaceae; genus Beta; species Beta lomatogona. The sequence continues at coordinate 7,302,415 of CANSNZ010000927.1, read as the reverse complement.
GCTTATTTACTTACTTGTTTAATTTATTATGAAAACTCAAATACAAAACTGCAAAGAAAAAATAGCCATTAGAGAATTATCTTGTAATCTAAGAATTAGAAATACAAATGATAAAATAACACAATATCAAGACTATTTATATGAAGCATATAGAAGGAAATATATTGAAATGACAAATGCTATAAGAAAAGAAATACAAAGAAAACAACTTAAAATAAGAAAACTTTTAGAAAATAAGAACTTAAAGATTTACAAAATTCATTATATATATGATAACTAAATCACAGACAGAAAAGGCTACTAGAAGAGCTAATTACCAATATTTTATATCAACTATGCAATCTGATATAAAAAATTTAGAATTAAGGAATCAAAAGCAAATAACTATCATTAATAAAATACAAATATTAGAACATGCAACAATTATGACCATGAAGAAATTAAAAAAGAGTTAAAACCTTTTGATGAACACATAAAACTGCTAAATATACAAATAAGAGAACAGGAAGATATAGCTAAGAAAATAACAGAAGACTATATTAATTATACATTAAATAGAAAACCAGTCCTATACATATGAGTGAACTAGAACAAGACGAAAATCTAGGAACTAATCTAAATATAATAAATACAAACATATTATTAATCATGAAATTAATAAAAGATAATAAAAATAATGACGAAAAAACTGAATCTAGTAATACCAAATTACCAGTAGAACTAGAAGAACAAGGATATGAAATTCTAGAAAAGAAAATAACTAAAGAATATTCACAACTATTTCCAGAGTTACTTTTGAAGAAAAGAATAGAAATTGAATATAAAAGAGTAATTGAACAATCATAATATGAATAAAAACGAAAAAATCATTGAAGAAGAAATTATTAGGTACCCTGATGGTCCATTTAAAATACACAAGACTAATCAAAATAGACAATTCGCAGAAATTAGTGAAGGACGATTCTATTTAATAAAAGATAGAAAACAAATGATACTAGAGAACGAATTTGATAGAGAAAGAAGGCTAGCACTAGAAAATAATATAGTACAAATAACAAATATAGAAAGTAGCTATCAAGACACTAAAACAATTAATGACATCTATAAGAAATTAGAAAAATTAGAAAGAAAATATGACGAAAGAATGAGAAAAATGGAAGAATCTATCAAAATAATACATATTAATACTAAACAAATATTAGACAAAGTCTACAGAGTAGAAAATAATTTTAATGAAGAAATACAAAATCTTAAAATAGAGTATAGCAATAGGTTTGAAAAAATAGAAGAACATCTTATAACTAATCTCAAAGATAACACCGAAATATCATAAATCCATGAATCAGATACGAAACACTAAATAATACTCCCTCTGTTTTTTTATCATTCTCACTTTCCTGTGCGCATCTCCCAATGCACCTCTTTGAACTTAAATATATTTCATTATACATTAGTAAAAATTATAACGATTGAATATTAATAAAGTACTAATTGAGACAAATCGAACAAGACCCCACATGACTATGTTTTTTCTGATAAATTGAAAAAAATTGAGAAGATTCTCTCTAAGTATGAATAGTGTCAAGATTCCAAGTGAGAAAGATAAAAAAAACAGAGGGAGTACTACTATAGAAGCTTTAAATACTGAAATAGAAAGACTTGAAGTAAATAATATAGCAGTAAACAATACTCCCTCTGTATTTTTTTATCTTTCCTACTTTGACTTTGCACGTTTGCCAATGCACTTATTCAACCTTAAATATCTTTCGTTACATATTAGTAAAAATTATAATGATTGAATATTAATAAACTACTCAAGGAGACGAATCAAACAAGACCCCACATGACTATAACTTTTCTTATATATTGAGAAGAATTTAAAAGATTCTCTCTAATTATGAATAGTGTCAAGATTCCAAGTGAGAAAGATAAAAAAATACAGAGGGAGTATAGAGGAAAATAATGAAGATTTTAATTATGAACAATCTAGTCAAGAATTTAGATATTCAAATCATGTAGAATCAGACTTTGACTCAGAAGAAGAAATTAATGCACTTACTAATGATGAGGAATATTCTTATATGGAGACCAGTAGAACTTATAAACCTAATTTTAAAAACAAAAAAATATGATTATGCCCATAGAAATAGTGACTATATATGGAAATATCGAAGGAAAATAGAAAATGACTACATACCAAAAGATAACCAAGCAGGAGAAACTTTAAATTTAGACTGCTCTACAAATGTTGAATTAGATATGCAAAATTGGATAGCTAGAATAAATGCAAAATTAATAGAGGCTAAAATACCAGTTAGTACAGCGGCTAGTTATATTGAAGCTACAATAACAGGAATAGCAAAAAGCTATTTAACTAATATAGGAATAAAAGAATTAACAGAACTGAGAAGTACTAAGATAGAAGGAACTGAGATGACCGATTCAACACAAATGTTGAAAAAATATGAAAATATAATTAGAAGAGAATTTGGCAATCCAAATGCCGATTTAAAATATGCAGAAGCTAAGAAAGAATATTGTAAGTCCCAATTATATAATATGCAAATATGTTCCATGTGTCCAGAAGATTTAAACAAATATACGTGTGCATTTCAAATGAATTATTATGAATTAGGAACCGAAACACCTGAACAACTAGCTGTATTTCGAAAATTATATTTTAAAAAATTACCAATACCTATAAATACTATGGTACAAGAAGCATATTATACAAAACCTAAAACAAGAACTTTAGGTGAACAAATAACATTTTTACAAACATGGTATAAAAATTATTGTATTGAAGTCAATAACCAAAAAGCATTTAGAAAACAAGCTAAAATAAGTAATTGTTGTGAAAAATATGAAATAACTAAATTCGGATGTCACATATTAAACAAAAAATATAAAACTAAGAGACCCAAATTAATGCGAAGACGATATAAAAGATTCAAACTATACCTGATCAACTCCAGCCCGGCCCGCGGGCCTGGCCCGGCCCGGCCCGGTTTTTGGGCGGGCTTGGGCAGTTTTTTTGGGCCCGCGGGCCGGGCCGGGCCCGGCCCGGTCAAAATTTTTTTTTTTTGGGCGGGCTTTGGACAAGCAAAAAAACACTTTTTAGCCTAAAATTTGGGCCCGGCCCGTTCTGGCCCGCAAAAGCCCGCTCGGCCCGGCCCGAAATACCGGGCTTTGGGCACAATTTTTTGGCCCGGATTTGGGCCCGGCCCGGCCCGGCCCGCAAGATGGGCACTTTTTTTTGGCGCGGCCCGGCCCGAACCCGGCCCGGCCCGGTGTTTGATCAGGTCTAATTCAAACCATATGAAAAATATAAAAATAAGAAATGATCAAATAAAACTTACTTTATTAGAAGAAAAATCTATAAATATGCACAAAATCCAAAAAGATGTAGGTGTTATAATTGTGGACAGATAGGTCACATAGCAAGGGAATGTAAGGCTAAAATAAATAAAAATACAAATAAAACTATGAAAAATGTAAATTTTATTGAGCTACATATAGCAGAATATGAAATAGGTAAAAATAATATACCACCAGATGAAGAAATATATGTTTTAGAATACGAAACGGATAATGATGAAATTAATGAAATAAGAAGTAGTGAAGAAGAAGATAATATTGAAACTGATAGTAATGGATAAAGAGTTACAAGAAGTTGATTATGATGAAGATATAACAGTACAACATAAAAATCAAAGAGCTATTTTGATTTACAAAAATACAATTCATTAAAGTATGAAGGATTTACATTGTCACCTAATAAGATAATTGAGAAGAAAAAATTTGAATTAACCAATTTAACTAAGTATTTTAAAAAGAAAAAGGAAGAATATTTAGTTATAGCTGATAGAGAACATGTTATAGATATAACACAAGTACAAGAAGTACTATATGAGGAAATAGCTAAAATTAACAACGTGTAAGAATGCTTATATATTAACCAATCAACATCAAATTTATACTAAAACCAAATTAAGACCGATTACTATAGATCCCCCTTTTGCTGATCTTATATTACCTATAGAGAAAGGACTAAAATTATATTCTAAACCTAATTATGACGACTTAGAAATAGTGAAAAAACGCTTAAGCATTTCTAGATCCAGAAAAGAACGAGATGAGAACTTACCTATTCAAGTAAAATCACAAGAGTATTATATAATCATTCAAATAGGAACAAAAAACCTAACAGCAAAACTAGATATTAATACTGAAAGTAATTACATTCCATTAGAAAAACTGCCGGATCAAATAATTAACATTAATGAAAATTTTAATAGATTAATAACCTTAACTACAAAAATCGCACTACAAGATATAAATATTGAATATGTTATAACCCTAAACAATAAGATAGTATTAGGAAAAGAATTCTTAGAAAAGGTTAAACCATGGAAAATAGAACCAGATTACTTTGAATTTACCTATAACCAAACTCAATCTAAAACTAAAATAATAAATGAGTAACACAATACCTATTTTAATAGAATTAATAAAATTACAAAAACAGATGGAAATAGCAAAAGAAGAAAAAGCCTATATAAGTCAAAGACTGCAATATATAATATTTGTAGGATGCCATAGAGATAGTATAAGAACACTATCTGAAGAAGAACAAAAGAAAACAAGAGACATAGAAATATTAGAACAAAAATTACGCAAGATGAAAAATGAATTAGCAATTCTTAATAAAAATGAGTAATTTAACTTATATACTTATAAAAATAATCTTTGTAGGATATCAAAGTCGATATTATACACCAATGGTAGATACAGGAGCACAAACAACAATTATGAAAGAAAACTGTTTATCAAAATGGAAAAGATTAAACACACCATTTAGAATAAATGGATTTAATAACAATAGTAGTACAATTACTCAGTATCAAACAAATGTGCAAATACAAATTTGGAATAAAATATTAATCATACCTAAAGTATATTGTTTTGAATTAATAGGAAAAGATATAATACTAGGAACCAACTTTCTTAACCAATATAAACCATTTAGTATTGACAAAGAATTCCTTACATTATACACTCCTTGTAAACATAAATTAAGTGCTAAAGTAGTTAAAAATAGAGAACGAATACCAATAGAATGGGAAAAATGTAAAATAGGTGAAGAAGCACAATTAGTCCAAAAAATGAGAACCAAAAAGGAAAATATCAATAATTTCGAAATTATAGAAATCGGTATACTACACTTAGATAAGCTTACTCCTTTAAAAACTAAGTTAGAAGAACTATGCAACGACAATCCTCTAAAAAACTAGCATAAGCATAAAACTGAAATAAAAATAACGTTAAAAGATCCAAATAGCATAATATCCCAAAAACCTTTTAATAATACACAGCGAGATGAAAAAGAATTTAAAATGCATATACTAGAACTATTAGCTGGAGAACTAATTAGACCAAGTAATTCGAAACATAGTAGTAGTGCATTTATAGTTAATAATCATTCAGAACAAAAAAAAAGGCAAAACAAGAATGGTTATAGATTATAGAATTTTAAATGAAAAAACTATTACATATAACTATCCCATACCAAATAAGATACTTAAAATGAGGCAAATACAAGGTTATAATTATTTTTCAAATTTGACTGTAAAAGTGGTTTTCACCAACTGAAATTAACTAAAGAATCTAAACAATTAACAACATTTAAGGTCCCTAATGGATTTTATGAATGGAATGTATTACCTTTTGGATATAAAAATGCCCCTGGCAGATTCCAAGCATTTATGGATAAATATTTAAATCAATTATAAATTGCGTAGTATATATAGATGATATAATTATATATTCCAAAACACAGGAAGAACACTATAAATTATTAGAACAATTTATAGAAATCATAACAAATAGTGGAATAGTATTAAGAAAAAGAAAATGGAATTATTTTAAACACAGATTGAATTCTTAGAATTTGAAATAGATAAAGCAGGAATAAAAATGCAAGATCATATAGCCCAAAAAATTATAGAATTTCAAAAGGAGATTAATACTAATAAAGAACTACATAAATTCTTAGGAATAGTGAATCAGGTTAGAGAATTTATACCTAAATTATCACGATATACTGAACCACTTACTAAAAAATTACGAAAAGACTACGATTTTAGATGGGAAGATACTGATACTAAAATTTTAGAAAAAATCAAAGAATTAGTTAGAAAATTACCAAAACTAAGCTTTCCAGATGAAAATAAAGAATTTACATGGATAGTTGAAACAGATGCTAGTGAAACCAATAATGACTACGGAGCAGTATTAAAATATAAATCTAAAAATGATTAGAAAGAACATATATGTAGATATCATTCAGGAACCTTTAAGGCTAATGAGATCAATTGGGATATAAATAAAAAAGAGTTAAAAGCAGTAAAATATGGAATCAAAAAATTTGAATTTTATATCGTTTATAGTAAATTCATAATCAGAACAGATAATAGAACTGTTAGAAGTTGGTTAACCCAAAAATTACAAGATTCCATTACACGAAAGGAAATAAATAGAATAATAGCTGACATCAATCAATATGAATTTTCTGTTGAATTATTAAAAACTGATGAAAATTGCTATGCAGATTATCTCTCAAGAAATAGCTCAACAACTGATTTTAGAAAATCAGGAGCTCAAGATACAACTCAAAAAGTTAACGGAAGAACTCACTTCTATGAAAAGGGAAGCAACTTCCAACAATCCTAATATGGAGTAAGCAGATATTGGCACTAGCCAAAAATACAAAAGCATAATTATTACAAAAAAAGTTAATTCTCCTTTCGAGAAAAGTATGTCCTTACAAAATTATTATCCCAATCAAGCCAATAACCCCACACCAGTTATCAATGAAGTAAATTTTCCCAGCCTAATACCAGATACTACCTCATTCAAAGAATAATTAACCCTTGGAACAAAACAAACTATGACCCCTTTGGTTCGCCAATATATAGAATATTTCTTATTTATTGCCAACAAATAAAATAACGTCCCTGAAGTAACCATCAAGGACCGCCAAAGAGAGATAGAAGGAGGTTATGTTACTAACCCCTTAAAAAAGATAAACGAGTTAATAGCGTTGCCTAGTTGCAATGCAAACTAATCAAAGCAGCATATGATTATGGCCTTCTTAATTCAGTTTATACTATGAATGGAGAAGAGCTATCATCAATTTCTCAGCTATATAAAGCAGCTAAAAGTTACTTGCAAATTACAAAATCTCCTATGATTTTTGTAAGATGCTATGCCACCCCAGGTGAAGTTACATTCTCTGAAACAAAACAATGTATTAGAGTTATCAAAATGGGATGCACAGCAAATTTCATCCTCTCAGAAGAAATAAAGGCTCAGCCAGAGTTAAACCGAAATGAGGTACCAGATATTCTCAGGGAGAAGAGAGCTGTCAAGATAAAGGCAATTTATGAAGCCCTAATTAACATGGTTAAAACTCCTGTTTGGATAAACCATAGGGAGTTAAATACATTAATCATATCTCAAACCAAGGCATATGGCCATGACACGGTCGAAATCATCTAAACATGGATATGGAGCCTGCTCCATCCAGATCAAGAACCAGTTACATGGTATATACCAAGAAATTTCCTGACTCAAGATACCTTGAAGAGATATTGCAGCTGGATGCAGCAAAATAATAATCACTCATGTCAAATGTGTGGAATTAAACAAACTACTGTACCAATTATCGAAGATATGGACAGTTGTAAAGATAGAGCTGAATCATCTAGCACAGCGGCTTCTACAACATAAATTGAGCATACTTTGTAAGCATAAAACACCCGTCAAAGGGAGATAAGTATTGTAAAAATATAACAACTTTAACAGAAAAAATAACAGCTGTAACAGAATAAGACAAAAGTTAGGCGGCTTACACCCGAAAAATATGTGAATAGTGTGAATAGTATTTTCACTTTACTGTAGCACTTTTACTGTAGCAAATAGTAGATGTAATTGTATGTAGTTTTGTACGAACCATTGTAATCTCTTGCCTATAAATAAGAACTCTCTGATGAAGCAAGATCATCATAAGGCACTTGCCCAATACATCTTCTCTCTCTGTCTCCTCAAACCTCTTAAAATTCTCTAAAGTTCGCTGCTCAACCCCCAAGAGTAAAAGTGCTACAGTAAAAGTTAAAATACTATTCACACTATTCACAAATTTTTCGTGTGTAAGCCGCCTAACTTTTGTCTTATTCTGTTACTGCTGTTATTTTTTCTGTTAAAGCTGTTATATTTTTACAATACTTATCTCCCTTTGACAAGTGTTTTATGCTTACAAAGTATGCTCGATTTCTGTTGTAGAAACCGCTGTGCTAGATGAGTCAGCTCTATCTTCACAGCTGTCCATATCTTCGATAATTGGTACAGTAGTTTGTTTAATTCCACACATTTGACATGAGTGGTTATTATTTTACTGCATCCAGCTGCAATATCTCTTCAAGGTATCTTGAGTCAGGAAATTTCTTGGTATATACCTTGTAACTGGTTCTTGATCTGGATGGAGCAGGCTCCATATCCATGTTTTGATAGTTTCGACCGTGTCATGGCCATATGCCTTGCTTTAAGATATGATTAACGTATTTAACTCCCTATGGTTTATCCAAACAGGAGTTTTAACCATGTTAATTAGGGCTTCATAAATTGCCTTTATCTTGACAGCTCTATTCTCCCTGAGGATATCTGGTACCTCATTTCGGTTTAACTCTGGCTGAGCCTTTATTTCTTCTGGGAGGATGAAATTTGCTGTGCATCCCATTTTGATAACTCTAATACATTGTTTTACTTCAGAGAATGTAACTTCCCCTGGGGCGGTATAGCATCTTACAAAAATCATAGGAGATTTTGTAATTTGCAAGTAACTTTTAGCTGCTTTATATAACTGAGGAATTGATGATAGCTCTTCTCCATTCATAGTATAATCTGAATTAAGAAGGCCATAATCATATGCTGCTTTGATTAGTTTTGCATTGCAACCAGGCAACGCTATTAACTCGTTTATATTTTTTAAGGGGTTAGTAACATAACCTCCTTCTATCTCTCCTTGGTGGTCCTTGATGGTTACTTCAGGGACGGTATTTAATTTGTTGGCAATAATACAATATTATTTGAGGCTACTATCAAAAATCTAATAAGACGAAATAGTATCATTTATTGAAGTTCATGTGTCATTAGTTGAGGTTCATATGTCATTTTTTAAAAGTAGGGTTCGTATATATTTTCAAATTTTTAATGTCTAAATTAACTTTTGAGAAATAGAAGTTATAATAATTAACATTTAAATATCAGCAATTATACTGTAAAGTGACTTAATTTTTTATTTCTTAGGGGACTATATTTTTTTTTTGGTGCAAAAGAGGGGAAAAATCCTTAGGGAACTATACAACTAGCTATGCCTTGCTTGGCCCCCCGGCACGCTTGAGGTTCCGTAGCGCGTTATGAGCACTGGGCTAATTAAGGGGAGGTTGAGCAACTCCAAGTATGGGGACATTGTGTAACCTTTGTGAGGTAGAGATGAAACTAAGATGCATTGCTTGCGGGACTGTGTTATTGCGAGGCTTATATGGGATTCTAGTGGACTAGACGAAACGGTAGCAGGGGTATATCGTAGTTTTGGGGACTGAGCATTGGCGTGTCTGGAGCAACTTCCTTATACGGAGCATGGGCTTTTGATGACGGAATGTTGGGCTATTTGGAATGCTAGAAATTAGTTTTTTTCTAGGAGGAGGTTAGTGATCCCCATCAAATCATGGCCTACGCGCATAAACTCATCAGCATTTGACTCCTCCTCAGGAGGGTTTTGTTAAGCTTAATGTGGACGGGTCCCGGGTGGAAGGGTTGGGTGCGTCGACTAGAGTGGTTATTAGGGGGATGGATGCCAAGGCACTATTGGCTGCAATGTGGAAGGTGGAGGACTGTTGGGAGCCGTTAATTGGTGAGGCTAAGGCTATGCTATTTGGTATCCAAGTGGCTGTGGAGTTCGGATTTCAAGACGTGGTTGTGGAAAGTGATTGTCTTCACCTTACAAATGCAATTTCTTCACAAGAGGGAGGCGGAAGTAGCTTCCATCTTATTCTTGATGACATTATTCATGCTAGACGTATGTTAGATGGTGTATCTTAATTGGAGCTTTGTTCGTAGGACCGGTAATCAGGTTGCACGTGAACTAGCTCATTGCTTGCCTTGGATCATTAGTAGAACAGTATGGTTAGTTAATTTTCCTTCTTGTATTCACTCTTTGTTGCTTTCGATATTCCTATGAATGATACAAATGATAGAATATAAATATAATTAGGATATATTTTGTTCCTAGAATTATACTTTGGATAGGTTTCCTAATAATAATAGGACTATCCTAGAATGTATCACTATAAATATTGATCAATGGTAATCACTCCAGTTGAGGAGTTTTCCCAAATCTAGCATGGTATCAGAACTTTAGGTTTACCTACAAATAATAATTTTTTATGTTCCTTGGACCACGCACCCCGCTTCCGCCGCCCACGCTTAGTGCGCCGTCCACTTAACCGCCTCTCATGGCACCGGAAATTGAGGAACCCCAACCGAGCCCTCCTAAAATCAACTATAATGAATACCACCTTGCCCTCTCCGTCAGAAATATTAAAAATTGTATCCCTTTGATTTTAGATCGTGAGAAAGTTCAGTATTCAAATTGGGTTGAGTTATTTGAGTGCCACGCTCATGCCTTTAGCGTTTTAGATCACATAGATTCAAAGAAGGCACGCCCCTCTGATGTTACTGCTGACATGTGGACTCATCTTGATTCCATTGTTAAACAGTGGATTTATGTACTGTTTCTTCTGATCTTTTACAAACTGTTCTATGTCGTGGGGATTCTGCTCAAGAATTATGGAACAAATTGAAATCTATTTTTCAAGATAATAAACATACTCCAGCAGTATATCTTGAAAATCAATTTAATGCACTTCACTTGTCAAGTTTTTCCGATATCTCATCATATTGTACAAAGCTAAAGACCCTAAAGGATCAACATGCCAACCTTGATCAACCAGTTTCGGAGCAAAAGTTGGTTCTTAGGCTTGTTTCCAGTCTAAATGGTTTTGATTTGGATGTTATGGCTACGATGATACAACAAACCGAGCCATTACCTTCGTTCGAGTCCGCGCGATCTCGTTTGTTGCTTGAAGAATCTCGCAGAGCCCAAGAATCCACCTTGCAAAATTCGCCTTTTGTGGTTCACAGACCACCAGCAGTGCCATCTGCCACCACCACACCACAACAGCCGCCCCAGTCAAACGGGCAACGGGGGTGGTGGCCGTGGCAGCGGCACAGGCCGCCAGGGCAAGGGTCGCGGGCGTAGCCGTGGCTCCCCTGCCCAGCAGACTCATAATTCGCCAGCCCAAGCCTCGCCACACAGCACTCCAGCGAATTGGGCCGGCCCACTTGCATCAGATCCCTGGACCCCCGCGCCATCTTGGAATCAGCCTTGGGCTATGTCTCAACCGAACTGGGCTGCAAGCCCATATCCGTATCCACAGTAGCATCCTTCTGTTATGCGCCCCGCGCACCCCGCCGTGCCACACGCCTATGCCCCGCTCCAGAGGTAGCAAGCATACCAGGCCACGTATGCCCTATATCCCGAATATGGCTCCCTTATGACTCCTACTGAATTGGACAACGCCTTTGCCACTATGACTCTTTCTCAGGATAATTCGTGGTATATAGATTCTGGTGCTACGGCTCATATGACTAACTCATCAAGTACTCTTATACCCTTGTTTAATTTAAGCACTCTAAATCATATTTTAGTTGGTAATGGTCATTGCATTCCTGTTTATGGTTATGGTCAATCCTCCTTGTCGAATCCTCACCCACCCTTAGCCCTCCTTGATGTCTTATTTGCCCCACAAATCATTAAAAACCTTATTTATGTTTGCAAATTTACCACTGATAATAATGCCTCCATTGAATTTGATCCTTATGGCTTTTCTGTGAAGGACCTTCGTATGGGCAATATAATAGCGAATTGCAATAGTTCGGGGGAGCTGTATCCTGTGACCACCACTCAACCATCTACATGTCTAGCCACCGCCCTCACGGCCACCTCATCCACTACCTGGCATGATCGCCTTGGATATCCAGGATCCCAAATTTTAAGCTTTCTTAAGAGTAGAGAGTTAATTCATTCTAATAAGGAGCATCACTCTAATTTTTGCACTTCTTGTCAAGTAGGAAAACATCTTCGTTTGCCGTTTTATGAATCTAATAGTACTACTCATTCTACTTTTGATATCATTCATGATGATTTATGGACCTCTCCTATTCATAGTTCTCAGGGTCATAAATATTATTTGGTGCTATTAGATGATTTTACTTTTTTTGTGTGAATCATTCCTCTTAAATTTAAATCTGAGGTCTATCAAAATTTCCTTCTTTTTCGCCAATATGTCCAAACAAAATTTGAATGCCCAATTAAAGCCTTTCAATGTGATCATGGTCGGGAATTTGATAATAGCCCTCTTAAATTATTTTGTGTCCAACATGGCATCATTTTTCGCTTCTCTTGTCCTCATACATCCTCACAAAATGGGAAAGCAGAACGCATGATTAAAACTCTGAATAATATGTCTCGCACTCTTTTATTTCATGCCTCTGTTCCTCCACAACACTGCGTAGAATCTCTTGAAACGACCACCTATCTTGTCAATCTCTTGCCTACTAAGACTCTCCATAATATTACTCCCGCGGAAGTTTTATTTCAAATCACCCCTTCTTATGATCATATTCGGGTGTTTGGGTGTCTTTGCTTTCCAAATTTAACAGCCACTACTCCTCACAAATTGACTCCTCGTTGCACTCCGTGCATTTTTCTAGGCTATCCATCACATCATAGGGGGTATCGATGTTTAGATATTGCCACAAATAAATTCATAATTTCCCGACATGTCAACTTTGATGAGACAACCTTTCCTTTTCGGAACTTGGAGATATATAGGCCTGCTGATTATAATTTTCTTGATGATTCTGGGCCCAGCCCCTAATTACTCCCCTACTGGTTAGCCCCTCCTCCTCAAAATGGCAGCACACCCCCATATCCCCCCTGCTATGAGCCCAGCCCCACACACGCGGATCCCAGCCTCATCCTTCCCTCTGCGTGACCCAGGCCCATCAGCGTCCCCAACTTCCCTTCACACGCCCACACGTGTTCTTTCTCGGCTAGCGCCCAGCTTTCCCCTCCCTCCCTCAGCCGGACACATGCCCAATCTCTCTCACAACCCCAGTACAACCCTCCTCCTCTTCGCGGCTGCCTGCTATTAGGCCCACACGCCCCCCTCATCCCATGCATACAAGGTCCAAATCAGGCATTTTGAAACCAAACCCCAAATACAGCCTCACTACTATTTCCGCAACTATTCCTCTTCATCGTTCCCCGCTTTCTAAATCTCACAAAATAGCCTTGGCTGATCCGAATTGGAATGCGGCGATGCATGATGAATATAGTGCTTTAATTAATACAGGGACATGGGAATTAGTACCTAGGCCTATGAGGGTGAATATTGTTAATTGCATGTGGATTTATACTCACAAAGAAAATGATAAAGGTGACCTTCAAAGGCACAAAGCTTGTCTTGTTTGTGATAGCAGGTCTCAGGAGGTTGGTGTGGATTGTGATGAAAATTTTAGTCCAATTGTTCGTCCTGCTACTATTCGTACAGTGTTGGGGTTAGCTATGGCTCGAAACTAGTCCATTCATCAGCTTGATGTAAAAAATGCCTTTTCACATGATGACTTACAAGAAACAGTTTATATGCATCAACCCCCCGATTTTGTTGATAAGAGATTTCCTCATTATGTTTGTCGCCTTCGCAAGGCTCTCTATAACCTCAAACAAGCTCCCCGGGCTTGGTATCAGCGTTTTGCGCATTTTCTTCTTCAGATGGGTTTTGTTGTTGCTCAGAGTGACAACTCTTTATTCACTTTTCGTCAGGGTAACGATATGGCATATCTTCTTCTATATGTTGATGATATTATTTTATGCACATCTTCTGATGCTTTGCGGGACCGTATCATTGCTCACTTGAAATCTGAATTTCCTATGTCTGACTTGGGGCCTCTCAGTTATTTTTTGGGTATTTCAGTTACTCGTACACTTTCCTACATGCTTCTCTCTTAGAAAGAGTATGCACAGGAAATATTGGAGCGCGCAGGTATGGGGACATGTAAGCCTGCAGCGACTCCTGTTGACACTAACTCTAAGCTTAGTGCAGATTCGGGGCATCCTGTGGCAGATCTGACTCATTATCGCAGTTTAGCGGGTGCTCTGCGGTACCTAACTTTTACTCGTCCAGATATTGCTTATGCAGTTCAGCAGGTGCGCCTTTTTATGCACGATCCCTAGGAGACTCATTATAATGCATTAAAGTGCATCCTGCTTTATATTCAGGGTACCATTGATCATGGATTACATTTATATCCTACTACTGAGTTACGTTTGATCACTTATACTGATGCTGATTGGGGCGGGTGTCTGGACACTCGTCATTCTACTTCTGGTTATTGTTGTTTTCTCAGCAATAACCTGATTTCTTGGCAGTCTAAGCGTCAGCCTACTCTTTCTAGATCAAGTGCTGACAGAATATCGAGGCGTCGCAAATGTTGTTGCGGAAGCTTGTTGGTTACGTAATCTTCTTTTGGAGTTACATTGTCTTCTCCGACAGGCTACTATTGTTTATTGTGATAATGTCAGTGCAATTTATTTATCTCGCAACCCAGTACAACACCAACACACCAAACATGTTGAGATGGATATTCATTTTGTTCGGGAAAAGGTTGCGTTGGGTCAGGTACGTGTGTTGCATATTCCCACTAGATATCAGTTTGCAGACATTTTCACTAAAGGTCTTCCGCGGCAGTTATTCTTGGAGTTTAAGTCCAGTCTCAGCGTGGGGGTGTGATAGAATATAAATATAATTAGGATATATTTTGTTCCTATAATTATACTTTGGATAGGTTTCCTAATCATTATAGGACTATCCTAGGATGTATCACTATAAATATTGATTAATGGTAATCAGTCCAGTTGAGAAGTTTTCCTAAATCTAGCAAAAAAAGTTGCCTTGGAGGGCTTTTCTTTTAAAATAAAAAAACCATTCCTTGCCGATTTTAGCGCGTTTAGTTTCCCATTTCATGTAAATGCAATTAGTAGCAAGTTTTCCATGACCATATATACTTACGAGTTAAGAAGTCAATTCTATCCAATTGACAACCATCGGCCAGTACTGCAGTCTGCACATCATCAATTTTTTTGTTTTCATATTAGATGGACAACGTCACTTAAATCACCTTTTTCGACAATAAATTCGAGCCCTCCTTTTTTTTTTGGTTCACACATACATTGGTAGGTTTGACTAACAGTCACCAACATTATTTTGATTATTCATATTCTTTTTTGGTGACCAGCATGCACCTACGTCAAAACCATCTCCTCCTTCACAAAATCACTGACTTTTCCATATAGCTTTGGTTTCTTACTATAAAGTATATACCGTCGTCATGCCAAAAAACCAAAATCAAATTTTAAGTTGTGTAGAAACTAGAAAGTAAGAAAAATGGCACAACTATCCATTTCCATTTTTCTTCTTTCTCTTCTTACCTTACTAACCCTACTACCCACAAACTACGGCTTCTCAAGATCCATCTCTAAAGAAGAGCTCGGCATAAAAGATGATAACAACAATCAAACCCATCTCATGTTCTACTTTCACGACATCGTTAGCGGGCCGAACCCATCGGTGATCCAAATCGCAAGAGCAAACTCCACCACAAACCAATCACCCTTTGGAAGCCTAGCCATGATGGATGATCCATTAACCGAAGGCCCCGAAAACACGTCGAAATTAGTGGGACGAGCTCAGGGAATGTATGGCACGGCGGATCAACAAGGGCCGGGTCTGTTGATGATCATGAATTTTTACTTTATGGAAGGGGACTTTAATGGAAGTACACTAAGTGTTTTGGGAAGAAATCATATAAGTGACGGTGTACGAGAAATGCCTGTAGTAGGTGGTACTAGAGCCTTTAGATTTGCTAAAGGTTATGCTCAAGCTAGGACACATACGTTTGATCCAAACACTGGTGATGCTGTTGTGCAATACAATGTGTTTGTGAATCATGATTCATCAAATGGTGGTAGTCAATCAGGTGTTGGGTCAACGGGGTCTACTACAAGTAATGGTGCACCCTCATCTAGTCAAGCATCTTTCTCTAGAATGGCGTCTTTTAGTAGTTTTATCACGATGATTCCTCTTTTGTACTTGTGTCTTTTTTAAAAGAAAAGGTATGGTGTAGATTTTTTTCTGTTAAATTTTTTTATTAGTTTTTTTTTGTTTTGTTTTGAGATGATTGTATGTTTGTATGAGAGGGAATATTAGCATATTGTAGTGGATGTATGTACGATTACATTTCTTTTGTGGTTTGTATTGTGGAAGTTTTGGCTAGCTTTGGTATATAGTTGGTGTACTTTTTTCAATATTTTTTTTTGACGTGATAAGGTGGTCTCCTGCTGCCGAATGAAATATAGTTGGTGGTTGTCTTGTCTCCACTCTCCAGTACCATTACGGCCATCACTAGCAATATATCTTGTCACAAATGTTTATTTTGTTCAAATTTGTGACAACTAAATTTAAGTGAAACTCTAGAAATAATAGATAAATTGGAATATCGCAAAATGACATTGATGGCAACGGGGTACTGGAGTATCAATCTAAGTAACGCTTGGCCTAGTGGTAAAGGTTTGGCCTTATGACTTCAAGGTTATGGGATCAAACCCTACTAGGGGCTCTTTGGGGGTGAGATTTTTCTTACCGTCCCCCCCTTCCTCCAAGGAGTCTGAGCTGCAAACCTGGCTCGTTATACCTATGCGAGGTGCTAGTTTTGTAGGGTCCTTCATCTTACCAACTTAAAAAAAAAATTTGGGTACTAGAGTATACATGAAAAACAATTATGAGAATAAAAATTGAAGACTACTTTTGTGTGGTTTCTATATCTTTGTTTTTATTAGATTTCATAAAAAAAAAGTGAAAACATAATTTAATAACCAACAATTTTTTTTGTTATTACTTGTAATTTTATGTTTCATATCTTTGTCAACATTTAAATTAGTTCATTCAATTTTTAAGAATTCTATATTTATTCAAATAGTGGGACATAAGATAATAGAATAAAGAAAGTATTGTTACTATTTGGAACACCAATCGTTGATCTGAATCGGAATTGCCAACTATAATTTTTCCCCTCCATCGTCTTTCTTAAGTTTCCCTATCCCAACAGACATCATCTAATGGTTATCGAATTGATGAATCTAAAAGTGTGTCAAGTTTGTTAATGATTATCAGATATATGATATATGAAGCTATTATATCATATATCACCTCTAAAAATAAATGTAAGAATATTCATCTTCGCACTAGTTTATATTCAATTGATGATTTAAGCTTTACCTTGGCTTTATGTATCAATTTCGAGCAAAAGCCCTTTGTTAATTTCATTAAATTTCATCAAATTGAACCCCAATTTAAAAACTCTAATTTTATAGAAAAACCCTAATTCTTCTTTTGGTGGGAATTAATGGCCACCAACTAGCTGGAGGGTTAGATAGGGTGCTGGCGAGCCAAACCCACCTACCAGTTCCAACCTATCTCCAGTGGTTGCCGTCGGCGAGCAAGCTTCAGGTAAGTCTTCTTTCTCTCTCTTCGATGTTCTCTTCTTCTGCGATTTTCTCTTCTTTCTTTCTCTATCGATCTTCTGTCTCTCTCTTCTTCGATCTTCTTTTCTTAATTTCTTTCTCTTCTTCGATCTTCTGTCTCTCTCTTCTTCTCCTCGATATTCTTTCTCTATTTTGATACTTTCCTCTTTCTCTATTTTACTTTCTTCTTTCTCTAATATTTTTTTATTACCTTAAAAAAAATATTATTTTTATTTTTATAAATGTTCTTGCCTGCCAACTTCTCCTTTTTCCCTTTTTTCTTTTTGGGAGGCTGTAGTGCTACATTTCTTTACACTATATTAACTCCTTTTTTAAATCCATACCAACTTTAGTTTATTTTAGAGAAAAATAATATCCAAAAATAATAAAAAAACGGTTTTTTCACCATATATCCCCGACAAAGTGAAAAATTGACCATATACCCTCAGTGTTTCAAATATTCACCATATGCCCCTGAGGTTTCGAAAACGTTCACCATATAACCTTTTGCTAACTGTCGTTAACTCACTGTTAGCTTTATTTACGATTTTGCCATTATTAACCACTAACCCTAAAATCCTAATACCCTAAACCTAACCCTAACCCTAACCCTAATTATAACCCTAATCCTAAACCCTAACCCATCCTCCCCTCCCCTCCCCAAACCCTAACCCACCCAACCCACCACCCCTCCCCATCCACCCCACCCCACCCCCCCCCACCCCCCCTCCCTCCACCACCGCACCCCCTCCCCCCCACCCCCCCCCCTCCATCGCCGCCGCCCGTCCCCCAGCGCCCTCCCTCTTCCCCGTCAATTCCACCTTCCCTTCCCCAGTCGATCTCCCCCTCCCCCTTCCCCGTCGAACAGTGGATGTAGATCTCCCCCTCCTCCTTCCCCCGTCGAACAGGTTGGTTGTAGATCTCTCCCCTCCCCCTTCCCCGTCGAACAGTGGCTGTAGATCTCCCCCCCTCCCCCCCTTCCCCGTCGAACAACCGGGCGTAGATTCCCCAGTACAATATAGAGAAGAAGGGCGTGAAAGAACCATGCCCGTCGAATTCCCCAAGACAAGAGAGAGAAGGGCGCGAAAGAACCACCGAAAAATGCCGGTGAAAGTAGTGAGTGGAGGGGGAGGGGGACATCTACGGCCAGTGAATTCGACGGGGAATGGGGTAGGGGAGGGGGAGGGGTAGATATACGGCCGGCTATTTGACGGGGGGAAGGGGGGGGGCAGATTTACTGCCGATTGTTCGACGGGGGAGGGGGAGGGGAAGGGGGAGATCGACGGGGAAGCGGAATGGGGAGATCGACGGGGAAGGGGAAGGGGAAATCGACGGGAAGTGGGGGTCGGGCAGCGGCGGTGGGGAGGGGGGGGTAAGGGAGGGGCTGCGGTGGTGGAGTGGAGGGGAGAGGGGAGGAGAGGGGGGTAGGGACCCAAGATTTGCTTTATCCGGTATCAAACGAGAGCTACGAGCAAATAAAACGCCTTTTAGAAGTATTAGTACCGTCATAATGCCTACGTTCTCAACTCGTTCTAAAAAAATAGGATTTCGTAATAAGTTTTTGAGGTGGAGGGGAGGGGAGGAGGAGGGGTGGTGGGCTGGGTGGGTTAGGGTTTGGGGGAGGGTGATCCATGTGAGAGATGGCTCATTTCTACAAATGCTAGTTATGTTAGGATTTGTGTTGTTTCGTAGTTCTAGTAGGAATATGACTCTTAAATCCTAATCCTAGTAGGATTAGAACTCCTAGTTATGTTAGGAGTATAAAAGTTTATAAATTCTAGTTGAGTTAGAAATCCAAATCCTAGTTGGATTAGGATTCTAATTGAAATAGAGTTATATCTTTAATAGGAGTCTAGTTAGTAGGCGCCAAGTTGAGCTTGTTCAACTTGGTTTAGGAGTTTGTTATTTCATTGTTATCTTATTCGATTTTTAGTTATCTTTGTGAGTTTGATTAGGATTATGACTTAGGGACTTGTCCTAAGCATAGTAGGAGTTGGTTTTGTTTTCCTTATAAATAGTTTAGGTTGTACGTTTATTTCAGATTAGAGTGAATGAATAAAAGTTTTGTGAGTTTGGTTAAAACTTAAGTGTGCAAACACAAACAACCTTGATTGCTGGTGGCTTAGCCTTTACGCATCAAAACCCTTAGTTTGTTCCTTGTGGTGGCTTTGCCTTTATCATTGAGCATCTAAGAACTATCCAACCCTTAGTTTGAGATTCGTGGTGATTAAATTCTTTATCGGAAATAAACTAAGTACTATCTTTTATTTTCTTTAAATTTCCGCACCCTAATTTATTCTTTTTAGTAGATTAAATATATCATATGGTATCAGAGTAAAGGCATCTAAGTCCTCTTGGCATTTAGACGTTCTTGGAGAATAAGAAAGAAGCAAAAGAAAATCGTCTGTAAGAGACATATTTTTGAGTTAACTTTGAACAACTCGTTCTCCCACCTCCGATCAAATTTTTTGGTTTTTCTTGATTCTAAACTGGTCTATTTCAAGTCTAGTTTATTGTCCTAAAATTTCACAAGATTTCAAAATCGTTTGCTATTGATTCGAAGCAGATTTTTCGAGTTGGTCTAAAACCGGGTAAATCAGGACCAGTTTTGGGAAAAAATAAACTGCGAACTACTGCCTTCGAATTTTTAAATGAAATTTTGGTCGAGTGTTGAAGACATATAGGGCTAGTTGCTGGAAAAATTTCACGTGATTTCGAGGTGTTTTTCCGGGTATTCGTCACTTTTACTTGCATCAAAATTCTGGACGGTTTACAGGCCAATATATGGATCAGATCTCCGAAAACGGCAAAATCCGTGGACGAATTTTTTTCAAGAAGGGGAGTATGATCCATGTGAGAGATGGATCATTTCTACAAATGCTAGTTATGTTAGGATTTGTGTTGTTTCCTAGTTCTAGTAGGAATATGACTCTTAAATCCTAATCCTAGTAGGATTAGAACTCCTAGTTATGTTAGGAGTATAAAAGTTTATAAATTCTAGTTGAGTTAGAAATCCAAATCCTAGTTGGATTAGGATTCTAATTGAAATAGAGTTATATCTTTAATAGGAGTCTAGTTAGTAGGCGCCAAGTTGAGCTTGTTCAACTTGGTTTAGGAGTTTGTTATTTCATTGTTATCTTATTCGATTTTTAGTTATCTTTGTGAGTTTGATTAGGATTATGACTTAGGGACTTGTCCTAAGCATAGTAGGAGTTGGTTTTGTTTTCCTTATAAATAGTTTAGGTTGTACGTTTATTTCAGATTAGAGTGAATGAATTCAGTTTATGCTTTGTGCTTTTCGAATGCTTTGAGTATTCATCTCTCTTGATTGCTGGTGGCTTTGCCTTTACGCGTCAAAATCCTTAGTTTGTTCCTTGTGGTGGCCTTGCCTTTATCATTGAGCAACTAAGAACTATCCAAGGTTACTTTGTTCGAGTTTATGATTTAATCTTCCGCACGTTTACTCTAGTATTTGGCTTTCCTAGATCAAATACATCAAGGGGAGGATGGGTTAGGGTTTGGGTAAGGTTAGAATTAGGGTTAGTATTAAAATTAAAATTAGGGATTAGGGGTTAATGATGGCAATATTGTAAATAACATTAACGGCAACCTATTAGAAAAAGAGTGTTTGGTGAACATTTTCGGAAACTTAGGGGTATATGGTGAATTTTTAAAACATTGAGGGTATATGGTGAATTTCTTGATTTGTCAGGGGTATATGGTGAAATAACCTTAAAAAAAATTAAAAACACAAAAGCACATAATAATCATGATTAATCTAAGTGTGCCTTCTCTACAAGATGCGCACGCCGTCGCCTTGCGTCTTGCGCCTTACGCCTCGGTGCGCTTTACGCCTTGCGCCTCAATGCGCCTAGCGCCTTTTAAAACTAAGATAAATATACATTTGGACAAATCTGTATACATCATACTAACATCACTTGAAATGATATTTTTTTACTTGTTCCCTGATTCCCTCCCCCAGTACTATTTCTCCCAAATATCCCAATTAAGTGGTATTATTGTCTATTTATTTGCTAAGGTAGTTATGAAGCTGAAGCAGATAATAGGTTTTTCGAATGAAAAAGCTATAGGCAATTATTTGGGATGTCCCATGGAAATAGATGGAAGATCAGTAAATAAATTCCAACCTTTATTTGAGAAAATGGTGAAGGTGTTAACGTCCTGGAAATATCTCCACCTCTCCCCCCCTGGCCGCTTGCTGCTGATAAACTCAGTACTTGTAGCTCAGATCTCCCACATAATGTCTATTTACTTGCTACCAAAAGTGGTGCTTAAAAAAAATCGCTAATATTGAAGTTTTGGTGGGCGGGAACAACAAATAATAAGCCATTGTACTGGCTGAAGTATGAGGAGCTCATAAAACATAAGAGTGAAGGGGGAGTCGGTCTAAGAGATGTAACTGCCCTCAATAAAGCCCTAGTGTTCAAACAAGCCTGGCGAATACATAAGAATCAGGACCTACTAGTAAGTCGTATCCTACATTCGAAATACTCACATCAGCGGTATTATTGGGTAAAAAATGTGAGGGGAAACAACAAGCATCATATGCAGTAAGATCAGCCCTTAAGGTGGCTGCTGAATTAAAAGATAGGGTGGGATATAGACTTGGACGAGGTGACAGGGGCCTATTACGAGATAAGTTATGGTTAAAAGGACGGAAAGGCTATATGGAGTCCCAACTGAAGCGCGGTAAGGAAGACCTTCGTTGGAAACCTATCGATGTACTCAGAAAGTGTGAAGGGACATGGGACACGAAAATGATATACGATGGGTTTTCAACAACCACAGCGAAGGCCATCCTCGCAACACATATCGCGTCCGGTAGTAATGACCAAGATGAAGAGATATGGACTCCGTCCCTGACTGGGAATTACACGACAAGGTCGGGGTACTGGTCCCTGCTTAATCCACAGGGGAAATCATTGGGGGACGATGTCTGGAAAAAGATATGGGCACTTAACATATTTCCAAGATGGAAGCATTTCATCTGGAGGATGTTGAGACGCATGATACCAGTTATGGTAGAGCTAAGGAGACGGGGAATCCATATGGACCCGAGCTGTAGAATGTGTAACAGGGAAGAGGAGACACTTGAACACCTTTTCAGGGATTGTTCTGTATCACAACATGTATGGGCATCATCACATTTGGGACTAAGGGTGGAATGGCAATGACATATTCCATTGTAGGAATGGGTGGCTAATAATATCTCCTACATAAAGAAAAGAAGTGGAGATATGTCGGGTGCTCATGTACAATTCATAACTACCTTGTGGGCAATATGGATTAATCGATGTGAAATCTCCTTCAACAGCGTTGTTTGTAATCAGCATCGAATTTTGCAGCTCGCGGGTCAAAATTTTGGCAGATGGCAGAGGAGTGAATATGGGCTACATAGGGGGAGGGGACAACCTCCAGCGCACCGAGATCCCATACTACCAGAACGTGCAAAAACATGGATTTTTGGCAGTAATCTAGGAGAAATAGATGAAGTACGGATTCAGGTAGGTGGTGTGTGCAAGCGTCCTGCTAAAAGCCAACCAACAACGTTCCCCCACGCGGCCACTGGGTGGGTCATCACCCAAGGCGATAGAGAAATCCAGGGAGGAGAACGAGTATACTCATTATCCCTGATTCAGACAATACTGCTAGCCATCTTAAGCGCTTTGAAACAAGGTTACAAGTATGGAGCAAGTGTCACAATCTCTACAGACTCACATCTGGCCATACAATATTTGCAGAACCCACACTTAGTGGCCGCAAATCTCAAAGGCCTTACTAGGGATATTCAATATTGGGCGGATTATTATGTATGCATTAAGGCCCGAAAGGTACATAGATTTGAAGTCCAGAAAGCCCATAGTATGGCTGCGTTGGTCAGGAAGAATTAGGAAACTGCTTTGTGTATGTTATGCTTTTTTTTGTGGTTTTACCCAATGTCGAAAAAAAAAAGTGGTAAAACTGATCTGATCTGGCTCCTTTAAAAAGAGTTGACTTGAGGATGACATTGTATGTTTGACTTGGGTAAGCTTGGTCGTGATATTCAAAAGCAATATAGGTTTTGAATGCTTAGTATTCGTTTGTATTATTAATAACTTTCTTTGATTCAGGGGACTGGGGAGGTATACAAACCGAAATTTGAAAAGGAACTTTATGTAGGTCATATTTGACCGTATTGATCGAGTCTCCTGTATGGACAAATTATGGTAGGGTACGGTGTTCTTGAATAATTAAGGTTATTGAGTCATTGCAAGAAATATTTTCTCCATCTCCAAAATCATTTTCATCCTTTATAAATCAAATAAAATGAAAAAAGAAAAAACACTTTCTAAAAAAAAAGTATTTTCCACTCAACCAAGCACTATCTAGTCTACTCCATTAGTCTCTTAGGGGGCGTTTCGTTAACATGGGGTAAAGGGAATGGAATCAAGAAAGGGGTAGAGAGGGAAAGGAAAGGAAAACCCTTAGATTTTAGTTGTTGTTTGGTTGGTTTCTATGTCACTCTCTTTCTCCCTCCTTTCACCATTCTTCCACCATAGCACCACCATTTCCTCCCTCCCCTATTGTGCCCCAACCACCCCCTCCCCACCCCAGTAGCGCCGCCGCGCTGCCCCCCTCCCCTCCCCATCGCGCCGCGAAATCCCCCCTCCCCTTCACAGAGTCGCCTCCTCCCCCTTCCCTTCTAGCTTCGCACCTCCCCCTCCCCTTCGTGCTGTGCTATCTGTCTGTCGCACCTCCCCTTTCCCATCGCGCTGTGCTCTCCTTCCCTCCGTCGCATCTCCCCCCTTCCCTGCGTCGCACCTCTCCCTCCCCTTCCTTGCGTCGCTCTTCTCCCTTCCCTTCCCTGCGTCGCATCTTCCTTTTTTTTTTTTTCTAGGGTTTGGGTGGTAGAGGCGGTTCTGGTGGTTGAAAGATTTTCGGGTCTTGGGATGGTGGATGGTAGAGGCGGTTTGGTGGTTGAAAGGTTGGTGGCTTGGTTGGGGTGTGGGGGTAAAGGTGTTAGGCGGTGGTTGGTGGGCACGTGATTGTGGTTGGGTGGGCACGTGGTGGTGGTTGGATGGCCACGTAGGGTTGAGTGGGTTGAGTCAAGTGGTGTTTGGGCGGTCAAAGAGATGGTCAATGTGAGTCAAAGAAAGGGTAAGTGAAACCTTAGGGGGGGTGGGGTATGAAAGTAGAGGACTTTGGGGGTAAGGAGGGGGTAAAGGGTTTCATTAAATGGAGCAAACAAACAACAAGTAAGGGAATTAAGTTAGTTGATTCCCTTACCCTTTCCAGATTACCCCCAACCAAACGCCCCCTTAGTCTTTTTTTACTTGGTACATTTTACCTAGGTACAATATTTTAGGAGATGCATGGGGGGTTAGGACCACAACTTTATTTGACCAGAAGAAAGATACAATAAATAAAAATAGATGGATAAATAGCAAAAAAGAATGATAAAATAGTTAAAAACAATAAGGTGATCACTAACTATCCAACTAAAAAATAAAAATAAACCAGTAATTTGAGATATCAATTCATGTTAAAGCAAGTATAAAAACATGGAGGAGATATTTTATTTTTTCATCAATCGTCATGTTGCATGTTATAACTTCACACCTTATTGATATGTGTTTATGTATAACAGAGTCACTAGTTGATATGTATATATGGTACGGTGCTTCTTGCATTAGAGGAAAAAAAACCCAACTGATCCGGTCAAATTGGGCTTAACAGATTCGGAAATGAATCAGATCAGTTAGGAGCGGAGCGGTAGTAGAATGTTAATTGATCAGTTAGGAGCGGACCGGTAGTGAAATGTTAATTAACAACAATAATAAAGTCAAACAAACATCAATTAATCTCAATTGCATTTTTTTAAAAAAATTGACATTCATGCTCCAAACAATTAAAGCGATTAATAACCAAAAATTACAAAATAAATTACGCACAAATTAAACCCAAAAATAACCAAAAAATACAATAAAATTTAGAAATGAGAAATTACAAAACAATCACAATCTCGAAATTAATAAAACAAAGTAAACAATCTCGAAATAAAATAAACCCTAAACACACGATTAATCAACTTCGAAATCAATCCCTAAATCCACAAATTAATAAACTATCTAAATTTAGATTAATAACAGTTGGTCTTGTAAGAGACCGACTACTTTTATTTTTAAATTAGGCAATGACCCAAGTCCAATATTTAGAAGAGAACGAACTACATTTCTGAATATACACTATAAGAACATCCTAAAATAACGGCGGCATATCAGCGACGGCTATAAAAACGGTCGGTATCATCACAATAAGCGACGGCTTGAAGCCGACGTTGATCACCGACTTCTATTATAGCAGACAACGACGGTTTATTCGTCGGTGATAAACAACGACGGTTAAAAGCCGTCGTTGATTTTTTGGAAGTAAAGCATAATTTTTGTTTAGCATGGACGACGGTCTTAATCGGACTTTGATTTCTAAAGGGGGGTTTAATTGAAGCTGCTCCTTCAGTCGGGTTTCTTTTCAACAACAAAAAGGAGAGAAGTAAGTTGGGCGATTTGGGCAGCGACGAAGCTCGGTCGACTCCACCTCCACCTGCCTCCTTCCTCCAGCCAACGACAGCGATCCACCTCCACCTCACTTCGCCGGCGGTAACCTTTATTTTCCATTTTTTTAAAAAATTTTGTACTCATGAACCAAACCCTAACAATTGGGTTTTTTCCTCGTGAGAGAAGTGAACTTGGGCGACGAACTTCAGTCGGAATCCACCTCGTCGGCGGCAGCGACTCCTGCCGGACAGACACTTCGCCGGCGGTAAGCAGTGCCAATTTTGTTTTGTTTTTTTTTTTAAATTTGTGTACTCATGCCAGAAAATTGAATTGGGTTTTTGCTAAATCTTGTTTTTCCTACTAAAAATTCGAATCTTTTCATGAAGTGGGTTTTTTTTCCTCGTGATTTCATCACTATCATATCATGTGCTTGTGTTTCATTCATAGTGTTTTTTCGAGGTTACTGTAAATTGGAGACCTTTTGCGATTGTTGTCGTTTAAGTGAATGTTCGAATCGGTGGTGATGTTGCCGAAGAATAAAGATCTACTTTGGCTATTATTTTTGATTTTAGAGATGATGCATCTATGTGTGTTCTTTATGGATGATGGTTTACATCCATTTGTTTGTTATTTGGTAATGCAAATGTAAACGTTTATGTTTTCTATCATATGCATTGTACTTTCTGGTGAACATGTTGAGAATTTGGAATTAAGTTTGTTCACAGCTTTTATAACCATGCTTGTCAAATCCATGATTGAATTTATTTATTTTTGAGTCATTAATTGCAATCTTATTTTAAGTCAAAAGGGGTGCTTGTGAACTTAAATTCCTAGTTACTTATTATTGGAGTTGCTTGTTTAGTAGAAATTGACGCTTAAAGGTGCCGTTTAATAATTGATTTCTACATGATGTAGGATTACGTAGCACTTTGGTGTTTCTCTTTGGCTTAATTGTAAGGTTAGTAGCAAATTTGACCATATTTTGTCTTCAATTTATATTTTTAGTATTGAATATAGGGTATTTTATATTGTTTTTGTTCACATAAATTCTATAATTTAATTTTTGTGCATGATTTTCATCATGAAATGTAATGTATTAAACAAAACTTTTGTTTAGAGAATGTTAAAAAATATATAATTTATTATATGACTTTGAAGTTTAAGTTACTTTAATTGTATAAGTTTAAGTTACTATATAATTATCACAATAGTTTATATAATGGTTCGTTTATTAAAGATTATAAAATTTAAAAACTATATAATTATCACAATAATTAATTTATTGCACATTCCTTTATTTAGTTTACACTATTTGAAATGTTTATATATATTGTTTTTGACATATTTGTTTTCATGGAAATAGTTTGGATAATGTTATAAATTTAATTTACTTGTTTAAGTAAATATGTTTGCATCATCATGTGCCTAGATACTCGTTCAAGGTATACTCATTAGGTGTATATCTTGAATAGTCCCTGATTGGGACTGTTCTTGGACGTTTAACCTCACTTAGGTGGTGAATGTATGCCTTTTTTCAATTCTATGTAATATCCGGTGATGTTGTTTCTCTATGTTGTTCTCTGGGTACATATGTAAGCTTTTACGAAGCTCACATTGTGTACTTGGAGAACTCATGGGAAATGCTGCCGGATCTTACGTAGAAGTGAATAGTTGGCATACATTCACTAGTGGGGTTAGACGTCCAAGAATGGGTTAGGTTGGAGTGATAAGGACCTGTGGACATCATTTCAAATCTATATGCATTTCTCACAAATGTTTTAATTGTACGTATGTTGGTTGTTAATGAGTATTGTGATTGAAATGGTTTAGAATTGTAGAATTGGTCACCATGAAACGGAAGGAGCGTTGGTGGATGTATGATAGATATGACAATGAGCGTAACTTGAGGCCCGAGTTCTTGAGGGGGGTACATACTTTTAAACATACTTCTAAACATATATTTAAGCATATATAGGCCATTTTAGCCAATTTTTGGCCATTGTACTTGAATATGAATGAATTTGAGTACTTTGAAGTTATTTTAAGTTATAAATAGCTCAAACATCATATATATAGTTTGTTTGATGAGTCTAATAGTAGTTTTGATTGAAAATACAAAGTATAGGCATGTTAGAACCAAATATAGGTCATTTTGCCCATTTTTTGCCATTTTACTTGAAAATGAATGAATTTGAGTAGTTTTAAGTTAGTTTAAGTTATAAATAGCTCAAACATCATATATATAGTTTGTTTGATGAGTGTAATAGTAGTTTTGGTTGAAAATACAAAGCATAGGCATGTTAGAACCAAATATAGGCCATTTTAGCCCATTTTTTGCCATTTTACTTGAAAATGAATGAATTTGAGTAGTTTGAAGTTATTTTAAGTTATAAATAGCTCAAACATCATATATATAGTTTGTTTGATAGTTTAATAATAGTTTTGATTGAAAATACAAAGTATAGGCATGTTAGAACCAAATATAGGTCATTTAGCCCATTTTTTGCTATTTTACTTGAAAATGAATGAATTTGAGTAGTTTGAAGTTAGTTTAAGTTATAAATAGCTCAAACATCATATATATATATAGTTTGTTTGATGAGTTTAATAGTAGTTTTGATTGAAAATACAAAGTATAGGAATGTTTGAACCAAATATAGGCCATTTAGCCCATTTTTTACCATTTTACTTGAAAATGAATGAATTTGAGTAGTTTGAACTTAGTTTAACTTATAAACACCTCAAACATCATATATATAGTTTGTTTGATGAGTGTAATAGTTGTTTTGATTGAAAATACAAAGCATAGGCATGTTAGAACCAAATATAGGCCATTTTAGCCCACTTTTCGCCATTTTACTTGAAAATGAATGAATTTGAGTAGTTTGAAGTTATTTTAAGTTATAAATAGCTCAAACATCATATATATAGTTTGTTTGATAAGTTTAATAATAGTTTTGATTCAAAATACAAAGTATAGGCATGTTAGAACCAAATATAGGTCATTTAGCCCATTTTTTGCTATTTTACTTGAAAATGAATGAATTTGAGTAGTTTGAAGTTAGTTTAAGTTATAAACACCTTAAACATCATATATATACATTGATTCATGTGTTTAATAGCAGTTTTGATTGAAAATACAAAATATAGGGGTGTTAGAACCAAGCAACGCAAATATAGTTTGTTTGGTGTGTCACATAGTAGTTTTTACTTGAAATTGCATGAATATGAGCACATTATTTAACCAAATGCAGGAGACATACAACAAGAAGCTGGATGATTGTACCACTCAGGGGTCACAGCCGAACCCTGATCTGTTGTACTGGGAGACTGTGGGTGGGAGGAACAGAGGAAAAGTGCAGGGTTGGGTCAGGGAGATCGTTTGTACTACAACTCTTCATCTGGGCGAGGAGATGGCTCTTCACAACCATATGAGCCGTTCATTTTTCCTCAGCTTGAGGCGCAGGTGGAGGCAAAGGTTGCTGCACGTATGGAAGAGGTGGAGGCAAGGATCGCAGCGCGGATGGAAGAGTCAAATTGAGCCCTCTTGCAGGAAATGATGAGGAACATGTCTGGTTTCGGCCACATGTTCTCAGGTTGCAACAAAAGCCCCCCTCCACAACGTAGACCAGAAAATGACCCAGGGTTTGGTGGTGGCAGTAGTGGTACGACACCCCTGACATTGTAGTTTGTTTAGTTTTGGCAAGTAGGTAACTAACTTATAGTTTCTATATAGTTAGTCTAACTATATGCATTTAGTATATATTTTTTTTGGCTTTCGCAACTAGGTAGATGTGTCGGTATAATTTTTTGGAAACCGACTTCTACTTTATTTCCTGACACCGGGATCTATTTTGCGTACATATATTTAATCTAGGTAGTTTGTCTAACTATAGGCATTTAGTGTCTATATTTATCGGCATCTAGCTTATAAGTTTCTAGATTTGTCGATATATATTTTTGTAGAACCCGACTTATACTTTATTTCCAGACACCGGGATATATCTTGGGTACATAATTTTAATCTATTTCATGTAATTATTAAGTATCTACGCAAATTGTAATATATATCAAAATCGTATATTTTTGTAGTTGAAAATATCGAATGCGATGGAGGCAATGGAGGCAATGGAGAAACAGGTTTAGTGTAGTATATTTAGGTGCAGCCGTGCAGGTACAGGTTTAATTATAATTTGGAACATCACTATTCAAATTAATGTAATTTTAAAAAAACAACGACGGCTAAACTTGAAACAACGACGGATAAGTAGTCACTGCGAAGGAAAGAATTTCTGCCAAGGACTGAATGGTCAGCGACTGCTTCATGAAAACAACGACCATTTTACACCGTCGGTGATTTAACCACTGTTTTAAACCGTCGTTAAGTCACCGACGGTTTAAAGCCGTCGTTGATTCACCGACGGTCGAAAGCAGTCGTTGTTTCAGCGACAGCTCCAAACAGACGTTGAAAATTTTCCAACGTCGGTTTATAAAACGGTCGCTGATGGTTGAATAAACGGTCGTTGATTACTCACCGACGGTCAAACGGTCGTTGATTTCTAAATCAGCGACCATCGATACAACGACGGTTAATCAATGACCGTTGGCCGTCGTTAATTGCTTTAGCGACTGTTTTCCATAAATCAATGACGGCTTAAAGCGGTCGTTGATTTTGCATTTTCTTGTAGTGATAGTGACTAGTTTAATTTGTTTATTGATCAGTTTAAGCTATTTAGCGATCGCATTCTTTAATCAATTTAGTGACGAGTTTAATCCATTCAGTGACTAGTTTGATTCATTCACTTTGACTGTCGATTTAATTTAAAAAAAAAAAATTGTGTCTTGTAATTCAAGATTTAAAGGAAAACAAAGGAAGGAGAAGATAAGGGACGATTGAATTGGTGCGAGATGTCTAGGCATAGTATTGAGTTAGAGTGAGATAGAATGGGATTGTTAGGATAATGTAGGTTGGGATTTTTCTAACTTTATGTTAAATTTAGACAACCTGTTTTAACAGATTGACACACATAAATATTGAGTAAGGTTCTTTTTAGGATTCATGTATAAAGACTAAAAAGACATAACACAGAAAGTACGAAAACATACTGACTGAAGGTATGGATTGCTAAAATCCGCTGGAACCGGGTGCTTGACACTCACTATGGAAATAAGTGCTTCGACGCTTGCTATGCAACTGAGTACCTTGATGCTCGTTATGGATACCAGTACTTGATGCTATAGATCTTTGGTGATGAGATCACCCATTCCTTGCTTTTCTTAAATCCATGAAATTATGAGTTGGAACATTCAAGGGGTAAGAAACCCAAAGCACTTGTAGAACTAGTTTTTCTAAGTAACGAATACAAACCCGATATTAAGTCCATATTAGAAACAATGACAAACAATGCTAATAGCAAACGCATTCTTAAAGCTCTTAATTTGGACAATAAAATCATTATTGACCCAATTGATCTTTGCGGAGGTATTTGGGTTTGTTGGAATAACAATAACTTGCAATTTAAGAGTTATGAAACGCAAAACAGATGTGCCCATCTCTTTATAAATTTTAGATCACTAAATCAAGATTTTCTAATATCTGGGTTTATAGTCCATCATAGGATCAAGAAAAGGAGATCTTCTGGAATTATCTTTAAACGTTTCTTAGCAACTCTAGTCACCCATGGTTGGTAGTGGGTGATTACAAGGAACTTCTACATTGTCAAGATAAAATTAGTGGAACACCTACCTTTCCTAACCAAATACATCGATTGCCATATTTTATCAGTAACCTTAATGCTCAAGATATCCCTTGTCTTCAAAATATTTTTTCATGAAAAAAGCACCTTGACAGAATATGTATATATTTAGCTTGATTTAGTCAATATTGTGCATAATTAGTTCCTAATTATTAGCCTTAGATTATGGCAATTTACGTAGCCTATCGTTGTATATATTAACATGCTATTATTCAATAATACTCAAGGAATTGATTTCCAACATGGTATCAGCCTAGGTTCTCCATACTACTGACCTAGCCGCCTTCCTATTCTTCTTTCTTCTTTTCCTTTTCTTTTCTCTCTCTTCATCCTTGGTGCAGCCACCATGACTGACGCCACAAAGTTTCACCCTACTCTCTCAATCAACAACGCAAAATCTCTAATTCCTATCACGTTGGACACCGAGTGTGGTCTATACCACTCTTGGGTTACGTTGTTTATGGTTCAAGCAAGGGTACATAACCTACTGCATCATATTATTCCACCTACGGAAGCCAAAGCTAAGGCTGCTGTTGATGCGCTAAAAACAGCCGATTCCGATCTTTTCGATCGATTAGATGTCGTTGTCTTGCAATGGATCTGTGCCACCGTGTCTGCTGACCTTCTTCAAACCATATTGGTAAAAGACGATATGGCGGCTAAAGCATGGCAGAGGTTGGAACATGTGTTCCAAGACAACAAGGGGTCTCGTGCAACTCATCTCGAAGAGGAACTCGCGGCTGTAAAACTTGAGAATTTCTCCTCCGCCGAGGCCTGCTGTAATCACGTCAAATCTTTGGTTGACCGCCTTGCCGACGTGGATGCTCCGATTGCTAACAGCCGACTTGTGTTACGCATAGTAGGCGGTAGATTATGTACAAAACCAAGATCCTCTGCCCTCCTTTGAAAGTGTTCGATCTCGCATCAAACTCGCGGAACGCACCATGAAGTATCGCGCCACCCAGGAAGCTGGTGGTTCTGCCCTCCTTGTGTCTACCGGCGCCGGAAATTCAAGT
The DNA here is from genome assembly GCA_947646795.1 of Beta lomatogona. NCBI lineage: Eukaryota > Viridiplantae > Streptophyta > Magnoliopsida > Caryophyllales > Amaranthaceae > Beta > Beta lomatogona. The sequence continues at coordinate 7,269,324 of CANSNZ010000927.1, read as the reverse complement.
GGTAATTCTAGCCCTCCTAATTCCTATTCTTCTAACACTAATGTTAGGTACAATAATAATAATAAAAACAAGAAGAAAAATAATGGAAAAGGGGGAGGGCCGAATCGTAACAACCACCACCGTGGTGGTGGTGGTGGCCAGCCTGCCACCCGCAACAACCAGCAACAATGGCAGTGGCAGCCACGCCCAGCAGGTTAGTTTCAATGGCCAGCTTACTCTTGGCCTTGGCAACCATGGGGTACACCCCCTTGTCCCTATCCCACGGCCTAATGGCCGAATACTCCTAGGCCTAATGGCCAGCAAGGGGTGCTTGGTACTAGACCCCAACAGCAAGCCTACATAACAAGCACAGCTTGTCCAACACCATCCATGGGCTATGTACCTACTGATATTGAAGCGGCCATGCATACTCTCACTCCTCCGGATGGAAATTGGTATATGGACACCGGTGCCACCTCACATATGACCTCGGACCAAGGTACACTCTCATCTTATTTTCATTCGAGTAATAATAATCATCACATTGTTGTTGGTAATGGTCACTTAATTCCAATTCAGGGTTACGGGAGTACTACATTCCCTACTTCAAATCACCCTCTCACCTTGAACAATGTATTGCATGCGCCCAAACTCATTAAAAATCTCATATCAGCCCGAAAATTCACCACTTACAACTCAGTTTCCATTGAATATGACCCATTTGGTTTTTGTGTGAAGGATTTACGGACGGGGACACAAATCCTAAGATGTGATAGCACTGGGGATCTTTATCCGCTCTCATCCACCATCCAGACCGCACCTCATTCTTCTCATTCCATTGCATTTACTGTTGTCGCTACTAATTTATGGCATCCGGGAGCAAATGTTTTACGCTCTCTTCATAGCAAGCATTTCATTGATTATAATAAAATTAAACAGACTTTTTGTTCATCTTATCCACTGGGGAAACAAATCAAATCACCTTTCTATGATTCAATGTCGTCCACTATTTTTCCTTTTGATATAGTACATTGTGATCTTTGGACGTCGCCCATAGTTAGCTCAAATGGGCATCGTTACTATGTTTTTATTTATTGATGATTTTAGCAAATTTATGTGGACCTTTCCCATCTCTAAAAAGTCACAATTTACTCTCTTTTTACCATTTTTCATGCCTTTGTCCAAACACATTTTGAAAGACCCATTAAAAATTTACAATGTGATAATGGTAAAGAATTTGATAATGGGCCTCTTCATTTATTTGCGCAAATGAATGGCATGCAATTTCGCCTATCTTGTCCTCATACATCTCCTCAAAATGGTAAAGCCGAGAGACATATTCGTTCCATAAACTATGTAATGCTAAATTTGCTTGCTCATGCCTCCATGCTATCTTCCTTTTGGCAACATGCCCTTGCCATGGCTACCTATCTCCTCAACATTCTCCCTTCTGACGTGCCCGGGTCATCCTCTCCTACGAAAATTCTCTACAACAAAAATCCTAGGAATTCTCACTTACGGGTCTTTGGGTGTCTATGCTTCCCTTTATTCCCTTCCTCTACCATTCATAAATTACAAGCACGATCCACTCCATGTGTTTTTCTTGGGTATCCTTCGGATCATCAAGGGTATAAGTGTTATGATATTTCAAGCCTCAAAATCTTTGTTGCTCGTCATGTCATTTTTGATGAACAAACCTTCCCTTTTTCTAAAATTTATACTCCTGACTCTCATGCGTATGATTTTTTAGACAATGATATTTCTCCTTATTTGATTCATCAACTTCACCAACACAATTCTTCAAATCAACCCATTACCCCAACCAGGGACGCTCCATAAAATTCCTCAAATGCAGTCCACTCCCCTTCTCCTAATGCTACCAGCACTGGGGCCGTGGCCACTCAGGCCCACACGCCTCCCAGCTCTTCCACTCGTGCTGCCCAACATACCCAGGCTCACCCGCCTCCCAGCTCTTCCACTCGTGCTGCCCAACATACCCAGGTCCACCCGCCTCCCATCTCTCTCCCTACTGCTGCCCATAATACCCAGCAGCCCCCTCCTTTATCACCCAAAGCCCAATCTCGTACGGCCCACAACCCGCAGACCCCTCCTCTCTCACCTCCATCCCACTCCTCTCCGGCCCAAACTCAGCAGCCTCCCTCTCCTATTATTCCCAGCAGGCCTAACACAGTGCAACCCCCCCTCACCGCATGACTACCCGTCTACTTCATGGCATTGTTAAACCCAATCCAAAATACTCTTCCAATTTTCACACTGACACCACGACTTTCATCTCTCCCTTACCCAAAAATCTCGTGCATGCTCTTCGTGACTCTAATTGGAAAAGTGCCAAGTTGGATGAATATAATGCTCTAATTGAAAATAAGACTTGGGAGTTAGTTCCTCGTCCACTAATGTTAATGTTATTAGGTCAATGTGGATTTTTCGTCACAAAAAGAAATCTGAAGGTTCTTTTGAGAGGCATAAGGTCCGTCTTAGCTTGTAGGTGATGTCAGGTGTAATCCCCCGTAAATTTATGGACTATATATATATATATTTTAATATATAGTTATTTATATTTAAATATATTTTAGTATTTTAATGATTTATTTCTTCAAAGGTTGACTATTTGAAAGTCAAAGGAATTATTTTAATGATTTATGCAAGTTAAATATTTTATTAAAGTCATGCTTTGAAAAGTATTTGAAATGTTTGAAACACTTATTGGATTTGGAAAAGGATTTCTAATTTGGTGTGAGGAGCCCAAACACTCTTAGATTTGGAAAAGGACTTATAATCCTAGCCCATTTACCTTTTCCTAAGCCCACAAAGGGGAAACTATAAAAACCCCATAAACCCCAAAATTTTCCCTACACATTATTTTCTCTCTCCTCTTTTTCCTCCCAATCTCTCGGCCCTCCTTCCTTTCTCTCTCTTCTTCCGGTTTTCTCTCTTCTTCGGCCCTTTCCTTTTCCAGGCCAACCGCCAGCTGCCCCTTGGCCGTATTTTGTTCTCCCTCTTTCCTTTGCTTTGGTTTGTTTCTTTTCTTCCTCCTCAAGTTTTATCCAAAGTTTGTATTTTAAAAGTTTTGTGTTGATTTGTTTATGTTTAAAAGTTATAGTTTAATGATTTATTATTGGATTTAAGTTATATAATTTATGTATTGAAGAAATAAAATTCAGATTTGCATATTTGAGTTTAAAGTAGATTTTAATTATCAAAGCATGAATTTTTAGGGTTTTGAAAGTTAGAAAAATTCTCTCAACCTAAAACCTCTCTTGGTGCACGATAACGGTTTTAGCTATCGTGCACTCGCAAAGGTGTAATGGGGCGAACAAAGAAGGTGACGGTGCCGGAAAGTAATTCTCTGTCATCGGGATCTTCTAAGGATGATGGTGGTGTATCTTCTTCAAGAAATGAAGTGATAGGAGGAAGTCCAGCTAATGGAACAGTAATGGTGAACTCTCAAGATGGTCAAGTAAACAGTGCGACGGTGTCTACTACTGCTCCGACTCATGTGGAGGTTGCGACTAAAAAATGGCAGCAGTTCACGGGGCAGAATCGAATTTCAGGAAAAGGTATGGGTCTTATGTTTGTAGCTCCTACCTTAGTTGAAGGAAAACCTACTGCTAAACTTGATAAATTTGAAATTGATAGAATGAATACCACCTGGAAAATGCACTTATCTTGTATGTGGTTGGTCAAAATCCAACTATTACTGCAATTATAGCTTATATTAAAGGCCAATGGGGATTGATGACTGAACCGGTGGTGTATAAACATGAGGAGGGGTATTTTGTAGTTCAAATGAAGTCTAAGGAAGAGAGAAACTATGTGTTATACACTGGTCCCTATTTGTTCTTTGGTAAGCCTATGATTGTGAAGAAGTGGACTCCTACTTTTGATTTTCATAAAGAAATTCTAAAAGTTCCTATCTGGGTTAGGTTGCCAAATTTACCACTGAATTATTGGAGTGAAAACTCCTTCAGTAGAATTGGAAGTTTGTTAGGTATTCCAATTTATGCTGATGAGTGTACCACAAAAACCTTGCGCATTTCTTTTGCAAGAATTTTGGTAGAAATGGATGTAACTAAGGAAATTTTGTATGAAGTTCCAATTAAGGATCCGAATCGCACTACCTTTAAACAGAAGATCATTTATGATTGGCTTCCAGCTTTTTGTAAAAAATGTCAAGTCATAGGCCATGATTGTGAAGCTAAGCCTAAAGGCCCAGCTAAAATTGTGAAAAAATGGGTTCCAAAAACTAAAGTTGGCCAAGAGTGAACCAGGAACGGGCTAAAGCTATTGAGAAGGACTGTATTGAGATTAAAGAACCTGAGGAGGTTGCTGGAGGTGAAAAACACATTGGTGCTCCTTCTATGGATGTTAATCCCTGCTTTGATGGGGGTCCTACTGTAGTTGTAGAGCCTGATGATGTGATCATTCCTGTTGCAACTCCTAATTATCAAGTAGGCCTACAAAGGAGGAAGAACCATGGAAAATTGTTACTAGGAAATCTAAGGGAAGCATGTGGCTTTCCAAAATGCAAGAAGTGGCAATTTTAACTTTTCTCAGTTGGACTCAGGAAGACCTGGGGGTGCTAGGGGACCAAATCCCTATTTGTCTTAATGGGGCTGCTTACTTGGAATGTTAGACCCTATTAAAATAAAAGAGGTGAAGCAGGTTCTCCAACAGCATCATGTTAATTGTTGTGCTCTGTTTGAAACTAAGGTGAGACTTCCTAATTGTGTTAAAGTGCAAAACAAATTTGGTAATTATTGGATTTAGGAAAACAATTATGATTTTTCTCTTAAATGGAGAATTTGGTTTGGTTAGAAACCAGGAGAAATTACAGTGAATGCAATTTTTAAATCTGAGCAATGTATAGGCCTAAAGGTTCATATTATAACAAGAGCCTTTTTACTGGTGGTGGTGTATGGATTGCATACTATTGCTGATAGAAAAGCCCTCTGGAGTGAGTTATAGAGGCTTACTGGGACTTCAAATGAACCTATATTATGTATAGGGGATTTTAATGTAGTGCTGAGTGTGCAAGATAGAATAAATGGGGTTGATATTAGTGAGCAAGAAACGCAGGATTTTGCTGAATTTATGATGTCATCTCATATGATGGAAGATCCAAATTATGGGGTGTTTTATTCATGGACTAACAAAGGTTTAGGCAACCTCAGAATTTGCAGTCGTATTGATAAAGCTATCATTAATGATAGCTTGCTGGATATGTTACCTGGAATTATGGCGAAGTATCATCCTTGTGGTATTTCTGACCATACACCCTTGGTTGTTACTTTTCAGAATGAGATGCAGGTGGGGGGGAGACCCTTTAAGTTCTTAAATATTATGGCTGAGGATGCAAATTTTCATGATATTGTGTCTGAGGCCTGGAGATCTGTTGATGACAGATTTCATATGAAAAGAGTGTAGAATAGGCTGCAAGAAGTTAAAAAGGCTTTGAAATTACTTCAGACTAATCACTACTCAAATGTTCATATTAAGGTGGAGGTAGGGGTGCTAACGAGCCAGGACGGCTCGCAAACTATTCGGATTCGGCTCGGTCAAAGCTCGGCTCAGAGGGGCTCGATTCGAGTTCGGGATCGGCTCGAGACCTTAACGAGCTGAGCCTGAGCCTAATAGAGTTCGGCTCGAAAGCTCGCAAACACGTTCGATAAAATTTACATTACTACTTATATTTTAATATGTAATCCAACTTGGACCTTAAATAGTACTCCACTAGGCACTAAAGTCCCACATTGGTTAAGAAAACAAGCACCAATCTTATTTTCTTTATAAATAGCTACTACTCCTTACCTCAAATTAAAGTTTGATTTCGTACCTCCTTGGTTGGAAAACAAACTTTATACTCCATTTTCTTCACAAAAGGAATGAAGTATGTATTAAAATATTTGATTATTTAATAATTAAACTATTTAATAATTAATTATTTAAATGCACTTAGAGTCCTGTTGTTACAAGGTTGGAAGTTTTTAAATAAAACATGAAGTCCCACATTGAAACTTTAGTGAAGTCAAGAGGGAAACCAAGTTATAAAAGAATATGTAGAGTGAGAATTTTCTTAAACAAAAGCTGGAGTCCCACATTGAAATTTTAGCAATGCTAAGAGGGAAACCAAGTTATAAAAACATGGGTAGGATGAGTTAAACAAAACATGGAGTCCCACATTGAAAACTTAGCAATGCTAAGAGGGAAACCAAGTTATAAAAGCATGGGTAGGATGAATTTGTTTTTCTTCAACAAACCATGGAGTCCCACGTTGAATTCTTAGCAATGCTAAGAGGGAAACCAAGCAACTTTTTCGAGCCAAGTTTCGAGCCGAGCCTCGAACCGAGCTTGGACTTTATCCACTCGAGCTCGAGCCGAGCCCAAATATTGGAGGCTCGACGAGCTTCGAGCTCGAGCCGAGCCGATCCTCAATCATTCTCGAGCCGAGCCGAGCCTGGACATGTTCGGTCTCGGTTCGGCTCGTTAACACCCCTAGGTGGAGGATATTAGAGTGCAGCTTTAGAATTTGCAAATTAATACTGCAGTAAATCATGATTCTCAGCTGCAACAGGAGGAGAAAAATTTACTTAATAGCCTTAGACATTGGTCTAAGGTAGAAGAAAGTATCACTTGGCAGAAAGCAAGGATTAACTGGTTGTCTAAAGGAGATGCTAACCCTAAATTCTTCTTTACTGCAGTTAAAGTCAGGCAAGCAAGGAATAAAATTACTCTGCTGCAGAATGCTTAAGGGGAGATTCTTACCTCTCCTGAGGCAATTCAGGATGAAATAGGAAGTTTTTATAAGTCCTTGCTTGGTGCTTGTGCAACAAACCTGTCTGCTATTGATTTGACCACATTTAGAGCTGGAGCCTCTCTGAGTTTGGATGCTAGATGTGCTCTTATTCATCCTGTCACCACTACTGAAATTGATAGAGCTCTTCATGATATTGATGACAATAAAGCTCTTGGCATTCATGGATTTAATGCAGTTTTCTTTGAAAAAAAGCTGGCACATTATTAAACATGATGTATATAGTGGTGTGATGGAATTCTTTGAAAAATCATATCTTCACAAGCCAGTCAATAATACTGTCATTACTCTGGTGCCCAAAGTTGCTCAAGTTATGCCAAATATTTCAGGCCAATAGCTTGTTGTACCATTATCTACAAGATAATTTCTAAAATTCTCACTCATAGGATGCAATCAGTTATTCATGAGGTGGTCAATGATTTTCAAGCAGGGTTTATTCCTGATAGATTTATAGTTGATAACATCCTTTTAGAAACCGAATTGATAAAAGGTTACTCCAGAAAACATGTTTCTCCAAGGTGTGTCATTAAAGTGGATATTAAAAAAGCATATGATTCAGTGGAATGGCCTTTCCTTGAGATATGCTTCTAGAGCTTGAATTTCCTACAGTCTTTGTGGGATGGATTATGGGGTGTGTTAGAAGTGTCTCTTATTCTATTTTGTTTAATGGAGTTCATTCTATCCCATTTAATGCTAAGAAAGGTTTAAGACAAGGAGATCCTTTGTCTCCTTTTCTTTTTGCCCTGAGTATGGAATATCTTAGTAGGTGTTTGAAGGAGTTAAAAGAGGACCCTGATTTTAATATGGCCGGCCAACAGGAATAAAGCTGCTATGTTCAAACTTCTTTGGGCCATTGCGTTCAAAGCTGATAAATTGTGGGTACAGTGGATAGATGCTTATTATATGCGAAGGCAGGATGTGTACAATGTTGTTATCAACAACAACATATCTTGGATTATGAGAAAGATTCTAAAGTCAAGGGAGCTTCTTGATCTGATGGGAAACTGGGAGGCTGTGTTGCATAATGGTAAGTTTAGCATAAAAAAAGCCTACACATTAATTCAGGGGGAGATTCCAAAAGTGGATTGGAGAAGACTTATTTGCAATAATAAAGCAAGTCCTAAAAGCAAATTCATTGTTTAGTTAGGTGTCCAAAATCGTTTGTCTACTACTGATAGAATTAGTAGATGGAATATTGCTTGTAATCTTCAATGCAGTCTTTGTGCTAATTGCAATGAGTCTGTTCAGCACCTTTTCTTTGAATTTAGATACTCAGCTGAAGTTTGGATGGGTTTGCTGCAACATATTGGTATTTGCATAAATGCAGGGTCTTTTGACATAGAATGCAGATTGGTGTGCATCAAAGCTCATGGGAATAGTGTGCGGGCAAAACTCTATGTTATGATGTTTTCTGAGGCCCTCCATGCAATTTGGAGTAAGAGAAATAGTATTATTTTCTCTAATACCTACTGTGCTCCTCATATCCTGATCAAGCAAGTTCTGTTTCAAGTAGCTTGCAATTGTAATGAGGCAGAAAGGAATGTTTTAGTGCAGTAGTTCTGTGATAGGCTGTTTCCTTGCTTGTTGTGTTGCTGCTCCTTAGCTTGTTGATGGGAGTTGTTTTGTTTTTGTGTTAGCCTGTGATTAGGTTGTAACTAAACACCAATATTTTTTTGGTTTTCAATAATAACTTTGAATTGTGAGAATGGTATTGAGGCTGTTTGAATTTGTTAGAAAAACATAGTAGTTTATTATAACTTATGAAAATTGTTACATTTATGTTTCTAAGCATGTTTGAATTTGTTTTAAGGGAGTTTTAACTCATGTTATAATGCTGGAAATTTAAAGAGAGTGTTTTCATGGTGTTTAATGATGGATTTTAACCACTAGTGTAGTGAGAATCACTAGTAGAATAAATGATTATTGCTGCGGTGGTATTGCTGCGGTTTTACCCATACGCAGCAATATATCACGACAAAAGAAAAGGTAAAATATAAAATAACCATATTGCTGCGGATTTTTTAAAAAAACCACAGCAATATTGTTCCAACGGATTTTTTTTGCAAATAGTTGACCATTTTACCAACCATATTGCTGCGTTTTCTACAGAAAACCGCAACAATATATTTCCAACGGATATTTTTTGAAAAAAGTGGACTATTTTTTACCAGATCTGGCCCAGATATATTGTTGCGGTTTCTGTCAGAAGCCGCAGCAATATATTAAAATAATATCAAAAAAATATTATTTTAATATATTGCTGCGGTTTATGACAGAAACCGCAGCAATATCGCTACTCCAGATCTAAAAAAAAAACACGGGTTTCTTTTGTTAGCCTTCACTGTTTCTCTCGACTATATCTCTCTACTCTCACACTCTCTCTCTCACTCTCTTACAATTTCCGGCGAAAAGGTTCCAATTTCCGGCGAAAAGTTTCCGGTTTTCGGCGACAAGGGTTCACATTACTCGCGTTTTTCCGGCGACAAGGGTTTTTGGTTTGGTTTTTCGCCCCTCTCCTCCGCTTCTTGCTTGGTTAGTTCGGTTTTTCGCTCCTCTCCTCCGCTTCTTGCTTGGTTGGTTTTGTTTTTCGCCCCTCTCCTCCGCCACTTTCGTACTTCATCGCTGGCGCCACCCTCTCCTTGTCATATTAGGTTAGTTTTTCATATTTTTTTAATTTTGTAGTTTTCTTGATTAATAGTGTTTTAATGGATAATTTGGCTTAAATAGTAGTTTAAAATGCTTAGTATCACTAGAGGAAAAAAGCCCAAGGGCTGCGTTTTTTGACCGCAGCCATTGGACTAGCAGCCCTTGGCATTTAGGAAGGGATGCGGTTTTTAACCGCAGCCCTTTACGCGTTAAGGGTTGCGGTCAAGGCACAAACCGCAGCCCTTGGTGGGTTAAGGGCTGCGATTTTTGCTAGAACCGCAGCCCTTGTGACCCAAAAAAATAAAAATAAATATTTTTTTTCTTTGCATTTTTTTGTCCTAAATGTTCCCAAACAGTTATATATATATATTAGTATCATATATTATGTTTTTTTACACAAATATAGAGAAAACAATAACTGAATTACATTAGTTTGAGGCTGCCCTCAAGTGTTCTAATTGCCATATATGAGCACGATCACAAACACAAACTAGCATTACAACAACTCCACCAAGACTAGCATCCGGATCCCTCGAAAGCAACTTCTCTGGAGATGATAGAACCTGGGCAAATAAAACCAAAATCGCTATAATTTGGAGGTGAACCCGGGGGTGTAGAGGGGGCAAGCAGGGGTGCCGGGGTGATGTCTTTGGGGTGATCTGGGGGGTGGGGGTGCGGGGGTGTAGGGGGCAGACAGGAGGGTGCCGCTGTGCAATGGGGGCCGGGGGGGTGTAGCAGGGGGCAAGTGTGCGGGCGGGCGGGGGGTGCTGGGGTCGGGGCGTAGCAAGGGGGGCAGGGCTTAAAACGATGACTAAATGCTAGAACTTTGGCTTAAAACGAATAGCGTGAGTGTTGTAGCATGAAACTTTTGATACACAAAAAGTACACAGAGAAAAAGAAAAGAAGAAAAAGAATAGACTAAAGGTCATGATGTCAATTTGACAATATCAGATAATAATTGTAATACTTTGGTATTCAACAAGTAAAGTGTAACTAAAACAACAAATTCATTTCAATGTTATGTCTAACAGAACTAATAAACATTCAACCTATAAAGTAATAGGCAAAAGAAGAAAAAAATCATGATGATTACTGAAGAATGATGGAGAAATGAAATGTGTAAAAAATATATCAATATGCAGCTAATAACGTCAACAAATGCAGCATCTTTAAGCATCTGATGAAAAAATTCATAAAAGGGAAGAGAAAAATGAGAGGAACAATTAGGTATTTCATGGAACTAAAAAAAGGAAGAATCAATTAACAAATTAATGAACACCTTTAACAAAACAGATAAAATCATAACCAATTGTGATAGAATCGAAACCCCAAAATCATCCATTACCTGATGTTTGTTAAGATAAAAAAAAGAGTTTATCCTGTTCTCTCACTGAATAAAAAAAAAAGGCCTAAGCTAAAGAGTGAGTCTAGAAATAGATAAATTTGCATATTCAAGGCATTTGAAGAGTTTATTGCCTTTCCTTGAAAATTTAAGAGATAATCATCTAAACTACATACCTCAAAAACTGTAGTCACTCAAATTTTATCCATATATTTTGTACTCAAACTTAGAAGAGATGACAAAATCACATGAATTCTTAATTTTACAGCATTTCTGACTGCATATGTGCAAAGAAAGCTCTATAATTTCATAAACATATACCACTTGAAATTACAATCAAACCATGGTAGACATTCGTGCAGATATGACTTATCACTTTAGCTTAAGCAAGCGGTCAACGAATCCTAATTATAGTAAACTCAGTAAGTATTAAGACGCTTAGGACCCTGATGGTGCATTTTATAGCATGATATGAGATTCGAGCCTGGGATTTCTATTACATCATCTCTGGTATATAAATGGGGCCAAAGGGAACACAAAAAAAGTTAGGTTGTTCTATCCTGTTCTCTCACTGAATATTTGAATGCTTATTGAAGACAATTTCCATGAACAATCAAAGAAAAGACATACCAACAGTAGAAAACCAGTGGCTTTTTCTTTGGTCATACCTTTAATGGGTCATTTGCTGTTCTGCGGAGTTCTCTACTAGGCGAAGATAACCAAAAGGAAAGGAAACAGAAATAAATGTGGCAGCTATTCCACCCGCTGTAGCATAGAAGGTAGTAGGCGATGTGATCTTCCAGTGACTACAATGGAAAATAAAAGAATCACTGCAGCAACAATGGTGCACACTAACTGTGCCCAGAAAGCGAAAACCAAACAAAGCCACCAATAAAATTACACCAAAGCAAGGATATCATAATCAATAAGGCACTAACCAACTCAGAAAACCAAAAACTATGCATCAAAATTCAACCAACAATGCTAAAAAACCAACCGAAAAAAACAAGAAATTTCTTCAAAACACTAACCAAATGAGACTAATTCTCTAGACATCCATCATAAAACCATTAAGACTGAAATTGAAATTAAGGCTGGGGGTGTAGCAGGGCAAAGTGAGGGTGTAGCAAGGGGGTGTCTTCTTGGGGGGGGCAGGGGGGGCAAAGTAGGGGTGAGGTGTAGGGGGGGCAAGAGGGGGCGATAGGGGGAGCGGGGGTGCCGTCTTGGGCGGGGGCCTGGGGGTGTAGCGGGGAGGAGCGGGGGTGCAGGGCGGGGGTGCGCCGGGTGGGTGGGGTGGGGGTCTTCTTTGGGCGGTTGGGGCAGGGGGGGTTTAGCGGGGGGGCGGGGGTCTTCTGTGGGCGGTGGGAATGGGGTGTAGCAGGGGCGGGGTGAGGGTGTAGGTGGGGGCGGCGGGGGCGGGGAGTGGAGTCTTGGGGCGTAGGGGGCTAGGGGGTGTAGCGGGCAGGGGTGCGGGGGCAGCAGGCGCAAGGGGGCAAAGAGGGGAGCAGGGGGTGTCTGCTGGGCGGTGGGGGTGGGGGTGTAGCGAGGGCGGGGTGCGGGGGCGCAGCGGGGGTGCCGGGTCAGGTGGGGGTGTAGGAAGGGGGCGGGGCTTAAAACGATGACTAAATGCTAGAACTTTGGCTTAAAACGAATAGCGTGAGTGTTGTAGCATGAAACTTTTGATACACAAAAAGTACACAGAAAAAGAAAAGAAGAGAAAGAATAGACTAAAGGTCATGATGTCAATTTGTCAATATCAGATAATAATTGTAATACTTTGGTATTCAACAAGTAAAGTGTAGCTAAAACAACAAATTCATTTCAATGTATGTCTAATCAAACTTATAAAAATTCAACCTATAAAGTAATAGGCAAAAGAAGAAAAAAATATGGAGAAATGTAATGTGTAAAAAATATATCAATATGCAGCTAATCTTTTTAAAGTCTAAAAAACAACCACTTAATCATGGATCAAACAATTAACTCTTCTACATTTGAACTCTCCCTAAAATGATTCTACATTTCTGAAATTATAGAAAATAAGTAGCAGTTTATCTCTAAATTGAAAGAAAAGGAAGAAGAAATTACCAAGTCACCCTCAATCATATAGGTGGAAACTTTATCTCTAAAATGATCATGTCGGAATTCTAGCGAGTGGCGGTGTGCGCTGATGTTGCTAGGTGGCAGGGTGGTGGCGCGGTGCTGGTCTAATGGTACGGCAACAATCGCTGCAGCACAAAGCAGAGGAGATGTAGAGCAGGGAGAGGAGAGCAACAATATAAAAGAAACAGTGTAACTTACTTTCCCCGTTGCTCATTCATGATTCGAGCAGCCAATTTTGCAACCACATCCTGCCTAGGCTTAAACATAATACCCGGTTCTTCCTTCTTAACCTCAGCTTCCCCATTAACCTCCTGCTTTGATTTTAAGACAACACCACAATCCTCATTTTTCACCTCAGTCCTAATCTCGGCCTCGGGGGCAGGCGACACAGACTCACACTTCGTTACGAGCAGATACCTATCAACAATTCAGATTTTGAATCAATAACCAATCTAAACAATCACATAAGAGGTCAAGTTATGCAAATGAGATAAATATTATACTTCTCTGGTTTGTTCGGGATGTCGTTGAGTGTGTAATTGAGTATGCGAATAAGACCCAAATTCTGAAAAACTTGATTGCAGAATACCCTTTAGCTTCTGTTTTTCATCACTGGCAGTAAATCTATAAATTTTTCAAGTAAAACAGCTAAATCAATCACCTTAAACCCTAAAAATTTCCAATGTGAAAACATCAACTAAAACCCTAATTACAGACTGTAAACAGATCATTTCATTCAAGTTATCAAAGTCCAAATCAATCAAGTAGAATAAAGATGAAACAAGAAAAAAAAACTTAGATTTCATAATTATGACAAACTTAAAACCCTAATTTTGTCAGCTCTCAATAACAAACAGAGAACTAAAATCAAATCAAATAAAAAGTATAATCAAACATGAAAGAATAAAAAGTGAATTAAACAAAAACCCAACTCAAATAAGATGTATAATCAAACAAAAAAAAACAACTGAAAATAAAAGAATTAAAATTACCCGAAGATTCGGCAGCGGAGGACGAAGAAGAAGACGAATAACCTTTGTAGAATGAGATGACAGCAGAACAAAAGCATCGATGGAAACACGCGACGACAAGTAAGAGAGAAGCTCCGGCGAGCGAACGACAGCTCCGGCGAGGAGTGATGCGAAGAGAGAAAGAGAGAGAGAGAGTGGGAGGGGTTTGATGAGGTGAGAGGGAAAATCGGGGACTGGGAAGGGAGAGAGAAAAGTTAGCCCAAAAATTTCGTCCAAGTGTGTGTGTGCGCCCATTAGCCCAAAAATCCTAACTAGGCCCATTAGGGGGCTGCGGTTAGCCCAAAAGCCGCAGCACTTTATTAAAGGGCTGCGGTCAACCCAAAAACCGCAGCCCTTAATTTATAAAGGAATGCGGTTTTTGGGCTAATCGCAGCCCTTCATTATTAAGGGCTGCGTTTTGCAATAAACCGCAGCCCTTGCACTGCAGCCCTTGAGTTTTTTTCCACTAGTGTACAAAGTATATATATGATTAGTTATAAGATTTGAGGATTAAAAACTGATTTTGTGATGATTTTGCTTAAGTTTTTGTATGCCCTAAAATGTTATACGGGATTGTTTTTGCTTGAGTTCTTGTTATATTTCAAGTGATATGCAATGCCTTCATATTGATAGACTCACCAATGGGAGGGGAAGGGAAATCTAAGGAATGGTTTAATACTTGTTGTTTGGTGATAACTTGAAATCGCTTGAATGTGATTGTTGTTTGGTGATGACTTGGAATCGCTTGAATGCGATTATTTTTATGTACATCATAATGCCTAGATACCCGTTCAAGACTTACTCATTAGGAGTAAGTCTTGAATAGTCCCCGTTTTGGGACTGTTCTTAAACATCACATCTCACTTAGGTAGTGAATGTGTGTTGATTCTTTGATTCTAAGTGATATACGGTTAATCATTTCCCTAATTTGTTCTACGGGTACATATAAGATAAGCAATTATCTTCATCGTGTACTTGGAGAACTGAAGGGAATTGCTGGCGAATTTTACTTAGAATCAAAGATTATACATGCATTCACTAGTAGGATTGGACGTTTAAGGATGGGTTAGGTTGGAGTGATAAGGACCCAATGGAAGCATGCATTGAATATTAGCTTGTTGTGTTATATTTATGTGAATTTTTTAATTGATAATTATTTTTTATGTATGTATGTATGTGTGGGGGTTTTTAGAAATGGATCGAAATTGGATGTATGGAAAGCGGAATACGTTGGAGTTCGTACAAGGTGTGAATGAGTTTTGTAAACGTGCTGTAGAGCATCAACAACTTACTTGTGAGGATGAAATTTATTGTCCATATGTTGATTGCTACAATGTGAATACGATTTCTGATATTAGGACCATAAGAGGACATATTATTCGTCGTGGATTTAGGGCTGAGTATTATATTTGGTTATGGCATGGTGAGAAGAGAAAATATACTCAGAATAGGGTTATTGTTGATGTTGGCACTAGTAACTCATTAGAGATTGATATGTCGAATGTTGGGATTGGGAATGAAGTTGTGATTGAAGATCATGTTAGAATTGAAGGTGATGATGTAGTAGGTAATGAAAATGACCACGGAGATAATAGTGACACTGAGGATGAAGAGTTTGGTGATTATCGATCAGGTGAGATGTTGGAAGGGGCCCGTGACCATTTTAGTGAGCGGCCACGAGTGTTTGACAGTTTGTCTGAAGCTGCTCGGAAACCCCTTTATTCAGGGTGTACAAAATACACTCAATTGAGTGGGGTTTTAACCCTTTTCAACATCAAAGCGAAACATAATTTGACTGATGTAGGCTTCACATAACTCTTAGAAGCTTTACAAGATATGGGGTAATTTATTACCAAAATCCACCTACTATGCCAAAAAATTAATGTGTCCTTTGGGTTTAGAATATGAGCAGATTGATGCACGTCCGAATGATTGCTTGTTGTATCGAAATGAGTATTCGGACCTTTATGAATGCCCGAGGTGTGGTACGTCCCGCTGCAAATTGCCGGATGGGGTTGAGCCTGGGCCAGGCGATACGGGTCCTTCTGCGAAAGTGTTGTGGTATCTTCCAATTGTGCCGAGGTTCAAGAGGCTCTTTGCTATCAAAGAAGATGCCAAGAACCTAAGATGGCATGCTGATCGGAGAAGGAAAGATGGGATGCTTAGGCATCCAGCAGATTCTCCTCAATGGAAGGATATAGATTCCAGATATAGGGAATTTGGTCAGGAAGCTCGAAACTTGAGACTTGCATTGTGTACGGACGGAATGGGTAGTTTGAGTAGTCAACATAGTACTTGGCCTGTTCTTTTAGTGATATATAATCTTCCTCCATGGTTGTGCATGAAGCGGAAGTATATAATGTTGTCTCTCTTAATTTCTGGGCCTAAACAGCCAGAAAATGATATAGACATCTATCTTGCACCTCTCATCGAATATCTCAAAAAGATGTGGGACGAAGGTGTTATGGTGTTTGATGCGTACTCTAATGAAGATTTCAGTCTTCGTGCTATGCTATTCTGTACTATAAATGATTATCCTGCTTATGGCAATTTGTCGAAGTATAAGGTCAAAGGAAAAAAGGCATGTCCCATTTGTGAGAATGGTATTGAGGCTACACATTTGCCACATTATGGGAAACATGTCTATATCATTAATAGGCAATTCCTACATAATTCTTATCCATATCGAAAGAAAAAAGCACCATTTAACAGGTTAGTTGAAAATGCTCCAGCTCCTTGACCGTTGACCGGAAAAGAAGTTTATAATCGTGTTAAGGGGATGGGCACAATATTTGGTTAGGGCGTTAAACCTTCGGAAGACGATGGTGTCATTTAGAAAAATGAGTCTATATTCTGGGGACTTCCTTATTGGAAATACTTACCAGTTAGACATTGTCTTGACGTAATGCATATTGAAAAAAATGTTTGTGATACAATTATCGGTACTCTGTTGAATATGCCGGGAAAGACTAAGGATGGTCTGAAGGTTCGTAGAGATATGGAGAAATTGAAGATTCGGCCTAATTTACGGCCAAAGGTTAAGGAAAAAGCTAAGAAAGGAAAGGGAACAACAACGTATTTGCCTCCAGCTTGTTATACATTATCTAGGCAAGAGAAACGATTGTTCTGTGAGTGTTTATACGGTATTAAGGTTCCTACTGGATTACTCATCTAACATGAGAAGACTTGTTTCTATGACTGATCTGAAATTAATTGGGCTGAAGTCCCATGACTGTCATGTGTTGATGCAAGTGTTTTTGCCGATTGCAATACGCGGGATTCTTCCAAAACATGCAGATGCCTTTGATGCTTGGATGGAAACAATGGAATTAGAAGCTTATAGGAATGCTTTACTTGGCATTGACGTGACACTGTTCCAGGTCAGCCACCCCCCTCAGGTTCGCGCTTATTTGAGTATTGTAATATTGAATATGTCATTTATTTGTTCGTTGTCTAATTTAGTTTCCTTATTTTGATTCTTAGATCCTCGTCAGACCAGTGCATATTATGGTGCACAAGGGAGGGGGAAGAAGTCAGGTAGGAAGACAAAGGCATCTAGAAAGAGTAAAAGAGGTCCCGCGATGAAGCTCCACAACACAGAAGATATGTACTTACAGTTTGATGAATTAGGGAGACCAACAGGTAATTATTGATTGTAAGATAGTTATAATTTACCATGCTTACGATTTAATGTTTGGATTTCTAATTGTTTTTTCTATTAGGTCCGTGGCGAGCCAAGTTTGGTATTTGGGTCGGTCTTTCTATACGCAGGCTTAACATCAATTGGAAATGGAAAAAAAATTCTCCTGCCTTGTTGGATTTGATGTGGACAGACATTATGATAAGATATGTTTCATTTACAATTTTAGGATTTATTGTACTAATGATGACCTAACGTGCTTATTTATTTATTTATTTATGATGGAAAACAGAATATGTTTCACCTGCCGGACGAGATAAGCTATAGGAAGCACTACTTGACTGCTGTGAACTCTAGATGGAGGGATTTTAAGAGCAAATTGGTATCTTGTTGGATCACAATGACCAGAGTCAGATCAAAGAAAACGAAGCTAGGTGATACTTTGCCAGATGTATACAAGTACATCAAGATGGAGGATTGGCTTACCTTCAAAGAGGCTATGACGTCAGATGAGGTTGTAGTAAGTTTATAATCAAATTGACTTGGTTTTATTAACTTAAATTATATTCTACTAACTTAATGTGTTTTTTATTGCAGAAAAAGCGAGAAAAGGCGCTCGAGAGTGCAAAAAAGAATACACATCATCACCACTTAGGTCAAAGGAACTATGGGGATGCTAGAGAGTTGTGGAAGCAGGAGAACTTCTGTCCACCTAGTTTTGATTCAGGATCGTCATTTAGTACACCATCCTCCTCGGTGTCCTCTCATGTTAATCGGGGTGATGACTGGTGGTGTGCGATGCATAAGAAAGATCCAGTCACTAAACATCGATTTATTCCAGTTGAGGAAACAAAGATTGCTGCTGACAAATACGTATGTATATCACTATAACTTTTAGTTTGACATATATATGTTTTTTCTTTATTAAATACATAATTATTTGTAACATGTTTTTTGGGCAGTTGGAGTACGAGGAGAAGCAAGCCAAGGGTGAGTTCACTCCGGTACGTAACAAGGACGCCCTTTTTATGGCTCTTGGAGAGAAGCCAGATCATTCGGGTCTTTTTCAAGGTTTTGGAGGCTACAATGTTGGTTATAGGAAGGCTTTTGGTCGTCCACCTCCTAGGAACTATTGGAGCTCGAGTCAGGAACAAGAGGAAGTATTCATGCAGAAAATGACTGAAAGGTGGAGAAATGACATTGCAACATATATGCAGAATATGGCGCTTTCACAGCCGACTCAGCTACCTACTCCACCATTTGGTGCACCATTTGTTCCATCATCTGCTTCACCATCTCCTGGGCCAGCTACTTTTCAGCCCACTCAGCTACCTATTCCGCCATTTGTTCCATCAGCTGCTTCACCATTTGTTTCATCAGCTGCTTCACCATTTGTTCCATCAGCTGCTTCGCCATCTACTTCACATCCCACTCAGCTACGTACTCCACTATCTGGATTTTCCGACGCTCATTCTCCTGTGTTAAAGTTACATATATTTATCATATTTACATGTGCTTTATACAAATAATTATCATATATACATGTGCTTTATACAAATAATTATCTTACATAATTAGAACTTTACGTTATTGTTAGGATGAGACTCCATGTCGATTGTATTTGATAGATCCAACTAGTGGAAAGACTTGTCTAGTGGCAGATGCACATTCTTATGCTTTTGATGAGACCACTACTGTTCATGGGTCTAGAATGATGAATGATCACCTTCGAGTGAAAATTCGTCGTTTTGTAGAGAAGTATGGTCATTTGTCACTACATGTCCCCGTCCCTACATATAAATCGACAGTACAGAAAGTGCTTTGGGTACATGGGTGCAATGGCCAAAAAATTTAGTGCCAATATTAGGTGATGAGGTAATTGTTCAAATTTTATCCATTTTTGTAAAATAATAGCATTAAATTTAAAAATTACATAATCTTATGCGCGTTCTAAAAAATTATTATTAGGTTACACCGACACCTAAAAAAACAAAAGGGAATTTCAGGGGAGGGTGTTAGATGTCATAGCCAGCAGCTTTCAGCCGGTTCGACTACTCGTTATAGTCCAGTTGTCGATGATGTATCGTTCTTGGAATCCCTCACTGAAGACTGTAGGGAGTTAGCAGATACGCTTGCCCTTGCAGTCGCAGACGATGATACCGTTGGTATTACCTTGCTGAGCTCCTTGTTCCATTATTCAGATGATGACACCGCTTATCTAACAAAGGAGAATATTGCTCAGTTTCTAAAAGGGGAAATGCTTAATATTTCTATTATCCAAGTGTACAAGAGGTAACAATAATCAAAGTTATGATTTTTTTTACATTTGATTGTATGATAGTTGTATTTTCCACATAAAATTTACATTTGTCTATTTTTTTTTAGGGCAACGCAGTCTGACTTGGATGGATTTGGGGATGCTGTTCGTATTTGTTGGATGTGTCCGGAGAGTACCGCGGATGTGAATGCATTGGAGAATGTAACGACTTACATTCATTGTGCTTTGACTGGATCCGTCATTGTTGGTGCAAGTATCATCTTCGCGTCAATCTTTCAAGAGTAATATTCTATCTTAATAGTTTTACAAATATTGATTGTTGCATGATATGTGAATTTTTTAAGTAATTATTGTTATTCAATCTTGCAATAGCCATCATTGGATGCTCCTTGTCATATGTCCCATGCTCGGAATAATTTATGTCTTCGATTCAGCTAGCTTACACAAGGAGCGGAAGTTAAAGATTAGACCGCCAATGATAGCATAAGTTGATCGGTTTGATATATTTTAAATGAATTGAAATTATAATATACAGCAGATAAAGAGTAAATCATTTGATATTGTGTTATGTAGTGCTTTTAGGAGATTTCGGTTGAGCGGCAACAAAGTTCGTCGGGACAACCTTCTTTGGAAGCGTGTTCAGGTATAATAGACTTATTTTATTCAATTAAAAGCATATGTCATTCTCATTATACGATAAATTTCCTCATTTTCTTAAAATTTTTGATAAAGTGCCCACAACAACAAGGAGGCACGGAGTGCGGTTATTTTGTCATTCGTAACATTTTTGACGTACTCACTTTATATTCTGGTTCGGAGGATTTTGATGAAGTAAGTTTTTGTTCACTTATTATTCATTTCATATTTTATATATTTAACTATTTGATTCTAACTTTGGTGAATTATTTTCAGATTTCTCGTACCTTTACCCTCGATCCTTATACGGAAGAACAAATCAATGAGGTGAAAAATAAGTGGGCAAGATTGATAATTGCATTGCGTAGGTCAGTTAATGTTATTTTTCTTTGTTTCTCTTATCCTTACAACGAATATAATTTAGTGCAACTTGTACCAACCAACATTATTGTATTGACTTGGATTTCATGATATATATATATATATATATATATATATATATATATATATATATATATATATGTTGGATTCACATGATATCTATGTTGGATTGAATAGTATTTATTTCTTGTTGAACTTGGAATTTGGATTGTGCGTGGAAGTTGGAGGAAAATTAGTTCTTAGATGATGATGGATGTTGGTTGTTGGTTGTTGGATGAATTTTGGATTATATATTGGTTGTTGGATGAATCTTGGATGATGGATGGATGGTTGTTGCATATAATATTATACAGGTTAATTCCTAATTATGGGTTTATCCAATTTATAAACGGAGCTCTGACGAAATTTATGCAGAGAATATTCTGCTTGCTGCATCCTGCTTCTTGCATGAGGAGGTTGGTGGAACATACGTAAATATAAAATATTTTTTTTTTAAAAAAAAGGCAGTATATTGCTGCGATTTTTGGGAAAACCGCAGCAATATACTGTATTTTTTACAATAAAAAATATATATTGCTGCGGTTTATGGGACAAACCGCAACAATATATATATATATTTTATTATAAAAATAAAGTATATTGCTGCGGTTTCTGGGAAAAACCGCAGCAATATACTTTATTTTATAATAAAAAATATAAATATTGCTGCGGTTTCTCCTATAACCGCAGCAATATGTTGTAATATTGTTGCGGTTTAAAACCGCAACAATAGTTTAATTACCTATTGCTGCGCCGTTAATTGTTGCGCGGTCAAAACCGCCGCAATAGGCCACTTAATGACCGCAACAATAAGCATTTATTCTACAAGTGAATTATGCTAGGAGGTTTAATAACCAAGTTTTATTATTGGGAAAGGTTTTAAACATGTGTTAGAGGGATTTAAAGTATTTTATCATTGCTGTAAATTCATGAAGATTAATTATTAATTTATATTGGTTATTTTAGGCGGAGAATTCTCTCTAGGCGATTTTTAAAACTGTTAAAGTGGCCTATCAGTTTGTTACACAAGGTACGTACATACCTATGTGTTGATTGATGTAGTATCATGATTTTAAGAAGGAAAGTTATGTAGTATCATGTATAGGACTATGCTGAGTTCATATATGATTTCTATTATGTTGGATTATGCATGTTTTATGCCGTTGTGTAAACATGTTGATTTTGAGATATATATTATGAGAATTATATCATGTTTGTATGGAAGATTGATGCAAGCATGTTGGTTGGGAACTTTATTTTATTAATTCACATGGGGGAATTAATATATTTATTAGTATTGGATCATGATTGATCATTGTTTCCTTTTGAGTATTTCACTACTTTATAAGGACTGATGGCCTTATTTGGTAAGTTGATATTTTTATACCTATGAAAGGTAATTTGGTTGTTGGCTAGGTTCAACAAATAAGAAAGATTGAATTAAAGTTGGTATTAATCTTGGATTGTTAAGTTATGTGATCACTTATCTAATCCTAAGATAAAAATGGAAGTTTGTGATTGTTGATTGATTATGATGTTTCTTTTACTTGTGAGTCATAACAAGTAATAACTGGTAAATCATGTAAAGTGAAACTGGATAGCAATAGCTTTAGACTGGTGCACGTCTGAAGTGTTGGACAAATAGGAGTTGGGGTACATGGTGAGCTTGCCATGGCTTTTTCTGGGGCCGGATTGATCACCGTGTCCTGTTTTATTTAAAAGGTTCCTCGATATCGTAGGTCATAGAAATACGGAGTCGCGCCTGAATTTCGTCTTCCAAAGGGAAGGCTGGTTTTAGTTAGACAATTCGGTCCATTGACTATTCCATTTAAAGTAATAAGAATGTTGTTAAAGTTTAGTTCAGTAAAAGTTATCTGCAAATTATTATACTATTATTTATTCCTACCTACTATTTATTAGTATCATGTTAGGATTGTTTACTTGTTTAGTATTTAGTACTCAGCTTTGCTAATTACGTGCTTTTGTTGTGTATGTTGATCATGGCTTTGCCTTATTGATCCTGTGATGACCCATTCTGGTGAGCAGTCTCTAGGGATCAATAGTGCATTGTCCATCTACAGGTTTGAAGATGATGCATCATTGGGTTCGGGATTGGAGAGCTTGTGTAGTTTATTTACAGTACTTTTGATTTATACTTTTCATAGTTGATTTGGTTTAGTTTTAAGTTTGACTTTGGTTTTGTTGGTTGGTTTTAGAGTTAACTTTGTTGTTGACCAAGTTTTATTTATAAAGTTTATATTATGTTTTCCACTGCAAAATTTTGAATAAGTCGATAAATTTTCACATGGGCGATAATACTTTGATAATTCTTTATGTTTTATTTTAAAAAGGTATTTTAGAAAAGGGAGAATTGTCGGGGTGTTACAGCAGGTTTCAGCAAAAAGGGGTTGATTGTGACGAAACCTTCAGTCCGGTTATCAAGTCGGCCTCTATTCGCACTGTGCTCAATATTGCATTATCTCACTCTTGGCCCATACATCAGTTAGATGTCAAGAATGCATTTCTTCATGGCAATCTCACTAAAACTATCTATATGCATCAACCTTTGGGGTTCAAGGACCCGACTCATTCTGATCATGTCTGTCTCTTAAAGAAGTTTCTCTATGGTTTTGAAACAAGCTCCCCGGGCTTGGTATCAACGATTTGCAGATTATGTAGCCTCCATTGGTTTCTCCCACAGCACAGTTGATAATTCATTATTAATATACCGACGAGGTACAATACTGCTTACATTCTTCTTTATGTCGATGACATCATTCTTAAGTCCTCTTCTGACTCACTCCGTAAGTCTATTATGACACTTTTGGGTGCTGAATTTGCTATGAAAGATCTTGGTCCTCTCAAGTTATTTCTTGGGTATCGCTGTTACTCGTAATGCAAAGGGTTTATTCTTATCCCAAAAACAGTATGCTGAAGAAATTCTTGAACGAGCTGGTATGTCCAATTACAGCCCCTCTCCTATCCCTGTTGACACAAAACCGAAGCTAAGAGCTTCGAAGGATGTTCCCTTTGATGATCCGACCAAGTACCGGCAACTAGCTGGAGCTCTCTAATATCTCACTTTTACTCGGCCGTATATATCTTATGCAGTTCAGCAGGTTTGTCTTTATATGCATGACCCCCGTATTGAGCACATGACTGCACTTAAGCGCATTTTGTGCTATGTTCAGGGATTTATTGATTTTGGTTTGCATCTCTATAAGTCCAATGTTGGTAGCTTGATTTCCTATACAGATGCAGATTGGGGTGGTTGCCCGGACACTAGGTGATCCACCTCCGGTTCTGTGTTTTTCTTGGTGACAACTTAATCTCCTGGTCTTCTAAACGTCAGCCCACCCTCTCCCGTTCCAGTGCCGAGGCCGAATACTGAGGGGTGGCTAATATTGTTTCTGAATCTTGCTGGATCCGTAATCTTCTTCTCGAACTTACATGCCCGATCCAGAAAGCGACGCTTGTTTATTGTGACAATGTGAGTGCGATATACTTATCAGGTAATCCAGTTTAGCATCAGCGCACTAAACACATTGAGATGGACATTCACTTTGTTCGCGAGAAAGTTGCCTGTGGCAAAGTGCGTGTTCTTCATGTTCCCTCCCGCTATCAAATTGCAGATATTTTTACAAAAGGGCTTCCGCGTATACTTTTTGATGATTTTCGGGACAGTCTAAGCGTTCGCAAGCCTCCCGCTTCGACTGCGGGGGTGTGATAGAATATGTATATAGAATATGTATATTTTTAGCTTGACTTAGTCAATATTGTGCATAATTAGTTCCTAATTATTAGCCTTAGATTATGGCAGTTTACTCAAGGAATTGATTTCCAACACACCTTAGCAATAATAATATATTATATGAACGTCTTGGTAGAGCTATTGGTCATCGCAGTTTTGTCGAAAAGGCAACAATCTATTCAAGGTTCACTCTTTTTTCGAGTTCAGCAAAAGCTAATGCGGTTCAAATATGAATTGAAAAATTGGGCTCGACAAAAATATAGTCACACAAATAATAAGCTTAACGAAAATAGTGAGAAACTAAAGTAGCTAGAAACTCGACTTTGGTGACAACCTTTCAACCCAATCTTAGTTAGTCATATAAATCGTTTAATTCGACAATGAGAAAAACTTTTAGTTTTTGGCCAAAGGAACTGGGGAAAGAGAATCGGAAAAAATGGTTGGCTCAGAGAGACCGTAATTCTACATTATTCTTCCACAACAAAATGAAAAAGAAAATAGCCACTACCACCATCTTTCAGCTAAAAAATGAGCTAAATGAATGGCAGATTCACCATTTGAAATAAAAAAACTCCTACTCAGTTCTTTCCAGGCTCGGTTCAAAACCGACTATACCAACCCTCGTGTAATCACCCTTAGCTTCATTGATCCAGTTACCACAAGTGATGATTGTACAACTTTACTAGCCCCAGTATTGGAAGAGTATATTAATAAGGCATTCTCTAACATGGATCCCCATAAAGCCCCTGGCTCTGATAGGTATGGAGCAAAAATTTTCCAAGCCTATTGGTCTGTAATAGGGAAATATATTTGTACAACCATCCTAGGATTCTTCTCTCATAGCAAATTGCCACCATCACTCGATCACATGATCATCACACTTATCCCCAAAACTGAAATGCCTGAAACTTCAAACCACTTTCGTCCAATTAGTTTGCTTAACACTATCTATAAGGCCATTTCTAAAAACCTAGTTGATCGTCTATAATGTTACAAAGACTTGTAAAACTTTTGCAAAATGCTTTCACTCCAGACCACTCCATTCATGATAACATTCTTATAGTACAAGAAATTCAAATTTATTTTCAAAAATCAAGCAACAAAACAGGTTGGTGTGGCCTTAAACTTGATAAGGAAAAAGTTTACGATATAATCGAATGGGATTTCCTATGGGAATATCTCAAAGTTTTTGGTTTTCCTTCACAACGGATTGCATGGGTTCAAGAATGTGTGACCAAAGTGCCCTGCTCTCTAAGAATTAACGGCAACACTACTAACTGATTCAGACCATCTCGTGGTCTTCGTCAAGGAGATTCTCTTTCCCCCAACCTCTTTTATTATTTGTATGGAAGCTTCATTTAGGAAAGTCACCTTGGAAGGCCGAAACCCAAAAATTGGGATAGGTTTTAAATTATTGCCCCCATTGTCCAGCATTCCTTGTCTCATGTTCGCATATATATGATAGTCTAGTTTTTGTAAAGCTACTACCTTAGCCTGTAATAATCTAAAAAAGATATTAGACGATTTTTGCAAAAACTCTGGGCAACTCATCAATTTTCATAAGTATGCAATCATCTTCTCAAAGAGAATTATGAATTCAAGGAAAGCAACCCTAGCTAGTCATTTCCATATGACCTCGAAATCTTGTTTGGGTCGCTACCGAAGAGCTTCTTTCAACTCTTACTATCCAACAAAAAGTGATTACAACCACATAATCCAAAAAATTGAACAAAGGATTCAGCAACGGAAGCAGGCTTGCTCTCTAAAGCCGGTCTTCATACTCTTAGAGCAATCTTGAAGCCCTCCCAGCCTATATTTGTTCTTGTGCCATGCTGCCAAGTGACATTGCAAAGTCTATCGATAATATGCACAGGAACTTTTTTTGGCGACAATATAAAGATAAGAATAATATTCCACTCATAGCATGGGACAAAATTTGTCAAGCCAAGAGCATGGGAGGTCTAGGATTACGCAAGACCTCCCCCTCAATGGATCTTTTATCGCCAAGATCGGGTGGAAAGTGTTTTTGGATCCAGATAGTTTGTGGGTCAAGATAATTAAGGATAAATATCTTTCTAAGTCTACCTTGTTTGGATATATACACCCCTAAAGCTAAAGATTCCCCTATCTGGAGGAAAATCCTAGCCCAGAGAGAAATTCTCCATAAAGGTAAGAGTGTCAGACTTCATCCTTCCTAATCAGACTTGGGACCTCCCAAAACTTCAAAGCATTCTTCCATCCCATTTAGTCGCCTTAATCAATGGTATGCATATGAAGGATGTTCCAGTTTGGGGACTCACTTCCCATGGTCATTTCTCAGTCAAATCAGCAACGTGGTTAGCTCATAATAATCTCAATCTTGAGATAAAGTGGACATTTCAATGGATTTGGGCACCAGAAGTCCCACCTAAACTGCAAATTTTTCTTTGGCAAATATGTCACACTAGCCTTGGTGTAAGAGATACCCTCTATAAATGAAACATGCTCCCTTTTAATTCATGTGTCTTATGCAATATTCATGCTGAGACAATTGATCATCTTTTTTATTTTTGTAAATCAACAAGAGAATTATGGACCCTCCTAATTATCCAAAGGTGGTTAAAATGAACTATTCCACATGAGCCGTTAAAGATAATGTTGTCCAATCTGAAACACGAAAAAAAATTGATGACATTTGTTTTCCTAATATGGAGTCCTTGGAAGGAATGAAATGCAACCATTTTCAACAATGAGAATCCCAATATCTACAAGATATACCATAGAGCTTACTTCGCTCGCCACGAGTGGTATTTTAGAAACGTGGTGGACTCTCTCCACTCCTCGGGTTCTCCCCTACGGGGAGCACATCCCCCCCTTCCATTCCTCAAAACAAAATCCTCGTTGTGTGGGAGCCACCTCCCGCGCCTTTCATCAAACTAAAATTTGATGGCTTGGTTCGTACACTTTAGCAACAGCCGATGTGATTCTTAGTAACTTTACGGGTGATCTTTATCAAGGCGTGTACATACAACCTCGGAAAGATCAGTGCGTTCATAGCCGAAGCGTCAGCTCTTCACCGTGGAATCATATTAGCTATAAATGAAGAAGTAAAAAATATCATCATCAAGGGCGACAATTTATTAGTCATCAATGCAGTTAAGGACCTCTGGAGTCCTCCTTGGCAGATTGCTAACATCATTATGGACATCCAGCTTTTGCTAAGTTTTTTCGACAACTAGGAATTCAAGCATATTTCAGTAAAGCTAATAGGACAGCAAATTAGATTGCAAATGTAGGCCATCTAGTTGATACTTTTGTTATTAACTCGTGTAATAATTCTACTTTATACTCCATCCATGTAAATGATGCATTAGGAGTCCCCCTCGAAAGAAAGGTCTCCTAATGTTTTCCTTTTCCCTTACTATTAAAATATATTACTCCCTCCGTCCTAGAATAGTCTGAACACTTTCCTTTTATGTTTGTCCCAAATTAGTTTGAACACTTTTATTTTTGGCATGGTCCCACTAGTAATATATTTTTACACATCTTTGGCCCACACTCTACCTTTTATCAATAAAAAGTTACCCAACTTTCTCTCTCCTCTAATAAAAAATACCCTACCAACTCCTATCACATCTACTTTTTAAATAAAATAACATTTTATAACCACACTACAACTTATAACCTTAAGGCTTAAACTACGTGTCTCAATAAGTGTTCAGATATTTCTGTGACGGAGGGAGTAATAGTTAATTCTAAATTCCATCTTATTAAACTTTACCAACCAAAATTTAAATCTAAATATTCAACGATTTGTTGATTTGTTTTGTTGGACCTACAAATACTAATTGACGCGTCTTTGTGTTCCCAACCCCACGGTTACGCTTTAGTTTCAACAATTTTTATATTCAAACCTCAAAAGTGCATAGTCTTTCGAAAAGAGACTAGCAGACTTAGAAAATTCAATATGTAAAAGACTCGCAGACTTATATGACTCTTATTCTGGGTCCCAGAAAAGTATATTATATGACTCGCAAACACATAATTTTAAATTAATGAAATAACAAATTTTCTTCAAGATTTTCTAGAACTTCTGTTGCCGTGTGAGCTGTGAGTTTTGTGACTCCTATAGTCAGCTTTAGCTGGAGGAGTCTCACCAAATAAATCATGCAAATGTCAATTTCCCTTTTGCCTTTTCTAACCTTTCAATTTATTCTTCACAGTTCACCAACCCACCTATAAAACCCAAAAAAGAATAAAAAGTATATATTTACACAAACCTGAAATATATACGATTCATTGAACCATACCAGGTTAATTTCTACAAAAATGGCACCCAAAAATGTGTTATTTTCATGTAATAATCTCATCCTCTTGAGCATCTTAATTACCATATTACTACCAACAATACAAGCCGCTTTCTCAAGTACCATATCAAAACAACAACAATCAAATAACCTTACTCATCTCCAATTCTACTTCCATGACTATGTCACGGGGCCTAGCGCCACGGCAATAAGGATCGCGCAAGCAAAGACGACGGACACATCGCCGAGCACGTTTGGCGCGCTTGTTATGATCGACGATCCGTTAACCGAAGGCCCGGACAATAGCTCTAGAGTCATTGGTCATGCGCAAGGGATGTACGGCTTTGCGGACCAACAACAATATGCATTGCTTATGACCATGAATTTGGTGTTTTCTGAAGGACAATATAATGGAAGTTCGCTTAGTGTGATGGGAAGAAATCCGGTGATGGAGCAAGTTAGAGAATTGGCTGTTGTTGGTGGAAGTGGACTGTTTAGATTTGCTAGTGGGTATGCTCAAGCTAAAACTATTACTATGATGGATCCAAATGGAGCTACTATTGTTGAGT
Source organism: Beta lomatogona (assembly GCA_947646795.1). Classification (NCBI taxonomy): domain Eukaryota; kingdom Viridiplantae; phylum Streptophyta; class Magnoliopsida; order Caryophyllales; family Amaranthaceae; genus Beta; species Beta lomatogona. The sequence continues at coordinate 7,239,832 of CANSNZ010000927.1, read as the reverse complement.
ATAATGTTTATGTATCTCATTAGTTTTTTTTTTCTTTCTTTTTGTTAAAAGAATTGTTACTTCTATCATCTTCTAATTTAGATATGGAGATGTTTTTGTATTGAGTTTATGGTTGTTGATTACTTTGATTGGGTAGGATGTTTGATTTCTTTCTTGCCATCATTTTACTCCACCATTGGTTTATTACGCGTTAAGTATAGTTTTTTTTTTTTTTGAAGGAACGCGTTAAGTATAGTTTGATTACTGAGTTGCTATATCTTTTCATCTTGAGGCCTCCTCGCTTCTTCATCTCTCATTTTTTTCCCCATAAAAATCCACTGTTTCATAATATTTAATTTGTTCCATGACCACACTTTTTTTTTGTCAAAGTTCTTAAACTTTCACCTTATTTTTTAACTAATATATACAGATAATATTATACTATATGATTTTGTTATAAATTATTCCATTGTGTAATTTTAAGGTACTATTTAAATATAGATGTCCTTAAAATTAGAGGACACTAAAGGCTCAATAACTGAGTTTTGATGCTATGTCAAACTTTGGAAGAGTTTGGACCTCCTACAAACCCATAAGTTCTATCTCAAAACTAATTGACAACAAAAGGATTAACACCTCAAGTTTATAAGGTGGTTTTTTCCCTGCTATTCTCTAACATGAGTAACTTGTCTTGTGTTATCTTCACCAATTTTGTATCTCGCCCGTCAAATTATCTAACTCTCATCCCCTTTGTTGATGTATATTCTATTTCTATCTCCCCTTATATATAAATGCTATCATAACATCTACAAATTATGATATTCACATATTCTATCTCCCCTTATACAGATGCTATCATAACATCTACAAATTATGATATTCACTCGCTTCTTAGCTTCAATCCCTTCATAAAACTGACACATCTAATGTTCATTGAGGGGCCAATCACATAGCAGACTCAATAACTCAATAGGCTATCACACTCCAATTTACCTAGAAAATTGAACCCTTTATGGAAGCTTGTCCAATCTCAAATGGATACACATTAGTCCCATGCATAACTAAAATGCCCCTTAATTATATACATGTTTCCAATTTGGACAGTAAAATTGGACATAATTTGTATGTTTCCAGTTTTGGATAATTCATTATCCGGGAAAATAAAATTGGAGATTGTACTGTTCAAGGTACAACATAAGTGTGTAAAAATACAACATTTATATACTACAATCATACATTACAAACTAAGTACAACATTCATTGATTTGTAAAAAGGAAAAATTAATTTAATCAGTCCCAACTATGGGTGCCCTGACAAAAACAGTCACAACTATGATTTTTTATTGTTCAGTCTCAACTTTGAAGAGTATTTTACAATACTAGTCCCAACAGGTTAGAAACCTGTTGTAGCAGGTAAACTTGCCTTTTTTTTCTTTTTCTATCTTCTTCCTCCTCTTTCCTCCCTCCTTCCTTCACTGCTCCCTCCTCCTCCTCTCCCCTGCCACCCAATCCCCTCCCCTTCCACCCCACTACCCCCTCACCTATCTCCCCTAACTATCACCACTCCCCACCACCCTCTCCACGGTACCCAAAACCCCTTTCCCTCCTCCACCACGCTCTCCCCGGTCCCCTCCCCAGCTACCCATCCCCCTGCCCCCCAAAATCACTCCCCTTCCCCACCCCCTCGAAATCTTACTGAAAAGAGTCGGGTTTAAGCTGATCCCACTACCGGCACCAGGGGAGGCGGTGGTGGAACCGGCTGTTGCACTTTTCCGGTCACCGGAAAATTCATGGTTCTAGCAGCAAGCGTTTGTATCTCAACGAAAATGTCGGAATCAGACGCGACAGATAACAAGCAACACAAAAAAAATTACAATTTTTTTTGAGGAAAATTACTGGAAAAAAAGGAGGAATAAGAGAGAGAAAAAGGAGCCGAATTTTACAAGAAATCCAGCAACTTCAGTTTTTGAATTTTTATGACACTATTTGAAGGTCTGCCCAAAGATCACGGTGGCTGGAATAACCATGTTCTTAGATTCTTGCAAGCTTCTGGAATATGTTGATGTCCGTTCGTGCCAACATATTACAAAGGCTGGTCTTTATGAGGCTGGACGTCGCGCAGAATTCCATCGATGTTCATCCACTGTTGAAGATCGAAATTTGTAGTGGTGAAATCGGAGATTGTTTGAGAAGAAGAAGGAGGAGATTACGATGATGATCGTTTTAGGGTGTAGTGGCGGGGAGGGGAGGGGGATATGTGGCGAGCGGGGGCGGGGGAGGGGTTGTGGCGGGGGGTCAGGAGGGGAGGGGGGTTGTGGGGTGGGAAGATATGTGGCAGAGTAGGGGAGGAGAGGTGGCAGGGGAGGAAGGAGGGAGGAGAGAGAAGGATGAGGTATTAAAACAATAAAAAAAAGCAAAAATTGTTTAAAAAAAATATTGACCTTTTAAACCAGTTACTGGTTAATCTGGACCGCTATTGTAAAATACCCTCCAAAGTTGAGACTGCACAATAAAAAACCATAGTTGAGACTGCTTTTGTCAGGGCGCCCATAGTTGGGACTGAATAAATCAATTTTTCCTTGTAAAAACATGTTTAGCTTATTTACAACATTACCACTGATATAGTGATATATGCAGATCTGATGCATATCAGTTCGAGATTTGACATTTCTCCCCTTATAGATAGTAAAATTTTCATATTTTTGAACTTTAGATAAATTGAGATATAATTTTGATAGAACAAATTTGTATCTTTGTGTCATCTTTACTCACCAAAAATGATAATTGATCCTCAATATAATATGTTGAAATCGATATTGTTGATGATATATAATTTGACTCCTACCTTTAGGGATACCCAAAACGACATTCACTATATATCCAGATATTTTATGAATATTGAACACTTAAAATTATTATTATTTTGCTCATTATATTGCTTATTTGAAGAGTATAGAATTATTTTGATTTGTAGAATGTGGGACTAATAGAATTTTCTTTTTTTGAGTACATGAGGAAAAGACCGAAAGTTAGGACATCATTCTCTCAAGGAAAACCCTAACGAATCAAAAAGGACTAATAGAATTTTGACAATATATCAAGTTATCAACTATATAATTATCAAAAATATATAAAAGCGAAAAAGTCTCACCCGGCACCCTTTCTGGAATCTGGAGGAGGCAATGTGTGGTGCATTACTACATTGCATATTTGCATTTGAATAGTGTGTAAAGTATTGTCCATGCACCTGTTAAAAGAATGTGGTCCGTGGCTCCGTGCTTTATACTCCTTTTTTCCCCTATCTTAATCTGACTTCACACATCTGTAAAACTTTGCTCATAAAGCTCTTTAATTATCTCTTATCAAAAATTATAAAATTGATATTTTAAAAATATATTTTCTCTATTATGAAATTAGTGAAATACTTCATAATAATTTGATAATTATATGGCCCTATCTAATGGCCGACTATGTTAGGAGATGGACCAGTCCAAATGGACCTAGTGTTTATCATTTTAAATAATTTGGCTTCAAACTAATAAAGTTAACAACATAGGTAGTGTCAATTTAGAGTGCCACTTGTGGATTAAAAGTTCGTCCCACATTTGGCCTTTCAAGTGCACCAGTCTAGGTCGGATCTCAATTGAACTTGATCCGACCGGATTGGAAGCTAGTTAGAACCTAAACCTGCTTAATAACCACATCTGATATTCTACTTATCTTGATATAAACACACATTCTAAAATTATTCTTTTGTCAGTAAGTTGAATGATTGACATTGAAATTAAAAATTCTCCTCCATCTTATCATTAGAATAAAAAATTATCTTTCATTTGATCATTAGGATTGATAATTTTTTTTTATTTTGGATCATTAGCTGGCAGCTTAGCAACTCCTCAAGTCGTCAATATTTATACATGACCAACTAATCCATCAACCATATACTTCTATTACCTAACCACATGCAACCACATATATATGTTATATATATATATCAATGACCCTTGGGTCCAATGGTATGGCTTCATATTTCCCACATGGGAGACCAAGGTTCAAATCTTGGTGGAAGTAAAATTTCAATATTGTTGGGGGGAGGGGGGTTTGGGGCTTGTTGGGCCCCTGGGTGAGTGGCCTTGTGCGAGGGTAGCCTAGAGGAAATTCATCTTACCACGGGTTCCCGAATAGGGGCCAAAAATAAAAATGTTATATATGTAGTTATTGTAGTCTAAGGAAAACTTATCAAAACCAAAACCTTTAACGTCGTCCAATATGTCTATTATCCCCCTTTCCTTCTTTTCTATCCTCTTATTGAGCTTCTTCATCTCCCAAACTCATGCCTTCTCAAAACCCATATCAAAAGAAGAAATGGGGATTAAGCAACAACAAGACTTAACCCATCTCCATTTTTACTTCCATGACTACGTTCAAGGTGCTAATCAAACCGCGCTTCGCATTGCCCAAGCCCCAACGACGGACAAGTCTCCCGGTGGCTTTGGCGCCCTTGTGATGATCGATGATCCCTTGACCGAAGGCCCCGAACACAACTCGAAAATCGTGGGGTACGCACAAGGGATGTATGGATTTGCTGACCAAAAGCAAGCTGGATTACTAATGGTTATGAATATGGTTTTTGTAGAGGGAGAATATAATGGAAGTACATTAAGTGTTTTAGGGAGGAATCAAGTGATGAATAAGGTGAGAGAGATGGCTATTGTTGGTGGGAGTGGAGTGTTTAGGTTTGCTAGTGGCTATGCTCAAGCTAAGACTGTTTCAATGCTGGATTCAAGTGGTGCTAGTGTTGTTGAGTATGATGTTTATGTTCAACATTGATTAATCTTTATATTGGAGATGGAGTGATTATATTTTGTTTTTTTACTTGGCTACGAAGTACTCCAATTCATCTTTGAATTACTTGAGATATTCTTCATCTTCTCGCCTTGCTAATTTTGACATGAGCGTAACTCAAAATCTCAAAATGGATCTATATAACCTTTTGTTGGTAATAAGATGTGTATCAATTTAATGGAACTAGATTTTCTTAGTAACAACATGCTACTTCTGAGAGATTACGAACTAGTTTGCCATTGATAGATGTTTACGAGGGCCCTATGATTATTAGTGGCTTATCTCATATTTCTTGGATCATGATCAGGGATGGCAATTCAGTCTGAATCCGACCCTGGTTCGATCCGAAGAAAAAACTCGAGCCGACTCTGGGAAAAAAAATCCAACACTGACTCCGTTTAAAAAGTCTGACTTCGAGTAGGAGAAGGGACGAACTTGGATCCCATAAAATATCTGACATCCGGATCCGACTCCGACTTTAAGGCAATTAATCTTATTCTGTTTATACATTAATATATTAGGTATGTATAGTCTGACTCCGACTTTCAGGATATTGTATTATATAAGATTTTTCTATTAAAAAATGATTGTAAAAAAAAGTAATGATTAGATTAGTTGTAATATATAAGATTTTCATATGATTGTTAAAAAAATAGTAATGATTTTTTTTTTGTATTACATAAGATTTTTCTATTAAAAATATGGTGAAAAAAGAAATTGCATCGAGTCGGAGTCGGATGTTAGGATTTTAAATCGGATCATATTCGAATTGCGGAGTCGGATGTCGGGGTCGGATTTAAAATCCGATTTCTTATAAGGTTAGAGTCAGATTATGCATAATTTGGTTCAAGTCAGAACAGTTGCCATCCCTAATCATGACCAGTCTAACAACGTTTTCTCCATTCAACTTTTTGGTCAAAGATTATTAAATTTAATCTTATTATTTCACTTATGTTCAAGTTAGATTCATGCAATTTATGTTTGAAAAATATTAAATTTTATAATTTTGTTAACACGTAAATAAAGATATTATTAAAGCTCTATTTTTATCTTAAAATACTTTAAAAAGCAATTGGGGAAGGGCATATTACCATTTACCGCCCGTATTTTTTCTTAAATACTCCTAAACTACCCCTACAAATACATGACTCATCACCCCTCACCCCATCACTCTCACTCTCACTCCTCACTCTCACTCTCACTCTCACTCCTCACTCACTCCTCACTCCCTCACTCCATAGCAACCACCACCACCACCACCACCGCAACCACCACCACCACCACCACCACCATCACATCGGCGACCACCACCGCGAGGCGACCACCACCGCGAGACCCGGATCTGCATGACAACCACCACCACCACCACCACCACAACTCGCCGGAAAAAGCATGGGCCCAAGGAAGAGGGTGAAAGAAACCGGAGAATCATCAACTCAGGTTAGTTTTGAACTTTGTAGTGGTTAAAACCGGAATTTTGTAGTGTTAAATGAAATGGGTCGCCGGAAAAGTGGCTAGAACCCATAAATTTTTTTTTTTCGAAAAAACGCATGGTAACGGATGGAAAATCCGTTACCACCATCGTGGTAACGGATGACTTTTCCGTTACCTCCGCGGAGGAAACGAAGTAGATCTACGTTTCCTCGGTGGAGGTAATGGAAAAAATGTCCGTTACCTCGGCCTCATAACTCCTCTCGTCGGTCGCGTTGACTATTCGATACCAAGTTCGGCTCACGAATCTCGGACCTGCATCAGTGTTGCCCATGATGTTATTCACTCTAGCCTGCACATCTTTGTTGATATGTCATCTTTATAGCAAATGTGCAGAGTTAGGAAACACTTCCCGGATCGCTTTCATAAGGCCCAAATCACGGTCATTTATGAGTGTAACAGGGACAACATTCACTCCAATAAGCAATCTAAACTTGTCCAACCCCCAATTATAACTATCAGTTGTTTCGTTGGCCATCAAAGCATACCCAACCATAAAATTATTGTTACAAGGCGTCATCCCAATGAGCTCTAGAAAAGGCATGTTATATTTGTTGGTTTTATATGTTGCATCCATACCAACAACAAGCGGATAAGTGCGGAGGATATTTGCCGAACGAGGGTGCACCATGAACGCCGCAGTCATTGCATTTGTCTCCTCGTCTTGCCTAATCCAATGAAGGTAGCGGCTCTCTCGAACAAGGTGAAGGAAGTGTTGCATCACGTATCCATTGCTTCCCTTCTATCCTTTTCCTTCAGGTTGTAAAAGTGTCTCATATTTGGATGATCATGGGGAAATTTTTCATTAACAGCTTTCATGATACTAGCAGGCCTAACGTGCGACTTTATCATATTGCGAGCGAAAACCTTAGCCGCGGGACTAAGGCCGCTGATGGGTCGGTGGCCCTCATGGTAATGAATGAACTCATGATTGTGCATGCCCCTAATCCCTCGCTCTGCTTTGATCACCCATCCTGTTCGATCAGGGTACTCCAAAAACTCTATCTTAACTCCCGCTCTACATCCACAAGCTTTTGTCTTTGTAGCTACACGTTCTGTTACACTAAGATCCTTACCTTCACCCCGATATGGTGCTCCCCGGTTACATTTCATATAAACATATGGTTGACCACTAGGATCGTGTTTATGATTTGACATAATTACCATCACAAACCCGATTTCATGTGCCTTTGTTTTAACCCAATCTTGTAGTTCCTTTTTCTCAGCCCAAAGTGTTTCATTATAAAACATGTTATTATAATCTATATAATCACCCCCAAAATCCGGCAAATAAACCTATAATGTTCAACATTTTACCATTTAGACAACATATAATCAATAATATTAATCACTATTATTTACTTACATATCGTAACTAATAATCACTATTATTTATTTACTAATCACAACTATTATTAACTACAGGTTCAATTTCTCAACTTAATAACAAGCATTCATCAATAAATTACTACTGATTATCAAAATAATTACAATAATATGCATACATATTTGAAACAAAAAACCTAAAAATATTAACTAAATATTAATTAACAAAATTAACAGAAACGGATGTACTATTATTCGCTAATTAGAAAATCAATACTAATTATCACGGAAAAATAATATTCGGGATAAAATACACGGTAACGGATGAAAAATATGTTACTTCCATGGAGGCAACGGACAAGAAATTTGTTACCTCCATGGAAGTAACGTATTTCTTGTCCGTTGCCTCCATGGAAATAACAGATAAGAAATCCGTTACCTCCATGGAAGTAACGGAATTTTCATCCGTTACCTCCATTGGGGTAACGGATTTTTCATCCGTTACCGTGCACTGGTGGCGGAAAAAAAATTAAAAAACTGACCACATTCCGTTCAGGCGGCGTTGACGATTCTACATCGAATATTGTGGTCAATAGGTGATTTCCAGTGGTGGTAGTTCCGGTGGTGCTCCGGTGGTTCGTCGATGGCAGAGGTGGTGCTCCGGTGTTGGTAGTGCCCCTGCGGTTTTGGTCAACGTTGTTAGTTGGTTCGTCGGAGGTGGTGCGCCGGTGGTGGTTGTTCGGTGGTGGTGTTCGGGTGGTGGTGGTGGTGTTAGTGCTTAATGGTAGAGAGAGGGATGAAGTTTGATGAGAGTTGTGAGAGTAGAGTGGGATGGAAGGGGGAGGGGCATGGGGGTATTTAAAGAAAAAAATACGGATGATTTTAAGTAAATACGGACGGTAAATAGCGATTGGGTTGGAGAAACTACTTTAAGATTGCGGGGGTAAAATTCAATCATGGAATAAGAGTATTACTAGTGCTCCTCCCATTAAATCTCTATTTATATCTTAAAATACTTTAAAAAGCAATTGGGGAAACTACTTTAAGATTGTGGGGGTAAAATTCAATCATGGAATAAGAGTATCACTAGTGCTCCTCCCAAGTAAAGAAGGCATTATAAGAAGGGGAGACGACCAACTAGGCATATACCGAACCCTTATGATGCTCACGCCAAAATCTAAGACCCAATTATGTAAGTGACTGAGGCTAAATAAAGAAGTTGTGGGAGAATCAGTTCCGTAATCAACTTGTTGCAATCTGACTTGATTCACGTTAACATTAGTGTGTACAAGCACGTATCATTTCTGAACAATCCACTATATCAATGCAGAAACCCACTATATCATGTAGAAACTACATTTCTAAAAAATCCACTATATCATTCAAAAACACACTATATTATGAAGAAACTCACTGTATCATTGACGAACATATTAGATCATGCAGAAACAACATCATTTCCGAACAATTCACTATATAATTCAAACACTCACTATATCTGTATATCATGCAGAATCTCATTGTATCATTCAGACACTCACTATATCATGCAGAAACTACATCTTTTTATATGCTAAAGCACATGTCACTATATATACTACACAACCTACATCTTCCTGCATGTTAAAACATCAAAATTAAATCTTCTACTATATTGCATATAATTTCACTATATGTTTTCCGTTAATACAATCTACTATATTGTATATAAGTTCAATATATCTCTACAAAACTCATTATATGAATTAAGTTAATATCAATTACCAATCCGGTGCACACTAAGTTAGTATACACCGGATCTATTTAAGTTTTTTTAAACTTGTTGTGGGCCTCATATTCATTTATCTCTCTTGTTCACTAGCTAGTAAACATATTCCACATTTAACTTCTTCCTTTGTACTCACATATTCTATATTTAACTCACAGGCGGGGGAAAATGGACTTAGATTCTTAGTTAGAGCTTTAATACAACTGTTTTTTTTTTTTGTTTGAAATATGATTAGTTCAAAATCGTTATAAGTCTATAACTTTCTTCTTATCTATAAAAATATATTAAAAGGTGTTCCTATCAAAAGAACGCTGTCACGTGACACTCTTCTCAAGTTTCTAATACACATGTTTATAATCTCATTTAAAAATATTAACAATGTGTAGTTACTAGGATTCGAACACATGACCTTTGAAATAAAATGTGAGAGTTTAACCACTAATACACTACAATTTCAATGCTTAATGTTTCAAAGTAAAACATAATTATAATTATATGCAATTATAAAGACATAGAAAAGCTTTTTGAGCTCTAATACTTTTATTAAATAATAATATTCTCTTACGCTAATTCCATTGAAATTGTTATTTTTATCACTAATTCCTTGGAAGTTTTTTTAAAACAACTTATCCTGCCACAACGTCCATTTTCCAATTTCGCATTAGACAAAATATTACAAAGAGCTAATAAAATTAATTATGAAATTTATAAATAATAATAAATTTAATAATTATAATTGACCCGGTGCTTCGCCCGGGCCAAAATACTAGTTATTTATCCAAAACATATGTCATTATTTGGATTGCAAATGCTATACATATAACTTAATCATTATCGTATACCGAAACAATCTACAACCACCATCAATGAGCTGTGTTAAGAGGGTTTTGATGATAGCATTGCTTAAGTTTCATAGGCAACATATGTGATTCAATATATAGCATTCCTAATTCAATAATATAAATAACATAATATATTTTATAAACAAAATATTTACAACAGCTGTGGACCTAGTTTTTCCTAGTTTCTTCAGTGTTTCTTTAGGTTTTTGGGTCGTTCTTTTTGGGGAAGAACACGAGGTTTTCTTCAACCAGAAGACAGTTTTGTGGTAAAGTTGCCAGTGATTCAAGGGTCTTGGGTTATGATAAGATCAATGACATTACAGCTGCCACGTCATCTAACTAACTCAGGAAAAGTTAGTTACAGTTTGTTATTGTTTGTTATTAGCTAACAACTTCTCCCTCTCTCTTTCTCTAGCTAGTATAGTTGTAGTTCTATAAATACTATCTAGCTTTCATTTCTTCTAGTTAGTTGTAATAATTCTAGAGAAACTTTCTCTCTCTTTTGTAAACACTACACACTTCAATAATGCATTAGTTCTAAGGTCTGAGCCACAATAGTCATGGCAGTGAAGACATAATCATCTGGTGTTCTTGTTCATTTCATTCAATCAGTTTGTTCTACAAATTTCACATGGTATCAGAGCAATCATCCAGATTCAATCCTAAAATATTCTTTCGTAAGATAAATTCTGAGGTCTGTTTGTTCAAATCAATTTACGCGTTTTTTCAGAAATTGATCATTTGCTCGAAATTGTTCAATCAATTCGTTTGCTCAGTAGCTTGAATCATTTCTTAGATCGTTGTTAATTGTGCGATTAATCAATTTCTCTCTCATCTTCTTTGCTCATAATCGATTCATTTTCTTTGCTCAATTCCTGCTCAAATTACTCAATTCTTTCTCAAATTGCTCTATTCTAGCACAATTTGCTTAGTTCTTGCTTGAATTGCTGAAATCATGTTCAAATTGATCAATTGTTGCTTCAAATTTGTTCATATCATGGATGAAACTTCAATTCCTAATAATTCCTCACAAAATAATTAGAATAATACTCTAGATCCTACACAAGATCCTACTTCACCTTTTTATCTCCATCCTTCAGACAATCCTGGTATAAAACTTGTTTTTGAAAAATTCAGTAGTGACGGATATGGAGACTGGAAAAGATCAATGATGATGAGTTTGTCTGCGAAAAATAAATTAGGAATGATTGATGGATCAATTCATAAGCCTAATGCTGGTACTAGAGAACTAAGAGCATGGGAACGCTGCAATTCAATGCTCAATTCCTGGTAACTAGGAGTTTTGGATCAAGAATTGGCTAGAAGTGTGTTGTACTTTCATACATCAAGAGAAATTTGGCTTAATCTAGAAGAGAGGTTTACATCAAAGTCTTGATGAATTGAAACAATGATCAGATAGTACTATTTCAACTTTTTTCACTAAGATCAAGAGAGTTTGGGATCATCTTGATGATGTTGATCCATTACCAACTTGTGACTGTGTAAACTGCACTTGCACAATCACTAGAAAATTGCTCAAGTCATAACAGGACAAAAGATTGATTCACTTTCTTATGAAACTAGCTGATGGATATGAGGTTGTAAGAGGAAGCTTGCTGCTCATGCAACCATTACCAGTAATTTCTCATGCTTATAGGCTTCTGGTTCAAGAAGAGAAGCATAAGCAACTCTATCAACCTACATCTCATGAAGGAGATGAATCTACAATGGCTTTTGTTGCTAACAAAGGCAGATTTAGACCTCCTGCTCCTACCTTCACTGCTGGCAATTCTTATTACAAGAATTTATATGCTACTGATAAAAAGCCTGAGAAGAAGAGAGTGAACTATTATTGTGATCACTGTCAGATGGCAGGTCATAATGTACAAAGATGCTACAAACTTGGTTATACTCCTCCTGCTCATTATGACAAAGGAAAAAAGGTGGTTGCTGCTGTTCAATATGATGAAGATGAAGTTGTTGGTCATATAACTCAACAAGATATGCCAATCACTAATGAACAGTATCAGAAGCCTATGGCTATGTTAGAGAAGCAAAATGACAACAACTCAGCTCAAGCTAGCTCAAGTCATCCTAAATCAGCTTGTGTAGCAGGTAAACTTTGTTTTTTAACCTCTACACATATACCATGGGTCATTGATAGTGGGGCTACAGATCATATCTGTTATGATTTCTCATTATTTGCATCTTATAATCATGCTCCTGCTAATAATACTACTACAATACCAGATGGTTCTAAAGTCAAAGTTACCTATGTCGGTGTAGTTCACTTAGACAATATAGTATTGCAAAAAGTACTATATGTCCCTGAATTTAAGTTCAATTTGGTGTCTTTTCCCAAGTTATGTATTGACATGGGCTGTTCTGTGGTCTTTGATGGTAATAACTGCATCCTACATAGCTCTTCAATGAAGCCACAACTTCTTGGTAGCTTGAAGCAAGGCTTATATTGTGTTGATACTCAGTTCACACAAAATCACATATCACAATGTTCTGTGTCTCCTGATACTGCTGGGATTGCTGTTGATAGTAGTGCACATATGGCTAATAATACTACCAATAAGGTTGCTGCTGCTGAAGCCAAGTTGTGGCACCTCATAATGGGTCATCTACCTTTTTCACAACTCAAGTACATATCTCATCTAGAAGATCACAACTGTAGTTCATTCAATGAAGTGTGTCAGATCTGTCCACTAGCCAGGCAGACAAGATTGTCTTTTCCTCATAGTTTTATTAAAACAACATCTTGTTTTCAAATATTACACTTGGATATGTGGGGGCCATACAGACAAACTACACACAATGGCTGTAAGTTTTTTCTTACAGTATAGCAGAATGACTTGGGTTTATCTGTTGCATGCTAAATCAGATGTGATACACATATTTCTCAACTTTTATGCATATGTTGGAACACAATTTGATAATATCATCAAATGTGTTAGAATCGATGTGAAGGAGAATTGAAGGTTTTCTTGCTTTCAAAAGGTATTGAACATCAAAGAACCTGTGTTGACACCCCTCGACAAAATGGGGTTGTTGAGAGGAAACACATACATCTCTTAGAGACTGCCAGGGCATTGTTTTTCCAAGCCAACCTTCCTCCTCAATTTTGGGGAGAATGCATCCTTTGTGTTGTACATCTTATAAATAGGATGCCACTTATTGTTCTACATCACAAAAGTCCATATCAACTCTTATTTGATCAACTTCCATCTTACACTCACCTAAGAGTGTTTGGTTGTTTATGTTTTGTGTCTTCTCCTAAACATAATAGAGCTAAGTTTGCACCTAGATCCGCTGCATATATTTTCCTTGGTTGTTCACCAGGTCAAAAAGGTTATAAAGTTCTTAATATTATCACTCACAAAATCATCATCTCCAGAGAGGTTGTATTCCATGAACAACATTTTCCTATGCATCTCACACCTTCATCTACTTCCACTCCTTCATTTCAATTCTTTTTACCTACCACCACATATTTCTCACCCTTTATTGACTTACCAAATGTTTTTCAATCTTTTTTACTACAGAATTATCAAATACAATCCCTTCATCTTCCCTAGATACAGATACTACTTCAATTTCTCTCCCTAATATGTCTTCTCCTATTCCTAATTCTTCTCCTGCATCATCTCCATCTACTCCTGTTTCTTCTTCTTCTATTTCTCCTCCTTCTCCTCCCTTACCTGTTAGGAGAAGCACCAGAATTTCCCATCCACCATCTCATCTTAACAACTATATATGTATTGCTACAGTTAGTCACTGGTGTAATTTCGTTCATTATACTTCCTTACCTACTGCTCATATAGCACTAGTTGCTTCTGTTGATCACTTAACATAACCTGCTACTTATAAGCAAGCCTCTAAGGATCCTAGATGGCTTGAAGCCATGGACAAAGAGCTTCTAGCTTTATCCAAGAACGACAATACATGGGCCCTGGTACCTCTTCCACTTGGTAAAAAGCCCATATGCTGCAAATGGGTATATAAAATAAAGCTAAATGCTGATGGCACAGTTGAAAGGTTTAAGGCAAGGTTAGTAGCTAAGGGCTACACTGAGCAATTGGGCATTAACTTTAAGGAAACATTCAGTCCTGTTATCAAGATGGGAATAGTCAAATGTATAGTTGTTCTAGCTGCAAGTAGGATCTTCCAATTAAATGTTAACAATGCAATTCTCCATGGTGATCTATGTGAGGAAGTTTACATGGTTGATCCTGATGGTGTTCCTAACCCTAACAACAAGGTTTGTAAGTTGCTTAAATCACTTTATGGCCTTAAACAGGCCTCTAGGCAGTGGTTTGCAAAATTACTTCATGAATTGCTGCAACAAGGTTTTGTTCAATCTAAAAACGACTACTCCTTGTTTACCAAGCATTCTCATGGTTTGCTTTTAATCCTAGCAGTCTATGTGGATGATATATTGTTGACTGGCAATGATATCTTGGGCATTCAAGCACTGAAACAACACCTTGATGCTGTTTTCAGCATTAAAGATCTGTTTTTCAGGGTAGTGATTCTCTCACCCTCCAAGCTTTTTCAGACTCATTTCGGGGTGCTTGTTTGGATTCAAAAAAGATCTATTTCAGGCTACATTTTAATGTTTGGTAATTCTCCTGTCACTTGGAAGTCCAAGAAGCAGCACATTGTATCTAAAAGCTCCTCAAAAGCTGAATATCGTGCCATGTCTGTTGCAGCCTCATAAATTACTTGGTTGGTGAGGGTCCTTAATGAGTTGGGTGTCACTAATCTACAGCCTGTCACTTTACATTGTGACAACCAGAGTGCAATTCACATTGCAAAGAACCCAGTCCATAGATGTTCATTTCACTCGTGATAAAGTCCTTGAAGGCTTAATTTCCTTGGCTTATGTTCCTACTCATGAGCAAGTTGTTGATGTCTTCACTAAGGTTCTACCTTCTACTCATATGAAAAGCTTCTTTCCAAACTTAGCATGTTTTCTCCCATGCCTAGTTTGAGGGGGGGTGATAAGATCAATAATATTATAGCTGCCACGTCATCTAACTAACTCAGGAAAAGTTAGTTACAATTTGTTATTGTTTGTTATTAGCTAACAACTTCTCCCTCTCCCTCTCTCTTTCTCTAGCTACTATAGCTGTAGTTCTATAAATACTCTCTAGCTTTCAATTCTTCTAGTTAGTTGTAATAATTCTAGAGAAACTTTCTCTCTCTTCTGTAAACACTACACAATTCAATAATGCATTAGTTCTAAGGTATGAGCCACAATAGTCATGGTAGTAAAGACATAATCATCTCGGTGTTCTTGTTCATTTCATTCAATCAGTTTGTTCTACAAATTTCACAGGTTAAGTCTATCGCCTCCATCGTGGGTTTCAATGGAAAAAGGGTGATCGTGATGTTTTAATTAGATGAAGGTAGAGTTAGAGTTTCGTAGATTTCTCATGTTTAGGTTCGTTCAGTTGTCGTCGTTTCAATCTCAATTTTAGTGGTTACCTCAAACGTCGTCGTCTGGTGGTCCTCGTTAATGATTTTTAGTCGGTAAAGGTGAAGTTAGAGTTAACGTTTATTGAAATTCTAATTTTGTTCGAAATTCCTTTCCTCTGTTATTTTTAGTTTTGCGGTTGTTTTAAATTTCCTCTGTTTCTTCTCTGGTTGGAATGGTGATTGGTCTTTCATTCAGCTTTTGTTTAGTTTTACTGGTTGTCCTTATTTTACTGGGTTTATCTGTCACTTGTTAAAGGGGGTCCTAGGAGTTTGCTTGTGTAACGCCCTTAAAAAAAATCGGGGTATTACATCCTACCACCCTTATAAAAAAGTTTCGTCCTCGAAACTTGCAATAAGT
This sequence comes from Beta lomatogona, assembly GCA_947646795.1. NCBI lineage: Eukaryota > Viridiplantae > Streptophyta > Magnoliopsida > Caryophyllales > Amaranthaceae > Beta > Beta lomatogona. The sequence goes on along the minus strand of CANSNZ010000927.1, from coordinate 7,223,736 downwards.
TGATCGAGGGAACAATAAGCTAAATTCATTTAGACAAAAACCAAGATCTCAAGCTTTCATGGTTTCGCTAGGAATTCAGCCTCCATTCCGCCATCATCTTTTGTATCTCTACTTCAACTCGACTCGCGAAATCGAGGAGCAAAGAAAACAAAAGGGGCAAACTTGTTGGCAATGAATTCCAACTAACTCATTCAGTGAGATCTCGTTTGAAATCCTTTTGATTACTCAAACCATATAAGTAAAATTCATTGAAATACTATTAAAATTCACATAACGTCACGTACATCACAACAATCATATAATTCATATAACTTAAGACCAACTAGGTCCAGGATAAGCCACTTAAACTCCAAAAGGGCATTCATAACACTATTTCTCATATCTTAGGCTCTCTTAACCCGAATAATCATCAAAATTGACCTCAACTTTCTCAACGTCTAAATTCCCAAAGGATCATACCTAGGCGATGCAAAGTCTAAGACTCCACACTTCCGGCTAGGTTTCGGCTTTGATACCACTCTGTAACGCCCTTAAAAAAAATCGGGGTATTACAGCTTGTGGTTGCAATTTAAGGTGCCATGGATGGATTTTGTTTAGTATTAATTTACCTGTTTTTTTTTTTTTTTTTGTTGAATCAACTTATTGTTAAGAGGAGGTTCCTTTCTTTGGATTTGGGTTTTAGGTTTGGGGGGTGTTTGAACTTTTGATTTGTTTGTAGGTGGATTTTGAATCCTTGATTGGATATGGATTATTTGTCCTAACCATCCCTAGATCTAGGTTAGAAATTGAAGATGTAGGAAGTAATCTTGAAGCTAAATTACTTCAGAATTAAGTATTAAAGGTGAATAAAGTTTATAGTCTTAAAGTACAGAGTATCAATAATGATATTACTTTAGGATCTATGAAGATGGGAGAAGAGAGAGGGGTTCTAGTAGTGGAGAAGACGAGCAGAGGTTCACAATTTCTTGTAGAAATTATATATGTTGTGATTCGATCATCTATAATAGGGATTGCAATTTGGATCTTCGGGTCCAGGTTTTGGGTGATAAATTAAAGCAATTCAATTCACCCCGAGTTGGTGTGATGGTATTAGGAGTCATAACAATTCAACAATGCATCTTGTGTGAGGCCTTCCAATATGATTTAGGGCAAGTTTTTACCTCCACATAGTTGAAGTTTCAGCCTCGTGCGGAGAAACTCATGATACCCTCTGAGCAGTCCTCTAAGCAGGGTCTGAAGTCACAAAATGAAGTGACGTCTTGGTTAGTTCAATCTGTAGAATCCTAGTAAGACTTATCTTTTCAAGGACCTTGAGATTATTATCTTGTGAACATATGGTTCTACAAGATGGAATGTGGCAATCTATCTTTGAAGATCGTCTTTGTTTCGAATCTCAACAGACTCATCAAACTATATCAAGTCTTTTTTCGCAAGACATATAACCCAAATCCACCAATTCTCGCCGACACAGAGTTTCATTCAGACGGGTAAGATAACCAGAGGTTTACAACGTCTTGTTGGTTTTATTCTTAGAATACGTAAGAGCAAAAGAGCTCCCTTTAGCATTAGTTTATTTTTTGTTCATCATTTGGATGTAATGTCACTAGGTTGTAATCGTTTAGATGTATTGTCCCTGCGTTGCAATTTAAGTTTTAATTAATGCAGATTTATCCGAAGTAAAAAAAACCTAATAGTCATCCGCTTTGTTCAAGAGGAAGGTGATTTCAATTGAATTATCAAATTAGTCAAAATGTTTTTAAAGCAATAGTTTTTTTTTTTTTTTTTTGACAAGAGCTACAACTAAAAAACTAAAGCTTAAGGAAAACAACGATATAAGTTAGCTAATTCACGAGCCTTCTGCACTTGTGGCCTAGAGACTTTGCGAAGAGTACAAGTAGACATGGTAGAGGCTAAGTCTAAAATATGCTGAACCGTCCATCACAAAGACAAATTAGTAGCCCCTTTGTTCTGCAGGATGTAAATGGTAGAACTGGAGGTCTGTGAGTAAATTGAATAGAAGAATAATCACACCATTGATAGCCCATTGAAAGCAGTGTAGAACCGCAATGAGTTCAGCTTGTAAAGCATTCTTTGGGAGAAAATGTGATCCACCACATATGTCTAAGGAACCAACAGTGTTCAAAATCGACCAACCAACACCAACACGCAAAGTTTTTTTGACCCAAGAACCATCTACCTGTATGCAAGTTGAAGCTATCCCAGCTGGATGACTACCATGACTAACCAGTAAAGCAATAGTTGTTAACCAAAAAAGCCTAAAATTTACTATGGCCGCAAACCTTTCTTTCACATCGCCCTTTATGTATGTTTCAAACATCAACCGAGAATTCAAAAATTGAATACAACCAAAATAGGCTTGTACTAGTTGTGCCTGAATGATGGTGCTGGCTCATGGGTGAGTTGCTGGTTGAGTTGGTATGGGAGAAAGGTGACGAGGAGTAAAGAGTGAGAGGTTAGAAAGTAAGGGACTTTAGTCTTTAGGGCACCATCTAGATTTTCTTAACTACCAAATTTCAAAACATTCTTCCACTTTCTCGTACTACCTCCTTGATATATACTAGAATTTGTATACCTCTCAAAAAAAAAAAAATACTAGAATTTGTAAACCTCAAAAAAAAAATATACTAGAATTTGTATAGTTTCTTTTTTCATTGTTATAATTTTTTTTTATGAATAAGGATCTCAATCAAGCAAATGCAAAGTGGTTTAGATGTATAGAAAAGGTTGGTGAGATAACAGTACAAAAATCATATTAAATCTAATCCAGGTCTTAGAGAAATTTTGTGCCTCCTCAAGTCAGAACATTAATAAAGCTAAAAGAAATTGATCTTTTCCCCAAACACCACGGAGGAACACAAGAACTTGTTTGAAGACACCCTTATGGTTTGTGAAAATGAAAACCTTAGCACCTACTTAGGGCTCCCTATCATCTCATAAAAGACCCTCCAAAACCCAGGTCTTGTTTGTTGTTGATGAAGTGGTAAATCAAATATTTGTCCAAAACAGGTCGTTTATGCCTCGTTACTTCCACTCTTTTGACCATCCCAACATACTATACGCAAGCCACTCACCTGCCAATGAAAACTCTCAAGGACCTCGATCAAATCTTACACCTAAGAGTATTTTCAAAAAAAAAAAAAAAAAAAAAGCTGAACGTGTCATGTTAGACTAACCCATCATTTATTGAGTTTATTTGTGTTAACCTGTCAGTAATGTTTTATCATGTGGTTTTCAAAAAATTGTATTGCTTAATTTCTTTTTCTTTCCACATGAAGGTTGAAGTTTTCCCTTGCAGAAGTCGAGCCAAGCTCAAAGAATTGTACTCCATAAAGGATTAGATATTACAACCAGGTCGATCATTTTTATTTTATAGCAATTAGCAAAGCAAATCTTATCCATACCTTGAGTGAAATACCAAATAAAGACTTCAAGTGAGCTTCCAGACATAGATCAAAAAATGCAATACATTCAAAGAGATGGTTTACAAACTATACAAAACATGAAGATTATATTGCGAGGTCAGTGCCAATGATGGAGATAATAAAGAGAAGACAAAGGAGCAAATTACCTTTTGCCAACTAAAACTTGATATCACAAAATCTCTGTCACAGGTTCAAAATCTGAAGTGTGATGTTTGTCTGTCAAGAGGAAACAGCTTCTGTTTCTACTTTGTTAACATCAATTCCCATAGAGCCCAAGCAAGCTCTTCTCTCTCTCTTCCACTCTCTTCCTAGCAGCCTCCCTTGCTTTCAGTGCATCTGATTCTCCAGCAGGTACAGCCTTTGGCTTATCATATGGCTTCTTCTTCCTACCAACAGCAAGTGATGAAGAAGCACCTTTTATTGATCTTGTGGGATTCAAAGACCCCGAAACAACAGGCCCAGGTGCACCCCCACTTCGCAAATTTGCAGCATTTTTCTTCTCAGTAGGTTGACCTGATGTAGAAGCTAACAATGGCCTTCTCAGAGGGAACTTTTCTTTGGAGCCAGAATTCTTAGCAGCTGCAAATGCCTCCTCCTGTGTCACCCACTTACCTGGTTCACAATAACAAGTGAAAAGAAACAAGGGTGTAAAGAGTAGTTAAAAAAATAATTGAATAAGCTTCAACAACAAACAAAAAAAAGAGTTCATGCAATCCTTTACCTAGATCACCAGAATAGTAGAAACCAGACTTTGGATCATACTGAATGCCACTATTTTCATCATAATAGTACCCCGAAGAGCTGTCGTATTCCCAAGCTGCCACCGATCCAAAAGAGTTTTGTAAGCAATGCAAACTTACAATAGATACTGAAGTAAAATAGATAGCCACACAAGCATAAGCTGTACATGAGGCTAGGTAGAAAGTTGTGTTTATTGTGTTGCAATGTTTGTATTTAATCAAGATTTGTTGGCTTCATAAACTCTAGGCTGTAATATGTGAGAGCTTACAGACATATATTTCTAGGAAGTAGTAACATTATGATCTTGCTGAAGAGAAAAGAAAAAGAAAAAACACGAATTCATGCAGGCCTGAGAAAGTGTCCCTATGTGCTACACGCATATAGTGTTTCAGGAATAACACTTCAATACCTGCTTACTTTTCTCCCCTTTCAAGATGGGATGATGGCAGACGAATTGCATAAAGCTATATTCAACAAGCCTATTACTATCCTATTTCTTGGAGCAGGCCTAGGAGCCTTCCTTACTAGATCAAGGGGTGTGCAATCCTCCTCCATCCTACATAAGGAAATGGTTAATTGCAATAAAGAATAATGATTCGACAGACTCATATCAATCCATCCAACAATTCCATACATAGTCTAAAGACTAAAAAGCTAAACTAGATGGTTTCAATCCATCCATATTCACAGTTTCTTCACAAATCAATCTCAAACATTGAAAGAAAATCCTTCATGGAAGGGTTACACCAAGAAAAATACTAATACCCAAATTGTTGAAGGGATAGTTTTCCAGAGTACACTCCAACCCTTAAAGACTTGTGGTTGAAAGTAAGACACACCTACTCGAGATTGTGACAGCTTGGCCACTTAGCCATGGCCTAGAGCTATTCCGACAATCAACCTAAAGCCTAGCTATGTTAGTGGACTCAGGAACTCGTGTCAGACTCGGCTATTTTCTGAAACTATTTCATGATTTTGGACCAATATATAGTGGCCATCTGTCCTGCTTATGTCCCTAGTGTGCTTGGTTGTGCAACTCCGTTCTACTTATTTTGATTGTTCAAACGAGGGAAAATCAACCGTATTTACCTATTTTCATATCTAAAGCTGCTTGTGAAATGTAACTCTCTTTTTTAGGAAAAGCTACCCATACAAAAATTCAATGCAAAGAATTTTCCCAACCCAGTTATAAACTTTGTAAGCTGATTTAACCCTCAACAGATTATACTTTCCACTCAACCATCACATCCACCCTACTCAAACAAGAAACAATTTGAAAAAGAATCCAAACTGTGTACTCTTCTATATTTGATAAATCAATGTTTATGAGTTTCCTTTAGTGTATCCATATAACCACTCCCTTCACAAGCACAATAAATTGTCTAGCTCATGCATTAAGAGGAAGAAAAGCCTCAAAGAAATGATCTCAATAAAACAGACTGAAAAGCAGAACTATTATCTACGGTTCACAGCGCTGGTTATTGACTGGATTCAACAATTCAGAGTTCAGCTTAGCTATTAAAGGGGAATGGAACGGCCTGTGCCAATAATTATCATTTGACAATCAGTGGCTAGGATGACAAATTTTCTCACTAGTATGACTGGTATCCCCCTCAACCCCCCCAAAAAAAAAAAAAGAAAAGGACAAAAAATTAGGACCTGCTAAACATTTGATCTAAATAAGACTTATGATATCCGGAACGATGCAAATGGTGGAACTAGGTTTCTATTCTTTTTTCCACAACTCATTTCTCGGTGTTGGTCAATGGGCAGCTGGGCTACTCCCAAAACAAGGCCTTAGCAGCAATCCAAGATGTTGGTTGGAAATTGTGCAGTAGCAAAAATCCAAGTATTAGCCAAGCAAAGCCAGACAGACACTTGGTGCAAACTTGTCAACTCTGCCTAGGCAAAGCCAGGCAGCATAAACAAGAGAAGAGGTCAAACTCCACACCCTCCAAGCATGTGGACTGAGGGCAAGGAGGGGTAATATACTAAGAGACAAATGAAGACAACCGTGGAAGACAAAGTGAAATTTCATTTCATTCAAAGTGAAATTACAAGGTCTAATAGGTCTCCGACCAAACCTATCACAAATTACTACTGACGTGGCGAGCACCTAACAATCGATGTACGGAAATCAACTACCTAATTACATAAAGAAGACACTACAAAAGAAAATACAATGTACTAGAGGAAGCCAGACAAAAGATGAAGAATAAAGCATTGACATACGCAGCAAAATAACGAGCCAACTGTCAAACATGATGGCAAGACCGAGAAGAAGAATGAGGAGATTGATCATATAGCTACCCAATCCCTATGCAAAAGGGTCTAACTTTTTGGTTGTCAACTCCACTTGGGCCTCAACTTAACAAGTTGGGTAAAATAGAGAGCTCATCCCCAGGAGGAGAGACATTGTACTTCTTCTTCACTAGGAGCCACTCGAAGGGGAAGCATGCCTACTTCCCCTTAACTTCGTCGACTGCCGAAGAAATGGCAGCCTCCTTCTCCTCCTTCTCCTTTTCCAGTGACGCCCTAACTCACACAGTTGAGACTCATGGGCCTTGGCTTGTTCCTCCAACTGAGTCTTATGGGACTTGGTTTGATAATGCTTTATCTGCAATCTGGAGTTTTTCAGTCAAAGATTGCGCCTCCTTTGCATTTTTCTCCACCAACTGGCGTAACTCCTCTACTTGATTCTCAAAGGCATCCAATGCCTCCCGCGCCTCAGAAGTCGCCTTTTCCGATTGCTCTAACTTGGCAACGGCGTCTGATGTGTCTGAGTTGTGTGCATGTTCTCCTTGACCTCCTGGATTTTATCTCTCAAACACTGGTTAAGTTGGCACACATCACATAGAGCATTATTCTTCTCCGTGATAGATTTGTTCCTCTCAACAGTCAAGTTTCGGATTTCCTCTAATGCAGCAACCTTGGTAGTCAACTCTGAGATCGTACTCTCCGATGATTTTGACCTACCCTGTAGACCCTCTAATTCAGACTGCGCCTTGTGAAGACTCTCCATCAAACCTGGGCCTTAAGGTTGTCTAGCTCAGCTTTGTGGCCACTACCCACAATGGACTCCATGAGAGATAACACCCCAAACTTGGAGCTCTGTGCAAAGTCAGCCAAAAAAAAGAATAAAACAATAAAGAAGAGCGTGTAAGTGGTGGTTCGGTATACTGAAAATTATGTAGGTAATAGAAATTCCCATGATTTTCTGACTTAGTTGTTTGGTTGAGAGGAAGTGGGAAAATAAGGGCAATGAGAATTCCTTGGGAAATTAAAATTCCCACAGAACGTGGGAATTCATTTACCCACCACCCCCCGATAAATCAGAAATCCCATGCCACTTCATGGAAGTGCATATTTATTGATGTCAACTAAACATATTAAGGTCATTTCCAAGGAATTACATAAGAAGATAACTAATGAAACTTCCCATGGGAATTACATTCCCATGTATACCAAACCACTAAGTAAATCAGAGCCACTATTTTACTTTCCTTATAAGGGTCTGGAGCAGACAAAAAGTTATTCCCGGCAGTGATTAGCCACTCTTCAAAGTGAGCTGGAAGATTGCGGGGTGAAAGAGCAACCTCCTTATCCCTAGCCTCATGAGAAAAAGGAGTGCTAGACCGTGTAGGACCAAAGTTTGAACTAGTCACATGAAAGCTTTGTGACTCGAATAGAGACTGAGGTGCTAACCTCGACAAAGTTGTAAACGATAGCTCACCTTGATGGCCAGATAAGGGTCCTAATTGCTCTCTTTTAGGAGGACCAATTGATTTAGGGGAAGACTGACAAGGTGGTGAGTCGGATATCTCAACCACAAGTCCACAACCATCTCATTTTTGTGCAACACCAGCTTCCTTTGAAGGTGGGGATCGCAAAATTCCATAAGGGACATGGGCACACAGCACTATCTCTATCGTCTGAGCCTCCGGGATGACATGCTTCTCAACAGATGCCGCAGCCTCACATTCAATGTTGGTACTACTAACAATTGTTAACATTTTCTCAACTTTTGCTTCCGCAATGTGCCCACCAAGCTTGGGCTTCTTAGCATCCTTGACGGAAGCGTCTCCCTCATACTCATCAGCTTTCTTCTTGTGCTTAAGTACAACATGCTTATCAACATGAGGAAGATTGGCTTGCTCCAACTCCATATTGCGTATGGATGCCCGCCACGCAGAGATGTGCTTCCCTCCACGAAGCGCCATTGGATGTCTGTGATCACCCAACATTGTCGTGTGGTGGAGGTCCCTTTTCATTGGTCCCCCATCAGACCCAAGGGAGGAGCATCGTTCGCCACATTGAACGACTGTCCATGGTGGTTAGCGTGCCAGAAGTCCCAATGTTAACCCTTGCATAGCTCATTTTTAGCCTCTCATGCAATTTAAGAAAGGGGTTCATGCGCTCCACCTTAGACCCAGGAACAAGTGGGACCCGTGTGCATGACTTCTCGTCTGCAGTTTTTGCGCGTTGGGAGTAGAGAACACACTCGGTAGCCTGGTCTCCTAACAAGAAGAAATAAACATCATATCTTATCAGGAATAAACAGTAGACAAAAGCAGCTAAGCTAAACAAATCTAAACATCAAAAGATACCTTTAGAGTACAAGTGGATTAACTGTCCCAAAAGGAATCTCTTGGGCCAAAAAATCAAAGTAGGGGAGCCGGACAATAGGTTCCGACCTATCTCTCTTATGTAGAGTACGGATTGCTCAAACGGATTCGTAAAGCGTCTGTAGGTGGCTTTTTAAGTCCGCCGTCAAATCCGAACGCTGCCGCGGTGGAAACTATCAAGCTAGAGTACGGTAGGGGCACAGGAAATTACGGGAGGCTTTTGCTTCTATTCAACATATAATGACTGAAGTTATCTTCGGTTGGTTAATACGATCAGTTCATCGGTGGTCGGCAAGTAAGCAATGGCCTAATGAGGCGCCAAACACCACTGACACACAGATTAGACAATTCTAAAAAGGGTTGTGAAAGGACTCCCCATGGTTGTGCGTACCCTAACCCACAATCAATTGTCCCTCTAATTTTTCTTATGTGTCTCCAAGGCACTCAAAGGACCACTAGCCCTTTCATCCCTTTAAAAAGGTAGGCTTCAAGATAGATAAACGAATATGAAAAGATGGAATGTGAGGGGGTAGTATGTAATAAACTAGCCTAGGGGCATGGGTATCTTAGTAATATACACTAGTTGATATGTTAGCTTGGGTAGTAAGGTAAATACACTATAAATAGAGGAGATAAGGGAGAGAAGAAGGTATGAAGAATATGTTGGAGAGTTTATTTTAGTGGTTAGTTTGGGAGTGTGACCAAGTCACTCGAAAACTTGGCAACTACTTTTATATTTTCTGTAATTTTCCATTGTTATCAATCAAATATCATCATCTTCCTCCTTTATTTAAAGGCCAAAAGATCCAGTTTATTACATAGTCCATGAGGAGAGCCACACAAAGATACATCAATGCAACCCCTTAGTGAAAAGGGAAGGGCATACCATAGTCCAAGTGGCCAGGATAGATTGCGATGCAACCCCTTGGTGGAAAGGCTATATCGTGATCCCTCCCACCAAACACCAATTCCCCCTTGTGTGAACGGAGCTCAAAGAGATCATCAGCTTGGAGATGAGTGTGACTAAATAGCATCTTCCTGAAAACGGACTTCTCCAACTTCGTGTCTAGGATAGCCTTGTTCTTTTGTGTGGTCCAAGGCATCAAGGGCAAGACAAGTGTCCTGCGGTGTTTGCAGAGTGAGAATCTGGTCCCAAAAAGGAAAATGACCCCAAGTACAAGGGCTCTACCACTATGGGTTCCTCAAATCCCACCATCTACTCTCGTGGGGATTCTCCTCATCACTCTCATTTTCACGGACTGTCTCAAACTCGTCCATGTCAAAAGAAAAAGAAGAAATGCACTTGTATCAAGAAATTTTGTGTAAAGATGCCATACAAGTTGTGAGAGAAAACAAAAAGTAGAGGAATGGTTACTAAGCTTCTCCGGCAAATTAAATTTGAATGTTGAATTTTGAAGTAATTGTCATTAATAGAAGCAGGCAAAAAGAAAAAATGCGGCCACGTTCGAAAAATGGTTCCACTTCTAAAGGCATAGCCGTCTCCTACGTTCATAAAGAATACAATTGTCATCAATGTCAAAAAATCAATTCGAGAATTCCAAATGTCTATAAAATTATCCATGGTAATCCTTTGGTTCCGTATGATAAGGACGTCTGCCAAGGTCAGCCAAAAGTCCTAAGTCTCCAAAACCCGTCATCCACTCTGGAATAATGGGTCTGGGGTAAATTATTAGGGTACAAATATGGGCCAAGGCCCAATGGCTAACCTTATACTCCTTACCTTACTAGTAAACCCCGAAAGCTTAATGGGCAAGGATAGGCCCAGAAGAGAATGAGCCCAAATGTCTCCTAGGTACAAAGAAACCTTATAAATACTCCATTTGACACTAAAGTAAAGGTCATGCACAAACTTTACTTACTCTCTCCAATTCCGCTCTGCAAACTGATCACTAGACTAACTCAAGCGTCGGAGAAGGATTTTCGGGATCCCCGAGTTAGTTTGTTTGCCTTGCGCCATCAAGGAGATTTGATACACAGCAGTTACTACAGCACTTTAACCATTATCACTTGTTTTTAACATAAACACACTCGGTAGCTTGGAATGGTGATGAGGAGAAGCATCAAAATGTCATCACCTAATGATTAGAATAAGTTTTAGTTTGAGCCTTTTAGAGCTTCTTTCCACGGAGAGGTTTTCTTTTGGAGGGAATTGGTGGCGATGATTAGGCAACATAGTAAGAATGGCTCTTATTATGAAGAACTTTGTTACAGGGCATCCCAAGCCCCCAATTCACAGCACAGCACCACCAGAACACCTATGTAAGGCTTGGAAAGAAGGGCAACAAGGGAAGTACATGGGAGGTCAGCGGGAATCTATTATGCAATGGTTTGACTCACTTGTGCCGTAAGAAAGGGGGAATCAAGTTATTGGGCAAGGAAGTTTGTTAGGGAGTAAGTATAATGCAAACAAGGAATCTAGTATAAATAAGAGAGTGGAGGTATTGAGTTGGACGCTTAGTTTTAAAAGGTGTGAGGCGCATCGAGGCGCAATGTGCAAGGCGAAGGCGTGCGCATCCCGTTAGCGTGGCGCACCTTTGGTGCCAAAAATTTTATAAATCAATTATAGAAAATATTTTAACTCAAAACAAATATAACAATATAAAAAAAAATTAGCTGCTGTAAATTAAAAAATATAATGTAGATTCTATTTGAGATAAAAACCTCAATGAGAATAAGAATAAAAACATAAGCATCCTATTAAAAAAAAGGCAAATCTAATATTTAAATAACCAATGCCTAAATAAAAGAGTAAAATGATATTACTTTTAAACAAAAGGGTAAAATAAAAGAAGGAATATAAAGCGGTGAGTGACAAGTGTCACTTAGAGTAAAAGAGGGGTAAAAAAAATTGAGGAGACGAACAAAGAAGTTGATAGAAAGAGACGAAGAAGAAAGAGAAAAGACCCTAGAGAAAAACGAAATCGAGAGAAAAATATACCTCATATCTTCACCGGCGACGACCACCGAGAATTGGCCCGCGAACGTCACAGGAGATTGCTCACCGGCAATCATTGACACAGTTGGCGAGATTATTGCCCACAAATGTACAACTGTTGATGAGATTCGAAAATTAGGGTTTTCTTACAAATTAGGGTTTTGATATACGGATAAAATTAAAGCAATTTCATGCAATTAATATAGGGCTTTTGGTCGAAATTGAGTTTTAAATCTGGGGTAAGTTCTAATTTTAAACAATTCTGCTTCCTCAAAGGTTTTTAGCTCAGATGTTTTCCTTTCTCACGCATCTACCCTAAAAGCAACTAAGGCGGCCTCGCGCCTCCCTAGAAAGTGCCTTAAGGCGCGCGCCTCCATGTGCCCATCGTAGGTCGCCTCGCCTTGGACTTCCAAGACTATTTTCCTTGCACCTGAGGTTGCCTGGTTAAAACTAAGGTTGGACACTAGGAAATTGTGATCTTCTTTTAGCTTTTTTGAGTGATCTGAGGTCTCAATTAGAATGGAGAAATGGGCATTTAATAGCATCGACATTACAAATTAAACTTCTAGTTATCCAATTTTCTTCTTTCTTCTTAAATCTGCCAAATAAAAGTGTCCTATATATCTATTCAACTACAAACTTCCGCAACTTCCTTACAAGAAAATCTCCCATGGCCTTTCGTGTTGTAGATATTTGGAAGCCAAAGGTTCCTCCCAAGGCTTCCTTTTGTACTTGGGTGGCAGACAAAGGGAAAATCCCAACCAAAGATATTCTTAAGCAAAAGAACTTTTTCATAAAGTCATTGCACTTTGTGCCTTCAGAAGTAAGAATATGTTGTTTACCTTTGACCATCTTGTCCACGGGTTTTGTCTCTTTGGCACATATCATTGGCTTTGTTTGGGTTAAGCTATGTCCTTACTTTAGTCCGTTAAGGATGTTCTTGTTGCAAGGAGAAGAAGGACAAAAAAACTTTGGTTTGCTGAGGTCTAGAAAATGGTCCCATTGGTGGTTCAATGGTGCACTTAGAAAAAAGGAAAGCATTGGGTTTTTGGGGGCTTTGCTTTTCCTCATCAAGGTTTCAAGTCCCAATATGTGAGGCTTTTTGTGTAGTTGAAGTCAAGTTTTAGCTTGAGGATGCCACTTGCTCTTCGTGATTTTGTAGATAAACCTTAGTTTTAAAAGGTGCGAGGCGCACTGAGGCGCAAGGCGAAGGGAGGCGCAAGGCGCAAGGCGTACGCATCTTGTGGTCGAGGCGCACTTTTGGTGCAAAAAAACATTTATAATCAATTATAGAACATATTATATGCTCAAAACAGCATAATAATTTTAAAAATTATAAGCTGATGTAATTAAATATTATAAGCTACTTGTCAGCTACGGTAATTAAGTAAAAAAACTGTATATTTTTATTTTTGGAAAGAAAAAACCAATCTGATCAGAGGCTTTATTTTGAGAGGAACTCAGAGGGCCAAGGGGAGCCTCATCAGTCATCAAGAAGCACAGAAGAAGAAAAGGAGAGCAGGAAAAAGAAAAAGAAAAAAGAAACATGAGGAAATAGACGAAAAAAGAAAAAAAAAAAAACAGAAAGGAAAAAAAAGGAGAGCACGTGACTTCCTCATTCATTATTTGGAAAAAAAAAATATAAAGGGAGTGGGTCCCCTCTACAGCTGTAGAAAAGAAAGAAGATCGACAGACTTCCCTAAAAAAAAAAAAATAACAGAGGAAGAGGAGAATATCGAAGAAAGAGAGAAGCACACCTGAACATTGCGCGCCGGCACCGGAGACTGGAGATGTGGTGCCGGAATTTATGGTAGATGGCCCACCGGCTTCCTCTGTCCCCTCCGGCGAGGTGGTGACGATCAATTGCCACCAAATCATAAATTAGGGTTTCCTCCCAAATTAGGGTTTTCAACCAAATTAGGGATTCATTCAATTTGATGAAATTCAATGCAATTAACAAAGGGCTTTTGCTCGAAATTAGTAAATTAAAGCCAAGAAAGTTTGAATTTGAAGAAATTTTGTTTCTTTTTCCAAATTCTCTACTCAGATCTGCTCTTTCCTCTCTATATTGCGCCTCTCTACTGAAAGCGGCCAAGCGGTGCGCCTCGCACCTCTCTCAAAGGTGGCAAGAAGCGCGCGCCTCTCCTTGCCTGACGTGATTCGCCTTGCTTGAGTTTGATGAGGCGATTTTCTCAACGCCTCTACTCGCCTAGCGCCTAGGCGCGCCCTGGGCGCGCTTTTTAAAACTAAGAGATAAACTACTTGAAGATAGCTTGCGAGCATGAGCTTTTCTGTCCTTAGCAGTCCTTTTACATATGGGTGTCTCCCCCTAAGAGTCTTTTTAATTTCAACCTTTATTACTTATCCAAAAATATATATATCTAAATAAGTATTAAATGATGGCAAAGCAAGATGATACACACTCCTTTACCCCACCTCACAAACAAATAAATATAAAAAGATCAAAAACAGGAAAGAATTAGAAAGTAACAGAAACTATTATCATGATATTACCACTAAGCAGTACCTGTGTCACCAGGTCGAAAATCAGCAGGGGCTTGTGACTGCTTGGTCTCTTGAGATGCTATATCTTTCTGATAGCTGCGTATAGCTTTCTGTCGTAGACATCCAAAGGGCACTAAATTTAATAATAAAAAGAGTATATTAGTAAACTGCAGTAGTGGTAAGGTGAGAATTTTTACAGCTTCAATTTGCTGCAAGGTACGCGCAGCTTCTTTTTCTTGCTTCTCGTTTGCAGCCTTCTCTGTGCGCATATCAGCAAGACGCTTGGTTACATTTTCCTTGTGACGCGTCCCTAGTTCATGATTCCTAATCGTCGTGGGATTGTCCGTTATAAATATTTTGCAAAAGTCGCACCATTTCATGCCCTGGCTCACCCAATACTGCCCAATACTCCAATATACATAAATTTTTAGTATGAAGAAGCCCGAAATGGTAGTGAAGTAGAAAAGCCAAAATCTCAAAGAACATAGCACAGAAAGAAAAGAAAAAAATCAAATTGCAAGAACTAAAAGGACGTACCTCTGTCATCGTTACTTCAACCTCGATTGTCAAATTCTTGATCGTTTCCAAACTCAGAACCCAATACCTCTCGATCTACCGATAACAAAATCAATACATGTTACACATCAACTTATAAGAATTATAGTAACAAAGCAATTCATCTAACTTGAGGTCACGGGTTCAAATCCTGTCTTTCTTCGGCGCAGGGTAGAGCAGCTTGGTAGCTCGCAAGGCTCATAACCTTGAGGTCACGGGTTCAAATCCTGTCTCCGCAAAATTTTTGAATCTATTAACTAGTAAGTTAACTAAATACTACTAAAATGGATATTAATTAGGTTTTCCTTTTGGGTTGAGGTGAGAAAAAAAAGAACGAGAAGGATAGACTCACTACACTATCCGGATTAAAGCAAGTAGAAAGCTCTTAACCAGTGTGATGTGGATTTTCTTGGCTCAACTCGAACGTTTTGCGTGTTTATGAAACTCGACTGGTTTATGGTGTTATTGAGGACGAAATTGGTAACAAAGATATGAACAATTCAACTATCTCGGTATGAATTGAGCTAGGTTTGAAGAATAAAGCTATCTCGGCTAAATTCAACAGTGTTATTTCGCTATCTCGGCAAAAACAACAATAATTCACAAAGGAATCACTTTTATCAAAACTCAAAAACTGATTTTTATTAATGAACATAAAAGCCTTTATATAGGCGTGTAAAACAAACAATAAAGCAAACCCTAGTCATACTAGAACTAGAAAACTAGACTCCTAATACTACTATAATTCTACTCCAATTAGAATCCTAATGCAACTCGGATTTGGATTTCTAACTCAACTAGAATTTTAAACAAACTAAAACTTTAAGACTCCTAACAGAACTAGGAGTTCTAATCCTAATAGGATTAGGATTTCAAGAGTCCTATTCCTACTAGAATTAGGAAAACAAACAAATCCTAACAGAATTATGAGTTGTCTTAGGGAAGCCATCCATTTCCACATCACAGTGTCGGGAAAAGCAATTAAAGATAGCTTTAGAAGCAGTAGCGTAACCAAGGATTTTGATGAATTCTTACTCAAATATTTTATGTTAAACTGCAAAATTTAAATCTTTTAGCTTAAAAGTAATATTAAAACCTTCAGTTTTATGGATCGTCGAAGAAATTCATCAATTACTTTCCTGGAGAAGTAATTTGAATTGAGCAGGATGAACTTTTTAGATAGGAAACAGAATTAGAGTGCATAATCTGCAGAGAGATATGGCAAAATCCTTGTAATCGCGAAATTTCTACAAATTGGAGTATGGAGAATTGGAGAGTTTGGGTTACAAACTTCTTCTACACAAACGAGATTTTACGCAGATGGCAACGGGTCGGATCCGTTTTCAGAAACAACAAATTGAGCAACAAAATTACAAGAAAAAATATACAAGATAAAGGGGAAATTGGAACTCTAAAAATGAAGTAGATTATAAAGAAATCACATTTACCTGACTAGAGAGAATCGCTAGAGAAGCGACGGTGGTGCCTGGTGGTCGTCGCCTGACTAGATGACTGGAAAGACAGGGAGGGGGAAGTGAAGTAACGGGCTGACAAGTAAAGCGAGACAGAAGGTAGAACTCGTGGGATGTGCTGGTCGTTGTGCTTTGGGGTGCGGTGGTCGACTGGTCATGTCTGGCTGGCGACTGGCCAGAGAGAAGGGGATTCAAACTTGAAACTTGAAACTTGAAAGTGAGGGTGAGAGAGAGGTCAGGGTCCACGGGGGATTTCTAAATTCTAATAGTGGTTTCTATTTTATATGTTTGATTATAAATATTATAAAAAAAAAAGGATCTAAAGCGGGCAAGGATGTTCATAAGCGGGTATTCGATTTTTCGGGTACCCTTTTTTTATGCGGTTACCCACATTTGCGGGTATCTAGATAGACGGCCTGTGACCCGGCCTGGATTTTCCGGGTCGGGTCATAGGGTACATGATTTAATTTTTTAAAAAAAAAAACATTCATTATTAGCAATTTGTCTCAGATTCCAAAGCTTGAAATGAAAATGTTGAGGAAATTAATGTAGAGGATGGAGTGAAGTTCAAAGACCATGATATTGAATTATTCATGCTCAGTTGGAGTTTGACAATAGTCTCATGCCTATTTAATAAGATATGTTTCATATAACCTGCAAGTATAAAACTTCATCGAGCAATATCAATCATACCTGCATGAAATTAGAACACATTTTAGGACTTTCAACTCAACAAAAAATTGATAAAAAGGAAAGAAAAACTGAGGAAAAGCGGCAATCTGAGCCTAAACGCTCCTTCAAGGCAAGACTAGCGGCGGTGGAGATATGGTTGAGACTAGAGCCCGTGCAAGATTGTCGTTCCCGGTGCGTCAGTGCTACCGGTGAGCTTGGAGAATTGGAGGCTAACTGTGGAGTCAATGTGGAGAGAGAAATGTTAAATTCCTAAATGTGAGCAATGTGATTGATGTGAGTCTTGTGAGGTTTCATAACCAGCAAGCTGAGAAAAAGAACAAAATGGTCAGGCCCAGCGAGGCAGTGAGCGGAACCCAAACTAACAAGATTTATCTCGGGTAATCGGGTACCCGATTGACTAAAGTCGACGGCCTGTTACCGGACCTGAAAGAAGCGAGTTGGGTGCCCGGGCCATTAAAATTAGAAATTTACCCGTTTCTTTTTTCGGATCGATGGGTCCACCGGGTCGGGTTTTCTGGACACCCTATTAGCGGGTCTAGGATCCATTATCATCCCTAGCTTTTAGATGGCAAATTTTTTTTCATAAATTTAGCATCTCGAATACATTATTCAGGCAGGTGAAATTAAAGATACCCTTAGGTAAAAACTAATGTTTCATAAACAAAACCAACGCTTCTTATTAGAGGTGGTAAAATTGACACAATCCCGTAGTCCGACACGAAATTAGCGGGTTTGGATTAAGGTTTTTAACCCGTTTAAGTAAGTGAATTGACTTGACACGACCCCTTTATTAAACGGGTTGGGTTAAGGTTGAAAAGTTTAACCCTAATCGGAGACAACAACCCGTTTAGCTACTATTATTATTATCAATTTTAAAAGTTGAGCTTCAAAAATTTGAATATATATTATTCATTCATATACAAGATTTATTCTTTAGTTGTTCGATTTGGTTTATTTAGGTAAGAAAATAACATATAAGACGTGGGCTAAAAATATATCACATACATATCTTTAGTTTATGTATATATGCGCACTTGATAACCGTGCCAATAAACGGGTTAGGTTTAGGGTTGAGTGTTGTTGACACATTTAATAAATGGGTCAGGTTAGTGTAAACACATAATCGTGTCTCCCCATTTAAGGATCTGATGATGAAACATAACGTGGTCTTAATTGGTCCGACCCAAGGGCAGAGCAATCCGAAAAGCCATCCAAAAACTATTTCGAAAAGTGTTATAATCGTATTTTAAAGCACATAAATGAGATTTCAAGCCCAACTCTTTGAAAGGCCCATTTAATTATTCATTGATAATGAATTGTTTTATTACAATAAAATAAATATTTTCAAAGATATTTTTGTAGTTAAAATCATATTTTATCCCGTAAAATCAGATTTCCGGAATTAAAAGATAAAAGAAAATCTTTAACACGCGTTTTAGAAAACCAGGCAAAGACATATCAAGAGCCAGGCTGGTGCGCCTAGCGCACCAGCTTGCGCCTGGCGCACCTCTGTGCACCTGTGTCAGGTGCACCAATCTGCACCTGTGTCAGGTGCACCAATCTGCACCTGACACGTGGATTTCTGACTCACACAGAGTTCTGCGTTAAGCGCCCTCTCTGCGTGAGACGCGACTTTTCTTATCTTTTTCAAAAGCGCGTACCACGTGTACGTTTTCTACTAGGCATGCCGCATCATGCACGTGACACGTCAGCCTGCGCCAGGCGCAGCTGGCGCGTGAGGCGCAGTTCTGTTTTTCTTATACATAGGCCTGATTTTCGTACAGATGGAAGGACGGATTTTACACACAACTCTCGACTTATATATTACGAATATCTTACGAACCTCCCTACGAACTACAAAAATCTCCTTACAAAATTCATACTTTAAAACACAAACACATTCAAATTATTCAGACAGTCATATTTTTAGGCTTCACGATAGTTCGTCCCGGAGGTTGTTAATCTCGCAGACCCAAGCCACGTTATAATCCTGAGGGTCCTTAAATAAATTCTCTATTTTTATTTTGAAGTTACTAACTGTTTCTTTCATGATGTAGATCTTTAATATAAAAATCGTGCCTTTGTACAGTCTAATCCCTTTTCTATACTTTATGTTATATTCATATTATTATTATTCATATCTATGCATATTATATGTTTGCCTGAATATTCTATACATATTATATGATTGTCCTGATTTATTGCTTTTATCACCCACATGTTATGTAATACCCCGAATTTTCAGTACTTATTTTATTATTTATTAAGGTTTAATATTATTTCCACTTAAAATTTATTTTATGATAATGCGATTTTATTTGATAACTATGTTTATTAAAATAATGATTTCATTTAGTTTTGATTTATGTAACAAGTTTTATTTAAATGATTATTCCTAAATAATTTAATTATGGTAAATTAAACTCTTTACCTTTGATTATGGGTATCCTTGTACAAGTTGTCCATCCATTTTTAGTAATCCAAAGCCCAAATACCAAGTCCATAACCCATGTGGCATTTTTGTTAGCCAAAAAGAAAAAAAGAAAAGCCAAAACAAAAACAAAAACAAAAAAAAAGAAAAGAAAGAAATGTGATCATAGATCACCATCTTCCTCCTTCCTCCTTCCTCACGTACAAAATCAACAGAGCCAAAAGGTCAGATTTTTCCACAAAATCAACAGTTCTTGTCAGGAGAGTTTGAAACTCAATCCAAATCCCGGATTTTTGGAGTTCAATTAGTCAAAAAAAATGAATCAAACACCGTACCTCACCATACCCACCATTAATGGAGTTTGACCAAAGCTCAAAAGTGACCAAACTCCTCTATAAATACTTAACTTTACTCACCAAATTACTCAAGCAAACAATCTCAAAAGGTTTGCTTCAATCCATTTCTCTTCTTCCTTAATTTCTGATTTTTGATTTTGAAAATTGAAAATAAAATTTTAACCCACCATTAACACCCCCTATGTTCCTCTGAACCGTCGGTCTCCACCACAACAAACCACTTGAAATCACCGACTCCGTCTGAGTCTTCCCGTGCGCCGCCATCAAAACCGCCCAGCAGGCGCAGCCAAACACCCTCACTGCTTCGCATCACCCTCTACTGCGTCCCACTGCAGCCGTGCCCAGCCGCCCCCCCACCTGACCCATCGACGCCGCCGAGTCGTCGCCGTCCACCATCAAAACCACCTGGCGCCCTCCATTGTTTTTCTTCTCCCCCTGATTCGCCTCCCCTGTTCCTTCCTTCCTTCTTCGCTTTTTTTTTCTTTCGTTTTTGTCAACTGATACTTTGAATCAGTAATTCAGTAAACCCCCCCTTCCCCTTTAAAATGACTTTGACTTTTTTTTTAAAACAAAACAATGTCTAATTTTGATTAATTAGTTTGGATTAGTATCTTATAATTATAATAACTTAATCTTTATGACTTTAAAAACATCTTGTTTGGTTAAGAAAACTTAAGTTGAAATAATCTCTAAGTACTTAAAATGATTTCTTAAATAATTTGAAACCATAAACTTTGATTTATAAACTCTCTTAAAATCATTAAGAATTCTTTAAGTTATTTGAATTATTTAAATTGTTTATTTTATATATATATATAAAGGGGTTATTTAGGTAACTAACTTAGATCTCGTTAATGTCTAATGTTGATTCCGATTGCGTAGACGAGGAATATCAAGAGTGTTAATCCGTTCGTGAGCTTAACTTTTGGGCACGCGTCACGAGGTAATCTCCGATGTCCATCTAAATATAGATCCCATTAGTGTAAAACGAATTGATTATGTGATTATTATGTGCTTATAAAATATATATAAGTATGGACTATAATTATGGATTATCGACTTAATGCGGATTATGAAAACGAATGACAAAATGGACGACGATTATCGATTTCGATTATGAATCATGACTATGGACGATATACAATATGACAAATATGTTTATTATAACGTTATTAAAACCGCTTAATGTCATTTAGTAATGTTATGGTTATTATTAATATTATTATTATCATTATTATTATTAATATTATTATTATTATTATTATTATTATTATTATTATTATTATTATTATTATGATTATTGTTATCATTATTACCATTATTATTATTATTGAAATTTTATAAAAGTTGGAATTAGTAAGAACTTGTGATAATGAAACGATTATGAATCTGAAGTGATAAATGAACTCAAGTGACAGTTGTGAAATGAGTTATTGAAACCGCTATGAATGGATTGAGATTATGATGGATGAAATATATTCACACTGGATTGAACAACGATGACGTAATTGTGTACGTGATTTATGTGATGACTTGAATTAAAAGATGTTAATCACGTAAAGTGAAATATCGGAGGGAAATGATGAACATGTTGCCCTGTATGAGAAGTTCAGCGGCCCCTACAGGTTCTCTGGTTACTATGCTGATTATTCAGTTACTGTCTTCCTTCTATATTGTTGTGATCCAAGTAGAAGGGGTGTGCACACTAGGGACTCTGTTATTATGGTCATTATGTTATCCGTAGGTGGTTACAGGGGATTGACCCCGACCTACAATGTTGAAGTAAGTGGTTACAGGGGATTGACCCCGGCTTACTGGCGTTCTCTTTCATCTCCTTAAATAATTGGATTAATTATGTGATTATTCATTGTATATATATATGTGTATGTGTGCTATGCTTTTCAACCATATTAACCTACTATTTTGCAATAGATTTTCAACTTAAGTATTTTACGGGATGGAGTTGGAATTACTCAGTTTTTCTGATTTTTGGGAGCTTGTTTCTCTTGTTTCTTTTCAATGCATTTGTGCAGGTGGGTGATCGACGGGGGAACAAAAGGGAGATCACTTAGAGTTGTCATCCACTTAGCTTATGATTTAGCTTCCGCTGGAACTCTGAAATACCTTAGTAATTAGTAATATTTAATAAACATTTTACTTGGTTGTAAGGATTAATTAATTTGAATTTAGTACGCTTTAATCTAGCCTTGCATTTATTTCCAAGGAGATAAATGCGGCGGTAGCACGCCCATTGAGTCGAACCCTCGTGGATTTTCCCGCATCTCAAGTTTTATTAAATGAAAAAGGGTTCGGGTTGGCGGGGGTGTTACATGTTATTTTTGCTAATTAAGACCTAAAGAACTATTCTAAGATTAATCAGATTAATTTCGACAACCTGCTAGGTTCCCTGTAAATTGATTGTATAATAACTTGTCACTAAAAAAATAGTCTTTTTATGCGTTTCCTGAACCAACCTAGACTAAATATTTTTAGGGTGTATAAAAATATTATTTGATTATTCTTTGGCATAAAATTTGTTGTAAATCGATATTTAGTAGAGGCCAGCAATGGGCAACATGGTTCCTGACTGTGTTGTACTCTCACCCCCGAACTCAATCTTTGGTTCATTTGACCATCTATGGAGTCTAGACGGGGAAATTAAATCTACATTGGATAAGTCCCACAATTTGTCTCTACTGTTTCCTATATCCAATTAGGTTTATGATTCTTCCTTTAAAGAATTATTGGCGACTCCAAAACGTTTTCAATACAAAAAACCTTTACAGTGGGGTAGTCAAATACAAATACGCGCTCACCCCGCGTAGGCGAAATAAAAACACGCCTACAGTTAGGGTTAATCGTTTTCAACTCGTTACCGATGACCCGACATGAATTTGACATAGGACCCGTTTACCAGCTCTACTTCTCATATCTTAATATTAAAAATTTTGTAAAAAAAATTAGTTATTTTTTCTACCTATTATGTTTTCCGTAAATCAACGCTCGCCTCGTATGCGTATAGAACTTATAATTAAGTGAAGAGGGGGAGGACTTAGTGTCCCCCGAGAATTACAAATATACCCTCGTCCAAAAAACTCTCATTAAAAAAACGAGGCACCTTGATCTCTTAATATTAAAATTATTTTGAAAAAATTAATTAGTAATTAAAAGCTACTTTTTCTACCAATTATGTTTTTCGTTCATCAACGCACGCATTGCATGCATATGAGACTGGTTTTATAATACTTTCTCCTTACAATTATAATGAAAATATTTAACATGTGGATCTATAATGATGATATAGAAGTTAAGAATATAAAAAAGTAAATCCATATAAGTTTAAAAAGGGAAATTTTAATTTGCTATTTAGTTATAAATGACACTCGTATACAAATTACCTAAAGCATGAGTGGTCATTTGTAAAAAAAATTAATGCTTGAATGATTATTTACTTTTTTAGAGAAAAAATGACTCACCCCATTATCTAATATTGTTCTTTGCTTGTTTTGGGTATTGAATGCACACATTTGATAATCAATTTTTTGTAATATAAGTAACCAACAGATTAGGCATATCTTACACGATATTTCAACATATACCGAGTATTAAGATAAAATTGTATTACTTTCAAAATTTTGACCTTGAAATAGAAAAAGCGAACGGACTTCTAGAGAATGAAAAAAAAGATATTTTTTATTGTTACCATCAATTCCATTGCATAGTCAACGCTTTCAAAGTTTGAGAACGAAATGGGAACAATTGTACCTAAATTTAAAAATCGATAGTTTGTGATTTAGTCCCTGCATTCCATAAAATACTTCCCACTTTTTGTTTAACAGTATTCCGCATAGTTCTTCTCATTTATACTTTATTCCATTTTTGGCAAACAAATACATTATTCTATTACCTACTTGTCCTACCACATGGACCCACTACTTTTTACACTATCTCACAACCACATTTTCTCTCATTTTACAAAATAATAAAGTATTCACTTGCACACTCTTTCCTATTTAACAAATAATAAATGACCCACTAGCATATTCGCTCTCCTCTTTTTCTTGATTTTTGGAGCTATAGTAAATGAATTGAACTTTATGGAATGGATGTAGTAAATTTTATTGATCTTGTATTGAGAAGAATTAAAACTGGCTTATGACTCATAACTTGCAGTTATGACTAATGACATATTTATAATAGTAATTATTATTTTTATTTATTATTACTATTATTATTATAATTATACTTATATTATTATTATTGTTATTATTATTATTATTATTATTATTGTTATTATTATTGTTATTGTTATTGTTATTATTATTATTATTATTATTATTATTATTATTATTATTATTATTATTATTATTATTATTATTATTATTATTATTATTATTATTATTATCATCATCATCGTCATCATCATCATCATCATTACCATTGTTACTATTATTGTTGTTGTTGTTAATGCACTATAATTGGCACTAAAATAAAAACATCTACATCGCTTATGATAATTCAATAAACTTTAACTAACTTTCTAGTGCTCGAACTTATCTCATATCACTTCAAACTCATGTAAATTTTACACATTTGTTCTTTAAACTCAATTCAAGTGTATGTAACCGTGCAATCTCTAGAACTTAATGGGACTAGGAATGATTTTTGACCTTGTAGACACTAAATGTAAAGCCCCGGAAATTCATAACCTTAATTAGCAGCGGAAACATAACTTAAGTTTGTGGGGTTATGGGCGCACTAATAAAATAATTGCCTAAAGTGGTCTCTAAACTATACAAATGCTCATTATAAAATTATAGTGGTTTTTCATGATTCAGAAATTCCTAAATATCCCAAATTATACAGAGTCACTTCAACATAATCCATCATAATAGCACCTTGCAACTTCTCTGCCATACCTAAAACAAAAAAGCAAAACGTCATGAGTCGAGGCTCGGTAACATACTACCCTAACATCGTAAATTCAGTTCAATGCATTTTATTCGCAAACAGGGAGGAGATAATATTGTCATACCATTTCATAAACATTTAACTCAAATCATACATATTGTCGTAGATCATTATCATACTCATCGATCATTAGAAAACTTTCTTTGGTTACTTGGCGAGTACATCGGAAAGCAAAGCCACTGAGGACATAAGTCCCCCATCAGAAGGTGGCATGTAATGCCATAGATCGTAACAGAAGACAAAGCTACCGAGGACATTCATCCCCCATCAGAAGGTGGCATATAATGCCAACAGTACAGAAGGCATAGATACCGAGGACATTGTCCCCCATCAGAAGGTGGCATAATGCCATAATGCGGGTGCCACCGAGGACATTGTTCCCCATCAGGAGGTGGCGTTGTCGCCAGATAACAGAAGACACGTGCATGGCCCAAAGAACATAGTACTGCCATGAACCATCTTTCACTTCCATTTATCATGTTTTGTATCTTTTAATTACTTTTCAGAAATCATAATTAAGTCATTGCATAAACGTCATCAGATCATTATACTTTTCATAGTATCACTAGTAGAAAAATGCAAATTTGCGTCAGTCTATGTGCGTCGCACGCTAGAAGCACTGATGCAAATAGCCTATTTGCGTCGCACATTAGAGAACGTGCGACGCACAAAATGACAGTAGATGGTGGTAGGGTCATTTGCGTCGCATGGGGATGAGAACGCGACGCTGATCACGAACATGATTTGCGTCAAACACAGCTATTGTGCTACACAGATGGCTGAATTTGCGTCGCATGGTAAGGTGGTGCGACGCAAATCATTTTCGTCTAAAAGCTGATGCCATTAAGTCATGTGCGTCGTACATTGGGGACCGTCCGACGCAAATGGTGCTTAGCAGATCTCGGCCCACCTCCTAAAGCCCAATCAAAGCATACCTAATAAATAAATCTCGCCTAAGAACGTGCTTCTCCTTCAGCCGTTTTTTCTCTTTCTCTCCTCCTCTCTCTTTCATTTCTAAGGCCTGCTTCGAATTCATTTGACCACCACTTCTCCTCTTTCTTCATCAACACTTTGTCAACAAAAGGAGTCCACTGCATCTCCTGCGAATTTCGAATTGAAGTTTACGAATTTCTCGTTGTCGCCGCCATAAAAGGAGGCCAAATTGAAGTTCGAATTTCCGGCGACAAAAAAAATGATAAATCTCCGGCGAGCCTTTTCTCTCTCACTTTGAAAGGTTCAATTTTTTTTTCCAATTTTTAAATATGATATTACAATTTCGTAGTCTACAAATTTCTGTTTTTAGATCTACAATTTTGTTTTTTCATTTTTTAGATCTAATTTTCTGTTTTATCTTATTTGTTGGCGTTTATCGTAGTCTACAATTTCGTTTTTTCATTTTTTAGTTCTAATTTTCTGTTTCACTTTTTCATTTTCAGATCTGAAAAATAAAAACGTTCTAGATTCAGTTCATGCATCTGAAAATTATGGCGTTTTATTTTTTTATTTTTTATATCTGATTTTTTATTTAATTTTTTTTGGCATTTATCCTAGTCTTGGAGTTTCTTTTTAATTCTCAGTTCTGAAATTCTTATTATCATTTGTAGATCTGGATTTGGTTCTTTTCGAAGTCTTATTCGTCGAAAAACATCGGTTGCTGCTCACTTTCTTCCTCTATTGTTTTAGATTCAGTTTTAGTTTTACATTTTTTTTACATATTTGCAATGTAATTTGTTTGTATCTATTTTACATATTTCTGTCTCTCATTCTAAATCGATTATAGTGGTTTGTAAATTGTAATACATATTTGACATTTTTAATATAGAAATACGTGATATTAATATTGCCTCCAAATTCTTTATATTATTAATGTTCGTTTCGTTTATCTTATTATATGAAAAAAACAACAAAATATGAAGCTGAAAAAAAAATATGAACAAATTTACACCTATCCGTGTCGCATGTTGTGTAACACCCCGACCCATACGGAGCCGAGTATATTGTCACCAATGCGCATCCAGGGCCAACAACTGTCCTCAATAACCAACACAAGTTCTTCCGGCACATTTTGTCCTCACTCATGCGCACCTTGAGAAACTTCCCAGGAGGTCACCCATCCCTGGACTACTCCCAGCCAAGCACGCTTAACTGTGGAGTAACTAGGGAAATAAGCCCCCTAAAAGAAAGATGCATCTTGTTGGAATGAGTAGCCTGCTAAATCCCTTTAAAGCAATCATGAGGGGTATTATATACACCCCCACTTGAGAATAGCAACGCCCTCGTTGCACCTGAGGACTCCACATATTCGGCCACAACGACCTGTGGGTCGCCCCAGCCTGGAAACTGATCGCCGGAGACTCCAAATATTCGGTCTGACGACCTCTGGGTCGCTCCTTATGACAATGCAGCCCCAGAATCCTCCCTCACTAGGCGCCTGAGGACTCCTAATATTCGGCCTAACAGCCTTAGGGTCGCCCCAACACGCGGTCGCAGGGTTGCTCTGATACCATTTGTAACACCCCGACCCATACGGAGCCGAGTATATTGTCACCAATGCGCATCCAGGGCCAACAACTGTCCTCAATAACCAACACAAGTTCTTCCGGCACATTTTGTCCTCACTCATGCGCACCCTGAGAAACTTCCCAGGAGGTCACCCATCCCTGGACTACTCCCAGCCAAGCACGCTTAAGTGTGGAGTAACTAAGGAAATAAGCTCCCTAAAAGAAAGATGCATCTTGTTGGAATAAGTAGCCTGCTAAATCCCTTTAAAGCAATCATGAGGGGTATTATATGTTGTGTTATGTGCGACGCAGATGAGTGAAGCTGCATAGTTGGTGCCTTCCCATCTGCGTCACATGCTTCGCCATGTGCGACGCAGATAATGGACCATTTGCGTCGCACGTAGCGCAGCATGCGACGCAAATGACCCTTGTATAGAAGGGCGAGGAGTCATTTGCGTCGCACGGTAGGCAGGGTCCGACGCAGATAGCTAGTCAACTGCGTCGTATCTTTGTCCGACGCAGATCCTTTATCCTCATCTGCGTCGAGACTTGTGTCGTCGGACCCATGTCCGACGCAAATGTGCGCCTCCCATCCGTCACAAATCGTCGATTCTGTACTAGTGTATCAAAAGCAACTTTGATAGTCGGGGGAGGCTTGTAATACCCTTTATTCTTTTTACTCTAGCCAAGAGTAGTTATATAATAAACGTTGAATTGCTTAACCTTTATGCCTCGATATTAAGTTTAGAGCTTATTATAGTCGCAAGGTCCGTCAAATTGTCATTGTCCTGCTAATAAAGTCATACTTGTTACTTTAAGTCATAAGAAGGTTCATAGTTATCATTTTAATTAGGAAAAATTGTTTTAAATAAGCCAACCTTTGCGTGGTCTTCCCCTTTTAAGTTAAACTTTTGATTATTCTTAGTCAAGTCAACTTTGTAGCACCATTAACTTTAATTAGGCTACATGACCGTCAACCTGATAAGCTGGTAAATAAAAAAGTTTGACTTTAACCAAACCCCTCCCCACCCTTTCCCCACCACTGCAAACACCCCCTTCCCCACCCTCTCCCCCACCCCTACAAACACCCCCGCAAACACCTTATCCCCCACCCCACCCCACCGATACCTACCCACCAGGAGGTCCGAACTCCCCACCTCCCCTCAACCTTCAACTCCCGACTTCAGCCACCATTACACCGCCGAATTCCACCCTGCGACCACCAAAGCCACTCAAGTAGTACCGCCCCATCAACCCAAAATCACCCAACCCAACCACAAAACTCCACTTTCTACCCAGCTCGCTCCACGAAATCCGCTAATCAACACCACAGAACCCCAACTCACCTCACCACGTGCACACAACCCAATCTGTCCACCATAAAACCACTAGAAATCTTAAATCCCTTAAAAAAACCACCACAAAACCCTGATAGAGAATGTGTTTGTCAGATGGCAACAACGTTCTTGGGCTTTTATGGTGGTGGTTCGTGGGATTTATGGTGCAGATGTGGTTTTAGGGATGTGGTGGGTGGTTTAGGAGGCAAGGAAACTAGCAGCGACGGAAGGACGAAGTGGTGCATGGTGCGTGGTGTGATGATGGAGAAGGGAGGGAGGAGTGAGAGCCTGAGAGGTGGTGCGTGGTGTGAGGTGGGAGAAGTGGTGATGGTGGTTTTGGGTGGGTAAAGGAGAGAGAATGAGGGAGATGGTGGCTTGGGTTGGTGGAGGAGAGAGAAGGAGAGTGTAGAGGGAGATGATGAGGATAGAGAGGGAATACGGTGGTGTGGGGAATTTTTAAGGAACCAATTAACACGCGACACGTGTACTACAATATGTTAATTTACCTGTTACAACCTACTATAGCAAGTCACTTTATGAACCGGCCTAATGAAAGTTAAACATGGTACAAGGTTAACTTATTCAGGATTAATATAAAGTTTGAGTTATTTTGGGAAGACCGCGCAAAGGTTGACTTATTTAAAATAATTTTCCCTTTTAATTATACTTACATGAAGTGGCTATCATTAAACAATTTTACTAACATTTATTCAATTGACTCCCATATCATTATTTAGTCGTACTAAATTGATAAGGCAACTTAATTAAACATTATAAGTAGACATGAGTATTAGTGTATTAGTGATTATTAAGTGAGTGAATATAAGTTATAATTTATACTCAAATTATATAATTAATCGAGGTTATTAGAATCCTTTAATTAAGTAATCCATAAATCGAGTTAAGTTTATACTAGAGCATATATTATTAAACCTTAACATTTTATAAAACAAATAATATTAACAAGTGAGATAATTTAGTTTATAGATTAATAGTCCATAGATTTACTAACATATTAGGAGTCAACAAGATAAATTCATATAGTTTAAGGTGTCATTTGGTTCGCATAGGAAATAACTTCCTATGAGAATTCTTATTTCCTGGGAAGTTATTTCCCTTGTAAATTCCCTTGGAATTGAGTTAAATTTGTTTGTTTGACATTATAGGAAATTGAATTTCCTACAAAGTCAATTCCCATGTTTTTTTTGGTGTACATATCTATTTCCCATGGCATTTTAACTACTTTAACTACTTTTATCTCAACTTTTTCCTTACATTTTCTTGTTTTATTTTCAACATAGTAATTTTTTTTGTTTTTCTTGCAAATGTCATAAAGCCATCAACATGAACACTATGAGATCAACAAAAACCTGCTAATATATATCTTGCAAATGTTATACTACCAGAGCTACAAATCTAGCTCAATCTCATCCTTGTCCAAAAAATTACATCAAGCCATTCATAAATTAGCCAAAAAAAAACATAGCAATTTCCTATCACCAGCCATTCCAACAAAGGCCAAAAAAATTCTGATATTGTACTCACATCAGTATATCACTGGTCAGGAAGTAGAAGACCTTGGACATAAGCATATTTAAAGTTTTCTGGTCGGCTGAAAAAGAAGTCAACCTCAAGACGATTAAGAGCAATTTTCTTTGATGCCAAAAGTACCTCACTAGGAGATAACCCTTCCATTTTCATAATCTCAGTAGTTAGTTTCATCCTTCTATTAGCCGAATCAGATTCATGTTGAAAGCAATTAGCAAGTCGTCCAATGTGTTCCGTAGCGGCTTCCATGACATCACTAATTTTCCCAATCTTGGTAGAAAATTCTTTTAAAGCTTCAATTGTTTCTGTCCTTGCTCTCTTTGTTCGACTACTTGAAGGAATTGTTGATTGTGGTGTTGATGATGGAGGTCCCATTGGATCACATTGAGTAGGTGAATTACTCTCCTCTACATTCAGATCAGGAACTTGGTGTTCTTCTCCGACTCTTGCTCCATCCTCCATTTCTTGTAGAACATCGTACACAGTTCCAGATTCATTACCAACAGCTCTGTCTTTGCCCCAAATCTTCCCCAACTCTTCATAAAACGGAAAAGGCTTGTTCCTTAACCCTGCTGCATTTTTATG
The DNA here is from genome assembly GCA_947646795.1 of Beta lomatogona. NCBI lineage: Eukaryota > Viridiplantae > Streptophyta > Magnoliopsida > Caryophyllales > Amaranthaceae > Beta > Beta lomatogona. Next base: position 7,193,017 of record CANSNZ010000927.1, on the reverse strand, counting down.
GCTCTGTCACAAAAAAAATTGACAATCAAAATCGATCATGACTAAGCATAAGGTTCTTAATTGATATTTAAGATACATGAGTTCTTAAGTGAGAAAAGCAATTGATGGTTGCATGTCCCTCTAATTTTTTTAACTGTGGAAGACCATTGTCACAAAGTTACAGTAACCATATGATGGCTTACTTTACCTAAAAGTATTTGATGACTGTATAATATAATAATGTAGACTTATCTCCTCTGTATCATTATCTATTGCAATACATTTATTATTGTTAGAACTTAAGTTGGGATACGGCAATAAAATTGGAGGATAGTCATTAAGATGTATGATTTTGTCCAATATCAGGAAGTACAAAAAGGAAACAAAAAAAAAAACTTGAAGGTATACAATTTATTCCCGTATCAACTTGTACATAGGCTTTACTAGAGACCCACTGAAGAAGCTTTTGCACAAGTAAGAATAAGAAAGCATACTCACAAAATTGTACTTAATTGATATTTATGACACATGAGTTCGAGAAAGCAAACAAAAGCACCTAATTAAGCAAGTAAGAATAACTACATTACCTTGATCCATTCATCCCATACTGCTTGGGGGCATGTAACAAACTTTTCTTCATCATTCCACCCAAAACCACTAGCACTTGGGCTGAGCATTTCCGTTATAGCATCATATTGTTTCCTAAGATGCTTTGCTCTTGATTCAATATGAGGCTTGGCTTTTTTCTCACACCCAGACAATTTTTGTAACATTATAACTTCTAACTTAGCATAAGGACCACTCTTGAATTGGCCATTATCTGCTTTCCAACCACCAATATCCAAAAGATCAGTCATGGCCATAATGAGTGCACGATCCTCAGCAACTGACCATCTTGACAAGTTTTTAGTAGTATTGCTACTACGAGAATTTTGAGGTTGACTCATCTGTAAAATCCAATAAAATGCAACAAAACAAGTACAGAACATGTACAAATGTCAATGGAAATATTGTACAGAGAAGTGTTTATATATATATATATATATATATATATATATATATATATATGGTCAATAACATCAAAAGTGTGCAAAACAAAGCATTCATTACATATGCCAAAACATAGTCATGCATTACAAGTAGTACACTTGGTAGAAAAAAAGATTTCAAAGCAAAATTAATCAAGTGTTTCTGGTTTGAATCCATGCGTTATACATCTCATTTGCTAGTTCCTATCTAAAAGCATTCCATGTTGCACTTGTTTCCATGATTTCAATATTATCACCATCATTGTCTTCCATGTTATCAACAAGTAGAGACTCCATAGGATCAACAGACATATATGTTCAAATGAAGTTATGCACAAGAGCACAAGCTAAGAAAATTCGACTAACTGTCTTTCGAGGATACCAAGCTGTATGTCTTAGGATATCCCATCTCATTTTTAGTAACCCAAAACATCTCTCAATCACGTTCCTTGCCTGAGAATGCTTCATATTGTAATACTCTTCGGCTGATACAGGAAGAGAACCACGTTTCCAAATACTCAAATAGTATCTTTGGCCTCTAAATGGCGTCAAAAAACCCTCACAGTTCATGTATCCAGCATCACATAAATAATAGTTACCTAATGCCAAGCAACAAAAGTTGTAACCATTTTATTCTCATATAGTTGTTGTATGACATATAGAAGAAATAACTAAATCTATTACCTTGAGGAACTCTTAATGGATTTTGTCTAGACAAGGCATCACGAAGTACTCTATTATCATGTGCCGAACCCTCCAAACCAGGTAATAAATATATAAATTGCATATCCCGTGTACAAGCAGCTAAGACATTTGTAGTAAGATCTCCTTTTCTGTTTCTGAACCTAACTTTATCCTTATCCCCTACATGAACCTTAAAGTGTGTTCCATCCAAAGCGCCTAAGCAATTCTACAAAGGGAAAAAAGAAAAGAAGAACCATCCATATATTAATGAACCAAATCTGCAAACAATTATGAAAATAGTTATTTTGTATGGCAAAGTAAAACTTACTTTAAACCATTTCCACCTATCATCTTGAAAATTTTCAGTCACTGCTGTAGGCTTTTTCAGCAAGATATGATGACATCTAAGAAGAGCTTGTAGTACTAAATTGAAATGCCTTGAAACAGTTTCGCCACTTCTTCTAAAGTGTAATTGAGTTCTTCGATTTTTGTATCATGAGAAAGCGTGAAGAGAAATAAAGCTACCATTTCTTCCAAAATTGTATTCCTATTTCCTTGCAATTTACCAACATCTCTAAGCATCTCACATAACTTATAAAAACAAGCTCTGTCCATTCTAAGGTTATCCAAGCATGCTATGTGACTCCCTTGGATCATTGGCCTAATATTTAGAACTCTAGCAGCCAACCGCTCTTCAAGTGAATCATCAAACACAAATGATATAGGCTTAGGAATTTTAATGTTTGTAATGGAAAGAAGATACATGAGATGAAGTATTATCTCCATAATCATGACCATAATCTGCCTATATATCACAATACAAGTCGCTGCAATCTTCTTATGTTTACTTAAAGGAATGCGAGCCACTACTGTTTAACAATTGAAAACAATGCAAATTAAAAGATTATGATCAAATATGCATATATCTAGTAAAAGAGATAAATACAGAGTATAATATTCTATAAAACAAAAAGAAATAAACACAAAGTATAGATATAAGAAATTTGACATGTCATCATGTTCCTTAGTGCTACTTTCTCCAACCATTAACAAATGCATTTAGGAGTTGACTTCCCAATCAACCCCTAACATCAACATATCTCCTCTGCACCACACTAATCATACTTTATAGTTGACAGTGAGATCAATGAACATCGACAACTTTCGGTCATTCAAGAAAACATCCCAAACTAAGTTCATCCCAAACGCAATCATTCCCCAATTCAATTTATCTCAATCTCATAAAAACTCTACTCATACTTTCCCCCATCTTTCTTGTCCTTAAGCTCTCTCGTGTCTGCCGCTCTGCGCTCCACAAATTACAATTTTATTTTGTCAACTGTAAGTTCCAATTTTATTTTAATTTTTATAAATGACACTGTAGGCGTAGGATTTTTGAATTCCTTTAATGCCTACACGCGGTGTGAGCGCGTATTAGATTTGATTACCCCATTATTAAGATTTTATTTAAAATACGTTTAGAAGTCGCCAACAATTCTTTAGAGGAAGAATCGTAAACCTAATTGGATTGAAACGGAAGGGACATCTTAGGGACTTATCCAATGTAGATTTCCCCGTCATGACTCCATAGATGGTCAGGAACCAAAAAGTGAGTTCGGGGGTGAGGGTACTGTAGGCGTGTTTTTATTTCGCCTACGCAGTGTGAGTGCGTATTATATTTGACTACGCCACTGTTAAGGTTTTATTGAAAATTGTTTTGAAAGAAGTCGCCAACAATTCTTTTTAGGAAGAATCATAAACCTAATTGGATATAGGAAAATCATAGGGACAAATTATCCAATGTAGATTTCCTCGTCATGACTCCATAGATGGTCAAAATGAACCAAAGATTGAGTTCGGGGGTGAGGGTACGAATATTGTCATAATGAACCACATTCGCCCAAAGTTGGCCTCTACTAAATATCGATTCATTACAGAATTTATGCCAAAGAATAATCAAATAATGTTTTAAACTCCCTAAAAATATTTAGTCTAAATTGGTTCATGAAACACATAAAAAGACTATTTTTTAGTGACATGTTTTTAGGCAATCAATATTACAGGGAACCTAGCAGGTTGTCCAAATTAATCTGATTAATGTTAGAACAGTTCTTTAGGTCTTTGATTAGCAAAAATAACATGTGGGGTGATAAAAGCAATAAAGCAGGGACAATAATATATTATGCATATAATGATCAGGCAGGCATATAATAATATATGAAAAGAAATAAAAATAAGGAAAAAAGGTTTAGAATATACAGTAGAGCGATTTTATATTAAAGATCTACATCAGGAAAGAAAACTGTTAGTAACTTCAATATAAAAAATAATTGATTTAAGGACCCTCAGGATTATACCGTGGCTTGGGTCTGAGAGATTGACAACCTTCGGGACGAGCAATCGTGAAGCCTGAAAATCTGAATGTATGAAAGTATGTAGATCGAATGTATTTGTGTTTGAAAGTATGAGTTTTTTGTAGGGAAGTTTTGTAGTTCGTAGAAAGAATTCGTAAAGTATTTGTCGAGTTCGAAGTGTGTTAATGTGAAAAATCCGTCCTTAAATCTGTTCGGAAATCAGGCATATTTACAGGGAAAACGGCACTGCGCCTCATGCGCTGGCTGCGTCTGGCGCAGCTAACGTGGCAAGCATATGACGCGGCATGACCAATAAAAAGTGTACACGTGGTAAGCGCTTTGAAAAAGATAAGAAAGAAACCTGCGCCTGAGCTGTGCGCCAAGCGCACGACACAGTGTGTGGCACAGTGCCACGTGTTTGGAAAAGTTGTGCCTGTCACAGCATGATGTGCCAGGCGCACCAGCCTGACTTTTGACACGCCTTTGCCTGCCTTTTTTAAAACGCGTTTTAAAAGATTTTCTTTTATCCTTTAATTTCGGAATCTGATTTTACGGGATAAAGTCTGATTTTGACTTTTAAAAATATATCTTTTGAAAATATTTTTATTTATTAAAATAAATCAATTAATTATCAATTAATTGGGCTTTTTAAAGAATTCGGCTCAAATACAATTAATTATCATGAATAACTAATTGGGCTTTAAAATTGGACTTTAACACTTTTCGAAATGGTTTTGAATGGCTCTTCGGACTGCTCTGCCCTTGGATCGGACCAATTAAGACCACGGTATGTTTCATCATCGGATTCTTAAATGGGGAGACACGATTATGTGTCTACAGAAGCCCCCACTTTGACTGAGGTTCAGGAAACCGAAAGTCAAAGTATACGGTGTCGGGACAAAAAAATGATTCTAAACGCTCTGCAATTTAGAACTGATCTATAACCGCCGGTCTCTGCAAAACAAAGTTAGGGTGCGTTCTCTTCAACTTATTGGACCTGAACTGAACTGAACTTATCTGAACTGAACTTATTGGACCTGAACTGAACTGGTTGGAACTTATTAGACCTGATTCAACTTATTGGACCTGATTGAACCTGATTGGACTTGATTGGAACTTATTGGACCTGATTGAAACTTATTGACCTGATTGGCACTTATTAGACCTTATTGGCCCTGATTGAAGCTTATTAGACCTTATTGGACCTCATTGAAACTTATTAGACCTTATTGGAAGTAATTGGAACTTATTTGACCTTATTAGACAAAAAAATTGATGAGTAATAAGATAAATATTACCCCTAACGTAAATACTACCCCTCAAAATTTATTATGAAGTAATAATTATTAAAATTCGCCCTTTAAAAAAATAATAATTATTAATTATCTCTTATGATAAACAATTTAACAAAAAAAAATACTATTTATATACTTGCCTATACATAACGTTCGGCCATATCAAATAGAAGGGTATTGCAAGCCTTAGTTGCATTGTCAAAAGATATCATTCGGCCATATCAAAGTTTAAATGAAGTTCCAACAAAATTGCCAACATGATAAGTATTGGCCTTTCTTTAAGGTAATAATCACTTCCCTTAACTTTTTCAATATTGTTATTAAGATAATTGCCATTTCTTTAAGATTAATGTTTCTACGTAGGATTGTATTAGTGCTCTAGATGGCACCCACATAGATGCAATAGTGGGAGACAAAGCTGCACAACCATCTAGAGGTCGTAAAGGAAACAAAACGTGGAATGTGTTAGCTTCTTGTTCTTTTGATATGCTTTTCATGTACGTTTGTGTCGGATTCGAAGGAAGTGCACATGACACGGCGGTTTCGAGGTATTGTTTAAGCGATCCTAATATGGGATTCCACCTCCAAGTATCTAGTTATTTAAAGACGAATTGCAAAATATTGTAATTATGATGATTATTATTGTTAACCTTATTTAACCATGATTATAATATTTTTTAATAATAATATAATCAGCTAATAGTAATATGAATAATAAAATAATAGACAATAATACAAGTATAATACGATATAATCATTGTGGTACTTTAATTAAAATACTAATAATAACATAATCAGCTAATAGTGATATGAATAATAAAATAATGGACAATAATACAAATATTAATTGATCATTGACTATTTAGACCTTTTTGGAACTTATTGGACCTGATTAGACCTGATTGAATCTTATTGCACCTGATTAGAACTTATTGGACCTTATTAGACCTGATTGGAACTTATTGCACCTGATTAGAACTTATTGGACCTTATTAGACCTGATTGGAACTTATTGCCCTGATTGGACCTGATTGAAACTTATCTGAACTGAACTGAACTTATTGGACCTGAAACTTAATTTTTTAAGGTGAAGAGAACGCACCCTTAGTATGCAGGACAATAACTACAAGCAATCTGATTACTTATAGGGAAAGATGTTAGCAGATAGGTGCAAACAACTCACATAAGCACATAGCGATGCAATAATGCAAACTTAGACTCTCTAAGGATGCATGAGACGCTATGCAAGGATTAAGGTTATGCAAAGCGGGTTGGCACGTCATGCAAGGTCAGGGTTATGCAAGACTAGAATGTATGAAATGCAATGCAAGGTCAGGGTTTTGCAAGGCTGCAATGCAAGGTCAGGATTTTGCAAGGCTAGAAGATGGATAGCATGATAGAATGATAGACTGATTAGAAATACATAGAATGATTTTCGAAAATTCTTTCTAGTAAATAATCGGGGTCCGTAAACGAGGTCCGTGGATTACAAATCTTCGGGAGTTTGATTCGACTTGGAGGAACCACTACACATAGGAAGTGCCTTGAATTAGGCATTATGAGCCTTGATTGAATATACTTGAACTGATATTGAAACATAATTGATTTGATATAGAAATGTTGAAAGTTGTCACTAGGGATTGTACTGGGGATTCTGCTTTGGGAAGTTGATATAGGCAAAGTCAAATATCGCCAGAAACCATGGAATTATCGAAGAGTTCTTCAGGGACAAGGAGAGCTTGGATTGAAAAATAAAAAAGGTTTAATTTGTGACTTAAATAAGTGTAGGTGGGAAAAGGCTTTAACGAGGCTAGGTGCAGACTCGAGTCTATGTCGGGATCTAGAAATAGATTATGCTCCTAAATTCTAGAAAGTCAAATCATTAGACCATGACTAATTTTTATTTTATTGAAGCGGTCGGACCTCGAGATGAGGATTCCCAAGTATCCTTGTGGGATCAGACCATTCGGAGTTCTGGATCTGATTTCTTTTTTTATTATATATTTTTTTGTGCCCTAATTTTTGCCTAGGCCGCCCTGTCGGGTTTTCAACCTAGCGGGTTTGGACATACCTTGAAAAAGGAGTTATAGAAGGGTTGATGGAAGGTTGAAAGGTTTAAGGCTTGAGGTTTAGATGAAGGTTGAATTGGTTAGAGGAATGAAGAGTCATGGATTTGGATTAAAGGTTAAGGGTTTTGATGGATCGAAGGATTTGAATGAGAGGTAGAACTTGTGTGCAAGCCCACTAGCTTGACTTTTATTTCTTTGCCTTTGGCTTTTTCTTTTAGCACTTTTGTGTGTTTTGCTTTTGCTTTTACTTTTTTTTTTCGCACTTTGAATTTTTCTATTTTGCCTGGCATTTAGCATTTTTTTTTTAAATGTAGTGAGGCTTGCACACAAGTTTGGTTTAGGGTATTGAAATGCTTGAAGGATATTTGTGGAGCTTTGATGTTGAAGGGATTGTTTGGTTTATTGATATGATGGTTTAAGAACGATGGCTTATGAAAGGTAATGGAAGGGAGAGGGGGATAACTCCTGATCCAAAGTATGTCCTTTTTTCTATTGTTTTCTTTTTTATTTCAGATCTCTTTTTGTTATTGTTGTTAGTCAAGTTCGTTAGGTGATTTGAGTTTCATCATTGAATTAGAAGCATAAAATAAAATGATGGAAGGCCAATGAAAATGAAAAGAAAATGCGATTATTTTATTAATTGAAAATGAATGAAACAAGGCTTATTAGAAGTAAAAACCTATATGACATAGACTCGACTGGAAAGGAAATGAAGGAGCTAGGGGAGGGAGTCTTCGACTCAACCTAGAAAACTAGCTTTAAATGACTAAGCCTCCTGCACTGTTGAGATGATTCCCAAGGGGTTGCTATTGTTATTGACTTTTGGTGCTGGCGGAATCGGAAGTCTGCCACTTTCAACCATGTCTTGCAGAGTATTCCTTAAGGCCCAACACGCAGATGTTGGGTGTCCATTCCCTCGATGGTACTTACAATAGGCATTAGGGTTCCACTTCTTGTGCCTATTTTCAGGTGCCGGGTTTGGAGTGGGACCGATAGGCTGTATTGCTCCTTTTGCATGAAGCCTAGTGAAGGCTTCTTCCAAAGTCATGCCCAATGGAGTGAATGTTCGTTGAGGCTTTTGATATCCTCCCTTTTCAGTAGTTAGGGCATTGACATTAGAGCTAGAAGGGCTGTTACTACTCTTCTTGAAAGAGTTGTTGTTATTGGAACCCTTGTTCTTGTTGGCTTGTACCTCTTCCTCAATCAACAAGCCTACCTTATAGAGCTTCGTGAAAGACTCTATAGGTTGGAATTTAATATGTTCTCCGTACTAAGGCTGTAGATTACGGATCACCATTCGGACTTGATCCTCTTAAGATGGCCTGTTAGTCATTTGTGCCGCTTTTTCCCCTCCATCTATTAAGGAAGGTGACGAAGTCTTCGTTGGAGTTTTGTTTAGTTAATTTTAACTCACGAAGGCCAATGGGAAGCTGAGTATTGTAGATGTATTGTTTGTGGAACTCTTCTCTGATGTAGTCCTAGTCATTCAGCTTGGCTTTATTTAGTGATATGAACCACTTGGATGGATGTGCATCCAAGGTTAAAGGAAAGATGCCGGGCCGCGTTTGTCGTGAACGCCGCCCGTCCAAAGATAAAATTTCTCCTACTCTCTTTTACACTAACCTAGTATAATGGAAGTAGGGTTCGTATCCACAGGGAAACGGGGACGAGTTCTATACTTAGCGTGCGTTAGTACCTAGAAGACTCTAACGGTCGAGAAACCTAATAATAACAAAAAGGGGGGTATCAAAGAGTTGTTATTAGACTACAAATAACTAACATATAAATAAGATGAGAAATCAATATAGGAAGATCTTGAATCCGATTAACATGCACTTCAATTCATTATCGATCATTGAACCTCGACTCTATTCATTTCCATAATTATCTATTGTTGAGAATTAATCTCGCATTCTCCTTATTCTTAGTTGAATAGCACGATCAGCGTGACTACAAAACCCTAACTAAAGGATAACCTAGTCCGGTAGCGTCTAAGTTCAATCCAAAAGCAGCAATAAACACAGAGAACCAATAGACCTGCTAACGTCATACAAGCGATAAACATTCAACAGTTGATTCAATTTCTCCAAGAAATAACCAAGACGATCTGCATCTAAGTTACTCCCTAGTTTGCTACCAATTGATAAAAGAATAAAACAATCCGAGTCTATTCTTATATCTAGCATTAGATTAATTACACAATCAAACTAGTAATATTCCTAGCATAATCATGCAAAAATCATAGAAAGCAAGCATAGAAATTAAACCATAATCAAAGGAAATAAATAGAGAAGAAAGATCTCACAATAATGCTTGAAGCTCCATATTAATCTCGTTCAAGAACGGTTCAAGCTACAATCGGCATAGCATAAGCCAATCCCATAATTGAAATCTACGGAAACTAAACTCGAAAACAAAAACTAAAAAGGGAAGAGAAGAAGAGAAGAATGGAGTGTTGGATATTCTCTCTCCTCAAATGTGTGTGTTTTAGGTCCAAAAACCAAGTTTAGTATTTATACTAAGGCTCAAAAGTCAGCCGTCATTTAGACCGACCTAGGGGTCGCGAGGTGCGGTACAGGTCGCACCGTGCGATGAGCTACTGCCTTCGCAACGAGCTGAAGACTTGGGCCAAACCACGCAGGTCGCACCGTGCGAGAATACTCGCGAGGTGCGAGATACAGGTCGCGAGGTGCGACCTAGCTCGCGTGGTGCGAGCTGGGCTTGCCTGCTGCTGAGCGCTGGGCCAGCGCTGCTGGGCGATGATGCTTGCGATGCGGCTGGATGGGTGACGATGCTGCTGGGCGCTGGGCGTGCGTTGGCTTGCTGCGATGGGCGAGCTTGGCTGGGTTGGCGATGGCTCACGATGCTGAAGCGCTGGGCTGGGCAGCTTGCGGTGATCACGAGAGCTTGGCTCGGATCAAATGCACTTCACCATGGAAGCTCGAAATCCATGATGTTAACACAAATTATCTCGCAAAACTCCGAACTTCCGCTAAGAGCTAAATAAGACACGAATGTTAACAATTACAATCAAACCCCTAGCAAAGTGCACCTAAAGTAACGTACATACACCGTATAACATGAGCGTATCAAATACCCCCACACTTGAACTTTACTCGACCTCGAGTAAACTCAAAATGAGGATCACCAAATAAATCATCACCCAAACTAACGACACCAACCTACACTCCCCATCAACTATATCATCTTCATCACATCTTAAAAACATCCGCTCAAAAACCTAAACGTAAGGGACGATGATTCCCCCACACTTAGATTCGAGCTCACCTGAAAAATACAAAGACGCGACAACAATAATCACCAAACGACAACCAAAATGTGAGCTCAAATCCTGAAGGATCTCAAAGGAATTGAACTCACTCCAACGCCACAATCAAAATGACAACTCGCCTAAAACCTCAGAAGATAAACTACTACTACTATTACAACCAACCTATATAAGCAAGCCATGGAACAAAGACAAAAAGGGATAAATTCCATGCTTACTCCCAAAAACAATCAACCAAAAGAAAGTGAAAGCCAAAACAAATCTCCGGCAAATGAGTCTTCAAAATACATAATTCTCTCTTAATCTCTCATTTTGCCTAGGAGCCCTTTCGGGTTTTCATCCTAGCTTCTCACATTTTTTTTTTTTTTTTTTTCATCTCACCATCTTACCCGCTCAATATAAGCCACTTTTTTGCATAAGTTGCCCTTTCGGGTTTTCAACCTATCCGGGCCCCCATTTTTGCCCGAGTCGCCCGCCCTTGCGGGTTTTCAACTCAGCGGGATTCTTTTCATCAATTTTTTTTTTTTTTTTTTTTTTGTTTTTTTTTTATTAAAAGTAATAAATACAACATAGATACATGAGACTGAGAATTCCCTCCCCCCTACTTAAACTACACATTGTCCTCAATGTGTCGACAATTAAAAGAAAAAGTAAACTGAAAATGGGGGGGGGGAAATGTGAAAATCGGGTAAATCGAAGATCGAAATCTCAAAACTCATGAAAAGCAATCCGTCAAACTCAAATTTCTTAACAACACCAACTCAATTCTCTCTACTCAACTCACAACCCTCTCCCTCGAATCACTCAAACAAATGACAAATTCAAATTTTGTTTAGATTTTTGAGATTTGCTCCTGGCTTAAGAGATCGAAAAGATACATTAACAATCTCAACCCTCTAGTTGTACCAACTCCTAGCTATTGAAGTCCTCCCAACGGATTTCCTTTTGTGGATTTTGGTTACAAGTGAATTAAGATTGGTTGTGGATCTTTTTAGTGGTTGGGCGGTGGGTGAAAGAAAATTTGTTGTGGTGGTGGAAATTTGATGAAAAATAAAAGAAAAAGAAAGAAAATAAAGGGGTCTCGGGGTCTCGGGTTGCCTCCCGAGAAGCGCTGTTGTTTGAAGTCGTTAGCTCGACTTAATACCTTGAGCTCAAAAATTGGGCTTGTGCTCCATATGTGACAATGGAGGCTCCATGTCAACCTCCACCCGAGTACCCGCAAAACAAACGGAGAAGAACTCTTGCAATGCATCGTTAGTGGTACAGTTTCAAAACAAGGTGGTAAATCAGGAGGCTTTCTCCGCTCTTTCAACTCCGGCACCATAACCTGCATGTTAGTAGGAGATGCACAATCCTCAACAATGTCAAGAACATTATGCAAAACAGAGTCAACAATGTTAATAGAGCAAAGAGGGTTAACATCCTTAATCAAAGGCTTAGAATCATCGATTTTAAACGCCTCTACCTTTCCCTCGAATTCCATGGTCAAAGAACCAGCGCAAACATCAATTTTAGTGCAAGATGTTTTCAAGAAAGGTCGCCCCAAAAGGATGGGGGCGGCATGCTTATCAGGCTCCATCTCCAAAACATAAAAATCAGCAGGAAATTGCAATTTCCCAACCTTAACTAACACATCCTCTAATTTACCCCTAGGATAAACATTGGATCTATCGCCTAATTGAATCACCACACCGGTTTCATGCAAATTGCCAAGTTTCAAAGACTTATACAATGAATATGGAATCACATTAATTGACGCACCTAAGTCTAACATGGCTTTAGGAAACATGGTGTCACCTATGGTACATGGGATGGTAAACATGCCTGGGTCCTTGCACTTTTGAGGCAATTTCTTTTGAAAGATAGCAGAGACATGCTCGCTAGCCTTCACTTTTTGCACTCCCTTTTGTTTTTGCTTTCTTTTCGAAGTACATAATTCTTTAAGGAACTTAGCAAACCTAGGTACTTGATTTAAAGCATCAAAAAGGGGAATGTTTACCTCACATTTACGAAAGATCTCGTAAATGTCATTGGTGCGCTCTGTTTTGCGGGTTTCTCTTAATGCCTCGGGAAATGGTGGCTCTGGTTCATATGGTGGAGGAGGTGATTTTTGGACTTTCTCCTCTTGTTGAGGTGGCAATGATGTACAATCTGCTGCCGGTTCATGCTCGATTACCTCTTCCACTATCTCTTTGTCTCGAACCACCAACCTCTCTTTGCTTGCAATTTCCGCTCCACTCCTCAATGTGATAGCACTCACGTTCATCTTAGGGTTGAGTTCTATTTGGGATGGAAACCTCACCGAATCCCTAGCCTCTAACTTGGTTACTGACCCCGCAATTTGGCTTACTTGGCTCTCCAAGTTCTTGATGCTCGAACGGGTCTCCTCCCCGAAACCGAACCATATTTCCCCGCATGTTAGTGACATTTTTAGTTAAAGCATTAATCATATCCTCTCGTAGACATGCCGGTACTCGGTCCTCGTGGTTGGCCTTGCGGCCGAAAATATGGAGCTCCTTGCTCAGGTGCCCTCGAATAAGGAGGTGGTGGGCGGTTATACCGCTTGGTGGCGGCTCTTGGTTCCCCGATGAGTTCCCGTACCTCAAATTAGGATGATCTCGCCATCCCGAATTGTAGGTACCAAAATATGGATCATATCTTTTCCGGAAACCTTGGCCCTGAAAATCGGCCGCCTTAACCTCTTCACTCGGTTCTTGTAGATGAGGGCAAAAATCAGTTGGATGATGTGAAGAGCAAATGCCACAAGCCTTCACTTGGTGAGTTTTCTCTTTCACTATGAAGTCTCGCATCACGGATGTGAGAGCTTGCACTCGATCTTCCAGCTTAGAAGAACTAGAACCCTCGGAGACCACACGTCGAGTTCCGGACCTTCTACTAAACCGCCTCGAGCTTTCGAAGAAGCTCATTTAACGGTTCCTTAGCGGCGAGTGCGGTTTTATTCACAATGGATCCACCACTTGCTGCATTGACCATCCTAGCATCCTCATCACATAAGCCATTATAGAAGTATAGCACCAAATCTTCCTCTCGAATAACCGTGGTATGGACAAACTAGCACATAATTTCTTAAACCTCTCCCAATATTCATAAAAAGACTCATCACCTCGTTGCTCAATGTTACTTATCTCCTTCTTCAATGTAGATGATTTAGAAGTGGGAAAGTATTTCTCGAGAAAGCTCTTTTTCAATTGTGCCCAAGTGGTGATGCTTTGTCGGACGGAAGGTAGTACATCCGATCCTTTCTTTGCGTCTTTTAGCGAAAAGGGGAAAGCTTTAAGCTTGATTCTATCTTCTGAAACTCCACTTGGTTTCATGCTGCTGCATACCACATGAAACTCTGACAAATGTTTATTTGGATCTTCACCATTTAGCCCATGGAATGAGGGAAGCAAATGTATCAACCCCGACTTTAGCTCAAATGTGTCCCCCACTTCCGGTTCCGGAAATGTGATACACAAAGGTTGTTGGTCAAGGTTAGGAGCAGTGAGCTCCTTTAAAGTGCGGTGCTCAACTCTAGGAGGCATCTCTTCTTCAAATTGAAGCGAAAAAGGGAGCTCACTAAAGTCTTCACGCAATTCTCTTCTCAACCTGAAAAGGGTTAGTTCTAGATCTCGATCGTACTGCAAAGGTTCTTGGTTAGTAGCACGAGTATTAACCATAAACAAAAACCATTAGCAATACAATCCAAAAGCATACACTAAATATAAACAAGTAACACCGTGTTCCCCGGCAACGGCGCCATAATTTGGCGGGCCGCGTTTGTCGTGAACGCCGCCCGTCCAAAGATAAAATTTCTCCTACTCTCTTTTACACTAACCTAGTATAATGGAAGTAGGGTTCGTATCCACAGGGAAACGGGGACGAGTTCTATACTTAGCGTGCGTTAGTACCTAGAAGACTCTAACGGTCGAGAAACCTAATAATAACAAAAAGGGGGGTTTCAAAGAGTTGTTATTAGACTACAAATAACTAACATATAAATAAGATGAGAAATCAATATAGGAAGATCTTGAATCCGATTAACATGCACTTCAATTCATTATCGATCATTGAACCTCGACTCTATTCATTTCCATAATTATCTATTGTTGAGAATTAATCTCGCATTCTCCTTATTCTTAGTTGAATAGCACGATCAGCGTGACTACAAAACCCTAACTAAAGGATAACCTAGTCCGGTAGCGTCTAAGTTCAATCCAAAAGCAAAGAATAAACACAGAGAGAACCAATAGACACCGCTAACGTCATACAAGCGATAAACATTCAACAGTTGATTCAATTTCTCCAAGAAATAACCAAGACGATCTGCATCTAAGTTACTCCCTAGTTTGCTACCAATTGATAAAAGAATAAAACAATCCGAGTCTATTCTTATATCTAGCATTAGATTAATTACACAATCAAACTAGTAATATTCCTAGCATAATCATGCAAAAATCATAGAAAGCAAGCATAGAAATTAAACCATAATCAAAGGAAATAAATAGAGAAGAAAGATCTCACAATAATGCTTGAAGCTCCATATTAATCTCGTTCAAGAACGGTTCAAGCTACAATCGGCATAGCATAAGCCAATCCCATAATTGAAATCTACGGAAACTAAACTCGAAAACAAAAACTAAAAAGGGAAGAGAAGAAGAGAAGAATGGAGTGTTGGATATTCTCTCTCCTCAAATGTGTGTGTTTTAGGTCCAAAAACCAAGTTTAGTATTTATACTAAGGCTCAAAAGTCAGCCGTCATTTAGACCGACCTAGGGGTCGCGAGGTGCGGTACAGGTCGCACCGTGCGATGAGCTACTGCCTTCGCAACGAGCTGAAGACTTGGGCCAAACCACGCAGGTCGCACCGTGCGAGAATACTCGCGAGGTGCGAGATACAGGTCGCGACGTGCGACCTAGCTCGCGTGGTGCGAGCTGGGCTTGCTGTTCTTGTGCCGAGGCCAGCGGCGCCGCTGGGCGATGATGCTTGCGATGCGGCTGGATGGGTGACGATGCTGCTGGGCGCTGGGCGTGCGTTGGCTTGCTGCGATGGGCGAGCTTGGCTGGGTTGGCGATGGCTCACGATGCTGGAGCGCTGGGCTGGGCAGCTTGCGGTGATCACGAGAGCTTGGCTCGGATCAAATGCACTTCACCATGGAAGCTCGAAATCCATGATGTTAACACAAATTATCTCGCAAAACTCCGAACTTCCGCTAAGAGCTAAATAAGACACGAATGTTAACAATTACAATCAAACCCCTAGCAAAGTGCACCTAAAGTAACGTACATACACCGTATAACATGAGCGTATCAAAAGACATAAGCAAACAGGTCCTTGCTCATGCCCTTGAGAGCCATAGAGATGGAAAATGCTCTCAAGTGGTCATCTGGGTCTTCGACCCCCTTGAATTTTGGGAGGTCACCCAATGTTACCTTTTTAGGGAGCTTGTCCCTCAGTTCAGGATCAATGATGTCATGGCCATGAGCCTGACTCTCAAGCGCATGAATTGACTGGATCAATTGCTCGAGTTTTTCAAACCTCAAATCTGTGTTGGTTTTGAATGGTGGAGTGTCGCCTTGCTCGTCTTCTTCAGTTAGCTTCTCCCTCAGTGCCTTAATCTCTTTGTCTTGTTCCTCAAGACGTGAGTTCATCAGTTGAAGTTGGGCCATAATGGCACTGAGCTGTTCATTAGTGTCTCCCATTTTGGGCGGTGATTCAGAAGAGTCGGAGGATTCGTCTGAAAAAGTTAGGATGCGCTTGACAAGTCTAGGAGTAGAACCACCTTGTTGCCTCTCTGTCGGACGTTCCCAAATTATAATCTCACGACCTGTCCTGAACAGAAATCGAATGGACCTCGTAAATTTTTAGAAATGACGCTTTCGAAATGAGAAATGGAAATGAGGGATGAAGAAATGGAGATGAGAAATGAAAATGAAAGTGGAAATGGGGATGAAAAATGGAAGGCGAAATGGAAACGGGAAATGATTAGAGATGGGTGCGATTATGCTTATGATGGTGACATGGGCCTAACTATATGCATATGCAAATGACTGGACTGGACTATGCAAGCAAAATGGACTGAATGGCTGGGCTTTTTTGCTAGTTTCGTTAGACTTTATGGATTGCCTTTATGGACTTATGGGTGATTGCCTTCGCCAGACTAGATGATTTTGGGCCATTATGGACTTAGGGTAGACTAGCTTCGCTAGACTCAAGGATTTGGACTGCTATAGATGTAAGGTAAGAGTAGCTTCGCTAAACTCGGAAGGTGCCTTTATGGTCTTGGGGGTGACTAACTTCGCTAGGTCAAGGTGCCGTTATGGACTTATAGGGTGCTATTATGGACTTAAAGGGATGACTAGCTTCGCTAGGTCAAGGGGATGTCGTTATGGTCTTAGAGGGATGACTAGCTTAGCTAGGTCAAAGGAATGCCGTTATGGTCTTAGAGGGATGACTAGCTTAGCTAGGTCAAAGAGATTTGGACTTCGTCCTATATGGATTTAGAATTGGACTGGATTGACTTTGAAAATGAGTTGGGCCTTATGTGGACCTAACTCTAGACTTAGTCCTATATTGGTTTGAAGTTAGACTTGAAAAGCACATGGGCTTGACATTGGATTGGAATAGAGTTGGATTAGACTTGGACTGGGATTGGCATAGACTAGGGTTCATATAAAGATGCAAATGGGCCTAGATTTTGACAGGAGATAGACTTATATGGGCCAAAAATGGACTCTAATGCTAGCGGGCCTAATATGAATGCATGGACTCGAATTAGATAGACCCTATATGAATGCAAAATGGACTCTAATGCATATGGGCCTAGAATGAATGCAAGTGAATTGAGTCGATTGGATTGAATTGGATTCAAGGTGCTTGGAATGTGCTTAGAATTTTTGAAATTCATTTTTGAAAGGAACCCCTTGTTTTATCTTTTGTTAGGAAAAGATGATGGATTGATTTGAATTTTTTTTTTTTTTTGAAATATCGTGTTATGATGATAATTAGTAAATGTTTTTGAAAAAGAGTAGAATAGGAGGAGGTGTAGGATTGATTTTGAAAAATGTAATTTTTGAAATTGATTGAATATGCTAGGATAGAATTGATAGGGAAGATTATTTGAACAGCAGGGAGAAAATGGGAAGAGGTAGACATGCATGACAACTCTAACTCCACAATGACTCTTTAGATGCATTTTTTTTAGGACAGACTTGACCTTGCATGAAAAAACTGATTTTTATACGCCTATGATACTGATGCAAACTTGTTATCTTAGACTTGAACAAAGGTCAAAAGACCAAAAAGCATGGGACGAATAGACTGCGTGACACGCAACTAGGGCGCGCGGTGCGCAGTCTATGCGTCTGGCGCAAGAACGTTGCGCTGGCACGCGTATTGATTAATTGACGAAGGTTTGGGCGAGAACGACGATTTGTTTAGACGCGATTTGCAATAATTTCGGGCGTAAAGCATATTAGCAGGCAAAAATTGCAATCACACATAAATGTCAGGTAACATGGATGCAAAAGTTCTCAACCTAAAGTCCAGTTCTATGTTTGAAACTATTGGTCAGGTTTAGGTTCAGTCTGAAAAGGGTCCATGACTAAGAGATTGATCCCACGTTTCGTACCCCTGCTTAAAGAGGTGGCCACGTGTAAGATGCACTCCAGTCTCAAGTTTGGAACAAGAGAACAATACCATGGTTGGATAGGTTTGCTTATGACTAAGATCCAACACTATCGCTCAGGAAGCTTTTTGGAAGGACAAAGCGCAAACCCCCCGGGGGTGACCTCACACATAGAACATGTGCTAATGAGGCAAGGTAGATTGTCCTTATGGTGGCTGAACATGCAAAACTGTATATTATTCAAAGGCATAAAAATTAGAATGAATCGTATTTTTCAAGTTTCACCCACTCATTTAATTTTTTTTTTAAAATCCTCCCCAGTGGAGTAGGCGTGTTTTTATTTCGCCTACACGGTGTGAGCGCGTATTATATTTGACTACCCCACTGTTAAGGTTTTATTGAAATTTGTTTTGAAAGAAGTCGCTAACAATTCTTTTTAGGAAGAATCATAAACCTAATTGGATATAGGAAAATCATAGGGACAAATTATCCAATGTAGATTTCCCCGTCATGACTCCATAGATGTTAAAAATGAACCAAAGATTGAGTTCAGGGGTGAGGGTACGAATATAGTCATAATGAACCACATTCGCCCAAAGTTAGCCTCTACTAAATATCGATTCATTAATGCCAAAGAATAATCAAATACTCCCTCCGTCCTAGAAAGATCTGAACACTTGTTGGGACACGTAGTTTAATGTGATAAGTTGTGGTGTGGTTATCAAATGTTATTTTATTTAAAAAGTAGATGTAATAGGAGTTGGTGGGGTATTTTTTATTAGAGGAGAGAGAAAGTTGGGTAACTTTTTATTGATAAAAGGTAGTGTGTGGGCCAAAGATGTGTAAAAGATATAATATATTAATGGTGGGACCATGCCAAGAATGGAAGTGTTCAAACTAATTTGGGACAAACATAAAAGGAAAGTGTTAAGACTATTCTGGGACGGAGGTAGTAATGTTTTAAACACCCTAAAAATATTTAGTCTAAATTGGTTCATGAAACACATAAAAAGACTATTTTCTAGTGACATGTTATTAGGCAATCAATATTACAAAGAACCTAGCATGTTCTCCAAATTAATCTGACTAATGTTAGAACAGTTCTTTAGGTCTTTGATTAGCAAAAATAACATGTGGGGTGATAAAAGCAATAAAGCAGGGACAATCATATAATATGCATATAATGATTAGGCAGGCATATAATAATATATGAAAAGAAATAAAAAGAAGGAAAAAAGGTTTAGAATATACAGTAGAGCGATTTTATATTAAAGATCTACATCAGGAAAGAAAATTGTTAGTAACTTCAATATAAAAAATAATTGATTTAAGGACCCTCAAGATTATACCCTGACTTGGGTCAGAGATATTGATAACCTTCGGGACGAGCAATCGTGAAGCCTGAAAATCTGAATGTATGAAAGTATGTAGATTGAATGTATTTGTGTTTGAAAGTATGAGTTTTTGTAGGGAAGTCACTAGTGGAAAAAAACGCAAGGGCTGCACTGCAAGGGCTACGTTCTTTGAAAAACGCAACCCTTAATAGTGAAGGGCTGCGGTTAGCCAAAAAACCGCAGCCCTTTAAGTGAAGGGCCGCGGTTAGCCAAAAAACCGCAGCCCTTTAAGTGAAGGGCTGCGGTTTTTGGGCTAACCGCAGCCCTTGGGCCTTATTATTCCGCGTTTATTAGTCATTACTCATTCCCATCCCAAACTAAAGTCCACTCGCAAGCCCTTCTCTCATTATCTCTCTCTCCCGTCGTCCTCTCTCACCTAAACCCTAACCTCTCGTCCTCACCCCACCCTTAGCCTGTCGCGCTACCTCGCCTTCAGTTCGCCGGCACTCCCCCTCCCTCCAGTGCTCGCCGTGCTGCTCTCTCTATTTTCCCTTCGTGCGGTGTTGCTCACGCTACCTCCACTTCAGTTCGCTCGTCGTTTACTTCCCATTAAGGTTTTTATTCTTCTTCTCCACACACACTCTCACTCCTTTGAGTTCCAAATTGATCAGATATCACGACTCTTGCGTCACTGTTCAACGCATCGACAACGAATCGTTTAATTTCAAGGTTAATTGTTCAATTGTATTTCTTATTTTCAGTTAATTTGGTTGATTTTTTTTGGCTGAAATTGGATGTGTCTGATTTATATTGAAGGTTGAGAAAGACAGAGATCTGTGTTTCAGCTTTGACAAAGCATTCTACGAGGATTTTGCTCTGGAGTCGACCTTTCCCTTCCGCGTCGAGGGAGGTGGTTATGCCGGTTAGCTTACAGGTTCTTTTCTTTTTTCCCTCTCCTCTTTTTTTTGGATCGGATTTGTTGTGTGATTAAGTTTGTTTTTGAATTGAAATTAGGTTTTTTGTTGATTTGATTTTGATGATTTGTGATCGATGTTTAGAGATTTTTGATTTGATTTTTAGTGCGTGGTAGAGGTAGATCTAGAGCTAGGGTTTGGTTTTTGGTACATTCTGTTTTGTTGAGATTGGATTGGTGCGTTGTGATTGATTTTCGGTGGTGTTTGTTGTTCAAATTAGTCGTTTGTTGATTTTGGCTGGTTTAATGTGTTGATATAAGTTGATGATAATGAGGTTTTAGGATTACGATAAAGACAGGGATCTGTGACTCTGTGTTTCAGCTTTAAGGTGAACAATATTTATTATAATTGTATCAAATGAGATCCTGCTTTTATTGCTGTTGTTGTTGATTTTGTTGTTGTTGCAGATTAAAGAGGCGATTTCCTCTTCCTTAGTCGAAATTGATAATTATTCGTAGTCATTTTCTATGTCGAAATTGAATTGATTTTTCTATTATTTTGTGGTTTTGATTTTATTGGATTGATTTTTAGCTTGAATTGGGTAATTTATATGATGTTCTTTTGATTAATAGTAAGTTTGAAGAAAATTATGTTGTTTTTGAGGTGTATTTAATTCGCATTATATGGTTTGTTGTTAATCGTGCTGCAAAGTGAAAAAATCTAAAATATTTGGTTAAAGTTGATAATTTCTTGATGAATTAGTTATGCAAATGTTCATGTGGGAAGGGGGTTGTGTGTGCAGGTGGGGCTGTAGAGGGCGGTTTGTGCGGGTGGGATGTAGAGGGGGCATTTGTGCGGGGGGGCCGACGGGGGGATGTGAAGGGTGGGTGGGCGCGGGGGGTTGGGAAGGCTGGATATGAGTGGAGGTGTGTGAAGGGTGTGTGTAGGTTGGTGTGTGTGTGCAGGTGGGATGTGGAGGGGGGCTGCAAGTGGGATGCGGGTGTGTGAAGGGGTGGGATGTAGGTGTGTGAAGGGGTAGGATTTGGAGTGGGGCTGCAGGTAGGTGGGATGTGTGTGTGCTGGGGAAGTCTCTAACTCCGTACTATATTATAGTTTTTTCAGTTGTTGGTCTCCTTGTGATTTTTTTTTTAGAATTTAAGTGTATTTTTGTACAATATGGGTGAATATTTGTATGCTTCCTTTTGTTTTTGCTTCTTGCGCATATCAAATTTTACCATCTTTATTATCATTTTGTTAGTATTATTGATTTGCTCTTGATAACTGTGTGGCCAGCACTACCTAGTGCCACTATTTTTCTTGGCTAATTATTTGTTTATAATTCAGTACGCTCATAGGAAATGCGTTCAGAGTTGGTGCAATGAGAAAGGAGACATTACATGTGAGATCTGTCATCAGGTATGTTTATTTCTTGATTGTCGATGTTGTTGTTATCTTCATCTTTCTGACAGTTTCTCTAGAGATAAGTGCTTGGGTTTATGTGTTGGATGCCATTAGAGATGCTTGTTGTGTTAGTTTGTTGTTGTTGTGTTAAATTGTTACATTTTGGCCTACATATCTGGATTTTCATTAGTTAAGAGTGATATTACTTTGTGAATTGGATGAAGAGAAGAAGGCTTTGGCTACCAAGCTACAGGTAATTGAACTGTGATTACTGTCCAAATGGGTTTTGAGTTCAATACTGCTTTTCTTCATCTCCATGAACTATATGATAAATTATAATGCTCTTGTATTATGACGCATCAAAATATTTGTCTGACTTTACGTCATGCCCTTTTGATTTCTACTTTTTACTCTATTTTCACATCTTTTCCCTGTGAGGTTTGGGACATTGATCTGGTTAAGGATACAAAGAGCTTCTTTTCATCTTCTTTGTACATGCTGTTAGCTTATAACCATATAATGTTAGCTCTTTGGCTTGTATCGATCTATTGGTTGTCAAAACGAGGGATTATCTACTGAACTATTTGGGACAAACAAACTTCTATCCCACAAATTTTCTGAGCAATAAAACGATTTGGTTATTATTAATATCGCTATAAAGATTATTCTGCAGTG
Source organism: Beta lomatogona (assembly GCA_947646795.1). NCBI lineage: Eukaryota > Viridiplantae > Streptophyta > Magnoliopsida > Caryophyllales > Amaranthaceae > Beta > Beta lomatogona. Next base: position 7,170,368 of record CANSNZ010000927.1, on the reverse strand, counting down.
CATAGGACCCACCAGTTAGGTCTTTTTTCCCAAGAGTAACTTTTGATTATTGTTGTTGGTCCTGTTAGACAGTTTCTAGTTCTATACCCTTTTTTTATATTCTAGTTTTCTACCTAATTGGCTTATGATTTGGTCCTTAGTTGCCATTTGCCACTGAGGTAACTTGTCAAGTTACTGTCATGGCAATTAAGGGTCTGATTGTCATACCGTTTTTCAATCATCGGGCATCGATATATAGGTTTGAATTCTGTACCGAAGAAGCCTCGTTAATGTCATTTGGGTAATAGATTTGACATAATCAGTAAAATCTTTGTGCTATGTAATGTCTTAAGATAGTTGTCATGTTATGCATCTCGTGCAACCACCTAAGGGTTTAATGTTACATTTATGTACATTGTGCTACTGTTGGCTGACTATAGTCTATACTACTCTTGGTTTTGATATTCTATCAAGTATAAACATAGTATGCACAATAACATTGCAGGTTTGGGTGTGAGCCAAAATTGGCCTTGATTATTGTTCCTAACTTTGTAATTTTGAAAATGGATATATAAGTTCTCTTTCTCAACAAGAAGCATTTCTTTTACCAGCATCTTAATTCTTAAGTGCATGGTGTGGTTAATATAAAATCTGCTACAAATTGCTTGCAGCTCATCTGCTATCAAGTAGTGTAAGAAGACTAAGATCCCATTTTTTATATTATGTTTCTGCTTGTAGTGCTCAGTGGACAGTGTCCGGTGCACCATTAGATTTGAATGACTCACGACTTTTGGCGATCGCAGTAGCTGGAGGACGCTGATTGGAAGCAGAGTATATGAGTATGTTGATTCTAATGCCAATGGAGCAGCATTCGACCAATCGAGGGTAGCCTCAAACTAATGTAATGAAGTTGTTATTCTCTCTATATTTGTGTAAAAAAACATAATTTGTAATGAAAAATGATACTTTTATATATATATAACTGTTTGGGAACATTAAGGACTAAAAAATGAAAAAAAAAAAATTTTGTTCTTTTTTTTTTGGGTCACAAGGGCTGCGGTCAAGGCAAAAATCGCAGCCCTTAACTCACCAAGGGCTGCGGTTTTTCCCCTTAACCGCATCCCTTAACTCACCAAGGGCTGCGGTTTTCCCACTTAACCACAACCCTTAACCCACCAAGGGCTGCGGTCAAGGCAACAACCGCAACCCTTAAAGCGCCAAGGGCTGCGGTTTCCTAAATGCCAAGGGCTGCTAGCCCAATGGCTGCGGTTAGAAAACGCAGCCCTTGGGCCCCTTTTGACCGCAGCCCTTGGACTTTTTTCCACAAGTGAGTTTTGTAGTTCGTAGAGAGAATTCGTAAAGTATTTGTCGAGTTCGAAGTGTGTTAATGTGAAAAATCCGTCCTTAAATCTGTTCGGAAACCAGACCTATTTATAAGGAAAACGGCACTGCGCCTCACACACTGGCTGCGTCTGGCGCAGCTAACGTGGCAAGCGTATGACGCGGCATGACCAATAAAAAGTGTACATGTGGTACGCGCTTTGAAAAAGATAAGAAAGTCACCTGCGCCTCAAGCAGAGCTGTGCGCCAAGCGCACGACACAGTGAGTGGCACAATGTGTGGCACAGTGCCTCGTGTCTGGAAAAGTTGCGCCTGACGCAGCATGGTGCGCCAGGCGCAAGGCTATGCGCCAAGCGCACGATGGTGCGCCAGGCGCAAGGCTGTGCGCCAAGCGCACGATGGTGCGCCAGGCGCACCAGCCTGGCTTTTGACATGCCTTTGCCAGCCTTTTTTAAAACGCGTTTTGAAAGATTTTCTTTTATTTCTTAATTCCGAAATCTGATTTTACGGGATAAAATATGATTTTGACTTTTAAAAATATATCTTTTGAAAATATTTATTTATTAAAATAAATCAATTAATTATCAATTAATTGGGCTTTTCAAAGAATTGGGCTCAAATACAATTAATTATCATGAATAATTAATTGGGCTTTAAAATAGGACTTTAACACTTTTCGAAATGGTTTTGAATGGCTCTTCGGACTGCTCTGCCCTTGGATCGGACCAATTAAGACCACGGTATGTTTCATCATCGGATCCTTAAATGGGGAGACACGATTATGTGTCTACATGTACAATATAGTCAGGAACTATATTTCCCATTGCTGGCCTCTACTAAATAGCAATTCACAGCAGATTTTATGCAATAGAACAATCAAACAATATTTTAATACACCCTAAAATAATTAATCTAGATGGGTTCAAGAAACACACAAAAGACTAATTATTTAGTGATAAGTTATTAAGCAATCATTTTACAAGGTTCCTAATAGGTTGTCCAAATTATCTTAATTAATTAGAACAATTCTTTAGGTCTTGTTTTAGCATAATAACATGTGGGTGATAAACAGACATGCAAGACAATCGTAATAATATGAACATTATATACAGAAAATATAAGAAAAGATGTTAGAATTTACAAAAGTACCACGGTTATTAATTAAAAATCTACATCATGACAAGAAATGAGTTAGTAACTTCAATGAAATAAATATGATAATTCAAGAGCCCTCAGGATTATACCTATGCGGTTTAGATCGAAGAGCGTAGTGACCTTCAGTCAAAGCAATCTTGAAACCAGGAATAAAGTAGAATCAGGAACCATAATCAATGTAGAAAATCAAAAGCGTTTTGTATGTTTTGTATTCGAAGTGTGTTTCGGAGTTTTTTTTTAGAGTATTTGATTGCGTAAAATAATAAATCGAAGCTGTCTTTGATTCGGGAAATCAGCCTGTATTTATAGGCAAACAAGCGCGTGCGTCTGACGCACACCCTGCGCCTGGCGCAAGCCTACGTGGCAGGCGCGAGAACACGCGTCAGGCGCAGGTTGGCCTCCTGACGTGGTCCGTCCAATTAAAACATTGCACATGGAAACGCGTTTTTGAAAAGATAATTTTTTATGTTGCGTCTCACACAAGACTTGCGCTAGGCGCAGGATTCTGTGTGAGTCACAAGTCCAGGTGTCAGGCGCTCATTGGAGCGCTTGACGCAATACGACCAATGTGCTGGACGCACGTGGCGCGCTGAGCGCAGCCGCCGCGTCCGGCGCAAAATCCGGAATATTCGAGAATTTTCCTTTTTTAATGTTACGCGTGCTTTTAAGATTCCTATATTATCCCGAAAAATCCGGAGATCGAATTTTCCGGGTTGAAAATTTGTTTTATGGGTAAAAGATAATAATAAAAGCTTTTAGGAGAATATTTATCAAAACAATAAATATTAGAAAAATATTCATGAATAATAAATATTCAGTTGGGATTTTAAAATGGACTTTAGAAAGCATTTCACGGGTTGAACTTACAATTAATCATCATGAATGATTAATTGGGCTTTTATAATATTATTTTAAAACACACAATGCCTGGTTATTCGGACTGCTTCTCCATTAGGCCATGCCAACTAAGACTGAGGTATATTTCATCATTGGCCCCTTAAATGGGGAGACATGATTATGTGTCTACAAGAGCGCCCACTTTGATTGAGGTTTGTAAAACCGAAAGTCAAAGTATACTTGTCGGGACGGAGAATGATTCTAGATGCTCTGCAATCCAAAATCATTCTTTTACGCCAGTACCTGCAAAACAAGCAAAAGCTTCTGGAACAGGCATGGGTGAAACATATTCGCAAAATAATTGTAAATTTGCAAAAATGAAACGATATGTGGGAAGCAGAATCATGAGCCATTATGGTCCTGCTCATGTCGGGGTAGAGTTTTTGTCCAGAGCTTTTGTCCCGCTCCAAGGCTGCATGTAATGAGCTATTGTCCCGCTCCAAGGCCGTTGTAATGAGCTATTGTCCCGCTCCAAGGCTGTTGTAGTGAGCTATTGTCCCGCTCCAAGGCTGTTGTAGTGAGCTATTGTCCCGCTCCAAGGCTGTTGTAGTGAGCTATTGTCCCGCTCCAAAGCTGTTGTAGTGAGCTATTGTCCCGCTCCAAGGCTGTTGTTGTAGTTGATTCATATAGTAGCAAGATTGCGTTTTTGTCAACTTATGAAAGTTTGTTGAATTATCGCGCGCAATGTCGTAACGAACGTTTGAAATTATTCAGTATTAGGTGTGTGGGCCCCACTTGACTAAGAAGCCCCCAAGCGCGTTGTACAGGATTTTGCGCCAGACGCCGATTCCTGCGCTTGACGTGTAAACCTGCGCTTGGCGCAGTTATTCGCGCTAGACGCAGTATTTGATGACGCGCCAGGCGCGCGTTTTGCGCTGGGCGCAGGTCATTGAATGACCTAAAAGAAACTGGCGATGCTCCCCTTCCCCATTTCCTTTCTTCTTCGCCGTTTTTCTTTCATTTCTCTCTCTCTCTCTTCTCAACCCAGCTCCATTTTTGAATATTTTGAAGCTTGAAACTCTTTATTTCTTGAGCATTTCTTCAGATCTACTTGGAAGGAGTGATTATTTTTGCTTAATTTTTACTTTTGCGGTATTTTTGGACGTTTTTTGAGTGATTTTCGAAGGGCTTGGGGTGCGAAATTTCCGAAGTCTTTTACCCCTTTTTCGGACTGTTTTCGGTGATTTTCGGGCGATTCAGGTATTTCTTGCTTCTTCTTTTTTTTTCCATCTTTTTCCATCCTTTTTTTTTTGGTTCGGACGATTTGACACTCATTCACTTCGGATTTTTTTTTTAAACGGCCGGCGAAGTGCGCCGTTTGGGCTACATTTTCCGGCGAATCTTTGGCGGGTCTTCGGCGGTTTCCGGCAAGCTTCGGCAAGTTTCCAACGAATTTTTCGGAGAGTTTTTTTGTTCTTCACGAGTTTGATACTCGTTTCATGTGAGTTTGTTTTTCAATAATTCTGTAGATCATGAATCTAGAATTATGTTGTTTAATGTAAAATCTGGAACTTAGAAATATGTTTAGGGAACTTTGCATGTGTGATAATTCTCGAATGATGGATCTTGGAATCAAGATGAGCATAGCTTTTAAATTTGGAACTTAGGAACATGCTTAGGGAACTTTGACTGTGTGATGATTCTTGGATCATGAATCTCAGAATCAAGATTAGTGTAGTTTCTAAGTTTGGAACCTAGAAATATGCTTAGGAAACTTTGAATGTGTGATGATTCTGCTGGCAGAAATCATGCTTTAGGCAATGCAAGTTTGTTGATGTGTGACATGGATTCTAGGAATATCATGTAGTGACGTTTTGAAGCGTGTTGTTTTTTGTTTACCGATTCATGAAATCTGGTAGTTTAGAGTCGGGACCTCTTTGATTCTTAATTCCGTTTGTGATGTTCAATCCGGTTAGCATGTCATCGGGAGAATCAGGCAGGGAGGACGATGGTAGAGCAACTTCCGGATCCAGGAGGGCGTGGAAGGCCGTGGGGTGGACTCCCGACCAGTTGTACTTTGATCCGGAGCATCATATTTCACACCGTCCGCTCTCGGGCATCGTGAGTATTGTACATCATACCGACTTCATTTCACACGATAGCCTAGGCATTTGATTGATTATTCTTCTTTTATTTACAGGACGAGGGTAGCACTCGTCATTTTGGGACCTTTGACTTTATTTGGCTCAGGAAAGTCCGAAAGGTTCTAGATCGAGCTGTCCTCATCGAGCAGAGTGGTCTGTCCTCTTTTCTCGATGTTTATAAGAGTATGGGAGAGGTTCATTCCTCTCAGATTGATGGTTTGTTGGAGTGATGGTGGGACACTACCAACTCCTTTCACATGCGTCGTGGGGAGTTGACCATCACTCCGCTGGATTTCTCCTTGATTTTCGGCTTGTCTTTCACTGGCGTCCGGGTGCCGATAGGCGAATCGTTGCCGTTCAAGTCGACGGTGGTCCGAGGTTTGATAGGCCCGGTTGCCGATATGCTTCATCCGCATGCGTCTTATGCTCCTGGTCTAAAGTGGCTAGAGGACTCACCCTTCAGGGGACTACTGAGGAGCAAAAGGTACGCATTCTGCTGTGATTGGCTGTCTGTGGCCTGTTGCGCACTGATAGGGGATCGCACGTCTCGACGTGATATCTGCATCCCTTGAGGGAGTTATCTCAGGTGTTGACCTATGACTGGGCCAAGCTGGGCTATTGCAGTCTCTTGTACTGCAAGCGTACTGTTTGCAGGCAGTTGGGTGACGGTGGACCAGTCTCCCTTTTTGGTCCATGGAGACTTTTGGAGGCATGACTATACACATCGTCTATTTTTTTGTTTCGTTACCTTGATCAGCACTAAGGTAATCTTATTGTTACAGATTTGGTTGTATGAGTATTTTCCGGGATTGGCCCCGGAAAGGGTTCGTGACCTTACATTTGCTACCGGCTTGTCATGGGCGGGGCACGGGATGACCCGGTACGATGCTGTAGAGAGTGTCGGAAGGCTATTCGGCGGGTAAAAGACGACAAGGTAATCGTAGTGAATCAATTTTGTCCCATGGGTGTATGTAATAGGTGTTAACTTTTCTTTGCTTTCCAAGTTACCTCTTATCCTTGGGCGTCGTTTCTGGAGATGCCAGCTTGGGCTCATAGGACCCGCATTCTGACTCGCGAGATAGTCATTTTTTATGGAGAGTCATACCCTGTTTGGTATCTGGGTGAGAGGGTGACCTGTCAGCATGACGGGACGAGGCTATTATTGGTGCCTCATAACCCCCTCGTTACATGATGGATAGGGTTGCTCTCGTTCAGGCTATCGAGGGAGGGGCGACGCTTCGGGTGAGCTATCACGACTTTGTTTTTCGTGATCACGATTACCAAGCCGTCCTTTTGCCTCGCTTGGCTCCTCCTGTCAAGTTCAACGAGGTATGTACATTGAGTTTGTTTTCTGTTTACTTTGACATGATCAAAGTATTGAATGTTATTGTTTTCTTGCTTTTGCCAGGAGGCTACTGCGGCTCGTATCTCTTTCGTTCCGGATTTGAGAATCCGGTATACTGGAGATTTCGGGCCTGTTTAGGAGACGATCGATGTTCACCCAGAGGCAGAGCAGCATGCTGTTCGCGCTATGTCGGCCCATGTGAGCTCGGTAAGTGTCGAAAGTCAAGTTCTTTCATTATTCATCTTGCTTTGTAGTGACTCATGTACTGTTTATTTCCAGGTTCCTCGGGAGACTGTAGTTCAGATTCTCCGAGTGGTCGACTCGCTGAAGCATGGGATGGCCAAGCTGAAGAGGAGCATGTCCTGCCGCCGCAGCGACGCGTATAGCCAGGTAAACTGGCCTATTACTTTGGTTTTATTTATTTTTGTTGTATTCCTTTTGCTAATGCTTCGTGACATTTTGTGCAGCGCCGCCCTCAGGAAAGTGGGCCTCGTCCCGAGGCGAGGGTATCGACCTAGTCTAGGCTTTCGACTTATACTCCTCGAGAGTCGACGGCCCCGTTTACTTGGCAGTTTGGTATTGGCAGCATGGGTTTTATGGGGGGGCCCCAGGCCTGACCCAGGCCCTGGGCCTTCTCCGATGTGGATGGAGCAAATGCGGATGCAACAGATGTAGATGTTGCAGATGCAACAACAGATGTTGGGGATGCAACAGTTGTATCCGACGCGGCCGACTCAGCAAGTGACTCCCTTGATGCAGCCTGGGATTGGTTATCACGTGGGTGAATCGAGCGGGGTCCGGGTTGAAGAACCGGAGGACTCCTCTTCGGGGGAGTAGGATCCTTATTCCCCTTAGATGTCTGCATTATTTTATTCTTGTTTACCTGTGTCCTGCACTTTTGTTACGATGTTTTTTTTATGTTGATATGTGTTGTGTCTTTTGTTCAAACATTATGACCATTGGTGTTGTTTCTTTTCCATGCTTATTAGTGAGACTTTGTTAGCAGTGACTTGTATTTTAAAATGCCATGTATAAATGCAATGCAACTGACTCAGTTTAAAGCAAGTTTGAATGGAGCGTAGCCGACCTTCTCCCAACAAAAGAAAGAAAATGAAAATAGGAGAGCGAAGAGGGTTTGGGCGGGTGGGTTTACAAAAATGGGCTGAAAATGTGGACATTAAGTAAGAAAACTGTGTTTTTATCCGACGTGGAAGGGGAGTGGCCCGAAATCTTGTGAGAGATCATAATCCGAGGCGGCAAATGTGAAACGAAATTGTACGCTGAGCGCGTGTTTGCGGCGCCTGGCGCCTAGTCTTGCGCTGGGCGCGGGTTTACGGCGTCTGGCGCGCCCGTGTGCGATAGGCGCAGCTTTGGCGTATTACGCGTCTTCCGTTTGGAACGGTAAGTCCGAATCCGTTTAGAGTTGGGAAGCGAAGTTGTTATAAATAGGCGAATATGTACGTTTTTTCAGTATTACGAGTTCAATATTTTCCTTTGCACTTTTCTCTGTAATACTTTGTTGCTACTTTTGACTGTTTGCCATGGCTTTTGAACCGACTCTAAGTGGGTGGTTATCATAATTGACTATTGCTGAAAAACACGAGCTCGGCAGATGGCATATGGATGTATTAGCGTCCTTGAGGTTTGTTCAGTTAGACTATAATTTTCTTTATGCAGCTGTTAATTTTTGGGATGTCACCAATCATTGTTTTTGTTTTGGGAATCACGAATTAACGATTTTGCTTGAGGAATTTGGTGCTATAATTGGATGGCCCTGTAGTCAATTACCCTGTGTCCCTAGTTTGGAGGAATATTTATTTAAGGACTTCGAGAGGTTCATGGACTAGAAGGAAGAAAATATGTCCGAAATCGTGTATGGTAGGAGGGTTAATTTGACTAGGCTAGCTGCATTGTATAATCCTCCTACTGAAAGGGCTAGACAGACATATCGTATGCGGGCATTGGTTTTTTGCCTGCTTAGTCGTTTTCTGTTTGTGAACGGGGACAATGGTGCTGGTTTTGCTTCCTTGATTACTATAGCGGAGCAACTGGAGGTAGGAAGGACACTGATGCCACTCTACGTAGGGGAGATGATTTCCAGTCTGGATGCTGTGAAGAAGGACCCAAAAGGGCAGATTTCAGGGATCCCCTATTGTTGCAGGTAAAATATATATTTTTTTTTAAGTCATGAGCCAAAGAAATATTTTTTTTTTCTGATCATATTATGACTCTATGCGAAGTAATAATACGTAATAAATTTCTCGGACTATGACGATTGTATTGAATAATGGAATTATGATATTACATCCCACAAAAAAAAAAAAAACGAATAGAATATGAAAAAGTAATGTGCGCTGGTCGCAGACGGCTGCGTCTGGCGCCAGTCGGCGCGTCTGGCGCGTCGTCGTGCGTCAGTCGCGGTTTTGGCGGACACTCGTATTATTACTCTATGGGAAGTAATATGAGGTTGTTTTTTATTATCACTCGTCATGAAGCGATAAACGTCGTGCTCGTATTATTACTCTTTAAGAAGCAATAGTGAAATAGTGTATATGTATTATTACTCGTCAGGAAGCAATAATAATATATATTTTATTTGTTGCTGCAGATCTGGCTGATGGAACATTTGAGGTTGATTGATCCTCCTGAAAATATGAAGAGATATAATACGAAGGGTTTCATCGACAGGAAGAAAATCTTCACGAAGAAATCGTTTGAAGACTGGACCCTTTTCTTTGGGGATGATGAGCTGAGTGTTAGATGGGTAGTGCCATGGTGGAGGTCCTGGAGGATTGGGTCCATGGTAGGGATTCGTGATGATTCACCCTATGTGAGGTTTTGTAGTCTGTATACCATGACCTTTTATTTTCCGTCGAGGGTGTTGAGACAATATGGATACCGCCAATTGATCCCTGCTGACGATACTATTGCTCCCAGAATATATGGTCTGACTTGGAGTGGAATTAAGAGGTGGAAGAAATATTAGGGAGAGCGCCTACTTTGGTATACTCAGGAAAGAATAGAGTCTGAGAAGGTGTCTAAGAGCTATATTGTATGGATGCTGACTAGGGACCCTGCTGTGAGGAAAGAGATGAGGGTGAAAGAGTCTGCCGAGGAAACAAAGAAGCGGAAGTTTATTCCCCGAAGTGTGGGGATGACTTGTGAGACTTTGGATAACAAGGGCAAGAGGCCAGTTGGATACTCATCTGCAGGGAAGAGCAGCCAGAAGCCTGTTACTAAAACTTCCTATGTGAAGGAACGTTTAGGTCCAAAGGTAGCACCAGCGCGGGGAGGACTTGGGTCGCGGATGCCTCCTACAAAGAGAAGACTACGCTTAGGGGGCATAGTAATCAGGGAACGGGCCGACACAAGGAAGGTGACTCAATAGACAGACACTTTTACCGGCAAGCGAAAGGAACCTGTGGTGTACTGGGAAAAAGGAAGGCTCCTAGACCAAAACTACAGATGGAAAAGGGAGAAACTTTTACTATGGGGGAAAAGGCTGAGAAGGGGAAAGAAAAGAAGGATTGATTGCAACAATGTCTGCAGCGTTTATGTTTTTATGGTGATTTATTGCTTTTAATAAGGCTTTCATGCCACATAGTTATTTTATAGTATAGTGATAACTTATGTTTCATGTTTTATTTTCATTTAGCAATTTGAATAAAAACAAAGTTTATTTTTATGTAGACCGTAGTGAGTCTAAATATGTCGCAAAATATCGTTGTATTTGAGCATCTTAAGAATGCCGGCAAAACGTTCGAAGGGTTAGCGCGCTAGACGCGACAATGTGCGTCTGGCGCACTGCATAGCGCTAGGCGCAACATAGTTGCGTCTGGCGCAGTTAACCATACTATTATTTTTTTGATTTTTGTAAACTCGTATGAACCGCAGGAGGTTTTGGTTAATGAGGGGGCCGAACCTTATACAAGGTTGCCTACGTATCCAAAATAGGAATCAGGCCGCACGTAGTTCATGCTTAAAAAAACATTGGATAACTAATACCAATCAAAGAATTTACACATAAAATTTCTTGAGTTGATCAAGATTGGTTAGATTATGAAATTCAGTGCCGTCCATGTCAATGAGTTGAGCTGCTCCTCCTGATAGAATTTTCTTGACAATTAATGGGCCGGCCCAAGTAGGTCTGAATTTACCTCGAGGATCTAACACATTTTTCCTTAATGCTTTGAGCACTAAGTCACCCTCTTTAATATTTCGGGGTTTGACCTTCTTATTGAAAGATCTTGCAATACGATTTTGATAAACTTGCACATGATGCAAGGCAGCTAATCTTCGTTCATCGAGTAAAATGAGCTCTTCGAATCTAGCTTTGACCCAGTCAGCTTCAGGAATTTGACTTTCTAGGATAATGCGTAAGGATGGTATTTTTAGTTCAACAGGTTGAACAGCTTCTATGCTATAGACAAGAGAATAAGGTGTAGCTTCGGTAGATGTTCGGATAGAAGTGCGGTATCCCCATAAGGCGAAGTGTAGCTTATCGGGCCAATCTTTATAATTTTCAGTCATTTTCTGTATAATAACCTTGATATTTTTGTTAGCAGCCTCCACAGGACCATTGGCCTGGGGTCTGTATGGGGAAGAGCGATGGTGTTTGATGCTATATTTCTCAAGGATTTGTTCGCATTCAGCTTGGAAATGGGTACCTTGGTCACTGATGACCTCGTGGGGTACTCCATAGCGGCAAATTATGGTCTTTTCTAAGAAAGCAGCGACATGTTTGGCTGTCAACTTAGCATAGGATGCTGCTTCTACCCATTTAGTGAAGTAATCTATGGCCACAAGGATGAATTCATGCCCCCCAGTACCAGGTGGTGTTATTTTACCAATAATGCCAATACCGCAGGTTGAAAATGACCAAGGTGAAGTGAAGGTATATAACAAGGAAGGTGGGACATGTTGCAGGTTAGCGCATAATTGGCATTTTGGGCAGGTTTTGGCATAAAGGTAACAATCTTTCTCCATTGTGGTCCAGTAATAGCCTAAGCGAATGATCTTTTGAGCTAACATGCGGCCGTTTATATGTGTGCCACAAATTCCACTATGGACTTGATCCATGACCGTTGTGGTATCAGGTTTATCAATACAGAGCAGGTGCACACCTTGTGGTGTTCTTTTGTACAGTGTCCTGTTATACTCGACATATTGGGAGGCCAAGAGCCTTAAGGCACGCTGGGCTCTTATTGAAGCTCCATGTGGGTATTCTGTTTTTGTTAAATAGTTGAGAATATCAATAAACCATGGTTCAGAATGGATAGGATCTGGCTCAGTGTCTAAGGCGTGAACGTGAGCAGGCTCTTGCCGTCTCTCAATGATAAGGGGCATTTCTAGCATGGTGCGAGGGATCCTAATCATAGAGGCTAAGCGGGGCAAAGCGTCAGCAAATTAGTTTTCTTCTCGTGGAAGTTATGTGTATTGTATTTCAGGGATTTGTTCAGCAATGGTTTCTAGATGAGTTTGGTATTGCAAGAGGCTTTCATTTCGAACCTTCCATCTTTTAGAGATTTGATTAATGATCAAAGATGAATCACCATATACTCTTAATTTCTTGATGTCGAGGGACACTGCGGCCTGGAGCCCTATGATACACGCTTCGTACTCGGCTGCATTATTAGTGACATCGAAGTCGAGTGTAACAGAAAGAGGAGTGTGTTCGCCTTCCGGTGATACCGGAGTACCCCGACGCCACATCCCTTTTGGTTGGATGCACCATAGAAGTATAGTGCCCAACTTTCGTCTTCCGTCATGAGAAGGTCTTCATCAGGAAATTCATATTCTTCGCGAGATTCATCTACAGGGTAATCTGCTAAGAAGTCAGAAACAGCGTTGCCTTTGATGGACTTATGAGGGATAAATTTAAAATCAAATTCGGCCAACATTACTACCCAGCGGGATAGTCTTCCATTAAGGGCTGGCTTTTCGAACAAGAACTTAAGAGGGTCCAGTCGAGATACTATATGGATGGTGTGAGTATGCATATAATGTCGAAGCTTCTTAGTGGCCCAGACTAGTGCATGACAGAGCTTTTCTAAGGGGGTGTAACGGGATTCGTAGTCTAAAAGCTTCTTACTAAGGTAGTAAATAGCGCATTCTTTCCCATCAACCTCTTGTGCCAACATGGCCCCTGCCGTGGTCTTAGTCACAGTCAAGTAAAGCCTTAAAGGTATGTCAGGTAAGGCAGGTGCTAAGACGGGTGGGTTGGATAAATATTCTTTGATTTTGTCAAAGGCTTTTTGGCAATCCTCATCCCATTCGGCAGCGACACTTTTCTTAAGCTTTTTAAAGATGGGCTCACACACCATAGTCAGTTTAGAGATGAATCTACTGATGTACTGGATTTTACCCAAGAAGCCCCTGATTTGTTTTTCATTCTTAGGCGGAGGCATGATCATTATGGCCGTTATTTTAGTAGGGTCAATTTTAATCCCCTCTAGAACTGATGACATAACCTAGGAGTTTCCCCGAAGTGACCCCGAAGGCGCATTTTTGTGGATTAAGTCTCATGTTGTATTTGCGAAGTCTCATGAAGAACTTCTCAAGGGCGGTATGGTGTCCCTCTCTATCTTTGGACTTAACTATCATGTCATCTACGTAAACTTCTACCTCTTTATGTATCATGTCATGGAGAAGGGTAGTCGCGGTTCTTTGATAGGTGGCACCAGCATTTTTTAATCCAAAAGGCATAATGGTATAGCAAAAGGTTCCCCACGGTGTGATGAAGGTAGTCTTTTCCATATCTTCCTCGGCCATTTTTACCTGATTATACTCTGCATACCCGTCCATAAAAGAGAGAAGGGCATGGTTGGCAGTATTGTCTACTAGGACGTCTATGTGAGGTAAGGGAAAACCATCCTTAGGACTCGCTTTATTGAGGTCTCTATAATCGACGCACATCCTAACTCTCCCATCCATTTTAGGTACATGCACAACATTAGCAATCCAGTCAGGGTAGCTAGCCACTTTTATAAAACCTGCATTAAGTTGTTTGATGACCTCTTCTTTAATTTTGAGAGCTACATCTGGCTTCATTCTGCGCAACTTTTGTTTGACAGGCTTCATTCCTTTGATTAGGGGAATGGTATGCTGAGCAATTTCGCGATCAATGCCTGGCATGTCCTGGTAGGACCATGCGAATACGTCGATATATTCAACTAACGTTTTGATTAATTGAGTGCGTTCGTACTCGCTTAAAGTTAATCCAATTCGTACCTCCTTTGGTTCATTATCATTTGAAAGATTAATTTTTTCTGTTTCCTCAATGATTGGAGTTTTATTTTCATGTTCTTCCACCGCTTTAATTATTTCTTTTTCAGATTCATTGTTGCAATCAGAAGGAGAAGGTGGGAAGGAAGTAGAGATATTGCACAAGTCATAAGCAAATGAGTTCATATTCTTGAAATCGGAAATCATAAAATTGAACAATGACTCAGCAGAAACTAAAGACTCTACTTGAACACTAGAATTAACAGGCTTAAAAATAGTCCCAATCGGGATACTAGACTCAATAGACTCAGATTCAGACTCAGACTCTGACTCGGATGACTCGGACTCTTCAAACATTGGTCCTTCCCCGGTGGTGAAGATCATCTTCTTTCCGTTTGGAGTAGCCAACTTGATAGTCTTCCTCCATCCTTGCATAATGCCATTTGCAGGAGTGATCAGCATAGTAGGGTCAAAGCCTTCATTTTGTAGCACAGCCTGGATATGAGCGGTATCATTTGGGCATTTAACTCGTTCTTGACCGAATAGAAGTCCCAATGCCTTGTAATCTAAACAGTCTTCAGTGAACTGTTTAATTTGGGGATCAGGAATCCCTTCTTCCAAAAAGTGACAGTCCTGAAATACTTCAAATCTGGGGTAGATCACTCTCTCCTGAGCCTAATAGAATGGTTCAGGGAATTTATAGCAAGGATAATCTTCTCCTTCCCTTAGAAATTGCGCATTCAAAATGGGTTGATAGGGAGGAAAAGGGATATTGTCCTTGTCCTTGGTATTGCGATATGCTATGCGTTGTGCAATACGTTCTGCGAGCTCCTTCCTGGTAGGCTTGTATCCTAAGCCAAACAAATTTGTACTGACTTAGAGTCAGTGACAGGAGGTGCTCTAGACTTCTTATTACCCAGTGACATGCCTGGGAAATGTCCCTTCTTGCGCATGATGTAGTTGACTGCTAGATTGGAGAAGCAATCAAAATCAAATGGCGCTAAATCCTCTTCAATGAGGGCTACTTCTTCGGGAACGAATCCTCGAAGATCTTCATCCTCCTCATCATGGTATATGTGGATGAGAGGTTTGTCTATTACTTGTACCTTCATTGTAGAGGCATCAAGAGTTATGGGAATGCCATCCACAATCATCTTAACCTTTTGATGCAAGGAAGACGGGACTGTACCAACCTCATGAAGCCATGGTCGTCCTAAAAGTAAGTTGAATGAGGCCTTGATGTCAATGACCTGAAAAATCGTGCGCTTTTCTATAACCCCTGCAGAGATGTTTAGGGCTATAGTTCCCAAGGATTGACGACGAGAATTGTCGTATGCTCGGATGCCTTGGTGAGAGGGACTGAAATCTTCATCTTTGTGTGGTATCCGATTTTCGACTGTCTTAATTAACGGTCTGAATCCCACGAAAGTCTCTCATTGGACTTTGAGTTTTAGAAAAATTGAAAGTCGCCACCCTATTAATATCTGAATAGGGACATATTTATTTAATATATCGTTTTAAAATCAATTTCAAGAAAAATCATTTAAAACGATGATGACTTCATATGGATAAGGCTTTTTGAAAATTGGTCTTTCATACCATGAGATAGGGTTCGGAGTTTAGGTTAAGAGGTGCGAACGTCTGGAACTCGTCTCCTCATCCGTTCTAAAGAACGGTCTCTTACTAAATGCGTTATTTTCCATTTTAAAGTAATCATGGCTATTAAAAAGAAAGAAAATCACATAATTTACACATATACACATTAACCATTTTTATTTAGGACCAATATATCATTTGTACATGGTAGGTTTGAGCACTGAAGTTGCACTACGTACCAATCATTGCGGGATTGGAATCCACTCATGGATCAAAACTGTCGTAGTTCGAGCATATGTCTCACCCTAAATGGCCAATTCCACTGGGGGAAGAAGAGAGGGGAATAGATTATGAATAACTCACTTTTAGAATTAAACAAATCTATTTGAAATGAGGTAATCACTCCAATTAGTGATTAAAATGGGGTTATGATAATCACTGTAATTAGTGATTAAATATGAAGGATTAAGATAACCACCTTAATTAGTGATTAATAAGGAAGGAAATAAGTAATCACCCTAATTAGTGATTATTCAAAGAAAGATAATCACCTTGATTAGTGATTAACAATGAATATTAGGAAATAATCACCCTAATTGATGATTGTTGAGGTTTAAGATAATCACTCTAATTAGTGATTAAATATGATGAAAGGTTAAGCTAATCACCCTAATTGGTGGTTAACCAAGTTTTAAGATAATCACCATAATTAGTGATTAAATGAGGAAAATAATCGTCCTAATTAATGATTATTAGGGTTTGAAATAATCATTCTAATTAGTGATTAAAAATGAGAAGAATAATCGTCTTAATTAACGATTATTAGGGTTTTAAGGTAATCACTCCAATTAGTGATTAAAAGAAGTTTGTGTCAACCGCTCTAATTAGCGATTAATCGGGGATTGAAATAACCACCTTAATAGTGATCACGTTTATGATTTTCGAGAGGTCTTAGAAGGTTTACTTCCTAATTAAAGGCTTTTGAGAAATAATCTTAATTGAAGATTATTAAGTCATTTGGAGAGAAATGATCAATTTGAGATGGAATTTGGAGATTTGTGTTTGGCTATTTGGAATTCGGCCATTTAAAATGAGACACGTGAAATGGCCTAAAATCAATTCGGAGATCATAATTACTAATCTAATTATGTCAAATTATATGATTAATCCATTTGAATATGGAGAACACATTTTAAGAGTTGTGGAATTATTTATGAAAATTATGCATAAACATCTCCATGTTTTTTTTTATTAATTGAGTGATGCAATAACTATTTACAAAGAATCATTATTACAACAAAATGTACAAAACCTATGATGTATACAAATCTTCAATATTGATCTTCACCATGATGCTCCTTGATCTTCATTTCCTTGAATGGGTTTGGAATTCATGTTTATTTATAAACTTGGGAAAATTAAAGATTAATTAACCTCTTTGATTTTAATTTTTTATGATAATTTTTATTGATTTTCATTTACATGATAAAATGAGTCATTTGAAAATAAACTTAAGGAATTCATGATTTTTTATTCACATTTTCTTATGAAAAGAAAACATTTTTTTTTTTGAAAGTTGAATTAATTACTTCATTTCATTTTCCAGATTGCCTTTTTGTTCTTGTACTGAATTATAAAAATCATAACTTTGTGTACAAAGTGTTAAAATGAACATATGATACATATATGGATATATCAGTGAGTTCTTTATGTTGTATCAAAATTTCACAAGTTTTTAGTGACCACTTGAATTATAGAGAATTTTATACTCAAACTGGTCAAAACAGGACCTTTATTCAACTTGTTCTTTGAGATCCAACTTATTGAACTTATTTTGAAGTGAAATTTGGTATGAACATTATAGACACCTTGAGGAACGAGACTGGAAAATTTCACTTGAATTGGACACTTTTAAGACCATTTTTATTTATTTTCTTAACTGAAGAGAAAATCGATTTTCTGGAATTTAGTGATTTACATGAACATTTTTGTACAAATGATGTAAAATTGTATAAAATTCATATGAACATGATTTTTATATTTTTGAAAATCTACTGATGTTTTATTCAAACTTGATGTTTTTAGTTTTACTTAAATCATTTTATTTTCAACTTTATTGACATACAAGCTTAGGTGGTACTGGACAAAATCAGTTTTGCACAACAAATTTGTATGAGTTTTCATTATTTACACAAAATTCATTTTTTAGAAATTCCAAATCCCAGTTGCTGGAAACATCTTGCAATTCATAGGAAAAATCTTAAATCCTACGAACAAATTAGTTAATGCTAACGAAAAAATGAAACGATACAGGAAAATAAAAATGACCATAATTACAGCATCACATTTTTTTTATGGAGATGTTTTTACACAATTTTTCTTGAATTTTTTTATAAAAACATTTTTGGTGATGAATAACAACTTGATTAAGAAAATCACATAATCACATTGTTTCCAAAGAGTCACCCCATTAGAGGTGACTACTCTAGGTGGGGTGATTTAAGGTTGGGAACCTATTAGGACTTCCACATACCCAAATCACTCCAAAGATTAAAAAAATGATAAGAAGAAAACAAGGAAAGAGTTAGTAGATGATTAAAAAGATAATCAAAATAAAAAGAACTTCAACTTTACCTTGCTAGCTCAATGATGCACTTCCTTTTTGTAAATTTTTCTACTTTTTTGTGATTTTTCTTAATTTCTAAGTGAGTTTCTAAATCTTCTTAATTACTAACTTAAACCTTTTTATTGTGTTTTTTCTTCTTTTGATGAACTTCTTTACATTCTAATTATCTTACTAACTTTTTCTTTCTTTTCTTAAGTGTGATTTCTTTAGAGGAAAGGAGTAGAGAAGATGAGAGAATTAGTGAAGTTAAGTTGAACTCTTTTCAACTTGCTTACTTACTAATTAAGACTTTTACTTAGATGAAAAGATTAAGGAGGAGAAGAGTAGTAGAGAGTGAAGTTGAATTTAAGTTGAACTCTTTTCAACTTGCTTACTTACTAATTAAGATTTAACTTAGATAAAAAGATTAAGGAGGAGAAGAGTAGTAGAGAGTGAAGTTGAATTTAAGTTGAACTCTTTTCAAATTGCTTACTTACTAATTAAGACTTTTACATAGATGAAAAATTTAAGGATGAGAAGAGTAGTAGAGAGTGAAGTTGAATTTAAGTTGAACTCTTTTCAACTTGCTTACTTACTAATTAAGACTTTTACTTAGATGAAAAGGTTAAGGAGGAGAAGAGTAGTAGAGAGTGAAGTTGAATTTAAGTTGAACTCTTTTCAACTTGCTTACTTACTAATTAAGACTTTTACTTAGATGAAAAGATTAAGGAGGAGAAGAGTAGTAGAGAGTGAAGTTGAATTTAAGTTGAACTCTTTTCAACTTGGTTTTGAAGTGAATTTTGGAGGGTATTTATAGAAAAATGAAGGAGGTGAACTAGGGTTTCAAAGAGGTAGAAAATCAGATTTTTCATCAAAAAATCTGATTTACTTCATCCTTAATCACCCTAATGACATCACTCTAATGACCTCACCCTAATGACATCATCAAATCTCTTTGGAAACATAAATATTCTTATTCTTTTTTAGATTTTCTCATTAATGAGGCATGATCAGATTTTCAGAAAATATTCTTCCTAAAACATCCTAAAATGTAAAAAAAATGCATTGAAAATCGTGCAAACGAAACTGACCAGAATGCTGCGCCTAGCACAGGAAGCTGCGCTAGGCACAGCACCTTGCGCCAGGCGCAAGGCTCTGCGTCTGGCGCAGTGCTAACTTGTGTGCTTGGCGCACACCTGACCTTTCCGGAAAAAATCCGGATTTGCCCCTCTTACACATGGGATTTGATTCTTATTCTCACATCTTTTCATGATTCTTATTCTCTAACTAATGGATAAAGGATGTGTTTAATGAATAAAGAATAGGGAAATTCCCACTGGTAACCCTGTACTATGGTACATTTACAATGGTAAACCGTTTTTTTTTTCAGTTTCAAAAATAACCCTATACTTAGTAATATTATACAAAAGTGACCTTAATGATTGTAAAACCGTTAATTCAACCGTTAGTTTTATTGGTAAAAACTGTGGTGGTTGGGTGAGATGTCAGTGGGCTGGGTGGTGGTTGGGGGTTGGGGTTAACCTGGGTTAGGTAAACCAATAAAACTAACGGTTGAATTAACGATTTTACCATCATTAAGATCACTTTTGTATAATATTACTAAGTATAGGGTTATTTTTGAAACTGAAAAAAAAACGGTTCACCATTGCAAATATTCCATAGTACAGGGTTACCAGTGGGAATTTCCCTAAAGAATATATTCTTATTCTTTATCCAATGAACAATGACTTGACCATCAAGTAAACTGATAAATGTCGGTTTTGGGATACGACTAAAATCCCGACGCCTAATCGCGACTCGTTTTTAGTTTTTCGAAAGACTAACTTACGACAATTAATGAAAATTCGTCAAATTAATAAAGACGCGCATGATTATAATATGAATCATTTTATTAAAACGGTGGTGGTAGTATTGACTACGACTCACAAAAATTATACTTCTAAGCCGAAATTGTATGATTAATATGCAAAAATGGAAAAATCGTGCGACAGAATGAAACTTGCGCTCCGGGGCGCGCGCTCCACGATGCATGATGATTTTGTTATTTTTATTTCTCAAAACTTTTATTTATCCGAAAATGGGGTTCAAAATTTGGTGTCTACAGAACGCCCCACATTGGTCGAATTTCGGAGAAAATGATGGCCAATGTTTGAAAAGACATAAAATTTTGACAGAAAATTTCTTTTGAGATAACATATTCTTCATAGAAAACAGTTATCATCAGTGCTATCTTGAAATCATGACTTGCGACTTCTGTTGCCGCTTTAAGTAGAAATCCCAGTTAATTTTCTAAAACAGAAAATCCCAATTAATTCTCTAAAATCGAAAATGCGACTTTATTGTCGTCTTAGATAGAAAATCCCAATGAATTTCCTTAACATTGAAAATGCGACATTAACGTCGTCTTAAATAGAAAATCCCAATTAATTTCTTAAATTTTGAAACAGCAACTTTAACGTCGTCTTAGATAGAAAATCCCAATTAATTTTCTAAGATTTGAAAATGCGACTTTATCGTCGTCTTAAGTAGAAAATCCCAATTAATTTTCTAAAAGTTTTGAATGCGACCTTAATGTCGTCTTAAATAGAAAATCCCAATTAACTTCCTAAAATGCGATTTCATTATCGTCTTTTTGTCTTCTGAATTCATCTTTTTTTAACGTGAGAAATTCCGACAATTAACAGATCGACTCCAGTTAATACAGTTTTCCATGGCCTTGATGACAAACAAGTTGTCAAGTCACCATTACTTACTTTTTATGACTCCATGTATTATCATGTCACCTTAAATTAGGACATTGTCAGGTCATGTCACCTTAGAGTGATGCATTGTTAAGTCATGTCATTTTAAAGGGCTGACCAAAGGTTATTACCCTCTATGGTGGACCAAACCTCATATGGCAAAATTTTATCTTTTTTTTCCGAAATCTTTCATAATTTTTTTTTATGCATAATGCTTATTTGCTTTATCTGAAAATGATGATCACTATATAAAATAGATTGATCAAGGTCATTATTTTGAATGATCATTAGGAAAAGGGATTGTATCAACGTTCTTGATTCATCATTGACACTGTTTTTTTTTATGTTCGGTTATAGCAAAATTTGCCATACCACAAATGCTTGGTCATTAGCCATGGTGAAGGATGCTCCTTATTATCCTATGGACAATACTCAAACTCATTATCCATGGCATAAATCATGGATGATCATCTTTTCCATCTATAAAAGGGGCATAGTTCTTCATTTCCAAATGCACCACTTCCACTACTCTAATTTTTTCTCTAGATTTTCCTTTCACAAAAATGGTTCTTACTTATGAAGAAGTTAATGAAATGCAGAGACGGGAGAAAAACGTTTCTCGGGGATCACAAGAAACTTGGAGCAACCAATGCAATCCTTTTCCTCTTCTCGCTTCACTAAGGTGCTTATGCCTTTGCTTTCACTTTCTATTTGTTACGACATGATTCATGCTGCTTCCAAATTTTGGGATGAAACTCGTCATGTCTTCCATTTTGGAGATCGGGAGATTGTGCCCCTTGTTGGAGAGGTCGAAGGTTTACTAGGCTTACCATCCAATGGTCCAGTTATCACACCTAGATCTCCTACCAGGATCTCGGGAGATTTATCAACGATTTTACATCTTCCCGAAAATCTTCATGGAAACTACCTACAATATGGTGAGGTATTTCTTGTCAATTTATTATTGACTTTCCAATTTGGCACTTGGCAATTTTCTAACAATACCAACTATAGGATTGCTAGAGAAAATGCTTGCATTTTTATGATTTTGGGAAGTACCCTCACTAAATGGTCTTTAAATACATGCCATGTTCGATGTCTTTCACTTATTCCTCAAATTGTTAGCGGGGGTCGTCTTGGACCACTTATTTTGGGGGAAATGTTCCTTGGCTTAGATGAACTCAAAAGAAACCCTCAAAGCTTTGTGAAGGGATGTCCATTAGCCCTTCATTTATGGTTATTAGAAAAATTTTCTCTCATGAAACCTCACAAGAGTCTTACTTACAAAACTAGTCATGTTTGGGAGAGAGGCCTTCTTCCTTTCTTCTATCAACTGAGCAAAAACGGTGGGTGGGAGGATTTTTTCCTACATCAAGACATAAAGTGGGTCACAAGCCACCTTGGCATTAGTGCAATTGTATATTGCAATTCTGATCGCAGAGGTGTACAATTACCCGGGCTTTGCCAGGTCACTTTCTACCTTCCATGGAGATGTCTAAGGCAAATTGGTTGGAAGCAAGAGCACATTCCTGC
Source organism: Beta lomatogona (assembly GCA_947646795.1). Taxonomy (NCBI): domain Eukaryota; kingdom Viridiplantae; phylum Streptophyta; class Magnoliopsida; order Caryophyllales; family Amaranthaceae; genus Beta; species Beta lomatogona. The sequence continues at coordinate 7,147,847 of CANSNZ010000927.1, read as the reverse complement.
CCTCCAGGTTCTTCCATCTTGTACCACTTATGAGGCTGATATGAGTGGTATTCAGAGAATTCCTACTATATGGCAGGGGCTAAAATTATATCAGCGCTACCGGAACCTTCTTTTCCACTGATTGATGAAGATTACCTTCAATGACTTCTAGCGGATATTGGTCAAGACAAAGATTCAGACGGGCCTACCATGAAGAGGAGAAAGGTTTGAGAGAATTGTCATGTTTAATTTCTATGTTGTTTTTTTTTTTTTTTTTTTTTTTCTTTCTTTTTTTTTTTTGCTTGTAGGAAATGAATACTTTATGTCTTTTTATGTATGAAATGAAGTACCCCAGTTGGGATGAATAAAAGATCTGTTTGTGAGAATTATCTGCTTGTGAGAAATTCAATGTGAACACGATTCTAAACACGTGCACACTTTAACATTAAAATATGACATGCAAATCATAATTAACTAATCATATGATACATAAAAGCATAACATATAAACCTTAACAATCAAAGATATGTTTCATCATTTTTCCTTTTTCCTTTTTCTTTTTTTCCTCTTTTCCGTCTTTCCTTTTTTTCTTTTTTCGTATTTTTTTTTTCTTTTTTCGTTTTTTTTTTTTTTTTTTTTCTTCTCTTTTTTTTTTTTTTTTGCATACATCATATGAACATCTAGAAACTCATGACATGTTTATTAAGAATAACCAGATAGGATACAAAACCCACAAACTGCTTGGTTACTTGATCATGACAATTACAATTATTTTGATGCCTAAGCGTAGTATTTCTTCAACTGATCAAGATTAGTGAAATGGGTGAACTCATTTCCATCAAAATCCATTAGCTTCACTGCTCCAGCCGTGGTGACATGTTTGACCAAGAATGGTCCAGACCAGTTAGGCTTGAATTTTCCTCGAGGATCATGCAACGGAGCTCTATTTTCTTTTAAAACTAGATCACCTTCTCGAACGTCTCTATCTCGAACCCTTTTGTTAAATGCACGAGCAATTCTCCGTTGATAGAGTTGTATGTTATGCAATGCTTGTAGTCGGCGCTCATCTGCGAATGCAAGCTCATCATAGCGAGTTTTGTGCCACTGGTCTTCCGAGATTTCACAATCTGCTATGACCCTGAGAGATTGTATCTCCACTTCAACTGGTAGGATTGGCTCCATCCCGTAAACCAAAGAATACGGGGTTGTTCCTGTTGGAGTCCTAATTGATATCCTGTATCCCCAAAGGGCATATGGTAGTTTGTCATGCCATTCCCTAGTCTTTTCAGTCATTTTGGCAACAATAGTTTTGATTGTCTTATTGGCTGCCTCCACTGCTCCATTTGTTTGGGGACGATAAGGTGAGGACTGATGATGCTTGATTGCATATTTTGCAAGAGTGGTCTTCAGACGACCCTCAAATTGTGATCCATTATCAGAGATGATTTCAAAAGGTATGCCATACCGATAGATGATGTTGTTAATCAAAAATTTTGAGACTTGCTTTGCCCCTAGCTTTGAAAATGATGCAGCTTCAACCCACTTCGAAAAGTAATCAATTGCTACAAGAATATACTGATGCCCATTTGAAGCCTTTGGATGAATTTATCCGATTATGTCTATGCCCCAACTTGAAAACGGCCAAGGAGAAGTCATATTATGCAATGACACAGGTGGCATATGATTGAGGTTAGCAAATATTTGACACTGCTTGCAGGCGCGGACAAAGTTGATGCAATCACCTTCTAGAGTACTCCAATAGAAACCTGCTCGCAAAATTTTACGAGCCAGCATTCTTCCATTCATATGGGGTCCACATTCCCCTCCATGAACTTCTTCCATGATGACTTGCTTTTCGCCGTCATTTACACAGAGTTACAGAGTACCATCAAACCCTTTGTGATACAGTCTGCCTTTTAGTATGAGAAATGAGCAGCTAGTCTTCTGATGGCTATGCGGTCCTTCTTGCCACTTCCCTCCGGATATTGCATCGTTTGCAGAAATTTTTTGATATCCTTGTACCAGACATCATCATCATCTTGTTGAGTTAGTGTGGAGACAATTTGTGCTACCGTCACTGTTGGTCCTTTCCTTTCTTCAATTAAAACTGACTGGATCTTTGTACCATTTTCCCACGTTAAATTAACAGCGAGATTGGCTAGAGCATCAGTGAAACTATTTTGCTCTCAAGGAAGATGTGTGAAGCTGATGCCATCAAAATAAGGGATCAACTCTTGAAGGTACTCAGTGTAGAGCTGAAGTCTCTCGTCTCTAACCCTCCAAATTCCTATTGTTTGAGATATGATGAGATTATAATCTCCATACACAGTGAGATGTCTTGCCCCTGCTACCAAGGCGGCCTTTACTCCATATACACAGGCTTCATACTCGGCTGTATTGTTTGTTGTTGGGAAATCCAGTTTGACAGCAAATGGAATATGGACTCCATCAGGATCTACTAACAGAACACCTGCTCCATTACCTCTCCTATTAGAAGCTCCATCAAAGTACATGCACCATTGTGGTTTGTCAATAAAGCATAAGTACTCATCAGGGAATGCGTCATCATACTCATCTCCTGACACTGGTCCTTCTGCTAGGGCTTCAGATATGGCTCGTCCTTTAACAGATTTCTGGCTGACACATTGAATATCAAACTGATCAGAAAGCATAGCATGCCATCTTGCCAATCTTTCACTAAGAATGGGTTTTTCAAACAGATACTTGATTGGATCAAGTCTTGAGATCAGATAAGTAGTATGAGCTTGAAGGTGATGCCTTAACTTCTTTGTGGCATAGACCAAGGAAACACACGCTTTTTCCAGTGGGGTTTATCTTGTCTCATACTCTAGGAATTTCTTGCTGAGATAGTATATGGCAACCTCTTTCTTTGTTCCCTCCTGATATTGGGCTAAGAGAGCTCCCATAGCCATTTTTGTGATAGTGAGGTACAAAATCAGAGGTTCTCCTGGTCTAGGTGGCACTAGAACATGTGGATTTGAAAGGTATTCTTTCATAGAATCAAAAGCTTGCTGACATTCTTCATTCCACTCATGGGATGCTCCTTTTCTGAGCAGCTTAAATATAGGTTCACATCTCATAGTGAGTTGTGAGATGAACCTGCTGATATATTGAATTCTGCCGAGAAATCCTCTTACTTCTTTTTCTGTTTTTGGAGGAGGTAGTCCTTGAATAGCTTTTACCTTTTCAGAGTCCACTTTGATTCTGTCTCGACTGGCAATGAATCCCAACAATTTCCCCGAAGTGACGCCAAACACACATTTTTTAGGGTTCAGCCTTAAATTGTATTTCCTGATTCTTTCAAAGAAGGACGTTAATGCAGGAATATGCCCCTTCCGACCTTCACTTTTCACAATCATGTCATCTACATAAACCTCCACAATGTCGTGGATAAGGTCATGAAGGATAGTGGTTGCATCCCTTTGATATGTGGCTTCAGCATTCTTGAGACCAAAAGGCATAACTCAGTAGCAAAAAGTGCCCCATGGAGTGATGAAAGATGTCTTTGTCATGTCTTCCTGAGCTATGAGTATTTGATTATACCCTGAAAACCCATCCATGAAGGAAAACATTGCATGACCAGTCGTACTATCAACAAGAACATCGATGTGGGGTAGAGGAAAGCAATCTTTTGGTGATGCAGCATTCAAATCTCGAAAATCGATGCATACCCGAACTCTCCCATCCTTTTTGGGTACAACCACTATATTGGCGAGCCAACTTGGATGTTTTACAGCTTTGATGAATTTGGCATCAAGCTGTTTCTGGATTTCTTCTTTCACTTTCAGACTAACCTCTGGCTTCATTCGGCGGAGCTTTTGTTGCTTAGGCATGCTTTCAGGATGTAACGGAATACGATGTTCCGCAATTTCTCTATTAACACCAGGCATATTAGTATAAGACCATGCGAACACATCTACATACTCTTTTAATAATGCAATAAACATAGATTGTTCAGTTGGGGAGAGGGATGATCCTATTTTGACTTCTTTCACAGCATTTTCTGTACCAATATTAATTACAATGGATTCTTCCATGGGTTTTATGTATGTTTCAGTTGTATCAAGTGATTCATCATTATTAAATTCACTGTCAGAAATAACATCTTGCATGCAAATGTATTTAGATAAAGGTTCACATTCAATTTCCCCACTATCAGATTCTTCTGACTGGGTATGCAAGGTAGATTGGCTGGAAGATGAACTATCTGTATGATATCCACCTGAAGAAGGTGAAAAGGTATATTCATGAGATGGATGTGGAGGATGATTTCCTAAAAACATTTTAAATTCTATAGGCCCGTCTTTTGCCTGACATTAAATACTCCACTTATGTTCAATGTTTTCGACAAAAGGTATCATCAAAGGCACCGGGTCAAAATCCCCTTCCCCAGAGGACTCAAAAGTGAAAAGTTTCTTAAGGACTCCATGTTCCAGATTATCCACCCAGTCATTTTCTTTTTTCATGTTTTGTTATTGGACAAACCAACTTTTGATTAAGTCCAAATTCTTAGCTTCATTGAAGAATATCTCCAATCTCGGTAAAATCTTCTGTTCTTTCCTACTAAGCCAAGGTTCTGGAAATTCGTAGTATGGCTCAGTATCTCCTTGCAGGGCGAACTGACCATTGAGGGTAAAAGAAGGTTTTTTGATGTTTTGAGAAGTACTGCCCGGATCATATCCTAATCCATGTCGGTTCTGCTTGTCCACTACGGGGATTGGTTGTTTCATTCCCCTACCATCATGCCCTAATCCGGCTCCTTGAGTATAACCCATCTTCATCATAATTTGAAATCCTTTGGACAGGGGTTGCATGCCAATCCCTACAGGCTCTTTGACCGCATTCATGGGTAGGGCTGAGAGGTTTGTTTTCTGATGGTAATTGGTCATCCTTAGAGAAGGGACAAATTTCTTCTTTTTGGACCTAAAGGTAGAGAAAAAGAATTAAAATAAAAGAAGGCTACATATTGCAGAATGCATTGCAGAGTAAAGAAAATTTTCGAAAACAACTTTGCCATATTTTGACTGGAATGGTCCACGCTTTTTTATTATTCATTTTTTTATTATATTTTTTTTTTGACTTTATTTTGACCTTTTTAAAATGATTTCACTGTCATTGGGGTTGAAAATAGTTTTTTTTTTTCATTCCCTGCTTAATATTTGAACAAAGACATATAGATATTAGGGCCTGTATCCCTATTGATGCGTCAATTTAGCATTATGAAATTGCTCCTGTGATGACTGGCATCTTGAATTCTGATCATATTGCCTGAAATAAAATGGTTAATATTTTTTGAGTCGAACCCGAAGGTTGCCTACATATCCCCATTGCTCCAAGTGCATTTTGTGGGGAATCAGACTCAGCGTAGTTCGTTATTTTAGAAAGAACTAAAGTTATTTATTTAATAAAGCAGCTACACTCATATTGAGCTACCTACATACCCCAGGTGTTACATAGGTGGAGTAATCTCGCAGTGCAAGTGTAAGTGATAATGGGGATTCAAGCTGCACGTAGTTCTCTAATACTAACAAGCTGAAAGATTGTTTTTTTTTTTTTTTTTGCATATGGGCTAACCCCCTATAGGACTTTTACCGAAGATTTTTTTTCTTCTGTGAGCTGATCAAGTAGCTTTGCGGTAGACAAGAGCTATGTTGGTGATTTGCTTGATGCGATGGCTGAGAGCATGACATTGGTTTGTGCCGTGACCATGCAACTGATGATATTGGCAGTACTTATGAAGATTTGACCTTACTGGACTTGCCCCTGGGCGTCTGGGAAGTGGATGAATCTTACCTTGTTCAACCAATTTGCGAAAGATATCGACTTGGGATTGCGGTCGCGGATTTGACGACACCTTTCTTGCGGGTACTTCTTTGTGGGTTGGACTAATGATGCCTCGATCAATCAAGCTTTGCACTTTGTAGTAAAGGTCATGGCATCGATCAGTTTCATGCTCAAATTGACGACAATAAGCATGTCTGTTCCAGGAAGGGGTAAACAGTGCACATGCGCTGGAACTTGAATTATACCTTGCCTCCGAAGATGATCATACACTATACTCAATGGTTCATCCATATTAGTATAAACCCTGGGATTTGTATTGGGAGTTTCAAGATTTTCTCGGGGCCGTTTTTCTTTCAATTTCAGAGCATCGATGTCAAAGCCATGATGTTCCATGTGGCTGAGGGAGGTGTATTTGATAGTAACCATGTGATGATAATAGAAATCGTTCAGGTTCCGCAGCAATATGAGCATGAATTCCCTATCAGTAATAGGGAAACGGAGTTTTGTGCGGATATGAGTGCATCTCGAACAAAAGTGCGAGAAGGTTTCTAAGGCACTCTGACGCAAAGTGACTAACTTCTGCTTCTTGACATCAGTCTGTTTCGAAAGCCCAATTAACAAAGGCTTGGCTAGCATTTTCCCAACTAGCCCTATCTACACAATCTGAAGAATAGTATCAGTCCAGAGCTGGTCCTTCTAAACTCTTATCAAACAGCATGGGGTAATCTTGATCTGGTATGCCCCATGGATGCAAGGCATTCATAAAGCCCACTAAGTGGACAAAAGGATCACCGTTCCCATCAAATTTTCTGAATTGGGGTAATTCATGATAGTGATATTCATGTTGATATCCTGGAAAGAGAATCAGTGATTCGGTGTGAACTTCTCGGATAGGACCCACTACATTAAAGTCCAGATCAAAATCTCTTGTCCTAGATCTCTTCTTTGAATCATAATTATCATCTTGAGGATTGCCGAAACAGGATTCTTCCGGTGCTCCAGATGACGTATTATGTGTGTCGATGCTTGGAGCTCCTACCTCTTCCTTGTCATCCTCACTATACTCTGGTTCTGTTTCTTCATCACTTTCATCTAGTGTGGCTGCTGGAACCTCATTCATCCATGAATTTTCAGGTGCTGCTAGAATACAGTGGATAGTATAACCATCCAACCTAGTGCCCTCCACTTCGTTCAGATACAATATTGATTTTTCGGCGTTGGAGATGGTCATAATTTCTGGATCACCGGAAATAGTCACAGCACCTTGATCAGTGAGAAGCTTTACCTTCTGATGTAGAGTAGAGGTTACTTCTCTCTTAGCATTATCATATGCCCTGACCACCTGGTTGGATGGTATCAGATCTCCTTTTGAATACCCAAGCCTTGTTAGCACACGCAGAGGGCAAACATTGATTGCGGAGCCATTGTCGATCAACACCCTAGGTATCTCCCATCCATTATAGCGTATAGTGATGTGTAATGAATTGTTGTGGTTGATATTGTCAGGGAGATCATTATCTGTGAACATGAGAGTTCGATCTACCCCATGAATGAGCCCCACCATTTGGTCAGGTGTTATAGAAGAGCTTACAGAGGCTTCATTAAGATGCTTTAGAACAGCTGCCCCATGAGGCTGGGAATGCATTAACAATTTCCAGATGGAAACATTAGCAATTTCCAGATGGAAACATTAGCATTTACTTCTTTCATGCGCTTGATAGCATCATCTTCCTTGTTACTTTCCTCTGTCATTGGCTCTTTGCCCTTTTCCTTCCTTCTCAATACCTGCAAAAGATTTTCATCCTCCAAATGGGATGGTTCAAAGTGGCGGCCTGCTCTAGTCAAATGAGAGATATCCACATATTCCTCATCACTATGATCATCGAGGCAGATGGGGCGCTGGTATGTATTTGGAGTGGTGGAATGTCCTCCAGTGTTTTTCTCCACAATTGTTAAGACCGAAGAAGCATCTTCATCAGCTTCAGAATCCAAAAATGAAGAAGGCACCATCATAATCTTGAGTTCCACACATGTCAGAGAATGGATCTTTGTTAAGAATGAAGCTGGGGTCTTTACAAGGCATCATTTTGACTTTTTCTTGAGTGGAATAGTCATAGACTATGCACTTGTAACCTATAGCTATTGGCATTTCATACATTTGAGGAACTGTCTTGTGGATTAACTGAACTGGATCGCATCCGTCCGAAGCAGCAGAGATAGCATTAATGGCGAATGAGGGTTTATGATTAGGAAGGGGGTTTTTTGTGATGTTAGGCTGAGAGTCATTTGGTTTATTAGAGATGGATCCCAGAGAAAGTTTTCCATCATCCACAAGGTTTTGAATTTGATGCTTTAGAGCCGTTCAGTTTTCAGTATTATGCCCCAGGCTTTGATGGTATTCACGGTTTTGATTTGGGTCATAACCAGGGTAAGGATTTAGGAGGTGGGCGTGGATTCAAGGGTTGAATGAGATTGGCCTTTTTTAATTTGGAGAAAGCTTGGGAATAAGTCATGTTCAAAGGAGTAAAGTTCCCTTGTGGTCGCAACTGGAATGCAGACGATGCGCCAATGGCATATGCATGGATCGCATTAGTTGTCTTAGGAGCTGCTGAATCATTGTTTGGGGCTCTTTTGTTATTTCCAAATTTTGCATTATAAGTAGTGCCGCCAATAGGTTCATCTTTCTTAATGTCTCCCTTTTTCACAGCATCCTCGACTAAAGTTCTCGTAGCAATCAAAGCTTTGAAAGTCGAGAAATATGCCATATGCTTCTGATAGACAGGAAGAAGGTTTTTCACAACCATTTGCAGCGGTTCCTCTTCATTAGGCCTACTCATCATTTTGGAAGCCTTGTCTCTCCATCGAGTGATGAATAAAGAAAATGTCTCATTGAGGTTTTGAGAAGTGGTCTCCAGATCCCTTTTAGTAACATCAATTTTTTCATTATACTTGTATTGGTTTGAGAACTCTCTGACTATGTCAGCCCAAGTGGATTTCTTTGCATTTTCAAGGTTGAGGAACCAATGTGCTGCAGCACCATCTAAATATTGTTGAAACAGTTGGGTCATCAAGGATTCTTCCACTTCCTAGGGACTCATTGCCCCTACATACATTTTCAAGAAATTGGTGGGGATACCGGTCCCATCAAACCTTGTCAGATTAGGCATTTTGAAACCATGAGGTAATCATGCCTTAGGGAAAAGAGTTAATCCATGAATATCCATCCATGGTTCAGCCTTAGTCATGCCTTTTAAGACTTCTTTAGTTCTTTAAGCTTGACTACTTCTTCCTCGAGTTTAGTGGGACTTTCTCTCTCATTGTTTAGAGGTTCAAGATGAAAAGGCGAAGCTACTTCAAGAGTTTAGTGCAACTATGGTTCCTAGGGAAGATTATCCTTGTGGAGGAGGACACCCGAGCCACTTGAGGGTACTGAGGAGACAAAGATTGGTAGAAGCTCCGTTATCGACCATTACACCTTGGATATGTCTGGCACTGTGATCAACAGTAATGTACAAAGCACTGTTATGAACTGGGTTATCAGGGAGATCTTTATCAGAGAAGGTTATGGCGGAGGTGGTTTCAGCCTGATCTATGTTGAGAGGTCCTTTTGGCATATTCTGAGTACAACAAATGTCGGCATATGCTATGAGTTGATCAATTGTCATTGGGATTGTGTAAATAGCTTCAGAATTGGATCCTTGGGGTATTGACGAAACGTTACTTCCTAGCATGCAAGGGTTGAGGGGAACATCCTTAGGACCTGTTTCATCCTCTACCGTTGGCGGTGCAGGGGTGAAATTTCTTGGTCGCGTAGGATTCCCATGGATGGTTATTATTCCCGATTTTGTTGGGCATTTGAGTTTCTGGCGTGCAGGAGAGGCAATGGCTTTGTTCGCATCGAGCCATGGTCGCCCCAACGACAGAGAGAATGAGGTTAAAGCTTCGACCACTGTGAAATCTGCATCACAAATCCAGTCTTTATACCCCAGTTGAAGATTGATTGTTCCTATAGTCCTTCCTGAAGAATTATCGTATGCTCCTAATATTGTATCAGTAGGACTTAACAATGTGTTGTTATACCCTAACTCATAAAGTGTTCCTTTGGGGCAAATATTGAGCGCCGATCCATCATCTATTAACACATTAGTCATTTCTCGCCCATTGCATTTCAAAGTGATGTATAGAGCTCGATGAGGATCTAGTTCCTTAGAAAGATCAGCCTTAGTGAAGGACACAATTGGGGGTACCCATGATGGAGGAATAGGAATCTTTCCATCTTCTATTAGCTGGTGGATGGCATGCCGAAGGTTAACACACCGGTCTGTTTCGTGCCCATACTTATGGCAGAAATTACAGTATAATCCCATGTTCACCCCTGGTGGTGGCAAAGTGTAACAGTGATGCTTCCCTTCTAGAAGACCCTGTCTTTTCAAACGACTATACATGGTTCCTAAAGATTCTTCCGTGTCTGCATAGATCTGGTTAATAGACCTCCAACGGCCTTTGCCCTTTGTTGAAGCTTTAGTTTGAATTTGCTTTCCAGAATCAGACATCGTGAAATGATGCAGGTTTCAGTTTTCTCCATTTGTTTTTTTTAATGTGAAGTACCTGAAATGTACATACTAACAACGTTAGTAAATGACTAATGAATTTTTCTTTATATGTTTTTTTAGCAGGAAATGGAAGAATCCTCTTTTTTTTTTTTTTTTGAAATGTGATTATCCCTTTTGATTAGACACATTTTTTTAGTCAATTTTTTTTAGACTAGGCACCTCGTGTTTTTAGACCATGTTTTAATTACATTCTGATTCCTAAACATGTCGATCTCGTGATTATCACTTGTCATTTTTCATTCATTTTTTTTTTGTTTTGTTTTCATTTTTTAGAAATAAATTTTTTTTTTTTTTTTGAAAAAAACCAATTTGAATGAATTGAGATTTTTTTTTTTTGGAAAATAATACCAATTTGTGAGTTTTTTTTTTGAAAAATAATTACCAATTTGAATGGAAAAGAATTATGAAGTAAAAAAAAAATTTTTGAAAATGAGTGAGCACACACACATTTTTTTTTACTCTTGTGATAAATAAAGAAAAATACTCTTAATATTTTAATAATCATTTCGGCAGCAATTCAGCTACACTTAATGATTACTGAAATATAGACCGACTGAAAACGGACTGGGGAATTTTTTTAAAAGTTTTTTTTTTTTTTTACATCATTCAATAACTGAAATAAATAAAGGACAATATTTGTGCATTGATCCTTGTGTCCTAAAAGTCAGCTAAAAGGTGATTCATTTAAGGAGAGATTATGTTAAAGTGGCCTCGAGTCACTTCCATTGTGTCCATCGAGGGTGAACGCTCCTGACAGAGCCGGTCGCAATAGCTCGCAGATGCAGGTTTTACGCCCTTAATTCATTAATTTCTTATTCTAAAATTCTAACCCTTGCCAAATAGACAGAGGTATCAGACCTTATAAGAAAATGGTTAAAAAGAGTGCACGTGTATGGATCGATTAAACTACCAAGCACACGTAATTTTCACATAAGCATGCTATATACAAAAATTAAATTGGGAATAGCCATGATTAACTTTCTTTATTATATATACATATGGAAAATAACGCATCGCTCAGGTTTAAACCTCATATACTTCAAGTGGAAGTACTGTCCCCAGTGAAGTCGCCAGCCTGTGGTATCCGATTTTCGACTGTCTTAATTAACGGTCTGAATCCCACGAAAGTCTCTCATTGGACTTTGAGTTTTAGAAAACTTGGAAGTCGCCACCCTATTAATATCTGAATAGGGACAGATTTATTTAATAAATCGTTTTAAAATCAATTTCAAGAAAAATCATTTAAAACGATGATGACTTCATATAGATAAGGCTTTTTTAAAATTGGTCTTTCATACCATGAGATAGGGTTCGGGGTTTTGGTTAAGAGGTGCGAACATCTGGAACTTGTCTCCTCTTTCGTTCTAAAGAACGGGCTCTTACTAAATGCGTTATTTTTCATTTTAAAGTAATCATGGCTATTAAAAAGAAAGAAAATCACATAATTTGCACATATACACATTAACCATTTTTTATTTAGGACCAATATATTATTTGTACATGGTAGGTTTGAGCACTGAAGTTGCACTACGTACCAATCATTGCGGGAATGGAATCCACTCATGGATCAAAACCGTCGTAGTTCGAGCATATGTCTCACCCTAAATGGCCAATTCCACTGGGGGAAGAAGAGAGGGGAATAGATTATGAATAACTCACTTTTAAAATTAAACAAATCTATTTGAAATGAGGTAATCACTCCAATTTGTGATTAAAATGGGGTTATGATAATCACTTTAATTAGAGATTAAATATGAAGGATTAAGATAACCACCTTAATTAGTGAAAATAAGTAATCACCCTAATTAGTGATTATTCAAAGAAAGATAATCACCTTGATTAGTGATTAACAATGAAGATTAGGAAATAATCACCCTAATTGATGATTGTTGAGGTTTAAGATAATCGCTCTAATTAGTGATTAAATATGATGAAAGGTTAAGCTAATCACCCTAATTGGTGGTTAACCAAGTTTTAAGATAATCACCCTAATTAGTGATTAAATGAGGAAAATAATCGTCCTAATTAATGATTATTAGGGTTTGAAATAATCACTCTAATTAGTGATTAAAAATGAGAAGAATAATCGTCTTAATTAACGATTATTAGGGTTTTAAGCTAATCACTCCAATTAGTGATTAAAAGAAGTTTGTGTCAACCGCTCTAATTAGCGATTAATCGGGGATTGAAATAACCACCTTAATAGTGATCACGTTTATGATTTTCGAGAGGTCTTAGAAGATTTGCTTCCTAATTGAAGGCTTTTGAGAAATAATCTTAATTGAAGATGATTAAGTCATTTGAAGAGAAATGATCAATTTGAGATTGAATTTGGAGATTTGTGTTTGGCTAATTGGAATTTAGCCATTTAAAGTCAGACACGTGAAATTGCCTAAAATCAATTCGGAGATCATAATTACCAATCTAATTATGTCAACTTATATGATTAATCCATTTGAATATGGAGAACACATTTTTAAAATGTAAGATGGATCATCATACAATTTAACTTAGTTAGATTTGCAATTTTTCCTCTTAATTGAGATTGAATCATTTGATTCATATACTATGATATATTGGCCCACATGCAATATTTGTAACATTGGTTGCTCGTTTTATTAAAAAGAGTTGTGGAATTATTTATGAAAATTATGCATAAACATCTCCATGTTTTTTTTTTTATTAATTGAGTGATGCAATAACTATTTACAAAGAATTATTATTACAACAAAATGTACAAAACCTATAATCTATGCAAATCTTCAATCATGATCTTCACCATGATGCTCCTTGATCTTCATTTCCTTGAATGGGCTTTGGAATTCATGTTTATTTATAAACTTGGGAAAATTAAAGATTAATTAACCTCTTTGATTTTGATTTTTTATGATAATTTTTATTGATTTTCATTTACATGATAAAACGAGTCATTTTAAAATAAACTTAAGGAATTCATGATTTTTTATTCACATTTTCATATGAAAAGAAAACATTTTTTTTTGAAAGTTGAATTAATTACTTCATTTCATTTTCCAGATTGCTTTTTTGTTCTTGTACTGACTTACAAAAATAATAACTTTGTGTACAAAGTGTTAAAATGAACATATGATACATCTATGGCTAGATCAGTGAGTTCTTTATGTTGTATCAAAATTTCATAAGTTTTTAGTGACCACTTGAATTATAGTGAATTTTATACTCAAACTGGTCAAAACAGGACCTTTATTCAACTTGTTCTTTGAGATCCAACTTATTGAAATTATTTTGAAGTGAAATTATGTATGAACATTCTAGACACTTTGAGGAACTAGACTAGAAATTTTCACTTGAATTTGACACTTTTAAGACCATTTTTATTTATTTTCTTAACTGAAGAGAAAATCGGTTTTCTGGAATTTAGTGATTTATATGAACATTTATGTAAAATAACGTAAAATTGTATAAAATTCATATGAACATGATTTTTATATTTTTGAAAAGCTACGGATGTGTTCTTCAAACTTGATGTTTTTAGTTTTATCTAAATGATTTTATTTTCAACTTTATTGACAGAACAGGCTTAGGTGGTACTGGACAAAATCAGTTTTGCACAACAAATTTGTATGATTTTTCATTATTTACACAAAATTCGTTTTTTAGAAATTCCAAAGCCCAGTTGCTGGAAACATCTTGCAGTTCATAGAAAAAATATTAAATCCTACGAACTAATTAGTTAATACCGACGAAAAAATGAAATGACACAGGAAAATAAAACTGACCATAATTACAGCATCACATTTTTTTTATGGAGATGTTAGTTTTTACACAATTTTTCTTGAATTTTTTTATGAAATCATTTTTGGTGATTAATAACAACTTGATTAAGGAAAATCACATAATCACATTGTTTCCTAAGAGTCATCCCATTAGAGGTGACTATTCTAGGTGGGGTGATTTAAGGTTGGGAACCTATTAGCACTTCCACATACCCAAATCACTCCAAAGATTGAAAAAATGATAAGAAGAAAACAAGGAAAAAGTTAGTAGATGATTAAAAAGATAATCAAAATAAAAAGAACTTCAACTTTACCTTGCTAGCTCAATGATGCACTTCCTTTTTGCAAATTTTTCTACTTTTTTGTGATTTTTCTTAATTTCTAAGTGAGTTTCTAAATCTTCTTAATTACTAACTTAAACCTTTTTTTTGTGTTTTTTCTTCTTTTGATGAACTTCTTTACTTACTAATTATCTTACTAACTTTTTCTTTCTTTTCTTAAGTGTGATTTCTTTAGAGGAAAGGAGTAGAGAAGATGAGAGAATTAGTGAAGTTAAGTTGAACTCTTTTCAACTTGCTTACTTACTAATTAAGACTTTTACTTAGATGAAAAGATTAAGGAGGAGAAGAGTTGTAACACCCCGTCCTTCTACTACTAAGATACTAAACAATATCTATTCAAGATTTACTAAAAAGACGTTAGCGGAAATAACGTCAGGACGGTTATGCTACTCTAAAACAATAATTAAAGATAATCCTCAAGCCAAAGTTATAGCTTCCAAAAGTAATATCTGAAAATATTGTGGTTCTAATAAAAAGGAACATCCCAAATCATAACTTAACATCGTCCAAAACTACGAGACATGCAAGTCTCCCATTAAAACTCAAATAAAAACTAAATGTCTTTGAGACCTAGCATAACAAAGGACTCTCTATTGTCTGCATAGAACTCATCTACCAAAAAAACTACCAGAAGCTTCCTCTCACAACCAACCCACACTCTGCTAGCCTAAGTAGTCACAAGTCTAACAGTCATTTCCATCTGCAAGGATATATTAAATAATCCACAGTCAGTGGGGAGTAACTAGCAGTTCTCCCAGAACAAAAGAAATCAAAGCATGATTCAGACATAGAGTAATAAGAAAGGAAACTTAAGGTTAAGACAACTATGACATGCATCCAAAATCATAAAGCGCTCAAGCAATACAAAAGAGAAAATGAATAAATCATCTCAAGGGTACTTCAATAATAATAAAAACATAGATAAATCAGTTATTGAGTCAGAAACCGAACGCCAGTGAATCGCAATTTACTTCCTAAGGTTTGTCAGATCGCGATCTCCAGGTCAGTCTATGAGCTTACGTTCCCCACTGCCTGTGTCTAAGAATGGCCAAACTCCCGATGCAGGGTAGAACACGCAGAACTCCTTGACCTCTCGGACGACAACAATTAACCCAGATGTACCCCTAGTTCGCAAACCAGGTGGTTGGCATGTTCTTCACCGGGGACTACATATATCCCACCGAATGTTCTTATCTCAAAATAAATTCATAAATATCATCAACGTATCATTCATCTCAAAAATATTCGTCAATGGGATGTCACCCGGCCTTATACCCATAATTCATTAAAAACAACTCTTCATAATTCCTCAAAAATAATAACTTACAAACTTACAACAAATGTGTCCAACAATAAATACTTTGAACATCTCTAAGCATCAACAATGATAATAAACTAGTTTTTACCGCACTAACAGTTCAATCAGAAATGCATCATACTCCCTCCGGTTCCGAAAGATCTTCCTTGTTACTGTTACTACAGATACCAAGGAGGATCACTTTGTGTGGGGTCTTGGGTGGGTAAAGTAGGAGAGAGAGAGAGGGTTAAGGAAAATAAACAAATAAAAAGGTGTAAAGTAGGAGAGAGAAAGGGAGTAAAATTGATTTAATAGTGTAATGGTGGACCATATGATAGTGACATGAGAGGGTAAGAAGGGGAAAAAATTTGTCAAATAAGGAATAAAGTAAAAGAGGGAAGATCTTTTGGAAACGCACTAAAACGGAAAGAGGGAAGATCTTTAGGAACCGGAGGGAGTATCAAATAAGATCACCATTTAACTCCAAGGCTTATTAAATAAATGAAACGTACACAACTAATCATTTTTACGTAAACCAAACATAAACATAATGATACCCAATAATACTCACAGTAACCTACTAAACACCAGCTTTCAAGAACATAAAAGGGCACAGATTATTTCTGATTAACAAGCCCTTAAATAATTAAACAGAATATCCTCAAACTCATAACAAAAACACAATAATAATTAATAAACTAATAAGTACAATCAGTAAAATAACACAAAAATTATCCTATGACCCTTATGTCTCTACTGACATGGTACAATTTTTATTTATAATTTTAGGACTCTAAAAGTATTTTGAAACGTTAATTTACAGAATACCCAATAAAGCCAATATAATAATTAAAAATAAAAATAAACGCCCAAAAATTACCAAAAATTTACATAACATGCATAAAGTCATAATAATACATAATATACAAAGAAATGAATTTTTCAGCCTCCAAAAATAATTTTAATTTTCATGATTTATATACTGACAGACACGAAATTGCAAAAACAGATAAATCAATTAAATAAACCTGTAAACAGTAGGTAAAAATTATTCCAAGGCATGAAATACATACTACACATATAGCATGATTCACAAAAAATAATTTCAGCAATTTTAACATTTATGCAAATAAGCGAAAAACGCACAAAGTACCAAATAAATCGAATAAATACTAAAACTCAGACGAAATTTATTTTTCTATATACAATATTCATACAGCATGCATCAAGTATATTCATGTCAAACTTTGTCAATAATTTCACTCAAAAAGTATTTTAAATAATTCCTAGCGTAATAATCTAATACCGAATAATACCCTAATCACTATTGTTCTAAGATAACTACTAGTTACCTGGATCGTCGGAGGCGAGCTGAATATTACTGGAAAACCCCGTTATAGGCGTGCACCCTTCTCCTTCTTCAATCCCCAAGCACCTCGTACAAGAAAGAGGCAAGTAGAACAAGTCACGAACAATTGATGAAGAGTAGAAAATGAAAAATTTGAGAGAATGATGAAGATGATGATGTCCGAATTTTCTTGAATATGGCAGCAATGGTGTTCTGATTTTTAATCAGATTTTGGATTGTTTAAAGGATGAAATAAATGGATTCATTTAGGAGAAATGATGAGGGGGGTTATGGGGGTTACAAAATACAAAGAGTCATCAAAAATAAAAGAAAAGAAATGAAAGAAGATAAGCTTCTCCCTTCTCCCTCCACCTAGCCGGCTGTCCAAGCCCAAGCACACCAAAAACAAATTTCAGCCCAAGTCATCAAAGATCCATGCATCAAAAGTCTGTCACGCGATAAATCGATAATTTCCTAAATCACGTCTAAACTTCGAAAATACTTAATAATGAAAATAATTTTTAATAAATTATTTTATAAATATAAATATAATAAACACATTAGCACGCCATAAAAATATAAATAATAGTTCGGCTTCCAAAATTATAAAAATAAAAATCATTAATTTAGAGAAAATAATAGTTTTAGGGAAAACTTTTGCGAAAAAAAACTAGGAACAAAATTATGGGTTGTTACAATCTCCCCTCCTTAAATAAAGTTTCGTCCTCGAAACTTCGAAAACACACAAACAAGACAAGCACACAAAGAATACTTGAAACGTATAGTTCCAGGTATTTCAGTCGCATCGACTCTTCGGTTTCCCAAGTAGCTTCTTCGTACTTTTGACTTCTCCAGAGTACTTTAACCAAGGGAATCACCTTCCTTCTAAGAGCACGGTTCTGATGGTCCAATATACGAACAGGTCGCTCTTCAAAAGTCAAATTCGGTTCGACTGATACCGACTCAACAGGGATCACATGCGAAGGGTCACTACGATACCTGCGCAACTGCGACACATGAAACACATCATGAACCTTCGACAGCTCTGGCGGCAAAGCTAAACGATACGCGACCTCCTCGATTCTTTCAAGAATCTTATAGGGACCTACGTACTTCGGACTCAACTTGCCCTTTTGACCAAACCGCATTTCATAGGAGAAACCTTCAGAAGCACCTTATCTCCCATCTCAAAGGAAATAGGTTTCCGACGCAAATCAGCATACGACTTCTGCCTATCTTGGGCAGCCTTCATCTTCGCTTGAATTACTTTCACCTGCTCAACTGTATCCTGAGTTAATTCCGGGCCCAAAATCAATGAGTCACTAATGTCGCTCCAACAAGTAGGACTACGACACTTCCTTCTATAGAGAGCCTCATACGAGGCCATTTGGATACTAGCTTGATAGCTGTTGTTATAAGAGAACTCCACCAGGCTAAGCGACTTGACCCAAGACTGTTGAAATTCCAAGGCACAAGCACGAAGCATATCTTCCAAGGTCTGAATAGTTCTCTCAGTCTGACCATCGGTAGCTGCATGAAATGCAGTACTAAGCTTCAACTTCGAACCAAAAGCCTCTTGCAAAGCGGTCCAGAAATGGGATAGAAATCGCGGATCACTGTCAGAGACAATGTCTTTGGGAACCCCATGAAGACGAATGATCTCATTAGCATAAGCTTCAGCTAACTCCTCCATAGAACAAGTGTTCTTCATCGCAATAAAACGAGCCACTTTGGTCAACCGATCCACAATTACCCACACAGCATTCAATCCACCAGCAGCTCTAGGCAAACCCATCACAAAATCCATCGAGATCGAGTCGAACTTCCAAGCAGGAATAGGCAAAGGTTGCAACAAACCACCAGGCCTCTGATGCTCAATTTTCACCTTTTGACAGACCAAACACCTAGCTACGAACTCGGTAATCTCTCTCTTCATACCAGGCCACCAAAAATTAGCCTTCAGATCCTTATAAAGCTTGTCACCCCCAGGATGAACTGAATAAGGAGTACTATGAGCTTCCTCGAGAATCTTTCTCTTAAGCTCACCATCATTGGGCACACACCAACGCCCCATAAACCTCAAGCTATCATCAGCACAGATCTTAAAATTCTCTGCACGACCTTGCATCTTTGCTTCACGGATCTTCTCCAGCTTCGGATCACCTTTTTGCTTGCTTCTTAACTCCTGGAACAACTCAGGCTCAGCACTCATGGAACCCAACAACGCAGACACATAACCCTGAGAAACAACCTCGATATCAAGCTTGTGAAACTCTTCACACAATTCACGAGGCACCACCATAGCAGCGTTTAATGAATGCTTACTCTTGCGACTCAGAGCATCTGCTACTTTGTTCGCCTTACCCTCTTGGTAATCTAGGGTCAGATCATAATCCTTGATCAATTCAAGCCACCTTCTCTGCCTCATGTTAAGATCGTGCTGAGTGAAGATGTACTTCAGGCTCTTGTGGTCAGTATACACCTTACACGGAACACCATACAGATAGTGTCGCCATATCTTTAGTGCAAACACCACAGCCGCTAACTCCAGATCATGAGTCGGGTAATTCCTCGCATGCACCTTCAGCTGCCTCGAACCATAGGCTATTACCTTCCCTTGTTGCATCAAAACACAACCCAGACCATTCTTCGATGAATCACTTAACACTTCATACCCAACGCCCTCAGATGGCAAGGTAAGAACAGGAGCAGAGGTCAAACTCTTTTTCAGCTTCAGAAATGCCCCTTCACAATCCTCAGACCAGAAGAACTTGCAGTCCTTGCGCATCAAGCGAGTCAGAGGTTGAGCTATCTTGGAGAAATTTTAAACGAACCTCCTATGATAGCCAGCCAGACCCAGAAAACTCCGAACCTCGGTCACATTCTAAGGACTCTCCCACTCGACAACGGCCTTGATCTTAGCGGGATCCACCTTAACTCCTTCCTTGCTGATTACATGCCCTAGAAAAGCAACTTCCTTCAGCCAAAACTCACACTTAGACAGCTTTGCAAACCACTTTTACTTGCGCAGAACATCCAACACCAGTCTCAAATGTTTCTCATGCTCCTTCTCATCCTTAGAGTAAACGAGAATATCATCGATAAACACGACCACACAAGTATCCAAGTACTCGTGGAAAGAGCGATTCATTTGATCCACGAAAATCGCAGGAGCATTCGTGTGACCAAATGGCATCACTTCAAATTCATAGTGCCCATACCTGGTGCGGAAAGCAGTCTTCGGAATATCTTCCTTCTTAACGGGAATTTGATGATATCCGGATCTCATATCGATCTTGGAAAATACTCCAGCATCTTTTAATTGATCAAACAGATCTTCAATGCGAGGCAACGGATACTTATTCTTAATCGTTACCTTATTCAGCTCACGGTAATCGATGCACAGACGCATACTCCCGTCTTTCTTCTTGACAAACAGAACAGGAGCGCCCCAAGGAGACACAATGGGCCTTATGAAGCCCTTATCTATCAACTCTTGCAATTGAGTCTTCAACTCTTGCAATTCAGACGGCGCTATTCTATACGGAGCCTTGGATATAGGAGCAGTACCCGGTACTAAACCAATGCAGAACTCCACATCTCTTTCAGGAGGAATACCTGGCAATTCTTCAGGAAATACATCAGGATAATCCCGAACTACCGGAATACTCTAGAGGAAAAAAGCCTAAGGGCTGCGGTCAAAAGTGGCCTGAGGGCTGCGTTTTTTTACCGCAGCAATTAGAGTAGCAGCCCTTAACATATAGGAAGGGCTGCGGTTATAAACCGCAGCCCTTGGAGAAATAAGGGTTGCGGTCGTTGGAAAACCGCAGCCCTTGGCCAAATAAGGGCTGCAGTTAATAGGGAAAACCGCAGCCCTTGGTGAATTAAGGGTTACGGTTTTCCTATTAACCGCAGTCCTTGTGTAATTTTTTTTTTTAAAATTCAGCTATATATATGCGCTCGTTGCCTGTGTCGTTGGTTCCTTGCTGCTTTGCTTTGTACCATATTACAAACCTCATAATGTATATAGAGTTCCCAATTATGTAATAATATATATATATATATATATATATATATATATATATATATATATATATATATATATATATATAATGTTAAAGAGTACATATTAAGGCAAAATTATATTAATTCTAATACAAAAAGCTACATTATATTAACACAACCGAATAGCTTGCCAACTTGTTTCGAACTTCTAGCTAGTTCTTGCAAAATCCTAACCAATGTATCATAGACAATCTTCACAAATGTAGCTTGCCAACTTGTTTCGAACTTCATCCAATTCATCAATTGTGAATTCATCCAACCTTGGTGCGTCGTTATCCATGTAAACCTTGCAATAATATGAATATAATAAATTAATAAATTTAGGTGCAAAAGATTAGAAAGTCCAATTTTTAGGTTCGTTTCGGGGACTATTTTTGTGAATTTGAGCTATTTTACATCCCAAAACTAGGTACATGTTACATATAGGAGCAAAACTAACACACACACCACTTACTTTATGCATACTTGAAGTGTTAATGTCATATTTAGGTGCAAAATATTAGAAGTTCAATTTTTAGGTTCGTTTCAGGGTCGATTATAGTGAATTTCAGCTATTTCACTTCCCAGAACTAGCTACATGTTACATATAGGAGAAAAACTAACACACACCACTTACTTTATGCATAGTTGAAGTGTTAATATCAAATTTAGGTGCAAAAGATTAGAAGTTCAATTTTTAGGTTCGTTTCGGGGTCGATTTTTGTGAATTTGAGCGATTTCACTTCCCAAAACTAGCTACATGTTACATATAGGAGCAAAACTAACACACCACTTACTTTATGCATACTTGAAGGTTAATGTCATATTTAGGTGCAAAAGATTAGAAGTTCAATTTTTAGGTTCGTTTCGGGGTCGATTATAGTGAATTTGAGCTATTTCACTTCCCAAAACTAGCTACATGTTACATATAGGAGAAAAACTAACACACACCACTTACTTTATGAATAGTTGAAGTGTTAATATCAAATTTAGGTGCAAAAGATTAGAAGTTCAATTTTTAGGTTCATTTCGGGGTCGATTTTTGTGAATTTGAGCTATTTCACTTCCCAAAACTAGCTACATGTTACATATAGGAGCAAAACTAACACACACCACTTACTTTATGCATACTTGAAGTGTTAATATCAAATTTAGGTGCAAAAGATTAGAAGTTCAATTTTTAGGTTCGTTTCGAGGTCGATTTTTGTGAATTTGAGCTATTTCACTTCCCAAAACTAGCTACATGTTACATTTAGGAGAAAAACTAACACACACCACTTACTTTATGCATACTTGAAGTGTTAATGTCATATTTAGGTGCAAAAGTTTAGAAGTTCAATTTTTAGGTTCGTTTCGGGGTCGATTATAGTGAATTTGAGCTATTTCACTTCCCAAAACTAGCTACATGTTACATATATGAGCAAAACTAACACACACCACTTACTTCATGCATAGTTGAAGTGTTAATATCAAATTTAGGTGCAAAAGATTAGAAGTTCAATTTTTAGGTTCGTTTCGGGGTCGATTTTTGTGATTTGAGCTATTTCACTTCCCAAAACTAGCCATATGTTACATATAGGAGCAAAACTAACACACACCACTTACTTTATGCATACTTGAAGTGTTAATATCAAATTTAGGTGCAAAAGATTAGAAGTTCAATTTTTAGGTTCGTTTCGGGGTCGATTTTTGTGAATTTGAGCTATTTCACTTCCCAAAACTACCTACATGCTACATATAGGAGCAAAACTAACACACACCACTTACTTTATGCATACTTGAAGTGTTAATGTCATATTTAGGTGCAAAAGATTAGAAGTTCAATTTTTAGGTTCGTTTCGGGGTCGATTTTTGTGAATTTTAGCTATTTCACTTCCCAAAACTAACTACATGTTACATATAGGAGCAAAACTAACACACACCACTTACTTTATGCATACTTGAAGTGTTAATGTCATATTTAGGTGCAAAAGATTAGAAGTTCATTTTTTAGGTTCGTTTCTGGGTCGATTATAGTAAATTTATGCTACAATTTCCAAAATAAACTAATTCTTACCTATCAATTTAATCTAAATTAGATAAACTAATTAGTTACATACCTTTTGAAGATAATCGATGTCAGTACAACGGTTGACTATATCAAACATGTACCGCAGCACGTAATAGCCACAATCAACACCATTCTTTTGTTGCGGACACTGAAATTCACCAAATTTAAACATCCAAAAACATTCATGTTAAATTTAGAGTATATGAAAATAAATGGTTCGACATAAGATTCACCAAAGTAGTTACCTCAACTGATATCCAAAGAGGAGATTTTCCTAATTGAAGTCCAAGTCCATAATGCTGCTTCATCACACTACATCAATACATTATAAGATATATATATATATATATATATATATATATATATATATATATATATATATATATATATATATGAATGTGTAATATTAGGTACACATATTGTTCTAGTTCAGTTACCTATTCAATAGTGACTTGACTAGTAAGCTCCGTGGTGATTGTCGACGAAGAGAATCAAAGTGGTAGACGTGATTATTTGACAAACATATCACAATGAGCGTCCAATGGAGACTATATAAGGAAATAATATAAAGTTACTTATTCAATAATTCGGTGAAATTTGTTATCGATATATGGAACGAGAATGAACTCTCCTAAACAAGGAAATAAAATTATAGAAAATAAAGTAAAGCATCAAGTTTGGTGTAACAAGCTTACGTTTCAATATATGGAACAAGGATGAACTTCTCTTCTAACCGATGTGATTGTTTGAAACTAGTATCGAGATATTCTTTCACATCGGTTTTGTTTTTTAAACAATTGTCATCTCGCATCATACTTGGACATAACCAACCAATCTTTGTCTCACTCATTTTTTCATTCAATTCAGTACACAATAACCTGAGAAAACATATAATAAAAAGTAAACATACTTATCATGGAAGTTGAAAACTATTATAAACTTGTAAAGTAAGATATGTATCACCTCATGAAAGCTTGTATCATTGTTCCACTCAACATTTCCCCACGTAAGAATTCTTTAACATCGTCTTTGGAAATCCATGTAGATGACTCATCAGCGTAGTTGAATTGTTTCTTCCCCAAAGGAACATGTATTGGAGTATTCTCGGGCAAATCGCTAACACACTCATGCAACCAATAACATGCCTTAGTAAGGCCTTGCACCACCAACGGCTCAAGAAGTGGATTGTTTGACATACTAACTTGGTCAGCGAACACATTTGGTTCAATTTCAACACGTCCAAATGCCTCCTTAGCCATCTTGTTTGGTGAACCGACCTTTTTAGCCTTCTTGTCATGTGAACCAGCCTTCCTTGAAACCTAGTAAAAAGTAATAATAAGAATATTACTAATTATTATATATATGACATAGAAAAGTAATATAATTAAAATATAATTAAAATCCTTTGCTTACAACAGCTTCCGGGGTAGTATTTTTAGCAACAAATGCTTCCCACTCTTCAGGTTTGATATTTCTCCATATTTGATATGGTAATGTGGTGGGTTCCTCTGAATTTTCCAATGTAGCCTCAGCTTCGATTTGCTTTTCTCCCCCATAAATTTTCTTCTTCTTTGTACCCGTTCTTTTCCTCCGCTTAGTGATCCAACCGGACACTAACTTAGCCTTGAAATCTCGAAATCTCTGAGCAAGCGCGGATAGACATAGATTCTTCTTGGCTTCATCATCTTCGATATTGAAGAGATTCTACAAAAAGAACGCACAAAAATATTAGTTTCCACATTTGTTGTAATAGATTAAATTCTATCATTAGTACTACATACACATACATTTATTAAAATAAGAAACTAAATGGTAGTATGAAACTTACCATAGTGTCATTCCATAGTAATTTCTTCATCCCCTCGGGCACCTCTTGCCATGAATGCAAAATGGAGAGCCTCCGGACGCAAAGGCCAATATGTTTGCCATACTTAGAACGCCACACACCACAAGGTTGACCCAAGTTATCGTACTCTAAAGTCATATGCAAGTGAGTAGCACTTATTGACTTTGTAGGTCCTCTTCCCTTTCTCTTTTTCATCACTTTCGATTTTCTTTGTTGTTGATTTGTTTGTAACTCCCGTTGTTGACCTTCTTTCCTACAAACTTGTTGTGCTCTCACAATTGTACCAATTTGTGGATGAAGTTCTTGAAGATCTCGATCTTCGAGATCACCTTTATCTGGGTCCTTCCTCACATCATAAGATTCATCCTCGGTTGTGTGTTCACTAGTCGTCATCTCATCCATATGTAGTTAATATCCCTGCAATTATAAACACATAGAAATTAATATATATGTACTGGTTAAAAAAATAACAAATTGAATAAGGACCAACAATAATGCAACATCGGAAGTCGTGGGCCGGCAGCGGCAGGAAGCTGCCTCAGCTTGCTGCCGCTGTTGCTGCGGGGGGCTGTGCAAAAGGGGAAGTAGCTAGGGGCCGGACGGGGGAGCGGGATGTGCAAGGGGGGGGACCGAGGGGTCAGTGCAAGGGGGAAGTAGCTAGGGGCTGGACGGGGGGAGCGGGATGTGCAAGGGGGGACCGAGGGGTCTGTGCAAGGGGGGGGGGAGCGGGAGGCTCGAAATATACAAAAAGGCATAAATCGGCCGAAATATATAGGCCTAAAATGATATTTATTTTTCCCGAAATCCAACCATCAACAAAGTAGCTCGTATAAATCTACTTAATAGCAACATCTTAGGTTATATGATCATATTCCACAACAAATTGGATTAACATGACTCGAAATACACGAAAATGACATGAAACGGCCGAAATAGGCTTAAAATGACGTTTACTTTCCCGAAATCCAACCAACAACAAAGTAGCACCTATAAATCTACTTAGTAGTCGTATTTTATGCAATATTATCACATTCAACAACAAATTGGATTAACATGACTCGAAATACACGAAAATGACATGAAACGGCCGAAATAGGCTTAATATGACGTTTACTTTCCCGAAATCCAACCAACAACAAAGTAGCACCTATAAATCTACTTAGTAGTCGTATTTTATGCAAACATTCAACAAGAAATTGGAGTCACATGACTCGAAATACACAAAAATGACATGAAACGGCCGAAATAGGCTTAAAATGACGTTTACTTTTCCGAAATTCAACCAAGAACAAAGTAGCACCTATAAATCTACTTAGTAGTCGTATTTTATGCAATATTATTACATTCAACAAGAAATTGGAGTCACATGACTCAAAATACACGAAAATGACATGAAACGGACGAAATAGGCCTAAAATGACCCATACTTTCCCGAAATCCAACCAACAACAAAGTAGCACCTATAAATCTACTTAGTAGTCGTATTTTATGCAATATTACCACATTCAACAAGAAATTGGAGTCACATGACTCGAAATACACGAAAATGACATGAAACGGCCGAAATAGGCTTAAAATGACGTTTACTTTCCCGAAATCCAACCATGAACAAAGTAGCACCTATAAATCTACTTAGTAGTCGTATTTTATGCAATATTATTACATTCAACAAGAAATTGGAGTCATATGACTCGAAATACACGAAAATGACATGAAACGGACGAAATAGGCCTAAAATGACCCTTACTTTCCCGAAATCCAACCAACAACAAAGTAGCGCCTATAAATCTACTTAGTAGTCGTATTTTATGTAATATTACCACATTCAACAAGAAATTGGAGTCACATGACTCGAAATACACAAAAATGACATGAAACGGACGAAATTGGCCTAAAATGACCCTTACTTTCCCGAAATCCAACCAACAACAAAGTAGCACCTATAAACCTACTTAGTAGTCGTATTTTATGCAATATTATTACATTCAACAAGAAATTGGAGTCACATGACTCGAAATACACGAAAATGACATGAAACGGCCGAAATAACCATATAATGATGTTTACTTTCCCGAAATCCAACCAACATTAAAGTAGCACCTATAAATCTACATAATAGTCTTATTTTTTGTTATATTATCATATTCAACAAGAAAATTGAGTCACATGACTCGAAATATATGAAAATGACATGAAATGGACGAAATAGAGATAAACCTGGGTATATGTCTCATGATTTGTTGACCTTCCGCCGTTTCTTAGGAGTTTCAACATGTATCCCTTCCGTGTGATCAACACGCATATAGTTCTCGGACATATTTACATCATCTTCCACGCTATTTTCAGGATAGGTAAAGTTGGGATGTCCTTAAATGCATCATACTCTTCCTCATCATCAACATCATCAATGCCCAGAATACTCCTTTTGCCAGGTACAACAATTGACCACTTATTATCAGCAGGATCAGTTATATAGAATACTTGTTTAGCTTGTGATGCAAGTACAAATGGCTCTTCAGTTTCACGTAGACGACCCCATGTCCACAAGAGTGAATCCGCAAGGATCATCTTTTTTTACGCAACGTCGATTATCATCAACCAATTGCAACAAAAGAGGCAAATATGAAAAGCTGAGTAGTCAAGCTCCCATATTTCTTGAATTCGCCCATAATAGTTGGTGGCAGCAAGAACGGGAGACTTATCTTTCGAGCTTGCGTATTGTGTAGATGACGCCACAAGTGAAACACCACTATTCTGTCACGATGTCGACTTAAGATCTTGACGTTTAGTCCAAAACGTATACCCGTTAATATCATAACCCTCATAAAGAGTGTACAGATTCACGGGGACCAAATGCTAACCACTTGACTGTTTCAGAAACATTTTCATCTAAATCATCCACTACTCGATGATGAAACCAATCAATGAACGTCTTATTATGCATTTGCGTCAATGCCCTTATTCCTTTTCCAGGGTTGCTAACACGTAATTCCTCCATATGCTCATTTAAATAAGGATGAACAGCTGCTACGTGATGCAACACAAATAAGTGAGCTTGTGTACGCTTGTCGACAGAAGGTGAGATCAATTTTGAGCCAATCGTACCCTTGCCCTCGAGTCTGCCCTCGTATCGAGATATCAGAACGCCAATAGGATCAACACCAGCAACATACTCTGCCACAAAATTACTGACCTCTTCAGCCACAATCCCTTGAATAATGCTACCTTCTGGTTGTGCAAGATTTCGAACTTTATCCTTCAAAGTACCCATATATCTCTCAAAAGGATAGCACCACCTCAAAAACACTGGACCACACAACTTAATTTCTCTAACTAGATGGACAATGAGATGCACCATAATGTCAAAGAATGCAGGGGGGAAAATCATCTCAAATTTGCATGAAGTTTCAACTATTCTAGCCTGTAAGTCATCGAGTGTCGACGGTTGTAGCACTTTGCTGCATATTGTATGAAAAAATGAACAAAGTTCTGTAATGGTGTGCCTCACATACTTGCATCATGACATGACAATCGTGAGATTTCATACTTGATAACTTCAACTCACCATTTAAGGTAACAAATCGCTTCATATTCGATGAGTACCCAGCTGGAACCTTAATGCCATACAATGACTCGCAAAAAATCCGTTTCTCAGCTTTCGACAGCGTGTAGCAAGCTGGTGGCAAATAATTCTTCTCCGAATCATCCACCTTTTTTCTTTTCCCAGTTTCCTCATCAACCCTTTCCTCCACTACTTTCTTTTTCCTTCCGGCCCTTTTTTGAGCCCACAACTCCGGTCGAAGCTTATTTTTTTCCAAGTGAAGACGTGACGCTTTAACATCCTTTGTCTTGCCCGGAATATTCATAAGTGTCGCAAGAATAGCATCACAAACATTCTTCTCAATGTGCATGACATCCAAACAATGTCTGACTTTTAAATCTTTCCAATATGGGAGTTTCCAAAAAATAGACTCCTTTTTCCATAATCCTGTAGTTCCATCAACGTCATTCGCAGGTTTACCATAGATCGTTTCAATGCCCTTAACCTGATTATAAACTTCAGTACCAGTTAATGGTCTACGAGCAACTTCCTCTTCAACCGTCTCATCGAAGGCCTTTTTCTTAAACCGATAGGGATGGTCGCGTCTAAGGAGCCTTCGTGTGTGCATATAGACATGTTTGCAGCCCTTAATGTGTGTAGACTTCATGTCATCTATACAAACCGGGCACGGTTTTTTTCCTTTGGTCTTATACCCAGATAAGTTCCCATAAGCTGGAAAGTCGTTCATTGTACAGAAAAGCATGGCACGTAGAGTGAACATCTCATTAGCATACGCATCAAATACCGACACTCCTTCGTTCCACATCTTCTGTAAATCTTCAACAAGTGGTTGAAGGTATACATCTATGTCATTTCCAGGTTGTTTCGGCCCCGATATGAGAAGCAACAACATGATGTACTTGCGTTTCATGCACAACCAAGGAGGCAAGTTATAAATCACTAAAACTACTGGCCATGTACTATGCTGAGAACTAAGATTGCCATAGGGACTCATGCCATCCGTACTTAATCCAAGCCTCAAATTCCTATCCTCGTTACCAAATGGCTTATGCACCCTATTGATACTTTTCCACTCAGGGGAATCAGCCGGATGCTTCAACAAACCGTCTTTCTTCCTACGATCTGCATGCCACCGCATATTCTTCGCATCTTTTTTTACTGAGAACATGCGCTTAAATCTAGGTATTATGGGAAGATACCACAACACCTTAGCTAGTGATCCTTCACTACCCCCAGCCCCTTCACGCTTGTACCTTGATAATCCACAACGTGGACACTCATCTAAATGCTCATACTCATTACGATAAAGCACACAATTGTT
This sequence comes from Beta lomatogona, assembly GCA_947646795.1. Lineage (NCBI taxonomy): Eukaryota > Viridiplantae > Streptophyta > Magnoliopsida > Caryophyllales > Amaranthaceae > Beta > Beta lomatogona. Next base: position 7,117,886 of record CANSNZ010000927.1, on the reverse strand, counting down.
TGGACAAGCATGTATCCTCTGGTACTCTAAACCGAAAGGACACATGAGTTTCTTAGCATAATAGTTCGACTTTGGCAGATCATTTCCATCAGGGAGCATATCAGCTAAAACTTTCAACAACAACGTGAAACTGCAATCCGTCCAACCTGCTTTCGACTTAATATTGAAGAGTGTTATCACAGCGGAAAGTTTGGTGTACTTCGTACAACCTGGATACAATGGCCTTTCAGCAGCCTCAGACATAGACTCAAACATACGAGGTCGTTTGCAAGACTGATCTTCAACCTCTTGTATCATCTCGTCTACCCGATCTCTATCATCATCCCCATACTCACCATCCTCAAAATCATCACCTAATTTATCCTTCTCCTCTTCACATACATCGTTCATTATCCTACAGCTTCTTGCATATCTGCCCTCCTCACCATGCCAAACCCATACGTGGTATTGAGGCCTAAAGCCACGACGAAAGACATGCTCCCTAAGAAAATGAATACTACTAACCTTGCTCACATTTCCACAATCTAAACAAGGACAATAAAAGTCGACTGCTCCAGAAGATGCTTGGTATTCTAATGCAGATTTACAAAATTCTGAGACCCCATTCACAAACTCAATCGATTCACGGCTACCATACATCCAAGTACGATCCATCTCATTCATGAAAAGCTCTAATTAAACACAACCAATTATAAGTATCAATCATTTAAGCACATTCACATGCAAGACAATCACATATTGAAAACACGCACATACAAATGGAGGCTAAGAGAGTCACATGTGCAAATGTATGCATGCATCCGAAGGTCCTTATCACTCCAACCTAACCCATCCTTGGACGTTTAATCTTACTAGTGAATATATGCCAACTTTTCAATTCTAAGGAAAATCCGGTAGCATTTCCCTACAGTTCTCCAAGTACACAATGTAGATAATTGATTATCTACATATGTACACAGAGAACAATGTAGAGAAACGACAAGCCAAGACTTTCCTTAGAATTGAAAAGAAGACATACATTCACCACCTAAGTGAGATCAAACGTCCAAGGACAGTCCCAAACAGGGGACTATTCAAGACTTACTCCTAATGAGTAAGTCTTGAACGGGTATCTAGGCATATGATTGATGATGATGATTCATATAACTTATACATTTCATAGATTAATTAAATTGTTTTCATCCAATCTCATATCAAGAAATATACATACACATAGATTGAATCTACATATATACACAATAAATGAAGATATATAATGAATTGTCTTTATCATAAATACATACCAATAACAACTAATATGGAGACCGATCTCTATATATACTCTGCACTATCTCCTATTTGATTTGCCGCTTCCAATATGCTAATATCTAAGACACATAAAACCGAAAAAATTGTTAGCATATAGTAAATGCAAATTGCATATTATTATAAGAAATACATTAATATATATAAATTATCATATCTTACCCACATTGAAACACATTACAACTAACTTTTCTCATTTAAACTATTAACAAATTATAAATGAAATATGTTTGCATTAAACTAAGTTAATAGCTAATGTAGCTAATCAAATAATTCAATTAACATATTTTCGAGTTCTGAAGCACGACCCTTTTGTATAACTTTTCTGCAATTTCAGTCCCACTCAAACGCTCAACACATTCTCTTCTCCCAAACGAATATAAACATATATATTAGCAAATAAAAATCAAAATAATTAAAAAGGCAACCTTTAATTTCTTAACCAACAGTATCCCAAGGTTAGGGCTCGTAGTGGCGGGTGACTGCGTGAGAAGGGGTGGGTGGCGCGCAGGTGAGTGGCGCACCGGTGGCAGGCGCTCAGGTGGTGCGCAACGGAGGGTGGCGCTCAGGTGGTTTTCGGCAATGCAAGAACGTGGCTGCGTGGGTCTGCGTGGTGCGCTTGGGATGGCGCGTAGGAGGGCGGTGCGCACAGGAGGGTGGAGCTCAGTGGGTGGTTCAATTCGCAAGGCTAGGGCTCAGGGGATGGGGTTTCGCTGCTGCGTGCGTGGAGAAGAGATCGTGAATGAAAATTGGGTGGAGGGAAGAAATTAATGAGAGCGCGATTATTTGGGGGGAAAAAATAAAACAAAGGGCTGCAGTTGTGTATAAAACCGCAGCCCTTCGTGCAATAAAGGGCTGCGGTTTTGGGCCTGACCGCAGCCCTTAAAGGATGGGTTGCGGTTTTCTACACAACCGCAGCCCTTTTACAACAGCAAATGGCTTTTTTTCCTCTAGTGACACTCAAGCTGATCTTCAGATGACAAATCCCTCACCATGCAAACGTATACCACATCACCTTTTGACGCATCTTCCGCATTCTCAGAGCGGACACCCACTTAACACCCTTCTTCACTACAACGCCAGAATATGAAATCCTTTTTCCCTTAGAATCTCGGAGCACCACCTTCTGATCACGACACTGAATGCAGGCATGATACTTCGATAACCAGTCTATTCTGAGGATCACATCAAACTCTGACATAGGAAACTCCTTAAGATCAGCTGGCAACTCAGAACCCACAATGCTGACAGGCACGCCCTTAAACTCATAATGACAGGGATAATTCTCACCAGACGGAAGAGATATTAGGGACTTAACAGGAGATCTAGAGGAAATATTAGCTTTTCGAACGAAGGAACTAGCAACAAAAGATACCGTAGCACCAGTATCAAACAGAACAAAAGCAGGGGTATTATTTACAAGAAAAGTACTAGAGATGACATCAGGATGGACTTCGGCTTCAGCTTGTATCATCACATAAATCCTGTTCTTCGGAGGAGCAGAAGAATCAACTGGCTTAGCAGGACCAGCAGAAAAAGACGGAGCTCTAGGATTCTTAGGACACTGGAAAGACTTGTGCCCCACCTCCTTGCAATAGAAACAAACAACAGTCGATCCATCATAGTTCTTCCCTGAATGAGCAACCTTACCACAGATTCGGCACTTGCTCGGATCAAAACTCGGACGATAACCAGATCCAGAACCCTGTTGATAACCTCCTCGACCACACGGCTCATACCTCGGCTTCTTGGCCGGGAACTGAACATAGGTAGTAGCAGGCTTCTTAGCAGCAACAACCTTAGCAGAATCCTCCTCTTTCAAAGAGGCATGAATACTCAGAGCTATCTCATAGGCTCCCTGGAAAGTCGAAGCACCCGAACTCAGAACATGGGTCCTCACCCTAGGATCCATTTTCTTGATGTACCTTTTCACACGATCAGCTTCAGTAGGTACAAATGTGGTAGCAAACCTGGACAGCTCGGTGAACTTATCAGTGTACTCCTACACACTCAGAGTACCCTGAGACAGAGTTAAGAACTCTTCTTGCTTCTGCCAACGGAGCTCATCAGGATAAAACCTCTCTTGCAGCTTAATACGAAACTCATCCCATCCAAAACCCAGTGTAGCCATGCAGCTTGCACGAACAGTACTCCACCAGTTATCAGCTTCCATCTTCAGATAGTAGGTACCAATAGACACCATTTCAGCAGCAGGGCAACCAGTAGCAGCAAATAGTTTCTCCATCTCTCTTATCCACCCTTCTAGCACAACAGGATCAGAAGTCCCATCAAAAGTAGGCGGACGGTGACGGTCAAATCGATCAAAGACAGATTGCCCACTAGGTGGAGCAGTAGACCGATTAGTCCCACACTTAAGGTTTGCTAGTCCTCGAGCAAACTAGGACTATATTATAAAAGCATATATCTGTCAATATAAATTTTAATTTCCAAACTGACTGACTTTTCAGTAAATTCTAGTATAAGCAGCCATAACTTAACTGAAAGTTTTCACAAAGACCAAAAATAACTTTTATGGAAACAATTTTTTTTTTTCGAAAACATTATTTAGACATCACAAGCAATGAGTCAAAGACCAACCAACTCTTCAAAAAAAACATAGTACTTCATGTATTAGTGATTCTATTACATCTTACCACAACCATATTCAAGATTTGAGTAATTGACCAATCAACTTGGTGAACTCTCACTTTAGTTGTGAAAATAAAAATAAGTGTATAGTCACTCATGTGTTTGAGGTGTAACAATTATCACTCAAAACCTACGAAGTCGACTCGAAATGAAATATGTCGTCTTTAAATTTGCATATCGTTCAATCCTCCACTACTTAGTAAGACATGGAGCATACGAAAATCAGAAGGACTTTAGTAGGGTTGTAATGTAAGGCTAAGGTGAGAGGGTAGGGAGTATTTGGGATTTGGTGCTCAAAAGCTTTCAGAGCTAGTGGAGTAAAAGAAAACTAAATTATAACAAGGCCAAAGTAATGGCCACAATCAAAGCTCCAACTACTCAAATATAAACTACTCCCTTCTTCACTATAATAATATCATTGGATAGCAAACACCAATAAAAATATGCACTTTCTTCTTTTTCTTCTTTTTTTTTCACTACATTAAATTCTTCTATGTTCTAAATTTTTTCTCAACAGTCCTCTTTATTGTATTTTTTTTTTCAATCTCATAATTACCATTGATATAAAATATAAAAACACTACCTCCATAATTAAATTCTTTATACCCTTCACAAGCAAAACTCCATACACCAAGTTATATTCCACTAGCTCAAAGCTTTGGTTAGGACATGTGTTTAGGATTATAAGCTTGTAATGTGGTTTAAACAAAAGAAATAGGCTTTAGGCTCAGAGGGGCTTTAGAAAGAGATATGATAATGTAGGTGGCTTAGGCTAAATGTAGTTCAACAAAAACGAAAGCCTTAATCATTTTTGTGCATGCTCATGCTTCAATGTAGTCTCGAAGAAACCAATGCAAATTCAAGAGTTTATACTTCACCAGGAACTAACACACACTCTCATGAAAAACTAGAGACTAACATAGATGTTTTAGTCTATTAAAAGGCTCAAGAGTCTCACAATGACTATAAATGTCCACCAAGTCAATCACAAATCAAATCATAAATAATCATTCTTACCACTTGCCAAACACTTGAACAATGATACTATGCTATTCTCCGAATCAGTCATCATAAAAACCCATTAACTTGCAACAAAACTAGAAAAACATTATTTTTTTAAATTCAATTTCAAAAACTTTTTTTTTTTCCAGTTAAATTAAGCTAAAGGAATTTGCCTTCAAATCAATATCAGACACGAAAATTATAAATTTCTGTACAAATTTTGACAGCACCTCCCCTAAAATATGGCATATCCAATTATAATTTATCATTTTCTGGACCTGTCACATAAATTAATTCCAGCATCACATCATGAAATCCAACAATCCAAAGCTTAAGCCTCTCCCCCACACTTATGATAAACATTGTCCTCATTGTACTACTCAACATCCAGGGGGATAGGGGAAAAATAAATACAAAAATGCAGCCAACATATGCTAAAAAAAAAAAAACAAAATAACTAAGAAAAGGAGAGAGACAACCTGATACGCAGATTTGCATTTCGCTTCTCAATAATTGCTTTGTCGGGCATTGAGTTTGTGTGGTGTGTAGTGACTAGTAGAACATAGGAGCTGACATAGGCTTTATTGATATTTGTTCTAAACTAGTTACCTCCCAAGTAGCGCGAATTAAATGTTCTGCACAACCAATTAAGTTTATTATACCAATGCGGAACAATTCAATGCTCTAAGAAGCTTGTCATATGTTCCTGCAAACTTATCAGAAGAAATTAAATAAGAGTAAAAAGGAATTATGAAATAATTTAAACTTAAAAATCTATTAAACCTAGAAAAAGGAAAATCAAAAGAAAAGTTATATCTACAAGAATAAGAAAAAGAAAAATCATTAGTATTTTTATATGACTCAAAAGGAATTATAGAAACTAATTGTACATCAGTTACATGATCATGAGAGTCAACCAAAGGAGGCGAAATAAGGAATGATGGAGGATATAATATCGGGGAAGAGGGAATGGGGTCAAATTTTCGAGAAAAAGGAACATGAGACTTAAAAACACAAGGTAGAACTGACAAAGACTCATGAATCACTCCACTCTCAACTTTATGTTCCTCTAAAGAGAGAATTTCAACCATTGTTTCTTCCTCCCTCAAAACATCCATCACATTGGTCCTTTTTTCATTTTTATCAACATCCCAATAGTTTTCATTCATTATTTTTCCTTCATCATCATTATTATCAATAGGTTGTTGGAGATGAGAAGTTTGAGTAGAATAATCATAAGCATATTGGGGAGAGGGATTGAAACCATTTAGGGGTGTCACATCACACAAAGAAATAGCATGAGAAGTAGAATGACAATTAGAACAATAAGGAGGTTGTGTAATGTAAGTTGGCGGTGAAGGAATTACTCCAGCTGATAAAGACATCTCCCACTCATAAGTATCCTTAGCAAACCACTCAATTAAATCCCAACAGTAATCAGGAGATTGGAATAGAAATCCTCCATTAGACATAGATTCTACCACCATCCTAGCTTTTTCATTTAACCCCTCATAAATCACTAGGCACATATCCCATAATTCAATTCCATGATTAGTACCAATAAAATCACCAAGTCTATGATAGTATTTCCAAAACACTTCATTCTCATATTGAGGAAAAGAAAAAATTGCTTTAGAATTAGTACAATGTATATGAGATTCATGGAATATATAAGGTAATTCATGAGAACTCATGCAAAAATTAGGAGAATTTTGATGTGATGCATCAAAACTAAAAACATGATAAACACAAGAATCATGGCTATGATGCCTATCAAAAGAATTTTCCCCATCATAAAAATAACATGACTCCATGATACGAAAAAGGAATAATAAACAAAAACTACTCACCAAGAAAAAAAAAATAAAGGCAAGAACTTAACTAACAATAATAATGTCTAAAGTAATAAGAATGAATGAAGCTATTTTAAACTAGAAACCGCAGCACCTAAAAACAGAAAATCGCATGAAATTGCAGATCATCACTACCAAGAAATATTGCAGCGAAATACCAACACTATGGATTACACTAAACGAAATGTAGAAGATGCAGCAGAACATAAATGGACTAATAACTATGTAGTGGAATATAGCGTGAGCAAGCACAACAACTAACTAGAACCCACTTATATAAGAATAAGTTTAACAAATAAAATCAAAAAGAGACTACTGCAGGAAGACACACAGACACAAAAAAAAAATTAATTCTAGCACCTTAAGTAATTCAACCAAAAGAAACAAGAATGCAACTCTAAAAGAACAATAAACACAATTATGTATAAACTACTAAATTAAAGTCTAAAGTAATATCAAAATCCCTTTGGTATGATATTGACTAATTGCCTCCCCGGCAACGGCGCCAAAAACTTGGTCGGTCCTAAAAGTACCTTAAAATACCGCAAGTGTACGGGTCAATTAAAGTAAATATAGGGTAAGCAAGATATCGTTTCCCACAAGGAGGTATAATCAACTACCAAATTAAGAGACACTAATATTATCTAGACGATCCGAAAATAGTGATTGGTGGTGATAACTAAACTACTAAAATAAAAACTATACTAATACTAACAACTAAAATCGTCGGACAATAGGTATAAATCAAGTATAAGAAATAGTTCTAGGACTTAGATTTCGCCAATTACCTTCTACAATGAAATTAAACTAGTTGTCGGATTTAAACTATTGTATTGCAATGATCGAATTTCCTATAATATATTATCTCCTCTTCCAAGGTAGAAAACGTGTATTTATAATAATCTTACGCCTACTTCCGTGGTCATAACAATTAATATAAACCCATTACGAACAATAAATTCATATAAGAGACCACCCCAAGTGTATAACTATTCCTAAAATTATACTACTTGACGTTTAATAATCCCACGAACTAATATTGAAATTTCACTTCCGCTAATAATCCAATATCTTAAACATATAATCAACTGGCCAAATCAATTATATGAAAACAAACCAAGATTATCAAATTGCAATTATAATAATCAAATCCAAACAACAAATTCAAATCATTGACAGAAATTAAAAGACTACATCTAATCCTAGAACATAGAAATTTAGCAAGACATATAAACTAACAAATTAACCCAGTTGTATAATAAAAATCTGAAATTAAACATAGTGATTGAAATAAATCAGGGAAACAGAGAAACTCAAGATAGATGAATTTCGCCTATGGCTCTGTTCTTCGTCTCCTCGTCTCTCTGTTGTGCTGCCTCTCGTCACTTTTATACCTCTCGTCCTCGTCCTCTGTGGTTTTTTTCTCCCGTCACTATCCAAAAGAAGGGTTTTATTTCCTCCTCTTCAATTAATATGCGTGGCTTTTGTTTGATGATGGGTTTTGGCCCACTTTCTCTTTTATTTTTATTCTTGTCATCAGTCTTAGGTTGCTGTAGGAGTGTGGCTTTTCTTTTTTTCTTCTGTCATTATATTGTTGCTTGTCTTTTCTTGGGCTTTAGTGGATGAAACCATCTTCCTCTTTTTTTTTTTTTTTCTTCGATAGTTTTACCTACAAAATAAATCAATAGAATACTAAACAAATGGACTCTAAAATAAAGTATTTGCATATTAACACATACCACTATTACATATATCAAATAAGCTAAATTAGCATGTATAACAATATAAGTATTGTAATAGTAGAATCAATTAAGTAGTTTATGGAGCGCATCTTTCCCATAATTAATCAACTTTGTTACTTGAGTAACTTAACTATTATAACATTAAAATAGGAGAAGAAAACATATTATAATTCTCATAATTTATACCAAAAAGTATGATAATGGGCAAAAATCATGTATAAAATATAGCCTTATCAATTAGTCATAGCTATGATAGCGTTCTCAAGTGCTTGGCGCCTTTTCCGGGCTGCCTCCTTTCTAGCACTAATCAAACCTCGAGGCGGCATTCTACAAACACAAGTTAAACATTCATTACTGAACACATTATTAGCTGTAAATAACAACTTATCACATCAAAGTAAGAAAAATATTTTCCCGTGGTTTCCTACCCAAGTGACCCTCTCACCACTACTTTTCTTGAAGCCTAAGATTCTAATGATCCTAGTTACTTCAACTACCATTTCCCGGGAGTTTCTTAGTGACTAAGTAAGGGTCTCGGGTAACTTTGCTCTGATACCAACTGTAACGCCCCGTCCTTCTACTACTAAGATACTAAACAATATCTAATCAAGATTTACTAAAAAGAAGTTAGCGGAAATAACGTCAGGACGGTTATGCTAATCTAAAACAATAATTAAAGATAATCCTCAAACCAAAGTTTCATAGCTTCCAAAAGTAAAATTTGAAAACATTATGGTTCTAATAAAAAGGAACATCCCAAATCATAACATAACATCGTCCAAAACTACGAGACATGCAAGTCTCCCATTAAAACTCAAATAAAAACTAAATGTCTTTGAGACCTAGCATAACAAAGGACTCTCTATTGTCTGCATAGAACTCATCTACCAAAAAAACTACCAGAAGCTTCCTCTCACAACCAACCCACACTCTGTTAGCCCAAGCAGTCACAAGTCTAGCAGTCATTTCCATCTCCAAGGATATATTAAATAATTCCACAGTCAGTGGGGAGTAACTAGCAGTTCTCCCAGAATAAAAGAAATCAAAGCATGATTCAGACATAGATTAATAAGAAGGGAAACTTAAGGTCAAGACAACTATGACATGCATCCAAAATCATAAAGCGCTCAAGCAATACAAAAGAGAAAATGAATAAATCATCTCAAGGGTACTTCAATAATAATAAAAACATAGATAAATCAGTTATTGAGTCAGAAACCGAACGCCAGTGAATCGCAATTCACTTATAAGGTTTGTCAGATCGCAATCTCCAGGTGAGTCTATGGGCTTATGTTCCCCACTGCCTGTGTCTAAGAATGGCCAAACTCCCGATGTAGGGTAGAACACGCATAACTCCCTGACCTCTCGGACGACAACAATTAACCCAGGTGTACCCCTAATTCGCAAACCAGGTGGTTGGCATGTTCTTCATCGGGGACTACATCTATCCCACCGGATGTTCTTATCTCAAAATAACATCATAAATATCATCAACGTATCATTCATCTCAGAAATATTCGTCAAAGAGATGCCACCCAGCCTTATACCCATAATTCATCAAAAACAACTCTTCATAATTCTTCAAAAATAATAACTTACAAACTTACAACAAATGTCTCCAACAATAAATACTTTGAACATCTCTAAGCATCAACAATGATAATAAACTAGTTTTTACAGCACTAACAGTTCAATCAGAAATGCATCATATCACATAAGATCACCATTTAACTCCAAGGCTTATTAAATAAATGAAACGTACACAACTAATCATTTTTACATAAACCAAACATAAACATAATGCTACCCAATAATACTCACAGTAACCTACTAAACACCAGCTTCCAAGAATATAAAAGGTCACAAATTATTTCTGATTAACAAGCCCTTAAATAATTAAAAAGAATATCCTCAAACTCATAACAAAAATACAATAATAATTAATAAACTAATAAGTACAATCAGTAAAATAACACAAAAATTATCATACTACCTTTATGGCACTACTGACATGGTACAATTTTTATTTATAATTTTCGGACTATAAAAGTATTTTTAAACGTTAATTTACAGAATACCCAATAAAGCCAATATAATAATTAAAAATAAACATAAACGCCCAAAAATTACCAAATATTTAAATAAAATGCATAAACTCACGGTAATACATAATTCATAATGAAATAAATTTTTCGGCCTCCAGAAATAATTTTCACAATTTATATACTGACAGATACGAAAATGCAAAAATAGATAAATCAATTAAATAAACCTATAAAAAGTAGGAAAAAATTATTCCAAGGCATGAAATACATACTTAACATATAACAAGATTCATGAAAAATAATTTCAGCAATTTTAACATTCGATCAATAATTTTTATGCAAATAAGCTAAAAACGCACAAAATACCAAATAAATCGAATAAATACTAAAACTCCGACGAAAATTATTTTTCTATATACAATATTCATACAGCATGCATCAAGTACATTCATGTCAAATTTCATCAATAATTTCATTCAAAAAGTATCTTAAACAATTCCTAGCGTAATAATCTAATACCGAATAATACCCTAATCACTATTGTTCTAAGATAACTACTAGTTACCTGGATCGTCGAAGGTGAGCTGAATATTACTAAAAAACCCTGTTATAGGCGTGCACCCTTCTCCTTCTTCAATCCCCAAGCACCACGTACAAGAAAGAGGCAAGTAGAACAAGTCACGAACAATTGATGAAGAGTAGAAAATGAAAAATTTGAGAGAATGATGAAGATGATGATGTCTGAATTTTCTTGAATATGGCAGCAATGGTGTTCTGATTTTTAATCAGATTTTGGAGTGTTTAAAGGATGAAATAAATGGATTCATTTAGGAGAAATGATGAGGGGGGTTATGGGGGTTACAAAATACAAAGAGTCATCAAAAATAAAAGAAAAGAAATGAAAGAAGAGAAGCTTCTCCCTTCTCCCTCCACCTAGCCGGCTGTCCAAGCCCAAGGACACCAAAAAAATTTTTTGGCCCAAGTCATCAAAGATCCATGCATCAAAAGTTCGTCACGCGATAAATCGATAATTTCCTAAATCGCGCCTAAACTTCGAAAATACTTAATAATGAAAATAATTTTTAATAAATTATTTTATAAATATAAATATAATAAACACATTAGCACGTCGTAAAAATAAAAAATAATAGTTCGGCTCCCAAAATTACAAAAAGAAAAATCATTAATTTAGAGAAAATAATAGTTTTAGGGAAAACTTTTGCGAAAAAAAACTAGGAGCAAAATTATGGGTTGTTACAAGAGTTGTAGAGAGTGAAGTTGAATTTAAGTTGAACTCTTTTCAACTTGCTTACTTACTAATTAAGACTTTTACTTAGATGAAAAGATTAAGGAGGAGAAGAGTAGTAGAGAGTGAAGTTGAATTTAAGTTGAACTCTTTTCAACTTGGTTTTGAAGTGAATTTTAGAGGGTATTTATAGAGAAATGAAGGAGGTGAACTAGGGTTTTAAAGAGGTAGAAAATCATATTTTTCATCAAAAAATCTGATTTACTTCATCCTTAATCACCCTAATGACATCACTCTAATGACCTCACCCTAATGACATCATCATATCTCTTTGGAAACATAAATATTCTTATTCTTTTTTGAATTTTCTCATTAATGAGGCAAGATCAGATTTTCAGAAAATATTCTTCCTCAAACATCCTAATATGTAAAAAAATTGCATTGAAAATCGCGCAAACGAAATTGACCATAATGCTGCGCCTAGCGCAGGAAGCTGCGCTAGGCACAACACCTTGCGCCAGGCGCAAGGCTCTGCGTCAGGCGCAGTGCTAGCTTGTGTGCTTGGCGCACACCTGACCTTTCCGGAAAAAGTCCGGATTTCCCCCTCTTTCACATGGGATTTGATTCTTATTCTCACATCTTTTCATGATTCTTATTCTCTAACTAATGGATAAAGGATGTGTTTAGTGAATAAAGAATATATTCTTATTCTTTATCCAATGAACAATCACTTGACCTTCAAGTAAACTGATTAATGCCGGTTTTGGGATACGACTAAAATCCCGACGCCTAATCGTGACTCGTTTTTATTTTTCTGAAAGACTAACTTACGACAATTAATGAAAACTCGTCAAATTAATAAAGACGAGCATGATTATAATATGAATCATTTTATTAAAACGGTGGTGGTAGTATTGACTACGACTCACGAAAATTATACTTCTAAGCCGAAATTGTATGATTAATATGCAAAAATGGAAAAATCGTGCGACGGAATGAAACTTGCGCTCCGGGGCGCGCGCTTCACGATGCATGATGATTTTGTTATTTTTATTTCTCAAAACTTTTATTTATCCGAAAATGGGGTTCAAAATTTGGTGTCTACACTTTGAAACCTAGACGGCGCGCAGTTCGTAATGGGCATACGTTGATGGCAGATCCGTTGTCTACTAATGTCAATGGGACATTCATACACACACATGCTACAGTGAGATGTAGGGCTTTGTTGTGTTTACTTCCTTCAAAAGGAAGGTCATCATCAGTAAAGGAAATAGTATTTCCTCGGATTGGCTTATCAGCAGTCAGGAAATTGACCAATCCTTCAGGAGAAGCGTCAGATGACACATTCATCTTGGTGAGGGCATTTAATAATGCCATGCGATGCCCATTAGAGGAGGCTATCAACTGCCAAATGTTAACATCAGCTTTTGTTTTCATGAGCTGTTGAATGAGAGAGTTCTCTTTGGGAAGAACTCCTTCATGAGATGCAGACGATGTGGGAGGTTCCTGAACAGGCTGAGCGAACCTTCCAGTTCGAGTAAGTACTCGTACCGCCTCCTCATCATTTTTGTACCAATCCATTGCCAAAGTAAAGCGATCGATTTTAGGGCTAATGACTTCATCATCGTCATATGTTCCCCGTACATAGTCACTTTCTTCTATGACAAACTTGTCTTCTTCATCACTATCCCAGATACCATTGATATCTGGTGAGGTGCTAGCAATAATGATAGCGGGGACAGGATCCCCTATTGGTGTAATCAAGAGAAGTGGATCATAGCAGTACTGATCCTCAGAGATAGCCAGAACCTTGTTTGATGGTCTATCTTGATTATTAGGCTTCTTCCCTGCAGGAGGAATGGGGAGTCTACCTTCGTCAATCATGTCTTGAATGGCATTCTTCAGCCTGAAGCAGTCTTCTGTCTTGTGACCGTTTCCCATATGGTATTTGCAATAAGCGTTCTTGTCCCAACTCGATCTTTTATTATGCTCTTCTGGATCAGGAGTTGGTCCGATGGGATCAAGAGCGCCATTTGAATTGAGGCGATCAAAAGCAATGGCATATGACATGCCTATTGGAGTGAACGTCCTTCTCATGTTCCTCTGGAAGGATTTTTGGGGTGCCTCAAGAAGGTTTACCTCTCCACCTTTGGAAGTGGATCCGTAATCATTCTTCTTGTTGTTATTATTGCCCTTATAACGATTGTTGTCATTTTGGGCATTTTTCAACAGATCGTCTTCAATTTGCACACCTATGTCATATAGCTTGGTGAAATTATCGATACCCAAGTATTTGAGATGAGTTTTGTACTTGGGTAACAAGTTGTTAGCAAAGATGCGGACGAGGTCCTTGTCAGTGGGTCTAGAGACCATATAAGCAGACTTTTCTCTCCACCTATTAAGGTAAGTGGTAAAGCCTTCATTGCTATCTTGCTTTAACACTTCCAATTCCCTTAGTGAGGTTTGGATTATAGTGTTATGTTCATATTGTTTCATGAACTCTCTAGTGATATCACCCCATGTTTCAACATGTTTGGGGTCCAGGGAGTACAACCAGTTTTGGCAGGCAGGGTCCAACGACATCGGGAATACCGTTGGATAAAGTTCAGGGTCCATAGACTTAATGATCATAGTGGCCTTGAAATTCCTCAAGTGATACTTGGGATTGTCAGTAGGTTTGAACTTAGGAAAGTCACTTGTGGAAAACTTTTCAGGTAGTTTTCCTTTGAATTTGTTGTTCTCATCCAAATCAAAGTAGGAATCCTTATTGGTGACCTTTTGGACAACATTTTCCATTTGTTTGGCGAATACAGTATTTTCACCACTTTCAACTTGGTGCAGATGGAGAGTGACCTCCTCCAAGTTCTTAGCCATTCGTTCGATGATGTTGGTCAACTCAGTAACCTTTTCGTCACCCATTGTTGCTTCAACAGTTGACCGCTCTTTAGCCGGTGGAACAGATCTAGCCTTTCGCGCACGTGGACGACCTATCGAGACTGTTCTCTCAACTAATCTGTTTGACAAGGACACATTGACTTTGGACGCACTCCAAAAAAATGGATAAGGTGAGAAATGAAAATCTTTTCGAAAATATCATTTTAATTCGTTCAAAACTCCTGCCAAAAGGAGGGGACATTTATGGAAGGAAATCTATGTTATGGATGACGTATGAATTTATTTTGTGGAGGAGAATGGATAATGATATATTGGACATTATGGATTTTATTTTGTGGGGAAAAATGGATAATGATATATTGGTCGTTATGGACTTTATTTTGTGGAGGAAAATGGATAATGATATATTGGCAAGAGTTTATCATCAATCAAAATGCAGTTTTGGAAAAAATAAAAAAAATGTTTTTATTTTATTAAGATGGGATAAGTTGTTGGGAGGATAGGAATATCCGACTTTCTCCAAAAAAAAAAAAAAAAAAAATGACCATGCACCTAGATGAGACCTGATAATGATATAACTCTAAAACAAAGACTCGTTTTTCTGTGTTTTAGGTGAAGTGAAATATGAGATGGTTTGAATAGTCAATGACTCAACTGCACGAAGTATCATACGGAATTGATCACCACATTGCCTAAAATGACGGAAAACGAGAGATGCACAACAATACGCCACACAGCAAATTTGCGTGTGACGCAAAGCGTGCGTATGGCGCAGGCCAACAGCGTCAGGCGCAGCCTCATGCTTCTAACGTGCTGGATCTACTCTCATGTTCGTGACAGTTTAGGCGATGTTTTGATAAATCTGGTATAATTTCGAGACGCGAAGACTGACGCACTAATTAAAAAAAATAATTTAAGACGCACTAAGTTTAGGATGTACTAATTGACGCAATTTGTTGACGTGATCAATGGTCAGAAGACCAATTTGCATGGGACGAAAAGATTGCTTGTCACGCAACAGATGTGCGCAGCTCACAGTCTTTGCATCTGGCGCAGGGGCATTGCGCCAGGTGCAACTGAATGCGTTTGGCGCAATACCCAGCGGCATGCATATTGGTTATTTGACAAGTGTTCGGCAAAACAACGACAGGTTTTTTAGACGTGAAGGGTATTAGTTTTAGGCGCAATACATATCAACATGTTAATAAAATATGATCAAGCAAAAATTACAGTCACACATAAATGTCAAGTAACATGGATGCAGAAGTTCTTAACCTAAAGTCCAGTTGTACATCCAACTATTGGTCAGGTTTAGGTTAAGGCTGAAAAGGGTCTATGACTAAGAGATAATCCCACGCTTCGTACCCTTGCTTAAAGAGGTGGCCACGTGTAAGATGCACTCCAGTCTCAAGTCAGGAACAAGAGAACAATGCCATAGTTGGGTAGGTTTGCTTATGACTAAGATCCAACACTATCGCTCAGGAAGCTTTTGGAAGGACAAAGCGCAAACCCCCCGGGGATGACCTCACACATAGAACATGTGTTAATGAGGCAAGGTAGATTGTCCTTATGATGGCTAATAGCCATGCACATGCAAAACAGTACTATATCATTCTATGGCATAAAAATAAGAGTGAATTGTATTTTTCAAGTGTCACCCACTCATTTAAAAAAATTAATTTTTTAAAATCCTCCCCAGTGAAGTCGCCAAATTATAGGCGTAGGATTTTTGAATTCCTTTAATGCCTACACGCGGTGTGAGCGCGTATTAGATTTGACTACCCCATTGTTAAGGTTTTATTAAAAATACGTTTTGAAGTCGCCAACAATTCTTTAGAGGAGGAATCGTAAACCTAATTGGATTGAAACGGAAGGGACATCTTAAGGACTTATCCAATGTAGATTTCCCCGTCATGACTCCATAGATGGTCAGGAACCAAAAAGTGAGTTCGGGGGTGAGGGTACAATATAGTCAGGAACTATATTGCCCATTGCTAGCCTCTGTTAAATAGCAATTCACAGCAGATTTTATGCAATAGAACAATCAAACAATATTTTAATACACCCTAAAATAATTAATCTAGATGGGTTCAGGAAACACACAAAAGACTAATTATTTAGTGATCAGTTATTAAGCAATCATTTTACAAGGTTCCTAATAGGTTGTCCAAATTATTTGAATTAATTAAAACAGTTCTTAGGTCTTGTTTTAGCATAATAACATGTGGGTGATAAACAGGCATGCAAGACAATCGTAATAATATGAACATTATATATAGAAAATATAAGAAAAGAGGTTAGAATTTACAAAAGGACCACGATTATTAATTAAAAATCTACATCATGACAAGAAAAGAGTTAGTAACTTCAATGAAATAAATATGATTATTCAAGAGCCCTCAGGATTATACCTATGCGGTTTAGATCGAAGAGCGTAGTGACCCTCAGTCGAAGTTATCTTGAAACCAGGAATAAAGTAGAATCAGGAACCAGAATCAATGTAGACAATCAAAAGCATTTTGTATGTTTTGTATTCGAAGTGTGTTTCGGAGTTTTTTTTAGAGTATTTGAGTGCGTAAAATAATAAATCGAAGCTGTCTTTGATTTGGGAAATCAGCCCGTATTTATAGGCAAACAAGCGCGTGCGTCTGACGCACACCCTGCGCCTGGCGCAAGCCTACGTGGCAGGCGGGAGAACACGCGTCAGGCGCAGGTTGGCCTCCTGACGTGGTCCGTCCAATTAAAACATTGCACATGGAAACGAGTTTTTGAAAAGATAAATTTTTATGTTGCGTCTCACACAAGACTTGCGCTAGGCGCAGGACTCTGTGTGAGTCACAGGTCCAGGTGTCAGGCGCTCATTGGAGTGCTTGACGCAATACGGCCAATGTGTTGGACGCATGTGGCGCGCTGAGCGCAGCCGCCGCGTCCGGCGCAAAATCCAGAATATTCGAGAATATTCCTTTTTTAATGTTACGCGTGCTTTTAATATGCCTTTTTTATCCCGAAAAATCCGGAGATCGAATTTTCCGGGTTGAAAATCTGTTTTATGGGTAAAAAATAATAATAAAAGCTTTTAGGAAAATATTTATCAAAACAATAAATATGAGAAAAACATTCATGAATAATAAATATTCAGTTGGGCTTTTAAAATGAACTTTAGAAAGCATTTCACGGGTTGAACTTACAATTAATCATCATGAATGATTAATTGGGCTTTTATAATATTATTTTAAAACACACATTGCCTGCTTATTCAGACTGGTTCTCCATTGGGCCATGTCAACTAAGACCGCGATATATTTCATCATTGGACCCTATAATGGGGAGACACGATTATGTGTCTACAGACACATATTTCCCCAACATCTAAAGATAATGAAATGAACATCACTGTATTTTGATACGAGAAAGATAATTAAGCAAAAGCACAAAATCCCACTTAAAATTAATTAAAGTACAAACCTTTTAGTGCCAGAATTTCTGACCCAATTTTCAGATTAAATTTTTTTAGGTGTTTTTGGAACCCATTTATGAGTTAAATTCTCAAAAATATCGAAAAAAACACACAATGAAGATTGAACACATAGCAAGAAAAGGAGAGAGAAAAATCAAACCTTGCTTGTGAGATGATGAGAAGGAAAAGATGGAGATTGCAAGATCAAAGTATTGGAGATTGCATGTAAAATGGAGGTGTGGGTTGTTGCCTTGTTGGAGAGCAAACCCTCGTAATGAAATAATGAAGGCGAGGGAAAAAGCGTGCCTTTGTGAAAATTTCAAGGGCATGATTGTCATTTCCCAGTAAAAATAGACACAGGAAATGTAACTCACCATTAGGGGGGGTGGGTGAGTTATTTCCGGTGTTGTGAGGGAAATTGTAATTCCCTTGAAAATGTGAGTTCCCATGCTTTCCATATTTTTGGTCAACCAAACACAACAATATTTGGCCATTTCCTAGGAAATTGTATTTCCAAGGAAATACACCAAACAACACCTAAGTGAGGATGTTTATTATTATAAGTTAGATTAAATTAGACCCAAAACATTTGTAAACTAATACAGACCGGGACCCTACCCCTACTCCTGTACAGATCCTGACCCTTAGAGCATGAGCAATGGGGTGGGTTTTGGTTGGTCTAGCAAAAAGTAAAGCTAGCTTTACTTGGTTTTACTATTGGGGCAATTGGCCCTTGGAGTTGGTTGGTCTGGAATGCTAGACCAACTAGGCATTGGATGGCGTGCATAACAACGAATGGCGTGATGCCATGTGTATCAATATTGCCTTATTGTTGCTGTTTTTTTTGTTTTGTAGAAGATTGTTTTTTTTGTTTTGAAGTAAAAAAAAAAAAACAGCTTATAATTTATTTAAAAAAATTACAGTTACAACTATAAATTTTTTTTTTCTATAAATTGAGCCCAAATTTGATATATTTTACCATATTTTTTCCCAACCTACTTTTCTTTCTAATCACTTTCTCCTACCTAAAATTATTAAAATGTATATAAAATGATTAATATATCATTAATTAAAACATGAATACAAATTATCTACTCTATATAAGAATAAAAATATTTTGAATAGGAAAGAGAGTATATGATGGAGTATACCAAAAGTGAGAGAGAAATAGAAAAGCCAAGTAGGACTCGCCCACCCATTGTGAGAAAAAAAAAGATGAGTTGGTGGAAAGTTAGTGGGATGTGAGGTGTAAGAAGGAGGAAAGGAGAGAGAATGAAAAAAAATACAAAGACCAACAAAAGCCCACTCACCCATTGTACATGCTCTTAGACCCTAAAATTATTTTATACTATATAAATTTTACCTTTTTATTTTTAAAACAAAATTGATTTCCTAAACAGACCAACTCACTTTGAAAACCGTATTTCGTGATTCACCCTAAAACAACAGCCGACATAGTCAGTGGTCACCACTCGGCACTCATCATCTTCACGGCACTCATCATCATCTCCTCACCGGTGAATAATTTCACGCCACCGTCGACTTGCTGTTCTCACCACCGTCGCCGAATTTGCTGTTCTCTTCACCGCTGAATTTCACGCCAGGCATTATTATCGAGATTTTCTGTGAGATTTATTTGCTTTTTTAGCCTCACTGTTTTTGGTTAAAGATCAATATACTACCTGATGCATAATTGCATACTGTACAATATTAAAATTTGAATGACGCTTTATTCATTAGCTTGCTGTTGGAAGCTTTGGAAGACTTTGGGTTCTTTTATTTGGAAAATCAGTTTAAAACAAGGCGATTGGTATGTTTGATTAGGCTATAAATATAAACCCCTCGATGGCTCTTTTATTTGGAGGGATTTCGAATGAAATAGATATATAATTTTTATTTTTTTCCATGGATTTTTTCTTGATATTCTCTGTAATCTAGTGCTGGAAATTGAATTGTATAATTTATGTTGATGAAAAGATATTCTTTGTAGGCAATGGATGAGATACAGTCTGACTAAAAACATAGGTGCATCTCAGAATGTTCAAGAAAAATTGGCAAAAATTAAATATTAGGCCCAGACCCTAGACCCTAGACCCTACAGACCCTAACGGCCCGTTTGGTTAATGGTCATAAATAGTGGTAATGGTAATGAAACTTAGTGTAAATTTGTAAAGAATTTCTCATGTCAATGACCATGGGAATGAAACTTTATCACAAAACATGGGTTTCCCTTTATAAATTTCCATTACCACCCAATACCACCTTCCCAAGTGGTAATGGATAGTAATGAGATTTTATGAAGAAAATTGATATCTTGGGATGAAGTAGTATTACCATAGGTAATGACATTGAATTTCTAGTACAAATTTACACTATAATGCATTACCATTCCCACCATTTATGGCCTCTTACCAAACGAGCCGTAAGGGTTTGGGTCCAATTTTCCAAGACCTTTAGGGTCTGGGTCCAGGGTCCAGCTTGGACCCGACCCAAACACGACCCTTGCTCATCCCTCTACTACCATACTGCACTTTCCTTATTGTTTTCTTAATTTTGTAGAGTTAAGTGTAAATTTCTCTTTCATTTTGTTAATTTAAGTGTGAAGAACTAAGATAAAAAATTATGATAGTTTGATAGTTGGATTTGTTTTGAGAAATTGTTGATGGTATCATGGTTGCAATGCAATATGGCAGTTGATCTAATACTTTGTGCGAGTGAAGGTTCGAGCCCACGCCTAGGGGTGGCAATGAGTCGAGACAACTCGCGAGCTACTCGAGATCGACTCGGTCAAAACTCGGTCAAAGCTCGACTCGAGTGAGCTCGACTCGAGATGCTGGTGAGTCGTGTTGAGTAACTCGATACTCGACTCGAAAACTCGTGAAAAGCTCGAATACCCAATTATCAATAGCAAAATACCTAAATTCAACATTTTTCACCTTATTGTTGCTTTTAACATGAGACACTTGCAAGCTATTCGAAATCTACTCGGTCAAAGCTCGACTCGATCAATGCTCGACTCGGTCAAAGCTCGGTCAAAACTCGGTCAAAACTCGACTCGAGTGAGCTCGACTCAACTCAGACTCGACTCGAAATGCTAACGAGTCGAGTCGAGTTAGCTCAAACTCGAACTCGACTCGCATCATTGCCACCCCTACACGCCTTGTCCACTCGCCCAACGCAGCACCACCCACCTCTTCACGGCCAACTCTAAAAATTCGAATTTAGGTATTTTAATATTAACCTAAATACCTAAATCCTAATCTTAATTGCTTGTTGGCTTGTTGCTGAGGTTGTTGATTTGTTATATTTATCCATTTTATTAAGTTCTAATCTTTAAGAATTGATAGTTAGTTGTACATCATTACGGTTTTCAATTTAAATATATGCCAATTGATAATTGATAGCAAGCTGTACATAATTAAATTTAGATTCGTTTTTGAGAGTTAGCATGAATGATATTGTAGATCGATATTAGAAACATGAAAACTCGTCGACAACAATTTTAATAATAACTTTTAGGTACTACTTAGTTGTAATCAGGGAAAAAAAACGCGGTCGCGGTCGCGCTGTCGCGGGAACGGCTTGTAACGGGGAAATAGAACGTTTCGCGGCCGTCGTGGCGTGAATTTTCAAAAAAAATTCACATAAGCTTCGTTTGAACTTTGTTTTTCTTCTATTTTATTTTTATATTATATCATGTCCATAACTGTTATAAATACACTCTTTGGGGGTACTTTTGATGATATTTGAACATAGAATCCTTTACAAGATCGTGTATAAGTAAAATGGAAGACAACACTACCAAAAAGAATAGTGCAATTAATAGTAAATATGTGACTGAGTGTGGGATTAAAAAGAAAAAATGAATAAAAAGAAAAAAAATGAATAAAAAGAAAAAGAGAATAAAAATTAAAAAAAGGGAAGAAAAGAAGACAGAGAAAGAGATATTTATCTCCCCTCAAAAAAAAAGAAAAAAAAAGAAAGAAAGAGATATTTATCTCAATTCTCACGTAGTCACGTGAGAAAAAAAAGAGAGAGAAAAGAAGAGAGAAAAGAAGATGAAGAATCAGATCGACAAAGAGGGAAAGAGAGCACTAACCTGCTTCAGCGACGGCCGCCGTCCACCGGTGGTTATGATACCAGAAGCAGCCGGAGGTATGTCGACGACATTGCTTGCCGTGACGTGACTGACGAAGTAGGGGACATCATTTACCTCCCACACGCAATTAGGGTTTTCTTTAAAATTAGGGTTTTCTTTAAAATTAGGGTTTCCATTTTAGACTGCAATATGAAGTAATTCAATGCAATTACTTGAGGGGTTTGCGTCGAATTAGAGTACAAAGAACCCAGGTAAGATTTAATTTGAGAAATTTAAGTTAGTTTTATGCTTTTGTTCTCATATTTCCTTCTCTCCCTCGCATTTTTACACAAAGCGGCCAAGAAAACGTTCTAGAACGCCGCGAATCCGTTACGTAACGGCAGAACGGCCGATTTTGGTGTGAATTTTCTTGCACCGTTCTAGAACGGGTTTTCTCGGAACGGCAACTCTCAAACCCGTTACAAAGCGCCCGTTCTAGAAGGGAACGGTCGAGTTTTTCTTCTATGGTTGTAATATGAATTATTATTAGTTTTTGAATGATTTCTTTTGATGTATTTTTGAAAAAAAATCATGATTGGTTACAAAGTGGTCGATGGTAAGTAGTGACCCACCATCCATAATATCTGGTTGCATTTAGCCCTACTAAGTAGGAGAGTTTTGTGAGTGCTAGGGTGTTAGCCGTAGCCGCGAGTGCCCTGAAGCTCACAGAACACCAGACATTATCGGAGATGGGAACCCGAGAAGTGTATGAGGAGAAGCTTCGAACTGGAAATCTCTATCACCATGATCCCACCATCAATCCTGGCCTCGGCACCCCTCGCTGCCCCCGTTGCCTCTCTCTTCTTGACTCTAATTCTGTATGTTCCTTTCTCTATCTGCTTAATCTTTATTCTTTGACCAGATTCCACAATGCCCCATTTTCTGTCAACTATAGTATGCATAATGATCATTGCAAGACTTGTCTTTGAGAAACTTCTTGGTTTCTTGCTGTGCTGACGAATTACTTTTTCGGGTTTCATTATGATTCAGAAGAACAGTGAATGGACCATTACCTCTGTGTTGCACGATGCCACTGCTGTGGTATGCTCTCTCTCTGCCCCTCTCTCTGTGCGCGCGCTATTCCAATTAATTTATGAATCTATTTTTTGGGAAAGTTACAAGTACATTTCAATATCTTTGATATCATATGCAAATTATGTGGTGTTGGTGAGGGGGATTTAAGATGGCATGTATGGTTTGTTACTATGGAGGATAATGCTTTTGCTGGTTAGTATTGACTCTTTGTGCCTAAGGAGTTAGGGTTGCATGTGGTTGCCTCTTTGGTAGTGTGAGAGACAAACCCTCTAGGTTCTTAACTGTATGTTTTCTCTTTTATTAACCCTTTTGTTTAGGGATGGGAAAAATTGAGCCGACCTGCCGAACCTAACCCAAAAAGGGCATGTTAGGGTTGATTGTCAACCCATTTAAGTAAATAGGTCGGTACAAGACTAATATGTTGAATTAAATAGGTTAGGTTGATTCACATTCCAACCCTAAATTAACCCGCTATGATGTATTTAACTCATTTACATATTATCTAAGCTATTATTAAAACGTGCGGCACACATTGGATCCCGCCACGTGTTGCCAAATCTCCACAGTCAACATGTTGACATGGCACCATGTAAGACATAACATGATATCTTTTATTTCAATCTACAAAAAAAAGTTGTTTATTAGGTTTTGATCCCCTGACTATTTACCTAAGAGTGTCTTCATTTTACCACCAAACCACATCTCTTTATTTGTAAACCACATCTCTTTAGAAATATATAGTCATGTTATGTCATGCCATCTCTTTGGAAAAACCTGTGGCATCGCCCTGCTGAACAACTGGTTATCCTAAGAAGCTGTGTTAGAAAGGTAAAACTTTAATTAATAATAAAAGACATTTTCTTAAAAAAACTCTAATCATGCATACTTTTAGGTGAATTTTGTATTTGGATTGTTGAAAAGTAATTAGTTTTAATTAAAATCCAATTGTAAGATTATATAAATGAGTTAATCGGGTTAAATGGATAACACATTTAATAAACGGGTTGGATTAGGGTTGAGTTTTTCAACCCGTTTAATAAAAGGGTTAGGTTTCGGTTCGAGACATATTCAACTCATTTATTATCAATCCAAACACAAACCCGATTTGATATGTTAACATATCCTACTTTTGTGGACAAGGTACACATTCAGGTCTTTCCTTTCCAAGTCTATTGTAGGTGTGAACAAAGTTGTATAGAGTGCTTAAGAGATCTAGAGTTAGCAAAGGAAGATGGTATCTTCAGGTCTATGGAGTACTTTGGGTTTCATGAATCATCCTACTTAGAATGTCTAGTTCGAGTTGTTAGCCCTTTGATAGAAAACCTTTCTCAAGGCTTCGTATGATTTTAGCCATCGTTGGAATAGTGTGCTTGTGGACACTAGGAAATTTTTTCCGCTGCATTTGTGCTTGCTAGTTGATTGATGATGCTAGGAGGACAATTCATGAGGGAGTTCTATCTATGAAGTCATAGGTGTAGGTGGACGCCGGTGTAGGTTGCCTCGTTTCTTTTCGTTTGTTGCTTTAAATATGGCCAACAGACGAGAGAGTGGAAGACTGTCAGAAACAGGGTGACTGTCTATTTTTCTCTTCACTTTGGTGCTGATGTCTTGGGTCGTTTAGTTTTGAAAGTTGAGTAAATTATTATACTGATAGTCTTCTTGTGGGAGTAGTCAAAGTGGTTCACTTTGCTCCTTATAAATGCTTATCTTGTCTTGTATAACTTTATGAATGTCCTTCCTAATTTGCATCTCTATTAGTTAGCCTTGGCATAAGAGTAAGTTAAGTCTGTCTTGTGCTTTTGTGTTTATGTGGGTATATGGATGCCAATATATAAGTTCTCTTCTCTAGATAGTCGTGGAGTCCAAAATGTCCCTTTCCCTTGTTCATGACTTCCTTAAGTGGAATTTTCGAGATTTCGTTTTGAGATATTCTAGAAGATTAGATGATTGGAATTGGCTACTTTATTGGAGGAGGGATTGTCTAGTAATCCCTATATAGAAGTACTATTTATCTCACTTTACCCTCCACACTAATCTGGCTGTATAGACTTAAGATGGAATTCATGAGAGGCTTTCGATGGTTAGGTTGAGAAAGTAAAGTGAAAAAGATATCTCTTAATGAGTATGAGCCTTGTGTCTAAACCGGAGGAAAATGAGGGAAGGTTGGGTTCCAATATTTGTCTTAAAGCATCTTGTTGATAAAGTATTTTAGTTTTGGTAGTTTCCTTTGGATTAATGTAAAGTATTATAAAAGTGGTATAGTATTCATGGGATGTTTTGTCAGGTACTCATGCTTCTAGGCTTCTAGTCCATGAAAGTTCATTTCACATGTCTCCTCCCTTTTTTCTGCTCCTCACATTTCCAGGTATAAGCAAGATAATGGGGAACATCTTGACTTCTGGGAAGTAGCTCTCTGAATGCTGAATGCTGCATATTCTAGACTGTGGAGTTTGGGTGGAGACTACTCTTCTTTGGTTTTAAAGAACCAGTCCTGGTACATGTTTTGTGGGATGGAGCTCCTTCCCTATCCTCTCTCTTGACTTAAGCTGATAGGGCTTTTTCGTGGTGGTCTTTTTCGTGGTGGTCTTTTTCTAATGCACAATGTGACTGTCATCCTTGTTTCCACTTATTTGGTCCTTGTAGGACTCTAATAAACTTTCCATATGGAATGATTTTTTTTCTTTTTTTCTGTTCGTCTGAAGAAGATTCTGTTTTAAATCTTTGATATTTTGATGTTGTAATTTGTTATCTTTGCTTGTAGGTGTTCAAAGGATTTTGTTGTTTTTTAGAATTTATTTAATTGTATGTATATTGGTTTATGTACTGTGCTGCCCTTGTTATGTAGGCTGGCACTGGAATTGGAGCATTGCTAAGTGCTACTCATGGCTTTAATACTGGTAACATTCTCTTATCCTGTATTATAATGAAAGGATGTCTGTAGTCTAATGATGCTCATTATACAGGGATACCTTTTGTCCAGAAGCATGTTAAAGGACCCAAGTGGCTTCCATTTATTGTTGGTGTAAGTCCGGTCCACTTATGATAGGTTATTACAAACCTGACATTATACTTCTTATACGGTCTTCTTTACTTACCTTTCTATAATGTTATTTCCACCTTTATCCTACTGTTTCTGCACCTGCTTGTTTGTTTTAGCTTTATCTTACTATGTTTTTTGCACTTGCTGCAGATTCCACCCTTATTGATGTCGTCAGCTGTATGTGCTGCGTTTGGTGGTAAGATTTCGTTTTATTTTTGAATGTAGAATAAGCTGTTGGGTCCCGGAGATGCCCTTGGTGGTTTAATAACATAAAAAGGATGTATAGTTTGTGGTTGACATGTTATCACAAGCCCAACTCATAGTTTAGTAATAAGGAATAGAATTATGGAAAGCTTGAAGATAGATTGTATTCAATGATTAGGAAACCTGAAATACAACTCTACACTTTCGAGATGTCTAGATTTTCTCCCAATACACACTAGCTCACACTTTTCCTGAATGATTTGCTAATCATTACCTCTCTATTTATTACAAGATGTGTTGCTAGTGCTCTTTTTCCTAGTCATTCTTCCTCTCTCTAAACAGACGCTCCAATCAGTACTATCTGAGAATATTCTCTGCTAATATTCCCTGCTACTCTCCTGCTGTCATAGTACCATTTCCACCGGGCTCAACAGTACTAGATCCACATGGCTCCTTGTCTGAAATTACACTATTACACCTGCTCTTGTGTGCATGTTTCTTCCTCTGTCTTCTCCTAGTGTAGGTATAGATTATGGGAGGGTTATGGTAGGTGAAGGTCTTAGCATTACCCCCTTCCCAAACTGCCACCTTGTCCTCAAGGTGGAAATCAGGAACCTTTGGGCATCTTCCCATGCAGCATTTCTTGGAGGTAAGCCTTGCCATTGGATCAGGACTTCCAGTGGCAATGGGCATGTGGTTGCATATCCATGATCATTTCTTCAGTTAGCTGTGGAGGGATTGTGGGGGTTGCAGGGTTGGTACCAATAGTCTTCTTAAGTTGTGATACGTGGAAAACAGGTGGATTTTGGCTTGTTGTGGCAGTTGAAGCTGATAGGCCACTGCTCCAACCCTTTTGGTCACAGGGAAGGGCCCATAGAACCTTGGAGAGAGCTACTCCCAAGGTCTCTTAGCTAGAGACAGTTGCTTGTAGGATTGTAGCTTCAAGTACACCAGATCCCCTACTTCAAAACTGACTTCCCTCCTTTTGAGGTTCTCCTGTTGCTTCATGGAATTCTATGCAGCTAAGATGTGAAATTTAAACAAGGGTGGAGGGTTTCCACCATAGACAAGGAAAGGAGTACACTTGGCGGATGCATGGGTGGAGGTATTGTACCAATACTCAGCCCATGCCAACCATTTTGCCCAAGTTATTGGCTTCACATTTATGAAGCATCTGAGGTAAGAATCCATGAACTTGTTGACCACCTCAGTTTGCCCATCTGATTGTGGGTGATATGCTGAGCTTTTATGCAGCTAGTCCCATGTAGCTTGAAAATTTCTTTCTAAAACACTCATGAACACCCTATCTCTGTTAGATACTATAGTGGATGGAATCCATGTAGCCTAACTAATTCCCTGATGAAAACAGAAGCTAGCAGTTGAGGAGTAAGGGATGCTTAAGCCCAATGAAATGAGCATACTTAGTTAACCTGTACACCACCACCATGACTGTGTTCAAGCCCATAGATCTAGGAAGTCCTTCAACAAAGTCCTTTGAGATGTCTTCTCATATCTGTTTGGGGATGGGAAGGGGCTGCAGCTTGCTGTTGGCAGACCTGGCAATTCTGCACATATTTGATATTTGGTGATGTCTCTTTTCATTCCTCTCCAAAACCACTTAGCTGCTAACCTTTGATATGTTTTGGAAATCCGAATGTTCTCCTGTGGGAGTGTCATGATACTCATTGAGGAGTGTAGTGACCAGGGTAGGTGGTGGGTGGGGGAGCTGGGTATCACAAGCCTCCCTTTCTATTTGAGTATCTCTTGCTCCACTGCTAGTCACTTGAAAGGAGGTTTACCTGATTGACCCTCTTCTGTCAACTTCTATAACTTCTGTATTTCTGCATCTTGCACAATTTTGGAGTGGATTTGGGGGAGATGGTTGTTGAATTCTTGGACTGTAGGAAACACCCTAGACAAAGCAGGCTTATTGGTTGATCCAGGTTTGTATCTCAAAATCATAACCCGTGACTTCGCCCACCCATTTCTGGTACTCTTGGTCTACCTCTCTTTGATCTAATAGGTGTTTGACGCTCTGCTGGTCAGTCATAATAACAAAGTGCATCCCTAGGTGATAGTGCCTCCACTTTTGCACAGAAAGAACCACAACCGTAAGCTCTTTCTCATAAATGGACCTTGCCTTAGCCCTAAGGTCTTACTGTAGTATGCAATAGGGTGTTTGTCTTGAGTCAATACTCCCCAAGCTAAAACCAAAACCAAAACTAGAAGCATCAGCTTTAATTGTAAAGGGCCTGCTGAAGTTAGGCATTGCTAGTATTGGAGCAGAAGTAGGGGCCTGCTTTAAGAGAGTAAAAGCAACAGTGGTGCTTAATTCCAACAGAAACTATCTTTCTTCAATTGTTGGGTGAGGGGATGAGCTCATGGTGTTAAAAAACGGCCTTATCACTTCGGTTCGCCCGAGTTGTAACGGATTTCAACTTTGGCGACTGAATTCGACAGGTTCATACCGCCTTTTCAAAATACACCGAATTTCACCCGTTCCAACTGAAACAGAGAAATATCGGTCGCATTTCCCGTTCTTGGACACGATTTTCATATTTTTTTCCCATAGAAAAAACCCTAGAACTGTCAATTGAAGATGAAATATGTGATTACTCTAATAGGAACCTTAGAGCTTTTGCTTAGGAGGTCGAGTTCGGTGCAAAGGTATAAATTTTGTTGGTGTTAAGGTCGCCGACTATGTAGACAGAAGAGAGAAGTAGCAAAGAGAGAGAATGAGTATGGAAGACGTAGATAGTATCCGACAACTGTAGTATTTTACTTTTCTTTTAGAAAGAAAAATATTTGAGCATGTGATATTGTACAGCCGTATACAACTTTATTTTTTTTAAAAAGTACACCTTATTTTGTATTGAGGTTTTTTAATTTTTTTAATTCTATCTACTCTTTTTTTTGGCTGTGTATTCTATCTACTTATTAACACTTCTTTCAACTCAGTATTTTTGAAATTCTGAATCAAATAAAACGTTTTATTGAACATTGGTGGACATTAAAAAAAATAATACAACATAAAAGGTATTATAATATCAGTTTCGTCACTGACAGCCGCGACGCGGTCCGTGATAAACGTATCCGTTCTGTTTTTACCGTTTCTGCAATCTGGACCGAAACCGTTTTTTTCGAACTATAAAACTGACACACAAAATCAGCTAAACAAATCGATTACCTGCTTTGAGACGCGTGGGCCCGAAGCTTTTCTTAGCTGATGGTCCAACATCTTCGGTTTTCCTTAGCTTAAAAAACAACCACGCCTCAAGAAATTCTAGAACGTCGCAAAAAGAGAGTTTTTTATCATTATGAGTTCATTGTAGATCCTCTCAACTTCTGACCAATTTACTTTTTCGGCCTAATCAAGATGATAGAAGAAACCTACTCTAGCAATTAAATCTTTTGGAGTATTTAGTACAAAATTGAGTAAGTAGAACTTCATCACTTTTGCAAAAGCTTCTTCATTTCGGTCCTCAACTTGCATACTTTTAAGCACCCTGCCACCCTTTGAAGAGCACCTTCTTAGCATATTCACTATCTCTTAAACCTTGATCTTTACACAATTGTTCAAAATCAAGATTTTACATCAAAAGAACCATCACCTTCATTTTCCATGTAAAGAAGATATGCCATATCATGGCACACATTTTAATCTTATGATTACCGATTGAAATATCATGGGCACACAAAGAAAAAGAATCAGATGACACATGTTATGGAAGCAGGACATGTTAGAAACTTCCTATTGTGGTTCACCCCCCGCTTTTTTGTTGTTTTGATAATAAGGTCGCCTTTTCCACATGGACATGGATTATCTGAGAGTCTGATTTCATACAGCTTAACATTGACCGGATAGGTGCCATGATTAAGGTTAATCACATGTGCATGTTCACTAACTAGTGAAGAAAGCATAGATGGAATGCTTGGGTCCAGTTCATCTCTCTGCTAAGCTCTGCTCCATTTGGTTAGTTCCACCACGAAGCCTCCACCTTCCTTTTTCAGATCTCTGATCATGGGGCTTTGAGAGAGATACAACTTCTTCCCAGTGAGGGGTCCCCCTTCAATGCCACTGTTTCACCATCTTTTGTGAAGCTCAAAGTTTGAGTCTTCCAATTTTCTGTCATGGTGCCCAGCATCTCAAGCCATTGGATCTCCAATATGAGGTCACTATTACCTAGAGGTACGGGCCGGTATTCTTCCACTACCCTCATCCCTTGCAGGCTTGCAGCCTTAATTCAACACCCTTGCACTCTCCTTCGCCATGCCTAAAGACACACCAAATGACTTGGATGGAGTTATTGGCAAGTTGATCCTTTGTACAACATCTAAAGAGATGAAGTTGTGAGTTGCTCCTAGGTCCACCATCACCACTACCTTGCTGCCAGCTATTGTGCCTTCCATTTTCAGGGTTTTTCGGGGGGTTTCAATGGTTAAAGGGTTATGAGGTTCGGATTCTTTTTCCTCTTCTCCTTCACGAGTGAGGTGGAGGCTTAGTTCTTTCTTCTTGCATCTATGGCAAATGGCCCACTTTTCATCACATTTAAGACAAGGTCCCCTTTCTCTCTTGTATTGGAGCTTCTTCTCACTGAGCCTATCTTACCCGTTTGCCTAGACCCGACAAAAGATTGGGTGGGTTTTGGGTTTGAATAGGAGTTTTGTGGGGGTGAAGTAAAAGAATGAGTTGGGTTGGATGAAGTTAGGTAGGTTGTTTGTGTTTTAGGGTTGGGTTGAAAATGTTTGTGGTGTGACTGGTTTTTTGGGCCAGGCCCAAACTCTTCTTTTTGGTTTTTAACTTCTCTTCCACTTTCACACATAATTCTATGGCATGGTCCAAAGACCTGGTGCCCAAAAGCTTTCATTTCACCTTTGATGTCTTCATTAAGCCCATTCATGAATTGGGGCCATGCAATTTCCTCTGGCACACCCTCCAACGGAGCCTTCTACTCTAAAACTTCCACATTAGCCCCTTTGTTGATGCCCCATCCACTACTCATGCAAGGATCCAAGGGAATCCTCCCTAAACTGACGCAACATTAGGGCCTTCAACTCCTCCCACACCGTATCAGCCTCTTCTTGTCCTTCCATTGGAACCACAGCAGGGCGTCTCCTTCTAGTGACACCTTCGCCGCTTCAACCTTTTTTGTGAATGATTTGCTAATCATTACCCTTCCTCTATTTATTACAAGATTTGCTGCCAGTGCTTTCTTTCCTAGTCATTCTCTTTCTCTAAATAGACGCTCCTAGGGGTGAAAGTTCGGTGTACGGTTTGAATTAGGACCTAATCCAATCCGATCAGAACAAAATTTGGATTTCAATTTTCCAATCCGAATCCAAACCGATTAGAGCTTGAATCCGATCCAATCCAATCCGAATTTTCATACTCTAGATTGAATTCGATCAGAAAATCCGATTTTTTAAAACTCAAGTTTTTCGATGAAATAAATTAAGCACAATAGCAGCCTAGTAGATTTAGGAAATGAGGAATTAAGTGCTGCTAGGGTTTTAGGGGAAGGGTTGAAGTGATACGCCTATTGGGCTATGGACTAGGCTTTTCTATAAAAAATAAATCAGTTAAGTACTTGAGCCCAATCCAGATACATAATACAAGGCATATTGCTAATCGGTTATATTGGATTTTTGGATCCAATTACCCTCAATCCAATCCGATCCGGAAATTCAATTTTTTCAAAAAAGCTCAATCCGAATCCAATCCGAACACAGTTCGAATCCGATCCGAATTAGTAATTCGGATTGGATTGGATTGGATTGGATTTTGGATTTTATCGGAATAACTTTCACCCCTAGACGCTCCAATCAATACTATATGGGAATATTCCCTGCTACTACTCTACTGCTTTCATAGTACCATTTCCACCTAGCTCAACAATACTAGATCCACCTGACTCTTTTTTTGGAATAACACAAGTACCGTTGCGCTTGTGTGCCTGTTTCTTCCTCCGCCTTCTCCTAGTGTAGGTATAGAGTAAGGGAGGGATATGGTGGGTCTTAGCATAAGATCATGACATTACAAAGTAAGATCATTGTCTAAGGGAATGCCATGTTGGAGACAAAGCGGCGCCATGTCAGCTTGTAAAGTGGGGTGACACATGGCGGCATGCAATGCTTGCTTACGCGTTTTAATAATATCTATATAGATGTTGCCTTGCTTTTAGTAATCTGGCATTATGGGCTTTTTGTTGGTGCATAATAGTGATTGTTATTCTTTAGGCTACTGCTTAAATATTGCTTGTGCTAAATCAGGATCCTTCAAAAAGTTTTGCCTCTCTGGTAGTGCAAAGTACAACCTACTTGTATGTTGATGGAGATATATATTAAACGGTTTTTTCACCATATATCCCTCACACATTAAAAAATTCACCATATATCCCCAATGTTTCAGATATTCACCATATACCCCTAAGTTTTCGAAAACGTTCACCAAATGACCTTATTCTAACGGACGTTAACTCGCCGTTTGCATTATTTACAACTTTGCCATTATTAATCCCTCCCTCCACCCTAACTCCCTAACCCTAATGCCCTAATTGACCTAACCCTTAACCCTTAACCCTAATGCCCTAACCCTAACCACCACCACCTACACCCTCTCTTCTCCCCCTTCCCTCCCTCCCCCCCCCCCCCCTCCCCTCCCCCTCCCCCTCTCCTCTCCCTTATCATAAATTCGGACCTCTCCCCGTGCCTCTGCTTCCATTTTGTCGGTGTTGCAGCCCCATACTCAGATCGCAAGCCTCCGGCACCTTGGGAGAATCCCTCCTGAAATATTTACTATACCAGCCAATCTGGTCACTCTTGTGTATATCCCTCACAATTTGTGCCAATATGACGAGGGAGAGGAGAGGAGAGGGGGGAGGAGCGAGGGAGGGAACAGGTGAAGGGGCCCCCCGTGGGGATGGGTTGGGGATGCCGCGGAAATGGGGGTGGGGGAGGCAGGTGGTGTTGGTGGGGAGGGGAGAGGTGGTGGTGGTTAGGGTTCAGGTGGTTGTGGTTAGGGTTAGGTTAATTAAGGCACTAAAGTTAGGGAATTTGGTTGGAGGGAGAGGTTAATTAAGTTAATAATGGCAAAATTGTAATTAATGCAAACGGCGAGTTAACGTCCTTTGGAAAAAGGTCATTTGGTGAGTATTTTCGGGAACTTAAGGGTATATTGTGAGTATCTGAAACATTGGGAGTATATGGTGAATTTTTTAATTTGTCGGGGTATATGGTGAATTTTTTAATTTGTCAGGGGTATATGGTGAAAAAACCGTATATTAAAACATATCTAACTATTTGAGACTTGCGTTTTTCTATTTTTATTTGTTTTGATGGGATAACCACTTCATTCTTTTTTAGTGAATCGTTTAAGAGAACATCTATACATAGGTAAAGTCATGTACATGTAACTCCTTTATACCTGCTACACCCTTCAATTGGTGAGTGCCTTGATAAACGCACTACATGAATAGGAGGGTGTGAAGTGGTTTTTCTGAGAGCAAGATAGTAAAATCTGTTTATACATATTTCAAGTAGAATAATGAATGGGGTAGGATTTCCGGGCGAATTTTCCTTTGCACTGAAACATTCTCGAGATGCAATGTATCTGTCCCTAAAGAAATGTTGCAGAACTCATTTGAAATTCATTTTAAAACCAAAAGCGATGTTGCAAGTGAGAAATTATTAAGATTGGCTAAAGGCACAGGGAATGTGATCCTCCTCCCCCCTCCACCTATTTTTCCTGTTAAGGCAAAGTAGAAGGAAACAGTTCTTCAGAACTAGCATTGGAGTGGGAAAACGAAGCTCTGCAGATTTTGGATAAATTTTGAAATCAGAAGGGTAAGATGCATTTCTTAGTATTTATATGTGGTCGTGCGCCAAATTAATGGAGCAAGGGTATGGGATCAAATCTGGGCTTTATAAGAAGCCATCTTTCAGAGTATTGGATGTTTAAATATTTTATGGCAGGGAGAGGAGAAAAAGTAGGGAAATGGTTTTTTTTTTTTTTTTTTTTTTGTGGGGGGGGGGTAAATGATGCGGGGTTATTTTTTTTCTTGAAAAACTAATTTAAGGTGGTGTGTTCTCCTCACCTGAACTGTACTTATTCGAAACTAGCTGTGCATGGAACTTATTGCATTTGTGCTTTAAGTTGGGTTGCCCTTGTTAGAACTATGGATTATGAGAGGAAGAGAACAGTGCCTTATTCTGAAATGTAAGAGCTAGGAGTGATGTTATAGCTATATCTTTTAAAAAAACTGATTGGATTTCCCTATATCAGGACAAATGTTTCAACATATCCTCACTAATTACAGCTTACTTGCGTTTTCATATTTGGGCTTTCCCTACATTTCCTGTGCTCTTAAGATTTTGTATTTCTGTATTTTTGTTGTGTGGTTTGCTGGCAGCATAGACTATCTCTGCTGGAATATTATTTCGTAGTTTTGTCTATTTGTGTTAGATGTCAACAACAGTCTTGGAGTACTTTTTCCTACTCTTATTTCTTCTATACTCTAGGCATTTTATGCTGTAGTCCAAACCTGAAAATGCTTGCATACTGTTATGCTTTGACTGTGCTTTTGACAGTTTGAAGAGCGA
Organism: Beta lomatogona; assembly: GCA_947646795.1. Classification (NCBI taxonomy): domain Eukaryota; kingdom Viridiplantae; phylum Streptophyta; class Magnoliopsida; order Caryophyllales; family Amaranthaceae; genus Beta; species Beta lomatogona. The sequence continues at coordinate 7,082,677 of CANSNZ010000927.1, read as the reverse complement.
ATATGCTCTGAAGTCTAGTATTGCTTGCCAAATGTGCAGGCTATGCTCTTCCTAAGTTCACCCAACTTACCGTGACTTCATATTATGCTGCGTCAAGCGCCTCACATTATGGGATCTCTCTATTCACAAGACACATTGAAGACACGCATATATCAACTTCTCGGCAGGAGAAAAGCTGATGATGATGCATATAAACCATTTGTTGGCTTGTACCAGGTTAACATCTATCTAGATACTTGACTAGATAGTTCGTTACTCCCCCCCCCCCCAACGCCCCCACAAAACCCCTCTTTTCTTTTAAATTACTACATACATACAAGATTTTAATCTATATATTGTCAGGAATAGTGAGATAAGTGTAGTATGTATTTTAAAGGGTTTTGTTGGTGACTTGTATGTATAGTTGAAGGTATATATACCATACATTATAGATAGACCCAGTAGTGGAAAATTTTGCACAATTCACGCTCAATTTGTTGTCTGATGCCTTTGCAACCATAAAAGTAGATTTTTTTTTGCCTCGATTTTGAGTTGTAACTATTGTTTTAGGAGAAGCTTATAAATATCCACAGCTTGTAGGTTACTTAGATGGTGACTAGACTATTGTACCAACATTAATCTGAGCTTTCCTGTTTCAAAATAATTAGGTTGGACCCAAATATTAGTCTAACCACTTGAGAGTTGAGATGAATAGGCTTGTAACCACTAAGGATGTTTAGGCTGGACCCAATTTTTCTTGCATTTAGGGCCTTAAAGTCATGTATGATTTCCTTGGGTCCAAGTAATCTGCTATGCATTTGGGACAGATGGTGACAGGCCACAGAGTTTAAATCGAACCACCATGTCATAAGGAGATGGTACCCTACCGTAAATCAGAAGAAACCCGATTTCATTAATTGAGAGGGAGAAAAAAAAAATAAAGCTCTACTTTAGAGGATGCATCAATCATGTTGTGTTACAAAGAGAGGCAATTGACTGATAACGCTACCAATAGACCTTCATATTCAACATCCAATTAATTTCCTGCAAACTGAAATGTCGTGGTATATGGAGCTTTCTTTGTTGTAGGTACCTTCATCTCTTCCTTGGTTAGATATGCGGTTGATTATTTGATTTTGGATCCTTGTAAGAGTAAAGAGTTTCCGGAATTTCTTAATTCTTCAACGTCGATGAATTAGGTTTACGGTGCGTTCTACTCAATTGATTTTTGACCTAGTTATCCAGACTTATTGGAACAAATTTTTATACCATGCTTTAATTTATCTGATTTTTTTTCAAATAAGTTAAAATAAGTTGAATAAATAGTTAATTTAGATTTTGATTTAGCTTGAACTTGGAGCCTTAGAAGATTAGGTGGGTTTATTGACTCATAAAGTTTGACTTCAAAATTTCCACTTTCTTGAACTGTTTGTTGACAGTGTGGCAATTAGCAACAATACCCCCCCCCTTCCCCCTTTTGTGTCTACAGTTCTAACTAATTGACATGTTAAAGTTTGTTGCCGCCTTATATTGATGAGTTGTTTCAATACTTTAAATATACATTTTTTCTTCTGAAATAAGTCAAAATAAATTAAACATAGCATTATCTTAGTTCAAAATTCGAACCTAGAGTTGTAGAAGATAAGGTGGGTTTACCATTTATTGACTTGTGAAACTTCACTTCAAAAATTCCACTTCCTTTATTAGAAATCTGTTTTTTGAAGTGTGGCAACTAGCAACCCCTTTTTTTTGTGTCTACAGTTCTAACTAATTGACATATGGTTAAAGTTTGTTGCCACCTTAGATTGATAAGTGGTTCCACTAAGAAGGTGCACTATTTCTTTGATGGATCTTCTTTAGTTACTGAAAGTTTTAGTTATATGCATTATTTCTATGTCTTACAGGAAACTTCATAGTATCAAATCATTGCTAGTTGAAGTAGAAATTTGAGGTTTTTTCTTTTTTTTCCACAACTGTTGTTGATGTCAACTTCACTGGTCAACTTGCTAGTTCCAATCTAGATATTTTTGTGTGTTGAGAGGATATCATCGTGTAGTTTATGGTCTTCAGTAGTTTGATGTGTCTCAATTACTTTGCTGTAAGATTTATGTGGATCACATAATATATATCATATATTATATATAATATTCGTAGGTGTGACAGAGAACCGACAACTTAATTTATAGTCTTACTATACGTATGATGGATGTTCTTTCATATATTTCATGAATACTTGGATAAATGATGATTGAGGGCAAATCGCAACTATTGCGACTTGCCAATTTATTCTCATTCAGGCAGGTAGGTCTGCTACTTAAAAGCACCCCAAGTTGCATAAGGAAAATTCATATTATTATTTTGCTCCTCGTATTTGGGAATATGTTTTACATGTCTTGTTTTCTTTAATTGTTACAATCTTTCGAATTTTGTCGTAGAAACATTCAACTTTTATGTTCTTTTTCTCTTTTTATTGTTTATTAAATCGTTCTCTGATCTGTAAGGCTGTAATATTACCTCAAGTGGTAAGCTATTTTTTGAAAATCCTACTGACGTACAATTTTTTTCCCCTTCTGTTATAGCTTGAAATTTAATGTGATATATTTGTAGAATGATCTTGTCCTCAACTTCTTTTTGTTGCTTTTTTTTTTTTTTCTTTTTTTTTTTTTTTTTTGCTTATATTCGGGGGATAGTTAGTTGAACTTTAATGGGACTAACATATTATGGGCCTATTTAGTGTAATTTCTACACTAGACCGTTAAGGGGCAATGGAAGGATAAGAAAAATCCGATCTCTTAATAAGATGGTTTTGGACCATGACAGGAAGACCGAAGATCAGAAGGTAGCAAATCCTAACAAAGAAACATTTCCTTTAAGAAATTATACGCTTCAATATGATTCTCACAAGCAAGCATTATAGCCTGGTTCTAATATTTAACATCTTGATCAAACCAAGTGCCTATTGATGAGATATAGAGGGTCCTAGATCCTAATAATCGAACTGTATAGAGGAGATAGAGGCCAAAGGGAACACAGCTGGTGAATAGACAAGATAGCCCCATCTTAGTACTTCATTGTTACAGAACTTTGAAAATACATCCCACTTCATTTTGTTCCGTTTATCTCCTCTAGTTTTTGCTGTTTTATGAATTTATTACAACTTACTCGGACTAATTTGAACTTATTAATTATAAAACAAGTCAAAATAAGTCGAACTATTCATGTGCTATATTTCCTTTCACCGCTCCTTGAAACAATTTTAACCAATATTAGAGGTTTGGATCCAAGAACCTATCCGACAAAGTTCACGATGGCTTATGTTCCATATTAGATATTACTGAAGGACATGGTTTGGCAACTAGTGAAATGGTTTATAAAATTCGAACAGCTAGGTAGTTTGAGTTGTAGATGTAGATCAATATTAGATGGAGCTTAGGTAAGATTCAATAAATTCGAATCATATCCATTATCACTATCGCCTCGTAAGTATATATTCAAATTACATTATGTTAAGAAATAGGTGCTAATTGTATTTGTTTATTGTGGAACAATAATCAACAATAAAATAATAAGCAATAAAGAATAGAAGAAAAAAGGTACAAGGACTTACGTGGTTCGGTCAATGATACCTAATCCACAAGTAGGGGACTCAAGAGCTTTTCTTGATTTTCAATGGAGTAAAAGAAACCCTAAAATAATCTCGCAGTAGTGTTTATATTAATCAAGGAAATGTCGAACAACCAAAATTTATCAGATTGAAGTCAAGAATTGAGTACCCAACCTTCCTACTTGGGGGCACTATTAGCTCGCCCGGGTAAAATTCTAAAATTTTGATGCAGTAGCTTCCCTACTTATCTCTTGCCCACGTTACTATTGTTGCTCGTTTGGGCAACTATTCAACACCCAAAAATTAATTTATTATAGGATTCAAGGCACAAATAACACATACAATATGGAGTTACATTATTACATATATCGCACATATGTAATTGTTTGCTACGACTATAATTTTAGTGATTTTAGGTGATATAGTATGAGTCCGACTCAAGTCCTAGTTGATAATAGGAAAACTAAGAACTGAATCTGTATTTTAGGATTCGAGTCTAATTAGAGATGAAATATTTATGGAGTTTGGAAAATCCAATATGATTCCCATTCCTCACAGCAATCGTACCTTATGTAGAAAACAATTTTCACTTTAGGTAAAATCTGTTGAAACACCCTCTATTTCCCTTAAGAAAAAGAGAAAAAAGATTTAAAGTTTTATGTAGAAACGTATTAAAATAGAATATAACAATGTATCAACTGTGGGTTCCACGTGCATGTGAATGTGTAAGATCCACACATAAGTTGATAGCAGAAAGTTACCCAAAGAAGAGTCAGCCGAAGATGGACCTACTGATCTAACAATATGGTCTACAAATTTGGTGGCATTTATTGATTAAGTGAATGCCAAAGTCAGTCTCCAGGAAATAGACAGTTAAAGAAGGCAGGAGAGAGAAAGAGTGTTTGATGGGTGGTAAACTGGTAATGAGAAACTACTCATTTATAGTAGGGGTATGCCAATTGCCAAGAGTATCATATCACAGTAGCATTTTTGTAATTTTTTCAAAAAAAGAGTAAATTTTATTTAAAATACCCATTTTCGGTCTGAAAATTAATTTCTAGTATACCTGTAATTCTTGCTGAAATTATAAAAAACACCACTATAATATGCTACTACTTCAAATCATCGTGATAATTTAGAACAAACTCGTATCTTGCAACCCTGTAGCGCATGATAGCATGAATGAGCACACTGTATAAACTGTCAACCTCGTTGGCAAACTTTTTAGGGTTGTGGGGCAATGTTTCTTAAATTCTACAGTGTCTTTGTGTTTTAGGAAGTGGTCCTGAATGACACTAATGTGTTTCTCTTTCTCTTTATGTTTCTCTCTCCTAGCTCAAATGTCTTTATTGTTCTTTTTATTGTCATATACAAGTAGTAAGGGAGAAAGCAACATACGAGTAGTACACTATCATACACTTATATGCACATATTCTTGCATGAACAGATGCTGGCCTTACTGAGATGCATTTAACTACTGGGTTGGTTTTGGCCCCATACATATACATATATATATTTATATATATTTATATATATTTATAATATGGTTGGATGATGCAATGTTACATATACTTATAGCACTGTCATCGCTTCTTTTAATTCTTTCTCCCTCATTGTGAATCAGACACTTCCTTCGTTATGTACATATTGGGCAGTGGTTGATGTTTCAGTTTTAACCCTTCTTCTGTTACTCTTACAGTGTGCTTGTGCTTCCCTGAAAAGACCTTCAGTAAATCTCCTGGGTGGTTCTTTTCATTTTGAACTTTTACTGCTCTCTGCTTTTACTTTATCAACTTAGCATTATGTCGACCAAAAGTGCTACTAGTAATTAAAGTCTCTTTTTTTCTACTCCCTCTACATAATAGATTGCCCACTTGTGTGTTTGGCACAATGTCTTAAGCCTATATTATCTTCAACTGATATAAGTTGTTTTCTGAATTAATCAAGATATGGTTTGTGTTGTTTAGTTTAGTTTTGGATGATTATGGTATGATTTCATGGTTTGACTGAACTTTGACCATATTTGCTAATTTACAAGAAAAAACTTTATCATGGAGGATCTTATTAGGTTTGTCTTAACATGTATTTCAAAATCTAATTTTTAAATTTTTAAGTAATACGAAGAGAATTTATTAGGTAATATGTAAATGCTGATAAGAACATTAAGATTAGTCCGATCTTTACTAACAAAAATAATTGTTTACGAAAACACACCTCCTATCCTAGGCTATGATCACTTCACCTTATTATAGAATTTTACTTCCTCCATTCTATAATAATTGCAACATACCCTATTGACACATTTTTTTAAGAAACTTATGTGCAGAGGAGAGAGAGATAAATATAGGTAAAAAGTATGACTCATGTGATAGGAGTAGGACTGTTTGTGGGCTGGGTTGGAGCGGTTTGACATTTTTCCAAACCAAGCCGCACCGCACTTTTGCCCGAACCAACTCTAATCGCACCGCGTGAAACGATTTGGTGCAGTGCAGTTTTTGGTTTAACCATTTTTTCTTTTGCGATATGAGTTTTGTAACCATCTTTATATATTTGTGATCATTTGGTGTGGTGCGATGCGGTTCAACCATTTATTTATTTATTTATGGACTATACAAAAAGTTTTTAAACTTTGTTGCTAGAAAATAGTTAATTAGCTACAAATTGTTGGAAAGTAACTCATAAATGAAATAAGAGCTATTAAGAATAAGCATGGAGTTTCCCAAATTCAGATCATTTTTCAGCCTTTCACATAAGACGAGATCAAAAGTGTTGTGTTTAGTCCTAAACCTTTAAAATCTCCTAGGCCGGATGGTTTTCCTCCCTTATTTTTCCAAGAAAATTGGGAAACGGTTAACCAAAATACAATGAAGTCAGTCTACTCTTTCTTGAATACTGAACACCTTCTTAAGGAGCAAAACAAAACCTTTATAGTCTATATTCCCAAGAAAGATAGGCCTGAAACTGTTAACGATTTTAGACCGAGAAGCCTATGCAATTCTTCCTACAAAATCATTATTTCCAAGACCTTGGTGAATAGACTGAAACTAATTCTTGGAGACTTAGTTGGAAAAGTTCCAAAACACCTTTGTCCCAGGAAGGCAAATGGTGGATAATTGTTTGATTGCTCACGAAGTTATAAACTGGGTTAAAAAAAGAAAGAAGGGCACCCTGTATGCTGGCATCTTAAAAGTAGATTTGAGTAAAGCTTATGACAGGATCAGATGGGATTTTGTCGAAGCTGTTCTAAGGAACATGAATTTCCCATCCAAATGGATCAACTGGATCAAAGAGTGTCCTTCTACAGTATCCTATTCTATTCTCATCAATGGAGAGCCAACGGTCTTCTTCAAACCTTCAGCCGGGTTAAGACAGGGACACCTCCTCTCTTCATATATTTTCATTCTTTGTATGGAAGTCTTGTCTACAAATATTACAGCAGCTCAGAATGCAAAGCAAATCCATGGCATTAAAATTAAGGTCAGCACCCTCTTTGTCTCATCTATTTTTCGCTGATGATGCTCTTTTTTTCTTCAAAGGCATTCCAAAAGTTTGTTGGAATCTTAAAGAAATCATCTCCTGCTTTTGTGTCAAATCTGGGGAAATGATCAACTACTACGGCAAATCTACAGTTCTTTTTAGTCCCAACACACCTCGTCGTTTTGTTTCCCTTATGAGAAAACCATTAGGAGTTAAGAATAAATCTTCAATTGGGAGCTACCTGGGGTACCCTATGGAGGTAGATGGCAGACACACATCTCCTTTAATTCAATAGTAGAGAAAATTAACTCCAACATCCTTTCTTGGAAGTTTATCTATCTTTCTGACGCTGCTAGACTAATCCTCATTAACTCAATCCTGTGTACTCTTTCCTCTCACATTTTAGCTATCTATCTTCTGCCTCAAAAAACAGCAAAAAAAAAATTATTCCACCCTGCTAAAATTCTGGTGGGCTTCCTCGAAGGACAAGAAACCGATTTATTTGAGAAAAAGAAGCTTACTAGAATTTCATAAGCACGACGGAGGTTTAGGCCTTAAAAATACTTCAAGCATGAATAAAGCTCTTCTAGTAAGCCAAGTATGGAGAATCAACAACTCAGGACCATCGCTTATCAAATCTATCTACCTAGCCAAGTACAAGCATGACCCCCTCTATAAAAAATTTCGGGGTGTGGCTGGGGTAGATGTGGTGTCATATGTACTGAACATTCTGAATAACGGAGCCCCAATTGACCGATTAATCATACTCACATTTTGCTTATTCCAAAAAAGAAAGTGTACGAGACTACAAAAGATTACCGTCTGATTAGCTTATGTAATGTTCTGTATAAGCTTGTCTCAAAGGTTCTCTCGAATAGGCTCAAACCACTATGAATTATGTTATTAGTGAGTCCCAGAGTGCTTTTGTCCCAGGGCGGCTCATCACTGATAATGTGGTGGCAAATGAGCTGTTCCACTATCTCAGGAAAAAAAAGATAAGGGTAAAAGGTTACATGGCCACGAAGTTAGACATGAGCAAAGCGTATGAAAGAGTGGAATGGAGTTTTGTGAAGGGTATGATGCTGAAACTGGGGTATAATGCGGGATTCGTGGAGCTGATTTTGAGATGTTTGTCATCTGTTTCGTACTCTCTCTTGGTTAATGGTTTTCCCTCCACAACTTTCACCCCCTCTAGGGGTCTAAGACAGGGTGACCCCATCTCTCCTTTTCTCTTCTTACTATGCGCAGAAAGCTTCTTTGAGTCACTGAAAATGATTCATGGGGTCCAGATAGCTAGAAATATTCTTGCTATTTCTCATTTTTTTTTTTGCAGATGATAGCCTTTTTTTCACAAGGGCTTGTGAGTCGGATGCAGATGCGATTATGGATATCCTAATGTCTTGTGAAATAACGTCGGGTGAAAAGATTAACTTGGAAAAATCAGAGGTCTCGTTGGAATGTTAGTCTAAATACGCAGAATATGCTTCAATTGAAGTTGAACTTCACGGCTGTGTACGAGCACGAAAAATATACTGGACTTCCAACTTACATGGGAAGGTATAAGAAAGTTGTTTTCCAAGCTATTCAGGACCGGGTTTGGAGAAAGATAAAGGGATGTAAAGAAAGGTGTCTGTCTAGAGCCGGCAGGAAAGTGTTGCTAAAGTCTATGGTACAAGCAATTACTTCGTATGCAATGCAATGTTTCAAAATTCTGGAGTGTGTGATAAATAGTATGAATGCGATATGTAGGATTTATTGGTGGGGACAGAAGGATAATGAAAGAAAATTGGCCATGATTAGTTGGAAAAATTTATGAAGCTCAAAAGATGCTGGTGGTATTGGGTGTGATCTCAATTCCTTCAACAAAGCACTCATAGCAAAACAATTTTGGCGTTTGGTGACAGATCCTGAGTCGTTTGTTGCAAAAATTCTAAAAGGAAAATACTTTCCATGCACGTCAATCTGGGATGCTAAGATTGCCCCAATGCGAGCTACACCTGAAGATCGATCCTCTCGGCTCGTGACTTAGTGCGTGATGGTTTAAGATGGATTGTTGGGAATGGCCGAACTATTAGGTTTTGGAAGGACCCTTGGGTGCAAACATTACCAGGTGGATGTATCCTTTCTACTCCACCAAATGATGAGGAGGCAAACTGTTGCGTGGCTGATTGGTGGAGTGAAAATGGGGAGGGGTGGAATGTACAAGCACTCAGTGAGGCTCTGACTGGACAGGAGGTTGATGTTGTGCGTGTTGTCCAATATCATGCTAGTCCCCAAGAGGATGTCCTATCCTGGAACCACACAAACAATGGCCTATTCACAGTAAGAAGTGCCTACAACCGGGAATTACAGAAGAGGACTGTGGAGTTGGCTCATCCTATATGAGTGACAACAAGTGGTTTTGGAGGAAAAATTGGAAGGCAAATGTACCACAAAAGGTGAAGAATTTGGTGTGGAGATCTGCTAAGGGAGGGCTACCAACTATGGCAAACTTAGCTAGACGTGGTATTTAGGTGGATCACCTTATCCTAGATGTGGTGACGAGCCTGAAACCATAATGCTTATGGCACTGTTGTGTAAGGAAGCTCAGCTTGTATGGCGTCTCTCACCAGCTCAGTTGGAAGTGAAAGCAGGGAGTAATAATTTCTTGGAGTGGTGTGAATCCTTCACGAAATTATGTACTCTTGACCGAGCATGGGAAATTGTGCTTATGTTCATCTAGCAGGTGTGGAATTTATGAAATCAATGGGTTTCTGAGATAAAGAAGCTGGACCCCAGGATTGCTTGTGGTAGAAGCATGAGGTTCCTTGGTGAAATTTGAAGCTGCGATGTGTCGTGAGGAGAGCCAGGACCTGATGCCTACTAATGAAAAATGTGTCTGGCAGTCCTCTCCCAGTAGGCTGTTGAAAGTGAATACTGATGCAGCATTGGATGGTTCAAAGATTGGAGTGGGTATGGTTGTAAGAGATGAGGGTGGGGAGGTGGTTATGGCAGCTGGGCGTAATATGGTGGGCTCCCTATCGACTCTTCAAGTAGAGGTTATGGCTGCACTCTTCGGACTGAGATATGCCTTTGATGCTGGTTACAAGAAGATTGAGATAAAAACTGATTGTTAGTCCCTTATTAGATTACTGTAGCACAAGATGAATGAAAGAACGCAAGCTCAAGTGATTGTGAATGATGTCCATGCTCTTGCTAGTTTATTTGATGTTTGCAGTTTTAAGTTCGCTAGACGTACGTGTAATAGAGCAACTCACTCCATGGCCAAAGCTTGCCTTTCCTTTGAGGAGCGAGGTGATGGTGTGGATGGTGGAATGCCCCCAAACATTGCCTCTGTTGTGTTTGAGGATATGGCCCTGGTGGCTTAATAATATCTGGTTATTTCCAGTAAAAAAAAAAAGAATAATCCCAACTATATAACAGGTCTTCCGAAATTGCACTGGACCCGAATGAACCGACTTAGCAGGTTTAAAAAACTGCCATGTGTCATACTCTTATTGTCCATCTAATACATTTTTTTATTTTGAACTTTTTTTATCACCCCCTACCCTATTCTTCCCCCACCCCAATGTCACCCCCACCCTAACCACCCCCACCCTCTCTCGAAAAACCCGCACACACCGCCACCCCTCCCTAACCTCCAACACCCCCTCGAAATAAAGCCCACGCACTACCACCCCATTGCCACCCCGCCCTAACCTCCCCACCCCTAAAAAATCCCTCATGCACTGCCACCCCCTCCCCAACCTGCCCCATCCCCAAAAAACCCCCTCACACCATTGTCACCCTAACTAACCTCCATGGCCCATCCTCGAAAACCCCCATCCCATTCTCAACCCCCTTTACTATCACTCTGTTCCACGCCCCCTCGTCGCTTCCCGCTAAATATAACCCGTCATAACCGGGTTCGTATAACGTGGTAGAGGTTACTCTATTTTGAAGAGGAGGCTGGTGGGGGTGAGTTTTTCGGGTGTTGGTGCTGATTTTGAGGGCTGATGACTGGGGAGGCTGGGGAGACCTGATTTCGGGGAAGGAAGAGGAGAAGGGCTGGTGGGTAAAGAGGAGGTTCGGTGGCAATGGCGTAGGGGAGGAAGAGGAAGGGGAGGGGGTTAGTGGCTTGGATGGGGGCTGATGGGTCGATGGGTGGTTGAAGGGGTGAGGGTGAAGGTGAGAGAAAGAAGAGGGAAAAAAAAAATCAAATTACCAGTTTTACAGGTTTCAAGTTACCAGGGAGAATTTTTTAAAAACATTCCATATAGTTGAGATTATTCTGAAATAACACATAGTTAGGATTTTTTAGCAAAATGCCAATAATTAAGATTATTATAGTCAATTTTTCCTAAAACTTATTTGGAGCGTTGCATGTTAGCATTAATGTCTAATATGATAGTGTCCTCTTTGTTATTCAGAAAAGCTAGTTTCAAAGAGGATGACCCGATATATAAAACTTGATTTGTCTACTGAAGCTAATTCGCAGATTCATAGATGTCCATGAGGTGGTCTATATGGATATAAATTGAATGACTAGAACTCTGGAATTTGGATCTTCTATATGGAAATATAAACCCTATCGCTATTTGCCGCCCGTATTTACTAAAAATCGCCCGTATTTTTCCCTTTAAATGGCCACCGATCCATGAGCGACCTAAGTCCGGCGGCTAAGGTTTTCGCTCGCGATATGATTAAGTCGCACGTTAGGCCTGCCAGCATCATGAAAGCCGTTAATGAGAAATTTCCCGATGATCATCCAAATATGAGACACTTCTACAACCTGAAGGAAAAGTATAGGAGGGAAGCAATGGATGGTAGAGACGTGATGCAACAATTCCTCCACCTTGCTCGAGAGCATAACTACCTTCATTGGATAAGACAAGACGATGAGACAAATGTAATGACACAGGCGTTTATGGTGCACCCTCGGTCGGCAGATATCCTCCGTACTTATCCGCATGTTGTTGGTATGGATGCTACGTACAAAACCAACAAGTATAACATGCCTTTTATAGAGCTCATTGGGATGACACCTTGTAACAAGAACTTTATTGTTGGTTATGCTCTGATGGCCAACGAAACAGCTGATAGTTACAATTGGGTGTTGGATAAGTTTAGTTGCTTATCGGGGTGAATTGTGTCCCTGTTACACTCATAATTGATCGTGATTTGGGTCTTATGAAAGCGGTTCGGGAAGTGTTTCCTAACTCTGCACATTTGTTATGTAGATGACATATCAACAAAGATGTGCAGAGTAGAGTGAATCTCATCATGGGAAACCCCGATGCTGGTCCGAGATTCTTGAAGTGAAGTTGGTATAAGATAATTGACTCCACCTCCGAGATGGGTTACCTAGCGGCGGTTGAATGCATGATAGATGTTTACAGACAGTGGCCTAAAATCATTGAGTACGTGGAAACTACTTGGCTTGTGTACAAAGAGAAGTTTATTCAGGCATGGACATATTTACTATGATCAGATTGACGCAGCAATAAACCGCATTACCTGGTATGGAGGATCGTGTACTGAGGCGCATTGGATGGTATGTCCACAAGACTTTTTTCCTATTGCTTAGATTTTCAACGCCGCCGTCATTTTGGTTGGATTGGGCCCAACGGGATCCCTTTATCCGTGTATCACTGTCCTTCCTTGGGAATCCCGATCAGTAGCAACAGGTCCGACTGCGGAGCTAGTGATTGCACATCTTGGCAGTTATAAGCATTACATTAGATTGGAGTTGGCACCCGGATCACCCGTACCACCTATTCATAACTTATGGCATACGATGCATGATGACAGTGTTGATGAGTGGGATAAGTTGTATGATGTGAGACGCGCTTTGTGGGACCACTTACTCACTACTACAAGGACATAGTTAGTAATATCCGCTTTTGTCGTATATTATAGTTTGTAAGTTTGAGTCAATGTTTTGTAATATTTAGTATAATGATATCCATATTATGAAATATTGGTCTAATGATTAGTATAATATGTTGCATAAAATCAAAACCAAAACAAATTCCTACTACATAGTTAGTAATATCCGCATAGTAATCGGGAATTCATACTACATAACAAACAAACTTATCTAAACTACTACATCAACCAAACAAAATTATCTAAACTACTACATCAAAACACATCATCAAAACTCATACATCAAAACACATCATCACCATCATTATGAGGAGGGTCACGAGCACGTTCTAACCGCAGTGCCATATCCCAATCTCGAGCCATCGCATCCATCATCTCATATGACATCGAAGTGTTGGGACGTTGATCGTTGTGCCAATCCTCCTGCAAAGCTCTCGTACACTCAAAATGTTGGGCCATCCACTGCAAAATATGACTTAATAAGTTAGATATGTTAGGTAACAATAATAATTAACAACAAAATTCTTAACTTATAATACGAAATGCATACATAGTGTGTGTTTGTAGTGTTGGCCCGTGCCGGATCCATGATGTCCTCAGCGAGAAGGATAGGATGAGAATATGCAGAATACCAGTCCATGTAGTCCGATGAACAATCTCCTGGCCGACTAGCACGTCTCAATTGCGAAACATTGAGACCACCTAAATATGGCGTGAAACGCTGCCATGATGACTCAGCTGCTGTTATGTCGTGCTCAACCTCATACTTCTTCATGTTTGTCGGTCTGTATGCAAATACGGGTTCAGGAATCGCAGAAGGAATAACCTGAACATAACCCAACTGTTGTAGTACACGATCTAGGTTGTATGGCTCAATAATATCTCGGTAGCGTATGCAACCGACATACAACGTCCTCGGAACCGTCCTAGCCGGATCATCCCCGTATGGCATCCAAATGACCTGAAAATAGGAAACATAAATAATTTGATTAGTTTAATGTACTACTAATATACGACTACATTAATAAGCAAAATAAATGGCGTACCTCTGAAAGCTGAAGGTTGTCCAACCGTCTAGTATCGACTGAAGTCGAACAGGATCCTTGCTGACGGTGTGAACATCCCACTTTCTAGCTTGGGGATCGTGATCAGACACCGATAAACTATCTCTCTGAGGCCGAAAACATGGGAAGTACTCGTATATCCAAGCCTGTAAAAGCGTGAGACACCCAGCAATCTGTTTAGCCAACTGCCTAGTCGCCACCCCTAGCTGACGATATAGAAAAGCCAAAGTCGCTGATCCCCATGAATACCTATGTACTGAGTCAAGGTCATCCAACTCAATAATGTTATGGGGAGAGAGCCGGTTACCACTCTTATCAGTGAACAACGTACATCCAAGTGTGATGAGCAGAAAAGCGCGAATCTTCACATCAATGGGCATCTGCTAAAGATCTCGCCAACACTGACACCCCCGTTCTTCCAGATAGGTGCTGGGTCCTTAAATAGCTCATCCCGAGTAACATGGAGTAGCTCCTCAAACCGAACATACAAATCATCAGATGACAAAGCACCGCTCACTGTGTGACCATCAATAGGAACACGATGATCTGCCAAACGTCATGCAACATGATCGTCATCTCCCCGAAAGGATGTGTAACGTGTTCGTGTCCGGCTGCCAACGTTCTATAAATGCTGAAATCAGTGGGTAGTCAAGGTTCGAATACATAATAAACGGAAGATGGCTGATACAAGACACATCTACACGCAGCTGCGACTGCGGATCGAAGTCCCAACTCTTCAAACTACTAAACACACTAGCACGATTATGACACAGCATCACCGTATAAGTTTGCGGATCATGGTAGATACGTGCGCTGATGTGAGCCGGGTAGCTAGGAATCACGCTATCGTCAATAGGGCCCCCAGGCATAGACTCCATAACTCTCCATGAAGTATCACTAGCAGCTCTGGCCCTGCTCGAAGTCCGACTACGTGCGGAACCTGACGACTCCGACACAAATATCCCTCCTCTACCCTTCCACACAGTGACGCGGGAAGTGGCCTCCTGTGGATCACCACTCAAAGCATTTTCCAACTCTTCCTCATCCCCGGTATCCCAACCCGGACTATGAGGCGCATCCTCAGGAATAGGATCCGCCCTAACCTGCTCTTCTTCCCTCGCCCTCCTACTCGATGCATTGATACCACGATATTGAGTATGTCGTGGCCCAGATCCCTCAACACCCACACTCTCGCGGCCTACGTCCCTTGACTGAGCCTAATTATCAATATTTTTTATTAATCACTATTTAATCATTTTAATTCAATATCTAGCACCTTCGTCGTTATTATATTATATTAACATTAATATAACTAAATTTGTCGCATAACATGCTACATTATTATTATAACTAATTAACATGCTAATTTTACTAAATATTAACATTAGCTAATTTTATGAATAATATCAACATTAGCGAATATTATAACATGTTAATATCACTAAATAATATTATTATTACTAATTAACATGATAATATCACTACTAACATAATCAAAAATTGCAACATAATATTATTCCAAAAAAATGCAAAGCATAATATTATTACTGATATTACAACAAAACATAATATTATTAAAATAAAAAATTGCAACAAAACATTCGAAATTCAAAAAAATAAATGGAAACGATGTACTTTTTCGTTTCCTCGCCGGAGGAAAAGAAACAGATCTTCGTTTCCTCCACCGAGGAAACGAAACAGATCTTCGTTTCCTCAGTGGAGGAAATGAAAAAGTATTCGGTTTCCTCAGCGGAGGAAACGAAAATTCACATCGTTTCCTTGCCGAAGGAAACCAAAAAAAAAAAAAAAATTATCGACGTGGTGGTGGTATTTTCCGGCAAATTAATAACTAAAACTGACCTGAGATGATGATTCGCCGGCATCTTTCGCCTTCTTCCTTGGCCCCATGCTTTTTCCGGCGGTTGTGTGGTGGTGCCGGCGGTGGTGGTGGAGTCGGTGGTGGTGGAGTCGGTGGTGTTATCACGCTAGTGGTGGTGGCGTCGGTGGTGGCGTCGTCGTTGATGCGGTGGTGATGGTGGTCGCCACTTGCTGGTGGTGGATCCGGTGGTGGTGGTTATGGTGGTGGATGGGGTGAGGTGAGAGAAAGTGAGTGAGAGTAGGAGAGAGAGAGAGAGTGTGAGTGAGTGGAAGAGGGTGTGAGTGAGTGGAAGAGGATGAGTGAGGATGTATATGTAGGGGTAGTTTAGGAATATCCTAGGAAAAATATGGGCGATTTTTAGTAAATACGGACGGTAAATAGTAATGCCAATATAAAATATAGACACGTGGGAATTTGGATGGCTCATGCAAGTAATATTTATAAATGTTGATGTAATACTGTCATTGATTTATTGACATTTGACAATCCTACTCGATTTATCACTGATGATGTTAGATATATAATGTTAGGTTAAATCGTCAATTATTGATAATAGATATTAATGTTTGTGAATGTGACTTGTCATTCTGTTATTATTCATCATTACTCATTAATTGTAACTTGTAAGGAGATCAAGCAATCTGTCTCTCTCAAAAAAAAAAAAAAAAAAAAAAACATCTCGAGAGATACCAAAATGGTAAATGGGTAATGAATTGAGTAATTTGATACTCCATCCGTCCCATAATTTAGTGCTCACTTCTCATTTTTCAAGTGAATTAAGAAAAATTAAAAGAGTAATAGGGTTTTCAAAAAATTATATTTAAGGAAGTGCTTTTTTGGCACTTTTGTCTTGAAACTAGTTTTTAATTTTCTTTTTCCTTCAAAATAAAAGCAAAAAGCAATAAATGTTTGTTGGAATTGTGTACAACAATAAATAGGGGCACATAATTTGAAAAAAAGTTGGGTATTTTGGAAAGTTTATGTACAAATGAAGGATAATTTAGTCCAAATAAATTGATAAAAATAAAAATAGGCACAATTTTGGGACACCCAAAAAGGAATGTAAGCAAAGTTATTAAAACTGCGATTCAAATCTTAAAATCTTACAATATTGTGATTCAAAATATGGTAGACGATTTGATTCACGATTCTATTCATTTATGTTGACTAGCGAAAACCTCGCAAATTTTAATCATGCTAACGAAGCAAAATAATAGATATATATTCTTAGTTATTGCCAATATGGTGGGTAAACAACTATTTTTTCCAATTTTTAGGTCTTTTAACTTATAGTCTTAGCATATTCAATGAAGATTGAGTGCAGTATCTTGATAATACGTGTTTGTAGAATCTTACGATTCTACGATTCGATTTTACTATTCGATTCTAAAGGTCGTTTCCGATTCAAACTAAAATTTCGATTTTAACAACTTTGAATGTAAGCACTATATTATGGGACGGAAGGAGTATTAAGTTCTATAAAAAGAACATATTCGTTAATAATTATACATCGATAACTTTTTTTTTGACGGGTACATTGATAACATTAAAGAAGGAGAAGAAAGTTGGGGTGGAAGTAAAATCTTTTGTCACATTTTTTTTTGTGTAATTTATGTGTCACTTATTTTTATTGATTGTTTTAATTACTATGGCCCATCACTACGTAATTAAATTTTAAAATCACTTTCTAATCAACCAATAGAAAGTAATTAAATTTAAAAATCACTTTCTAATCAACAAGTGGTACACAAAATATGAGAACTCCCTCCGTCCCATAATATAATGCTTGTTTCTTTTTTACATGGTCTCCAAGACGGACCTTTGACCTTCAATATCTTCAATTCCTTACTAATAAAAATATAAAAAATTGATATTATGAAACTACATATTGAGGCGAATTTAACAAGACCCCAAATGAGTATGTTTTCTTGTATATATTAATGAGAATATTTGGTCAAAGATTTTAAAGTTTGACCCACCTAAAATGAAACAAACAATATATTATGGGACGAAGGGAGTATAAGATTTTAAAGTTTGACCCACCTAAAATGAAACAAACACTATATTATGGGACAGAAGGAGTATAAGATTTTAAACTCATTGAGGTGGGATGGTAAATAATAAATATATAAGGGAGTTCCCTTCCATGCCCATGTCCCAAGTTCAATTCTCATCCACCTCTCCCCGAGTGCATATAACTCTTCTACGCCCAAGATATGATATGTAGGGGTGGTGCCCATTGTTATAATCTCTAAAAGAAAGGTATCAGTAATACTAACATATTTATCTAGTCTCCATTTGGTTTCTTTAATTAGTTTATATAGTGAGGAGAACGGGTGCGTTTCATTTTATTTTAAAGGAGATATAGAGTATGAAAGAGAGAGAGAGTGTGAGCTAATGATAACTATAGTATTAATTTTTTTTTGCTATATAATAAGAATAAAATATAATGGGTACTTCTTCATAGAATGGACCGAAGTAAGAAGTTGATACTTCTTTAAAAAATAGAGGGAGTATGACCACAAAAATTATTGTTAATTAATTGATTGAGCAATTATATGGTTATACTTTAATCAAGCATTGATGATCATGTGGGGTTGACAAAGTTGCATGGAAGGTGATAGACTTCCATGTTTTGTACAAAGAATATCTATACACCACTAATAATATTGTGCCACCTCTTCGTATTAAAAAAAAATTCTAGAGGAATATTAATTTCGTTTGGAGGGAAATATTGGAGAGAAGCTTTTGGTTATTGGAGGGAGGTAATGTAAGAAATGGGAAACGGAAAAAATGTCGGGGTAATGAGCATTGGGAATCGAAAAAGTTATTGTACAATATATACACGTAATTTACTAAAAATTGATAGATATCATCAAACTAGTTTTTGTTATAAAACTAATAATTTTGATACTAGAAAAAAAAGTAACTTTTTTTATCTTTTGTATTATACTTGAAAAATTCGCGCATCTGATGAAGTGGATGACGATAGACGAAATTTGCATTAATGATGAAAGCGAGTGTTCATTTAATTATTTTGGATTTATTTCCAGTTATCATAACTTATAAAAATATTTTGTTTAAAAAATGATAAACCATTGAACCACATATATTTTATCCTCTACAAATAGACACACATTTGATACGCACTACGAAAATAAGAGCATTGTAGAAACAAAGAGCATTATTATATAATATTGTAATATATTGGTGATACTAATTTTCAATCATTAAACATAAATAGTATGGAAAATATAATATCTTATAATTCTAAATTATCAAGTACTTCAATGATATAACTGTTGGAACAAGAACATGTTTGACATTTTTTTTTTCTGCAAAGTCAGCTTTTTGTTGTTTTCTTTTTTCCTTTTTAACTGAGGTTTTAAAAGATCAATTGAACTAATGGATAATAATTAGTAATAATAACGTCATGAGATTTAAGAAATTATAGTAGTTGCAATTTAATTTTAGCTACTAAAAAACCTTTCAAAAAAAATAAAAATAAAATTACTTTCTTAATTATTTTTTTGGGAAAGATGACTTCAATTAATGTTGCATTGGAACTCACAAACGAGGTTTAAAATTTAAACTTAAATTGATTTCAAAATTTCATTTGAAGTTCAAATGAAAAAGATATTCTCACTATTTTAGACCCCAAGAATATAAGCTAATAAAAAGCTTATAATATTTTATATATAGACATTGTCTATACACAAAGTCTAGCCTTTTCCAATTTGCATGGCTATTTGAATCCCAATGTTAGAATTGTATCTAAAAACCCAATTTTGTAATATTTCATGTTGGGGCATAACTAGTTGAATCAATCTTTACATTAATGAGACGTCTGGTTCAAGATATGAAATGCAAAGGGAATGGATTCAATAGAGAAGGGAATGATAACAAAAATGGTTACCTTTATTGAGTGTTTGGTTCGAGCCAAGGAATGGAAATAAATGGTAACCATTGCCATTAAGTAATGGATTTTGTAACTTGAGGAGGAGGGGAAGGTAACAAATTGGGAGAATCCATTACCATCAAGTAATAATAATAGTGGATTGACGCGGGGTTGAAACAAACAAGAAGAAAGGAAATCATTAATTTATTCCATTTTTTGAAGCCCAAAAATAGTGAACCAAACGTGCTGTAACTCTCTTTGTCTAGATCTGGCAATTATCAATGGGTGAGTGGATTATCCACCCAGCCGCCCCAAATAAATGGGTGAAAACTCGCGATGAAGCGGGTGGCTGAAAACTGAAAACTGCAAAATAAAATGAGCAAAGAAAATTAATTGAGCAAAAAGTTCTTAAAATGAGCAAAAACATAAAATGAGCAAAGAAATAAAATGAGCAAAAATTTGTAAAATGAGCGAAAACATAAAATGAACCGAAGTTTGTAAAATGAGCAAAAACTTTGTAAAATGAGCGAAAGTTTGCTAAAATGAGCAAAAGTTTGTTAAAATGAGCAAAAACGTAAAATGAGCAAAAAGTTCGGTTTTCAGCTTAAGGTTAGTTTTCAGTGGATCCTATATATATATATATATATATATATATATATATATATATATATATATATATATATATATATATATATATATATATATATATATATATATATATATATATAAGATTGATATTTAGTCGCTTTATCGTTAATCTATGAGACTACGGTTAATTTTCATATATTAATTTTTTTAAAATTATAAGTCTAAAATATAGTTTTTTTTTCTAGTATCACTCATTTCCCACCCGCCCCACCCGCGGTTGATGGGTGGAGCGGGTATGGGTGAAATTCTTGGTGGGTGATGGATGGTGTGGATGGAGATTTGGGTCACGGGTGATGGTGCGGATAGAGGTCCACCCGACCCATCTTCGATCCATTGCCAGCTCTATCTCTGTCTCTATATGTAGTAAGTAAAATTGGACATGTGATATCTAGCTATGAATTTCATCCCTTATCATATAACATAAAGCCGGTAGCAAGGAAAAATAAGGGTCAAATCCCATAAGAAAGTTGGTTGTTTTTTATTAACTTCAATTTTATCCAAGTTTCAAAAAGTGATCATATACTACGGGACTGTTTGGCAATACTAGTTGAAAATGAGCTAAAATTGATAAGTTAGCTGAAATCGATAAGGTAGTAGCTGAAATTGATAAGGTGCTGAACTGATAAGCTAACTAATTAACTTAATTGTTTGGCAAAATTATTTGTTTAAGTTGATAACTTATGTTGGATAAATTAGTGGTTATAAAAAATTTATAAAGGTTTTCCAAAATCTCAGTAACCTGATTTTAATAAGTTAAAAGTTTAAACTTCTAAACACTACTAATTATTTCAACACCTAAAATATTCTAACACCTTATCATTTAAGGTACCTAAAATGCTTTCTAATAAATCTCAAACAAATAGTGCACGATGCCGATAAGAGAGATCTAGAATTTATAATATATACTTGTATGTGTTGACAAACTAGTTTTGGGGACCCGTGCAAAAATGCACGAGAAGTTTTATAGTAGATATGATTTAGTCGTGCATAATGTACGGGAATTGTTTTGATTATTAAGTAGTTATTTTATTCCTAGTCAAGTCATAAGCAGGTCTCTAACTTTTAGACCCGTGTAAATATATTTTGTATACTACTTTATTTTTAACTTTTAGACCGAAAATATTCCAACAAAGCTTAACATATTACACATATTCCATGATTGCGTCAAAAGTTGTAAAATATAAGATATTGAATCATATATTTAATGATATTTTCCCTTATATTATGTTATGTTAATTTGTAAAAGTGAATGAGATACTACATATAACTTCTCAAAAAACTACACGTACAAAGTATACAATATACTTTTCCATTTGTTTTCTTTGCCCCGTTATAAACTTTCAACACCCAACAAATTACATGGCTTCATGTGGCAAATTAAACCCTCCCACTTTGATCGATTTATATAAGTACATAGTTGTTGTTGAGAAATTTTGCTTATAGAATTTAAATTAGGGATAGTGAGCTAATCGCAAAGCTTGGTAATATTTGTAGCACATAAATTAATTAAAGTTAGTGTCACTAATTTACATTGATATAAGACCGTAATTTACGTTCAGTTATTCTACGTAACTCTTAATTTGCCACACATTGATCTCAAGCATCTAAAAAAATATTAAAGTAACTATAAGTTGTACGGTGTCTTATTATTTATATTTTTTCCTTTTGTATTGTTCCCATTTTATCAAACTTCTCCTGATTCATCATTCAAAGGCATCTACTATATTATACTAATAACCTAAAATGTAAAAGCCATTAAATGGGATGGTAAGGATTAAAAAAATATAAAAATATTTTAGATTTTAGACATGTGCAAATTGCAAGAATTTTTTTTTTTTATAAGTTTAAGATTTTAGTTAGTTTCTCTTAAATGTTGTGAATATTAGCTTGTGATTTAATGTTTTATAACCATGTATTGGAAATATTTTTAAACTCGCTTATGACCCATGTGTTTTGTGGTTGACGTAGTTAATGTCATGGTGAATCATGTGATCTACAATGTTATTCTTAAAAGTAAAGTTGATTAAATCTTTGATCCGCCTGATGAGTTTCTCAAAGACCTAGATAAAATCACAATTGAAACCACCACTGGCACTTAACCATACGCCTGCTTTCCCCCCCGCTTCTCATACAGTCCCCCTCCCCCCCTTCTTTCTTGTTGTCGTCATGATGAACCATCGTTTCTCACCGTCTTAGGCCACCCATTGCCTACTGATTATATATAATTTTATAATATTCCCATTTTTATTTGCCTAAGTTAATAGAAATTTAATATTTTTTTTAACTTTTTGTAACTTATCATTCTTGTAAAAAAAAAGATAGGATAGTTTCTAAAGGTTGTTTTTCATCTCCTTCAATTTTATACTTGATTTATGGAATGAGAATGTGAAGATAAAAAGAAACAAAACATGAAATGCTGATACAAAATTTTCTGGAATGGGAAGATAATGAATCAACAAAATATGGATAATTCACCTAATAGTGCGGAGATTTAGTACAATATATGATTTCTTCATAATGAATTAATACGATGCATGTAGTTAGTATTAATAACCCACGTTATTTATTTAATCCAATTTTCTTAATTGATTTTTTGTTTGTTAATTATTTCAAAGAAAATTTATACTTGGCATTAATTTGAACTATGCAACAACACGTCTTCTACCTATTTTAGGCACTCAATCTTAATTCTTTGGTTCTCCGTATTCCTCTTGTAGGATTGGCTAATTTTTTGATAACTCTTTGTTTCTTGAGATATTTTTCTCATTATAGGTTGTTATTATCATTTAGCATTATTGTATTTATCTTTTAGGTTTTTATGTATTTGTTGTAGCTTCATACTTACCATTATCTTAGCCCTAAACTCATACACATATACACTTGATCTTTTCTTTCTTTCTTGCTATTTTGTCAGATTATCTTCTGTGGCTGCAACTAACTCCTCACTCACTCTCTTTAGCTGCAAGAATCATAATTATTTTTGTTTTCAAGCATCAACCACACGTGTCTTCTCTCTTGATTACTCTATAATCAAATAACTTAACAACTAAAAGATTAATCATTTAATTGACGTCGAAACCTCCATTGTTATAATTTGGAAGTTTAAGTGATAAAAAATAACATAAATTTTTCAACAAATACCGGATTGATTGTTTTTTTTCCACCAAGTACCTCTACATTTTTTAGAATTCACCATATACTCTAAATTTTATACAAATACATCATAATGACCTTAATGACTAATGACAGTTAATTTCATTAGTCATTAAGCCCTAAAAAATTAATTTTCAATACACAAACACTTTTTACTTTCCTCTTAGATTCTATTGAACTTAAATACCCGTGCAAAAATAGAATCAGGCACTATAATATGAGACAGAGGAAGTATTATGGAAATGGATTTAATTTGTGACAAAAAAATGAGGATGTAGTTCGTCCAAGACAGGCTAGAACCGACCTTGGTCTCATTTATTCTCCAGAAGATCAACCTAGAGTATCTCTCCTACTCTTCCCTTGACAAAAACAACATGCATAACCATTTAAAGAGTAATTCCATGATTCTTAAGATCAAATCTTTATTTGACTTTTGCTCTATCTTTTCGAAATGGTTGAAGATTCAAGAATCTCAATGTCATCTATAATGTCTCTCCTCTATTCCTAGTTTCTAGTAATGTCATGGTCTACAACCAAAATTCTTCGCCGACATCGTCAAGCATCTATGAGTAGGTTGGCACTTGACAATGTGTCAATGTGAGAAGCTGCCAAGAAAATATTAGTGTAAGTTGAGGTGAAGCTTTTCTTTTCAATTCTTTCATTTTTCGTATTTTTGGGATGGGTAATGGTAAATTGATTATGTATACAACTTGTAACACCCCAGAATTTCAAAGCGGAAAAGAAAGAAATAATAATAGTATTAATAGGACGATGGCGGAAACATCGTCTTTTGGGAATGTCACTACTACAAGAAATGCGTTTTAAAAAAACTAAGTGATAAACCAACATAAGTAAATAGTATAAATAAATAAATAAATTATAGTAATAACTAAAAGAGAAAACTGACTCTCAAACTAATTAAAAGTCTAGGCCTGAAACATCTAGCTTTTTAATGCTCACAACTCAACCCGAGCCCAAAATCAAAGAAGATTCCCATCAACATCACCTGCAAAATATATCATCAAACATCCACAATCAGTGGGGAGTAACTAGCAGTTCTCCCAGAACAAAAGAAATCAAAGTACAATTCTGACATAGATTAATAAGAAAGGAATCATAAGGTCAAGACAACTATGACATGCATCCAAAATCATAAAGCTCTCAAGTAATACAAAAGATAAAATGAATAAATCATCTCAAGGGTACTTCAATAATAATAAAAACATAGATAAATCAGTTATTGAGTCAGAAACCGAACGCCGGTAAATCGCAATTCACTTCCTAAGGTTTGTCAGATCGCAATCCCCAGGTCAGTCTATGGGCTTACGTTCCCCACTGCCTGTGTCTAAGAATGGCCAAACTCTCGATGAAGGGTAGAACATGCAGAACTCCCTGACCTCTCGGACGACAACATTTAACCCAGGTGTACCCCTAGTTCGCAAACCAGGTGGTTGGCATGTTCTTTACCGGGGACTACATCTATCCCACTGGATGTTCTTATCTCAAAATAAAATCATAAATATCATCAAAGTATCATTCATCTCAAAAATATTCGTGAAAGGGATGCCACCCGGCCTTATACCCATAATTCATCAAAAGCAACTCTTCAAAATTCCTAAAAAATAGTAACTTACAAACTTACAACAAATGTCTCCAACAATAAATACTTTGAACATCACTAAGCATCAACGATGATAATAAACTAGTTTTTACAACACTAACAGTTCAATCAGAAATGCATCACCAATTAACTCCGAGGCTTACTAAATAAATGAATAGTACACAATTAATCATTTTTTTACGTAAATAAAACATAAACATAATAATACCCAATAATACTTACAGCAACCTTCTAAACCCCAGCATCCAAGAACATAAAAGATCACAAATTATTTCTGATTAAAAAGCTCTTAAATAATTTAAAAGAATATCCTCAAATTCACAACAAAAACCCAATAATAATTATTAAACTAATAAGTACGATCAGTAAAATAACATAAAAATTATCATATGACCCTAATGGATCTACTGACATGGTACAATATTTATTTATAATTTTCGTACTCTAAAAGTATTTTTAAACGTTAATTTACAGAATACCCAATAAAGCCAATATAATAAATAAAAATAAAAATAAACGCCCAAAAATTACCAAAAATTTACATAACATGAATAAACTCACGATAATACATAACATACAAAGAAATGAATTTTTCGGCCTCCAGAAATAATTTTTACGATTTATATACTGACAGACACGAAAATACAAAAACAGATAAACCAATTAAATAAACCTGTAAATAGTAGGAAACAATTATTCCAAGGCATGAAATACATACTACACATATAACATGATTCACTAAAAATAATTTCAGCAATTTTAACATTCGTTCAATAATTATTTAGCAAATAAGCCAAAAACGCACAAAATACCAAATAAATCAAATAAATACTAAAACTCAGAAGAAATTTTTTTTCTGTATAAACTATTCATACATCATGCATCAAGTGTATTCACATCAAATTTCATCAATAATTTCATTCAAAAAGTATTTTAAACAATTCCTAGCGTAATAATCTAATACCAAAAAATACTCTAATCTCTATCGTCCTAAGATAACTACTAGTTACCTGGAACGTCGGAAGGAGAGGTGAGTCTAAAGATATAGTTAAGAGTTGCACATACAATCCAATTCCTCTTCTAACCCCAAAGCACAACGAACGATAATTGTAGCAACAAGTCACTAGGCGTTTTCTTCTTGAACATTGAAAAATCTCATTTAGTGCTGTTCTGGTCCGACCATGATTTCCGGCGATTAAAAGATTGTATTCAAAATCTCTCCAGTCAAAGTGACGATCAAGATGTTATAAATGTGCTGTCCAAATGTGCGAATGATCCAACGGTTAGATCTCCGGATATGGTTAATTTCGTGAAAGTGTGACAGGGAACAAAAACCGGATGACTCATCTGATTGAAACGAAAACTGCAGTCGCGTCTTTCCTTTTCTTCAAAAACAAATTGTACCACGAGCAAGATCTTTCCGAGTAGATGGATTTTGACTACTCACACGTTCAATTCGGATAAGAAACGAAGGAGATATAATGCAAACAAAATTGGTGTGCAAAAATGGACAAAAATCCGAGAAGAGAGAAGAACTCTTTCTCTTCCTCTCTAAGGGTTGGGCGAAAATGGGAGTTAGAATGCAGCAAAAACCTGATTAATAACCTCATTAAGCAATGGTTTAAAGGGTGATTATAAAGGTGGGTTAATGGGGAATTGAATAGGGGGTTACAAGAGATCCAAAGGTTAACTTAATAAGCATCAAAACTCTTCATCCTCCACAGTCCACACCATAATTGCTGATTTTCGGCCAGTATGACACGCCACATGCGATGCAACATTTCATCACCCAAGTCGGTCTAACAACGTTACAAAAACGCTACGCGACAAAACTGCATCCTAAATGCCTAAACAAATAACGAAACTAATATAACCTTTAAAATAAATAACTAACAACTTAAAATAAATATATATAAATATATCACAACATATAAATATATATACACATTTTCACAACACGTTCCAAAATAATTTAAATAATAAATTATTTATTTTTACGAAAAAAAATATCATTTTAATGTAAACAAATACCAAAAATAAAGGGTGAAAATTACGGGGTGTTACAATCACTCCCCCTTAAAAGAGTTTCGTCCTCGAAACTTCAAAACAACCAAGAGACAAAAGAAAATATTCTAGATAAAGAACATTAAGAAAACATAAATCAATGGATTTTAGTTAAGAACTAAACAACTTTGCAGGTATAAAATTTGATAACTCAAATAATATATATTTTATTTTGGAAGACCAAAAGAGTTGTATAGTAAAGAAGCACGATAACAACAATCATTTTATAAAATGTGAAAGAACCAAAGACAAGTAAAAGTTAAAGGTAAAAATGTTTGCATAATAAACTATATGTAATTTTGCAATAGAAGTAGGAATAAATATTTACGTAAAATTATAAAAGAATAAATCCGACCATACATAAATATTTTTAGAAAAGAAACGAAGAAGAAAAAGTTCGTAAATAGATAGCCAAACCAATTTAAATAGAGGTAACCACACGGGTTTATACTCCACTTAAAGAGATAAGAACACTTTAATAAAGAGTAGCTAGCTGCTTTATTAAAATAGCACTTACGAACACAAGTCATGACATATGTTATAAGAGCGTACGCCTCCTAAACATATATATGAAAATTAAAGTTCGCAAAAGAAATTGAAAACTTTAAAATAAATTTCACAACGACAAAACACTAGTAATAAATAGGCGATAAAGTAATAAATTATTAACAACAATTATTAAATTTGCCAAGTCGACACAAATGTGCATGGAACCACCCATTGCAACCTAGTATCAACAAAACAATATTTGAAAGCCTTCTTATCAAATCAACATTAAAGTTTACCGGAATCACCCAATATAAACTTAATATCAACTCAAAAAGAAAATTAAATCAAAATAGATAAAATGTGTCAGCTTATCAAATTGACATACAAGTCACAGGAATCACCCATTATGACTCAATATCAACTCAAACAAGTTTAAAATTTAGACTTATCAAATTGACATACAAGTCAAAGGAATCAACCATTATGACTTTATATCAACTCAAACAAGTTTAAAATTTAGACTGAGTATATAAATTTCCTTTCCAAAGAATACAAAACGAAATAGTTAAAGTCAGATAATTAAATAAGAAGTAAATAAAACAACCAAAAATTTTCTATGAAATGAGAAAGCACTAAATATTTAAACAAGAAACAACAAATGGTAAACGAGATCCTTTCACGCATTTGTGTTTGAAAAAAAATGTTAATAAGAAAAGTAAGTAAAGTAAAAGTTGTTGAATGCTAACCTTTAAAACAAAATAGTTTGCGTCTACATTTCAATCTAACACCAAGACAACTCATTAAAGTACTTTCATTTTCAAAGACTACAAAACTTATTACCATAATTAAAAGCTAAACAAGGATTAGCATGAAAAATAAAAATATTAAAAGAAAAATATTTATAAATATAGATGGTCAAAAACGGTAAGAGAAATTTGAGGACAATTGAAATCAAACGTTTTTCAAAAGAGTATGTCAAAATATTAACAATAACAAAATTTGAAAGTCCGAAAATAACTCTAACATAAGTATTTTTATTAAGTTCAAAGATCTAAAATGTAATTTGGAATATAAATTCAAACTAGAAAGTTTTGTAAATAATAAAACAGATACGTAATACTCACATAAAAAAAAAAACAACACTTAATTGAAAAAGAACAGAAAGTATATATTGTCTCACATAATAACATATACTATCAAGCAACAAGCAAATAAAATAAATGCAATGAAACACACAAGATTATATTAAAATAAAATTAATGTTTACCTTTAAATTGCAAAACACAAAATAAATTAAACACACAGCTAAACCGAGAAGGCTATAAATTACGTCTCTTTCGCTGCGCACTCTGATAAAAGAGAAAATAAATTACATGTAAGAGGCCCTGCAAATAAGATTAGCAAACTTGGTAGACTAATTCCACCAATAATACAAATAACTATACATATAACATATGCTCCATAAGCATGAGAGCACACCACATTCCCATAAGGTTTCCCTTTACTTACTCTACCCATCACACTTTCATTATAGTGAAACAACTAAACTTAACACTAAACAAATTTTATATCCTATGGCTAACTAATAATTCTAAAGAATCATTAGCAACTCTTTTTCAGAGTTTAGGAGCGTTTTGCTCTGATACCAACTGTAACACCCCAGAATTTCAAAGCGAAAAAGAAAGAAATAATAATAGTATTAATAGGACGATGGCGGAAACATCGTCTTCTGGGAATGTCACTACTACAAGAAATGCGTTTTAAAAAAACTAAGTGATAAACCAACATAAGTAAATAGTATAAATAAATAAATAAATTATAGTAATATCTAAAAGAGAAAACTGACTCTCAAACTAATTAAAAGTCTAGGCCTGAAACATCTAGCTTTTTAATGCTCACAACTCAACCCGAGCCCAAAACCAAAGAAGATTCCCATCAACATCACCTGCAAAATATATCATCAAACATCCACAATCAGTGGGGAGTAACTAGCAGTTCTCCCAGAACAAAAGAAATCAAAGTACAATTCTGACATAGATTAATAAGAAAGGAAACATAAGGTCAAGACAACTATGACATGCATCCAAAATCATAAAGCTCTCAAGTAATACAAAAGATAAAATGAATAAATCATCTCAAGGGTACTTCAATAATAATAAAAACATAGATAAATCAGTTATTGAGTCAGAAACCGAACGCCAGTGAGTTCACTTCCTAAGGTTTGTCAGATCGCAATCTCTAGGTCAGTCTATGGGCTTACGTTCCCCACTGCCTGTGTCTAAGAATGGCCAAACTCCCGATGCAGGGTAGAACATGCAGAACTCCCTGACCTCTCAGACGACAATATTTAACCCAGGTGTACCCTTAGTTCGCAAACCAGGTGGTTGGCATGTTCTTCACCGGGGACAACATCTATCCCACCGGATGTTCTTATCTCAAAATAAAATCATAAATATCATCAAAGTATCATTCATCTCAAAAATATTCGTCAAAGGGAAGCCACCCGGCCTTATACCCATAATTCATCAAAAACAACTCTTCAAAATTCCTCAAAAATTGTAACTTACAAACTTACAACAAATGTCTCCAACAATAAATACTTTGAACATCACTAAGCATCAACGATGATAATAAACTAGTTTTTACAGCACTAACAGTTCAATCAGAAATGCATCACCAATTAACTCCAAGGCTTATTAAATAAATAAATAGTACACAATTAATCATTTTTTTCGTAAATAAAACATAAACATAATGATACCCAATAATACTTACAGCAACCTTCTAAACCCCAGCATCCAAGAACATAAAAGATCACAAATTATTTCTGATTAAAAAGCTCTTAAATAATTTAAAAGAATATCAAATTCACAACAAAAACCCAATAATAATTATTAAACTAATAAGTACGATCAGTAAAATAACACAAAAATTATCATATGACCCTAATGGCTCTACTGACACGATACAATTTTTATTTATAATTTTCGTACTCTAAAAGTATTTTTAAACGTTACTTTACAGAATACCCAATAAAGCCAATATAATAATTAAAAATAAAAATAAACGCCGAAAAATTACCCAAAATTTACATAACATGAATAAACTCACGGTAATACATAACATGCAAAGAAATAAATTTTTCGGCCTCCAGAAATAATTTTCACGATTTATATACTGACAAACACGAAAATGCAAAAACAGATAAACCAATTAAATAAACCTGTAAACAGTAGGCAAAAATTATTCCAAGGCATGAAATACATACTACACATATAAGATGACGCATATAACATAATATACAGCACATTTATATGCGTAGTATGTATTCCATGCCTTAGAATAATTTTTGCCTACTGTGTACTGGTTTATTTAATTGATATATCTGTTTTTGCAATTTCGTTTCTGTCAGTATATAAATCATAAAAATTATTTCTAGAGGCCGAAAAATTCATTTCTTTGTATATTATGTATTTACGTGAGTTTATGCATGTTATGTAAATTTTTGGTAATTTTTGGGCATTAATTTATATTTTTAGTTATTATTTTGGCTTTATTGAGTAATCTGTATATTAACTTTTAAAAATACTTTTGGAGTCCCAAAATTATAAATAAAAATTGTACCATGTCAGTAGAGCCATTAGGGTCGTATGATAATTTTTGTGTGATTTTACTGCTCGAACTCATTAGTTTAATAATTATTATTGTGTTTTTGTTGTGAAATTGAGGATACTCTTTTAAATTATTTGAGAGCTTGTTAATCAGAAATAATTTGTAATTTATTATATTCTTGGTTGCTGATGTACAGTAGGATGCAGTATGTATTATTGGGTAACCTTAGGTTTATGTTTGATTTATGAAAGAAAATGATTAATTGTTACTACTCTTTTAATGATTAAGTTTTGGAGTTAATTGGTGATGTATGTTTGATTGAATTGTTGGTGCTGTAAAAATTAGTTTAATATCATTGTTGATTTTTAGAGATGTTCAAGTGTTTATTGTGGGAGACATTTGTTGAAAATTTGTAAGTTATTAATTTTGGGGAATTATGAAGAGTTGTTTTGATGAATTATGGGTATAAGGCAGGGTGGCATCCCTTTTTGATGAATATTTTAGATGAATGATACTTGGATGATATGCATGATTGTAATTTGAGATAAGAATATCCGGTGGGATAGATGTAGTCCCCGGTGAAGAACATGCCAACCACCTGGTTTGCGAACTAGGGGTACACCTGGGTTAATTATTGTCGTCCGAGAGGTCAGGGAGTTCTGCGTGTTCTACCCTGCATCGGGAGTTTGGCCATTCATAGACACAGGCAGTGGGGAACGTAAGCCCATAGACTGACCTGGAGATTGCGATCTGACAAACCTTAGGAAGTGAATTGCGATTCACTGGCGTTCGGTTTCTGACTCAATAACTTGTTGTACTTTTGTTTTATTGTTATTTAAGTATTCTAGAGTTGATTCACTCACTATATCTTAGCTTGTTTTACTTGATGTTGATGATCATTTGTATTACCTATGAGCTTTATGGTTTTTAGATGCATGTTATAGTTATAACGATTGTATGATTTCCTTTCTTAGTAATCTATTTCTGAATCGTGCTTTGATTGCTTTTGTTCTGGGAGAACTGCTAGTTACTCCCCAATGACTGTGGAATTATTTAATATATATCCTTGCAGATGGAAATGAATGCTAGACTTGTGACTGCTTGGGCTAGCAGAGTGAGGGTTTGTAGTGAGAAGAAGCTTCTGATATTGTTTTTGGTAGATGTGATTTATGGGGACCATAGACAGTCCTACTTTTGGCTAGCTTTCAAGGACATTTAGTTTTATCTAAGTTTTATCGGGAGACTTGCATGTCTCATAGTTTTTGGATTGATGTTATGATATAATTGAGATATTTCTTTTATTTAGAACTATGATGTTTTCTCGGATAGTACTTTTCTTTTTGAAGTTATGAAACTTTGGTTTGAGGATTATCTTTTATTATTGTTTTGGAGTAGCATAACCGTCCTGACGTTATTTCCGCTAACGTCATTTTAGCATATCTTGATTTGATATTGTTTAGTATCTTAGTAGTAGAAGGACGGGGTGTTACAATGGCATGTAAGTTGTGTAACGAAACCTAAAGTAGAGTTACGTTAAATTTCAGGTCGCGCAGTAGAATGGCTATCAACGATAACGTCTTAGCTTAAGCTATTCGCCTATTAGCGGAGAATTTGACTCGCAAAAGAGCTGAGCGTCCCGATCCTGTTGGGGACATGTTGAAAGAATCCTAGAGCTCTCGGATTACTCGACAGGTTCAATTTCATAATTAATCAACCAAGAGAAAACCACCAAAGGTAGATTTTTTTTCTTCTAATTTTCCTCTCCTCTGCAATTTCTTCTGCTGCCCATGTTTCTTGAAAATTTTGAAGCTTTCAATTTTGGATTTGAATGGCTGAGACACTGGACACATTTGCTGGTGGTGACATCGTTTCTTATGGACACTTCTAATTGGTGGAATAATATCAATGATTCCCATCTTTAGTAAGATCAAAATTTTCATATCTTATCTAATCTCTATGAGCAGACAATGAATGAATTGGTAAGAAATTTAGAGTCGAAAATTATGCAATTTTAAAAAAATGTTTATGGGCAAATTTATAGCAGGACGATGAGGGATTTATAATAGGCAATTATATTGTGATTGATTTTATACCAATCTCAACAGAAAAAATATATGAATTTTGAATCAATCACACGTTGATTTTGATTTCAATCAAAGTAATTAGCCTTGATATTTGCATATGATTCTTTGCTTGAAATAAGCAATTTATATCCGACTTTCCTAATATAAATGATTATGAGTAATTTCATGATTGCAATTTCCTAGCTATTAAGATTAAGGCACACACTCAAGATTTATGTGTAAGCGAAACGTAAGCGATATCTCTCAAACATCCTACACGTGGCAGCTCAACTGTAGAATAGAAGGAGAAGATGATATGTTGGCGAATTCATTGGTAGCATGACACATAGACCAATTGAACCTTGTTATATATATATATATATATAGATAGGGGAAATGAATCATGACCATATAATGAGGAGATTCCAAGAATAATAGGAATAACACATTGAATAGCAAAATAACTCTCTATGTTTTCACAATATTTGACTCCTCCCTTGATGTCAAAAAAAAATAAAAAAAAAATAAAAAAATTTGACTCCTCCCTCTCAAAGGGTGTTCAAATTTAATTTCTAATCAACTAGAAAAATACTCTCTTGAATAATCTTTTATTTACTAGTCAATAAAGCAAACAATCCAATCAAATAACTCATTCAAAGAATTCCCTTTATATCAAATCAACCTTTCACCATAATACTCCCTTTTAGTCATGAATATAGAAACCCAACAACAATGAATGACGGTGTGATCATTAAAGTAAATCATATGATGATGACAAATAAAACAATCAATAATCAATATCTCGAGTGGCCATCAATCAACACAAGACTTCACGACATTGATGGATTAGATAGCCAGTCGATCATACTTCCTTCAAATCACAAATCAACCAAGTGCCCAATAAGAAACTTTCACCATAATCCTATAAACTATAATTCTCACTAATCACGAATTTGGTGTAAAATAAACTAGATATAAGCAATAATCTAACACTAAGCATGATAAAAGATACTTATGAAGATATATAGAATATTTTTTTTAGGAAACAAGCTCAATAATGAAAGCAATTCTATATAAAAACGGAGATTAATGAAGATAAAAGCTACTCCCTCCGTCCCATAATATAAGTCCAGTTTCCTTACAAGGTGTCCTAAGATATAAGTCTTATTTCTATTTTCAGTCAATAATTACGTCCAAAATACTCTCATGACAATAATTTAATTTCCTAAATGTTCTCATAAATCCAGCTCCCAATGCACCATTATTAATGACAAAATGAGATCTTTTACCTCATTGAACTTCTCTACACATTAAACCATGCAACATCAAATGATTAATTTATATTTTTTGTTAAAAAGAAAAAAATAATGTAAGTGTTTCCCAATAAAAATAAATCTATTTATCCAAATAAAACAAGATTCCACTTACCTTAACTCCCGTGTAAAAACAAAATCATGACTTATATTATGGGACGGAGGGAGTAAAAATTAACTAGACTTTACACCAAGTTAGTGATAATATGCCAAAATCTTGATATAAATACCGAAATACTCATAATCATGTGTTACTTAATTCTCTCTCTCTTAATAATAGTAGATGTCGCTTAAGAACACTAAAAAGTAGCTAAAGATCCACAAAAAGTAGCTGGAGCAAGTAAAAAGCTCAAAAAGATAGATATATGAATACATATAAAAAGGAGTTGAAATCTGTTAAGGTCAATTCCAAATGAGAGTGCTTAATCCAAATAAGCAAAAGAAGTAAAATGAAGGATAAAAGATGGGGAAAAGGGATGAAAATGAGGGTGAAAGAGATTAAGTGTGCAAATAAAACACTTATCAATATCTTATCAACATTTACACAACCTTTAATATTTGAATGTGATAGTCCATCAAGGCCCTGTTCTTTTGGACTTATTTTCAGTTCAGTTCAGCAAAAATAAGTTAAGTTCAGCAAAAATAAGTTAAGTTCAGCCAAAATAAGTTCAGTTCAGTTCAGTTCAGTTCAGCCAAAATAAGTTCAGTTCAGTTCAGTTCAGCAAAAATAAGTTCAGTTCAATTGTCTTGTCTAATGTTGTAATTATTATTTTTGTTTTTAATATTAC
Source organism: Beta lomatogona (assembly GCA_947646795.1). Classification (NCBI taxonomy): domain Eukaryota; kingdom Viridiplantae; phylum Streptophyta; class Magnoliopsida; order Caryophyllales; family Amaranthaceae; genus Beta; species Beta lomatogona. The sequence goes on along the minus strand of CANSNZ010000927.1, from coordinate 7,047,157 downwards.
TATTAATATTGTTATTATTATTAATATTATAATTATAATAATGATGAATTTGTATTTTTTATTTTTTTATTTTGTTGATTTTTTTTTATTATTGTTATTATTATTATTATATTATTATTATTATTATTATTATTATTATTATCATTATTTATTATTATTATTTATTATTATAATTATTATTATCATTTATTATTTATTGTTTCTATTTATTATTTATTATTTATTATTTATTACTCCATCCGTTTTCTTTTGTTGTTCCTATTTGGAATCGGGGAAGAAACCAATGCAACTCAAAAAATAAGTAAGATTCCACTATTTTAAATAAAATTAAATTAACTAAAAATAAATATTCTTGCCCTTTTGAGTTATTCTATGTTAGACAACCAATGATACAAAAAGTTTGACGGGCTAAAAGAGTAAAGTAACTACAAGCTAGTGTGAATACATTTATTGCTCTTTGAGTTACTCTATGTTAGACAACCAATTAGGCAAAAGTTTGAGGGGTTAAAAGGTAAAAAAAAACTATTAAATAGTATGAACACATTTATTGCAACATAAAATCAATGGGAAATTTAATTCATAAATTATATTATTTATTGCAAATAATTGGAATGATACTTTTTTTTTAAATTTGATGAAATTAAGAATGAAGTCTTGGAAAGAAGTATCACTATAAGGCCCTGTTCTTTTGGACTTATTTTCAGCAAAAATAAGTAAAAATAAGTTCAGTTCAACAAAAATAAGTTCAGTTCAGCAAAAATAAGTAAAAATAAGTTCAGTTCAGCAAAAATAAGTAAAAATAAGTTCAGTTCAGTAAAAATAAGTTCAGTATTACTATTAATTTTGTAATTATTATTTTTGTTTTCAATATTACTATTAATATTGTTATTATTATTAATATTATAATTATAATAACGATGAATTTGTAATTTTTTTTATTTTTATTTTTTTTATCTTATTTTTATTTTTTTTTATTTTAATATTTTATTTTTTTATTATTTAGTAATTATTATTTATATATTTATTATTATTATTTATTATTTATTATTTATTATTTATTATTTATTATTTATTATTTATTATTTATTATCTATTATCTATTATTTATTATTATTATTATTTATTATTATTATTATTTATTATTTATTATTTATTATTTATTATAATAATAATTATTATTATTTATTATTAATTATTATTTATTATATATTATATATTATATATTATTTATTATTTATAATTTATTATTAATTATTTATTTTAATTATTATTATTTATTATTTATTATTATTATTTATTATCATTATTATCATTATTATTATTATTATTATTTATTATTAATTATTAATTATTTATTATTATTATTTATTATTATATTATTATATTATTATTTATTATTATTATTATTATTATTATTATTATTATTATTATTATTTTTTATTATTTATTATTTATTATTTATTATTTATTATTATTATTATTATTATTTATTATTATTTATTATTTATTTATTTTTATTATTTATTATTTATTATTATATTATTATTGATTATAATTATTATTTATTATTATTATTATTTATTATTATTATTTATTTATTTATTATTATTATTATTTATTATTATTATTTATTATTCATTATTTATTATTATTATTTATTTATTATTATTATTATTTTATTATTATTATTATTATTTTTATTTTTATTATTATTAATTATTATTATTATTATTAATTATTAATTATTAATTATTATTATTATTATTATTATTATTATTATTATTATTATTATTATTATTATTATTATTATTATTATTATTATTATTATTACGCCGAAATAAAGAAAGACCAGAAGAGGGTCTTTCCCTAGTTTAGTTGTTTAATAGATTTTCAATCTCGCGATTATTATTACTCCCTCCGTTTCTTTTTGTTCTTCCTATTTAGAATATTGACACTATTTACAATTGGAGAGAATCTTCTAAATTATTTTCAACATATGATAAAAAATATAGTCATGTGGGGTCTTGTTTGATTCGTCTCAATAAGTACTTTATTAATATTTAATCATTATAATTTTTACTAATACACAATGAAAGATATTTAAAGTCAAATATGTGCATTGGCAAACGTGAAAGTCAAAATAGGAAGAACAAAAAGAAACAGAGGGAGTATTATTATTTATTATTTATTATTTATTATTTATTATAATTATTATTATAATTATTTATTATTAATTATTATATATTATATATTATTATTATTATTTAGTATTATTATTATTTATTATTTATTATTTATTATTTATTATTATTATATTATTATTTATTATTTATTATTATTATTATTATTTATTATTTATTATTTATTATTATTATTTATTATTATTATTATTATTATTATTTATTATTTATTATTATTTATTATCATTTATTATTTATTATAATTATTATTTATTATTATTATTTATTATTATTATTATTTATTATTATTATTTATTATTTATTATTTATTATTATTTATTTATTATTTATTATTATTATTTATTTATTATTATTATTATTTATTATTATTATTATTATTATTATTATTATTATTATTATCTTTATTATTATTAAGTATTATTATTATTATTATTATTATTATTATTGTTATTATTATTAATTATTATTATTATTATTATTATTATTATTATTATTTATTATTATTATTTATTATTTATTATTTAGCAAAAATAAGTTCAGTTCAGCAAAAATAAGTTCAGTTCAGCAAAAATAAAATAAGTTCAGTTCAGTTCAGCCAAAATAAGTTCAAAAGAACAGGGCCGTAAGTCTATACTATGATTCTTGACATTGACATTGCTACTAGTACGATCTTATGGTTGGTATAAATTGCATAATTCAATCGTTTTCTATTACCCTAATGGTATTCTATTTTCATGTTAGAGCTCAAGACATGTTTAGAATTTGAATGGCATGGAGGGGTTTAAATTATTAATGAATCTCTGATAAGATATTAAAAGAAGATATATTGATAAATGTGAAACTACGATTAATAAGTTTCATGAGTGTTTTGATGTTTGTTCTTTAGAATCCAATTCTAGATTATGGTTACATGTTAATACTAGGTTGAACTCCATCTATTTGATGCTTCATAGAACACTTGATTTCCAGCATGTTGTGAAATTATTCAGTGAGGGGAAACCCATTATCTTATGTTCTTTTTCAATGTCACATAATTTGTTGGCTACCCCACGCCGACTTCAATTTCATTTGCTCATTTCAATTCGCAGTCACTTTTTTCGTTTTAAATTGATATGGTTCGCAAGCTTGAACAACTAAATTAGTGCACCTCGCTTTCTTGAAGTTTCATCGGTTTGTGATGTTATTTTCTAAGAAACAGGATGGACAGAAGGAAACGAGATAGAGAAAGAGAGAGAAGACATATTGCATAACACAGAGAGAGAGACGAAGAAAGAGAGGGAAAAGATAGGGTAGAGGATTGCCGGTTCAGTGAGTATGTCTGTGGGGGTAGATGAAACGTTCTTTTATTTGTGGATTATATTAATTAATAGCTAGTGACTGGTGGGGGACAATTAGCAAAGGATTTTACTTTTTTTTTTATGGTAAGCCCATTTTCTCCTTTTATTTTCAGTTTTTAATTTATTTTCTTGTTTTGTTTAATAAATTAGTCTCTCTTTATGAGATCTTTTCAAACTCTAATTTGGGGTTTTTAGTTTCTGTTTTGGAAATCTCCTTCTCCCCCGTTGTGAGTATGTTTTTTTTTTGTTTTTAGGTATGAGAAATTGTTCTCATTGGTTGAAGTTTGATACTCAACATGAAGGTATTAGAATCTCGGATGCGTTCAACCTAACTCGGTCAAGAATGTTCTTCCCAAACTACATCAGAATGATAGACTTCCTCATCAATAGCTCATTGATTCAGCAAACACAAGGGGGCTGCACTGTATTGTTCGATCTGGTTCATTGTAGTTTCTTCAAAGACGAATTTGATTTAGTCTTGTTTGATTGCATCTTGTTTTTTTTTAATACCTATTGTAGATGCCGTTTGACATTCAATTAATGAATTTTCTCTTTCAAAAAAAAAGCAAAGGATTTAACTTTTTTTTTTTATTAATAACCGACTCCATTGTACATTGCATATTAACAATACTAAATTTTCAGTCTATCGCTAATTATAGTAATATCTTACTATAATAAATTAATAATATCATATTAACAAGACTTAAGGTTAAAGATTGTCCTGATCAATGTCTATTACTTCTTCAAACATTTTCCCAGCCTACTTAACCAAATAAGAAAATGGAGTTGATACAATCCTAATGTAATCCAAACTTGAAATAATCTAATATAATTGCTTTTTGATATGATAGAAACCTCACAAGAATAACATATGATTCAGCTTAAATTAGATGACCAAATTTTTTTTTAAGGTAAAATGAAGGGGACTCACTTGAAGGGGGATAAGGGGAAATCCTTAAATGAGCCCCATGAGGTTTGATCCATAGACATTAGGAATATGAGGTGGGAAACGATGCCACTACTCCACCACCTCAACCTCAAAATGACCAAAATGGCCCAGACTCAAAATAATTGAAACTGAAACAACTTAGATTGAAGGGATAAACTGACCCGACATCCTCAAAACCTTATCACGACCGTACCGGAGCCAAAAACCCTAATTGACAACTTCTAGTAAAAGTTTATAAACTTGTACCTCTTACATACATTTTTTTTGCTGAAGGTCGGGTTCTTAGTTTGGTATAAAAAATGCTACTTTCACTTGGCATGTGAATAATAGTGTTCATAAGGGGGCAACTAGACAAGAAATAGCAGTTGATGTCAAGATTTAGATATTTAGAGGCGGAGGGTACTAGAAGGCTAAAAAAGCAACCTCTATTAGACATTCATCACTGAAAACTGAAGTGGAAAATTTTCCTTTCAAGTAGTACTATAGTTAATGGTGCATCTCAAGTCTCTGTAAAAGGAATCTTTATGGATGTTCTGCCACACTCAATTAATGCTTTATTCTTATTATCTTATAGTTACCCTTTTTATGCTTAAAAACAAACACCCAAAACCTAAGTATAATCCCTCACTTTCCCTCATTTGGAATTTCCTTATGAAAAGACTGAAAAGAAATCCTTTCACGTAAGGCCCTTTATTTTTAGCTAACCTAGTTTAATGATTCTTTTTTCTTTTGCTTTTCAAAATTGTTTTTTTTGCTTTTTTTCTTTGTCTATTTCCATAATAATAATAATAATAATAATAATAATAATAATAATAATAATAATAATGATAATAATAATAAATACTTCTCTACAAAAAATAAACATGTTACGTACTATAAATTTCTAGGTCGATTAACGTTTTCAAGAGGAATTTTTTTTCTCAACCTAGTTTGAAACAAAAGCTCCTCTCTACCTAAATGATACTATTTTTATGATACAAGCCAAAGCACTTTCCAGCTATCTTCACATCATTGAGGTGTTAGCTTGCACTGTTTCAGTTCATGCAAGATTTATAGAGTTAACGTGTTAAAGACAGCTAGGAGCAAAGATACCAAATGAAAAACTCTAATCCTGTTTTGGTGGTAGTGGTAGTGGTAATGGTAATGTAAATTGTAGGAGAGGTTTGTAGTCAATATTCTAATAATAATGTAACTTTACCTCAAAACATCTCTTTCTATTTCCATAAATTTCATTACCGACCATCATAATCGTAGAATGTGGTATTCAATGGAAATGAACATTTATGAAGAAAACACATGTTTGGGGATCAAGTTTCACTACCATGGACATTAGTATGAGAATTTTCTTATAAAGTAATAACACTAATTAAATTTTATTACCATTACTACTATTTAGTACCTTCTACCAAACATATGGTAAATAATTACATTAACCACCTAACGACTATGAAATTGACAATAATATGTTTACAAGTTGAACTAAGGATTGGAGAATGGATGGAGAGATAATAAGCCCGCTGATCATGTAGTTAAGTGTTTGGCAACTAACACATTAGCTATTTCGCCTCATTCTCATAAGATTATTTTCACTCTTATACTTTAATAAGGGACAATGCTCACATGTGCACATGAAAAAGAGTGTCATGAGATTTAGAGCAAATCGAAGGGAAAACGATCCCTAGTTATGAAAGATCGACCTAACATGGGCACTGATAACATGTTGTATTTTAGATAGATAGTGAAAATCGACTCGTGGTATCCATGAACGAGAAGAAGAATTTAGACTATGTCTGTCATCGATCATCTCCAATGTAGGACAACTCACATGTACATAACAACAATGATTAATACTAGTCACGCATCAAGTAATATTACAACGCATCGCATACAATAATATGTAATAATATGGTTAGAGTTGTAGCACAAACCAATTTTATGCTTAAATTATGATAGAAATTTCTGATACTCTATTATCGTCATCTCGACAACAACCATCTAATGATCTAGTGTACTGTTGACCAATTTGCTTTCAGAGAATGATGAGGTTTATATTTTTGCGATGACCTTACTAACTAATGTAATAAACTCCAGATAGACTACTTTCCCGAATCTCATAAACTATATACTTTTTTTGAGAGGGGTACAAAGAAAAGTCATATGATTGTTCTCTCAAGGGAGAAACCTAATGAATCAAGAAGAATAAAATAATCTAAAGTAGGAGCAACACCAGCAACGAAGTCAACTTTGGTACCAGAAATAGTGTGACCCGTTTTAGAGAGGTAATATGCTTTCATGCTGAATTCTCGAAAAACGTGATATGTGGAGTAAAAGGAAATCGAGAGAGTAGAACTCTAATATCATTAATGAGTGCTTGAATAATCCATGGATAAGAGTACATGCCTATGATCACCACCTGATTATCACCTAGAATGTAGACATTCTAAATTTGCTGAGATCGAGCTAGTAAGAGGTCATTTCTGATGCGTATGTGAAGGCACAAATGTGTCATAAATCCTTTCTTTGGTGGTTCTTGGAAGTTCTTCAATGTTTCTTGGACTTTCTTGATATTTTTTATGCTTTCTTGTTTAGTTTTGCTTCCATGGTTTTACTTTCTACATGGAAAAGTTTTACATGGTTTGAGCTTTAGGTTTCTTTAATTAGTTTCATTGTTTTTGGCGTGTGAAATGATGAAAGGGATCCTATTATGTTTAGGATTCTTATTCCCTTAATCATAGGAGTGTTGTTAGTCTTTTACATGGATTAGGAACCCTAGAAATCTATCCTAGTGAATGTCGTGTGGAATAGTTATCCTAGGCGTGTTTTCTTTGCTTGTTTAGCTTAGTTAGGAGTGCTTATGTTTATCTTGATAGTAGTTAAGCTGGGTTAGGACTTTATTTAGCTTGTATTATATATTTAATTCGAACAGCAACACTAATAAAAGACGTATGCTTTGAGTTTATGAATTTCGAGTGCATTATGCATTAAATCGGTTTTGTTGAGCCAAACACATAAGTTGAGGTTTGTGTGCATCTCCTAATTGAGGTTAGTGAGATATCCTCTGGTTCTTGAGGGAATATTAGAGCCTATCCTTTGTTTGTTTATTCTAAAGTTACAATCTTTAAGCCTAAAAACCATAAAAGATTCAAACTTTATAATCATATAACAAGAGCTAGTGTTCTAAACCTTTAAATTAGAGTGTTTCTCCTAAATTCACGAGGTGCATACGCATCAAGTGGTATCAAATTTCTAGCAAGGGGTTGTTCTCACAATCTCTCAGTCCTCGTTTGCTCACTCGTGCATCATGGGTTCGGATGAGGGGATGGATAAGATAATGGCTGGTTTGGCAACACTCTCGGTGCATCACACAGCTAGTGAGTCCAAGCATGAGGTTCTTGAATTACGTCACCTAGATTTGCTAGACCAAATTCAAACACTTGCCGACAAGTTAGATGATGTGCGTGGTATTGCTGCTGGTGCGGGATGTTCTCCCACCCCTCCACGCAAAGATGACGAGATTAAACTCAATGAACTTCCGAAATTCAATGGCTTGAAGGGTCCAGATGTGTTCTTGACATGGGAGAGGAGAATGGAGCGCTTATTTGCTTACAAAGGGCTGCATGATAAAAAAAACTATGATCTTGCTATTTTGCGTTTGACGGATTATGCTTCTGATTGGCTAGACTCTTACCAAAATAGACGAAGGACACACACATTTACCAAATAAGGATAATGCATAAGTGGAAAGAATTACATGGACCAAATTTCATAGTTAGAATAACTTTAAAAGATGGAGGGAGTAGTATGTTGGTAAATGATTTTTCCTTAGGAACAATAAAAAATGTTAGCATAGTATGATTAATTTAGAAATATGTATTTAGTTCAGAGTGGATGTTATTTTATATTATCTAATATTTTTTTTTATATAATTAAAGTAATCAAGGTGTTGTTATATATATAGTCATAAAATTTCAAAAAAATATTATTTTGTTGTAATTTATACTGAAATTATGAAATATAGTAATAATGATTATGATATTAACAACAAAACAATAATATTATAAGAGTAACGATAATTATGATTATGACATAATTTGAATAATAATATAGTTATAGTAACAACAACAATAATAATAATAATAATTAATATAATAATAATAATTAATATAATATTAACAATAATATTAAAAATAATAATAATAACAATAATAATAATAATAATAATAATAATAATAATGATAATAATAATAATAATACTAATAATAATAATAATAATAATAATAATAATAATAATAATAATAATAATAATAATAATAATAATAATAATAATAATAATAATAATAATAATAATAAGACAAAATTGGCCTCAACACCACAAACTATGGCGCGGGTGTACCCAGCACCACCAACTTTGACTAGTAACCAAAACCCCCCAAATTATTGACCTTGGTGTAGCGAGTGTCATAAATGACGCCATAGCTAACTTTTTTCTCGCCTACGACGGGGAATCCGTGTTTATTTTTCTCCATTTTCCCCTTTTTCTTTTATTTATCCTATTTTTTCATTGATTAGATGTCTAAGTCACGTGAACATACACTAGTAGAAAAAAGTTGATTTGCGTCTCCTGAATTGCGTCGCACAACAGGTAAAATGACGCAGAAGCATCATTTGCGTCGGACCTTCATGGAGTCCGGCGCAAATCATGAATTATATGCGTCGGATGTGTCCCGCATTCGACGCAAAAAATTCTTATGCGTCGGACCCCAATCGAAGTTCGACGCAAATCATGAAAGATAATTTTTGCGTATCCAACGTTTTGCGTTGGATCTTAGTGTCCATGCGACGCAGATAGCATGAGAGTACAATGTGCGTTGGACCTTATGGCCCATGCGACGCACATAGCCTTTCATTTTTAAAGCCCGCTTCCTTTTGTGAAAAAATAAAAAAAATTGTTATCTGCATCGCAGGTAGGTCAAGGCGCGACGCAAATAATATATGATATATAACATCCCACTTTTTCTGCCACCTTCTCTCTCTTCTAATCTCTAACCTAGACAGATCTCTCCATTTCAACTCATCTCTCTCAACTCTCTCCCCATTCTCCAAAAATCCTCTCGCTGCTTCTTCTTCTTCAAACTTCACCTCCACTGCTAGATCTTGGATGAATTTGCATAGATTGTAAAGTATGAGTGGAAAGAATTTACCAAATAAGGATAATGCATAAGTGGAAATAATTACATGGACCAAATTTCATAGTTAGAATAACTTTAAAAGATGGAGGGAGTAGTGTGTTGGTAAATTATTTTTCCTTAGGAACAATAAAAAATGTTAGCATAGTATGATTAATCTAGAAATATGTATTTAGTTCAGAGTGGATGTTATTTTATATTACCTAATATTTTTTTTATATAATTAAAGTAATCAAGGTGTTGCTATATATATAGTCATAAAATTTCAAAAAAATATTATTTTGTTGTAATTTATACTGAAATTATGAAATATAGTAATAATGATTATGATATTAACAACAAAACAATAATATTATAAGAGTAACGATAATTAGACCTGGGCATGGGTCGGGCCGGGCCTGTTCACGGGCTCGGCCCGCGGGCTTCTGGAAATGGCGGGCCGGGCCGGGCCCTAGCCCTAGCCCGTGAGTGGCGGGCCGCGCCGGGGCGGGTTTGAAATTTTCAGGTTTTGTCCACGGCCCAGGCCCAGGCCCACGGGCCCGCGGGCCGGGCTCGTGCCTCCTGCGGGCCTGACCCGTGTTTTATGTTGTTTTTTTGTATTGTTGACAGTTTTAGGCTATAACACACAAAGGAAAGGAGTGTTCGGCCCGCGGGCCGGACCACGCGGGCTCGTGTCGGTGCGGGCCTGAAATAAAATTTCTTGACCGTGGCAGGCCCACGGAGCGGACAACGGGCCGGGTCGGGCCTTGAACGGGCTCGTGCTGGGCCGAGCCGGCCCGGCCCGCGTGCTGGCCCGTCCCATGCCCACCTCTAACGATAATTATGATTATGACATAATTTGAATAATAATATAGTTATAACAACAACAACAACAACAACAACAACAACAACAACAACAACAACAATAATAATAATAATAATGATAGTAGTATTAGTATTAGTAGTAGTAGTAGTAATAATAATAATAATAATAGAATTAATAGTAATAATATATTAATAGTAATAGTAATAGTAACAACAACAATAATAACAATAATGATTTTTATAAGGTTCTTAATTCTAAAAAATTCAGATCAAATCAAAAAAATTAAATTAAAATTTTGATCAAATCAAATCAATTTAAATTAAAAAATTAAGCAAAACAAAGAAAGCCATATATATGTGAGTTCATCTACTCTTTTATGTGGATTTATAGGGTATCTATGGACAATATGTTTATACTTAGATGCTTCGCTTTTACTCGCTATGGTTTATTTTTTCAAGGTCCCTAGAACTTAAATATAATCATTGATATAGTTATCTAAATATTATTAATAATATAAAAATTGATATTATAATAATACTCTCTTTGTAATTTTTTGTTCTTCCTACTTAGAATTTTGCCATTATTCACAATTAGAGAAGGGCCCTCAAATTTGGCATAATTTTCATACTCCTCTCATTTTGGAAATCCCTCATATACCTCTAGGGTTTGATACTTTGCTCAAAATATCCTTACTAATTAAAGACGAAAATTTAAGTACATTAAACTTCAAAATTCAATAAGGGTATTTTGAAAATTATGTCAAACCTCAAGGGTATTTCAAGAAATTTTCCATCAGAGAAATCTTCTAAATTCTTCTTGATATATAAGAAAAAATATAGTCATGTAGGGTCTTGTTTAAGTAATTTATTGATTCGTCTCTATAAGTAGTTTATTGATATTGAATCGTTATGATTTTTTTTATTAATATATAATGAAATATAATTAAGGTCAAAGAAGTGTATTGACAAACGCGCATAGTTAAATAGGAAGAACAAAAGAATATAGAGGGAGTATAAATTTATGTAAATCTCTAATAAGATTCTGCATCATACCATTTTTGTCATATACTCCCTCCGTTTTTTTTAAATGGGAATGTATTTTTGAGCAGGGACCAAAAAAAGGAAAAAAGAGAAGAGTGTAAAAGTAAGGATAAAGTGAAAAAGGTAGAGAAAACGAGAATAAAAGTAGGAGAATTCTATTATCATATATTCATAAAAGGGAAAAGTAAAAAGTCACATGACCCCAATTTTAAAAAATATGCCTAAATAAAAAAAAATTCAAAAAAAGGAGTATGCTACTTGTAAAAAAAATTCAAAGTTTATGAACTTTAAGCTCAATATGAAAAAGTATGAAAAAAGCATAGTAGGAACGGGGCGAATAAGAAACGGACAATTTGTCAATAATTATATTTCCAATAGGTCATTAGCTAATAATAAATGACATTTTCAAAAAAGTAAGTTGTAAATTAAATGAATACATAATTAAATAGTTTACATTTATTATTGATACCATTTGGCGTTTTTTTTTTTTTTTTTTTGGGGGGGAAGGGGAACCATAATTTCGATCCAACATATGGGCATAATGATTTGAAAAATTAAGCATATACATTAATTTATGACATCATATTGGAAAAAAAAAACCCACCGGAATTTGGTAAGAGGTACCACTAATTGTAAAGTGTTTGAAAAAGTAGTAATTTAAAACTTTTTTCTATATTCACAAAAAAAGTCCATAAGTCACAAGTAAGCTGTTGCAAGAAAAATAATACTTCTCCATCCTTCAAAGATTGCCTCAATCTCATTTTTAGTTTGTCACCAAAAGATTGCCCAATTCCTAATTAGGTCATATGGCCCTATCAATTTCCTTATCTTCTACCTCAGTCGTTGCCTCACCAAACTTGCCACCGGACCATCAAATTGCTACCGGATCATCTCCACCTTTACCTCACTAAATTTGGTAGCGTCGGCCACCGTTGCCTCATCCTGCACTTTTGCCTCCACCCAAACACCACTACCATGACCACCACCCACAGACCACCATAGCCGGCCAAAAATACAAGCAAAGAAAACTACTGGAATCCCACATCAACTCCTTACAAAAACAGCCAAAGGACATCCTCACTCAGGCAACACCATCTTCCTCCTTAGGTTTGCCTATGTTTCTCCTCTGTATCGATCCTACTGACCCGCATGGTGGACCACAAATGCCACCACTACTAGCCACACAACCGATGACCCTCAACCACTCTGTCCAGAAGTTCAGGGATTTAAAGCAGAGAAAAGGAGGATTAAGAACAAGAAAGACCGAGGAGATAGTGGGGGTTGTGGGAAGAGGACCACGAAGGGTACTTATAGGGGTGCAAATGAGAGAGAGGTGTTGTTGGGAGGGGGAAGGGTTTAGGGAAAAGAGTGTGGGTTGTTGGGACTTAGGAGGGTGGTGGGTTAATTAAATCTATGTTAGGGTGTTTGTTGGGTTATTAATTAGGTTGGTGGGTAAAGTTAGTAAGGGTAATTTGTTAATAAAAGCGATGTTCTTTTTTCACTTAGAGCTATGTGTTACTTATTGTGAAAAATCCCTAAAATGAAAGGTGGTTACTTCTTTTCTTTTTTGATTGCTCATAATCCAGTTACAACCTAAATCATCCTAAGACAACTACAAACCAACTAGGTTGGGCCATATTTAATCTAAGAAGGTAAACACTTCTAGTTACATAACTAGCTTACAACGTTAAAAACCAATTGTAATCACTCCTACTCAATTTCTTTGGTAATATAGTACCAATTCTTATTCTCACTAGTTCCTTAATCTGCCTTACAGTAAAAACTATGCTTGGACCACACTGCATCCAAAAACACTTGTTTCTCCTTTGCCATACATAATACACCACAGCTGCTAATCCTGCACATATCACTTGCTTCTTGAACTTTGTTTTACTACAATTTCTCACCCATCTGATAAGTTCTTGCAACGTTACAAAACTTGCTTCAATAACTAGCCATCTTTTGATCTCAAAAAGACACTCCATGATGTATTTACATTGATAAAACAAATGTTCATGTGACTCTATACCAGCATGACAAATCAGGCACTGATATGAGTTGCACACTCCAATTCTTGCCAATTTTGCTGTAGTTTGCAACTGCTAACCATATGATAAACCTGTGCTTAGGAATAATGAGCATGATCCATATCATCTTTATCCCATGAGTCATTATCTTTATCTCCTCTCAACTTATCATATATATTCTATATAGAATATGTAAACTCCTCGTCAGTAAAATGGTTCTTCAATTGCTCCTTAACTTGACAGATTTAATTCCAACACTAACTCCCTCCTGATTTGGGAAAATAATCCCACCAATATTCTCCTTTCATGTATACTTAATGCACCCATTTGATCTTTTACATTATCCTATTTGGATGCAATGGCCCACACATATTTTCCTAAGCAAGCAACATTTCATATTCTCACATCTCTAAAACCAAGACCACTACAACTTTTGCTCCAGCATAAATCATCCCATGCTACTGCTCCTAGTTTTTGTGTGAAACTGACCACTCCACAGGATGGCTCTACACACTTTTATCACCTCATTCAATACACTTCAAGGTATAATAAATACTTGTGCTCAATATCTATGCAAACTCAGCAAAACATAATTAATTAACTGAGTTCTAGCACCATATGAAAGGTTTCTTGTGCTCCAAGCTCGAATTCTTGCTGTCATCTTTTCAACAATTATAACACATTGAGCTTAAGTAATATTTTTGGAGTAGATTGGAACTCCTAAATACTTGGATGGTAACTGACTTCTAGTATATCCCGATGCAGCAACCACCCTCTGAATCTCCTCTTCTGGGATCCCACAAGTGTATATAGCAGACTTGTGAATGTTTTCTTTTAAACCCGATGTCGATGAAAATAAATTGAAAGCTCTCATTAACAAATATATAATAGCAAACTAGCCTTTACTACACAATATAAGGTCATCTGCAAAACACATGTGAGTTAATTTCACCTCTTTGCACCTTGGGTGAAACTGAAACTGTTCTAACTCACTCAATTTATGAAGTACCCTGGAAAGATACTCCATACAAATGACAAACAATAATGGAGACATTGGATCTCCTTGTCTCAATCCTCTTGATGACTTGAAATAGCCTTCCATACTTCCATTAATCAACAAAGAGAACATAGGGGGTAGACACACAAGTCATCACTAGTCTTGTGAATTCTCTGGAAATCCTAAATGATTCAACATTTTATGTAAGAATTTCCAATTCACTGTATCATATGCTTTCTGTAAATCTATTTTCAGCATACAGCTTGGCTTCACATTCTTCCTTCTATAGTGCTTCATCATGTCTTGTATTACCATTATATTGTGCACAATGAATCTGCCATGCACAAATCCACCTTGATTTTTCTATTATATTGTCTGGTAATACTCTCCTGAGTCTGCCACAAATCACCTTGATAACACATTTGTAGAGAGTGTTACAACAAGAAATGGGCCTAAACTCTGTCATATTACTTGGACACCTAGTCTTAGGTATCTAAGTAATGGTAGTATTTTTCAATTCCTTCAGCACTCTGACACTATTCAATGTATCTAACACAACATCAATAATATCATGACCTACAACACTTCAAGCATCTCTATAAAAGAAAGACCCAAATCCATTAGGCGCCCAGGTGCCTTGCACCCTGGGATAGAGAATAAGGCAGCCTTCGCTTCATCAGCAGTATATGGAGCTGTCAATATACTTCTATATTCATCTGTAATCATAGGGCCAACTTGCACAATTTGTTGTATTATCCCCCTTCTATTCATCACATTACTCCCTATCAGCTGTTTATAATAATCCAAAAAAGCTCCTGAAACTCCTTTAGGCTTATCATACCACACTCCTTGCTCATCATTGATGTTGTATATGTGATTTTTCTCTCTTCTTGCTTTAATGGATTGATGAAATAGTTTTGTATTTTCATCACCATCTCTAAGCCACTCTAACTTTGCCTTATGTCTAAGATATTCCAAATATGCCTCATGATTCTCTTTATACTCCTTGATAGCCTTCAATTCTGCTTCAGCTAACTCTTGAGTACCAGGATTCAAATACATTTGTTTATGTGATTCAATTATAGTTTGATGAGCTTTGGCTTCAACTACTTGTAACTCAGAGAATCCATCTTATTCAATGTCCTCAGAGCCTGTTTCGATGCTTTCAACTTTATCAGCACTCTAAACATTTTGGAGCCCATCACTGGAGTAGACCAAGCCTGTCTTGCTATCTCCAAATACTGTGTAGCTCCTCTCCACAATGTAAAATACCTAAAAGGTTTTTTACCACCCCTGTTACTAGGAAATACAGTGAGTATAGCTAAAGAATGGTCAAATTCCCATTCACATTGAAAATTCACTTCAACAATAGGAAATTTATCTTGCCACGCTTGATTTGCTAACATTCTATCAAGCTTTGAAAACACTCTAGCTGATCCTTATTGCTTACTTGTTATTCTAGGTAAAAAATTTCCCAAAACACTTAATATCAATAAGACCACAATCAACCATACATTATCTCGTAGGAGCAATTTATGTTTCTCTAACTAATGATCCAATCCTCTCATCAGTGTTCATGACACTATTGAAATCATCACTTATTAACCAAGGTTCCCGTGTATACAACTTCCTCAAATCATCCCATAACTCCTATCTCCTAGCTCTCTCATTAAATGCATATACAAAAGTACAAAAAATTCCATCTACACCTCTCACAGGCTTAAAGAAATAGTGTAGTAATTGATTTGTACCTTTAATGTGGTTCACTGTGAAGCTCCCTGCTTTCCATGCTATGATTATTCTTCCACTACCATGATAGCTTGCATTAGATGAAAAACACCATCTTGTAAAGACCATCTGATAAAGCCCACCTAAATTAGGTGTCTTCACCTTTGTTTCCAAGAGGCCAACCATACCTGTAACACCCCGTCCTTCTACTACTAAGATACTAAACGATATCTAATCAAGATATACTAAAAAGACGTTAGCGGAAATAACGTCAGGACGGTTATGCTACTCTAAAACAATAAATAATGATAATCCTCAAATCAAAGTTTCTTAGCTTCAAAAGAAAAGTAATATCCGAGAAAAAAAAAACATTATAGTCCTAAATAAAAGCAATATCCCAAAATATCATAACATCAATCCAAAAACTACGAGACATGCAAGTCTCCCGTTAGAACTTAAATAAAACTAAATGTCCTTGAAAGCTAGCCAAAAGTAGGACTGTCTATGGTCCCCATAGAACTCATCAACCAAAAACAATACCAGGAGCTTCTTCTCACTACAAACCCTCACTCTGCTAGCCCAAGCAGTCACAAGTCTAGCATTCATTTCCATCTGCAAGGATATATATTAAATAATTCCACAGTCGGTGGGGAGTAACTAGCAGTTCTCCCAGAACAAAAGCAATCAAAGCACGATTCAGAAATAGATTACTAAGAAAGGAAAACATACAATCATTATCACTATAACATGCATCTAAAAACCATAAAGCTCATAGGTAATACAAATGATCATCAACATTAAGAAAATAAGATATAGTGAGTGAATCAACTCTAGAATACTTAAATAATAATAAAACAAAAGTACAACAAGTTATTGAGTCAGAAACCGAACGCCAGTGAATCGCAATTCACTTCCTAAGGTTTGTCAGATCGCAATCTCCAAGTCAGTCTATGGGCTTACGTTCCCCTCTGCCTGTGTCTAAAAATGGCCAAACTCCCGATGCAGGGTAGAACACACAGAAGTCCCTGACCTCTCGGACGACAACAATTAACCCAGGTGTACCCCTAGTTCGCAAATCAGGTGGTTGGCATGTTCTTCACCGAGGACTACATCTATCCCACCGGATATTCTTATCTCAAAATAAAATCATGCATATCATCAAAGTATCATTCATCTTAAAATATTCATCAAAAAGGGATGCCACCCGGCCTTATACCCATAATTCATCAAAAACAACTCTTCATAATTCCTCAAAATTAATAACTTACAAACTTTCAACAAATGTCTCCCACAATAAACACTTGAACATCCCTAAACATCAACAATGATATTAAACTAATTTTTACAGCACCAACAATTCAATCAAACATACATCACCAATTAACTCCAAAACTTATTCTTTAAAAGAGTAGTAACAATTAATCAATTTCTTTCATAAATCACACATAAACATATGGATGCTCAATGATACTTACTGCAACCTACTGAACATCAGCAACACAGAACATACTAAATTACAAATTATTTCTGATTAACAAGTTCTCAAATAATTTAAAAGAGTATCCTCAATTCCACAACAAAAACCCAATAATAATTATTAAACTAATACGTTCGAGCAGTAAAATCACACAAAAATTATCATACGACCCTAATGTCTCTACTGACATGGTAGAATTTTTATTTATAATTTTCGGACTCCAAAAGTATTTTTAAACGTTAATATACAGATTACTCAATAAAGCTAATATAATAATTAAAAATAAAAATAAACGCCCAAATATTACCAACAATTTACATAACATGCATAAACTCACGGAAATACATAATACCCAAAGAAATGAATTTTTCAGCCTCCATAAATAATTTTCATGATTTATATACTGAAAGAAATGAAATTGCAAAAACAGATATATCAATTAAATAAACCAGTAAACTGTAGAAAAAAATTATTCTAAGGAATGGAATACATACTAAACATATAACATAATCCAATAAAAATATTTTCAGCAATTTTAACATTCGTTTAATAATTATTATGCAAATAAGCCAAAAACGCACAAAACACCAATTAAATCAAATAAATACTAAAAATCAGACTAAAATTATTTTTCTTTATACAGTATTCACACATCGTGCATCAAGTATATTCATGTCAGATTTCGTCAATAATTTCATTCAAAAAGTATTTTAAATAATTCCTAGCGTAATAATCTAATACCGAATAATACCCTAATCACTATGGTTCTAAGATAACTACTAGTTGCCTGGATTGTCGGAGGCGAGCTGAATACTTCTGGAAAATCCCAATATAGGCGTGTACTCCTCTCCTTCTTCAATTCCCAAGCACCAAGTATAAGAAAAAGGCAAGAAGAACAAGTCACGAACAATTAACAAGGAGTAGAAAATGAAAAATTTTGAGAGAATGTTGAAGATGATGATGGCCGAAATTCTTGAAGTATGGCAGCAATGGAGTTCTGATTTTTAATCAGAATTTGGAGTGTTAAAGGTTGAAGTAAAGGGGTTTAATTAAGGAGAATGATTAGGGGGTTATGGGGGTTACAAAACCACAAAGGGTCACAAAAGAAAATAAAAAGAAAAGAAAGAAGAGAAGCTCTTCTTCTCCTTCTCCTTGTCCGGCTGTCCAAGCCCAAATCCACCAAAAAATACTTCGGCCCAAATCAACAAGGATCCATGCAACAAAAGTCCGCCACGCGATAAATCGTTAACTTCCTAAATCGCGCCTAAACTTTGAAAATACTTAATAATGAAAATAATTCTAATAAATTATATTATAAATATAAATATAATAAACACATTAACACGCCATAAAAATAAATATAATAATTCGGGTCCCTAAATTATAAAATAAAAATCATTAATTTAGAGAAAGTAATAATTTTAGAGAAAATTGTTGCGAAAAACTAGGAGCAAAATTATGGGTTGTTACAATACCAATTGCAAATATATAAACAAAATCTTTCACATCCTTCTGCTTCTTGATATTATTGACCCCTCAGACATTCCAGCACACAACTCTATCCATTTTGGATAGGGAAATTCCTTTTCCCTGTCCTGCTCCTACACCAGCCTTCTTTTGATCACCTTTCACACCAATACCCGTCTCCTCCTCTACTGCTTCTTGTATTAGAGTCTGAAATGAGTTACCAGTACTTGTAACTATTGTATTGTTAACACTTACTCTTATGGGCTTCAATGCTTTTTGGAATCCATCCGGATCCATATGAACTTCCTTAGTCACCCTTGTTTCAATTGTAACATCAACTACCTTGTTCACCCTTGGTTCATTATCAACACCATTAACCTTCAATACTTCTTCATTCTGCTGCTCAGTTACTAAATTGCGCTGATTAATCTTCTTAGGCTGCCATTCTTGCCTTATCTTCAACACTCTACATTCTTTACCTTCATGTCCATACTTACCACAGTTGGAACATTCGGTAGGCATCCACTCAAATTCCACATTCACTCTCACTTCCTCACCATATTCATTCAGAAAATAAATATGGCCGGTCTGGAAATGTTTGTTTTCATCGATCTCCACCAAAATTCTTGCAAACTGTAGCTTATCTCTATTACGTGTAGCTTCATCTCTTTTGATAGGGTCACCCAATTGAGACACTATCTTATGTAATGAATGTTCGATCTCCATAATATTTCAAAGGCAATCTCAATTGAGCCCATCCAGGAATAGTTTTAACATCCTCTTTTGCAAAATCAACATCTGGTGACCAAGGTTTCATGATCAATAATGGTTTCTTATCAAAGAAATAATGACCATTCAGCACTGTATCATGAGAATCAATAGCTTAAAACCTCACCAAAAACACACCTCTTTTGATCATAGCTACTATATCTACATAGTAAGATCTCCACACTCTTCTGAAATATCCTTCCATCACTTGTACAGGGGGATTTGCACCAAGTACGACATAACATATGATGGCAGAATTCCAAAAATTAATTTAATCTTGTACATCCTCTCATTCAATCTTAATCAAATTCACATTCTCATTTACTATATCCTCCCTATCATTCACCTCCATATATTCGACACTATGCGTCACATAATGCACAGGGTGAAGTATAGGGACATGATTCATACCTTCATTCTCAGTTATTGTTTTATTGGAATGAGACTCAGCACTTCGATGAATCGATTATAGCCTTTCATTAAATGTGTGCCTGATCTTAGATTGTTGATCCAACTGCTAAAAGATTTTAGCGTAAGAATTTCTCCAAATCCCAGTCCAAAATCTAATGCTTCCACTCCTAAGATCTCATCCATTGATCGAGTTCTCAAAGCTTGCGAATCAGATAATGGACCTTTAGCTTTCTCCTTATGCTTACCGGAATTACCACCTTGAGATTTTCCTGCCGCCGTTCTTGCCATGGCAACGGTGCACGCTTGCTATCATGCACCGAGAGAAACTCAGAGAGAAAGTTTCTCAGGGTTTTCTTATAGCGATTATTCTAAAGGTGGTCAATTCAAAAGAAACATAGGAAGTAAAATCTAACTGAATCCAATGAAACTATTTTTATTTCTTGTAACCTTGATGACAATGAACTAAACCTGACTGTGTATCATCATTTTTCTTGTTTGTTCCCTATATCATGCAATTTTCTATGAAAGTGACTGACCCGTTGGGTTGTCGAAGCGCACACAAATTATAAACCTTAATTAACCTGAGATATATCTAGGGCACGTAAGAGTCGATCCCATAAGGGAAGTAGTTTCAAGGAACGTCATATCAAATAGAAAACAAGTTCCACCAAGAGTAACTCGATTAAAGGGAGGGGTTTAACGTAATTAATATCTAAACTAAATAAATACTAGGAACAAGTACTAAACTAATAACTAAAGAAAATAAAACATAAGGAACAATCAACTGAATAACATACTCACTAGATATATAGTTAGATTTAAGCTATGTGAATTCGTATTATCCTTGACACATTAATTAACCTCTTAAAGTAGATCGACTGTAGGAACAAATTCTCCTATCTTCCCTTATGTTTAGCTAAGGTATGAGTTTTGCTAACCCTAATTAATTAATAACCATAATACTATGAGCATGAAATTTAAGACAAAGACAACATCAAGAAATTAAATAGCTAAGAAGACATCATCAACTCTGGATAACCAACACTATCAATTGCACGTGATATAACCTAGATTATGAATTCCACAATTGCAAACGTAAAGTAAGACCCACCCTTCCCTTAACAATTGATTGCTACTTAGACAAACCTTTCAGCAATTACGGACCTAAACTCTTTGTTAGATATTCAAATCCGATTCAAACAAATAGTTTGCAACCCACTCATAAGAAATTCTAATTAATTCATAAATAATAAATAGGTAATTCATGAATACTAAAGAAAGTTAATTCATTAATATCACGATCAATACGAGTTCCTTGTCTCAAATACCAATTACATGGCTTTTATCTAACTACTACTAAGCATAGACTACTCACACATGGTATAACGTAAAGAACAACTGCTCGGAAAGAAGACGTCTTCAAATCCTAAGCTAAAAGTTGCCATCCTTTTGGCAGTTCCTCCACAAATGTGGTATAGTGAGAGAAAAACTAGATGTCTGATTGTGTGAGATGAATGACATCAAAATATGATCTTCTAAGGGAAATATATAACCTTGATCCCCAAGCAAAACCCTAGAGGATCCTCAAAAATTAGAAGTAGTTGGATATAATTTAGGAAATTCTATCTTATCATATCTTCCATAATATTACCCTAAATTAGTTAGGATATTAAATTAGTCTAATCACTCAAAATTATCTCCCAAAATATGCCATATCACGTCTAATTTAGTCCCATGACATATAGGAAAATGTTGTTCGTAGAACTTGCATTGTTCCTACAATTAGCGATTCCTTTGCAAGGAACAAGCCTTCTGATTATGTTGTTCCTAAACATCGTAGTTCCTTTCCAAGGAACAAATCTGCGTTCCATCTGATTCGCAAAGTGTAATGACTTCTCTTCAAGAATTGACTTCTCAACAGGAACAAGCCAAGGAAACATCACCAAGGAACATAAATTCTTCTAATATTTTGGGATCAAATCCAATATATCTACGAATGACTCAATTACCTACAAAAATACACAAAAAGAGAAATAAATCACACAATACCAAAAACATAATAAAAGTCTCTAAAATCACTTAAGGAACTACTCAAAATAATAAAGAACTATAATTAGTGTCATCAATGCCACTTATTAGTGTCTAACATTCTGATCATACAATTTAGAGGAGAATTTCTTATAGTTACTTGTCCAAATCGCAGACAAGAATTGAATAATGATCACAAAATTGTGTATAACAAACACTTAATGAACTATATCTTTTGAAAAACGCATGAATATCAAACCATAAACTCTCACTCGGAATGAGAAAAAGAACTCAAACTCGACGAGAATCTAACACCGATTGCAAAATTGTACATAATAAACGATCAATTAACTGTATCTTTTGAGAGGTCCATGAATATCAAACCCTAAACTCATAAAAGGGAGTGCAAAAATTCAAACTCCAAACTTCTACTACGGGAGACAAAGAACCGAATATAATAACGAAAACAACAAATACTAGCAGATAAATGTTGTATGTGGAGCTTACCAGTTTACTACCATCGAAAAGGATGGTGATAACCCTAAAAGATATCTTCAAGGCCGGCTAAGGACCTGTGCAAGTTGGCCCTCCGCACAGGGCCCAATGTAATCCCCCGTAATTTTATGAATTTTATAAATGCATTTTAATGTATATTATATATATTTTAATGTTTAAATGATTCATTTCTCCAAAGTTGACTATTTGAAAGTGAAAGGAATTATTTAATGATTCTAAATAGTCAAACATTTTATTTAGACATACTTTGAAAAAAAAAATTACTTATAAACTAGTGGAGTTGAAGTAAAAAGATTTTAATATTGGGTTAGAGGAGCTCAAACCTTATAGCTTTTCCTATGAACATCTTCATTAAACTAACCCATCAAAACCCAACTCATTATTGTACCCCTAATGGGGGAACCTATAAATACCCTTTATTACACAATTTCCCACACACTAAACATATTTTATTTTCTCTCTCTTCCTCCCCAAAATTTCGGCCCCCTCTCTCCTCTTTTTCGTCTCATCTCTCTTCTCGGCAGCCGTGACTTTTCCTCCCTCTCTTCTTGTGGTTATTTCTTCCTTCTCAAGTTTTATTTAATGCAAAGTTTATATTTTTAAGGATTGTTTTCATATGTTTATGATTACAGTTATAGTTTCATGATTTAAATATGATTTCAGATTATGTAATTTATATAATGAAGTAATTAAAATTTCAGATTTAATAATTGTATTTAAACTAGGGTTTTAAGTATCAAAGCATGGATTTTTAGGGTTTTATAAGTTGGAAAATCATTCCTACTTATTCGTTGTGTTCGAATCACTTTTCGAATCATTTTTTTTCAAGGTTTCAAGATTTTAAATATTTTATTTTATTTTGGTTCGATTTATTTTTTTTAGGGTCTGAATTATTTTTATTTATTTTGTTCGAAAATTTCGAACTTCATTATATTAAATTCTATTTTTTTCAGTTTCTTTTATGAATTCGAAAAACTAAATATTATTTATTTATTCATTTATTTTAATACTTCTAATTTATTTGGTTTACCTTATTATTTTGTGAGAGATGAGTAGTATAATAATGGGCATATAGGATAGAAATATTATATGTCTGCATTAAACAGTTAGTTCAGTATGTTTATATTTTTCTTCCCTGCTTAACTATTTTATGTTATTCCTATGCATTGAATTATGGTTATTCTTTCTTATTGTTTATTGTTGGGAACATACGCTAAGTGAGAGTATCATTTGCTTATAGATGTCGTATTTTATCTGTTATAGGATCTCTAGTCATGTCTGATAGAGAAGCTACTAGAGTAGGAAGCTACTACAATCCGATTGCATTGAGTGTGATGAGAATGATGGAGGATCTGGTTTTGACTTTGATAACTACACTAGAGTAGAATTGGAGATGCGCCGTATTTGGAAGGTTAGCAGTCCAGATAGTGATGATGAGGTCATTCGGGAGTTTGACCATGTTGAGAGTCAAACTCGAAAGGATATCTACTATGCTGTGATGAGGAGTGTTTTTGGTGAGCAAAGATTTTCTGTAGCCAATGAGGATGAGGATGAGGATTATGAAGACTTGGAGGATGAGACTGATGATGTATCTCCTTAGATTATGTATTTATGCTTTGAGAATAAATGTTGGATAAGTAGTCAAGCAATGAATTAAATTTATTTCTTTAGTACCTTAATTTATTTTGTTAAGGAAAAGTATAGTTGTTATGGATTGGAAAAACTGTTAGTATCATCATTTTGAGGAATATTTACCCAAGTGAGCAAAAAATTATTTTGGCACGTGAATGAGAATATTTTATTTTATATTTTATTGTTGTGATTGAATTTTATTTGATCCTCACACGTGTTTATTATTGATGTGAATGCTATTCATGAATGATTATATGATTAATGATGATTTATACTGTGGCATTATTATAACCTCATGAGAATCTCTATTCTATAAGGCAACTATAGGGGGACACCAAAATATAAAATCCCTCTTTTGCCCTTACTAAATAAAACAAATTACATAAATAAAAAACAAGCAAGTAACTACTTTATTATCCCTAAAAAAAAGAGTAATTGTTTTATTAAAAACAAGCAACACCGTGGAAGTAACAATTTACAATCCACATTATCCAAAAAAAAAATTTGAATTAAAAAAAAATTGAATTAAAGAAAAATCCCTAAATTGATGGTGAATAATTGTGGCATGCATTTTACAGTTTTCAATTTGAAAAAACAAAACACAAATACTCGCTTCTTCACTTCTGTAATCTTCTTGCTCTCCTTCTACCTCTACATTCATGATTAAGATAATTAGATGATTGATTAAGATCTTGCACAAAAATAATCAAGTAAGTATATTGATTTTATTTTTCGATACAGTCGTACATGTAACAAAACTGACATTGTTTTCTGGTGTGATTTGTTTAGGAAATAAAGAGAAAGAAGACACATTTGGCAAATATTGTAAACAACCGAGAAAGAGTCAGGACTTTGAGGAATTTTATCAAGAAAAGTGCAATTAGCAGGTATTTCTTGATGACATTCAATTGTAAGTAGTTTGTTTGATAAATTAGGAAACAACCAGAAAATGTAACATTTCATATCAAACTAAAAAAAACAAAATGTAAATTTTAAGAGTCGTAATTTTTTTTGGCAAGGAACATTCCAAATGAAAGTGTTCCCACAACCCTGCTCTTTCTCTCAAAAGTCTCAAACATACCCAACAACATACAAAATAGTAAACACATATTATAATTTCATATTAATTCGCAAACTAAAACTCTGTACCATATAAATTCTTTGATTTTCAGTTCAAATAAAATTAAATATCTCAAAGATACCATTTAAAATTCAATCGTCGAAGAAGAATTTGAACTCGCAAAACCCTGAAATTTGAGTTTAGGCGACAAAGTTAAGAGATAGAGAGGAGTGAGAGACAACCCATTGAGTTTCGGATTTCTGAAATATGGTAGGGTGGAAGGCGGTGTTTTGGGTCTCACGGCGGTGGTGGAAGCCATAGACTAATACTGATGGAGTTGGTTTCAATGATGAAGGAAAAAAAAAACTGAGAAAATGGTTTGCAATTGCATTTTGTGTATTGTATTGTATTGTATTGTATTGTATTGTATTGTATTGTATTGTAATGTTAAGGTCCCAAGTTTTATCAATTAAAGTAAGCACTTTTATTGTTGGCTATTGTACAATTTTTTCTTTCTTTTCATGACTCTTCACAGACATGCTATAATTCCCACCCTATGACTGAAACTTTTAGAGATATAAATTGACATTGATATATTATACACATTATAAATGGAAAGGATTGCACTTTTAATTAATAAAAGTTGTCTGTTGAGATAGCTATAACTAAGCTTATTGTCATTGTCATTTACACTTTGAATGTCTTTGATATATTATGATAGACGTGCTTTCTTGGTATAACATGTTTCTCATTAGCTGCATTATTCTTCATTATTCATGACTTTTTTTAATTTTAAAAAATCATGTTTGAGATTATTTTGCGTAGAAGTAAATAAAATTTAAAATGCTAAAATCATCATAAACAGATTATACACATGTAAAAACATTTTTTTTTTGAAAGTAAATACACATGTAAAAACATTTTTTTTAAAGTAGAAACACATGTAAAAACATTATTATTGTAATCATGATAGTATATAAATTAAAAATTATAAAACAATAGATAATTATATTGATAATTTATTTTATGTGATTTCGCACGCATAGCGTGCATATAAGGCTAGTTGTATGTTGATGCGATCTTTATGGTCAAATCAAGTGTTGCATTCGTAGAAAATGGCATGTAAGTTGTGTATCGAAACCTAAAGTAGAGTTACGTTAAAATTTCACGTCGCGCATTAGAATGACTAACAACGATAACGCCTTAGCTTATGCTATTCGCCTATTGGCGGAGAATTTGACTCGTGAAAGAGCTGACACTAGTGGAAAAACCTTATATGTCAAACACAACTGATCCGATTTTAATAAAACCGGATCCGTAAATTGTCCGATTTTGGGAGACAAAACGCGGCAAATTTACCGATCCGGTTCTTTAGTGAACCGGATTAGTTAACAAATAACTGACCCGGTTCGCATAACCGGATCAGTAAATGTGCGTTGGCCCAACTCGCCAAAAGCACTGGCCCAATAAAACAAACCCTAAGCGCTCACTCAACCTCACCACCCTCTCTCACGGGCTAGGGTTTCTCTTATCTCAAATCTCCATCTCCTCTCTTATCTCAAATCTCAAATCTCAAATCTCCATCTCCTCTCAGTTTCAGTCCACCATGTTTTTACTTCCCTTCCCCTTTCCTCAAACACAATGTTTCTCATGAGATAACATCACATAATTCACTGAACTACTTATCCAAAACCCTAAATTAAAAAAATTCTCACAATTGAATTTCTCATCTTCAAATGTTGAAGATTCTCTTATACTCATGTCGATTCCAGAATGTTCTCGCCTCTCATTCTCGAGCCTTCGCCATAACTCAGAATTTCACCGAGTCAACTACGCCATTGCTCCGAGTTCTCAACTCGCTTCGAGGTTCTAATCACTTTAACTCTTGTATTTACCGCTGTGCTTTCCATTTTTTCCCCTAACTTTCTCTCTCATCCTTTAATTTTCGCCATGGAAGATCACTTATAAAACAATATTGTGTCAATTTCATCGCTATTGTTGTCTTCATCGCCGTCTTCATCGTCGTCAGATCTCGTCACCACCAACAAACACCACATCGAACTTTCTAGGGTTTGCTTTATTTATTTGTAATTTTGTTTTAATTTTCGTTCATATTTTTGTTAAATTTTCCATTTCTTGTTATCTTTTTGATTTTCGAATATATATTTGTTTTCTTGTAATTTCGCTTAATTTATTCTTTTGCTGATTTTCGTTTCTTGTTCTCAATCAGTGTAATTTGTAATTTTTCGTTATATTGTAATTTCTTTTACGAATTTCATTTAATTTGCGTTGATGTTCTTTGATATTTTTGGTTGATGTTATTTTCGTTGATATTTTTGGTTGATGTTCATTTAATTTTCGTTAATATATGTTCGTTGATGTCAACCATGATTTTCGTTGATGTTTTTTCGTTGATGTTATATTTAAGTTAGTCCATTGCTGTTTTGAACAATAATAATAAAGCACTTTACACAAAGCACAACAGCATGCTTTGTATAAAGTGCCTTTTTTTTAACCCTAAAATTGGCTCAACTGATTATGTCATTTCATAGATTCGGATTAGTTAAGTTAGTTAACTGATCCGATTTTGTGCCATGACCGAATCAGTTAATTTCTAACTGATTCGGTTTTGAACCGGGTCAGTTCAACTCCCTTAACCGCTGCTACCCCATCCGATCCGATCAAAAATCGGATTAGTAAGCCCCATTTTGACCGGATCAAATGAGGTTTTTGACACTAGTGTGAGCGTCCCGATCCTACTAGGGACATGTTTGAAAGATTAGCTAAAATTAAACCGTCATATTTTAAGGGGCAAGCTGACCCTACCTTCTTAGAGAGTTGGATTAGAGAGTTTGAAAAGATTTACGGGGCTGTGAATTGTCCTGAGGGTATGAAAGTAGGTCAAGTTGTACTGCATCTGCAAGATTAGGCTGATCTATGGTGGAAAGAGAATGGGGCTAAACTTAGTGCTGTTGAAGGGTTTAATTGGAATTCCTTTGTTGCTGCTTTAAGAGGAAAATTTTACCCTGCTTTTATGAGGAAACAGAAGGCTCAGGATTGAAGATTGAGGATGTACCAATTGTGGACGAGTTTATGGATGTGTTTCCGAGCGAGATTTCTAGTATGCCGCCTGCAAGAGCCCGTTGAGTTCACCATAGACTCAGTTCCTGGCACTGCACCTAATTCTAAAGCACCTTATAGAATGACACCTCCTGAGATGAGTGAGTTGAAGACGCAGTTGCAAGAGCTGTTGGATAAGGGTTATATTAGGCCTAGTGCGTCACTTTGGGGAGATCCTGTGTTGTTTGTGAAGAAGAAAGTTAGGAGTATGAGATTGTTCATTGACTATAGGGAGTTAAACAATGTGACTATTAAGAACAAGTATCCTTTGCCTAGGATAGATGACCTGTTTGATCAGTTAAATGGAGCGAGTATGTTTTCAAAGATTGATTTGCCTTCGGGGTATCACCAGTATAGGGTAGCTGATAAGGATATACCTAAGACTAAGTTAGGATGTGTTATGGTCATTATGAGTACACTGTGATGCCGTTTGGATTGACCAATGCTCCGACAATATTTATGGATTTGATGAATAGGATTTTTCATAAGTTCTTAGATAAGTTCGTGGTGGTATTCATTGATGATATTTTGATCTATTCAAAGAGTGAAGAAGAGCATGATGAGCACTTGAGGATTATATTGGAGACGCTTAAATAATCAATTGTATGCCAATTTCTCTAAGTGTGAGTTTCGTTTGGAGAAAGTAGCATTTTTGGGTCATTATGTGTCAAAAGAAGGAGTCTCTGTGGATCCCGCAAAGATTCAAGCTGTTAGTGAGTGGCCTACTCCAAAGAATGTGTCAGATATTAGGAGTTTTCAGGGATTAGCTGGCTATCATAGGAGATTTGTGAGAGATTTCTCGAATGTAGCGAGACCAATGACTAATTTGATGAAGAAAGAGTTAAAATTTGATTGAATGAGAAATGCGAGGAAGCTTTTCAGATTTTAAAGGAGCGTTTAACCTCTGCACCCGTTTTAACCCGCCTGATGGATATGAGGGATTTGAGGTGTATAGTGATGCTTCAAAGAAAGGTTTGGGATGTTATCTACAGCAGAATGGGAAGTGATCGCGTATGCATCGCATCAGTTGAAATCGTATGAGGCTAATTATCCTACCCATGATCTAGAGTTAGCTGCTATTGTTTTTGCCTTGAAGATTTAGAGACATTACCTATATGGAGTGACTTGTAAGATCTTTAACGACCATAAGAGTTTGAAGTACATTTTCACCCAAAAGGGTCTCAATACGAGGCAGAGAAGATGGTTAGAATTGGTCAAGGATTATGACCTAGATATCCAATATCATGAAGGGAAGGCGAATGTAGTAGCCGATGCTTTGAGTAAGAAGTCGAGCCATAGCATGAATGCGTTGGTAGTTCCTGAGGAATTGTGTCGAGATATGCAAAGGCTTAGCCTAGAAATTTTAAATCCTGGGAAGATCGAGGAAGGATTGAGTGCTTTATCATTGGGGTTGTCAGTTTTCGATGAGATCAAAGAGGGTCAAGTTGGAGACGAGCACCTAGACAAGATTAAGGAGAAGATGAAGCAAGGTAAGGAAGTCGACTTTAAGATTCATGATGATGGAAGCTTGAGGTTCAAGGGATGGTGATGTGTACCGCAAAAATGTGTAGAGCTTAAGAGAAAGCTTATGAATGAGGGGCATAATACTCCATATTCTGTGCACCCTGGGGGTGACAAGTTGTATAAGGATCTTAAAGAGATTTATTGGTGGCCGAATATGAAGCGTGAAGTCACTGAGTTCGTGTCAAAGTGTGTAACCTGTCAGAAAGTAAAGATAGACCATTGGAGACCAATAGGGAAATTTCAATCCTTAGAGGTTTCTGGATGGAAGTGGGATTCCATATCGATGGATTTTGTGACTGCTTTGCCGAAGTCGAGGAACGACAATGATACTATTTGGGTTATTGTGGATCGTCTAATGAAGTCTGCCATGTTCGTTCCGATTAAAGAGATGTGGAAGAAGAAGCAACTTGCGAAGACGTATATCAAGCATGTAGTGAGATTGCATGGGGTACCAACATATATTATTTCAGATCGCGATTCGAGATTCCTCTAGAAATTTTGGTAGAAGGTCCAGTTGAATCTTGGGACAACGTTGAAGATGAGCACTGCTTTTCACCCTGCAACCGATGGTCAGACTGAAAGGACCAACCAGACTATGGAAGATATGTTGAGAGCGTGCACAATTGATTTCCAAGATAGTTGGGAAGATCACTTAGACTTGATTGAGTATTCGTATAACAATAGTTATCATGCGAGCATCAAGATGGCTCCTTTTGAGGCAGTATATGGAAGGAAGTGTAGAAGTTCCATTTGCTGGAATGATTTTAGTGAGAATATAGTATTTGGGATAGAATTTATTGAGGAGACTGTTAATAATGTAAAGTTGATTCGGGCTAGAAGTCAAGATACCCATGATAGGCAGAAGAGTTATGCTGATTTGAAGCGAAGAGAAGATGAATTCACAGTGGGTGACAAAGTATTTTTGAAATTGTCACCAACTAAAGGAGTGATGAGATTTGGGAAGAAGGGAAAATTAAGTGCTAAATATGTTGGCCCATATGAGATTTTGCAAAGAATTGGGAAGGTAGCTTATAAGTTCGCTTTGCCAATGGAATTTGAGAAAATGCACGATGTGTTTCATATTTCCCAACTTAAGAGATATATCCCTGATGAGAGTCATGTTTTGGAGCCTGAAAGAATCCAAATCGATAGTAGCCTCACGTATGAGGAAAGGCCTGTGAAAATCTTGGATAAAAAGGTGCGTTGTACACGCAAAAAGGATGTGAATATTGTAAAAGTGCTTTGGTCTAACCATGAGTCTGAAGAGGCAACATGGGAAGCCAAAGATGAAATGAAGAAGAAGTATCCTGAGTTATTCCTTGAGGTAAGTTACGAGGGCGTAACTCGTTTTCTTAAAGGGGGGTAGAATGCGATAGAATTTCGCGCTTTTTGCCTTATTTTATGGTGTTTTTATGCACTTTTATGCTTATTTTGGCGATTTGCACATGTTGGTGCCAAATAAATTGGTTCTCCGCATGGAAAATATGTTCATGAGTAACACAAGTGATTTTTAAAGTTGGTAAAAGTGTGCACATGTGTGACACAAGTATTTTTCAAAGGGAAGTTGAGTCAAAAACTTTGAAAATGTGTGAGTTTTCGTGCCAAGTTTCAGGACGAAACTTCTTTTAAGAGGGGTAGACAGTAATCCCCTGTAATTTTATGAATTTTATAAATGTATTTTAATGTATATTATATATAATGTTTAAATGATTTATTTCTCAAAAGTTGACTATTTGAAAGTCAAAGGAATTATTTAATGATTTCAAATAGTCAAAACATTTTATTTAGGCATACTTTGAAAAAAAAAATACTTATAACTAAACTAGTGGAGTTGAAATAAAAAGATTTTAATATTTGGTTAGAGGAGCCCAAAACTTATAGCTTTTCCTATGAACATCTTCATTAAACTAACCCATCAAAGCCCAACTCATTATTGGACCCCTAATGGGGGAACCTAGAAATACCCTTTATTACACAAATTTTCCAAACATATTTGACTTTCTCTCTCTTCCTCCCCAAAATTTCGGCCTATCCCTCCTCCTTTTCTTCTCTTTCTCTTTTCTTCTTCCTCCACTCGATTTTCTTCTCTCTCTCGGACCACCGATGCCGCCGCCCACCTGCCGCCGCCGCCCTGATGCTGCTGCCGCCAGCCGTTTCTCCTCCCTCTTCTCGGCAGTCGTGCCTTTTCCTCCCTCTCTTCATGTGGTTTTTCTTCCTCCTCAAGTTTTATTTAATGCAAAGTTTATATTTTTAAGGTCTGTTTTAATATGTTTATGATTAAAGTTATAGTTTGATAATTTAAATATGATTTCAGATTATGTAATTTATATAATGAAGTAATTAAAATTTTAGATTTAATAGTTGTATTTAAACTAGGGTTTTAGGTATCAAAGCATGGGTTTTTAGGATTTTATAAGTTGGTAAATCATAGTTGTTGTAGCCTAAAAATCTACGGCTCCTTTAGAGACACTTGGGCTCATCAGAGCCGTACACGTGTCATCTCCTAATAAATAAAGAAAAAAGATTTAACCCTTGGGTTATACTCCCTCCGTTTCTTTTTAATCTACACACTTTCCTTTTTGGTCTGTTTCTTTTTAATCTACACACTATTGCTTTTTCTATTTTAGGTAACATGTCACATCTACTTTCTCCACTTTTTCCACCCATGTCATCCACTTTTTAATATTTTAACCCACTTTTTACTTTCTCTCTCCACCTTTTCAGTTTCTTTCTCATACTTTTGTACTTTCTCCTTGGTTCTCCCCCCAAAGTGAAGTGAGTACATTAAAATGAAACGGAGGTAGTATTTAGTTGGGAGAAAAAGCTTACTTTTCTGGCTCAAAAGATAGTCAGAGCCCAGCCCCTTGGAAGTGGCTGCAAGTGATTGGATGATAAACTCTCACAAAACATGGCCTGCCACGTGTCATGATATGATTACTTAGCCAATCAAATGCCACTATTCTAGGGCAGTTTTTAAGGATAGCTGTCATACAACAATCACTATAAATACCCTTGAAATCAGGAGAAAGATCATTCAATGCAAACATTGTAAAGTTACTCTGAAAAAATACTCTCTCAGTTTCTCTCTCTATCTCTCTCTATCTCTACTTTCTCTTACAACTCCTGATATCTGACTTAAGCATCGGAGGGGGAACCACCACCCAAACCTCCAGGGTGGGTCCCTTTTTGCAGGTTCGGGAACGAAGCTCAGGTTCGGACCGGGCAGATTCATACATTGTTGCACAAGTCTCCAAGTGAAGAACATCTAAGGGATACTAGTTTACTTGCTGGACAAGAAAGCTAAACCTGTAGCTTACTTGCTAGATAAGCATACTAAACATATGGCGCCGTCTGTGGGGGAGACGCAACGATGACTGACTGTCAATCGTCCAATGTAGCTAGGAATCGAAGTCTTCAGGTCAATGTTGAAGACACAGTAGAACATGAGAGACCGTCCCGAGGAAGAGATAGACCTCTATCCATCGTCAATGTTCCTGGACCAAGCCAACAGCCTGTCATTCAGGAAAATCTTGAACGCTAGTGACTGCTGCCCACCTAGAGAATGTCCTGAATGACTTTCAGACTAAGATAGCAGCAGTTGTCCCGGAACAGATTAAGAATAACATGCTGTTTTTCCATCATAATCCGGAGCCAGCTGCTAACAATCCAGCTCCTCCTAGGGGACGTTCCCAAGAGAATCATCCAGGTCCTAGTCGACCTGTTCGTCCGGAACCCTCTTGGAGGACGGCCAAGGGAAAGCAGCCAGAAGGCAGTGAACAACGAAGGAAGATGGATTGGAATCTGGTGGTTAGAACCCAAGATCAAGCTCGTCCGAATGGACACCGAATGGAAACAGATGCCAGGGCATATCTAGAGGCAAAGAGGGCTGCGACATTACAACAGTCGGCTACTGGCTCTATCCCATACTTAAGAGAGCCCCATTTAAGGATACCCTCCAGAACAGAAGGAAGGAGTCTAAGTCCTTCGTTTGTTCATCCAAGACAAGAGAAGACGGTGGTTCAACCATTGGTCTATAAGCGTCCAATACCAGCAAACACTTCATCTAATCCAGTGTTAAGAGAATATCGCAAAGAGTTCATACCCATTGAGGGACAGCTGGGAGCCCTCCGGATCAATTGGCCAACTCCATTCTCGGCCAGGATCATGGAGGCGCCCGCCTTCCCAAAGGTAAAACTCCCAACAATAGAGCCTAATGATGGAACAACCGGTCGATGATCACCTGTCCGCTTGCAAGCATCAGATATACGTCCAAGGAGTAGATGATGCTACTTGGTGTAAGAATTTCCCGGCTACCCTAAAGGGTGTAGCTTAGAAGTGGTTCAATAATCTTCCCCCTAATTCCGTCAACAACTTCACCGAACTCAGTTTCTTATTTACTAGTCACTTTGTTGCCAATCGGCAAGAACAAAAGACAAGCATGCACCTGGGCAAGGTCGTCCAAGGACCAAAAGAAGCTCTTAGAAGTTTTGTTAAGAGATTCATTCTAGAAGCCCTTCAGATTCAAGATCTCAATGCTAAAGTGGCCTTTGACGCCTTCATCAGGGGTCTGAGGCCAGGAAGTTTTAAGTTTGACCTTGTGAAGGAGAAAATCACTACTCTTGCCGAAGATTTAAAGGAAGCTGAAGCTTTTATACATGCCACTGAAGTATGTGCTGAGGCAAAGCACCCCGAGTCCAAGAATCCCGAAGAGGTTGTTCAACCAAAGAAGAGCAACCCCAAAAAGGCTGAGACTTGGGCTATCACCTCAACCACCACTTCGTCCAAAAAAGGCAAGAGAAAGGAAATTGAGTCTTTAGCTAACTCCATTGAATTCAGCAAAGACCAATACTCCATTCTTATGGAGATAAAGGACCAATATGAACTAAAGGCTCCAGCTGAGATGAAGGCTCCTTACAGAAAT
Source organism: Beta lomatogona (assembly GCA_947646795.1). NCBI lineage: Eukaryota > Viridiplantae > Streptophyta > Magnoliopsida > Caryophyllales > Amaranthaceae > Beta > Beta lomatogona. The sequence continues at coordinate 7,011,963 of CANSNZ010000927.1, read as the reverse complement.
AGAGACAAGAGCAAGTACTGTCATTTTCAAAGGATTGCAGTCATGAGACCAATGAATGTAAACACCTTAAGAGGGCGTTGGAGGATTTAGCCCGTAAGGGAAAGATGAACTCATACATACTGCAAAGTGGAAAGAAGTTTCAGAAGAGAGATGATCGTCAGAGCAAGAAGAAGGAGAGTGAAAGCGCGAACGATGATGTCGTCCTTGTTATTTTCGGAGGATTTGCTGCTGGAGGACCAACCAATAGAGGGCACAAAAACTACCTCAAGGAGCTCGGCCAAGTCCTATTAACCGATCAGACACCGAGCCCTTCCCAAAAGTGGTGGTTAGTGAACAAGATCGGGGGAAGTTGAGAACTCCACATGATGACCCTTTGGTTGTAGAAATGAAGATAGCTAATTTGAGAGTAAGAAGAATTATGATTGACACCGGAAGTTCTACTGACATCATTAGTGCAGATTGCTTGTCTAGATTGAAGTTTGATGAAAAGAACTTGGTTCCAGTCCACTATCCCATCATAGGGTTTGGGGGAGGAGTCATACATCCCATGGGAACAGTCACGTTACCCGTCCGAGTTGGAGAGAAGTATGCCTCGCGGACTTTGTTTTATCAAGTTCTTGGTTGTCCAATATTTGACAGCCTATAATGTCATACTTGGACGGCCAACTCTGAATGATGTTAAGGCAGTGATAATAACTCACTTGATGCTCATGAAGTTTGAATGTGATGGAGGCCAGATCGACTTATTTTATGGAGATCAGCAGGCGACCAGGGAATGTTACCTAACTACTCTAAAGCCATCATCATGGAAAGCAGACAATGAAAACCAGACGAAGATCGGTGGTGGACGAAAAAACGTCTGAAATTGTGAAAGATAAGACGAGGGTTGCTGGCGAAAGGAAAACGTCTGAAATTGTAAAGGACCAAGTGGCCTCTTTGAAGATGGCAATTGAGAGTCCTCAGACGCCTATCGCTCCCTCAAGGAAAACGTCTGAACTTCTCCCCAACAAAAAAAGGAAGTATGAGCTCGTCAAGGAAGAGCCATCCTCGTATGAGGAGGTAATGGCCATTATGGGGCTGGGACTAGAACGTCCAGAGCCTGTGGAAGTCCCAGAAGATGTATGTTTGGATGAGGCTCATCCAGAAAGAACTTTGAAGATTGGGTCCTCGCTCTCTCCTTATTTGAGGGGCTTTTTAATCAGCTTGCTGAAAGAATTTCAAGAAGTGTTTGCTTATTGTGTTGAGGAAATGCCTGGAATTGATCCAGAGATAGCCGTCCGCCGGCTTAATGTTGATACAAATTTTAAACCTATTCGTCAGAAGAAAAGACATTTAGGACCGGCTAGGAATCAGGCGGTCGACCAGGAAGTTCAGAAGTTGTTGGAGTCAAAATTCATCAGAGAAACCTATTATCCAGAATGGATAGCAAATGTGGTCATGGTGCCAAAGCCTAATGGCACTTGGAGGATGTGTGTGGACTACACTGATCTCAACAAGGCTTGTCACAAGGACAGTTTCCCTTTGCCTAAGTTGGATCGTCTAGTGGACTCCACAGCCGGCCATGCTTTGTTAAGTTTCATGGACGCCTATTCAGGTTTTCATCAAATCCCCATGTGGTTAGAGAATCAGGACAAAACGTCCTTCATTACTGAGAAAGGGCTGTATGGCTGGCTAAGGATGCCTTTTGGCCTCCGTAATGCACCATCCACCTTTCAAAGATTGATCAATATTGTCTTCCAGCCGTTGTTGGGAAGAAACATGGAAGCATATATTGATGATATGATAGTCAAGAGTCGGCAAGAGGAAGGTCATGTTGGTGATTTGAGAGAAACTTTCGAAACTCTCATAAAATACAAGCTGAAATTGAACCCCAACAAATGTGTCTTTGGAGTCTTGTCCAGGACGTTCTTAGGCTTCTTAGTAGATTAGAGGGGAATAGAAGCCAACCCTGAAAAGATTCAAGCTATTCTAGACATGAAATCCCCGTCAAAGATAAAGGAAGTTCAACGATTGACGGGTTGCTTGGCTGCCCTTGGACGATTCTTGTCTAAGTCGGGCGACAAGTGCCATCACTTTTTCGCTACTATGAAGAAGGACAAGTTTGAGTGGACAGCAGAAGCTGAGCAAGCGCTTCAGCAAGTCAAAGATCACCTTCGTGAGTTGCCTAGGTTGGTCAGTCCAGCCGAGGGGGAGAAACTGTTTGTATACTTGGCTGTGTCCACTCAGGCTGTGAGTGTTGTTCTGCTAGCTGAAAGTGAATCCGTGCAAGTTCCAATATACTTTGTGAGTCATGTGCTCAAGGATGCGGAAAATAGGTACACTCCAGTCGAGAAGTTTGGATTGGCCCTAGTCATGGCCAGCAGAAAGTTAAGGCCCTATTTCTTGGCTCACAGTATTCTCGTCTACGCTAACCAACCCTTGAAGCAGGTTTTGCAAAAGATGGAAGCCGCCGGACGGATGTTAAAATGGGCTTTTGAGCTTAACATGTTCGATATATCATTCGAACCAAGGAAAGCCATTAAGGGGCAAGCCCTGGCAGATTTTATAGTTGAGCTTACTCGGCCAACAATAGAACCAATATTTGATCCAGCTGAAGGGAGGAAGCATTGGACGCTTATGGTTGATGGATCGTCCACTGTCAATGGATGTGGGGCAGGAATCATTTGTCAATCTCCTGAAGGAGACAAGTTTGAATGTGCGCTAAGATTCCAATTCCAAGCGTCCAATAACGAAGCTGTATATGAAGCACTTCTAGCTAGAATCAAAATGTGTAAAGCGGCAGGAGCTCTGGAAATTGAGGCCAAATCGGACTCTCTCTTGGTCGTCAGTCAAGTCAATGGAGATTTTGAATGTAAAGAAGCATCAATGGGCAAATATATGCGTCTGATCAAAGATGAGATTGAGCCTTTGAAACGATTTGTTCTCGACCAAGTACCAAGGTCAGAAAATCATCAAACAGATGCTCTCTCAAAATTGGACATCTTGGCTGAAGGAGATGCGCCAAGAACAGTGTTTTGGGAAGTTAAACCCAAAAAGAGTATTGACCAAGAACAAATCATGTTTCTTAGCCGAGGGGCAGTTTGGATGGAGCCTATAATAGAATACAAGAGGACGGGACGGCTGCCTTCAGACCCTATAGAGGCCAAGTATGTGAAGGCTCGAGACAAATATTTTGAACTTTGGGATGAGACCCTTTACAAGAAGTCATTCAATCGTCCTCTCCTCATGTGCATCACCAGGGAAGATGGTCTAGAGGTTCTGAAGGAACTCCATGAAGGAGCTTGTGCATCTCACACTGGGGAAAGAACATTGGGAGAAAAGGCTATAAGGATGGGGTATTACTGGCCTACCTTAAGGTAAGATGTTCTCGTCTATGCAAAGAGGTGCAACAGTTGTCAGAAGCATGGAAATCTGCATCAGAAGCCGTCCAATTACTTGACTCCTATCTTATTCCCTCTGCCTTTTGCCAAATGGGGCATGGATATTCTGGGACCTTTCCCCATAGCCGCTGGGAAAAAGAAGTTTGTAATTGTAGTTGTGGACTATTTCACTAAATGGATAGAGGCTGAAGCCATGCGGGGTATAACAACGACTGACGTCAAAGGCTTTATTTGGAAGAGCATTATAACTCGTTTTGGTATGCCGCAGTCCATCGTCTTTGATAATGGTCCACAATTTGAAACGCCTAAGCTGAAAGATTGGTTGGCAGAAATGGAAATCAAAGCCCACTTTGCTGCAGTCGCCCACCCACAAGCCAATGGGCAAGCAGAGTTCTTCAACAAGATTCTATCCAACGGAATCAAAAGGAAGTTGGATAATGCTAAGGGACAATGGGTTGATGAACTGCAGCTAGTGTTATGGTCCATCAGAACCACCGTAAAAAACTCTACAGGGGAGACACCCTTCATGTTAGTCTATGGCACTGAAGCCGTCTTGCCCATTGAAATTGAGGAACCCACCCTGCGAGTCATGCTGTACAGGGAAGATGCCAACTGGGCTGCATTGCGCACGGCTTTGGACCAAGTACCAGAAGTTAGAGGCAATGCCTTGCTAAGAATGCATTTGTACAAGCTGCGAATGGCTCGGGACTTTAACAAGAGAGTCGCTAGACGACCACTCAAGGTTGGGGACCTGGTTCTAAGGAAAATGGAGGCAGTTGGACGAGCTAAGGAGCTGGAGAAACTTACACCAAACTGGGAAGGACCATATCTGATTGTCCAAGAGGTGCGCAGCGGAACTTTTCGTCTCCAAGATCTGGATGGACGACCCATACAGCGCACTTGGAACTCAGACACTCTAAAAAAGTACCACGTCTGACTCAGTTAATCGCCAAGGCCCTAGCCAGTAGTTAGTAACTCCAAAGTGCCATGGCACAAGCGAAAGAAAGAATTATATACATGTATCTTGGCACTTAGTCAAGCAAAATTCATATAATACAATTCCTACTTCTATCTTATCTTTGATTATTTTTTACCAAGTTATTCACTGTGGGGCATTCTATCAGTTAAAGTTTAGTTGTCTAAATAAGTGATTATAACTTGGACAAAATTACAAAGAACCATATAATGTGCAAAATGCTCTGTCTTCGGACGTACATCACTCCCTCGAGGAGACCGGCCAAAGTGTTACAACCTAAAGGTTAAATCACAAATGGTTAACTAATTGACAAAAATCTCTAGTAAGAGAAACGTCAAAGTCTCTAAGAGAAAGCTGACCTGAAATAAGCCCTTAGTAAAGGATACTTACTTTCGAAAGCACGGTCAGCTAAGTAGTAAAGACTCTAGTAAGGGATATCTACTTCATGACGAGTGTTGCTCCCTCAAGGAGGACGGCCAAAACATGATTAGCCCATATATCGAAAGCTCGTCCTTAGAAATTTTAAACAGGCTTGGCCAACGTTGGCCGCTCTCCTTCTTGGATCATGGCTCCTCCATAAGTTACAGATCACCTATGCCCAAGAATAGGGGGACAAGACAAGCTTGTAGGACGAGCTAAAGTTGCACTTGGCCTCGGTTGAGGTAAGTCAAAGGTCGTCCAAAGACCAGGACGAACTAGGCAATAAATGCCCTTGTAATGGCTCGCTACTTCAAGACTAGTGTTGCTAACTCGAGGAGAACGGCTAAAAGCATGGCTCGTCCATAAACCGCAATGTGTTGACCGCTTTCTTTCTTGGGGCAAGACTCGTCCGAGTTTGTAGACCGTCCGCATATCCAGGACGAGTCTTTTTTCATACTTAGTTACATTTTGAAATGATTCTCGATCGTCCAAGGGCAAGGATCGGGGTTGACAAGCTAACTTTATTTAAATTTTATAGACCGTCCAAAAGTCCAGGACGAGTCTTTTTTCATACTTAGTTACATTTTGAAAAGATTCTCGTTCGTCCAAGGGCAAGGATCAGGGTTGACAAGCTAACTTTATTTAAATTTTATTGACCATCCAAAGTCCAGGACGAGTCTCTTTTTATACTTGGATACATTTTGGAAAGATTCACGATCGTCTGAAGACAAGGACGATGCTCTTTCCTTAAACATGTGTGTAGATTGTCCAGTGTACATGACGGAGTTTGTAGACCGTCCGCATGTCCAGGACGAGTCTTTTTTCATACTTAGTTACATTTGAAAAGATTCTCGATCGTCCAAGGGCAAGGATCAGGGTTGACAAGCTTACTTTATTTAAATTTTATAGACCGAACAAAAGTCCATGACGAGTCTCTTTTTGTACTTGGATACATTTTGGAAAGAATCACGATCGTCTGAAGACAAGGACGATGCTCTTTCCTTAAACATGTGTGTAGATTGTCCAATATACAGGACGAGGCTCATTTTAAACTTAGGAAAATAAACCTAAAACTAGGCATCATCTTCAGTGCGAGTTTCTTGGTCGTCTTCAGGGGTTCCTTCCTCGACCACATCCTCGTCGTCCGAGTCTAAGAATTCTGGAGGCTCCTCGGCACATACCATGGCACGACGAACACTATGTTGAAATTCCAGACGGCGAACGAAGCTAGGAACCTCACTAGGCTCGGCCAACATTTCAAAAGCCTTGACGGCCCAGTCTTTAGACGTCTCGACGACTTGAGCCAAGCCTTCTTTGGCGTCGTCAAAGGCCTGGGCCGCTTCCTTTTGCAGACGGGCATTTCTCGCCCTTAGGAGGATATTCTCCTTTCTCAGTTGGATCGCGGCCAGAAGAGCAGTATCCCTTTCGCCCTTCAACTCAGTTGAGACGGCGTCAAGGATCATTTTCAGTCGGTCTTGGTCCTTGTACAACTGGTTGATGGTAACAAGATAGTTCTTGTTTTCGAACTCCAGGAGTGCTGATCTCTTCTCCAAGGCCTCTAGTGATTGGCGATGGAGAGTGTTGGCCATCTCAATATCATGGATGGCCTTGTCGCCTGCCGTCGTAGCAAGGTGGACGAGTTGCTTGTTTTCCTTTCTAAGCTCTCTCGCCCACTCCTCAGTCAGCATGCTGCGAGCAAATAGCTGGAACAATGAAAACAAAGCAAGTCATTAGACTAGTTATTAAACAAAGCAATTTTGTTCAAGAATAAAACAAAAACGATAGCAAGTTATACCTCAGCGGCAAGTTGTGACATGTAGCCTACATGCCCGGCTGATGCTCCCTTCAACCCCTTGATATAGGATTCAGGGTAACACTTGAAGAGCTCCTGCTTGAGTCGATCTCGTTCTACTTTTGACATCTTGGCAAAAGCAGCAGAAGACTCTTCGTTTGAGTCTAGGGAGGGAGTAGCTGTGGGTAAAGCGGGGCCTTTGCCCTTATCTGAAAGAGGGGGGGAGTCAGTTATCTTGATGGGAAAGACAATGGCTTGTCTATTGGACGGACTCATGGAGCATCCGCCTACCCGTACAGTCCTAACTATATTTGGATAATACGACTCACCAGACGAGATGGAGGCCGTCCTAACAGCTAGTGGCATCTGCGAAACCAGCTTCGCTACCGAGCCACTGAAGCGCGGGTAGTTCTAAGTAGCCGTCCCTGGCTCCTGAATAACTAAAGCCAAGGCCGACTCTTGTCTGATTTCTGCAGAGTCCACAAGCAAAGCGTCCACCTGACCAGCAGGGTCATAACTCTTCTCCCCCTCGGCAGGGACAGCAGCGGAGGGCTCCTCTTTCAGGACCTTGTCCTTCGGAGGAGGCATGGCCTTCTCTCCAACTCCACCAGCCGGAGTAGTCTTCTCCGTCTTCTTCCTTGTAAAGCCCATAGGCTTTTTTGCTGAAGGCCTCTTCTTAGACGAGGATGACTTCCCAGGTGGAAGTTTGTTGGTAGGGGCATTTTTCTGCAAAAAATGAACAAGTCATAATACTGGTCGTCCAAAGAGAAAAAGCTATAAACTATTTATAAGGCTTCAGACGAGAATCACCCAAAGAAGGAAGGCGTCCTAAAATGGACACTCCCTTTCCTAAGGGAACCTCGTCCAAAGTAGTTTATACACGCAGACGAAAGTGATGCAAAGAAGGAAGCCGTCCAAAATTGGACGGACTAGATATTCGTCTAAGGACAGGAAATCAAATCCTCGTCCAGTATTGGAACTCAAAGTTCCTCAGACGAGAAGGGCCCAAAGAAGGTGGTTGTCCAATCATGGACGCGCTCCTTCTTCGGGTAATATTCGTCCAAGGATTGGGAATCAATCTGGACGAACCAAAGTGACCCTCGTCCAAGGCCGATCAGCATCTCAGACGAGATGGACCCAAAGAAGGTGGCCGTCCAAGTATGGACGCCTTCCTTCTTCGGGTGATTCTAGTCCAAAGAATGGAAACAGACTTGGACGAACCTAAATGTTCCTCGTCCAAGGCCGTTCAGTATCTCAGATAAGAATGGCCCAAATAAGGTGACCGTCCACGCATGGACGCCTTCCTTCGTTAGGTGATTCTCGTCTAAGTATTGGAAGTCAATCCTTGACGAGTCAGAATGATCCTCGTCAAAATAATAAAAAAAAATCTATCTAAAATTACCAGTGTTTCAACCCTCTTCTCAGCACTGCTCTTGGCGTACTCCTTCCATAAGTTGTCTGTGAACTTAGACATACTTATATCCCCCGTCTAACGTGTTCTGGCCGAGTCTGCAAAAAAGAAATGAAATAGGGTTAGTCCGATATGGGCTATGGACGAATCATTTTACTTGGGAAATTTGAATGTATACCTCTATCTTCGGCCAACCGCAAGCCGGCGGCGACCAAGAAGTCATCACTGTAAATCATTTCTTTAAAGGGTATCCAGTTAGTTGGCCCCTTAAAGGATGGCCGGTCGGGCCTGGAGTAGTCCTTTAATCTAAAGTACTCCACAACCTCCTCGTCATAATAGTCCTCCAAATCCAGCCAGGACTGCTTTCGTTTGGTATTCGTGACGGCTCGATTATAAAAACGGTAGCCTTCCGTGGCAGAGTCGTTGGCCGCTCTTAGGAAGGTAAAGTATGCTTTCCATTCATGCATCTTCGACGGCTTACTCCAAGGTGTTAGAAAGCCAGGGTGGTTGCAGATACTGAGCCACGTTCCGTCCACAGCCTCGGGAACCTTAGCCGCATAATGAATATGGGTGAAGGCTTGGAGAGACAGAGCCAGGCCGCGCAACTCGCAGACGGCCATGAACGTCAGGACGTTGTGCCAGGCATTAAGAGCCAGTTGGTTGTGGCCGATGTTGTAATACCGAAGCACTTGTCCTATAAAATCATGGAGGGGGAACCATAATCCCGCGTCCAAGGCCAGCTTGTAGACGGCGAAGTGGTTGTTAGGAGTACTCAAAATGGTGGCCTCCTTATTGGGGATGACGAAAGAGAAGCCCGGCAAGGGCATGAAATTGGACAAAAAAAAGGGTCCGGTCCTATTTTCTCTAGCCATTTGCGATTGGCCAAAATGAATGCGGGGTCAGAAAGGGGACCTAAGCGTCTCCTAATCTCAGACAAGGTAGTGGAGGCTTCGTCCGACTCATCGGCAGCGCCAGAGTCATTGCCGTTATTGTCCTCGCCAGTTTCCTCCATATCGACGTCCCGGCCAGAAGGACTGGCCTCAAGATTTATTTGGGAGTCCTCAAAACTGCGGTCAGGGGAAAGGGGGCCGCCCAAAGGCCCAACACTTTGGACCTCCCTCGCCTCATCTGGAACTCGTCCAGTAGATTCCTCCATGTCTGAACTATCTGATGGGATTATTACCATTCGTCTTAGACGGGCCGTTTGCTTGGCGCGCGCTAGATTACCCTGCACAGGTAAAGACTGGGTCGTCTGACTTTCTCGGCCAAAACCACAAAAAATATATACTCGGCCAGAAGAGGCCAAACTCTAGAATGTGCCGAAGAAGAAGTACTCTCGGTTCTAGGGTCAAGACAAGCTCTTGGTCGGCTAGGATTATTTGACGAAGAAGAAGATTCCATTTTATTGATTTTCTAAAAAAAAAAAAGAATAAAAGAAAGAATAAAGAACAAAGAAAAGATACCTGATGAAACGCCTGGACGATTCTGTGAAGAAGGCTGAGACTGGACGATCACTCTCTCTCTCTAGAAAAATTTACAGAGCTTCTCTATCTAGAAAAATTCTCTCAAGGTGTGAAATGATTTAATGTGGTCACACCAAGGATATATATTGGAGGGTAAGAAACCCGTTGAGCTGGTTAAGGATGACCGAAAAAAGTTTAAAACGGTCGATTATGACCGGTAAAACCCAGGAAAGGGCGCATCGTTGCCTCTATTTTGAATTTGAATAAACTACCTTGGGTAAAAGGATATTAACCATCAGATGGGCCAACAGTGAAAACCCTTTTAAAGGCAAGTGTTGTAGCCTAAAAATCTACGGCTCCTTTAGAGACACTTGGGCTCATCAGAGTCGTACACGTGTCCTCTCCTAATAAATAAAGAAAAAAGATTTAACCCTTGGGTTATATTCAGTTGGGATAAAAGGCTTACTTTTCTGGCCCGAAAGATAGTCAGAGCCCAGCCCCATGGAGGTGGCTGCAAGTGATTGGATGATAAACTCTCACAAATCATGGCCTGCCACGTGTCATGATTTGATTACTTAGCCAATCAGATGCCACTATTCTAGGGCAGTTTTTAAGGATAGCTGTCATACAACAATCACTACAAATACCCCTGAAATCAGGAGAAAGATCATTCAATGCAAACAGTGTAAAGTTACTCTGAAAAAATACTCTCTCACTTTCTCTCTCTATCTCTACTTTCTCTTACAACTCCTGATATCTGACTTAAGCTTCGGAGGGGGAACCACCACCCCAAACCTCCAGGGTGGGTCCCTTTTAGCAGGTTCGGGAACGAAGCTCAGGTTTGGACCGGGCAGATTCAGACATTGTTGCACAAGTCTCCAAGTTAAAAACATCTAAGGGATACTAGTTTACTTGCTGGACAAGAAAGCTAAACCTGTAGCTTACTTGATGGATAAGCATACTAAACAATAGTAGTATATTATAGTTTATGAAATTGAGTACTTTTATGATTTTAATTATGTTTAAAAAGGGTTTTATTACATTATAAGTTGCTAGAAATTTTGTAAGTACACTAGTGGAAAAAAGCCCATCTGATGCGGTCAAAACCGGGCTTACAGATGCGGTTTTGGTCTGCATCAGATGGGCCCGCAGCAGCTAACAAAAAAATCTGATGCCGTTAAAAACCGCATCAGTATAGTATGAATCTGATGCGGTTCTTAACATGACCGCATCAGATTGTGTAGTTTTTGAAAAATAAAAAAAAAGTTACAACAAGACGAAGCCAAGAAATAAACAAAACAAAGAACAACAAATTTATAACACCCACAAGCAAGATGAACCAAATTGAAAACGAAAAATGAAAATTGGCAACGAAATTAAATGAAAATTAAATTGAAAACGAAATATTAAATAACTAAACTATACTAATCTATACATACATAATAACTTATCTATACTAATCTAAAGACGAAAAATTGAAAACGAAATATTATACGAATCTATACATAATAACGACATTAATTGGCAACGAATTTAAAATGAAAATTAAATAACTAAACTGAAATTAAAACTAAAAAATCGAAAAAAAAAAAAATTCTGATAATCGAAAAATGTTGAGCAAAACTATAAACTATACTAAACTATAATTAAATAATTAAAAATATTGAACAATATAAATTAAAACTGAAAAATCGAAAATAAATAAATATATCAAACAAAATAACAAATCTAAACCCTAAATTACATGCGAAATTACATTCATCATCTTCGTCTCTTTGTCTTCGTTTTCGTCTCTTCGTCTTCCTCTTCGTTTTCGTCTATTCGTTTTTGTCTCGTCGTTTTCGTCTCGTCGTGCGATGCGGTGGCGATGGTGGTTCATGAAGCGATGGTGGTGAAGCGACGAAGAAGGCGAAGGTAGTGAAGCGACGAAGATGTGGTTCGTGGTTGACGCAAATGTTGGTGGTGGTTCTTGTGGAAGGAGAAGGGAGTAGGAAGGAAAGAGAAAAAGGGCGCCGTTCAGTAGAGAGAGAGGAGAGAGAATTTGAAATGTTTAGGGTTAGGGTTATAAGGGAAGGGTTGGGTTGGGGTTAGGGAGAAATGGGCCACAAGAGAATTGGGCCTCGATCTGGGACGCGGGGGTCTTATTGGATTTAATAAGGTAAAATCTGATGCGGTCTCTAAACCGCATCAGATTAATGAAAACTGCAGCGGGTTTTTTTAATCTGATGCGGTTTTTCGAGGACCGCATCAGATTTTTTTGCCAAATTTTCCCTCCCATTTTTTGGTTGCCTTTCGGATGCGGTTTTACAAAAACCGCATCTGTTACTAAGTGACATATAAGGTTTTTTCCACTAGTGGTATGCTTATGATGGAGTTTTCATGATCAAAGTATGAGTTTTTAAGGTTTTGGACAACTAGTATAGTAGTACTATACACTACTATACTAGGGGGTGTTAATAATTGAAGTTTTAATGATGGGAAAGGTTTTTGAACAATTGTAAAAAGGGATTAAAGGATTTTAATAATATTGCTGGAAATTTTTAAGGAATTGATTTGTGGTTATGTTGATTATTGTTAGGCGGAGAATTCTCTCTAGGCAACTTTTAATCTTGTTAAAGTGGGTTCGAACTTTGTCTACACAAGGTACATATGTGTGGGTTGGATTAGTATCATGTCCTAAGGATGGGATTTATGTAGTATCATGTATAGGGAATTATCTATAGTTCATATGTGATTTATATTCAAATTGAATTTGCATGTTTTAGGTCGTTGTGTGAAACACGTTGGTTATGAGGATGATCTTATGTTTGTATGGATGATTGATGCAAGCATATGGGATTGGGAACTTTATTTATTAATTCACATGAGGGATTAATATTTATGTTAGTATTGGATTCATTGATTGGATCATGTTGTTCCCTTTTGATTATTTAACTACTTTATGAGGACCGAGGGCCTTATTTGGTAAGTTGGTTATTCGCCTATGAAAGGTTGGTTGGTTATTGACTTGGTTCAACAAATAAATAAAGGTTATGGATTTAATATTGGAATTATTCTTGGATTGTTAAGTTGTTGATCACCTTATCTAATCCTAAGATAAAAATGGAAGTTTATGTATCTGTGATGATTATATTATTTGTTCTACTTGTCAGTCATAACAAGTAAATAATTTATTAATCATGTAAAGTGAAACGTGAATAGCAATAGCTTTAGACTTGTGCACGTCTGAAATGTTGGACTAGTATGAGTTGGAGTACATGGTGGTAGCCCATGGCTTTTCTTGGGACGGGATTGATCACCGTGTCCTATTTTTATTTAAAGGTTCCTCGATATCGTAGGTCAGGGGAGTACGAAGTTGGGCCCGTACTTCATCTTCTAAATTGAAGACTGGTTTGGTTTGGACAACTCTTTCCATTGCCTATTCCATCGAAATTAATTACTCTATTAGTTGTCGAGTTTAGTTCAGTAATTTAGTATGCTATGTTATTATATTATTATTTATCCCTGCTTAATGTTTATTAGTATCATGTTAGGTTTTATATTTATTTACTATGTAGTACTCAGCTTTGCTGATTACGTGCTTTGTTTGTATATGTTGATCATGGTTATGCCTTATTGATCCTATGATGACCCATTTGGTGAGCAGTCTCTCGAGACCAATAGAGCATCGTCGTTTATAGGTTTGAAGATGATGCATCATGGGTTCGGGAAATTGGAGAGCTTATGTTGACTTTTATTATTTAAAGTTGACTTTTACTTTATAGTTGACTTTTGACTTATTGTTGGTTTGACTTTGGTTTGACTTTTGGTTGACTAAGTTTTATTTTCAAAGTTATTTATTATTATTATTATTTCTGCTGTAAAATTCTGAATAAGCCGATACGTTATCACACGGGCGATAATACTTTGATAATTCTCTAAGTTTTATATTAAATGTTATTTTTAGAAAATAGAGAATTGTCGGGGTGTTACACCCAATGTGTTAGAGGGGCCCCAAACTGAGACAAAAAGAAAAGGGACGTAGTAGTACTCATTAACTGAATGTTTGGAGTAGCGGCAAGCGATCTTCAAAGTCCAATGTTGTAAATTGTAATCCTGCAGGTCGCGTGTTCGGACTCCAATATTATGGTTTTTGGGTAGCTTTTAAGTTTCCTCTCTATTTTGTTGGAAAAACCTCCTTTTCCTTTTATTTTTTTATATAGTTTTTTTTATGGCAACTCTAGCTCTTCTATCTTCAGTTTATTTTTTGGAAACTTGGCTATTAATATTTTCCATCCTTTTAGACCTTTTATTTTTCAATTACTAGGTGTCTTTTGCCTTTTTATTAATCATTTCACCTTGATAATTATTCATGTAATCATGTCCATGTGAAACAAAAATTTCCATTCAAAGAAAACCATAAGTCATCTACATTCTACACCTTACAAGTCTATATAAAACTTTAAATTTTTATATGATTTTTTTCATTATTTTACCAACATGTAAAATATCTAAACTTCTTTGATTGTCTAATTATAAGATAAGGAGTATTAAAAGAAAGGTTGCTTGATTATGAAAAAAAGATGAAATATATCTATCTCAAAGCTATTAGATGTGATTTTATAAATAGCACAGGGCCCCCAAATAGTTTAAGACGGCTGTGGATATCTTAAACAAGACTAGGTTTTTTTAGTGATTCATGTTATACTTGAATATAGTAAAACCCTAAGATATATTATTTCACACGATATATTTTTGACTTTTTTCTTTCACAAGGAATGTTTCAATCACGTAACCTGCGATATTGCATCCAATTGGAATAGAACTGTAGTTAGCACAATTTTTTTCCAGTCCCTTATTAATCTTCTAAATTGAAGGCGCTTGGGGGAAAGGGAGAGATCATGTTAGCATTTTAATGCTTCGGTCCAACCGTCCAAGTACACCATTTTAGTGTAGATGATAATAAATTCATGTTCCTCTCTGCATGTTGTAAGGTCATTGAATGATGTTGTACATCAACTTATTAGGCTGTGAGCTGTGTTTGCTCTACTAACCAGAATATAGTAGATAAATTAAATAAAGGAAGACATGCATTTGATAATTTCTAGATTTATCCCTTGCATGATGTTTTGAGCAGCACATATAATATGAAAATTGGAGTCTTTAGATAGTTGTTACTGCCTTGACAATCATATTGTAGTCACATATAGATCTATAGTATATTATTAGTATTGCAGTTTGAAAAAAGTTCTCATCTTTTCTAATAGAGTTTCATTTGTGCGAAGCTTTTCCAAATATTTCATTTGTCAAATTAAGCAATAAAATAAAATAAAAATAAGCCGATTATTAAACAAATTCTTTATGTAATATTCTGATATTTTTATAATTATTATGAGCCGAGGGATTAAAATAAGGTCATAAGGTGATGACCAATTCTAAATAGAGGGAGTATTTTTGGTCAAAAGGTGAAGAAGTAGGACTATGATGGGCTCATTCACTACCCTATAAGGCTATAACCTTGGGATCAAATTTAGCTCATAATTAAGTCCTAATTTTTAGGAAGAGGTTTACTTGACTTTTTAGGAAGGGTCTCCCAAAGGCTAGAAGCTCCAACAATTACCGTTGGAATTTTACAACATGAACTCTTTCTATATTTGGTATCTTATAGGATGTATTATTTGTTTGCTATTAATTGTAATAATTTATCTAAGTTTGAGATAAGATAAGATCCTTAAGTGCATTTTTTAGATCTCCCAAGACGTTTTTCCGAAGTTCATAGTACAGTAAGTCAATAATGAATGTCTACATGTTTGCAGATGAGCACAAATATATCTCATTCTCCCTCTCTCTGTTTCACTTTCTCTTTCTCTTTCTCTCTCCTTTTTCCTTCACCAACAACAAAGTTGTTGGGCCTATGTCAACTTTTATCTGTCAAGGTCCCCCATTGTGAATCTACTTCTAGATTTTCATGATCTTATTTTTCACATTGTCTGTTTCCTTAACTACCACATATGATGACATGATATCATATAATTCTCATAGGTTAAAGTCTTAGATACCAGCCAATCAAGAGTCTTATTTTACAATTTTGTTCCAATAAATGCTTTTCGGACCAGAAATTGCAATTACATAATGATACTGTAGAATCCAAGGGAAGAGATCCTGAGTCGGGATCGATTCTCATCACTCGCCCTTTGTGGCTCTCTAAAACTAAACAAAACATTGATTCAAATTATCTAAAAGCCCTTTGCAAACATATTTTCGGGTTTTCGAGATTAGAGAGACCTATTATGTAACTTTTATTTTAATTTTGTCACTTAAGAATTTATGTTATATATAAAATAGGACCTGAGGCTCAATCTGCCCAAGATCATGAAGCTCAAGATCATTTAAAAATGTGCCTGTCATTATCTGATTACACAATCCTAATTAGAGAATGTATGGTTTACCTTTTTTAGTATTCCTTTCGTTCTTTTGAGTCATATGTAAGAAAGGGAAAAGAGGAATATTACTTTACCTGTGTACATGGATAAATTGAAATTTGAATGTAACTCAAGAGAATGTAAGTAGCTAGTATGGAAAACGAAATGAGAGTTAATGAATATTCACACACACAAAGTCTCTTGCATGCGTGTCCCAAAAAAAAATGTCTTGCATAAGACGAGGATCATCAACAATTTCAATCTAAAGCAACTTGTATCAATATTTTATGCTATTGGACGATGTTTGATGTTTGATGTCATTTTTACATAAACATCTAGTATTATGTTAATCTCTAAATGTTTGATGTCATTACATAAACATCTAGTATTAATATTTATAAGTTTAATATCATATTAAGTTAATTACTTTGTTGGTTTTAAAATGTTTAATGTTAGTTTAACGTAAAATCCTGGTAATTTTTAAATGTCCAATGTCATTTTAACATAAACTTTTGTCAATTTTAGTTTTAATGACGGTTTTCAAATGTTTGTTATAATTTTAACGTGAATACGTACCAGTTTTTATGATTTTTATGTCATGTTAAGTGCATACCTTGTTAGTTTATAATTTAATTTCATTCTAACATGAAAAATTATCAGTTTATGAAAGTTTAAGTTCATATTAAGCATGTATGAAATCAATTTACATAAACTTATGTAAATGTTTACATGTTTGATGTCATTGTATTATAAAGATGTATCCTTATTAAAAATATAAATATTAAGCATACAATTTGCTAGCTCATAAATTCTTGATATGATTGTAACATAATAAACATGCTATTTTAGAATGAAACTAGTTGTTAGGCTCGCGCCATGCCCCATGTTATTTGATAAGACTCTAGGATATAACTATTTTGATTGCCAATTCGTATTTTATTACAACTAGAAGTAGTAACTTGATGGTTACATAATAACTTATACATTAAGCAATTAGAAGTTTAAGACTTCTTACAGAATTTTACGAGGAATGGGGACGACATGTGGATGTACTTTGTGTTTTGATAATATGAAGCATAATTTTGATAATACCATATTCAGCATACAATTTCACTGTTGCCAATGCATAATTTTTGACAATTAACTTATTTAATTACCTATTAATTAAAGTTATAATATTTTGATAATATGCATTGAGTTAAGTCCAACAATATCTTTAAAACTAAAATTTGTTCAATATATTGGTAAAAAACGAAAAGCTCTATCAATATCACTATATGAATTGTGCAAAAATCAAAGAGTTTGCCACTATTAAAACTTTAGTGAGATTGTTGTATATCATTTACCCCAAGATGTGAATTTTGAAGATAATTATAAATATAAGGAAATTCTTAAAACGACTTGTGCAAACTGAGTACTATTATGGACTCGAGCAACAACATTAGTAATGTATTGTGCTTATTGTTTGACGATTGTCTATTGAGCCTAGCTACTTTGATGAGTTCGGCTTGAACTCGAAATATTCTTACAGGCCAATCAAGCCAAGCTTGTTTAGTAGACAATAAAATGTAATAATGATGACAATGTAGTTATAGGCCGATATAAGTATGGTGGAAAAACAATACCATTTCAATATTTATAGTTGGAGAAATGTATAAGTGTACATCCAATACTATGAAAATGGTCGCAAAACTATTAATAATAAATTACTTATTGATATATAACTATTACTACTATTTATTATTGTATATATAACATGTTATTATCATTATTATAACACATCAATCAATTTTGACATAATCATGCATTAAAATATCATAAATTTGAACTTGTTGAAAATTCCTAAACTGTACAAGGAGTATTCGGAGAGGAAACGCAAAACACACCATATTTTTAGTATAATCTAAGAAACTAATCAAATCCCAATGTGGACATAGGAAAGTACAATTAAGTTCTCACATTTTGACAGAAACTTTAAATTTGCAGGCCTTATCACCTGTTCTGTGTGCCACTTTTGCGACGCAATGAGGCAGGAGCCTCCCAGACCACCGCACCAGCTCTGAGCAACACTAAGACAAAAAAACTACAATTTGACAGCCTCACACGTGTGTATTAACATTTCACATGAATTCTACATTGGAGCCTAGGGAAGTAGGCTCCTACTTTTCAAATTTTTATTCCTTAAAGTTGTCACCACTTATCTTTTTCTCTTCCCTTGATTTTTTTCAAATTTATAAAATTTGAGAGGAAAAGAATTCATTTGAATTTATAAAACATGAGAGTTTCCTAGTCTTCCATATTATCTAACCTAATTAACAACAATTGAAAACACAGTATCGAAGTGACTTCTCATTTTCAGTCACTATCTTCTTCAGATAGACAAAAATAATTGCTATTTACTTTGAACAAGTAACATAACGACTAAATTCGAAGTGAGTTAGCAAACGTTATCATGATGTACACAATGGACCAAATCAAAGTAGCTAACAATTGAAACTCACCTATATACATTGAGCTTGATTCATAAAACCTACACATTATCCCTAAATGTCTACTTAAAAGTAAAAATTAACAATTAAAAAAAGCAAATCAATTTTATTTACATAACAAAAGAAACGTAGTTCAAAAAGAGTCCATCTTTGACAAAAGGATTAATTAATCACTCTCATTAATTAATTAGCACAACTACAACCTCATCTCATCCCTCGTTAAACCCTAATTTGTGTTTAGTTTTTTTTTTTCCCACTTGAGCTAGCTTAACTAAACATATAGCTAAAATTAACCAATAACGGCATAAATAAGTATAAAAATGATAAAAACAAAAATAATTATTACAGATGAAGATCTAAACTCACTTGGTCACTACTGCTCCGGCGTACTTGACTCTGATGAGAAGAACTCATACTCAAACTCTTATTCATACTCATATTTATACTCATATTATTCTTATTATTAATACTTGAACTACCCTTAGAAGCAGAAGTAGTATCAATGTTGGTAAAAGCAGGTGAATGAGATCCAGCGAGCAAAGGCGGCAAAGGGTGCAACGAACGGTCACGATGAATTCCATTTGCAAAATTATGATGCTGATGAAGCAGTGATGAATGAGAATGGACAGAACTAGGGATCCGCCACACGGCGAGTGGGCTGCCATTGATCGTAGGCGGATGCTGATGCTGGTGAGACTGATGATAAGAGTAACTAGGTGTGGTAGAAAGTGATGTAGGGTAGTAAGAGTTATTAGAAGTATTAGTTCGGAGGTGAGGATGCGAATAATTATTATAGAAGTGGTGGTGGTGATTGTTGGGATCAGCGCTCATCATAGCGGACTGAAGGTGTGCGCGCTTAGCGTGTTGGCGTTCGCGCTTGTGAGCATTTTGGTGTCCGCCTAAGGCTTGAGATGTAGGGAAGTTCCTACAACAGTAGTGGCATTCGAACTTCCTACCACTCTCCGTACTACTAATACTCATGTTGTTGTTATTGTTATTCTCTCTATTGTTGTTATTGTTTGTGTCTTTGCTACTTTCAAGGTTGTTGCTATCGCCGGAGTCTGAGTTGTCGGTGGCAGTGTTGGAGGATGAGGAGAAGTCGATGCCGAAGAGGCGGATGCCCGCAGCTGAGGAGGAGGAGGAAGGCTTAGTGCTGTTGGTTGGAGCGGGGCGTATGAAAGGGAGTTGAGAGAAGGAGTCTACGTTCATGAAATCATGTGTTTGATCTAGAGAGCTTGTTGTTGTTGTTGTTGTTGTTGCCGCCTTATCCATTATGTTTGGTTTTTGGTTAGATTGAAGGGGTTATTTCAATTTAGTAGAGAAGTTTGGGGGGGAGATAAAAAAGTACTAATTCTATAGATACAAGAAGTGAATAAAATGGGAGGAAATTAAAGGAATGGATGGAGGAAGCAAATGTGAATGAAAGAGGGAGTACCGGAGTACTATGTATGTGGAGTTGGCGTGGTGGTGGAAGGGAAAGGGGTTAAATGGTGGGGTCTAATAAGTAAGGGTGAGATGTATGTTGAAGTTTTTATTGTACAAATTGGGACCTCTTGTGTATTTGGGGTGTCTTGAAATTCCACCTCAAAAATCAAAAGGAAATATATTAGGTACGTACTCAAATGATTGAATTTTAGAAATGAAAACAAAATGAGAAAAAGAAAAGAAAGGGTCATTTTTTATATAAAATATTGATAGGTTAAGGTTGACTTTAATGAGAGAAACCTTTTGATCACCTTAGCAATTAGATTGAGTTAGATTTAGGTGGTTTATAATTTCCATAATTATGTTTGAATAATAAAATGAGTGCTCAAATTAAGTTGATATATAATGATTATTCAACGATAAAGTCCAATGTCATGTGGTGTATGTTTCAAAGAGGCCATAATCCTTCTTTTATTGGGACAATATATAAAAGGTTTAGAAGAGACCCTTATCAAGAAGATGTACACGATGTGTAATTGCTAATTACATAAATAACTATAAAAGGGGCAAATTGTTTCAAATATGCGACAATAAGTGCAATTTCTCACTTAATAAGTGGAACACTGAATAATATACTTAAAATAAATTGCAAGAATATAAATATTGCAAGAGAAGTTTTTGTATGGAAAGCTTCGAAGGCTCAAATTATGAAGGAAAAGCCCTGATTCTGTGAGGGGTGTCTCGAATCTACTTCATCGAATTCATAATTGCTCAGATGAAATCTGTTCAAAACCCTAAAATATCCATATTTTGAGTCGGTCAACTCATGCCACATAGAACTAGAACTCCCAACAACTTACAGTTTTAAATTGTTGTTCTACTCAAATTTCAAGATGTATCTTCCTTGGCATTAAAGTCCTTTATTTGTTACATACTCTTTTTGTTACTCTACTGAAAGTCCTCACTCAATCCTAAGTGCACTCAACCCAATACAAAGTATTGTAATTAAGTTTAAGCAAATCAAACTTAGTGAGGTAAAGAGTACTGTGATAAGATTGTTTGAATTTTAGGATTTAATTTCTTTGTGATTTTGACTCGACTCGAGGATTGAATTGATAGATTTGACACTTTAGACTCTTTGCGATCCTTTTTGTTTTCTATATTGACGTTAAGAAAAGCTCTTGGATTCCTCACCCGTGGCTTAGGTTTGATTGACTAAACCGCATAAGTTATGTTCCTTTTATCATCCTCTCCATTGCTTTCTCTTTAATAATTTATTGTTATTGACTATAATTCTAAGCAAATTTAACACAATCGATACCTATTTCATGACAGCTAATTTTCCTTTCTTAGATATAACAAGAATAAGATACTCCACATGTCTTTAATTTCTTCTCTATCCCACTTCACAAAAGAGATAACATTATCCCGAACCTTGAATCCAAGGGCCTAAATTAGCAGATTAAGGGTCAAGACTAGCTCAATAGTCGAAGTGGCTTGATTAGAGGTACTTGACATCTAAGTTACTAATGATAATTAGCACGGTGGAGTAAACTATTAAAATTTTGAGACAAGATATAAACATTAGAACATGATACTTTAAATAATTAATCGAAAGAAAATTATAAAATGAACAATTATTCTTACATGTTTTCGTCATTGTTAATTGTTAATGTGATAGTTTTACAATATATATATCATGTAAAGGAAATTCGATCCCATGTAATGAATATCACTAGATCTAGCGTTATTGTGATATTTTCTTTATAGTGTCTCTATTATCTAGGGGGAGTTCGATCTTAGGTTATACAGTATATAACAATAGATCTAGCGTTATTGTGATTTTAAATGCCTTGCTACTTGCTGGAGAAACAATTCTAATAGGTGGGTGGATGAGAGATAATGGCAGGTTATGTAAGGATGCTCTCATCTTATCTCTAGGCATTCGCTTTCCTCTTCTGAAACTCACTTCCGTATACATTGCATGGGTAGCCATTAGTCAAAACTCCAATGGGTGGGACATGTGCTCTTTTCTTTTGCTTCAGGACCAGGTACTAGTAGTAGTTGTTGCTTCTTTATAATTGTTGCTTGTTTTACATCTACTTGCAGGAATTCATCAGCAAAGTGGTCCAAAAATATGTATCAACAAGGACAAGAGCTAGTTATTACCATTTCCCCTAACTCTTTGTAACAAAAAGTACACCATTTGTTCTCTTTTGTTGCCTTTTGTGGAAAACTTTTTTTTTCTTCTACTTAATTTTAATTGTAATTTGTAGGCATCTTGGATCTTTTGAATCGCCACATTTTTGCCGGTAAGGACATTGTCTAGACAACAAATGGCTCTATTAGTGAAAGTTGAATTAGAAAAAGAAAATAATGTGAAACAAACTCTAGAGAGTGATCAAGAAACGTCATCAACACAGGAAATATTAACTCTGAGTTGCAAGTCGTAAAATTGTATTTTTGAAGTTTTTTCAGCTAATGTCCGAAACTGCACCAAAACAAACCTCAAATTGTATTTTACAGTCTGATTTCCTTTGTGATAAGGTTTGGTGCCATTTTGGACATTAGCCAAATAATCAAACCGCAAACATTCAATTTGACGATACATTCCACAATATAAGCCAAATTGAACAAATTGGTTGATTAGAAAATATTTTTAAAATTTAATTATAAAATGATGGGCATAGTAATCTTAACAACAAATAAAAATCAGTGACACAAGTGACACGCAAACAATGGCATATAAGATTTTGATTCTTTGATTTTAATGATTTTTTTTTTATAATAATAAAATCTAATTAGAGATATAAATGAAATCCTTGAGAAAGTGAACATATATAAGAAAAACTTGTTGCTAAATTTGCGTTAAGACCTAAATATAGTACTTTAATTATTAGGTATTATAAGCGTGTGTAGCTAAATTTAGTCTAAATCTAACAACTCAACAAACTTTACAAAGTTGTTCATCGTTTATAAAGGTCGGCCTTAACCAAGGATGTCTTGGCCTAGTGGTTAAGATTGAGGTGCTGTGAACGATAGGTCACAGGTTCGAATCCCCCCTCCCCTTCTTTGTACTTTAATTTCTAATACCTTTGTGGCTCATATGGATCAAAAAAAAAATGAAGGTCGGCCTAAGACATAAATATCCAATCCAACAACGATTTGCTTTTCTACTTTATTTTGATAGTCTAGATATTTTTCTAAAAAGGGATAGCCTAAACTTTTTTTGTGTACCTGCTTCCACAATAATGGAAGAAAACAACACGATCGACAAGCATATGATCTCGGTAGAATTTATTGTGATTTAGAAACAAGTGCTAACTAATTATGCAATTTATAATAATTAAGAAGAAGCATGAAATTGGAACAACAACCAAGCACACCAAAGAAAAGAAAAGAAAAGAAAAGCAAGGAAAGAACACACCAATATAACGTGGGAAACCCGAGCTCTGGGCGAAAACCTCGCAAACTTACACTATGGAACAATGGAGAACAATTATACTCCTAATACAAAAAGTAATCAAAGGGCCACGATTAAAATTTAAATCGTAAAAGCACGTGCAGAAAATTGACCGCCCAACCAGACAAAAGGCTCGCCCGCCCGAGGAACAATTACCCAAAGTGCCTGCCTCCTTCTGCCAAAACATGAATTCTGCAGAGACAGAGTGTCCGACCCGGGACCAAGCTAGCCTAAGCTACAACGTCACCCTCGCGGGCTACTGCTTGCTGCACTTTTCTTTGCCCAACTTCGCCTGCCTCGCTTTACATCTCCACAAAGTCCAACAATCTCCCACCTACAGATCAGTTAAGTAAGAGAACATCCTACCATAAATAATATCTGAGACCATCATTATCATTTCTCCATACATTAGCCACAGCTGATCCTGCTTCCTTTTTATCGAAGAAAGCAACACCGAGGTCTCAACCAGCCCCGATTCATCATCTTTCCAAACCCATCATGCTCATGCTCCTACCTAGATGCAAACCCGAGCATTTGCACCATTCTCTCACCTAGATTCAACATCCCCCGTGACATCACACTTCCTCTATACCAAGCGAATGTCATCGAAATTTGCACCAACTTTGATACAATGACATCAAAGTCTACACCGACTTTGATTCTCACCAACAACACTTCCCATCCATTGCACCATCCCTACATAAACTTGCACACCCTCCTACTCGGAGGTCGGTTCATCCAAGAGACAACCACAACCAAAAGAAGACCCCTTCCTCTCCAGCCAATGAAGATGAACCACTTCCTCTCCAACTATTTAAGGAAGTACATTCGAATCTCATCCAACTCCATAACAAACTAAATACCACCTAATAAGCAAAAGAAGCTTCTCATTGTTCTTGGAACCAACTCACATTACTTCCACCCAAACAACACACCCATTGCTACAGTTAGGATTTTTGACACAACATGCTTGTGCGCTGCCTTCAACTTGTGCGCTTACAGGTCAAATTGCTACTGAGACACTGCTTGACTATGGTTCTCGTTCCTTGGCCCACTATGATAGATTGCCGACCAAATGACACCTTCAATAAAAATCCACCCCAATTTTGAGCCTCTTTCTTTGTGCTCCCATGGTGTAGAGTTGTTCCACTTATTTTCCCCCAAGCTATAACCATAGCTCCCTTGGCAATCTTCCAAGAACCACCATCCAACATGACTTTGTCACCCAATTTGGCAAGTTAAATCACCAACATCAAGCTTTTCTTCAACTTTGGACGTACTTTACATCCTTCAACTCCAACAAGCCACCATAAGTGAGTTTGACACTCACATCACCTGGCTTCGTGACTTTCACTACATTGCCATCAACAAGATAGACTTTTCCAAGTTTTTTGGATTTGAAATTCCAAAACAACTCCTTGCATGGTGAGGATTGATGTGAAGAATCCAAGACCTATGATCCCAAGCACCCAAACAACTCTTCCTGGTCACCCATGCTTACCACCAAAGCATAGGAATCGTACACCGAAATCAAGTTTGTTGATGAATCTTCATCTTTGAACCTTTTTCTTCCCTTTTCGATTTCCCCTTTTTGGACATTATGTCTTGCAATGCCCCTCATCATCATCGCAACCCCAACATACCACATGAGCTCCCACCTTCAGATTACCTTTCCCTCTTGGCTTCGATCTTTCATGACTCGCTTGTCCCCTTTGTTGATTCCTTCTCCCCCTACTTTCACTACTAGCGGCACCACCCAACGATTCATCGGACTCTCTTTTTCGAATGCTCTCACTCAAAGTTAAGTCTCTCACATCGTCATACTTCAACTTCTCTTTACCGGAGGAGTTGCTAATGGTGGACACCCTAGTTTTCCATGACAAGGGCAAAGAAGAAAATAAAATCAATGCCTTCACTTCATCATTAAATTTGATAACCATCGAAGACAATTGGCCCAAACTTGAATTGATCTCATTAATGTTGTAGACATCAAATTTTGAACCCTTTTTCGGATAAATAAAGGTTTTGAAAAATAAAAATAACAAAATCGTCATGCATCGTGGAGCGCGCGCCTCGGAGCGCGAGTTTCATTCCGTCGCACGATTTTCCATTTTTGCGTATTAGTCATACAGTTTCGGCTTAGAAGTATAATTTTCGTGAGTCGTAGTCAATAACTACAACCATTGTTTTAATAAAATGATTCGTAGTATAATCATGCTCATCTTTATTTATTTGACGATTTTTCGTTAATTGTCTAAAGTTAGTTTTTCGGAAAAATGAAAAACAAGTCGCGATTAGGCGTAGGGATTTTAGTCGTATCCAAAACCGACATTAATCAGTTTTCTTGATGGTCAAGTCATTGTTCATTGGATAAAGAATAAGAATATATTCTTTATCCACTAAACCCATCCTTTATCCATTAGTAAGAGAATAAAAATCATGAAAAGAATAAGAATAAGAATCAAATCCAAAGTGTAAGAGCCAAGGATCCGATTTTTTTTCAGAAGATTCGAACTGTGCGCCAGGCACAGAACCATGCGCCAGACGCACGGTCATGCGCCCAGCGTACTACAGGCTCCTGCGCTAGACGCAGGCCTGTGCGCCTAGCGCACGGTGCCGTGTCTAGCGCAGGACATTACGGTAGGCGCAACATCCTAATCAGTTTTTTTGCACGTTTTTCTATGCATTTTTTTACGTATTAGGATGTTTAGGGAAGAATATTTTCTGAAAATCTGATCTTGCTTCATTTATGAGAAAATCCAAAAAGAATAAGAATATTTGTGTTTCCAAAGAGATTTGATGATGTCATTAGGGTGAGGTCATTAGAGTGATGTTATTAGGGTGATTAAGGATGAAGAAAATCAGATTTTTGGATGCAAAATCTGATTTTCTACCTCTTTGAAAACCTAGTTCACCTCCTTCATTTCTCTATAAATACCTTCCTTTTTTCCACTTCAAAACCAAGTTGAGAAAAACACAATTCAACTTCACTCTCATCTTCTCTACTACTCTTCTCCCTCTTAATCTTTCCATCTAAGCAAAAGTCTTAATAAGTAAGTAAAAGAAGTTCATCAAAAGAAAAAAACACAAAAAAGAGTTTAAGTTAGTATTTAAGAGAATTTAGAAACTCCCTTAGAAATTTAGAAAATCACAAAAAAGGTAGAAAAATTGGCAAACAGGAGCTAGCAAGGTAAAGTTGTTATTCTTGTTTGTTTTGATTATCTTCTTAATCATCTACTAACTTTCTCCTTGTTTTCTTCTTATCATTTTTTAATCTTTGGAGTGATTTGGGTATGTGCAAGTCCTAATAGGTTCCCAACCTTAAATCACCCGACCTAGAATAATCACCTCTAATGGGGTGACTCTTAGTAAACAATGTGATTATGTAATTTTCCTTAATCAAGTTGTTATTCATCACCAAAAATGTTTTCATAAAAAAATTCAAGACAAGTTGTGCATAAACATCTCTATAAAAAAGAAAATGTGATGCTGTAATTATAATAAGTTTTGACTTCGTATTTCATTTTATTTATCGTCTATATTAGCAGAATAGTTTGTAATATTTAATATTTTTCCTACGAAGTGCAAGATGTTTCCAGCAACTTAGCTTTGGAATTTATAAGAAACAAATTTTGTGTAAATAATTAAAAATCATACAACTTTGTTGTGCAAAACTGATTTTGTCCAGTACCACCTAGGATTGTTCTGTCAATAAAGTTTAAAATAAAATCATTTAGGTAAAACTAAAAACATCAAGTTTGAAGAAAACATCAGTAGCTTGTGAAAAATATATAAAAATCATATTCATATGAATTTTATACAATTTTACGTCATTTTTACAAAAAACGTTTATGTAAATCATTAAATTCAAGAATACTGATTTTCTCTTCAATTAAGAAAATAAATAAGAAATCGTCTTAAATATGTTTAATTTAAGTGAAATTTGTCAGTCTTGTCTTTAAATGTGTCTAGAATGTACATACCAAATTTCACTTCAAAATAAGTTTAATAAGTTAGGTTTCAAAGAACAAATTGAATAAAGGTCCTGTTTTGACCAGTTTTGACAAAAAATTCATCATAATTCAAGTGGTTAGTAAAAACTTGTAAATTTTTGATACAACATAAAGAGCTCACTGATCTATCCATAGATGTATCATATGCTTAGTTTAACACTTTGTACAGAAAGTTATGAATTTTGTAAGTCAGTACAAGAACACAAAGGCAATCTGGAAAATGAAATAAAGTAATTAATTCAACTTTCATAAAAAAAAAATTGTTTTCTTCATACGAAAATGTGAATAAAAAATCATAAATTTTTTAAGTTTATCTTAAAATGACTCATTTGATCATGTAAATAAAAAATCAATAAAATTGTCATAAAAAATTCAAAAATCAAAGAGGTTGGTTAATATCTAATTTTTCACAAGTTTATAAATAAACAAGAATTCCAAAGCACATTCAAGGAAATGAAGATCAAGGAGCATCATGGTGAAGATCAAGATTGAAGATTTGTATAGATCATAGGTTTTGTACATTTTGTTGTAATAATGATTCTTTGTAAATAGTTATTGTATCACTCAATTAATAAAAAAAAAACATGGAGATGTTTATGCATAATTTTCATAAATAATTCCACAACTCTTTTTAATAAATGAGCAACCAACGTTACAAATATTGTATGTTGGGCCAATATATCATAGTATATGAATCAAATGACCCAATCTCAATTAAGAGGAAAAATTGCAAATCTAACTAAGTTAAATTGTATGATGATTCATCTTACATTTTAAAAATGTGTTCTTCATATTCAAATGGATTAATCATATAGTTTGACATAATTAGATTGGTAATTATGATCTCGGAATTGATTTTAGGCCGTTTTCACATGTCTCACCTTAAATGGCCAAATTCCAATTAGCCAAACATAAATCCCCAAATTCGATCTCAAATTGATCATTTCTTTCCAAATGGCTTAATAATCTTCAATTAAGATTATTTCTCAAAAGCCTTCAATTAGGAAGCAAACCTTCTAAGACCTCTCGAAAATCATAAACGTGATCACTATTAAGGTGGTTATTTCAATCCTCGATTAATCGCTAATTAGAGCGGTTGACACAAACTTCTTATAATCACTAATTAGAGTGATTACCTTAAACCCTAATAATCGTTAATTAGGACGATCATTCGTCTCATTTTTAATCACTAATTAGAGTGATTATTTCAAACCCTAATAATCGTTAATTAGGACGATTATTTTCCTCATCTAATCACTAATTAGGATGATCATCTTAAAACTTGGTTAACCACCAATTAGGGTGATTAGCTTAACTTTTCATCATATTTAATCACTAATTAGAGTGATTATCTTAAACCTTAATAATCATCAATTAGGGTGATTATTTCCTAACCTTCATTGTTAATCACTAATTAAGGTGATTATATTTCCTTGAATAATCACTAATTAGGGTGATTACTTATTTCCTTCCTTATTAATCACTAATTAAGGTGGTTATCTTAATCCTTCATATTTAATCACTAATTAAGGTGATTATCTTAATCTCATTTCAATCACTAATTGGAGTGATTACCTCATTTAAAATAGATTTGTTTAATTCTAAAGGAGAGTTATTCATAATCTATTCCCTCCTCTTCTTTCCCCAGTGGAATTGGCCATTTAGGGTGAGACATAAGATCGAACTACGATGGTTTTGATCCATGAGTGGATTCCAATCCCGCATGATTGGTACGTAGTGCAACTTCGGTGCTCAAACCTACCATGTACAAATGATATATTGGTCCTAAATAAAATGGTTGATGTGTATATGTGTAAACTATGTGATTTTTATTTCTTTTGAATAGCCATGATTACTTTAAAATGGAAAATAACGCATTTAGTAAGAGCCCGTTTTGTAGAATGGAAGAGGAGACGAGTTCCAGACGTTCGCACCTCTTAACCTAAACCCCGAACCCTATCTCATGGTATGAAAGACCAATTTTCAGAAAAGCCTTATCCATATGAAGTCATCATCGTTTTAAATAATTTTTCTTGAAATTAATTTTAAAATGATTTATTAAATAAATCTGTCCTTATTCAGATATTAATAGGGTGGCGAGTTCCAAGTTTTCTAAAACTCATTGTCCAATGAGAGACTTTCGTGGGATTCAGACCGTTAATTAAGACAATCAAAAATCGGGTACCACAGGCTGGCGACTTCACTGTGGAATGTACTCCCACTAGAAGTATATGAGGTTTAAACCTGAACAATGCGTTATTTTTCATATGTATATATAATAATAAAAAGTTAATCATGGCTATTCACAATTTAATTTTTGTATATAGCATGCCTATGTGAAAATTACGTGTATGCGCTTGGTAGTTTATCGACCCATACATGTGCACTCCTTTTAACCATTTTCTTATTAGGTCTGATATCTCTGTCTATTGGCAAGGGTCAGAATTTTAGAATGACAAATTAATGAATTAAGGGCGTAAGACCTACATCCGCGAGCTATTGCGACCGGCTCTGTCAGGAGTGTCCACCCTCGATGGACACAATGGAAGTGACTCGAAGCCACTTTAACATAATCTCTCCCTAAATGAATCACCTTTTAGTTGACCTTTAGGACACAAGGATCAATGCACAAATGTCCTTGATTTATTTCAACTATTAAATAATGTTAAAATTTTGCTTATTTATCACAAGTGTCATGCAAAAAAAAAAATGTGTGCTCACCCATTTTCAAAACAAAAAAAAAACTCACATTTACTTCATAAATGTTTTTTCAAAAACAAAATTGGTTTTTTAGAAAAAAGAAAAAGTCTTGTTTTGAAAATATAATCCCAAAAACAAAAAATTTGAAAAATGAAAAAAAAAAGAGTCATAATCACGAGTTCAAAAAGTGTCATGTTTAGGAATTAAAATGTAAAACACGAAAAGTCTAGTCTAAATAAAATTAACTAAAAAAAATGTGTCTAATCAAAAGGGATAATCACATTTCAAAAAAAAAAAAAAAAAAAAGAGAAAAATTCTTCCATTTCCTGCTAAGAATCATAAAAGAAATTCATTATTTTGTGACTAACATTGTTAGTGGGTACTTTAAATTAGTCTAATCCTAAGAGGTCAAACAGATGTATTCAAACAGGAGAATACATGGCCTAGCGCCTAGCAAACTGAATTCCGAAAAAGGTTGAGAAGAACCCGAGTACTTCACATTAGTCTAATCCTAAGAGGTGGAATAGACGTATTCAAACAGGAGAATACATGGCAGGGCGCCCGGCAAACTGAAGTCTGGAAAAGTTTGGGAAGTACCTGAATCAGTTATTGCTTATTGTACTTTGTAGGTAGAGCTATGTGCGGCTTGATCCCCTAAAAAGCAAAAAAAAAAAAAAAAAAAATCAATGTTGTAATGCATCTATCTTAGCTTTCTCTACTATGTAATGTACTAAAAGGGGTACGTAGGCAACTCATTTCCCGAGTGCAGCTGCAAAAAAAAAAGGAGAAAAATTATGTAAAATTTCATATATCAGAATTACGTTGGGCATGATTCTCCATTCAAAAAAAAAATCATCAGAAGAAAAATTTCTTCCCCAAATCCAAATCCACTTATGGAGCTACGTAGGCAACCTTCGGGTGCGGCCCCTTTTGCATTTAATATTTTCTTTTGTGGTTTCAGCACTTAGAAGCAATTAATAGATGCAGATCACTACAAAGAATTAAGAACGATATATGGGGCATTATAATTTGCCAAAATGAGGACACAGGCCTCGTTATACCTCTTTTCTCTTATTTCTGTAGTAGCAGGAAATGGAAGGATATTATCAAATTGATTTTGAAAAATGTTTGTGTATTATCCCAAAACAAATGAGTCCAAGAGTGGCAGTTTAAAATGTAGATAAAAAGTCCAAGTCCAAAAAAAGAGAATAACAAGTTAAAGAAATCTAATGAAAAATCTCAAAATAAATGATAGAGTCAAGGTTTTACACCTTTTAATAAATGATAACTGAAATTGGGGTAAAAATAAAAAAAAATAAAAAAAAGAGAGAGAATTTTCAAAGATATCATTTCTTTCATTCCCTGCAAAAACAAAAAAAAATAAAAAAAAAAAGAAGAAAAGAAGAAAAAAGAGAGAGAAATTTCAAAGATATCATCTCATTTCACAGGAACTCTGCCTGGGCACGCTCAAGATCTAGGCTAATTCACCGAAGTTCTGACCATAGTGAACGTTCTCTGTCAGTAATACTGTCATCCTTGTCTACACCAGCTGTATTCTCTGCTACACGTCTCAATAACATGTCTGAAATTCCGAACAATGAGCACCAACAAAACTCTACCCCTGCACCTGATCCAATGATTGAGCTCCGAGGACTTGTCCAGGCCATGCTTGACTGACAGGATAATATTGAGCAAACTGTGTTGGGCATAATGCGCCAAAGCGC
The DNA here is from genome assembly GCA_947646795.1 of Beta lomatogona. Taxonomy (NCBI): domain Eukaryota; kingdom Viridiplantae; phylum Streptophyta; class Magnoliopsida; order Caryophyllales; family Amaranthaceae; genus Beta; species Beta lomatogona. The sequence goes on along the minus strand of CANSNZ010000927.1, from coordinate 6,980,306 downwards.
CCAGATGCCTCCTCCTCCTCCTCCTACTCCTCCGGAGTCGGAAGTAGCTTGCGCCTCTGAACAATGAGAGATAAATTCCCACTAAACTCGAGGAAGAAGTAGTCAAGCTTAAAGAAGTCTTAAAAGACATGGCTAAGGCTGAACCATGAATGGATATTCATGGATTAACTCTTTTCCCGAAGGTAGGACTACCCATGGTTTCAAAATGCCTAATCTGACAAAGTTTGATGGGACCGGTAGCCCCACCAATTTCTTGAAAATGTACGTAGGGGCAATGAGTCTCTGGGGAATGGAAGAATCCTTGATGGCCCAACTATTTTAATAATATTTAGATGGTGCTGCAGCACATTGGTTCCTCAACCTTGAAAATACAAAGAGATCAACTTGGGCTGACATAGTTAGAGAGTTCTCAAACCAATACAAGTATAATGAAGAAATTGATGTTACTATAAGGGATTTGGAGACCACATCTCAAAACCTTAATGAGACCTTTTCTTCATTCATCACTCGATGGAGAAATAAGGCTTCCAAAATGATGAGTAGGCCTAATGAGGAGGAACAGCTGCAAATGGTTGTGAAGAACCTTCAACCTGTCTATCAGAAGCATACGAACATACCAATATTTCCCGACTTTTAAACCTTTGGTTGCTACGGGAACTCTAGTTGAGGATCCTGTGAAAAGGGGAGACATCAAGAAAGATGAACCTATTGGCGGCACTGCTTATAATGGAAAATTTAGAAATAACAAAAGAGCCCCAAACAATGATTCAGCAGCTCCTAAGACAACTAATGCGATCAATGCCATTGGCGCATCGTCTACATTCCAGTTGCGACCACAAAGGAACTTTACTCCTTTGAACATGACTTATTCCCAAGCTCTCTCCAAATTTAAAAAGGTCAATCTCATTCAACCCTTGAATCCACGCCCACCTCCTAAAAATCCTCACCCAGGGTATGACCCAAATCAAAACTGTGAATACCATCAAAGCTCAGAGCATAATACTGAAATTTGCACGGCCCTAAAGCATCAAATTCAAAACCTTGTGGATGATGGAAAACTTTCTCTGGGATCCATCTCCAATAAACCAAATGACTCTCAGCCTAACATCACAAAAAAAACCCTTCCTAATCATAAACCCTCATTCGCCATTAATGCCATCTCTGTTGCTTCGGACTAATGCGGTCCAATTCAGTTAATCCACAAGACAGTTCCTCAAATGTATGAAATGTCGATAGCCTTAGGTTATAAGTGCTTAGTCTATGACTATTCTACTCAAGAAAAAGTCAAAATGACGCCTTGTAAAGACCTCAACTTCACTCTCAACAAGGATCCATTCTCTGACGTGTGTGGAACTTTGGATTATGATGGTGCCTTCTTCATTTTGGACTCCGATGCTGATGAAGATGCCTCTTCGGTCTTAACAATTGTGGAGAAAAACACTGGAGGACATTTCACCACTCCAAATACATACCGGCGCCCCATCTGCCTCGATGATCTTAGTGATGAGGAGTAAGTGGATATATCTCATTTGACTAGAGCGGGTCGCCATTTTAAACCATCCCATTTGGAGGATGAAAATCCCTTGGAGGTATTGAGAAGGAAGGAAAATGGCAAAGAGCCAATGACAGAGGAAAGTAACAAGGAAGATGATGCTATCAAGCGCATGAAAGAAGTAAATGCTAATGTTTCCATCTGAAAATTGTTAATGCATTCCCAGCCTCATAGGGCAGCTGTCCTAAAGCATCTTAATGAAGCCTCTGTAAGCTATTCTATAACACATGACTAGATGGTGGGGCTCATTCATGGGGTTGATCAAACTCTCATGTTCATAGATAATGATCTCCCTGACAATATCAACCACAACAATTCATTACACATCACTATACGCTGTAATGGAATGGGAGATACCTAGGGTGTTGATCGACAATGGCTCCACAATTAATGTTTGCCCTCTGCGTGTGCCAACAAGACTTGGGTATTCAAAAGAAGATCTGGTACCATCCAACCAAGTGGTCAGAGCATATGATAATGCTAAGAGAGAAGTATTGGGTTTGATCAGCCTCCTCATTGAATGTGGTCCCGTGGCTAGAAAGGTGGAATTTATGGTCATTGACATACAAGCCTGTTTTAACTTCTTATTAGGAAGACCATGACTGCATGAAAATAGAGCAGTAGTCTATACTCTACATCAGAAGGTAAAGCTTCTCACTAATCAGAGTGATGTGACTATTTCTGGTGATCCAGAAATTATGACCATCTCCAACGTAGGAAAATCGGTAATGTATCTGAACGAAGTGGGGGCACTAGGTTGGATGGTTATACTATCCACTGTATTCTAGTAGCACTTGAAAATTCATGGATGAATGAGGTTCCAGCAGCCACACCAGATGAAAGTGTTGAAGAAAAAGAACCACAATATGAACCAAGTGAGGATGATGAAGAAGAGGTAGGAGCTCCAAGCATCGACACACATAATACGTCATCTGGAGCACCAGAAGAATCCTACGTCGGCAATCCTCAAGATGATGATAATGACTCAACGAAGAGATCTAGGACAAATGATTTTAATCTGGACTTTAATGTGGTGGGTCCTATCCGAGAAGTTCACATCGAATCAATGATTCTCTTTCCAGGATATCAACATGAAGATCACTATCGTGAATTATCCCAATTCAGAAAATTTGATGGGAACAGTGATCCTTTTGTCCACTTAGTGGGATTTGTGAATGCCTTGCATCCATGGGGCATACTAGAGGAAGATTACCCCATGCTGTTTGACAAGAGTTTAGAATAAAGGGCGCAGCAATACATCAACTTATTGCTGCGGTTCACAAGGGGAAAAAAAAAGGAAGGGCTGCGCTGGAAGGGCTGCGGTTAGCCTAGAAACCGCAGCCCTTCATACACGAAGGGATGCGTTTTCTAGGACAAGCGCAGCCCTTCCTATCCCGCCCAATTCAACCTATAGTTTTGCGCGCAACACACAGTAGACACTCACTCACAAATTTCCCTCGCACACTCACCCCTCTCCCTCACACTCACTCGCACACTCACTCCTCTCCCTCACACTCACTCGCACTGCCCTAACGGCCATCACCAGAGCACCGACACATCGCCGGAGCGCCGTGCCATCGCCGGTGCACACTCTTTGACGTTGCTTATTAACGTTGCCTGAGCTCCTTCTTCTTCTCTTCTCTCAGCGCACCTTGACGCCACCACCACCACCACTACTGCATTGTCGGTAATTCCCCTCTCACTCTCTCTCCTCTTTGTTTTATTTAATTTCTCTTCTATTTTGTGTTGTAAAATGTGATTGTAGGGGGGTGGGGGAGGGCTTGTGGAGGGTGGGTAGGGGGGTGGGAGTCTTGGGCGGGGGATGGGGGATGGGCTGGGGAGGCTAGGCATGGGGTGGGGGGGAGGGCGGGGATGCTTGGAAAGGGGGTGGGGAAGGGCTGGGGAGGCTGGGCATGGGGTGGGGGAGGGCGGGGGGATGTTGGACGGGGGTGGGGGGGGGCTGGGGAGGGTGGATAGGGGTGGGGGAGGGGGCGGGCGGGGGGGGGGAGGGGGCGGCGGGGTGGGGGTGGGCTGACAGGGGGTAAAATGTGATTGTACCCTGTGTTTGTTGATGCACGCACGAATTTGGAGCCACATTGTGAATGATGACTGAACAATGAATTGACATGGAGCTATGGACTAATATTCAACAATGCTTACTTCCTGCTGTTCTTTTTCTCTAATTTAAGGCATGTTGATCTTCGATGATTGTAAGCTACTAGCTAGTAGTTCAACTTTCTATAAAGATAAGCTACAGCCTCTATAATCAAATTACTAGTGATAATATGTGAAGGCATTGTTGTAAGTTGTAACACATGTTTGGTATCACTACTATCTTTCATTTTATTTTTTGTTTTATAATGTAACTATGTAGATTTTTAGGCTTCGGAAACGAAAATTATAGGTCATTTTACGCCTACATGGCAATGAGGGAGTGCAGTGGGGGGCAGTAGTGGTGGTGGTGGTGGGACTGTGTTACAAATGTGGAGAGTGAGGTCACATGGCAATGGAATGCTCTCCACATTTGTAACACTTCTCACTATCTCCGCCGCTACCAGCTGATGGGCATTCCATTGCCATATGACCTGATTCTCGGGTCATTTTAGGCCTAATTTAGCCTTTTCGCTTCCGAATCGTACTTATCGAGTCATTTAACCCCAAATTCTTTGTGAACATGATTATATGAGGTATAATGTAACTATTGTGTAGAGTTTTAGGCTTGCATTTGTTCTTGGTTGAATTTCGGAAACGAAAATTAAAGGTCATTTTACGCCTACATGGCAATGAGGGATTGCGGTGGGGGCGGTAGTGGCGGTGGTGGTGGGGGGGTTTGTAAATGTGGGGAGTCAGGTCACATGGCAATCGAAAGGCCATCTGGTGCTCTCCACATTTATAACAGTTTCAACTCCGCCGCTACCAGCTGATGGGCATTCCATTGCCATGTGACCTGATTCAATTCTCGGGTCATTTTAGGCCTATTTTAGCCTTTTCGCTTCCAAATCGTACTTACCGAGTCATTTAACCCCAAATTCTTTTTGAACATGATTATATGAGGTATAATGTAACTATTGTGTAGATTTTTAGGTTTGCAATTGTTGTAGGTTGAATTTTGGGAACGAAAAGGGCATTTTAGGCCTATTTTTGCCTTTTCGCTTCCAAATCGTACTTACCGAGTCATTTAACCCCAAATTCTTTTTGAACATGATTATATGAGGTATAATGTACCTGTTGTGTAGATTTTTAGGTTTGCAATTGTTGTAGGTTGAATTTTGGGAACGAAAAGAGCATTTTAGGCCTATTTAAGCCTTTTCGCTTCCAAATCGTACTTATCGAGTCATTTAACCCCAAATTCTTTTTGAACATGATTATATGAGGTATAATGTAACTATTGTGTAGAGTTTTAGGCTTGTATTTGTTGTTTGTTGCATTTCGAGAACGAAAAGGTCATGTTAGGCCAAATTTTGCCTTTTCGCGTCCAATTCGTACTTATTGAGTCATTTTATTTTATTTTTGTTGATCTAACTCCTAAATTATTAGTATGTAACTGTGTGCAAGGGGAGGGGTGTGCATAGGGGGAGGTCCGGCAGTGGGGGGAGGGGAGGGGATGGGTGTGCGAGGGAGGGCGGGCGGCGGTGGGGGGGAGGGTCTGTGCGCGGGGGGGGTCGCGGCAGTGGGAGGGGGAGGGGAGGGGAGCGGCGGTAGTGGGGGGGAGGGGAGGGGTGTGCGGGGGGGGGAGGGGAGGGGGCAGCGGTGGGTGGGGGGCATGTGCGGGTGCTGGAGCCCTCCCAAGCCCCCCGCACATCCCCCCCCACTACACAAGACCCTCCCCTCCCCCATTCTTGCCCTCCCCCGCACCCCCCCCTCCCCTCCCCTCCCCCCACCGCACAGCCCCCTACCCTCCCCCCCCCACCTGCTGCCCCTCCCCTCCCCCGCACACCCCCTCCCCTCCCCCTGCACGCCCCCTCCCCCCCCCCACTTTGCCCCTCCCCTCCCCCCACACCCCCCCCCCCCTCCCCCCCCCCCCCGGCCCTCCCCTCCCCCCCCCACGCTAACCCTTGCACACGGAACCCCCTCCCCACATCCCACCCTCCTTAGTGGCAATGTTAATTTTAATTTTTTTTATATTAATGCATATATTTGTACAATTTCAGGGAGATGGCGGATGTGCATACGATAACAGCACAAGTGGTGCTGAACACACTACCGAGGATGAGTCTTTCGATGCGAGAAAGGAACGGGGTAAATTGTCTCGATTTCGCCGTGAAGAGATAAATGCACAAATGCCTAGGAAGTCATTGGCGACGAAAAAGAGAAAAGGAAGGGGACCTACAAAGTCACTAGGGAAGCACACAAATATGACTTTGGAGTACGATAACATGGGTCAACCTTGTGGAAAGTGGCGCCAAAAGTATGGCATGCAAGTTGGCATTTGCATGCATAAACTCTCCATTTTGCACTCATGGAAAGAGGTGCCCGAGGGATTGAAGCGGTGCCTATGGGAAGATACCATAGTAAGCTTCAAGTACAATAACGTTTAGTTTCTTAATTATTTAGTTAAATATATGTGTAATATTACTTATAGCATATAAATTACAACATTTGCGAAAACTAATTTGTGAACTGCATTTTTTGTAGAATCAATTCAATATCGAAGATGATGAAGCCAAGAAGAATTTATTTCTATCCGCGGTTGCCCAGAGATTCAGAGATTTCAAGGCTAAGTTAGTGTCTAGGTGGATCACTAAGCGGAGGAAAGTAGTAGGTACAAAGAAGAAGAACATCTACGGCGGAGAAACACAAGCCGATCCTGAGGCTTCACCGGAAACATCATCTGCACCATCCAAATTACCATTTCAAATATGGAAAACTATCAAACCTGAAGAGTGGGAAGCATTTGTTGCCAAGAAAACAACCCCACAAGCTATTGTAAGAATATTATATTAAGATTTAATACACTTAGATCCAGTATTATTGTATAGCACCGTAGCTAACCTTTGTTTATAATTGTGTGTTTTAGGCAAGTCGTGATAAAAGTAGCGTGAGTGCAAAAGCTAGGAAGTATTATCATCATTTGGGTGCTCATTCGTACAATGAGGCGAGAGAGAAGTGGATGTTCAGCCATTACCCCACAATAGGGTCGACAACGGCAACGGGGACTAGCTCGACGACGACAGTTGCACAGCCTCGGCAACCAGATAGAGTCCTCGATTGGTGGTGTTCGATGCATGGGGTTGATGCAAAGGGAAAAAGAGTCTTGCCTGATCCCGGAACACAACAGATAGCCAACGCCATTGTAAGTACAGATTATATGGTTATATAAGGTATATATAATATAACTTTTGCGCTCACGAGCATTTCTCTCTTATACTTATGTAGATTGGCTTGAAGGAAAAAGAGGCAACTGGTGAGTTCACTCCTAAAGGACCCATTGATGCATTGCACGAAATTATAGGAAAGGACCACAGTGGACGCGTGAGGGGCGTAGGAGGTGTCCGCCTTGGTTTGAGAAAGGTATATGGTGATCAATACACTACAGCGACAAAATCAAGTGTCAGTAGTGTGAATTCGGCAGCGTCAGTAGATGTGGAGGCTATGAAAGCTGCAATTCGGGAGGGGCTAAGGGAGGAGATGACACATAACTTCAACGCCATTTTGGAGCAAATGGGTTTACCGACTTTTGCTGCATTCAAGAAGGGTAGTGATACTACACCTAGCCAGCCTGATCCACCTGTAGGACCCGAGTTGAAGGTAATCACTTAATCCCTTTGCTTTGTTAAACAACTATTGTTCTTAAATGCATGAAATTCTTACAATATATATGTTGTTTCATAGACTAACCATAAAGAGAGTGTTTTTTACAGGAAGAGACACCATGTGAACTATTAGCTCGAGGAGATGGTTATGATAGTTTCATCCTCGTAGCTCATGGCCATGCACAACCCCCTAGTGACCGAGTACGATTGCATAACCAGTTAGTGGATCATTATTACTATGTGGTCACCCTCAATGAAATTGTGTCAGGTTTCGAAGAATTACCTCTTCCGCTGCCGAAGCTAGAAGTTGGTCTACAGTTACTAACTGATGCTCTTGGCAGTTATGTTCTGTGGCCGCGTGCATTGGTGCGGTTTTCAGATGAGGTACAATGATTAACATTCATATATATATGCGTGTTTTCTTTTATAGTTCCTATGATAGTCAGTAATATCTTTACTTTTAACTAATGACTAGGTTTGGGGGAAGGCCGACTCACATGACAGGAAGGGAAAGAAGGCATGTTCACCTTATAAGAAAGCAAGTTTACGTGATCAAGGTGAACGAAATGTGGTGAAGGGAAATGTTTCTAAGACAAAAAATCCACTTATTATCGATCCAGAGGTGGTGTGGAGCCTTACTACTCCATGCTTTTGGTTACATGAGTGCGCTAGCGATTTACCCGCTGAAAGTGCAATTGAGGTTGCTTTGGGGGAGCAACAATTCCACTACCTTGAGGACTCATCGACATTCATTTCTAAGGATGATATTAAAGAATTCTTATGTGGGGTAGAGTTGAATGTTTCCATGATACAAACATCCATGAGGTAATACATAAGTATATAAATTAAATATACATATACATATGCCTTAAGTAGTTTTCAATTCCATAATAAGTAATAGTTTACTTTTAATCAATATAATTTCTCAGGTTATTATACAATGAATTGCTTGCAACATCTAGTGCAATGTTTGGTTGGTTATGTCCAAACATAATACGAGATGACAATTGCTTACAAAACAAAGCCGAAGTGAAAGAGTATCTCGACATGAGTTTCAAAGCATCATCTCGTTTTGGATATCATCAGATCATTCTTGTTCCTTATATTGAAAAGTATGCTTGTTAAACTCGCTTTACTTTTATTATTCGATACTTAAATTGACCTATTAATTGTTCTACGATTAATAATAACTATATTTTCTTGTTGTAGGGCTCATTGGACACTGCTTGCGATATGTTTGTCACGTAACGAAGTCTACCACTTTGATTCTTTGCGTCGACAACCACCACGGACCTTACTAATCAAATCATTGTTAAATAGGTAGCCTAATCAAAACTCAATATATGCGCACTTATTAATATTACACATTATTCATCATCTTTAAATATAAAAACAGTTAGTACATCTAATCTTATAATAATATTGTTGATGTAGTGTGATGAAGCATATTAGTGCAACAGGACTTCGAGCACCAAAAGCTCCTGTTTGGATATCAGTCGAGGTAACATGACTAATTTATTTGTCCTTATATAGAAACACTTTTAGCCACATACTACACATCTAATTAACATGAATGTCATTGGATGCATCCTTTGGCGAACATTTAGTGTCCGCAACAAGAAGATGGACTTGCATGTGGCTATTACGTGCTGAGGTACATGTTCGATATCGTCAACCAGTACACTAACGCCGATGATCTTCAAAAGGTATGTAACTTAATTATTAGTATATGTTAGTTTAGATTAGATCGATTGGTAATAGGTATTAATTGGTTTAGAAACCAAAGTAGCACATGCATATATTTGGGAACGAAAATGTCATTTTTAGGCCTATTTTTGCCTTTTACGCTTCCAAATCGTATTTATCGAGTCATTTAACCCCAAATTCATTTTTAACATGATAATATGAGGCATAATGTAACTATTGTGTAGATTTTTAGGTTTGCAATTGTTGTAGGTTGAATTTTGGGAACGAAAAGGGCATTTTAGGCCTATTTTTGCCTTTTCGCGTCCAATTCGTACTTATCGTTTCATTTAACTCCATTTTCTTTTTCAATATGATAATATAAGGTATAATATAACTAGTGTGTAGAGTTTTAGGCTTGTATTTGTTTTTGATTGAATTTCGGGAAGGTATATGTCATTTTTAGAACTACTAACTACGGTAAATGATTGAATTCTTATATTATGTGTTTATTCCTTGGTTGTTTTGCAAGGTTTATATGAATAACACACCACGTTTGAGGGCCTTCACCACAGACGAATTACATGAAGTTCGGGATAAGTTGGCGTTCCACATTTGCAATGATTGCTTATGATACATCTACTAGTTTGTATCAATTCTATGTACACTTTTTACATTATTAAATATATACATATTTAAAGTTAATTATTATATTACGTTCAAAAACTTGTCATATATTATTATTGCAATTTGATCAGTTTTTTTTGTTTGTCGAAGGGAGGTTTTGGGTGGGGGTGGGGTGGAGGGCTGCCATGGTGGGTCTTTGGGCCGGGCTATAGGGCTGGTTGGGTCTTTGGGGTGGTGGCGGCAATGGGTGGAGGAGGTGGCGGAGGGTGGACTGGGGTGGGGGTGCGGGGGAGTGAAGGGGGTGGGGGTGGGGTGGGGGCGGGGGCAGGGGCGGGGCGGGGGAGTGCGGGGGGTGGGAAGGTGTGGGTTGGGGGGTGGGGTTGAGGGGGACGGGGGTGGGGGTGAGGGGCGCGGGGGGGGGGTCTTTGGGGTGGGCGGGGGTGGGGTGTCTTTGGCGGGGGTGGGCGGGGGGTGGGGGGTCTTTGGGGTGGGCGGGGGGTGGGGTGTCTTTGGGCGCGCGGGGGTGGGCGGGGGGTGGGGTGTCTTTGGGCGGCGGGGGTGGGGGGTGCAATTTATTTTTTTTTAAAAAAAATTGAATGTGAAGGGCTGCGGTTTAAGCCGAAAACGCAGCCCTTCAAGCTTAGAAGGGCTGCGTTTTTGGCCTAAACCGCAGCTCTTCGTTGTGAAGGGTTGCGGTTAACTTATCTATTGAAGGGCTGCTATGGAAAGGGCTGCTGGCCAAAAACGCAGCCCTTAGGGCTGTTTTGACCGCAGCCCTTCCTTGTTTTTCCACTAGTGGTTTCTTCGCAAAACCGCAGCAATATGTATTTTTTTATATTAAAAAATGTACACTTATTGCTGCAGTTTTGGGCCAAAATCGCAGCAATAGGTTCACTTTTTATAAAAAAAATAAATTAAAATTAAAATCTTAATACTATTTTCAATGTTTAAATGCAATAAAAACTAAAAGTAACTTAAACCCACTAGTACAACATATTGAATCCATGTATTGAGTATAAAATCATAAATAATGAAAATAAAACAATTCCAATATACAAAAAGATAAAATAAATCAAAAAAGAGAAAGAGGAAATGAAACTAATTAAGTAAAGAACAAAATGAAACTAAAAACTAAAACTGTTTACATATAAAAATTAGAAAAAAATTTAAATAAAAAAAGTTACAGAGGAGTCACATACATAATACATAAGATCAAAAAAATAAATTGAAAAGACAAACAAAAAAAACAACAGTTACAACTCATTGAAGGTGAGAACCGCAGATCCGAATTTTTTTTTATTAAAAACGAAAAATAAGAAACTAACACTCATAAACAACGAGGGGTTGCGGTTCGCCGGAAACAAGAGCAAACGATGGCAACGTAGAGACCGTTCGCCGGAGATATCTCAATATGTTATCTATTCACCGGAAATCCGTTCGCCGGTTGCGGTTTGCTGGTGGAGCAACGACGGCGAGCGAGTAGAGACCGCCGAAATCTGAAGATGAAAAACCACAAGTTGATTTCAGGCGAGCTGATTTCAGGCGAGCCGATTTAAAGATGATGGAGAGTATTTGATGCAGGCGAGCAGATTTCAGGCGAGTCGATTCGAAGATGATGGAGAGTATTAGGAGGAAGGAGGAGTTAAGGAGGAATGAATCTCGAGGAATGAGAGGAGATGGTGAACTGACAGCAGCAAAAACGAGAGAGGAGGGAAGGAGTGAGAGAGAAAGAGTGAGGAGGGAAGGAGGAGCGTGATAAACTAATCATGAGATCGAGTGTGTGTGAACTGATGAAACGGCGCCCAAGCCTTAATTGCTAAATGAAAAAAAAAAACCCTAATGACCCTATTGCTGCGGTCTCTGCTAGAAACCGCAGCAATAGATTAAAATATTATTAAAAAAATAATATTTTAATCTATTGCTGCGGTTCTGGGTGGGAACCGCAGCAATAGATCTGGTTAAACTAGTCAACAAATTTTGAAAAATTTCTCGTTGAAACATATTGTTGCGGTTTCCAGCCACAACCGCAGCAATATGTTTAATTCCATTTTTTTTTCGTGGTTTATTGCTGCGTACTGGTAAAACCGCAGCAATACCACCGCAGCAATAAGCAAAAATTCTACTAGTGAAAAAAAATCTTTTAGCTTATTAGTATCAGAGAACTACGTGCCGCTTGAATCCCCATTATCACTTACACTTGCACTGCGAGATCACTCCACCTATGTAAGACCTGGGGTACATAGGTAGTTCAATATGAGTGCAGCTGCTTTATTAATAAATATTATTAGTTCTTTCTAAAATAACGAACTACGCTGAGTCTGATTCCCCATAAAATGCACTTGGAGCAATGGGGATATGTAGGCAACCTTTGGGTTCGACTCGAATATATTAACCATTGTATTTCAGGCAATGTGATTAGAAATCAAGATGCCAGTCATCACAGGAACAATTTCATAATGCTGCATTGACGCATCAATGGGGATACAGGCCCTAATCTTTATATTTTCTATCTTTGTTCAAATATTAAGCAGGGAATGGAAGAATGAAAAATCTGTTTTCAACCCCAATGACAATAAAATCATTTAAAAAGGTCAAAATAAAGTTAAAAATAATAATAGTAAATAATAACAAAGCAAAATTGCGAAGGTGGACTATTCTAGTGAAAATATGGCAAAGTTGTTTTCGATAAAATTCTTTACTCTGCAAAGCATTCTGCAATATGTAGCCTTCTTTTCTTTTCTTTTCTTTTAATTCTTTTTCTCTACCTTTAGGTCCAAAAAGAAGAAAGTTGTCCCTTCTCTAAGGATGACCAATTACTGTCAGAAAACAAACACCTCAGCCCTACCCACGAATACGGTCAAAGAGCCTGTAGGGATTGCCATGCAACCCCTGTCCAAAGGATTTCAAATTATGATGAAGATGGGTTATACTCAAGGAGCCGGATTAGGGCGAGATGGTAGGGGAATGAAGCAACCAATCCTCGTAGTAGACTAGCAGAACCAACATGGATTAGGATATGATCCGGGCAGCACTTCTCACAACATCAAGAAATCTTCTTTTACCCTCAACGGCCAGTTCATCCTGCAAGGAGATACTAAAATGTACTATGAGTTTCCAGAACCTTGGCTTAGTAGGAAAGAACAGAGGATTTTACCGGGATTGGAAATATTCTTCAATGAGGCTAGAAACCTGGACTTAATCGAAAGCTAGTTTGTCCGAGAACAAAACATGAAAAAAGAAATGACTGGGTGGATAATCTGGAACATGGAGTCCTTAAGAAGGTTTTCGCTTCTGAGTCCTCTAGGGAAGGATATTTTGACTCGGTGCCTTTGATGATACCTTTTGGCGAAAGCATTGAACATAAGTGGAGTATTGAGTGTCAGGCAAAAGACGGGCCTATAGAATTTAAAATGATTTTAGGAAATCATCCTCCACATCCATCTTATGAAAATACCTTTTCAACCCCTTTAGATGGATATCATACCGATAGCTCATCTTCCAGCCAATCTACCTTGCATACCCAGTCAGAAGACTCTAATAGTGAGGAAATTGAATGTGAACCTTTATCTAAATACATTTGCATGCAAGATGTTATTTATGACAGTGAATTTAATAATGATGAATCACTTTATACAACTGAAACATATATAAAACCCATGGAAGAATCCATTGTAATTAATATTGGTACAGAAAATGCTATAAAAGAAGTCAAAATAGGATCATCCCTCTCCCCAACTGAACAGTCTATGTTTATTGCATTATTATAAGAGTATGTAGATGTGTTCGCATGGTCTTATGCTGATATGCCTGGTGTTAATAGAGAAATTGCGGAACATCGCATTCCGTTACATCCTAAAAGCAAGCCTAAGCAGCAAAATCTCCGCCGAATGAAGCCAGAGGTTAGTCTGAAAGTGAAAGAATAAATCCAGAAACAGCTTGATGCCAAATTCATCCAAGCTATAAAACATCCAAGTTGGCTCGCCAATATAGTGGTTGTACCTAAAAAGGATGGGAGAGTTCCGGTATGCATTGATTTTCGAGATTTGAATGCTGCGTCACCAAGAGATTGATTTCCTCTACCCCACATCGATGTTCTTGTTGATAGTACGGCTGGTCATGCAATGTTTTCCTTCATGGATGGATTCTCAGGGTATAATCAAATACTCATGGCTCAAGAAGACATGACAAAGACATCTTTCATCACTCCATGGGCACTTTTTGCTACCGAGTTATGCCTTTTGGTCTCAAGAATGCCGGAGCCACATATCAAAGGGCTACAACCACTATCCTTCATTACCTCATCCACGACATTGTGGAGGTTTAAGTAGATGACATGATTGTGAAAAGTGAAGATCGTGAGGGGCATATTCCTGCATTAAGGTCCTTCTTTGAAAGAATCATGAGATACAGTTTAAGGTTGAGCCCTAAAAAATGTGTGTTTGGTGTCACTTCGGGGAAGTTGTTGGGATTCATTGTCAGTCAAGACGGCATCAAAGTGGACTCTGAAAAAGGTGAAGGCTACTCAGGAGTTACCAACACAAAAACAGAAAAAGTAGTAAGAGGATTTCTCGGCAGAATTCAATATATCAGCAGGTTCATGTCACAACTCACTATGAGATGTAAACCTATATTTAAGCTGCTCCCATGAGTGGAATGAAGAATGTCAGGAAGCCTTTGATTCTATGAAAGAATACCTTTCAAATCCACTTGTTCTAATGCCACCTAGACCAGGAGAACCTCTGATTCTGTACCTCACTATCACAGAAACAGCTATGGGAGCTCTCTTAGCCCAATATCAAGAGGGAACAAAGAAAGAGGTTGCCATATACTATCTCAACAATAAATTCCTTGAGTATGAGACAAGATATACCCCGCTGGAAAAAGCATGTATTTCCTTGGTCTATGCCACAAAGACCTTCAAGCTCATACTACCTATCTGATCTCAAGACTTGATCCAATCAAGTATCTATTTGAAAAACTCATTCTTAGTGAAAGATTGGCAAGATGGCATGCTATGCTTTCTGAGTTTGATATTCAATGTGTCAGCCTGAAATATGTTAAAGGACGAGCCATATCTGAAGCCCTAGCAGAAGGACTAGTGTCAGGAGATGAGTGTGATGATACATTCCCTGATGAGTACTTATGCTTCATTGACAATCCACAATGGTGCATGTACTTTGATGGAGCTTCTAATAGGAGAGGTAATGGAGCAGGGGTTTTGTTAGTAGATCCTGATGGAGTCCATATTCAATTTGCTGTCAAGCTGGATTTCCCAACAACAAACAATACAGCCGAGTCTGAAGCCTGCATATATGGAGTAAAAGCCGCCTTGGTAGCAGGGGAAAGACATCTCACTGTGTATGGAGATTCTAATCTCATCATATCTTAAACAATAGGAATTTGGAGGGTTAGAGATGAGAGACTTTAGCTCTACATAGAGTACCTTCAAGAATTAATCCCTTATTTTAATGATATCAGCTTCAAACATCTTCCTCGAGAACATAATAGTTTCACTGATGCTTTAGCCAATCTCGCTGTTAATTTAACATGGGAAAATGGTACAAAGATCCAGTCAGTTTTAATTGAAGAAAAGAAGGGACCAACAGTGATGGTAGCACAAATTGTCTCCGCGCTGGTTCAACAAGATGATGATGATGTCTGGTATAAGGATATCAAGAATTTTCTGGAAACTATGCAATATCCGTAGGGAAGTGACAAGAAGAACTGCATAGCTATCAGAAGGCTAGCTGCTCATTTTCTCATACTAAAAGGCAGACTGTATCACAAAGGGTTTCATGGTACTCTGCAACTCTGCGTAAGTGGCAGCGAAAAGCAAGTCATCATGGAAGAAGTTCATGGAGGGGAATGTGGACCCCATATGAATGGAAGAATGTTGGCTCGTAAAATTTTGCGAGTAGGTTTCTATTGGAGCACTCTAGAAGGCGATTGCATCAGCTTTGTCCGCGCCTGCAAGCAATGTCAAATATTTGCTAACCTCAATCATATGCCACCTGTGTCATTACCTAATATGACTTCTCCTTTGCCGTTTTCAAGTTGGGGCATAGACATAATCGGACAAATTCATCCAAAGGCTTCAAATGGCCATCAGTATATTATTGTAGCAATTGATTACTTTTCGAAGTGGGTTGAAGCTGCATCATTTTCAAAGCTAGGGGCAAAGCAAGTCTCGAAATTTGTGATTAACACCATCATCTGTCAGTATGGCATACCTTTTGAAATCATCTCTGATAATGGATCACAATTTGAGGGTCATCTGAAGACCGCTCTCGCAAAATATGCAATCAAGCATCATCAGTCCTCACATTATCGGCCCTAAACAAATGGAGCGGTGGAAGCAGCCAATAAGACAAGACTATTGTTGCCAAGATGACTGAAAAGACTAGGGAATGGCATGACAAACTACCATATGCCCTTTGGGGATATAGAATATCAATTAGGACTCCAACAAGAACAACCCCGTATTCTTTGGTTTATGGGATGGAGCCAATCCTACCAGTTGAGGTGGAGATACAATCTCTCAGGGTCATAGCAGAAAGTGAAATCTTGGAAGACCAATGGCACAAAACTCGCTATGATGAGCTTGCATTCGCCACTAGTGGAAAAAACCTTATAAGTCATAACAAAACTGATCGTCTATTTTTTGGGAGGCAAAACTCGGAAAATTTACTGATCCGGTTCTCCAGTTAACAGAAAACTGCTGCGGTTTTCTATTTACTGATCCGGTTTACTAAACCGGATCAGTTTGGGTTTGATGCTATTGTACAACCACGGCCCATCATTAAACCCCTGCTATTATAAAACGCAACCCACTATAGGTAATTGCCATCATTAAAACCGCGGCCCATCATTAAACCCTGCTACAATCTGTGGCCCACTATAAAACATGAAAACCCCCCACTTCCACTCAAACCCTAACTCCATCACTTCACTCCCACATTCCCACTCCTCTTCGATCTCCTCAAACGCCTCTCAAACCCCACCCCCCCCAACAAACCCTAATCCCCCTCCCTCATCAGACAACATCTTCTGATCTTCTCCTCCCACTCTCCATCTTTGATGCTGCTTTCCTCAGTCGCCATCATTCGTCTCTCCATCTTCGTCGCTGCTTTCCTCTCTCGCCATCACTCGTCTCTTCATCTTTCTCGCTGCTTTCGTCTCTCGCCGTCAACCTGATTTTGAGCTCCGGTGAAGATTTGAAGATGTTGTCGTCGTTCACTCAACAAAGTTGAAGATTGAAGATGTTTCGTCGCTCACCCACGAAGATTGAAGATGCGTAAATCATTCAGCCTCCAAAGTTGAAGTTCGAAGATTCGTCGTCGCTGACCCACAAAATTTTTCTGGTTTTGGATCTTCAATTTTGTGCTTGTAATTCCTTTAGTTAGATCTTTTAAGTGTATAATGTTGTGGCTTTATAATTACTCATTATAATTCTTTTTCATTTTTTAGTTATTCATTTTAGATGGTTCCTTTGTAATTCGATTATTCGAAATTATTCATTTTCATTATTCGTGGTTTCCAGTTCGTGTGCTCATACCAAAGTTCAAGTCTTGGTTTTTCGTTGCTTTTTAATTTTTGCTTCATTTTATCATTTATTATTTTCATTTTTTAATGTGTGATTGTGTTGCTTTCTAATTTGTTGTTGTTGTATGATGGCGTCTAGTTGTATAGTTTTTTAATTTGTTGATGTTGCTGGCGTTTTAGTGGCAGAAGCGACCTGTAGTTAGTTTTATATATATCAAGAGCCTAGCTGAGATTGGGAACAACAATTTTTTTATAAAAATATTAAGAGCCTAACTGATGCAAATTGTTGTAAAAACCGGATCAGTTTCACAACTTACTGATCCGGTTTTCACAAAAACTGAATCAGTAAGTTGTGAAACTGATCCAGTTTTTTACAACAAACCGCATCAGTAAATAATTTACTGATCCAGTTTTGGACCGGATCAGTACATATTTTATCTGCTGCGAGCACACCCGATGCGGACCAAAACCGGATCAGTAAGCCCGGTTTTGACCGCATCGGATGGGCTTTTTTCCACTAGTGGCAGATGAGCGCCGACTACAAGCATTGCATAACAAACAACTCTATCAATGGAGAATTGCTCGTGCATTTAACAAAAGGGTTCGAGATAGAGACATTCAAGAAAGTGATCTAGTTTTAAAAGAAAATAGAGCTTTGTTGCATGATCCTTGAGGAAAATTCAAGCCTAACTGGTCTGGACCATTCCTGGTCAAGCATGTCACCACGGCTGGAGTAGTGAAGCTAATGGATTTTGATGGAAATGAGTTCACCCATTTCACTAATCTTGATCAGTTGAAGAAATATTACGCTTAGGCATCAAAGTAATTGTAATTGTCATGAGCAAGTAACTAAGCAGTTTGTGGGTTTTGTATCCTATCTGGTTATTCCTAATAAACATACCATGAGTTTCTAGATGTTCATATGATATATCCAAAAAAAAAAAAAAACGAAAAAAAATAAAAAAAAAAAACGAAAAAAGAGGAAAAATGGAAACGAGGAAAAAAGGAAAAAGGAAAAATGAAAAAACATGTCCTTGATTGTTAAGGTTTATATGTTATGCTTTTATGTGTCATATGATTAGTTAATTATGACTTGCATGTCATATTGAATGTTAAAGTATGCACATGTTTAGAATTGTGTTCACATTGAATTTCTCACAGCAGATAATTCCCACAAACAGATCTTTTATTCATCCCTAGGGTACTTCATTTCATACATAAAAAGACATAAAGCCTTCATTTCCTACAAACTTAAAAAATATATATATATAAAAAAAACCACATAGAAAATAAACATGGCAATTCCCTCAAACCCTTCTCCTCTTCATGGTAGGCCCGTCTGAATCTTTGTCTTGACCAATATCCCCTACAAGCCATTGAAGGTAATCTTCATCAATCAGTGGAAAGGAAGGTTCTGGTAGCACTGATATAATTTTAGCCCCCTGCCATATAGTAGGCATTCTTTGAATACCACTCATATCAGCCTCATAAGTGGTATAAGATGGAAGAACCTGAAGGGCAAGAATGTGCTCTTGCTTCCAACCAATTTGCCTTAGACATCTCCATGAAAGGTAGAAAGTGACTTGGCAAAACCCGGGTAATTGTACACCTTTGCGACCAGAATTGCAATATACAATTGCACTAATGCCAAGGTGGCTTGTGACCCACTTTATGTCTTGATGTAGAAAAAAATCCTCCCACCCACCATTTTTTCTAAGTTGATAGAAGAAAGGAAGAAGGCCTCTCTCCCGGACATAACTAGTTTTGTAATTAAGACTCTTCTGGGGTTTCATTAGAGAATTTTTTTCTAATAGCCATAAATGAAGGGCTAATGGACATCCCTTCACAAAGCTTTGAGGGTTTCTTTTGAGTTCATCTAAGCCAAGGAACATTTCCCCCAAAATAAGTGGTCCAAGACGACCCCCGCTAACAATTTGAGGAATAAGTGAACGACACTGAAAATGGCATGCATTTAAAGACCATTTAGTGAGGGTACTTCCCAAAATTATAAGAATGCAAGCATTTTCTCTAGCAATCATATAGCTGGCATTGTTAGAAAATTGCCAAGTGCCAAATTGGAAAGTTAATAATAAGTAGACAAGAAATACCTCACCATGTTGTAGGTAGTTTCCATGAAGATTTTCGGGAAGATGTAAAATTGTTGATAAATCTCCCGAGATCCTGGTAGGAGATCTAGGTGTGATAACTGGACCATTGGATGGTAAGCCTAGTAAACCTTCTACTTCAACAACAGGCACAATCTTCCGGTCTCCAAAGCGGAAGACATGGCGAGTTTCATCCCAAAATTTGGAACAAGCATGAATCATGTCGTAACATATAAATAGTGAAAGCAAAGGCATAAGCACCTTAGTGAAGAGGGAAGAGGAAAAGGATTGCCTTGGTTGCTCCAAGTTTCTTGTGACCCCCGAGAGTTGTTTTTTCTCCCGACTCCACATTTCATTAGCTTCTTCATAAGTAAGAACCATTTTTGTGAAAGGGAAATTTAGAGAAAAGATTGGAGTAGTGGAAGTGGTGCATTTGGAAATGAAGAACCATGCCCCTTTTATAGATGGAAAAGATGATCATCCATGATTTATGACATGGATAATGTGTTTGAGTATTGTCCATAGGATAATAAGGAGCATCATTCAGCATGGCTAATGACCAAGCATTTGTGGTATGGCAATTTTTGCTAATTCCAAACATAAAAAAAAACAGTGTCAATAATGAATCAAGAACGTTGATACAATCCTTTCCTAATAATTATCCAAAATAATGACCACGATCAATCTATTTTATATAGTGATCATCGATTTCCAATAAAGCGAATAAGCATTATGCATGAAAAAATTTCAGAAAGATTTCGGAAAAACAAATAAAAATTTTTGCCACATGTTGATTTGGTCCACCATAGTTTATCTAGAGGGTAGTAATCTTTGGTCAACTCTTTAAATTGACATGACTTAGCAATGCATCACTCTAAGGTGATATGACCTGACAATGTCCTAATTTAAGGTGACATGATAACACATAGAGTCATAAAAAGTAAGTAATGGTGACTTGACAACTTGTTTGTCATCAAGGCCATGAAAAGCTGTAAAAACTGGAGTCGACCTGTTAATTGTCGGAATTATTCACATTAACAAAAGACAAATTCATAAGACTGAAAAAAAAAACGACAATAAAGTCACGTTTTCAATGTTTAGAAAATTAATTGGGATTTTCTATTTAAGACGACGTTAAACTCGCATTTTCAAAATTTAGAAAATTAATTGGGATTTTCTATCTAAGACGACAATAAAGTTGCATTTTCAAAATTTAGAAAATTAATTGGGATTTTCTATCTAAGACGACAATAAAGTCGCATTTTCAATTTTAGAAATTTAATTGGGATTTTCTATTTAAGTCAACGTCAAAGTCGCATCTCCTATTTTGAAAAACTAACTGGGATTTTCTACTTAAAACGTCAACAGAAGTCGCAAATCATGTTTTCAAAATAGTACTGATGATAACTATTTTCCATGGAGAATATGTTATCTCAAAAGAAATCTTCTGTCAAAATTTTGTGGTTTTTCAAACATTGGCCAGCATTTTCTCCGAAATTCGACCAATGTGGGGCATTCTGTAGACACCAAATTTTGAACCCTTTATCGGATAAATAATGATTTTGAAAAATAAAAATAACAATATCGTCATGCATCGTGGAGCACGCACCCCGGAGCGCGAGTTTCATTCTGTCGCACGATTTCCATTTTTGCGTATTAGTCATACAGTTTCGGCTTAGAAGTATAATTTTCGTGAGTCGTAGTCAATAACTACAACCATCGTCTTAATAAAATGATTCGTAATATAATCATGCTCGTTTTATTAATTTCACGAGTTTTCGTTAATTGTCTTAAGTTAGTTTTTCGGAAAAATGAAAAATTAGGCGTCAGGATTTTAGTCGTATCCCAAAACCGACATTAATCAGTTTTCTTGATGGTCAAGTCATTGTTCATTGGATAAAGAATAAGAATATATTCTTTATCCAGTAAACCCATCCTTTATCCATTAGTAAGAGAATAAAAATCATGAAAAAGAATAAGAATAAGAATCAAATTCAAAGTGTAAGAGCCAAGGATCCGATTTTTTTTTCGAAAGATTTGAACTGTGCACCAGGCACCATGCGCCAGACGCACGGTCATGCGCCCAGCGCACAACAGGCTCCTGCGCTAGACGCAGGCCTGTACGCCTAGCGCACGATGCTGTGTCTAGCGCAGGACATTGCGCTAGACGCAACATCCTAAACAGTTTGTTTTGCACGTTTTTCGATGCATTTTTTTACGTATTAGGATGTTTCGGGAAGAATATTTTCTGAAAATCTGATCTTGCTTCATTTATGAGAAAATCCATGAAGAATAAGAATATTTGTGTTTCCAAAGAGATTTGATGATGTCATTAGGGTGAGGTCATTAGGGTGAGGTCATTAGAGTGATGTCATTAGGGTGATTTAGGATGAAGAAAATCATATTTTTTGGGTGAAAAATATGATTTTCTACCTCTTTGAAACTCTAGTTCACCTCCTTCATTTCTCTATAAATACTTTCCTTTTTTCCACTTCAAAACCAAGTTGAAAAAAACACAATTCAACTTCACTCTCATCTTACTACTCTTCTCCTCCTTAATCTTTCCATCTGAGCAAAAGTCTTAATAAGTAAGTAAAAGAAGTTCATCAAAAGAAAAAAAACACAAAAAAGAGTTTAAGTTAGTAATTAAGAGAATTTAGAAACTCACTTAGAAATTTAGAAAATCACAAAAAAAAAAGATAGAAAAATTGGCAAAAAGGAAGTGCATCATTGAGCTAGCAAGGTAAAGTTGTAATTCTTGTTTATATATTTTGATTATGTTCTTAATCATCTACTAACTTTCTCCTTGTTTTCTTCTTATCATTTTTTAATCTTTGGAGTGATTTGGGTATGTGGAAGTCCTAATAGGTTTCCAACCTTAAATCACCCCACCTAGAATAGTCACCTCTAATGGGGTGACTCTTAGGGAATAATGTGATTATGTGATTTTCCTTAATCAAGTTGTTATTCATCACCAAAAATGTTTGCATAAAAAATTCAAGAAAAGTTGTGCATAAACATCTCTATAAAAAAGAAAATGTGATGCTGTAATTATAATCAGTTTTGACTTTGTATTTCATTTTATTTTTCGTCTATATTATCAGAATAGTTTGTAAGATTTAACATTTTTCCTATGAAGTGCAAGATGCTTCCAGCAACTTAGCTTTGGAATTTCTAAAAATCAATTTTGTGTAAATAATTAAAAATCATACAACTTTGTTGTGCAAAAACTGATTTTGTCCCGTACCACCTAGGAATGTTCTGTCAACTTTGTCATATGAATTTTATACAATTTTACATCATTTTTACAAAAACGTTTATGTAAATTACTAAATTCCAGAATACTTATTTTCTCTTCAGTTAAGAAAATAAATAAGAAATGGTCTTAAAAATGTTTAATTTAAGTGAAAATTTCCTGTCTAGTCTTTCAAGGTGTCTAGAATGTACATACCAAATTTCAAATGTCACTTCAAAATAAGTTCAATAAGTTAGGTTTCAAAGAACAAATTGAATAAATGTCCTATTTTGACCAGTTTTGACATAAAATTCACCACAATTCAAGTGGTTACTAAAAACTTGTAAAATTTTGATACCAAAAAAAAAGAAGTCACTGATCTATCCATAGATGTATTATATGCTCAGTTTGACACTTTGTACAGAAAGTTATGAATTTTGTAAGTCAGTACAAGAACAAAAAGGCAATCTGGAAAATGAAATAAAGTAATTAATTCAACTTTCATAAAAAAAAATGTTTTCTTCATACGAAAATGTGAATAAAAAATCATGAATTTTTTAAGTTTATCTTAAAATGACACTTTGTAAATAGTTATTGCATCACTCAATTAATAAAAAAACATGGAGATGTTTATGCATAATTTTCATAAATAATTCCACAACTCTTTTTAATAAAATGAGCAACCAATGTTACAAATATTGCATGTTGGGCCAATATATCATAGTATATGAATCAAATGACCCAATCTCAATTAAGAGCAAAAATTGCAAATCTAACTAAGCTAAATTGTATGATGATCCATCTTACATTTTAAAAATGTGTTCTCCATATTCAAATGGATTAATCATATAGTTTGACATAATTAGATTGGTAATTATGATCTCCGAATTGATTTTAGGCCGTTTCACGTGTCTCACCTTGAATCGCCTAATTCCAATTAGCCAAACACAAATCTCCAAATTCGATCTCAAATTGATCATTTCTCTCCAAATGACTTAATAATCTTCAATTAAGATTATTTATCAAAAGCCTTCAATTAGGAAGCAAACCTTCTAAGACCTCTCGAAAATCATAAATGTGATCACTATAAAGTTGGTTATTTCAATCCCCGATTAATCGCTAATTAGAGCGGTTGAGACAAACTTCTTTTAATCACTAATTTGAGTGATTACCTTAAACCCTAATAATCGTTAATTAGGACGATTATTCTTCTCATTTTTAATCACTAATTAGGGTGATTATTTCAAACCCTAATAATCGTTAATTAGGACGATTATTTTCCTCATCTAATCACTAATTAGGGTGATCATCTTAAAACTTGGTTAACCACCAATTAGGGTGATTAGCTTAACTTTTCATCATATTTAATCACTAATTAGAGTGATTATCTTAAACCTTAATAATCATCAATTAGGGTGATTATTTCCTAACCTTCATTGTTAATCACTAATCAAGGTGATTATCTTTCCTTGAATAATCACTAATTAAGGTGATTACTTATTTCCTTCCTTATTAATCACTAATTAAGGTAGTTATCTTAATCCTTCATATTTAATCACTAATTAAGGTGATTATCTTAATCTCATTTCAATCACTAATTGGAGTGATTACCTCATTTTAAATAGATTTTTTTTAATTTTAAAGGAGAGTTATTCATGATCTATTCCCTCCTCTTCTTTACCCAGTGGAATTGGCCATTTAGGGTGAGACATAAGATCGAACTACGATGGTTTTGATCCATGAGTGGATTCCAATAATCCCGCAATGATTGGTATGTAGTGCAACTTCGGTGCTCAAACCTACCATGTACAAATGATATATTGGTCCTAAATAAAAATGGTTGATGTATGTGCAAACTATGTGATTTTTATAGAGCTGATCATTTGCGAGCTTGGGCCGGACACGGGCCGGGCCAACAATTTAATTTTCAGTCCAACGGGCCTAAGGAGCCAAAGCCCCGCCCTTTTTGCGGGCTAATATAAGCTGTCCGTGTCCGCCCTTTTAAATAGGGCGAGCAGGCTAACGGGCTAACGGGTTGAAGCTTTCTGTTATAATATTTTTCATTAATAATGTTATACTGCTGCTATGCTTAGTACTACTGCCATGCATGTAAAATTTACTCCAAGAGTATACTAAAAGTCTTAACAAGTCTCAAATTAACAATAGTAGATTACATCATGATCAACTATCAAAGTCACCTTACAAATTACAAACTACACATACTTAATCACTTACAAATTTGAGAACCAACAATACTTAAGTCATTAAACCAACATGACAGTAGCAAACAATTAATTAAAAGGTAGACAACTCTATTTTACTCAAATTTATCTCTTGCAATTGATTTTCTTCATCTTGTAGATGGATTAAGACCTATTGTAAAAACAGAACTTTAACAAAACAAATTATTGACCACGATATAAAAACTTACATATTGTTATTCAATGGTGACACAACCTCCATCATTCATTCCAAATTCTTCTTCCTCTTCATCTTCATCTTCATCGTCGAAAGATACCTCACCATAACCATAACCTCCAAAAAAAGAAAGAGAATATATAGAAGCATTAGAAGAATAGTATATATTTTATCAAAATTTTAATGTGATCAATAAGAAAGATAAATAATTTACCACATTTAAGACCTTTTGAACGTAACCAATCTTCATAACATGCAAGCGCCTCGATGGTCTTTTGCCCAAGAGAGGCTCTCCAAGGATTTATCAACTTTTTCCCCATGCTAAAAGCAGATTCCGAAGGAACAGTAGAGATGGGAATGGTTAGAATATCGCGAGCCATGCATGCAAGTTTTGGATATCGAGCCTCATTCTTATTCCAATAAGACAATATATCATATTTCTCTGTGACATCAGGATTTCTCTCCTCCAAATAGAGCTCCAATTCACACTTTGTATTATCTGCCTTCCTTTTTCTACTTAAGAACACTTTGTAATCCAAAATTTCATCCATTGGCTCCCCAACACATCCAACAACAAAACCAGAATTTTTAGAATTGCTACTGGTGGCCATATTAGGAGAGTTGGAGACATGTACTTCTTTGTACTCATCAAACAAGTCAAACAAAGTGTTTCTAACACGTTCAACCATTTCTTTCTCATAAGATTCCCCATACAACTTCTCATAGCAATACTCGACTCTCTCTAACTTATAACGAGGATCCAAAACAGCAGCACATGATATAACAAGACTATAATCAGTCCAATACTTACCAAACTTTTCTTGCATAAGCTTAGCCATGGAAGACAAACAACTAGAGGGTCCATCTGCAACTTCTATTAACTTCCTATGAATTCTCCAAACACCGTCAAAATAAAGATTGGAAGTTGGATTATTTGATGTAGAAAATGTGTTTGTCACATCATAAAAAACTTTCAAGAAAGTGTGCAGCTCACACACTCTATCCCATTCATCTGGTGTGAGAGCAAACACTTTAAGATCCTTATCGCGACTAACCACATGATCAACAACATCCTTAAAAAAAATATAGCATTCAAGCATTAAGAATGTAGAATTCCATCTAATACAATTATCTCCCCGCAACTTTTTGTTTGTTTTTATACCAACTTGTCTCTGCAACATTGTAAAATTTTTTTTTTCTTTGGGATTGAGTGCTTAAAGTGCTTAACTACACTTTTAATTTTGATCACAACATCATCTATGATCTTTAAGCCAGGTTGCACAACAAGATTAACAATATGACAAGCACACCGCAAGTGAAAGAATTCCCCACCATAGAACAAACAATTCTTCCTTTGAAGATGATTTTTAAGAAAAACAATCATACAATCATTATAAGAGGCATTGTCCACTGTGAAGCTAAATATCTTATGATCTATTTTCCATGCACCCAAGCACAATGCAATATCATCAGCAAGAGAAACTCCATCAAATGGAGGTGTTAATGCCCCAAACTTAATTATTTTCTTTTGTAATTTCCAATTAGCATCAATCCAATGAGCTGTGATACACATGTATTCATCATCAGTATGTTCACTCCTCCAATTATCTGTTGTAAAGCATATTCGACCTGGTGCCTTTTGTATATCATCCATAACAATCTGTTTTTCATCATTGTAATATTTAAAAGCATCTCTCCTTAATGTATGTCTAGTAACAGTATCGAATTGTGGGCACATAGTAGACACCATATATTTGAACCCGGGTTCCTCACATATAGCAAAAGGGTGTGCACCAGCAACAACATACATACAAATTGCTCTACGAACCTCTTCAAAATTGACACAAGGATTTTTTAAGGACATATTACTAGTACCCCCACTAGATGGAACACCAGAAATGCAAAAGTTTCTTATATCACGGTTTATTCGCTTAGCACATTTTTCAACATGTCTTTTTAAATGAGATGTACCACTATTATTATTAGCCGTGAAAACTGAATGACAATGATTGCAAGTGGCTTTGATGCCCCCATCTTTTAGGATTTCTCTTTCCATATGTTGCCATACAAATGATTTTAACTTCCTACCTCGCGAATTGACCAGAGCTCCTGCGGTATTACATGGAATATCATCTTTCTCTATATCCAAGTCAACAGGCAAGTTGGAACTACCCTTTGCCATGAATTTGTAACATGCTAATGTGGATTAGAATTTAGAATAGAATAAAAATCGACATTTGTTCTAAACAACATGCGAAAGTTAATGCATAATTGTATAGTAAAAAACACTAAAAATTACAAAAAAAAACAAAATTTAACAACCAACACTCCATTAGAAACGCATGAAAAAACAATAAATGAATAGTAGATACACTATATAGTACTCCTAAAAAGCAATTTAAAGTTTAAACCTTGTGCAATTTAAAGTTTTAAACCCAAAAAATCAAATATTGAACAATTAAACAAAAGAAAAAGAAAAGGGATAGTACAAACCTTTGTGCAGGGAAAGCTTTCGTGGCTTCTTCAATCAATTAGTTGACTTCTTTTTTAAAAGTAGAGATGAGATGAGGTCATGAGGATTGAGGAGAAGATGGATCGACTGATGGAGTCAGTAATGGAGGCTGCGTGAGATTTTAGAGGAAATGGACTAATGGAGTTAGGGTTTCACCATTTTAAACTCCATAATTGTAGACTATTCTGATTCTAGACATATGATAACGGGCTGGGCCTATTTAATAATTAGCCCTATTTATTTAACTGTCTCAAGGAAAAAAAATTGCCAAAAAAAAAAAAATCTTAACGGGCTGGGCGAGCCAGCCCGTTTATAATTTTGGCCTGCCGTAGTCCGTCCTTTAATGTTAGCGGGTCGGGCTTGGCCCTCCCATCAACTAACTTTTTTTTTAAAACGTTGTCCAAGCCCGCTTTACTAACGGGCCGAGCGGGCCGGGCCTAGCGGGTTTTCCCGTCCATGATCAGCTCTAGATTTTTATTTCTTTTGAATAGCCATGATTACTTTAAAATGGAAAATAACGCATTTAGTAAGAGCTCGTTCTGTAGAACGGAAGAGGAGACGAGTTACAGACGTTCGCACCTCTTAACCTAAACCCCGAACCCTATTTCATGGTATGAAAGACCAATTTTCAAAAAAGCCTTATCCATATGAAGTCATCATCGTTTTAAATGATTTTTCTTGAAATTAATTTTAAAACGATTTATTAGATAAATTTGTCCCTATTCAGATATTAATAGGGTGGCGACTTCTAAGTTTTCTAAAACTCATAGTCCGATGAGAGACTTTCGTGGGATTCAGACCGTTCATTAAGACAGTCAAAAATCGGGTACCACAAATGTGTTTTGCCATCAACCATCTCCATGTCAAACAAGTGGCGCATCAAGTATACCTTGTTGATAGTCGATGGCTTCTCATACATACTTGACAAGATTTTCATCAAACCCATCGTTGTTTTCTTATCCTTGACATTAAAAGACACATTTCGGGCTAATGTCAATCTCACAACACCTAGTGCTTCCGGTCAAGAACTTTCTATTCATCCTCAAATGTAGGGCTGTTCATTTCGGATATCCGGATTTTTCGGATCGGATAACCGGGTATCCGAAAAATAAAAATAAAAAAATGCTAATATATGTAATAGCGACTCAACAAGATCGCCAAATGCAACCAGTAACTTGAGATTTCACAAAATACAGCAACATTTCATAAGCATAAACCTGAGATTTATCCCCAAATCTATCCCATTTTATCCCAAAAATACAGATGCTTGAGATTATTCTCAAATATCAACTCATTTTCTTCATAAACCCACAGAGAAAAGAAGAAGAGGAGGTGAGATCAAACTTCGCGCGGCCGGGCGGGCGACGAAGTGGCACCGAGGGCTCTTGCCTCCTGGTAGCCGTCGGTGATGTGGAGGGGTTCAGCTTTAATGGCGCCGACGCAGCCACGCAGGCTAGGTTTCTCGCAAAAAGACCTTCTGGAGTGGAATGGTGGTCTGGTGGACATAGAAGAGGAGAGTCAAAGAGATAGAGAAATGAGAAAGTGAAAATGAGATCTAGTCTCAATTCTCTTATTGCGGCAATTTACATTTTACAGTAGGTAGACAAGGTAGTGCATAACTGCATATGCACTTCTAGTCTAATGTAATGTCTTTAATGTTTAGACCTAGGTTTTCTCTTTTTTTTTTAAAAAAAAAAAAAACTGAAATTATATCCTTTAATGAAAAATCGGATAATTCGGATATCCGAAAATTAAAAAAACCCGATCCGTATCCGATCCGACGTTTTTCGGATATCCGATCCGAAATATCCGAAACTTAAAAAATCGGATTGGATATCCGATTTTTCGAATCGGATCGACCGGATCGCGGATCGGATCATTATGAACAGCCCTACTCAAATGTACCACTCAATTTCTTCCCCTCAAGACGTTGATAAAGTTTCTTTTGGTACAAATAATCCTCCATTTGCATCTTTCAAATTCCAAAATCTCTTCCATCAAATCTCTCAAACCTCAATTTCCCTTCTTCCATTGTTAATTATATTATCCAAACATCAAAATTTTGATTTTTCTACACCAAGAAACCCAAACTTAAATTTGGAAACCCCCCCTCCCAATCGACTCTTTGAGGTACCAAATACATAAGTAGTAGTCTACATTACTGCTTTCTGAATCTTAGATAGCTGGTACACTTTGGCATCGTAAGCAGAATATGATATGTACATATTTCTATATGCTTGTCTCCTAGTAAAGGTAACATATCATGGTTCGCTATAATCAATCTGTTATAGGATAGTTTGTCCGGAGTATTAGAGTGTGACAGGTGTGGAAGTAGATGGTTATCGGGAAACAGAGGGGTTGGTCTGGAAGTAGATGGTTATCTAATGATGTGGTACTGAAGTACTGTTTCTATATGGTCCATTGTGCTGCTTCTAGTTGAGTTGTAATTTTTGGTGTTTTGCGTCCAAGTTGAAGAGATTATAGTTCGTTCAATCTCTTTTTTGTTCATTGTAACTGTTGCCTGTTGCTATATAATTGCCATCAATTTAAACGTGGTGCACTACGTAGTCTTTTAAACGTATACGTATGATAAGGTGGCTAGTCTTCTAAATTTTTAAGTTCAATGTGGGCTTAATCTCGTTTCTGTGTGTATTGTTTTCTGGTTTATGTGATTGCAATATATATGGCGCAGGGCAAGTTTCCACATCGACCAATCAGCTTTATCATCATTATTTCCCCTTTGACGGCTTTAGTTTCAAGTTTTATAGTAAATCATATGTGAATTATACAATTACCTAAATCTGCTCTGTTGATATATAATTTTGCAAGATAAGGTTCTAATGGTGTACATGTATGGTTCATTTCAGTTATAAATTTAAATTTTAGATACCCTATACTTTTTAGTGCTTTTTTCATCCAAGGCTCTTGTAAATTAGTTCTTTTTTCTTGATATGATATGATTTGCTGATTCCTCAAGCTACTTCTTTGATTTGTAATGGTTGTGTAGACCATTCAGCTCTGCCTTTGTGGTTTATCAAGTGCATTAATACTTTGCTGTTGCTGTTGGATGCTGTACACAGCAACAGCAACCAATTTTTTTTTAAAAAAAAAGCCGCAAATGCTCCGGTTGACAAGAAAAAACCAGAGCATTTTGTTCACAAATGCTCCAGTTGACAAGAAAAAACCGGAGCATTTTGCTCACAAATGCTCCGGTTTTTAGTAATGACCGGAGCATTTGGCCCACTATGAGCATATTAAATTTGTCATATGCTCCGGTATTTTGAACAACCGGAGCATTTGACAGACTAAATGCTCCGGTTTTCAACCGGAGCATTTGATAAATTCTCAAATGCTCGTATGACGTCTGCTACGCCTCAAATATGGAGCATTTGTATGATTTTCAACCGGAGCAATTGATGTTTTTTCCACTAGTGTTGATATTTTTTCAACCACAAATCCTAGTTATACACAAACACTAAACCACTTTTCAAAGAATTAAACCTTGGCTTTGATACCAATTTTTGTGATTTAAAAACAAGTGCTAACTAATTATGCAATTCAAAATAATCAAGAAGAAGCATAAAATTGAAACAACAACCAGACACACCAAAGTTAAGAAAAGCAAGGAAAGAACACACTAATATAACGTGGAAAACATGTGCTCTGGGACAAACAAAACCCACAAAATTGCACTAGACAATGGAGAAAATGGTGGACCTCCCTCCCTGACTAAATTGCACGGCCAGGCAAAAGGCTCACCCCGGGGAATGAATTCCCAAAGTTTCCGCCTCCTTCAGCCAAAACAGGAATCCTGCAGGGACACGCCACCAGTCAGGGGAACCAAGCCCGCTTTGGCAACAGTGTTGCATGCCTGGGCCATTCGCCGCCCGCCCGGGCTGCTGCTTGTTGCACTCTTCTTCACACGCGACTTCGCCTCCCTTGCTTTACATCTCTACAAAACCCAACCGAATTGTCTAGACAATTTTCTTTTAAGCCAACTAAACGAAAGCATGGTATTAATTGAGCTTGGTGAAAGCCTGTATCATTTGTCATATTCCTTAAAATAGGAGATGACAATAATCAATCTATAACCCTAAATATATTTTTTGAACTTTTTAATTATTTATCAACTTTTTCTAAAACAAGTGTAAAGTTTTTAGCCTCAAAACGGTCCATTGCATGCACTTTACAGTTTTGTTTGATTCCAAATTCAAATTTCATAAAACAAAATAAACTTGCAAACTGCGACTTGATGAAAATTTCAAATTGAACCGCAAACACACGAACCACACACAAAAATATGATTTTATTTGCAATTTGATGCAATTAATACATGTCTAAACATCCTGTCTTTGGTACCCTTCCTAAAAAAAAATTGCCAAGAATAGTCCCAACTATGGGCGTTCGGCCATTTTTAGTCCCAAACAAGGATTATTTCTTTGCAGTCCCAACTATGCATCATTTTTTATAATATTGGTCCCAGTTGACTGGTTACTTGTTCATCAAGTTAATTTTTCTTTTTTAATTTCTTAAACCAATTTTCTTCTCCTCCTCCTCTTTCTCTCTTCTTCCTCCTTTCTCCCCTGCCACCCCTTTTAAAAAGTCTTAATAGATCTAGAACTCCATGAAAATCTTCAAGAAGCTTTGAAGATCACCATGAGTCTTCCATGAGCATCCAAGAATAAGAATCCACATTTGCTCATACATCATTGTCAAAGAAGTGCTTTGGCAAACGCACAAGTCAAAACAAGAAGAACAAAAGAGAACCAATAGTGGAAATAACATCACCCGCTCCAGTCAAAATAGGCCTTACTGATCCGAAAATGGACCAAAGCTGGTGGGGGCGGAGCTGTTAGAATAAGTCAATTGATCCGGTTAAAAACCTGCTTAGTTAAGCATAAACTGATCCAGTTTTGACAGAAAACTGGATCAGTAAATTAACTTAACTGATCCGGTTTTCTGGCCAAATCGGACCAGTTTGTCATGGTGCCAACCCACACTATGCCCCTATTCAACTCAACTGATCTGATAATGATACCACACCGGATCAATTTTGTTCCACATAAAATAAAATAAAATGCAGCCATCAGTTTGTAAATCGGTGTGAAATATTTTGATGCAATAGTTCCCAAAATCAAACTGTTAAAGATGACAAGCCTTATGGAGCTATAGAACTCATATTTTCTGAGCTAATAGTTCATAAAATTAAAATACAACACTCCCAACTAATAATAATTACAAAAAACCAAAATTCACAAAATTTAACAATCCCAGCCAATATTAACGGAAATCAAAAGCAAAACTAATTACAAACACGATATTAAAATAGGGTAATTACAAAAGACAAAATTAAAAAAGAAACCTAATTACAAACTAATTATAGAAAATGAAACCTTAATTACAAACTAATTATAAAAATGGAACCGTAATTATCAAAAAACCCTAATTCAAACTAATTATAAAAAACAAAATTAATTAAAAAACGAAACCCTAATGACAAACTAATTATAAAAACGAAATTACCATATTAACAAATTTACCAAAAGGGGAGATTATTGGACTGATGAAGAATTCGATGGCGAAGGAGGAAAGAGATTGAAAAGCAAGAAGAAGGAGAACAT
Organism: Beta lomatogona; assembly: GCA_947646795.1. Lineage (NCBI taxonomy): Eukaryota > Viridiplantae > Streptophyta > Magnoliopsida > Caryophyllales > Amaranthaceae > Beta > Beta lomatogona. Next base: position 6,947,258 of record CANSNZ010000927.1, on the reverse strand, counting down.
AGAGGAGAGAGATTGAATTTTAATGGCGAGATTGAATTTCTTTCCCTCTGCCATTTATCTAGCTCGCTCCCCTGCCTCGATGCTGCTGCACGACTGCTGCACCCTCTCATTGCCACAATTCTCTAGTTGTTGTGATGGAAGAGGGAGGAGGGTTAGGTGGATTTCATTGTTGCTATCATTGGTGGCTGGGTTGGGATATTGAGGGGGAGGTGGGAAGGAGGGAGAAGGACAGAGGGTGAAGAGAGAGTTAGGCTTAATTTTATGAGAAAGGATGAGAGATAGGAGAGGAGTATGGGTGGGCTCCGTCTGTTTCAAGGGGGGGCGTTGGGCCTTAAAATTTTTGTGGCCCAAAAATTTGCGCCCAAAAAAATTTAACTTACGGATCCGATTTTGTGAGAAACGGATTAGTTTATTTGTGTCATTTGATGTTTTTTTCCACTAGTTAGCGGACGGAGTATAATAGTAATAATGGTAATTTAATAATAATAATAATAATAATAATAATAATAATAATAATAGTCATAATAATAATAGTAATAATAATGATAAGGAAAAATTGACGCTATGGGTCCCAACTAAGGACGAACATTTTTTAAAGGTACCAACTATTGATTATCCTGTATAGGTCCCAACTATAGGAGGTAGTGTTTTTTAATGGACCCCTATGACCTATGACCTGATGAAAAGGTAATAAACAAGTTTTATTTATTTTTTTTCTAAAATCTTTCTTCTCTCTCATCTTTCACTCTTCCTGTTCGTTATATTCCTTCCTCCATTGTACCCCCAACCAACCTCTTTCTCTCTCTCTCTCTCCTCCCTCATGCCATATACACCCAACCGACCACCCCCTCCTTCTCGCTGTCTCATATACCCCCACCGACAATACAAAAATGAAATACAAACGCTCCTACTCCAAAACCCGAATTCAAAACGCACCCAAATGAGAACAATGACCCGTTTCAACTCCACTCACCCCCCTTTTTTCGTCCTTCCACCACCACTCCCACCCTCGAGTACCCCCATATGCGCCACCACCTCGACACCAAATTTAACCACTTGTGACCCGCCTGTACCAAACTCGCATCTTCCCTCTCTCTCCTCCACTCCCCCACTTCCTCACTTTCTCTCTCCTCGACCATTCTAAACCTCACCCCTGTTTTCGTTGCTGATTTGCGATTCTAAACCTCACACCAAATTAATTATGGAATGTAATTGGAATTTTGATTTTATAGAATTCTGTGTAAAATTTGAGCATTTGTGTAAAATTTTCTTTCAGTGTAAAATTTCAATTGTGCCACCACAAGTACAATCACCATAGCATCGGTCGCAAGCAGAACCTCGAAGAAACTACCCCACCGCCTCCGCCTGCTACGCCTCATCAATTATGCTCTTTCATTAAAAAAAAAACTGAAATTAGCAGACGAAGACGACGATGAAGATGGAGGGGTTTTTTTTGTGAGAGTATCGTGTGTTTTTCTTCAATTGAATTTGGGGAAAATGACTATAAATTAAATAAGGAGAAATCAATCAAGCCACAAACAAGTTCTTCGATGCAAAATTTGAGAAATTTGTTTCCCCCTTTGTGAATTAAGTCCATGAAAGAGATGAGCAGAGAAAAGGAAAGAAAATGGGGATCACGTGCCCCTTTAATGACTTCATGTGACTAGTAACCTGCTGCAGCAGGTCAGGCAACCTACAAGGTCTGATCAAATCCACACCCTCCCAAAATTAGGACCTACGCAGGATAATTGATAGTTGGTACCTATTAAAGAGAACGGCCAATAGTTGAGCCCCATAACGTCAATTTTTCCTAATGATAATGATAATAATAATAATAATAATAATAATAATAATGAAGCGATTCCGGGTCAAATGAATGGTTCTACTTCCAAGATTTGAACCCCACCATAATTTATGGTGTCAAATAAGAACATTTTCTACTTCTATTCCTTTGTCCCAAAAAGTATGGATTTATTTGAATTTATTATAACTTATTTTTTTCTGAAATAAGTTAAAGTAAGTTGAATAGGAAATGAGCCTTAACTTGTAAAATATTTAATTAGAAAAGACCCTCTCATTGCCACAATTCTACTTGTTACAAGTAAAGGAAAACTAAGGAATAAGTACAATACTTATTTAGAAAAGAATATCTAAGGATTTACTCTCTCCGTTTCTTTTTGCTCTAGACACTTTCCTTTTTGGTCTGTTTCTTTTTAATCTACACACTGTTGTTTTTTCTATTTTTGGTAACATGTCACATCTACTTTCTCCTCTTTTTCCACCCATGTCATTTACTTTTTAATATTTTAACCCACTTTTTAATTTATCTCTCTCACTTTTCAATTTCTCTCTCCAACTTTTCAATTTCTCTCTCATACTTTTACACTTTCTCGTTGATTCTCCCCCAAAGTGAAGTGAGTAAATTAAAATTAATCGGAGGGAGTATAATATAGTTCTATGAAATATTTATGCTTTCTGCATCATAGTTGATTATGTGCTTTCACTAGTATATAAGGAAAAAGATTATCATATATAGTACAATTTCGTTGCGTATTTCTTATTATGCTTTTTCATCATATATTAATTTTTCATAATTTTTATCAATATATAAGTAAAACATTAATGATTGTAAATATTTCTTGAATATCTGAAAAATGATATGGAGTGAACAGTATGCCTCGGATTGCGGCTCTACGTCCTTGCACTAATTTAAGAATACTCGTTCACTTGCAGTAAATGAAAAAAACCCATCAATAATAGGTAAAGTTAGGATAACCACTTTTGATAATAATTCTAGGCAAAATCTCTTGATTTACAGAACCCTTTAGCAAGTTTTTAGTATAACAAAATTTACCGTTTGCTAACTAATAAAAAGTAGTACACCTTACAAGCAATTTGAAAGCAAGTGATAGTCTGATAGTGAGGGGATGTGGGGTGGTTTTTGAAGAAAGAAGGAAAGTGAATTATGAGGTTGATTTTGTTGTTATGATTGCGTTTGGATGGCTAAGTTTCTGAACAACCACTCTACATTCACAAAAGAAATTCATAGTTTTTGAACTGAAAAAAGTAATTTAATGATCCATTTTTAGTTCTCTCTGCAAAATACCCCAGCACTATACTGTTGTCAAGGGATACTTTTTTAGCATAGGGATATATCAAATATTGTATTTGTGCATGCTTAACCTGGGTATGCAATTATTCCTTTTCACCCAACTGCCTCTCATAATCCCCACTCTTTCCTTTTTTTTATTATAGCTTGTACCCCACCCTTGTGTGTCTATTTTGCCTCTTCGGACTAGTCCTTTTCCTCCTCCAATTTTTTGCCTCCTTTAGTTTGTAATTGAGAGAGTCTATGCCTTTTTTCTTTCCTTCATTTTTTTAAAGTTTTGGGTACAAGGAGGAAGCCAGAATATCCTTCTCACAAAAGGAAATCATAAACAAGAAATAAAATGTCACTATTTACTTTACTATATAGATATACCTAATATGAAAAATCTGAAATTATTTTAGAAGACGGCGAATATTATCCATGATAATATAGAGCTGCCAAGGACAACTAAAAAGGTCTTGGACTATCTAAATAACAACTTCATTATCACCTTCAATGTAGAGAGAAGAGATGCCAAACTAGGAAGCCATGAGTAAACTATTCCACAATGCCTAAGTTTCGGCAAAAACGGGGAAGCATGACCCAAAATCTAAGCTTGAGCCTGAAGAATCTGGTCTTGAAAAAATAAATAGCAATTTCAACAGTAGCACTGGAAGAATTGACTGGTCCATCAAAACTTAATATATAGAATCAAAATCTAGTGAGAACCACACTCTAAATGAAAACTAAATCATCAATATTGGATGGTCTATATAATTCCTATGTCATTAATGGCATCTTCATAATTATGTAACTTTTTAAACTGGTTCCAAGTTTCCTTACTTTTACAGAAGTTCCATTTATTTTTGTACCAACTTTATTTAATTTTACTGTTTTTCTTACTTTTAGGGTCCGTTTGATTCAACTTATATTGTCTTATCTTATCTGATCTGATCTTATCTTATCTTATCTTTTCTTATCTTATCTTTTCTTATCTTATAATCTAGTTTATTGTGTTGTCTATTATTTTATCTTATCTTATCTTATCGCATCTTATCTTATCTTATTTTTTCTTATTTTTTCTGAAATAAGTTAAAATAAGTTGAACTATAAACAGAACCTTAATATTAAATTAACTTAAACTTATCTAAAATGTTACTTTTTACAAAATAGATTGAAAATGTTAGTTGTCATTGATAATACTTTATGGCCATTAATGTGTTTTTTTCCTTAAAAGTTAAAGATATCAAGTATAAGAAGTTGCTATTTGGTTATCTACTTTTATATTAATATGATTTATTTTAATGTTTTTTCTTTATTTTTAAGGGGCAATATTGGTTCTTATTCTCATTATAGACTTGTTTCTTATTGAAACTTGGTATATATAAAATAAGTTTTTTCATATATTAGATATAAATATAGTCAAAGTTAAGTATATAAATTTTACCAAAGTCAAAATAGAACTGTTAATAACAAATAGAGATTGCAAAAGAAAAAAAAAAACTATGCTACAATATTCCCTAAGATTCCATTAAATCTAGAGTCATGTCATATTGCACAATAATACAATTGTATTATCTCTAAGGACACAAATACTCTCTCTGTTTTTAAAGTATCTTCCTACTTTAATTTCCTACTAAATTGCAGTCTATAATTATCTTCTTACATTTAATTATTTGACTTTCGGTTTGGTAAATTATTTTTCCCTTTTTCACACTACTTCAACCCACTTATTGGATCCACATAATTCTATATATCTCACAACCACACACTCTTTCCTAATTAAATAGACAAAAAAAAAGTTTCCACTTGCGTATTCTCTCTTTCTTGCCTTTATATTTTCTGCTATAGTAAACATGAGATACTTGAAAAACAGAGGGAGTATATGATAGTTGATGATGCTTTATAGCAAATTCCTAAGTAGGGATTATATTTAATATGGCTAATAATGATTAAATCTAACCAATATTATTCCAAAAAAAAAAGTAAAACTACCCAATTGAATTTCCTTTAATTCTCTCCTATTTCTGTTGCTGCCAATTACTCTATGACCACCCCTTCTTTTGGTTTTAATGAAAGTCCTTCAACTCCCTTTTTCTCTTTCTCACTAGAAAGTGAGGCCTACCAAACATGACCTTACCTGAACTCCATAAGCCCAACTCTCAATTTCCTTAAGCTTATATTCATTCATGCAAACACCCTCCCTGCCATTAAAGTCATAATCACAGAGGTGTTGTGATGAGAAGGGTTAAAACCATGGAGGGGACCATACTCTCTCTCTTTCTCTCTTTGTCTGTCTTTACTTCAATTCTTATTAAATTTAAGTTTTTACTCATGCCATCAAACTCTAATTACTTTCGATAGAACGCATACATAACTTTCAATCAATTTCATATGGTATTAATAAGTCATCTTTCAACTCACATTTTTTTGCGTACTCTGATTCTTGTTAGCAATCTCTCTCTCTCTCTCTCTATATATATATATATATATATGGGACCGCTATAGGATTGGCCCCCATTAAAAACTCAAAATACAGGCACATGTGTATGTTTATGAAAAAAATTGGACCTTATAGCAAATTAAATAATGTTCAGAAAAATATAAATAGTTTGGATCATAAGTCAAATCTATATTTTATGAAATTTGAACACGTAATAATTTTATTTGATAGGAAAATTAGCTTAAAATTATATGAAGTTCGTTATTATATATTGTTCATTAGATTTTTTTTTATTGCACCGAAAAATATTAGTTTTTTGAGATCTTCTTGCTGTAATGTGTTGTATAAGTGCATTACAAAAGTTATTTGTGGTAGATTGAGAAAAAATTTACCTGATCTTATCATGGAGAATCAAGGATGATTTGTGCATGGTAGGTTTATTGTCCACAATATAATGGTAGTGCAAGATTTAGTGAAGCACTATGGTAGGAAGAGTGATTGCCCAAGTTGTACGATTAAAGTAGATTTGCAAAAGGCCTATGATACTGTGGATTGGCTATTCCTTAGAGAGATGCTTGAGCACTTAGGCTTCCCTGTTGATTTTATTGATATGATCATGGAGTGTGTTACAACTCTGAAGTTTCCTTGCTGATTAATGGCTCTATTGAAGGGTTCTTTTTGTCTCTAAAAGAGGATTAAGGCAAGGTGATCCTATGTCACACTTGCTTTTTGTAGTGTGTATGCAACATCTCTCTAGGATCATCAACAATATGAGTGCTTTGGAGCAATTTAAGTTTCATCCAAGATGCAAAAACACAAAGTTGACTCATCCTTGTTTTGCTGATGACTTAATAATGTGTTGCAAGGGTCCTTTGTTTCAACTTATATGTTGTTGCAAGCTTTTAAGTCTATTTTCTGATGCTTCTGGTTTGAAGGCCAATGCTAAAAAAAATCTACCTTCTATAGTTGTGGAATGAATGAGGATGATATTAAGAGGATTCAAGATGTTTCTGGATTCAGGAGGAATGTTATGCCTTTCAGATACCTTGAAGTTCCTATATGTTCTAAGAAGATCTCAGTGGCTCAATGAGATCAGCTCATAGAATATGTGGTTGTTAGAATTAGAATATGTCCAGGAATCTTTCTTATATAGCTAGGGTTCAATTGGTGAATGTTGTGCTAATGAGCCTACATATGTACTGGGCTCAGGTGTATATTTTGCCCAGAAGAGTGCTTCAAGAGATTGAGAGGATTTGTAGAAGTTTCTTATGGAGTGGGCAGAGCTATAGTGCAAAATCTGGTAATATTGCCTGGGAAAATTTGTGCTGGAGCAAAACTCGGGGAGGATTAGGCTTTAGGAACATCATGACTTGGAACTTGCTTGTCTTGGGAAGTATGCATGGGCTGTGACAAAAAAGTAAGATAACATCTGGATCAAATGGATCAATGCTGTCTATTTGAAAAAGGCTAATTGGTGGGCTTATGTGGGCTAGCTGGTATTGGAGAAAGATTTGTGAGACTAAAGAGAAAATGAAACAATTTTTTTCTTATTAGGAGATATGAGATATGACTTCTTATTCCATAAAATATGTGTACTCGAGGTTAATGGGTGATAAACCAGCTGTACACTGAGACAAACTGGTATGGAATAGACTAAGTGTTCTTAAATACAGATTTGTTAGTTGGTTGGCTCTTCAACATAGACTTCAGACAGCTGACAGATTGATGAAGATTGGTGTGTGCAGTTTAAATCAGTGTTTGATTTGTGATAATGATGTGGAAGATCATACTGATCTTTTCTTTCAGTGTTGTTTTAGCAAACAATGCTTAAACTTAATTAAGCTCTAGCTTGGAATGAGGACTGATGTGTCTGATTTGATTAGATTGAATCATTGGATTAATTGTAGCAGGAAATCAATTTCAGAAGAGTTGTATGGAGTGATAGTGTTACTGCTATTGTCTATGTTGTTTGGAGAGTAGGAATGATGCCTTTTGGAATCAAAAAGTTCCTAATGTTTAGCATTTGATCAAGACAGTTAAGCAAATGGTTAAACTAAGAATCACAGTTGTGCTTCCTAACAAGATTTCAGGGAAGGATTTGAGTTGGTTTCAGAATCTTGTGTAATTTGCTGAGTTTAGTGTTGATTGTTGTAATTAGTTCGTTTTTGGTTGTTTACTTCTCTTAGCCTTTTCTGGCTAGAGTTGTGTTAGAATGTACGGTTTTTTCACCAAATACCCCTGACAAATAAATTTATTCACCAAATACCCCCACTTTTTTCAAAATTCACCAAATACCCCTGACCTTTAAAAAAATTCACCAGATACCCTTTTGTTGACAGACGTTAGTCCTCCGTTAGCGTTTATTTACAAGTTTGCCCTAAGTCAACCTAATTAGCCCTAAGTCAACCTAATTAACCCTAAGTCAACCTAATTAACCCTAACTAACCCTAACCCTCTCTCTCCCCTAACCCACAGCCCCCCACCCCCCAACAACCCAGCTACACCAGCCCCAAACCCACCACCCAACAACCCCAGCCCCACCACCCCAGCCTCCCAACAACCCCAACCCCCTTCCCCTCCCCCCCAGCCTCCCCCTCCTCTCGCAGCTCCCACTCCCCCCGCAGCCCGCAGCCCGCGTCTTCCCCCCTCCCCATCCCCCCGAGCCCGCAGCCGCATCTCCCCCCCTCCCCGCAGCCCCGCGGCGCGCCTCCCCATTCGAATCCCGAGCTCTCCCCCACCCTTTCGAATCTCGGGCCAACAACCCTCACCCCTTCGAATCCCGGAGCCCACCACCCCGGCCCGCATCAAATTTGGGGAAAACCGAAAAGTAGAAGAAACTCGCCGGGCAAACACCGGGCAAAAAACACATCAAATTCGGGGCAAACTCGCCGGCGAAATATTCCTTCGAAAAACGCAAAAGTAGAAGAACGCCGGTGAAATACTCCTTCGAAAAACTCGGTTGCGTGCGGGGAGGGGGGTGCGGGCGGGGAGGGGCTGCGGGGGGGGGGGGGGGGCTGCGGGTAACGGAGGGGGGCTGCGGGAGGGGATGGGGCCGCGGGTAGGGAGGGGGGGCTGCGGAAGGGGAGTTGCGTGCGAGGGCGGGGGCCGCGGGAGGGAGCTGCGTGGGGGGGGGTTGGTTGGGGGGGGGTGGGGGGGGTCAGGGGCTGGGGTTGGGTTAGGGTTACTTAGGTTTTTAGGGTTAATTATAGTTTTTAGGATTAATTAGAGTTGTTTAGGGTTAATTACAATTTTTAGGGTTAATTAGTTAATTAGTTAACGGATCACTAACGTCTGTTAGCCAAAAAGGGCATTTTTGGTATTTTTTGAAATGTCAGGGGTATCTGGTGAATTTTTTTAAAGGTCAGGGGTATTTGGTGAATTTTGAAAAAAGTGGGGGTATTTGGTGAATAAATTTATTTGTCAGGGGTATTTGGTGAAAAAACCGTAGAATGTAATTTGTTAGTGGTGATTAATATAATCTTACTTAATTAGGAAAAAAAGTTTTGCTAAATACAATTGGAACTGAATAACCATATAATGTACGTGAATTGCACATGTAAAAGAGTGAGGAAAAAAAGGAAAGGTCAATCTCTGAAACTTTGATTTATTGGTTGGAATTCGATAATGAGGTGTATATTTTAATAAACATAAATGCTTGGATGAGACGGGCTTTCTCCTACCCCGGTGCAAGTGAGGGATGTAGCGACAAGTCGACAGCCCACCAGTATTAGCATGGCTATACCTATGTAGGGATGGCAACGATCGAATCGGATCTGGATCATAAGCTAGTACATCCAAATTTAGATCTGCATTTATTTACATGCATGGATCTGGATCAGTAATCATTAATTGACAATACAAAAATATTTATGGCATTACTTATTATTAATGAAAAATTACATTTTACCGTTCTGAAATAAGTGGAAAACTTCTCTCAAGATGCTATCACATAAAAGAGAGAAGTGTTTCACTTATTTCAGAACGAAGGAAGTATCAAAATAAAGAGAACAATGAAGAAGGGAAGAAAAACTGCAAAGAATGAAAATTGTTAGTTACTCAATTCCATGGAGAAAGTAATATCACTATTCTATAAGGGAAGAGGAGGGGGGCACAAAACCGCCATAAAAAAGATCTCAACTTTACGGGAAAAAAAAAACACAAGACTACAAACTTTAACTTTCAAAGTCAACATTTTTTTTTTTTTAATTAGGAAATTAAGTCAGCCCAAGGGCTAACTCCTACAAGGCTACTAGCCTGTAGGAAACACCAACACATTGGTTGGTAAGGCATGCATAGCATGCTAAGGAAACATTCCAGCATAATGCTGGGGGTAAGGATCGAACCCCTGACCTCAAGGGCCAAAGGGGAGTGCTCTATCCACCTGAGCTAACTCCTATCCTTAACTTTCAAAGTCAACATTATAAACTATAATATTTTTTAATCCCTAATTTAAAGGCATAACTTGCTCTCCCATGATTAACTGTTACACACAACTTTACAGTTTCCAATTTTTTAGAATAAAATGTGAAACTCCCTAAACAAACTATCAGTTCTTCCTCTTCTCCTTTCCCATAAATGTTACCTATTGTATTTTAATTTTATGCAGGATTCATATGTTTTCGCACGCATCGTGTACATAAAAGGCTAGTATATATATAAAAAAAAGGGGTATAATGGACATCCGTAAATAAATATATATTGCATAATACTCTCTTTTGGATGTCCATTTTTCAAATTTACAATGTCTCAGAATACACATGAAATGTCATTTCATTGAAAACTTTACTGGGGAAACTCGTTATGAAAAGCCATAGCTAAGAGAAAAAGAGTGCAGCACACATTTACTTCCCCTAATGATTACATCACTAGAGATCTTGAAGACAGACCAAGTTGGTGAACTAAATTCTGAAAAGTAGCAATAAGAAGCGACGTAGTAAATGAATCTGCCAATAAATTTCACTTTAACGAATCTGCATAACATTCATATCGCCAATAATTTTGGAGAGATGTGATTTGTTCAATCACCTTTAATGTATCCTTCCTTGAGTTGTGCAATGCAAGTTGCATAATCCTCATATATATATATATATATATATATATATACACATTTACGACTAGCCTCATGAATTGGTAATATCTCATAGAAGAATTAGTTGTAATAGTTTGTTTCATAGAATGCTAAGAAATGGCGGTACCTCCACATGTGAAAACATAACCATATTTTAATCAAGCATTATGAGGATGAGATAAGTACCCTCCATCTGCAAAATTAATCAACTCCTCTTTGTGTATATTAGGAAAGAACAAGCCCATATTTTCCGTACCTTGAAGGTAACGAAGTACATGTTTAATCCCGTTCCAATGCCTTCACGTTGGACATGATCTAAATCTTGCTAACAGATTCCTTGGAAATGATATTCAGATCTTGTATGACTAGAAAGGTTAGTAGTGCCCCTATTGCACTTAAGTGTGGTACTTCACGACCAATAATCTTTTCATTACTTTCCCGAGAGTGGAAAGGGTCCTTCTTCACATCAAGTGATCTTCCAAAAATTGGGCTACTTAAAGGATATATTTTACCTATAGAAAACCTTTTAAGGATCTTTTATATTTATGTTGTTTGATGGACAAGGATTCCATTCTTTCAGTGCTCAATTGTAACCCTAAAGGACATTTTGTCTTTCCAAGGTATTTCATTTGAAATTCTTTCTTTAAGCACCACAATTATAACAAATCATGATCCAAATCTCCTTATAAAAATACATGTGCTAATAGGATCATTCTTATAGCCTTCTTTCAATAAGTTTTCACAATTATATCACATACGTCCAGATTGTTTCAATCCATAAAGAGATTTATTTGATTTGATAGAAAATTGTTCTCTAGATCGTGATTTAGTTGCTTATGGCAACTTAAATCCTTCTAGGAGTTTCATATAACTATCATTGTCTAGTGGGTCATACAAGTTACAAGTGACATCATTTATTAGGCTAAGTCAAGTCCTTCTCTTAGACTGATTAGATATCTAAAAATAGTTGCATCCACCACAAGAGAGCATTCTCTTCATAATCAATACGAGGTCTTTGTTAGAATTCGTGTGCAACTAATCGCGCTTTATATCTTACAATTTCACCCTTTTCATTTTGCTTTGGCATAAAGACCCATTTATATCCCACTCGTTTTGAACTTTCAAGTGTATGGACTACAGGCCCAAGTACTTCTCTTTTTGCAAGAGATCTCAGTTCAGCTTCAATTGCTCACTTCCACTTTGGTCAATCATCTTTGTGTCGACATTCTTCAAAAGACTTTGGTTCATGATCTTCATTATTGTCAGCCATAGTATCTAATGCTACATTGCATGCAAACATCAGTGACATCGATGTAATTTCGGTTCCATGTAATTCCATATATGATATAATTTGTTGAGATTTATTCATTATCAGGTACTTGAATTTCTTCTTCTTCCATGTCTAAAGTCTCTTCTGGAGATCTTTTACAATCGATTGTATCCTCAATATAACCATCATCAACCATTGCTCATTTCCTATTAGAGGATTTTTATCTTTGAAACATATTGGTCTTCTAGGCATATGGCGTGCTTTAGACTCATTAGCAACTTCAATTTGTTCTACTGGGATTTCAATTAAATTGGGGTATATATTGTTGGTATATGTGACTTAGTCACTCTTTTTTGGTCAGCAAAAGCATCTGGCAATTGATTTGCTAAACCTTATAAATGAACTATCTTCTGAACTTTTACTTCACATCGTTTAGTACAAGGATCAATATGATACAATGATAATTCATTCCAACTAATTTTTTTCCCCATCTGTTTGTTTTCTCCCCTGAAGATGGAAAAACTGGCTCATTAAAATGACAATCAACAAAACTATCCGTAAATAAATTCCTCTAGCTCAAGATATTTGATTATTAATGGGGATTCAAAATCAATATATTTTTCCAACCTCCTTAAAAGACCCTTCTTGGAGGGTGGTGTTGGAGCTATTGGAACATAAACTATACATCCCAAAATTATAAGATAAGACATATTGGATTCCTGACCAAAAACCAATTGTGATAGGGATAATTTATGATAACTTGTTGGCCTAATATAAATTAGTGATGTTGCTTGTAATATAGCATGTCCCCAAAGATTGGGAGATTTAACTTCATAAGTAATGGTCTAACAATTAACTAAAGATGTTTGATTAATGATTCTGCAAGATTAATTTGTGTATGAACATGTGCTACGAGATGTCAACACTTATCCCTGTGGACATGCAATAATCATCAAATGCTTTAGAAGTAAAATCACCAGAAGCATACTTTTTCTAGATCCCGACATAGGCTCGAGTATGAATCTAGCCAAGTCAATTAAAACCTTTTCCCACCTAAATCTGTATATGTGAGTCACAAATTAAACCTTTTATTTTTCAATCTAAACTCTCCTTGTCCCTGAATGACTCTCCGATACTTCCATGGTTTCTGCTAATATCTAAATTTGCCTACATTGATTCCTCAGTGAAGAAACTCAGAATAATCCTAAGTGTCATTCAAGTTCATAGCTCCGAATGCTCAATTCAAGTCAACTATATTCTAATCTAGGCTCATAGCGTCTAATTCAAGACAAGCTTTCCGAAAGTGGGGAATTCATATAATTGTGGTGAATCCTCCAAATCAAACTCCCGAGAGTTGTAATATGAAAATCTCACTTGTGGACCCCGATTTTTATCAAAACAGTTTTTGAAAATCAATCTATCTCTATCAATCCAGTTCTCTAGTGTTTGCATAACCCTGACCTTGCATATTAGCATTCCATCAATCTATCTGCCTTTTTATCTTTTCATAAGCCCATCCTTGCATAGCATCTCATGCATCCTTAAAGAGTCTAAGTTTGCATTATTGCATCATCATTGCATTCTTATCTGAGTTGTTTGCACCTATCTGCTAACACCTTCTTTTGCAGCCTAATCAAATTGGTTGTAGTTATCATCTTGTAAACTAACTTTTTTGCAGAAACTGGCGATATAAAGAGCGGTTCTAGATTGCAAAACATTATTCTCCGTCCCGACACAAACTAATTGACTTTCGGTTTCACAAACCTCAGTCAAAGTGGATAATCATGTTTCCCCATTTAAGTACCCAATGATAAAACATATTGTTTTCCTAATAAGTTCGGTCCAAAGGAAGAGTAATCTAACAAGCTAAGCGTAAAATCGTTTTAAGAACTTAAGTCTATTTATTTATTTCAAGTCCAATTTTAAAAAGCCCAATTAATTATTCTTGATAATAATTGTATTTTAATAAATATTTTCTAAATTAAAAGATATTAAGAAAAAATCAGATTTAATCTTTTAGATAACCAATTTCCGAATACAAAAGGTATTATCTGATGCAAGACAGAAAGAATCTTTTAATTTCATATAACAAACAAAATCCAGTCAGAGTTGCAGTTGTACGACGCATAACATCGAGACAACAACAAAATGCATAAACAAAGACAACACCCACGTTGACGCAGGAAGCCTGCGCCTGGCGCATGTGGCGTGTGCTAGGCGCACGATTCGTGCGCCATGTGCACCTCTGCTCTTTATTTTATCCTCCGTGCGATTTTCGGAATTGTTGTCCTATTATTAGCCTCATGTTCTACTCGGTTTTTCATGCTTTTATACGCTTTCCCACACTTTCATACACCTTTTTACACACTTTCCTATACTTTCATACACTATCTCACATACACTCTTGAACACTTCAAATTCTTCATGCATTCTTTCGATCTTCCATTGGTTTTCATTTAAGCTTCAAGCTTGCTCCTCCTACAGGTTGATATTCAAGACCAAGGCAACAAAGGCATAATTCTTGAGGGTCATCAATTCTAATTTAATTCTTATTATACTAATAATCTGCTTTTCATGATGTAGATCCTCAAAGAATTCATGCTTATTTATATATTCTAACCTCTAATATTTCCTTTATATTATTTTTCATATCCATGCTTGTATGCTTATTGCTTTCATCGCCTTCACCTGTTACTTTTGTTAATCAAAGACCTAAATAAATGTTCCAACATTAAAGTCAGGTAATTTGGATAACCTGTGAGGTTCCTAGTAATTTTGATTGCTTAAATGACACCTCACCAATAATTAGTCTTTTGCTTATTTGATAAACCAACATCGATTAACTTTTAGAATGCTTAAACACATTGTTTGGTTGTTTATTTGCATAAAACTATAACATGAATCGTATTAAGTAGAGGCCAACAATGGGAAAATAAATGTGATTCAGGATATATTCGTACCCTTGATCCCGAACTCAAGCTTTGGTTAATTGACCAATTGTGAAGTCATGCTGGGGAAATCTACATTGGATAATTCCCTAAGATGTCCCTATCGTTTCCCAAAATAAAATTAGGGTTATGAGTCTTGCTTTGAATACTTGTTGGCGACTCCTCTTTTATAAAACAAAAAAAAAAAAACTTTCACAATGAGGTAGTCAAATTTGCGCTCATCCGGCGTAAGTAATAAAAATATGCCGACATATACGTTTTACATAATTGATAGATTTGAACTTTCTTGGTCATGGACGAATTATTATCTTGCAACAGATAGCAAAATTGTGAAAAATAATGTGTTGGCTTTTCAATGAATGTCCACAAGATTTTTTTGTGATTTTTCGCTTCATTATAGAATTGGGATGGCCTAACCGGTCATACAAAACTACATAGTTATTAGTAAACTTATGGTTTTGCTATAGCATGTGTTTTAAGCGCATTAATTTCCGTGTAGTATAAACCAGTTGCAGGCAATTTCTCCAAAGTAAGTTTTGTGCATTAGGTTATGCTCGAGATTTGAAGAAATTCACCATTTCCTTCATAAATTATCTCAATATGATGCCCATTATTATGAATATCTTTAAAACTTAATTATAAGTTCCTTTGAGACGTAGGTGAGTATGCTTCAATCTTTTGAAATTCCGTTCCCCCAAGTATAAGATATTTGCTCTTTCGTAGCCTTCCATAATATTTGTACTACCCGATATAGTACTCACACTGGCCTTTTTCATCATCAATCTAGAGAAATTTTTCATTGTCAGCAAAGCATAATTTCTCATTGTTTGTTTCCAACTAAACTTAAAGGGTATCCATATTATCGATGATTTATGTTTGCTTAATCAGAGAGAATTTGCCCTTCGCTTTCTCGTTAATTAATTCGCAATATATGATGTTCATAACTTAATATGAAAATAGAGAGAAAAGAGAAGAAGGGAAGAGAACTTGTAGAGAATGAAAATTGTTAGTTACTCAATTCAATGGGAAACGTAATATATGTATATAAACAAGGGGTATGATGGATATATATACACAAGGTGTATAATGAACTTCCACAATAAATATATTTTTATAACATGACAAACTCTTTTTGGCTAAATTTCAATTAGCTAGATAATATTAAAAGAGTTATAGGCCTCCACGGAATGAAGTTATAGAAATATCACTATTAGACTGTCTAGGATAAAAATATAGCCAAATGATCTTACTCTAGCCGTTGAGTGATTTAATATTCTCATCCTAAATATACACACATAGAGTTTTCAAACGTGTTGCGCATGGGACAAGCTGACACGAGGATTATCCCAAGCCAACACGACAGGCTCATTGGTGCGCGGTTCATGGATACCAATTACAAATTTTGGTGAGATCATTACGAGTACGATGAGATGAAGCACTTATTTCCATGGACACCATTCTTGGCTCACTTATTTTTAACCAAAAGAGAAAAAAAAAAGGCAGATAAGATCTTGAGGGTCTCGCTGATATGAGGTTTTTAGTGTGCTATAAAAGCACCAAAAATAGCTTTCAAAACTATATTTTTATTAATGTAATAAATACAATTAAAGGGTCAATCCATAGAGAATTTGGGATTAATTGAAATCTAAACAATTATAATTACCAAATTGAAAGGGTATTCAGGGGTTTGTAAGTCGGTTGGTAAAAAAATATGATATTAAACTAAAAATAAAACAATCAAATCAAGAAATAGAGGATTTGAAATAAATAAGAAAAAACACTAGGGTTAAGGATACTAGTATAACATATATGACAAAATCAGTTATCAATGAAAAGTGTATTAAAATCAATGATCCTACAAAGGACTAGTTTTCTTCAGAATTCCTCAAGTCCCTTTTGAATGGTACTCGAGATTAAACGCTCAATCAATGGTCTTTAATTAGTTGATTAAGAGATCTTTAAATACATAAAACATCTAAAAAGGATCCCCTTATTTTCGACCTAGTATCTTGGCCTGTAAATTATAAGCTAATTCATGGGGATGAGAATTATGTTGAAAATTCGATTACAAATATTGGTAACCAAATTACCAAAAGTGTAAATGTGATCAATATCTACCCATAGGTTTCAAAACACCAAGATTAATGCATAATCATCACTAATAAACCACAATTACATTAACAACTTAAGAAAATCCCTAAATTTCATACTTCACCCAAAACTTAGATTAAGAACTATTGAGTGATCATGGATTCAAAGCATAAAAATTTGAAATCAAACACATAAAATGCTAACCATGATTAAAGAAGGAATAAGAAAATAACACTTGTTCCGTCCTAGAAAGATCTGAACACTTGTACGTTAGTACACATAGTTTAAGGTGATCGATAAGTTGTAGAATGGTTATCAAATGTTATTTTATTAAAAAGAATAGATGTGATAGGAGTTGGTGGGGTAATTTTTATTGGAGGAGAGAGAAAGTTGGGTAACTTTTTATCGATAAAGGTAGAGTATGGTCTAAAAGAGTGTAAAAAAATGATATAGTAATAGTGGGACCATGCTAAAACTAGAAGTGTTCAAACTAATTTTGGACAAACGTAAAAGGAAAGTGTTCAAACTATTTTGGGACATATGGATTAACTAATTATGAAACTATAATCATTCTGACTTACTCCCTCTGTTTTTTAATCTTTCTCACATGGAATCTTGACACTATTCATACTTAGAGAGAATCTTCTCAATTTTTTTCAATTTATAAGAAAAAATATAGTCATGTGGGGTCTTGTTTGATTCGTCTCAATTAGTACTTTATTAATATTCAATCGTTATAATTTTTAGTAATATATAATGAAAGATATTTAAGTTCAAAAATGTGTATTGGGAGACGCACACAGGAAAGTGAGAAGGATAAAAAAAACAGAGGTAGTAACAATGAATAAAAAAGCGATGAACAATAAAATCTGAAAATCATACTATATTCCATAAAAGTACCTCAATGTTTTAGAATTCGCAATAAATTTCAATCCGAAATCAAAGAGTATCAAAGTCTTTTATCTCTAGTATGAACCCTAATAATATACTAGAAAACTCACTGTTAAAAACATAAAAACAAATAGGAATAAATCTAATGTTTGAAAACGTCACCAAGTGCCTTACAGTTTTTCCGGAGATTTAAACGGTATGGAAGCATCATGTAAAGTAGTGCGGGCGACCCTTTGCTTATGTTTGATGAAAAGCTTTCCTCGCTAAGTGGTGCAGGCGCACCATTCAAATAGGTGCGAGGGGACCACACAATCTGCCTGACTGAACAACTCGGCTTAAAATGCGCATATCTCTTTCGTTTTACATCCAAATCAAGTTTATGACTAGTAGTTGGAAAGCTATTGAAACGAGCTTTCACCTCCGACTTAAATTACTTTCATTGGATTAGTGGTTTGAGAGATATATCCATTTCAAGTTCCCCTTAGCAGATTTTACTGTGCTATATGTGCTTGCTACTCCTTTTCCAATGCTTAGGTGAAACAAAAAAGCCTCCAAAGCTACGTTTCCTACACAAATAATAAGTAGGAGTAAGAAGTAAGAAGTTCAAATGCACCTAAAAGCACTTAAAAATGGGTAGAAAAGCTATAGATTTACAAGAAAGATCCAAAAAGAAGTAAGAAGAGAAAGAGTAATCTAGTATGCTTTTCCCCTCAAAAAAAAAAAGTAAGAAGAGAAAAATGGTACACTAAGGGATAAAAAATAGAAGGAGAAAAGGGACTTAATAGATCAATCGCGAGTTGGGCCGTGCTTTGAACCCTCTTTTGAAATTTTGGCACGAGCCCAATACAATTTTGCCTTGACTCGTTCCAGGCCGGGCACAAGGCTCATTGGCCGGTCACGTGGCCCGGCCCAGCCCTATACAGCTCTACACACACATTTAGCAGCTGAGTAAATCATGATATTATAAAACTGTCCTTGTTTTAGAAGTCCGTTGTTCCAAGCCAGAAAGGTCACCATCCTAGACTAAACCAAACAAACACCTCACTTCCCTTGAAATGGTAAATGTAGTTTGTCATATCTTAACTCAGAAAATAGCTCCATCATTTCTCTTGGTCTCTCACTGACTCTCTTAGCCGCGTTGGGTTTTTGTTACTCCATGTTGTGGCATAAAGCTTAGACAGAAGGGTCACTATCTTCTTGTTCTTCATCATCTTTTCTTTCACATTAGTTGTATTGAGTGTGACATCGGCTTCTCACATTTGCCCACTTCCCCTCCATCTTTATTTGCCATCACTACTTTTGCCTTCTCATCATAAACCATTTTTTGTGTTTGATGATGGCGCTATTTGTGGACCAAATTTAGGAGCTTTGGGATGTTGAGTGTTTATAAACACTCCTCTTTAACAGATTATAATCTATAGAGCTTTCAATATGTATCCCGTATCTTTTTGGTTGGTCTCTTTGTGAGGAAACTTCATTATCATGATGTGCTAGTCATGATTTTTCAATTTTGTAGGTCACTTCTTTGATTCATAAGTAGAATTTCACATGGATATAGAACTATTCGCTTTCTACAATATATAGCAAAAGATAATGGTAATTTTTTTTCCTTGTAAGAGGAAGCAAAAGTTCAGTATTCGGTACAAAACTAATCTTTACACTTGGAATATGACACCTGTAATATAACATCAAACGTCATAATAATTAGAATTTTTTCCTTGAATAATGTAAAATAGGGTTTTAATTCCCGAAATATGTTGAAAGGGAAATTAATTCCCTGCGTACCGTCCACGTAGGACGGCACGCGAGAAAATGTTTTTTTTTTTTTTTATCCCAGGTAAACCGCTACTTGAAGTAGCGGTTTATTTAAATTAAACCGCTACTTCAAGTAGCGGTTTATACATATTAACCTCTACTTGAAGTAGCGGTTTATGCATGTAAACCGCTACTTGAAGTAGCGGTTTATGTGGTCAACACCTTCCCCACACTCACACTCTATAATATGTAAACCGCTACTTGAGATAGCGGTTTATGAAAAAAAAAGACCTCTCATTTGTTGCTTCCCCATAACCGGCCCAAATGCCGAAACATAAAAAAAAAAAGCTTTCCAACCTACAATTTCAACACCAAATTCCATCCAAGTCCATACAAAGTCTATGCACACATCAATCACCAAACACCAAGTTCATCCACATTCACATTTATCCAATAAGTAAGATTAAGAAAATATGTCAATCACAAACAAAGTTTAATATTTAACATAGTGTTAACGAACTATACAAACAACAAATGAAAGTGCTAAGACCCCCTCTTCTTCTTTTGTGAAGGTCTAGATGAACTAGGTGTGGTCTCACTAGACTCTCGCAATGGCATGAAGAGAAGATGGAGTGGTGGCGGCGAACGGCGTCGGTAGGTCCTCTCGACGGACCGGGAGGCGAAAGCAAAGGTGCTTGTGGTAGATGTATGGGCGACGGACATAGAAGGTTTAGAAGTCGAAGTATGTACAGCAGAGGTAGGCACGCCCGTAAGATGTGGCCATGTCCGGCTCGGCTAACCGCATCAATACACGGTCCCCCATGGTCCGCAATGTCCGTGCAAACAACCGGCGCCCCCATATCCGGGAGGCAATGACTCGGCGGCCTCTAGTACGATCTTTGCACCTATGAGCAACATCGAGATAAAGTATGTGCCTCGCATAGAAAGAAAAATACATATTATATAGTCGGATAAATAAATAAAAGTATAACTACAAATCATGGCACTTACCGAGTACTACATCTCCGCACGCGGCGTGATAATGTGTAGAAGGAGGTCGCCTCAATGGATCTGTCATGCGTAACCTCGTGATGCGACGATACCACACCATATACTCCTCAATGGCATGAGTACGACCGGTAAACGGAGTGCTCGAACAACACGTCTCTCGCGCTCATCCCACCGCGCTATGTAAGGGCGATGTCCGAGCGGATAATTCTTGTTCTTCGACCTCCGATCTATGCCATGAAGGGTCGTGCTTGTATCACAAGGTGCTTGGAATCCTCTGCTCGAAGCCAAACCGGCGCATAACTCGATCAGGACAATGGAACTCCACAATGTCGAAACAAATAAGTGGAGCCAATGTGCGCCATACATGTCGATCGGCTCGACATATAGCGGCAACAACTCTAGTCTCGCATCGGTATATGGGTGCCAAGTCATCTACAAATAAAGAATGTTGCAAATATTAGACACGTGAGAGATGTCTACCAATGTATATAAGTTAGGCATGTGAGACTCTATGTACCGCTCGTCCGTCCGATGGTCAAGTGCATCCCTGTAGTAAGATAGCCCACTTGCTAAGTGGGACCTACTAAGGTGTACTCGAAGCCAACTGAAAAGAAATACACATTAATATCCTTCTGAAAAATGAAACTAAATAATGTCAACAAATGTGAGACACTGCATATTACCTGACAGCTAAGGGGTCAACCCCCAGAACATGCTGGGAGCCTAAAATAGGAACGGCATCGTCAAACCGTGGAGGTGGGTCCCGCAACCTCGAAATTTGAGGTCTCGCCGATGTGTACGTGCTCCCATGCCCAAAGCCGTAACAACAACACAGGACCACCTAACTCCCTGGCACGCCTCGAGATGCCCGACATAGTGTCGATATAAGTATGCAAGGGTGGCACTACCCCGCCTATATGTCCCTGCTACGTCGAGATCTGCCAAAAGTGGAAGATAAAGCACTTGTACTGTATCTCCACTCTTGTCAGCAAAAAGAATGGACCCCATCAAAACAAGAATATAAGCCCGTGCGAATCGCTGTACTGTCACCTCATCAGGCATCGTTCGAGCAACAAGAAAAAATGAAGCCGAAGCCATGTCAACCTCAAAGACGAACCCCCGGAGAACTTTGGGCTCGTTCTCCCGGGGTGGTGGGCCATACCCCTAACAACTCGTGCACAACCGCAGCCCAATTACCCTCGCCGCTACCAATAACGGGTGGTCCGTGCACTCTCGGTCCAAGGAGAACAGCGACATCTCCTAAAGTAATCGTCGCCTCCCCAACGGTCAAATGGAAGGTATGGGTCTCCCTGCCTCCATCGCTCCACTAATGCCGTAAGAAGTGGTCGATCAAGCTCCAAACCTCCCCCTACCAAACGATGTATGCCAAGAAAACCAGCACGCTCAACATACCGAAGAACTCTATCGTGAACCTCCCAGTCATGAGTGAGACTATGATGATGCAACCGACACGATAATACCGTGTCCGCTACTCCCCTCCAGGCATCCTCACTCCGATGCTTATCCTGGAGGGTGAGGACGCTGCGATCAGTGGGGCCGGGATAGATGGACTGCGCCATCAGACCTGAGGAAAAGAAAAAAACAAATAGGTAAGTAACACATTCTTGGACTATGATAAGAATATAAATTTATGAGAGTTAATAAAAATTAGATTTACCCAGATGTTCCTTCATCATTCTTATTAGGACATCTTTGCTTATTGTGTCCCGAAGCCTTACAAATGCTACATCTATATTTGCCGGGCCTATCAGCTGCATCCATTTCATTTCGTATTCGAGTGGACCTTGGACGTCCAGCTCCACGCTTTAGCCCCTCATCAGCTATAATTCTCGGACCATAATATGGAGAACAATTATGCATATCAGGCACAGGCTTGAAAAAGGACATATAAGTAGATCGATACTCGGTAGTCATAAAAGAAGCGTCCACACTTAGTCATGATTGCACGCAACCTCCAAGGACAGTGACACACTTCCTTTCGGGCACATTCAATGACATACTTTGTGGGCTCTGACTCTAACACCCGAAACATCTGGTTTCTAGAGATCGACCAGGCTTTCACAAAATTCTTTAATTGCTGCAATGAGGCAAACTCTTGTCCTATCTCAAATTCAGAACCCACAGTCAATGAACCAGTGCATTTCCAAGTCATCCATGCATCTATTAACCTTTGATCAACTTCGTCAATTCTGAGCCAATCAGATGAAGGAACACCAGACTTTATTGCATTGTCAGCTGTTTCCCTTGCATCATCGTCCTCCTCCCTATCAGAATCCACATGCTCCTCCTCATTTCTCAAAAAATCAACATCATTTCGATGTAGAGTATCAAGATGGAATGTGGAAGGTATGTGGGGAGACGAAGCAGGAGAACTGAACTCATTCATGTGCTCATTGACATAATGTGGGTCTGACAACATGCTAGTAAATGATTCAAATTGCATGCTAGGAGCTGATGCCGGTACCTCCATGCTATCCCTAAAGTCCATTGTAGGTACATAACCCACATTACTTTGGAGATTTATCTCCTTGGGAACTTGTTCAATGTACACCTCCATTGCCATGGCTGACGTTTGTGTCACTGATAGCCACATAGCACTTAGTGACTCGTCATCCTCTAGTGCAATTGGCACATATTTCCCCGGCATCGGATATCTCATAAACAATTTCAGTTCCACATACATACGATCACATCCAACAACGTCATATACCCTATTCAGAATCTCTTGAAACATCATACCAGAATTGATGAACAAAAACTTTTTCCTTCCACCTCTATACACAATATCAACGTCATTTTGAGATAGTTCACCATTCCAATAAAGGTATAAAGGATATTTAGGTTGTTCCATATTCTACATACAAAAAACATAATGTTAAAGTTATTCTTATTCTACACATTCAAACAATATGAACACCATTCTTCACCTATACTAGTAGCATTTACAACCTAAACACAACAATTCATGCAAAATCAACCATCACATTTGCTCAACACCATTTTTAACCAACCAATATAACCAATAAATCACCTTCCAATTCATGCAAAATCAACCATCACAAAACGATAAATTATGCAAAATACTAAATTATACTAATCAAACCAAACAATTTCCATCTAACAACAGTTACAAAGCTAAAATACATAACAAATATGGCATGCTAAGCAAATTAAATTAAAAAAAAACAAAAAAAAAAGACTACTCACCTGGGCTAATAGACGGTGGCGTGCGGTTGGTGGCGCGGCCGGGCGACGGTGGCGTCTTTATTCTTGGCGACGCCGGGACGCACGGTGTGACTCGGCTTTCCGGGCCGGGCGACGATGGTGTGTAGCGTGGATGGTAGGCGACGGTGTCGGTCGAACACCGCTGTTGGGCGGGCGTGGATGGTAGGCGACGATGGTCGGCTGAGCAACGGTTGTCTTCGACGGTGGTGTGTAGCTCCGGTGGTGTAGCTCCGGTGGTGGGCGACACTTAGTAAGAGAGAGAGAGAGGGAGAAACAATTTGAGAGAACAATCGTCGAATATGAGAAATTGGGAAAGTTAGGGTCTGATTTGGGGATTATAGTAAACCGCTACTTCAAGTAGCGGTTTCTATTAATGAACCGCTACTTGAAGTAGCGGTTTACTTCAGTCAACGCCAACTTGGTCCAGGTACCACAAACCGCTACTTGAAGTAGCGGTTAACCTTTATTAACCGCTACTTCAGGTAGCGGTTTATTTTTTATTAACCGCTACTTGAAGTAGCGGTTTATAAAGGTTAACCGCTACTTCAAGTAGCGGTTTTACTTAAGTAAAGAAAAAAAAAAATTTCTCGCGTGCCGTCCTACGTGGACGGTACGCAGGGAATTAATTTCCCTTTCAACATATTTCGAGAATTAAAACCCCATTTTGCATTATTCAAGGAAAAAATTCATAATAATTAGGGTCTATTTTGTCAAAACTTACCTTTTAAAAGTAGAGTTATTTAAATAACTATCTTTTCTAACTTTTCGTTTATTTATCATATACCTTTAAACTAGTTTATATTTCACTGCCACTTAACAGCTTCCGTCGATTAATTCGTCAGTTTGACCTCACCTTTTTTTATTTCCTCCATTCTTTCACCTTCCTTAACACATTTGTTGTGGATATTCATGTTTTTTTAAAGGTTTCTCTTTGCTCTAAAGTTTTGCATGCTCTCCAACATGTTGCCAATTCAATATCTAGTTATCTAAAACATGATATGTGTGGTCTTATACAATTTGCAGCACCTATGAGGCTATAAGCATCAAAAGAATAAATATTAAGTTGATAAAAAAAAAAGTTATATTCTTATAGCATACTGACATGGATATTACTCCTCCTTGAAACATCAACCTCTCATAAAAGAGACTTTTAAGTGTGTCTCAAAATAGTCAAATGCAACATCACTAAATGCAAGTTCCATCTAGCCAATGTAACATCATTTTTATTCCATGGAGGTGAAGTCACTAGCATAATCTGGAAGCAAGGTTAATTGAGGTGGGTGAAATCATGAATGAAATGCTAAAGAAGAAGAGAGGAAATAAAGCAATTGGAACTAATCTCCTAAAAAGAGGAAGTATTATAAATCCCATAATATACTCAACTTTATTGTATATACTAGTCAAAAATTTTAAGTCAAAATGATACATGAATAGTGTAAAGTCAAAATGTTGCAACCTTTGAAACACAGAGGAAGTATTACCACACCTTTATACCCATTTGGCCATTTATTAACACCTAGAACAATAAGTTTCTCTTGTAATGGATGGGTCTATTATGATTTTTTAGGTAATCAGGTTAGAATTATGATGCAGGAAAAGCATGAACACTAATTACATAAAATGTGTAATGACTTATGTCTAATGATTGTTGTATATCTAAATTCTAAGCCAACCATGCTTCCTGGTGCAGCATCCAACAAAAAAGGAGTGCAATTCCCTTGAGAACAAAAGCAAACCTGAATTTGATTGGGCCAATTACTTCAAATGCACAAGGAGCCAGCTATAAGGATATTTATTTGGAATATAGATAACGGCCAGCAATAACGTAATGGGCTAAGGCCCAATAAAACAAAAAGAAAGTTCTAAACGGGTACACATAAGCATATCACAAATCTTTTTATCTTATTTCAGTCACAGTGATTGAAACAAGAGTATCAAGGGCCGTTTTAGTTGCCATGGCGTAAAGGGAATGAAATCAAGAAAAGGGTAGAGGGAAAAGGAAAACAAAACCCTTATATTTAAAATGTTGTTTGGTGGGTATATTGTCATTCCTCTTTCTTCCTCCTATTAACATTCTTCCACCATAGCACCACCCCTCCCTCCCTTGTTGTTCCCCCGCCGCCCCTCCCCACCCTACTACTACGCCGCCGATGTCGCCCCTCCCCTCCCCTACCACCGCGCCGCCGCCCCTTCACATCCCCTTCCGCAACGCCTCTCCCCTTCCCCTTACCGGCGTCATCGCCTCCTCCCCCTCCCCTTCCAAAGTTGCCGCTTGTTCGCCTCTCCCTCTCTTTGTTATTCGCCTGTTTTTTTTTGTAGGGTTTGTGGGTTAGTGGGAGGTTAGGTGGTGGATGGTAAACCGGTGGTTTTCACCTGGGTGGGGGGTTTTGGTAGTTGGTGGGTGAATCTGGTAGTAGGTGGGCGGCTTTCATTGGTTGGTGGCTTGGTTGGGGTGTTGGGGTCAAGTGGTGGTCAATGGTCGGGGTAGGTTTCGGTGGTTGGGTGGTCAGGTGGTGCTGGTTGAGTGGTTGGGTCAAGTGGTGGTTGGGTCAAGTGGTGGTTGGGTGGTCAAGGAGATGATCAATGATGAGTTAAAGAAAGGGTAAGTGAAACCTTGAGGGTGGGGGGAATGAGAGTAAAGGACTTTGGGGATAAGGAGAGGGTAAAGGGTATCGTTAAATTGAGCAAACAAACAACAAGTAAGGGAATCAAGTAACTTGATTTTCTTGCCCTTTCCAGAAGACCCCCAACCAAACACCCCCTTAGATGATTTGCTTGCTCTTGTACATAATAAGAATGTTCTTTTAAAACATTTTATCAATTGAGGCTATGCATGAGACATTTATGGCCAAGGTGATATGGTTACTAATGAAAAATTGGAAGCAAGTAAAGCTAAGAGTGTTCAACCTTTTAGTGGAGTTATTTTAGGACTCTTTATATGTTTATAATTTGGCTTACAAAATTTTTACTATTCCATTTGGTTTCTCTTGTTTTAAGCACTTTAGGACTCTTTACCTTTTTATCTTTTGTTTGCATAATTGTTGTTGAATGAGGACTTGTCCCAAACTTACTTGGGGTTGTTTTATGCCTATTTACATTTTTTTAGCTGGTTACTACAATTAATGGAAATTAAATTTATTTCATGTGTTCAAACACTTGTTCATATTTTTTAAGTTGGTGATTAAATTATATAAGCTTTCACAATTAGTTTTGTTTAATTAGTGGGTAATATCTAAGCTAATCAAATGACTAATTTTCAAGCTAATTAAACATATCAATTCTTTAGATTGTATTTCTTGGTAATTCAATTCTTTAGAGAATTCAAGGTAAAATTATCCTAGAATCTTCCAAGATTAAATATATCAGTTATTAAATAAATAATTGCTTTTCATGGTAAAAAAGAAAAAAAGAATTTTTGAATTTACCATCTTATAAAGTTAAAGTTTTCTAAATAACCACCTTATAAACACTTTTTTTAAATAACTTTTGTTTCATGTCCATATTCATGGAAATATCACTTTATTTCAATCAATGTTATCAGGATCGAGGATCCTACTTTCGATCGCAATGGTTGGTAGGATCGTAAGATCCTACACGGTTGGGTAAAATAGTGATAACTACGCCAAAACATGATAAAATACTCATTTAAAAATTTACACACATAAATAATGACTTTCTTCAATCGCAAATGGTGATAGTAGTTCAATATTCTAATATTGAAATAACAAGAAAAAAAATCTAATAAAAGACTGGTAATATGTGAAATTACGTTATAATTTATTTTATGATAGGATTATATCATAGAACAGTAGGTTGGTAAAACGTATTAAGATCTTACCATCATGTGAATTTTTGTTGTTGGGTAAGATCGAAAATCCTACAAATTTGAGATATTACGTAGGATTGGGATTGATTAGGTCCTTCCGGATCGTAGAATCGTAGAATCATAAGATCCGGAATAAGATTTTAATAACAATGATCTCAATACATGTGGTATTTCTTCATGAAATTCCTTTCAGGAAGAAAATAGATGTTCTGGGATATGTTACGACCGCTTGGTTAGACTAAAAACATTTTCATTGGAAAATGATTTTCCTTGAAGAGCATTATAGGATATCTTTATTGCCTACGCTGGATGAGCGTAAATTTGACTATTCCATTGTAAAGGTTTTTAGTTTTTCCAAAACATTTTGAAAAAGAAGTCGCCAACAAGTATTTAAAGAAATACTCATAAACCTAATTAAATTTTGGAAAACCATAAGGACAACTTAGAGACTTATCTAATGTAGATTTTTCCGTCATCATGACTTCACAATTGGTCAATGAACTAAATATTGAGTTTGGGGGTGAAAATATGAATATTATCCGGAACCAAATTCGCCGATCGTTTGCCTCTACTTATTACGATTCATGTTTAGATATATGCAAATATACAATCAAGCAATATGTTTAAACATTCTAAAAAATCAATCTATGTTGGTTTATTAAACAATCAAAAGACTAATTTTTGGTAATATGTTATTTATGCAATCAAATTACTAGGAACCTAATTCAATTGTCCATTATCTGACTTTAATGTTGGAACATTCTTTTAGGTCTTTGATTAGCAAAAATAAACATATGAGTGGTAATGAAAGCAATAAACATATAGGCATGAATATAATATATGAAAAAATATATAAAAAAAACATAGAAAGAGATTAGGAGAAAAATATACAAGAAAACATGAATATCTTAAGGATCTACATCATCAAAAACTTGTTAGTAACTTCAAGAAATTAAATATGAATTGAAATATTAAGGACCCTCGGGAATTATACCTTTGTCGCCTGGGTCTAATTGTACGGACGTTGGAGGAATGAATATTTAGCCTTGAAAAAGTGAGTTCTTGAGTGAAGATTCAATGGAGAAAGAAGAATTAATATTCATGGTTGAATGTGTTTGAAAGAGTTTTTGAAACGTTTTGATATTTAGATATGAGTGTTTAGATATGTTGAGGTATATGTGAAGTCCGTGAGAAAATAAGAGTGAAAACGAGATATTTATAGTGAAAAATAGGATTATACACTAGTGGAAAAAACCTTAAATGACACAAGAAATCTGATCCGGTTATCCCAAAATTGGATTCGTTAGTACAGTGATTTTATTCACAAAATATAGGATCACTTAACTGATCCGGTTGGGAGGAGAACCAGATCAGTCAACATTAACTGATCTGGTTCTCCTCCCAACCGAATTAATTAATGAACCCAAATAAGGCTGGCCCAAACGTGGCTCCTTGGCCTTTTAATTTCGACGATTTAGGGTTTGTTCCTTAGCTCCTCACTCCTCTCCCTTTCACGCCTCTCACCCCATTCCTTACCTCCTCACTTCTTCTCTCTTTCACCCTCTTTCACCTCCTCACTCCTCCTCATTCCGTCGAACCCACCACCACCACGAACACCCTATCTCCACTCTCAGTCTCTTTCCTCTCATCCTCTCTCGGTCTTTCCTCTCATCCTCACCCACAAACCACCTCATCTCTCTCATTCTCTATCCGGTTTCGAGACTCCTCCTCACAAAATTTCATTCACTTTTATCCACTTTTTCAACCTCTCATTCACTCGAAGAACTCCATAAATTCAACTAACTCGCGAAGCTTTCTTTGTTCTCAGATATGGGCCGCCATAAATTTTCTGGTTATTGTTCTAATTTATAGAATTTCAGGGTTTGTGATTAATAGAATTTCAAGTTTCGTAATTTATAGAATTTATAGAATTTTAGGGTTTGCACTTTATATATTTTATATAATTTTGTTTGCTATAATTCTCTTAATATTCTGTTTCTTATAATATCGTTTGTTGTATATTGTGTTCTGAAATTGTATTTCGTGGTTCCTAGCCTGATTTTTTTTATAAATAAATTTACAATTAACTGATGCGGTTAAGCTGGAAAACCGGATCAGTTAACTACACTAACTGGTCTGGTTTTCCAGCTTAACCGGATCAATTAATATTTAACTGACCAGTTCAAAAGTGGATCAAATCATTCTCCCTAGTAGCTCTGCCCCTCTGGTTCATTTTCGGATCAGTAACATTTTGACCTGATCAGTTGACCTTTTTTCCACTAGTAAGAATTAGAAAAACAAAGTTGTGGATAAAAAAGAAGCCTGCGCGGAGGTGTGCTTAGCGCATCAGTGTCGCGTGCCACCCAACAGCATACGCACGCCAAGCAACGGTGTCGCCGTGAGCACATCGTTCTTGCGTGTAGCACATTTCTGTATTTTTGCCGCATTTTAGTTTTTACCTTAAATAACCATTTTGACTTATCTTTTATCAAAAGTTATCAAGAATAATGGATTTAAATATAAAATCTGATTTTATGAAAATAATTTAATAAAAGATTTATTTTGAAAAATTAATCAATTATCAAGAATAATTAATTAGGTTTGAAGCTGGATTTTCTTTTAAATGGACTTTTAAACATATTTTGGACTCAAAAAGGGTTTTGGGAAAGGCTTTTGATTGCTCCTCTTCAGTCCGGACCAAGTAGGACGACGATATATGTTTCATCATTGGGTATTAAATTAGGGAGACACAAGTATATGTCTACAGAAATCCCCACTTTGACTGAGGTTTGGAAACTGTAAGTCAAAATAGTCTATGTCGGGAAGGAAAAGCATTATAAATGCTTTACAATCTAGAAACGATCTATATATCACCAATTTCGGCAAAACAAAGTTAGTCTATAAGACGATAATTACAAGCAATTTGATTTGCCTGCAAAAGAAGATGTTAGCAAATAAATATATGCAAACAACTCAGATAATAATGCACATAATGATGCAATGATGCAAACTTAAACTCTATTAAGATGCATGAAACCTTGTGCAAGGTTAGAGTTATGCAAAGCTAAGGATAGATTGAAGAAACGCTATGCAAGCTTAGGGTTATGCAAAGCTAAGAGATCTGGATTGATAGAAAGAGATATATAGATTAATTTTCAAAAAATGTTTTGATGAAAAAATCAGGGTCCACAAGTGAGATCCGCACATTACAACTCTACGGGAGTTTGATTTAGAGGAACCACCACAAATATAGGAAACCCCCACTTTGGGAAAGCTTGACTTAAATTAGGGACTCTAAGCCTAGATTAAAAGATACTTGACTTGAATTGAGCATTCTGAGCTATTGACTCGAATGACACTGAGGAGCATTCGAAGTTTCTTCATTGGAGAGTCAATGTACGTAAAGTCAAATATCACAAGAGACCGTAGAAGTAGCAGAGAGTCCTTAAGGGACAAGAAGAGTTTCGATTGAAAAATAAAAAGTTTAATTTGTGACTCATATAGATAAAGTGGGAGAAGGCTTTGACGTAGTTAGGTTCAGACTTGAGTCTATGTCAGGATCTATAGAAAGCATGCTTCTGAATTCTAGAAAGTCTAATCACGGGACCTTGATTAATTTTATTGAAGCGGTCGGACATTAAGATGAGGATTCTTACGTATCATTGCGGAATCAGACCTTTCGTAGTTCTTGATCTGGTTTTTTTTCTCTTTTTTTGTGCCTTAACTTTTGCTTAGGCCGCCTTTTTCGGGTTTTCAACCTAGTGGGCTTGGATATACCTTGAATAAGGAGTTATCATTGATATGCAGGGGTGAAGCATATAAGGGGTCTAAGAGGGCCAAGGCCCCTGCTAGAAGCCCAACCGTACCTATAATATATAAGGGGCCCAAAAAAGAAAATTAGGAATTCTAGTAAAGTGGCCCCTCACAATGTTTACTACCTTAGTACCTTACGTAAAGTTCCAAAGACTTTTGGACTTCCAACCACTGCATTGAATAGTGTGCTAAAAATATTATAATATTGCCATTTACCAAATCTATTACTTTACCCTCTAGTTGTACTAATTTATTATTCATCATTTCATCTTCTCACCTCTCTATCAATTGTCAGTTCGTCTCCCTTCATCCTTGCAGTGGTACTACTTGGCTCTTCTTCTTCTTTTTACTTGTTATTATTTCTCACTAACTCAAACATTTATTTGTGAATTAGTGAAGTTTTATAATTTTACTATAACTTGGTTGTGAAAAGATCTATATTTTGAATTTTGACTGTAGTTGTCTGTTGTCAAGCAATTGTTGGTAATGGGAAAACAAACTAAATTTGACTTCATATTCAAACGAAAAATCACTACATGTTTTGATAATAATGGTAATGAAGACTTGTTTATTGGAACAGTTGAAAATTCATTGCCAGATTATAGACCTTCAAAATCACAAAGGGTTGAAAGGGAAGAAATGGGTACTGATCTTGTTGAACGTGATCCTGGGAAGAGAACAAATTTGGGAATATCCTAATGAACAACGAGTTGCTATTCGACGAGCTTATTTAAGCTTAGGTCCCTACCAGCCTATACTTCCAGAGTATAAGAAGTCTGGACCATTATCTCACCAACATCGATTTCAATAATCATCATGGTTTAACTTATATCAGTCTTGGTTAAAGTACTCACCTGAATTTGATGCAGCATTTTTGTCTTCCATGTTTTGTTTTTAATAAGCCGAATGGTCATCCGGGACAGATGGCCTTCACAATTGATGGAATTCGAAATTGGAAAAAGTGAAATATGGGAAGAGATGTCCTTTCTTAAATCATGTGGGTAAAGATCCAAATCCCTCTCATAAACTTTGTTAAAAGGCTTGTGAAGATTTATTGAACTAAGCTCTACATATGCCACAAGTACTCATGAAGCAAACATCAAAGCAACTTGCAGAAGATCAACTATGACTAAAAGAGTCTTATATCTGGTCTTCCAAGGATGTGCCCTAAGAGGTCATGATGAAAGTATGGACTCTAGTAATCGGCGTAACCTCTTAGAACTTGTCATAATTCTTTCTTCCAATGATAAAGTTGTTGCCAAGGTTGTCCGAGATAATGCTTCAAAAAATGCTTCTTATATCTCCTCAGATTCACAGAAGGAAATTTTACAAGTTGTGGCAGACAGAGTCAAGTGGGCAATTCATGAAGAATTAAAAAATGCAAAATATTGCATCATTGTTGATGAATCTAGTGACATGTCAAGGAAGGAGCAAATGACCATTGTTTTAAGTTATATTGACAATGATGTCTTTGTAAGGGACCAGTTTTTCAGCATAGTTCATGTTCCTAACACTTCATCGATGACTTTGGAAGATGAAATTTATTCAGTTCTCTCTCACTATAGTCTTGATATTCGAAATATACGAGGCCAAGGCTATAATGGAGCAAGTAACATGAGAGTGGAATGGAATGGGTTGCAGGCTCTATCTTCTAATCAATGTCCTTATGCTTACTACATTCATTGTTTTGCCCATCGTTTACAACTAGCATTAGTTGCTGCATCCAAAGAATAGTCCTTGTTTATCAATTCTTCTCTAAGTTGAATTATATAGTCACGTTTGTTTTGGGATCCTGTAAGCGTGGTTATGAACTTACAACTACTTTTGCCACTGAAATTTCTTCTTTAGTTGACAATGATGAGCTTGAAACTGGAACTGGTCTAAATCAGATTTGCAATTTACAACAGCCTGGAGACACACGTTGGAGTTCTCATTTGAAACCCATTAAAAGCTTGAAAAAGATGTTCAAGCCAACATGTATTGTTATTAGTAGAATGGTAGATGAGGGTAGTAACCCTTCTCAACGAGGGGAAGCTTATTCATCTATTGAGGCTTTGACTTCTTTTGAATTTCTTTTTGTCTTATACCTCATGAAAGAAATTATGGAGACTACTAATTCTCTTTGTCAAGCTTTGCAACTCAAGACTCACTAGTAGAAAAACGACGATTTGCGTCTCACCATTTGCGTCGCATAACACGACAAACGTCGCAGAAGACCTATCTGCGTCGCATACAACATGGAATCGACGCAAAAGACATCCTATCTGCGTCGCACCTTCCTTTAGTGCGATGCAAAAGATTATTTGCGTCGGACCCTATGGCCCATCCGAAGCAGATAATTTGGGCTAATTTTTAAATATAAAAAATGTAACCTACTACGTTTTTTTTACCAGAAAATGAATTGGGCTTATCTGCGTCGCATGGCCCATATGTGCGACGCAGATAAGCGAGCCAAACCCTAACAAATTAAATGCGTCCACCGAATTCATCACACCAGCCGTTTCTCTCTCTCTATCTCTCTCTCTCTCTCCTCCCTCTCCCTCTCTCTTTCTCATACCACCAGATCTTCACCGCTTCTCTCTCTCTACCATTCTTCATCTTCTCCTTCTTCTTCTCACCAACCAACCTCCTCAATTAGCAATGGTAGCGAATTCAATTTCGTTGATTTTGCAAAGTAAAAGCTCGAAAAGCTCGAGCAAGAGAAGAAAGACCGAGAACTCAGTGAAATTGAGGGCAAGAATGAGATTTGAAGAACGAGATTTGAAGAACGAGATTTGAAGAACGAGATTGTTATCAAATTCAAGAATTCTTGCTCAATTAGCAATGGCGGTGAATTCTTGCTGTTTAATTGTTATCAAATTCAAGAACGAAATTGAAGAAGAACGAGATTTGAAGAACGAGAACGAAGTTTGATCTGCTTTTGGCGATTTAGGTTTTTTTTTAAATATATTTAGTGCAATTTCATTCTTGTATGTTAGATCTGATTTTTTTTTTTAAGTTCAGTTTTTTAATTTCGTTTTTTGTATGTTATATCTGAATATTTAAGTTTTTAATTTCGTTTTTTAATTTTGTATATATTATGGTTCTGTTTTTATACTTGTTTGATTATGTTTTCCTGTTTTTATACTTGTTTGATTATGTTTTCCTGTTTTGATTATGTTTTCCTGTTTTTATGTTATTTGTTGAATTTGATTATGTTTGATTATGGTTCTATTTTGAATTGTGTATTACTGGAGTTTTTAATCTTCCTTTTGTTGATTTTGAACATATTGTTTAGTGAATTTAGGTTTGTGTATGCGTTTAGTGCAATAATGTCGAAGTGAATTTATTTTTTTTTTAACAAAATTTACCCATTTGCGTCGGATGTAAGGCAAAGTCCGACGCTAATTAAAAAATTTTAAATTAAAAAACTGGTTAATTTGCGTCGAACGTTGACTAACATCCGACGCAAATGAGTCTGGCTTGCTGGGCTATTGACTCCATCTGCGTCGCATGTTGGGCAGGGTCCGACGCAAATAGCTCTTCAATTGCGTCGTGTCCTAGTCCGACGCAGATCCTATCTCTTCATCTGCGTCGAGACCTGTGCCGTCGGACCCATGTCCGATGCAAATGGGCGCCTCACATCCGACGCAAATCGTTGATTTTGTACTAGTGACTCAAGACATACTAAATGCAATGCACCTTGTCCCTACCACAAATGATCTTATTCAAAAATTAAGAGATAATGGATGGGAAACAATTCTTGCAAAGGTGAAATCATTTTGTGAAAGTCAGTTGATTGATGATCCAAAGTCTAGCCCACTTAAGGGCTCTTTGGCTCATGAACCGGTTGTACTTGTTCTAGAAGCTCTCAGTTTTTCTCCATTTGTTCATAAGCCCAAGTTTGTTACTTACATCACTTGGATTGAGGGTCCAACATAAAGTGGCGCGTATCCACATTTGAAGAGCCCAAGTTCTGTTTGGGTTTCAAGTATGGTTGTAAACAAGTTCTGTTTGGGTTTCTATTTGTTTTTGTTGTTTTTGAGTTGTAATAAACCATGAGATTACTCATAAAGTAATCCATGATTAGGAGAGTATTTTTGCTGATGTTAGGCGTGTGATAAGCATTAGCTTAGGGTTTAATTATGCTGTTTGTAACCCCTTGTAACTGCCCCTTAAATTATGCTTAATTAGTTCGTGATTCTAGGGGATTTTTGTAACTCCTAAAGCTGTCCATTATGGACGGTTTTCCTTGCTATTTTTATGAGCTTTTTGTGCTTCTTTGCTGCTTCTACATCCTATATAAGGATATCATATCGTATGAGAAAGATCAACTTTGTGTGATTATAAAAAAACCCTTGTGTTTCTAGTTTATGCTTTGAGTTAGTCTCAAGTGTTAAGCTACCCTTATTACTTTGAGTGAGTCTTGAGTGATAAGCCTAGGAGATATTGAGTGAGTCTTATCTCTGGCCTATCCCTAAAATATTGAGTGTGTTCTTGTGTTTTGGCAACTATCCTTGTTTCTTGAGTTTTCGAATGATCTAATGAGTATTCTTGGTTCCTTGAGTTTAGATTCATCATCCAACACTTTGGAGGGTGTATTTAGAATTACATTAATTGATGTCATTGATTTGAGTGCTTGTTATGCTGGGAGACGAGATCGTGCTCGACATCAAAGAGATAACGTTTCAGTTGAGTATCACTATCGAGTTGATATCTCTCATGCTATAATTAACTTTCAGTTACAAGAATTGAATAACTGGTTCAACAAGAAATCTGTGGAGTTGCTCATTCTTAGTTGTGCTCTTGATCCGAGAGAATGGAGAAAAGGATTTCAAGCTGACAATATTTGCAAACTTGTCCACAATTTCTATCCTGAAGATTTTACATAACATGAGAAGGAAGTCTTAAGAGTTCAATTACTTCATTTTGAGATTGAGATCATTAAGCATTCTAGTATTCAAAATTTATCTGACACTTCTCATTTGTGTCGTTGGTTGGTGGAGACAAGGAAGTCAGATAACTACCTACTTATTTATAGATTGATAAAACTCATCTTGACCTTACCCGTGTCTACAGCTACTACCGAACGTGCTTTTTCAGTCCTGAGAATTGTTAAAACCAGACTTCGAAACAAGATGGATGATGATTTCCTTGAGAATTGTTTGGTCATCTACATTGAAAGAGAAATAGCTAAAAAGTTGTCCGTGGATGGCTGGATGCTATTATTGATGGATTTCGAGACATGAAGGAGCGTCGACCACTACTTTGACTTTGCTTGATATTTGTAATAAGTAATTTAACTCTAGTAGATGTCATCTTTTTGTAAGGATTTGAAAACATTGTTAAATCCTCTTTTTGTTAGGAACTTACAAACTTGATATGCAATGTGAAGTTAACTGACTTTAGTCTTATTTTGGTTATTGCTTACTTAAGTTTTATGGTTATTTTTAGGATTAATTCACAAGATAGAGCTCAACTATTACCCATCTTTTTTTATAAGTCCCAACTATAGATTATTCACTGTAGGTCCCAAGTTGCACATAAGGGGTTTTTTATAAGATCCAGCAGGTAATCAACCTGCTATAGCAGGTTGAATGGCACATGAGTTTTAAAATACCACCCCCCCCCCTCCCTATTTCCTCTCCTTTCTCTCATCTTCATCTCACCATGGCTGCACAAGTAGAGCTCCGGCGAGTGGTAATGGAGCACCGACGAGACTGGGCAGTAGGGCGGCGGCGTCACGGAGCGAGTCCGGCGGCAGCAGCAGCCCCTCCCTTCCTCCCCCTTCCCCGCAGCCTCCCCTCCCCACTCCCCATGACCCTCCCCCCCCCCCCTCGCATCCCCCGTCGAATTTCGCTCCCCTCCTCCCACCCCCCTCGCATCCCCCGTCGATTTTCGCTCCCCTCCTCCCACCCCCTTGCATCCCCCGTCAAATTTCGAAGTTTCGGGCTCGAATTTTTGAGCGCAATCGAGTTGTGGGAGAATGGGAGGGGGAGGGGGTTATGGGACTGCGGGGGAAAGGGGAGGGGGTCGGCGGGGAAGGGGACATGCCGACACTGGGGAGGGGGAAGGGGGTCGGCGGATGAAGGGGAAGGGGAGGGGGGGAGGGGGTCGGCGGATGAAGGGGAAGGGGAAGGGGAGGGGGAAGGGGGTCAAAGGGGGGGGGGAAGGGGCTGGTCGTGGTGAGGGGGTGGTGGTGGTGTAAAGGAGGAGAAGGAAAGAAGGAGAAAAGGTGGGTGGGTCCCACATTTTAAAAAAATCAACCTTCTTAACCGGTTCTAAGTAAATGAGGACTTATAAAAGTCACAAACTGTTAAACATGGGACCTGCAGGGAATAACCTATAATTGGGACTTATAAAAGAAAATGGGGAATAGTTGAGCTCTTTCTTGTGAATTAATCCTTATTTTTATTAATGTTTCAAATTTTTATTAGACTTGGCCCTCCTCCTTAACCAAGTTTGGCTTCGCCCCTGTTGACACTAGTGGAAAAAACCTTATATGTCACTTAGTAACAGATCCGTTTTTTACAAAACCGGATCCAAAAATCCACAAAAAATTGGGAGGTAAAGCTGGGCGAATAAACGGATCAGGTCCTTTAGTGGACCGGAATAGTTAATAGAAAATCGATCTGGTTTTCTTTTAACTGATTCGTTCCACTAAACCAAGTTCTTTGCAGTTCTAGACAATCCATGGCTTGACCCTCTGTCTTCTTGCTCATATCCAAGGAGAGCCCTATAACATGAAGATGCCTCTTTAGTATCTGAGGTACCTGACCTTTCAGTTAAAAACTGCTCCCAGATGGTCATTTACTCGGGTAGGTGCAGCTGGAGCAGGAGCAAAATTAAAATAGAACAAAATACATGACTGTAATAATACACCTACAATCAAGTCATATGTTCGGTTTTTATAAACTTTCCAGTTTATATATACACTAACTTTTCCAGTAATTATACTATTATTTTTTATGAATATACCACTAAAAATTGTTCCCAACAAAAAATGTTCTGATTGGTTATGATTTAGACATTTCTCATATATGATATATATGGATCAGAAACCAAGCCAACTAATATATTAATGCGGCCCAGTTGCCCACTATCCAAAACCTCACTTAAAGCCCAACTAATATATGACGCCCCAATCTCCCTCTCTCACCGCCATTTCTCCTTCTCCTTCTCTCACCATAATCTCATCATCTCTCTTCCATAGTTGTCTTCTTCGTCATCTCCCTTTTCTCTCCCTAGCTCATACTCCTACTCTCCACTTCATCTTTCTCTCTCATCAAATCCCTAATCTCGGAACTAATTGAAGATTTCTGCATTATTTCAAAACCCTAAATTTCGACGGTAACTAGATTCTTTCTTTTATTTCCTCTATTTTTTAGTGTTTGCTTTTTATTTATTTGAATTATCTCGATCTCTTGATGCTTAGCTTGGAAATTATCTTGTTTGTTTGTTGTGTTATTTACTGTAATTTGTTGAGGATTTTGTTTGATGTTTCCTGTTTGACGAATTATTTTGTTTAAGAAATGGCTTATTGTGGTTTCATTTTTAAGGCGTGGCTGATACGACTCCTGTTAGGGGAGAGGCAAAAATCTTGGTAAATTCTTCTTCACCATGAATTTGGGATCTCTGGTACAAATTTTTTCCTACTCTCAATTTCGTTGCTGGTCAATGGATCCCTTAGCTCGCTCGTGAATTCAACATTTATTAAAATCGATCCTTCAAAAGTCAAGCAAATTTCGTGGAAACCTAAGTCAGTAATTGGAACTCCAATTTATTCTTGTTATATGTATATATCATATATGAGAAATGTCTAAATCATAACCAATCAGAACATTTTTTGTTGGGAACAATTTTTAGTGGTATATTCATAAAAAATAATAGTATAATTACTGGAAAAGTTAGTGTATATATAAACTGGAAAGTTTATAAAAACCGAAGATATGACTTGATTGTAGGTGTATTATTACAGTCATGTATTTTGTTCTATTTTAATTTTGCTCCTGCTCCAGCTGCACCTACCCGAGTAAATGACCATCTGGGAGCAGTTTTTAACTGAAAGGTCAGGTACCTCAGATACTAAAGAGGCATCTTCATGTTATAGGGCTCTCCTTGGATATGAGCAAGAAGACAGAGGGTCAAGCCATGGATTGTCTAGAACTGCAAAGAACTTGGGTAAGCCTACTCTTTGAGCTGCAACATAGTATATATAGGACTTGTATAGTTGATATTATAGCAAGCTTCACATGCAAATTGTCCACATCTGTAAGATATTGAACCTGACAACCATAATTCTAGTTAAGATTACTGGGCCTACTGACTTATTGTACTCTGTAGCTAATATTATAGCAAGCTTCACATGCACTTTTGTGACTAACCCATTGCTTTTCTGCTGCAGATCCAAAATGCTACCTTTACATCTCCTTCTTGGCTTTCATCTGGTGCTAAGAAGTGGATTAAACAAATTCTTGATCCTAATCCACTTAATGTAAGTTTTCTTTAATATATGGTTCTTGTGCTTCCTTTGTTTTTTATTGCCATCATATTGTCATTCTTGGTTCTTTTTTATGAGACTGGTAGAGATGACATTGTCCTGGGTTTTAATAAAGAAATTCAGTGTGACTTCTCTTCACCTTATAGAAAAGTTTCAAAGTAAATGAAGTTCACATAGAATCCAATTAGTTCAGATAGGTCTAGATAAGTTTAATTAGCTAAAGTAAGGTTAAGAGAATGCATCTTGAGTTGCGTAATAGGAAACTGCTATTCCTGGTTCCAAACATCATGTTATCGTACTAGGTAGAGAAACTATATATCATAAGCATTATGATAGGTACTGATGTACAATAAGCATCAAGCAGACTTATTTATGTTTGTTCTCTTGTGTTTTTAAGCTGAAGTAAAACATGCTGTAAAAGTGATTGGATAAATCAACTGGAAGATATGATTACGAATCTTCAA
This sequence comes from Beta lomatogona, assembly GCA_947646795.1. Lineage (NCBI taxonomy): Eukaryota > Viridiplantae > Streptophyta > Magnoliopsida > Caryophyllales > Amaranthaceae > Beta > Beta lomatogona. Next base: position 6,906,865 of record CANSNZ010000927.1, on the reverse strand, counting down.
TTGGAGTTACTGATGATTACAACCATGTATTATACTCTATCCCTCCCACTATTTCTGAAGAGGATTTACAAATGCAAGGAACTCAATCTGCTACTTCCAAATATGACGAGTTCGGAGAGGCAATACCTGTGATTGGTGTGGAGCGAAACGAACATCGATCGAACCACCGGCCTAAGGGGTACCAGGATTTTTGGGATGAAGTTCAGAACCACAAGCAAAGAGCTGAATTTGATGCATTGAGGAAGACTACATATACTCATCTGCTTAGAAAGTATGTCTGTTTCTTACTGTGTCCTTTCTGTGTATGATATGCAGTATGATTTGTTTGAATAATATAATAAAAGACTGATTAATTGGTCAGACTGACAGAGAAGGAAGAAGCCATTAATGAGTGGGAGTCAAGCCGTAGGAGAAAGGCAGAGTTTCAGCTGGACAAGCTTGAGGTTTTTTAACTTTTTACCACATCACCAAAAATAAAAGAAATTACAGCATGATCATGTATTTCCTTCTGTATCTTTACTAATATATAAAACAGATGATTTCAGTTAAAATGTTATTAAATTTGTCTTCATGTTTATTTTGGAAAATATCAGATGTTCTATAGTTTCTTTTTACAAATCAACAAGTAAATGTACTACATGGAAAGTTACAAGTTCACAAAAATGGAAGTCAAAGTCATACATGGGCTAATGTGAAAGTCAAAATGATTAAAGTAGAAAATCGAGCAAATTATAAGCGTATGATCCTAAAAATATTAGGCCAAACTTCCATTTTAAGCCGTCAGAATAGAAAGGTGATAAGGCACTTTCTACAGTGTTAGATTTCAAACTTTCTCATGTTACCTTTCAGATACTCTTAACTAATTTAAAGGGTTCTACAAAAAATATGTTATGTTTGAAGATGGTAGAATATAAGAAGTGAAAAATGTTTACTGTATTTGAATTAATTCTCTAATAATGACCTCATATCGATGTAGTCTACTGTATAGGAGGGAATTTTTTTTTGTGATGAACTATATGCGTGATTGAAACAACATATATATTCATTTTCAATAAAAACTTGATTGCTAATGTGTGATTGCTTCTGGGATAACAGAGGAAGCTGGAGAAGAAACAGGCAGAAGCAGTCCAGAAGGTCCACAAGAAACTTGCAGAGGCAAAATTGGAAGCTCAGAAGAAGAAAGCGAAGGCGAGATAGTCAGCTTTGAAGGAAATGGCGAAACACAATTCGCAGCTAAATTGATTGACATCAACATTTTTCTCTTGTACACAGTCAAAGACTCCAAGCTTGAGGAGGATGTTTTGTTCGTTGGTTGAGCTACATTGCTGGACATTGTAAAGGATTCTTCATCAAGGTGCTAAGTTGAGCTACATTGTAAAGGATTCTTGTGCTTTAATTGAGCATAATATGCTTAATAAAATGAGTATTGATATATACTATTGATTTTGTATCGATTAATAATGAAAAAATGTAAAGAAAAAAAAAAATTGGTTTTTGGGGTGGTCAACTGCTTCGGTTTTGGTAAAAAACCGAGGCAGTTAACTTGCTTAACCGATCCGATTTTCACCCAAAATTGGATCGGTAAATGATTAACTGATTCGATTTAGGACTGGATCAGTTAATCATTGTGAACTGCTGCGAGCCCATTCGATCCGGACCAAAACCGGATCGGTAAAGTTTTGACCGGATCAGACTTTTTTCCACTAGTGTGATATGAAAAGTTGAAAAGGTTTAACATTTGGTTATTGATAGTTGAATTGAATGAGCCAATATAAGGATTATGAATTTGGATTATATAGGCTAAGGTGAGGTTTCTGGCTTCTCTATTTTCTTTTTTTTTTCTTTTTTTTGAATGCCAAGGTAGGGTTTATGGCTTTTATGGGTCTTAAGGTATTTTGACGGGTTGAAGGGTTTGGAATGAGGGGTAGAACTTGTGTGCAAGCTCCCTTGCTTGACTTTTTGCTTTTGGATTTTTCTTTTTTCCTTTGTTTCTTTCGCATTTTACCTTTATGCTTTTCTTTTTTTTTCGCTTTTGCTTTTGCTGTTTTATCACTTTAAATTTTTTTCTTCTCTTTTTATTTTGTCTGGCATTGACTTTTTTATATTGAGGCTTACACATAAGTTTTTATGATTTTGAATATTTGAAAGTTTGAAAGCTATTTTGTAAAGCTTTGATTTGAGAGAATTCTATTAGGTTAAAGATCATGAATATGATGGTTTAAGGGATTTTTTTTTGCATGAAGATGGCTTATGGATGTGATGGTTTTTTGAAATGATAGAGGGAAAAAGGAAAGGAACTCTCAATCTAAAACATGTCCATTTTTTATTTTTTTTATTTTTTTTTCTATTTTTTCATCTTTTTTTATAATCAGAGGGAAAAGGGAGCAGGGTCTGGAGTAGAACAAAGAGGAAGGAGTGCTCCTCTTGCGTTAAGCCAATTGAAGGTTTATCTAGTGATATGCCTAGAGGAGTAAAAGTTCTTTGGGGCCTTTGATAAACCCTCTTTTCAATGCTCAATGTATTTGACCTCATTGCTCTTGAAGCTTGAAGGATTGTTACTATTCTTCTTATTGTTGTAATCGTTATTTTTAGAGGGTTGAACATCTTCTTCAATCAGTAAATCAACCTTCTAGAGCTTCGAGAAAGACTCTATAGGCTAGAATTTGATGTGATCTCCATACTTGGATTGTAAGTTGCGGATCACCAGTCGGACTTAATCCTCTTCAGATGGGCTATTAGTTATTTGCACGGTCTTTTCCCTCCATCTAGTGAGGAAGGTGACAAAGTCTTCGTTGTGGTTTTGCTTAGTTTTTCCAATTCACAAAGACTGATTAGAAGCTGATCATTATATCAGTATTGTTTGTGGAACTCTTCTTTGATGTAATCTCTGTCATTGAGCTTTGTCATGTTCGCTAATCTGAACCATTTGGATGGATGTGCATCCAAAGTCAAGGGAAACACATAAGTAAATAGGTCCTTGATCATGCCTTTGAGAGCCATAAAGATGGAGAAGGCTCTTAGATGATCGTCTGGGTCTTCGACTCCTTAAATTTTGGGAGGTAACTCAATGTTACCTTTTCAGGAAGCTTTCTCTTTAGTTAAGGATCAATGATTTTATGGCTATGAGCATGACTCTAGATTGCATGACATCTCTAGATTGCAGGAATGGACTGGATCAATTACTCGAGTTTTTCAAATCTCATATTTGTTTCAGATTTCACAGGAGGCGGTGGTGGTGGAGTCTCATCACCCTCTTCTTCATGAGGTGTCAGTTGTTCTCTCAGTGTTTAGAGCTCTTCTTCTCTTGTTCCTCAAGACGAAAGTTCATCAGTTGTAGTTGAGCCATGATGGCATTGAGCTGTTCAATAGCATCTCCGGTCCTATTTCTGATGATAATTCATCTGAAAGCTGATGGTTCTTTTGACGAATCTGGGGGTGGGGTGACCTTTTTTCCTCTCTGCTAGGAGTTTCCAAGTTGTAACCTAACGATCTCTCATGAATTGAAATCGAGTTGACCTCACTTGTAAGTTTTTTTATAAATGATTTTGGAAATGAGAGATGATTTGATCGAGATGGATGATTTGAAAAGGATATGGATCTTGGAATAGGATGGGCTTGACCATGATGGAGACGTAGGCCTAACTATATGCATATGCAGACATGGACTGGACGATGCAAGCAGACCGGACTCAATGATTGGGCTTTTGTGGCAATAAGGAAGAATAGACTTTGAACTTACATGGAGAGTAAGCAAGCTAGACTTAGACTGGGCCTTTATGGAAATATGGAAAACTAGATTTTGAACTTACACGGAGAGTAAGCAGGCTAGGCAATAGGCAAGACTAGACTTTGAACTTACATGGAGAGTAAGCAAACTTAGGCTAGGCAACAGGGAATATATACTAGACTTTGAAATTACATGGAGAGTGAGGAGAATAGGTAATAGGGAAGACTAGACTTTGAACTTACATAGAGAGTAAGCAGGCTAGGGTAAGCCATATGGAAGACTAGGCTTTGAACTTACATGGAGATTAAGCGGGCTAGGGAATGGGAAGATTAGACTTTGAACTTACATTCAGAGTAAGTAGGCAAGACTCAAAGATTGAGAGGTTTTAGACTCTGGACTTCGTCCTATATGGGCTTGCTTGAAATTAGAATTGGCTAGGAATTACATGGAGATGCAAACTAGACCTAGGATTTGATCGGGCCTATATGAGCTTAACTTTGTAATTGACTGGAGGTAGCACATGGGCTTGACTTTGGAATTGACTGAAATTAGTACATAGGGTAGACTTTGGAATTGACTGCAAATAGCACATAGGCTAGACTTTGGAATAGACTAGGAGAAGTACATGGGCTTGACATTGGCATAGGCTGGATTTTGAAAAGATAGGATAGAAGGGAATGGGATTGCTTTTGAAAAGGATATGTTAGGTTAGAGAGATATGTTGGATGGATGGGATAAGATAGGAGAGGATGAGATGCATGACGACTCATAACACTATCATGACCACTTATCTAGATGGACTCAAAAAGATAGCCTCAATCTTAGATGATATGCATGAAAAGGATTAATTCTTATCTTTGAATTAGGTGATTTTTTTTAATAATATGACCTAGAAGTGATCATGGATGATAACGAATGCAGCGAATAAAAATCGGCATATAATTCGTCAAAATAGAATTTGTGCTTGGCGCAACTGGTCGCGTTCGACACATCCTTCTCGCGCACCACGCAAGACTATGCGTGTGACGCAGGTAGTGTATGTGCCGCGCATGAATGCTGCGCCGCACACGTTAGTTGGCGATGCAGTTTTTCGATTTTGACGAATTATTGGTCTTTTTCAATGTTTTTAGGCTACTTCGAGGAGAAAGCATGTTGAACATAGCAAACAAGCAATCAATAATGTCAAATAAGCAAGAAACAATATGTAGTTCCAACCTAAAGTTAAGATCTATGTTTGATACTATGGTCAGGCTTAGCTTTAGGCTTGAAAGGGTCCATTACTAAGAGATTGATCCAATGCTTCGTATCTTTGGTCAAACAGATGGCTACGTGTAAGACGCACTCCAGTCAGGAACAAGAGAGCAATATCATGGTTGGGTAGGTTTGTTTATGACTAAGATCCAACACTATCGCTTAGGAAACTTTTTGGAGGGACAAAGCGCAAACCTCCAGGGAGGGCCCTCCATCTCGCATATAACATGCGCTAGTAGGGCAAAGACAAGCACTTATAGTGTCTTTAAAGAATAGTCATGCATATGCAAAACTGTAATGTTATTTAATAGCATAAAACAAGTATGAATCGCATTTTTCGAGTTTCACCCAATCATCAAAAATTAAATTTTGAATCCTCCCCAGTGAATTCGCCAAATTAAAGCATATTTTTATTGCCTATGCGTGATGAGCGCGTATTTAACTACCTCAATTGTAATAGTTTTTAGTTTCTAAAAACGTTTAAAAAAAAGTAGCCAACAAGACCTTAAAGGAAGACTCATAAACCTAATTTGATTTACCATAGGGACAACTTAGGGACTTATCCAATGTAGATTTTCCCATCATGAATTCTTAATTCGTCAATGAACCAAAGATTGAGTTCGGGGATGGGGGTAAGAATATGATCAAGAATCAAATTGGCTCATTACTGGCCTCTAAATAAACAACCAAGCAATATGTTTCTGCGTTCTCAAAATTAATCTGTGTTGGTTTATTAAAAAAAAAATAAGACTAATTTTTGGTGATTTGTTATTTATGCAATCAAATTACTATGAACCTAATCCAATTGTCCAAATTATCTGACTTTAATGTTAGAACATTTTTTAGGTCTTTGATTAGCAAAAGTAAACATATGAATGGTAATGAAAGCAATAAGCATATAGGCATGAATATAATATATGGAAAAATATAAAAACATAGAAAGAGATTAGGAGAAAAATATACAAGCAGACATGAATTTCATTCAAAAGGATCTACATCATGAAAAACTAGTTAGTACCTTCAAGAAATTATATATCAATTGAAATATTAAGGACCCTCAGGAATTATACCTTTGTCGCCTAGGTCTGACCATACAAACATTGGAGGAATCAATCTTTAGCTTTGAAAAAATTCTTGAATGAACATTCAATAATGGAGGAAGAAGAATTTATATTCTTGGTTGAATGTGTTTGAATAGCTTGAATGTGTTTGAGAGAGATTTTGATAGGTGTTGATATTTAGATATGAGTGTTTAGATATGTTGAAGTATACGTCAAGTCCGTGAAAAAAATACGAGTGAAAATGGGGTATTTATGCTGAAAAATACGATTATAATTCGGAAAACAAAGTTGCAGATAAAAAGAAGCTTGTGCTCCGCACAGGCTTGGTACGCTCAGCGCATCAGTGTCGCGCGCCACACAACGGTGTCGCGTCGAGCGCATCGTCCTTGCGTGCAGCATTTCTGCTTTTTTCGCCGAAGTTTAGTTTTTTATCTTAACACTCGTGGAAAAAAACCTAACTGGTCCAGTTAAAACAGGCTTAACTGATCTTAGAAAAAAAATCAATTGATCTGGTTCACAATCGGATCGGTTAGCACTTAACTGATATGGTGGAAGTTGAAAACTGGATCCGTTAGTGTAGTTAAGTGATCCGGTTTTCAAGTTCCACCGGATTAGTTAGTTGTATGAGTGAAATAAAATAACAGACTTCATAATCAGGGGTCATGCTCCAGAATTTTCTACATTTCAAAAACTTTCGACAATTACAAATTAATTAATAAAATTACAATTTTCAACAATTAAAAACCAAACTAAATACGAAAAACTTAATATAAACATATAAACAGACTTCAACAATTATAAACCAAATTAAATTCAAAAAACTGACTTCTTTAAGAATGTTAATATCCACATGTCCAAAACTAAAAACGAAAAAAGTTAGAGTACAACTCAATTCAGGAACTATTAGGAAAAAAAATCAACAAATAAATTAATCAAAATGAAAATCAATAAATAAAATTAAATTACAAGAACAAAACTAATCAAAACAAAACTCAACAAGATTAATTAAAAAATGGAAAAAATTCAGAAATTACAAATAAGTTAAACAAACCCTAGAGCGAAAAAAAAATTAACAGAATCAACAAATTAAACTCGCAATTAATTCAACAACTTTACCATAAAATCCAAAACTATAAAATTAAGTAAATCTAAGAACGTACAATAATTAAAATTAAATAAACAACTTAAAGAATTCGAAATTATATAACGAACGGCTGGGTGTGAGGTTGGTGGTAGGGGTGTTCATGGGTGGTTAACTAACCGTCCCGAAACAACATATTGGGTCGGTAACCGAAAGTTTCGGTTCGCTCTTTTTGCGAACCGTAACCGTTTAGACCGGTTACCGCCTAAGCGGTTAACCGTTTTTTCGGTACGGTTTTTCGGTTAACCATTAATCGCTATTCAATTTATACTATTATATTTTACTTAATGTAAATATATATTTTCTATTTTTGTGTGCATATACTATAATATATATACTCTAATATAAAATATATTATAAAATGGATAATAAATCCATAGAAAACATAATAACACTAAGAATTTACTCCATTTCATAATTATAGTGTTTAAATTAGTATTAAATTTTTTCAATAATCTCATACTTCCTCTAATTGCTGTTACTTAGTAACAAATATTAGAATTAATGTAGTTGTTCGAAAATGTTTCACAATAAATAAGATAGAGAAAAAAATATTTCGTTTTTTCGGTTAACCGTTTACTCAAAAATCATAACCGTAACCGTATCGTTTAACCGTGAATTTTACCGGTTCGGTAACCGTACCGTTTGATCCCAAATTTTCCGGTTTGGTAACCGCCCATTTTGACCGGTTTTTCGGTACGGTTTTTCGATTTCGGTTTTTTGTGAACACCCCTAGTTGGTGGTGCCGCAGGTGGTTGTTGGTGCGGCCGATCTGGTTGTGAAGAAGACGAGCGAAGATGTGATGATGACGAGCGAAGAAAGTGATCTAGGTGCGAAAAAGATGCGAAGATGCGGCCGATCTGGTGAGACGATTGGGGAGAGAGGAAAGAGGGATTGGGAGGTCGAGCATTAGGTCGGCGCATCAAATAAGAGATTCAAAAGGGGAAACATTAAATCCGTCCCCTTTTCGTGATCGAAAAATATAGGGTTCTGACATTTGTGGGTTTTAGTGAGAGGAGAGAAGATGAAGTATTGAAAAGGGAAAAGAAGGAAAATATAGAAAGGAAGGAGGAAACCCTAGGAGAATGACGTAGGAGGAAGGGGGAGATGAAGAATGGGTTTGGCTGGATGGCGCGTTAAATACGTGATTTCGGGCCAAGTAAATTTGGCCAATTGACTGGTCCAGTTTAACAAAGAACCGGATTACTTTTTGTTAACTGATCCCCTTTTTTTCAACACGAATTAGTTAATTCATCCTACATTTCGCAAGCCAAAAAACTGGACTAACGGATCCGATGTTCGTAAAATCGGATCAGTTCTTTTATGTCATTTAGCAACAGTTCTTTTATGTCATTTAGCAATAATTCAAATAACCGTTTTGATTCATCTTCTATCAAAAGTTATCAGGAACAACAAATTAAATCATAAAATAAGATTTTATGAAATTAATTTAATAAAAGATTTATTTTGAAAAATCAATTAATTATCATGAATAATTAATTGGGCTTGAAATTGGTTTTCTTTTAAATGGACTTTTAAACATATTTTGGACTCAAAAAGGGTTTTGGACAAAGCTTTTCATTGCTCCTCTTAAGTCTGAATCAAGTTGCACGACGATATGTTCCATCATTGGTAACTTGGAAAAAAAGTAAATTTTACAAAAGGAAAAGTTTTTACTTCAAAAAATATATGATATATTCGACATAAAATAGATTAAACAGTGTTCAGAGTTTCATTGTTCCTATATACCTACACCAAGTAAGTTTTGTATTGGCATGCAAAAGTGGCTCCTTATATTTTGATGGACTCGTTCTCTACGAATTAGTATATGCACCTATGTTTCCCCTAAAAAATATAGATTATGAAAAAATCGAAGAATAGAGAAGAGGATGAACGAGAAAAAGAAAGATCAAAACTCTAACGGTAACCCTCAATTACAATTTACAACGGCACGCTCTTGCTCTTTCTCTCTCTAAAAGTATATAAAAGAAATTAAAGAAAAGAAGTTCAAAATCTCTAACGGCAGCATTTCAAAAACAAAAACAAAACCCTCTAACGGTAACCCTCAATTGCAATTTACAACTCTTTTTCTCTCTCCTAATCCATCCATTTCAGCTGAAAATTGACAAATTATCAAACAATTCAGGATTCCCATCATCAAATTATCTTTCGACTTCCCCCAATTTGAGGAACATATAATAAGATTGAGAGTAAGAGACAAATTGCGGAAAAATCAAACTTTTTCGGCGAGATTAAAATATTTGATCTTCAACATATTTGAGCAAAGATTCAACTTATTTTGGTGGGTCTAAGTTATGAGCTGCTGTTGATTTTGAAGGAATAAATACACCTGCCATTTTTGAATTTACAATTAGAATACATTTAAGTAGAAAATCATATCAGGACAATGACAGTAAAATGTCCTTCAACCCCAAATTCAAAGATTGATAAATCATCAGCAGCATCTACCCCGGTATCAACACCGGCATCAAGAGTAAATCGAACGCCTGCATCGACACCCGGTGGGCCGAAAGCCGCCAAGGAAGATAAAATTGTTGTGACTGTAAGGCTAAGGCCTTTAAGTACAAGGGAGCAGGCAGCAAAAGATCAAGTAGCATGGGAATGTATTGATGAGCAGACAATTGTTCATAAAACTCCGGTTAATGATCGATCGATGCAACCGTCTTCATTTACATTCGGTAATGTACACAAGTTCTTCCATCTCTCTTCATCAATTGTTCATCAGAGCATAATTTTAGTGATATATTTTGCTTACAGACAAAGTCTTCGGTCCGGCGTCTTTCACTGAGACTGTGTATGAAGAAGGGGTGAAAAATGTGGCATTATCTTCTTTGATGGGTATAAATGGTAATGCTTCTTTATTTTTTCAAAAGTTTTCTTCTGTTTTTGCTTTATGAGAAATGCCCGGTTCATATCATATATATCTTCAACAAAGAAGCATAGTATATTGAATCAAAAAAAGGTAGTACATTGAATTATAATAGTACAACTACTTACTTTTTCATATCTTATATAAATTGGGCAACCCTCTTTAATGAGAAATTCATGAGTTGTTTATGTGTTGTGGTTGTTTGAACTTCGATTTTGTATGCAGCAACAATTTTTGCTTATGGACAGACAAGCAGTGGTAAGACATTTACAATGAGAGGAATTACAGAGAAAGCTGTAACAGATATTTATAACCACATAATGAATGTAAGAATGCTCATCTTATTTAAAGCAATATAAAAAAATATATTTGGATTATATAGAAGTTCAATCTTAAGTTTATATTTCTGAATTACAGACCCCAGAAAGAGAATTTACTATCAGGATTTCTGGATTAGAAATCTACAATGAGAATGTCAGAGATCTTTTGAATTCTGAGTCCGGTCGCAATCTTAAGCTATTGGATGATCCAGAAGTATGTTTAGTTAAACCCAACTTTAATTTCTGTTACTTTTTGGTTCATTAGAAGAGAGCCATAAGAATAATTTTATGGTGTATGCAGAAAGGTACTGTTGTTGAGAAGCTGGTGGAAGAAACTGCTACCAATGACCTGCATCTTAGACGCTTGATTAGCGTATGCGAGGGTAAGGGAACTGTTTGAAAGGCGGTTAGCCTTAATTCCTTTAGATTTTCTTACCTTAAGGAGTTACTTATCATTTGTTTCTCAGCTCAAAGACAAGTGGGTGAAACTGCTCTCAATGATAATAGTTCGCGATCTCACCAAATCATTCGACTGGTTAGTATAATGAAACCTTAACGGCTCGTTTGGTAGATGGTAATAAATTCATACGTGGTTCTGTATAGAAAGAATCATGTCATAAATGTGTTACGATCTGTTACCAGTTTAAATATGGTATTGTGTGGGAATGAGAATCTGTGAAGAAAAACCTATGTTTGGGAATGTGATCCCAAACTTGTTATTTTCTTTGCATTACAAAATAGTCAATACTCCTATTTCATTACCATAGCCTATCAAAAGAGCAGTAATGGCCAATCATATAGGTCATTTCATTAATATTCAGTCATAGAAAGAAGTTCCTTGATTAATGTATGGTTAACCATGCAGACAATACAAAGTACACTGCGGGAAAGCTCGGGCTGCATTAGGTCCTATGTTGCAAGCCTGGTAAATACTCTAATATAGACTTCTATTACCTTCTTTTGCTCTTTACTAAACTATGATGAACTGTTTAAGCTAGAGGATCATGACTTTGTTTCTGGTCTTGCAGAATTTTGTAGACCTTGCTGGAAGTGAGAGGGCTGCACAAACACATGCAGATGGTGTCAGACTTAGGGAAGGCTGTCATATTAATCTCAGTCTTATGACTCTGACAACAGTAATTAGGAAGCTCAGGTAATGTTGTAATTGATTTAAGTCGCATTGGGTGTGTATATCATTGGCGTGCACTTTCTATTGCATCTATCTTCTTAGAACTAGATAGGCAGTCACCTATGTCATTCTATAAAACCTCTATTACTACCAGAACCCTGAATATGTAAAGAACAAGGGCCAATCAAAAGTATTATGTGCCTGACTTTGTTTTATGGTAGGACTTAGGAGTATAGCTAATCAGTGCAACAACAAAGTGGTCATTTTGCTAATATCTGGCTCTTTTATGTGATAATAGGCACATTAACTAAATACTAAGTCAATTACTTTTCGATTCTTGATGTGGGCAATTGTACTGTCATTGGTTGCTATTGCTAGTTTAATGAGAATATTATTCTTTACAGTGTTGGTGGCAAGCGAACTGGTCATATACCTTACAGAGACTCAAAACTTACGCGAATACTACAACACTCTCTTGGTGGGAATGCTCGTACTGCTATCATATGTACATTGAGTCCAGCAATGAGTCATGTTGAGCAGACACGGAATACACTATTTTTTGCAACTCGGGCTAAGGAAGTGACTAACAATGCTCAAGTGAACATGGTAGTAATCTAAAAATTGCTGACTCTTAGGAGCTTCAATTTATATATGTGACTGTCTAACTTGGTTTGGCTATCATATAATGAATTTCTCCTATTTGATATCTAGGTCGTCTCTGATAAGCAACTAGTGAAACAGTTGCAAAAGGAAGTAGCCAGATTAGAAGCAGAGTTGCGTACACCTGATGCTTCAGATAAGGACCTGAAAATTTACCAGGTAAACTTTTTCCCTGCTTCATTGGGATTCTCAAGACATAAATTTGAGGTGTTGATATTTTGACATAATCTTGGCTTTCTTTCTTTTTAGATGGAAAAGGAGATGGAAGAGTTGAGACGTCAAAGAGATCTTGCACTATCTGAAGTAGAAAAACTACGTCAAAAAGTTCAGGAGAAGGGAAGTGAGGTTATTGGTCCCTTGGGATCGCCTCGACCAGTTAAAAAGTGTCTTTCCTTCTCCGGCACATTGACATCAAACTTGAACGGAAAGCAACAGGATAGTCAGGCACAGTATAAGACTGTTAGGCAATCAATGAGGAAGTCGTCTACTGCTCCATTCACCCTCATGCATGAAATTAGGAAGCTTGAGCACCTGCAGGAGCAACTTGGAGAAGAAGCCAATCGAGCTCTAGAAGTGCTGCAAAAAGAGGTTGCTTGCCATAGACTAGGTAATCAAGATGCAGCTGAGACAATTGCTAGGCTGCAAGCAGAGATAAGAGGAATGCGTTCTGTTAGAATAGAACTCAAGGAAGATGATGAAGTCGGAGCAGTTGTTGCCACGAATAAGAGTGTTAGTGCTAATCTGAAGGATGAGATTACAAGACTTCATAGTCAAGGAAGTACAATTGCTAATCTTGAAGAGCAACTTGAAAATGTACAAAGATCGATAGACAAATTAGTAATGTCTCTTCCAAATAATGATGAGCCAAATGGTGAAGCAATTCAGAACTCGAAATCCCAATCAAAAAAGAAGAAATTACTTCCTTTAAGTTCAAGCAGCGGTGCTAACAGGCAAAATCTATTAAGATCGCCATGCTCTCCTTTATCTGCTACTGACCAAGTTGTGGAGACTGAAATTGAAAATAGGAGTCCAGTAAGTGAGAATATTGTTGCTGCTGAACCAACGCAATACGTAGAGAAAGGAACACCCACAAAAACTGAAGGAGCTGGAGGAGATGTTTCATCTAAAGAAGGTTCAGGACCTTCAGGTTACAGAAGATCAAGTTCAGTTAACATGAAGAAAATGAAACAAATGTTTCAGAATGCAGCGGAAGAGAATGTACGAAACATAAGAACATATGTTACAGAACTGAAAGAACGTGTTGCCAAACTGCAATATCAGAAGCAGTTGCTTGTCTGCCAGGTAAAACATTCTCCTCTCTTATATTAGTACCCTCTGTTAAAGTCTAAGCAAACCTTTTACAATGATGTGTGTAAACTTAACTCACCAGGTGCTCGAGTTAGAAGCAAATGAAGCAGCTGGTTACAATATTGAGAACGATGAAGAAGATTTTGAAGAAAACGAACCCCAAGTTTCATGGCATGTAACTTTCAAGGAGCAAAGGCAGCAGATTATTGAATTATGGGATGTTTGTTATGTATCCATCATTCACAGGACTCAATTTTACCTGCTATTTAAAGGAGACACAGCAGACCAGATTTACATGGAAGTTGAGCTTAGGCGTTTGACTTGGCTGCAGCAGCACTTGGCAGAAACTGGAAATGCAAGTCCAGCTCCTCCTAGTGGAGATGAACCCACAATTTCTATTTCATCCAGGTTCTTTCTTAATCAATCTCTGCTGCCAATCATGAACTTTTGTCACATACTATTATTGAACACCTAATGTCAGTGGATTAATTTTTTATCTTTAAAATGTAGTATTCGAGCATTGAGGCGAGAAAGGGAGTTCCTCGCAAAGAGGGTGACCACACGCCTAAGCCCTGAGGAAAGAGAAGCATTGTACATGAAATGGGGCATCCCACTTGAAGGAAAACAAAGAAGGCTGCATTTTGTGAGTAAACTGTGGACTGATCCTCATGACCCTCTTCATGTGCATGAGAGCGCAGAGATTGTGGCTAAGCTTGTAGGGTTTTGCGAGGGTGGTAAGGCCTCAAGGGAGATGTTTGAGCTAAACTTTGCACTTCCAACTGATAAAAGACCATGGATTGCAGGCTGGAATCACATCTCCAACCTGCTTCACATTTGAGAGGCTGTTTTTATTTGTAAGTACGACAAATCATATGTTCAGTAAATGTATTCGAAAACAAAAAGTTCTGGAGCTCTCTCCATGACTTAATTAATTCATTCTTTCTTTCTGTTCTGGCTATTGATTAGATAACTGTTACTGCAATGTAGCAGTTAAGTTTTGGAGTTGTCACTGTGGAAAATAACAAAGAATTTGATTGTATTTCAGTCTTGAGTCTTGACCATCTCTAATTCATTTCTGTCAAACATTGTCTATATCCGACTTAAATTCGTTACTTGGGAACACTTGCATTCACCTGCATTATACATACATTTCTTGAAGACTCCTTTAAATTATGAGTTTTTACATGAAATTCGAAGATGTAGTTGATCAAATTTTGTGAAGAAAATAAAGTCAGAAAAGCATTTTTCACTATCAAGTGATGAATAGCAATCTAGTCGTGGCATAACATAAGATTGTTAGCAGTCGTAGCTTAAAGAAGATGATGGGTGAACAAGGGAGAGCGCTCATAGGACACTCGAAACTCATAGGAAAAGAAGGACAAGTTGTCAGGGTAGACTAGTAGTTTTTTTATTCAACAATTATGGAGCTCTTGGGCAACAAATATAAGATTGGCCCCTTTTTCTAATAATTTGAACTTAAAATTTTTGAAGAATTTTCAGTTTTTTGTTGGAGTACTTTGAGAAAAGTGCCGAAAATTAAATTAATTAGATGGAGTCTAAGAGCACCCATATAAGTGGGATCTCAGGTTCCCCAAAGTCCAAAAATAGGCAAAGTGAACCTTTCCATTGATGTTGGTTGGTTCCCAAAAAAAGTAGAATCACCATTAATAGAGGACCCTTCCCATGATGAGGACAAACCAGCGCATGACAAGTGTAAAGGGAGGTGGGAAGAAAATCAGCGTATGACAAGTGTAAAGGGAGGTGACAAACCAGAGCATTAACTAGTGCAAAATTATCGCCGGTCTACCGATGATTAAATATCTAAATTATTGCATTCTTTTAATAAAAATTTAATTGTATGGTACTTTGTTGCCAGTGAGCCATTCCTTTGACTCGTACTGATGAGAATTTGACTCCACGAGAAATTGAACAAAAAGGTGCTGAATTGGCCTATTTCTTGCGTGTACCAATTGAAGTATTTTGAAAAATAAAGTCGCTCTGCCGTGTATTCATCGAAAGGAAGGAATTGATTTGCTTCGTTCAATTTCATCTATGTTTTTTTTTAATGAATTTATGTTATTTTTTTACGTATTTATTTGTCGTAATTATTAACATTAAAATCAGGTAAACTATCATTAGTGGGGTATGGAAAGTAGGAGAGAGAAGGTAAATGGGAGGTTAATGAATGTAGGTATGGATTTGTAAAATAAGAAGGGTAGGTGATAAAGTTAGTGGAAAGTGATATGGACTAATGAGGTGAGAAGAGAGAAAATAAGGGGAGCCTAGAGGTGTCAAAAACTGGGCCGACCCACTGGTGAACCCGCATCCGACCCAGACCCAACCTGTTCCGAGCCGAGAGTGGACGGTTGAAAAGCCAACCCATTTCGACCAACGTCTACCCGTGCCCAGTTGGACCCGTGGAATTGGGAACCCAAACCGAACTGGGCCGACTCAGGTTGGACCAGTGCCCAGTTGGACTCGTGAAGAACGGCCCGGACCCAACTTGTTTCCGACCCAAAACTAACCCGCACCCAACTTCACCGGTCAATGACCCAGTTAAACGCACTTAGTTACTACCCGACCCAGTTACCACCTGTAACACCCCCGCCAACCCGAACCCTTTTTCATTTAATAAAACTTGAGATGGGGGAAAATCCACGAGGTCCGACTCACGGGCGTGCTACCGCCGCACTTATCTCCGTGGAAATAAATGCAAGGCTAGATTAAAGCATACTAAATTCAAATTAATTAATCCTTACAACCAAGTAAAATGTTTCATTAAATATTACTAATTACTTAAGTGTTTCAGAGTTCCAGCGGAAGCTAAATCATAGGCTAAGTGGATGACAACTCTAAGTGATCTCCCTTTGTTCCCCCGTCCATCACCCACCTGCACAAATGCATTGAAAAGAAACAAGAGAGACAAGCTCCCAAAAATCAGATTAACTGAGTAATTCCAACTCCTTAAGTTGAAAATATATTGTAAAATAGTAGGTTAATAGGGTTGAAAGCATAGCACACATACACACATATATATACAATGAATAATCACATAATTAATTTCAATTAATCCAATTATTTAAGGAGAAGAAAGAGAACGCCAGTAAGCCGGGGTCAATCCCCTGTAACCACTTACTTCAACATTGTAAGCCGAGGTCAATCCCCTGTAACCACCTACGAATAACATAATGGCCATAATAACAGAGTCCCTAGTGTGCACACCCCTGTGACTTGGATCACAACAAGATAGAAGGAAGACAGTAATAGAATAATCAGCATAGTAAACAGAGAACCTGTAGGGGCCGCTGAACCTCTCATACAGGGCAACCTGTTCATCATTTCCCTCCGATATTTCACTTTACGTGATTAACATCTTTTAATTCAAGTCATCACATAAATCACGTACACAATTACGTCATCGTTGTTCAATCCAGTGAATATATTTTTATCCATCATAATCTCAGTCCATTCATAGCGGTTTCAATAACTCATTTCACAACCGTCACTTGAGTTCATTTATCACTTCATATTCATAATCATTTCATTATCACAAGTTCTTACTAATTCCAACTTTCTTAAAATTTCAATAATAATAATAATAATAACGGTAATAATGATAACAATAATAATAATAATAATAATAATAATAATAATGATAATAATAATAATAATAATAATAATAATAATAATAATAATAATAATAATAATAATAATAATAATGAATATGAAGTGATAAATGAACTCAAGTGACGGTTGTGAAATGAGTTATTGAAACCGCTATGAATGGATTGAGATTATGATGGATAAAAATATATTCACTGGATTGAACAACGATGATGTAATTGTGTACGTGATTTATGTGATGACTTGAATTAAAAGATGTTAATCACGTAAAGTGAAATATCGGAGGGAAATGATGAACAGGTTGCCCTGTATGAGAGGTTCAGCGGCCCCTACAGGTTCTCTGGTTACTATGCTGACTATTCTATTACTGTCTTCCTTCTATCTTGTTGTGATCCAAGTAGAAGGGGTGTGCACACTAGGGACTCTGTTATTATGGCCATTATGTTATTCGTAGGTGGTTACAGGGGTTGACCCCGGCCTACAATGTTGAAGTAAGTGGTTACAGGGGATTGACCCCGGCTTACTAGCGTTCTCTTTCTTCTCCTTAAATAACTGGATTAATTGAAATTAATTATGTGATTATTCATTGTATATATATATGTGTATGTGTGCTATGCTTTCAACCCTATTAACCTACTATTTTACAATATATTTTCAACTTAAGTATTTTACGGGATGGAGTTGGAATTACTCAGTTTTTCTGATTTTTGGGAGCTTGTCTCTCTTGTTTCTTTTCAATGCATTTGTGCAGGTGGGTGATGGACGGGGGAACAAAGGGAGATCACTTAGAGTTGTCATCCACTTAGCCTATGATTTAGCTTCCGCTGGAACTCTGAAACATTTAAGTAATTAGTAATATTTAATGAAACATTTTACTTGGTTGTAAGGATTAATTAATTTGAATTTAGTATGCTTTAATCTAGCCTTGCATTTATTTCCAAGGAGATAAGTGCGGCGGTAGCACGCCCGTTGAGTCGAACCCTCGTGGATTTTCCCCCATCTCAAGTTTTATTAAATGAAAAAGGGTTCGGGTTGGCGGGGGTGTTACACCACCCGACCCAGTTACCACCTGACCCAGTGCCTACCCGACCCAGATTTACCAGACCCAAATCCATTCTGACCCAATACAAACCCCAACCCCAAGCCATTCTGACCCAACCATAACATGTTAAATTTTGTTTTTTTTATAGTACTATAATTACACTTTTTCCCCATGAGTCATGACTTATCTTTTATGCTTTTAAATTGAGTGTTGACTTTTAAGTTTTAATAATCCACAAGTTGTAGATTAAAATGCCAAAAAACTTAGTCTTTGATGATTGTATTTTATATGATTTAGTTTCTTAGTAGCATTTAAAGGCATGTAATTGACTAATTGTAAGTGTTTGGGTCGTCTGCAACTTTGCATATAGTTTATTAAAAATTACAATATTGCGTCATTTGCGGATTTGCGACGGCACGGCGTATACATCAAAATCATATATGCAAAGCAAATCTTATTAACCACTAAAGAACATATGAATTACAAAACTCTACGGATTATACGTTAAGTTTTGTACTTCCTAATTCCTATGGGGATTAAACTATTAAAGGAAGAATGAGAAAATAAAAACTAAATTGCAATGGATCTTGTAAGGAGTAAGACAAGTAAATTAGCAAAAATGTAAACTCTTATATTCATATATACTTTAATGTTTACAAAATATCAAGTATCTACAAATGAATACTTTAAATATCAAAATGAGTAACTACACTAAATAAAATTATGGAATGAATCAAAATGTATACAAGTAACTAAAGTAACAGCAACAGCCCAGCACTTTCAAAACGCTCATAATTCGACTATTAATTCTCCTAAATCTAGGAAAAGGCCACCTAAAACACAAGTTCATCGTTCTTTTTCTGCTGCTCACACTCCTCTTGCGGATGCTAAGTTTACAGATTGGTTTAGGAAAAAACGCATGCTTCATTTAACCAATTTAGAGATAAAAGGAGCTTTTAATCTTTGGCAGCAGGTGGATCGGGTTGCCCAAATGCAGCCAAAAGCAATAACAGATGTTCAGTTGGCTATAGATTTGGGCGTGGAGGTTACAGAGGACTTTAATCATGTCTTGGCTACTAAGAGATCTGGTAACCAGAATGAATTTGCGGGGTCCTTGCTGAAAAAAGCTAAGGTGTTCAAAGCTCCTTCCATTGATGTATTCTCTGACCCATCTTCTGCTTCAGTTGGAATGGATTGTGAAATAGGATGTTCATTGGCATTAACTCTATCTCCTACGGGTGAGTTGGCTGGCCTTTCACAGCAAACCAACATGCCATGAATGTTGTAGCTTGGAACTGTAGGGGTTTAAATGAGCCTGACACCCCTAAGTTCTCTTGTGTTAAGTGGCTTGTTTCTTCTACTCAACCTTTGTTTTTATTCCTTAGTGAAACTAAGATGAATTATGAAGATGCTTTGGCAAGTTGTAATTTTAGGAATATTCCCACTTTTGTCATAGGTTTTGATGCTTTAGGTACTCGAGGAGGTTTACTAGTTGTAAGTTGGAGTAGTTTATCTATTACTTGTACGGTGGCTAAAGCTAACTACATAGTTTGTAATAGTTCTAGCTCTATTTTGGAATGGTATGTCATATTTGTCTATGGAGAGCCTCGTTTTGCTTATAGGTAGCGAGTTTGGGATGAACTGTCCCAACTCTTGGCCTCCTTTGATGTGTTTATGGTCATTGGGGACTTTAACCAATTAGATAAGTTTGAAGATAAGTTGGGGGGTTCTTCTGTTATCAAAGGATGGCAAAATTTCAACAACTGGAAAATTGATTCAAACTTGTTAGATATTCCTTACATTGGTCCTCAATACACTTGGTCAAACAAACGACCTTTTCCTAATATATACCATCTTGGAGAGACTAGATAGAGGATATATGTCTCATTCTTGGCTTTTAAACTTCTCTTCCAGTTTAATCACCAATCATCCTCTTACATGCTCGGATCATGCTGCTATTGTTTACTCTAATAATGTTTCTTTGCACTCTAAGAAACTTCCTTACCAACTTGAAAATTGGTGTTTAGCTCTTTCTCTTGTTATTGAATTAGTTAATACTAATTGGAACTTGGGGATGGTGGGTAATTTTAGTTTTGTTCTCAGTGCTAAACTAGCTAGAGTTCGACATGTTTTGCAAGTTTGGTGTTTGCGTAACAAAAAGATGAATGGAATTGATTGGAGAGCAATTACAAAGAGTCTTTATCAATCTGGTAATATTATTGATTTATATCAAGCTGATGTTTACCTTAAATCATCTTAATCATTTATGGACTTTGCTACCGTTGCGTTTGATTATTGGAAACAACGCATGAAAGACCTTTGGTTAACCTCAGCTAATACTACGGCTAAAATTTGCTACAATCGTGTTAAAATTCGTTCTCCTCAGAATCAAATTCATGCTTTGCAAGATGATAGTGACACTTGGATTTCTACCAAAGAGGATATGTTACATCTAGTGGTCAATTTTCTTGAACATGGGTATAAAACATATTCCAATTCTCCTGATCTTTGCACAATTGTTAATTTGCTTAATGAAATGGATTTACCACAACTTACGATTGATCAAATCAACCTCTTACTCTCTATTCCTACAGCAGAAGAAATTAGGAAACATATGTTTGCTATGAAAACAAATGCTTCGCCTGGTCCAAATGGTATTACTACTGAATTTTTTAAAATTCATTGGTCTGTTGTTGGACCTGATACAGTTGCTGGTATCCAGAATTTTATCTTAACTGGAAATCTCCTTAAGTCTTGGAACCATTCCATTTTAGTTATGATTCTTAAGAATCTCTCTCCTCAAAATGCGAGTCATCTTTGTCCAATTAGATTATGTAACACCATCTACAAATGTGTGACAAAATGTATCTTGAAGCGTTTGCGTACCTTCCTTCTCTCTCTTGTAACGGAGTATCAACATGCTTTTGTTGCTGGAATACGAATGGGTGATAATATTCTTCTGAGTCATGAATTAAACCATAAGATTTCCACTTGTACTCAGGGTTCTAAGGCTTTAGTGGTTCTCAAAATGGACCTCACCAAGGCTTATGATAGAATTAGATGGCAATTTCTCTTCTGTGTTCTCAAAGCCTATGGTTTTCCAGATGCCTGGATTAATCTTATCAAGCAATGTGTCACTACAGTGTCCTATAAAGTACTCTTCAATGGCATGCTTTCATCTGCCTTTATTCCAGGCCGTCGTTTACGACAGGGTGATCCGCTTTCACCTTACTTGTTTTTTATTGGCATGGATGTTTTCTCGAGAATGCTTTCTTTAGCTCAAGACATTAACTCTTTCAAGGGTATTAAGATTTCAAGACGAAGTCCGTCTATTTCACATCTACTCTTCACTGATGATGTAATGTTATTTTTCCATGCTTCTCCTTCAGCTGCTGCAAGTTTACGAGATGTTATGTCAAGGTTTATTAATATTTCGGGTCAGATGGTGAGTTGTGCTAAATCTTCAATTAAGTTTTCTCCGAATATCAACCATAATGACAAGATTGCTATAAAAGAGTGCTTTAACTTCTCGGAGGTGTCTTCCTTTGGTCCACACCTTGGAGCTCCAATTGACATCTACGGTCCAAAAAGACATCATTTCTCGTTTCTACTGGATAAAATTTCCACAAAAATTGCTCAATAGTCTTCTCTTAAGCTTTCTCAGGCCACGAAATTAATTTTCATTAATACCATCTTAGTAGCTCGAGTTGCTCAAATTATTTCTTGTTCTGAACTTCCTATGGCTACAGCTACATCTATTGATTCCTTGATTTCTAGATTCTGGTGGGCAGGTAACTCCTCTAGAGGTATACATTGGATTGAAAGCTTTATAATCCAGTTACCTAAGGGATTGGGGGGATTGGGAATTTGTGCTATATCTATAGCCAATAAGGCTTTGCTCATGAAAAAAGCTTGGACAATTTTTAGCAATCCTACCTCTTTACTAAGCAAGGTTTACTCTTCTATTCGCCCCCATCCCCTGGTTCTTGGTCATCAAATAGTTTGTGGAAGAACTTCGTCTTGGGCTTCTAGGGGTCATGCCAGGACTGAGTTGATTCTTCAAGATTGTGGTTGGAAGGTGGGAAATGGTAATAACATCAAAGCTTTTGGTAATAATTGGTTGTATCAAAAGACTCCTACAGCTAATTCTTCCATCACTCTACGGCAAGCGCAAACTACCTTGGTTAGTAACTTCATCTCCACCTCTCCTCATCCTCATTGTAATGTTCCTTTGATTAGACAAATGGTTAGTTTCAAAGATGCTCAATCAATTCTTACTATGGAACTTCCAAGCTCTACCATGAATGACGCTCTTATTTGGAATTATCATCCTTCTGGCTCTTTACTGGTTATGCGTTTCTCAGCTCCATTATGCATACTAATTCTTCCTATTAATGAGCTAGCGTTTTATAAGTTAATCTGGCATTTACATATTCAACCTTAAATGGAGGTTGTTTCTTTGGAAACTTAGCTACAACATTTTACCACTTAGGATCAATTTAGCAAGGAAAGGTATTATTTCTTCCTTTGCTTGCCCCAACTGTCAAAATGATGATGAAGATGATATTCATCTCTTTCGGACCTGCCCTATCTCACAAGACATATGGAAAAATAGCTCGTTAGCTATTATTTCAAACTCTAATGAAACTATTTCTATGAGGGAATGGGTTTCAAACTATATCCAACTGTTTACCAGTCAGGATGGTGTTCAAAGCAAAAAGGTTCACTCCTTTATTGCTACCCTTTGGGGAATTTGGTTAGCTAGGAATAACAACATTTTTCGTGGGGATAGTTGTTCTCCTATGCAAATTAGAATCTCTATTGCTGTTGCGACAGCTCAACATGAGAGATTCTCTCTTCTCCTAGCTCAACAACTGAGATTTCTTCATCCACCTGAGATTGCCTCAACTTATCCACCAGGGTTCATAATGTTTAATTTGGGTCAACAAAGTAGGGAGAGTATCTTCATTTGCATTCAAGTTGATGGTGCTTGGGACAAGCACTCTCTCAAGGGGGATGGTGGTTGGTTTATGACTCATAACAATCAATCTTATTCTGGAGGGGTGAATTTTTTAGCAAAAAATGCACTGCAAGCTGAACTTCAGGCTGCTCTCCATTGCATCAAATGGTTAAATTCCCAAGGTTTTCACAAGGTCCAAATCCTTACTGATTCCATTCTTATGATTCAACTGCTGCAATCTAAAGATCTCTCTAATGCTTCACTTCGCTGGACAGCTCAACACATCATTGCCTTAGCGTCTAGTTTCTGCTACCGCACCATTCGTAAGGTGCCCCGTCAACTAGTAGACCAAGCTCGTGGTTTAGCTAAATTTCATATTGCTTGTCCTATTGCTTTCTAGTTTTTAGATGAAGCTACTGTAATATATATATATATATATATATATATATATATATATATATATATATATTAGCCCAGTACTTCGTCTCGGGTAGCTGATACCCACGCCTTGGATAACCAGCCTTCCAGGCAACAGCAACAACAACAACTTGGATAACCACGCCTTCCAGGCACTTCGTCTCGGGCAGCTGATACTAGGGTTGTGAAAAACTGACGTAACCCGTTTATCGAACCCGAACCCGACCTGAAATAAGCGGGTTTGGGTTGAGATTTTTGACCCATTTAAGTAAATGGGTTGACACGACTTACCCATTTAATTAAGTGGGTTAGGTTAAGGTTGATATTTTCAACCCGAAATTAACCTGCTTTGACCTGTTTAACTTATTAAAATATAAATTTCTTAAAAAGTTGTGTTAAAGTTGGTGAAAATTTTAAAAATACTAATTGTAGAATACAAAAATTGAAAAGAAAATTTAATCATGCATACTTTTATGTGAATTTATTGTTGAAAATTAATAAATTTTAATAAAAATTTAATAGTAATAAATATGTAAATGGGTCCAACGGGTTATATGGGTAATTGTAGACACATAATCGTGTCTCCCCATTTAAGGATCCGATGATGAAACATACCGTGGTCTTAATTGGTCCGACCCAAGGGCAGAGCAGTCTGAAAAGCTATTCAAAATCATTTCGAAAAGTGTTAAAGTCTTATTTTAAAGCCCAAGTAATTATTCATGATAATTAATTGTATTTGAGCCCAATTCTTTGAAAAGCCCAATTAATTGATAATTAGTAATTGATTCATTTTAATAAATAAATATTTTCAAAAGATAATTTTTTTATAAGTCAAAATCAGATTTTATCCCGTAAAATCAAATATCCGTAATTAAAGGATAAAAGAAATCTTTTAAAATGCGTTTTAAATAAAGCTGGCAAAGGCATGGCAGGAGCCAGGCTGGTACGCCTAGCGCACTAACCTACGCCTGGCGCAGGGCCTTGCGCCTATCAATGCGTCAGGCGCAACTCTGTCCACCTGTGTTAGGTGCACTAATCTGCACTTGACACGTGGATTTCTGACTCATTCAGAGTCCTGCGTCAAGCGTGGCTCTCTGCTTGAAACGCGGATTTTCTTTCTTATCTTTTTTTAAAAGCGCGTACCACGTGTACACTTTTTATTGGTCATGCCGCGTTATGCGCTTGCCACGTCAGTTGTGCCAGGCGCGTGAGGCGCATTGTCGTTTTCCCTATAAATAGGCCTGATTTCCGAACAGATTTAAGGACGGATTTTTCACATTAACACACTTCGAACTCGACGAATACGTTACGGACCACAAAACCTCCCTACAAAATTCATACTTTCAAACACAAAATACATTCGATCTACATACTTTCGGACATTCAGATTTTCAGGCTTCACGATTGCTCGTCCCGAAGGTTGTCAATCTCGTAGACCCAAGCCACAGTACAATCCTGAGGATCCTTAAATAAATTGTTTTTATATTGAAGTTACTAATAGTTTTCTTTCCTGATGTAGATCTTTAATATAAAATCATCATTATATGCATATTATATGATTGTCCAGCTTTATTGCTTTTATCACCCACATGTTATTAAACAAGACCTAAGAAAGTGTTCTAATATTAATCAGATTAATTTGGACAACCTGTTAGGTTCCCTGTAATATTAATTGCCTAATAACATGTCACTAAATATAGTCTTTTTATGTGTTTCCTGAACCAATTTAGACTAATTATTTTTAGGGTGCTTTAAAACATTACTTGATTATTCTTTGGCATAAAATCTGCAATGAATTGATATTTAGTAGAGGCCAACTTTGGGCGAATGTGGTTCATTATGACTATATTCGTACCCTCACCCCCGAACTCAATCTTTGGTTCATTTTGACCATCTATGGAGTCAGGACGGGGAAATCTACATTGGATAATTTGTCCCTACGGTTTTCCCATATCCAATTAGGTTTATGATTCTTCCTAAAAAGAATTGTTGGCGACTTCTTTCAATACAAAACGATTTTTATTAAAACCTTAACAGTGGGGGTAGTCAAATCAAATACGCGATCACACCGCGTAGACGAAATAAAAAACACGCCTACAATTTGGCGACTTCACTGGAGAGGATTTTTAAAAAATTAATTTTTTAAAATGAGTTGGTGAAACTTGAAAAATATGATTCATTCTTATTTTTATGCCTTAAAATAATATTTAGTTTTGCATATGCATAGTTATTGTTCAGCCACCATAAGGACAATCTACCTTGCCTCATTAGCACATGTTCTATGTGTGAGGTCACCCCCAGGGGGTTTGCGCTTTGTCCTTCCAAAAAGCTTCCTGAGCGATAGTGTTGGATCTTAGTTATAAGCAAACCTGCCCAACCATGGCATTGTTCTCTTGTTCCTGACTTGAGATTGGAGTGTGTCTTACACGTGGCCACCTCTTTAAGCAGGGGTACGAAGCGTGGGATCAATCTTTTAGTCATGGACCCTTTTCAGACTGAACTTAAACCTGACCAATAGTTTCAAACATAGAACTGGACTTTAGGTGGAACTTTTGCATCCATGTTATATGACATTTGCCTGTGATTGCAATTTTTGCCTGCTATTATTTTGTCAACCTGTCATTATTATGCGTCCCTAGCTAAAATCGCATCTAACAAACAAGAAAAAATTCGTCAATCGGCCAATTCGTCGCCTAAATCCCCGAAAAACGTGTCGAGGAGTAGGGTGCCAAGCGCATTAAGTTGCGTCTGGCGCACCACTCCCGCGCCAGACGCACGGCTGTGCGCCGCGCGCAGCAATGCTGCGCGGCACGCAGTCTGTGCATCGCACGCTTTTCATTTATTTAGCCTCGTAATTGTCGATCCTATGTTCAGTCCTATGTGCGTCTGTCTGTCTACATTCGCGTAATTTGGTCATCTAGGCTTATCACCTAATTCAACATATAAAAATCAGTCTTTTCATGCAAGGTCAAGTCTGTCCTAAAAAAATGTATCTAAAGGGTCATTGTAGAGTTAGAATTGTCATGCATGTTTACCTCTTCCCATTTCCTCCCTGCTGTTCAACTAATCTTCCCTAACAATCTTACCTTACCATATTCTGTCAACTTCAAAAAACTCACATTCTTCAAAAATCAATCCTACACCATTTTCTATTCTACTCTTTTTTCAAAAGCATTTATTGAATATCATCATAACACGACATTTCAAAAATAGATATTTTTTTTTAATCCATCGTCTTTTCCTAACAAAAGATAAAACAAGGGGTTCCTTTCAAAAACGAATTTCGAAAAAAATTCTAAGCCCAGTCCAAACACATTCATTCAATTCAATCAACCAAATTCGACCCAATTCACTTGCATTCATTCTAAGCCCATATGCATTATAGTCCATCTTGCATTCATTCTAATCCCATATGCATTAGAATCCATTTTGCATTCATTCAGGCTCATGTGCATTTCAAGTCCATACATTCTCTAGCATTGAGTCGATCTTAGGCCCATATAAATCTAGTTCATTTCAAAATCTAGGTGCATCTGCATCTTTATGCGAAGTCTGGTCCAAGTTTATCCCTAATCAATTCCAATCTAAGTCTAAGTCTAGTCCAATCCAAATCTTAGGTCCATTTAGGCCCAATTCATATCCTAGGTCTAGTTTGCATCTCCATGTAGGCCCTAGTCAGTCTTCGGACTACAAAAAATCAGTCTTAGAACTATAAAAGCTCATCCCCTAAAGTCCAGCGTGCTCGCTCACCCGTAAGTTCAAAGTCTAGTCTATCCTAAACTCAATCGTAGAGTCCAATCTGCTTGCATAGTACAGTCCAGTCCATGTCTGCATCTGCATATAGTTAGGCCCATGTCTCCATCTTGGTCAAGTCTATACTACTCCAAAACCCATAACATTTCCATTTCCATTTCAAAATCACTTTCCATTTTCATTTCCCATCTTCAATCCCCATTGCCATTTCCACTTCTCATTTCTCACCTCTCACCTCCATTTCTCATTTCAAAAGCATCATTTCTTAAAATTTACGAGGTCCATTCGATTCTGTTCAGGACGGATCGTAAGATTATAACTTGCGAACGTCCAACAGCGAGGCAACAAGGTCGACCTACTCCCAGACTCGTCAAGCGCATCCTCGCTTTTTCAGACGAATCCTCCGACTCTTCTGAATCATCATCCGAAATGGGGGATACTAATGAACAGCTTAGCGCCATTATGACTCAACTCACACTGATGAACTCTCGTCTTGAGGAACAAGACAAAGAGAACAAGGCACTAAGGGAGAAGCTCACTGAGGAAGACGAGCAAGGCGACACTCCACCACCGATCAAAACCAACACAGAACTGAGATTTGAAAAACTCGAGCAATTGATCCAGTCAATTCCTGCACTCGAGAGTCAAGCTCGTGGCCATGACATCATTGATCTTGAACTAAGGGAAAAACTCCCTAAAAAGGTAACATTGGGTGAACTCCCAAAATTCAAGGGGGTCGAAGACCCAGATGACCACTTGAGAGCGTTTTCTATCTCTATGGCTCTCAAGGGCATGAGCAAGGACCTGTTTGCTTATGCCTTTCCTTTAACCTTGGATGCACATCCATCCAAGTGGTTTAGGTCACTGAATAAGGCCAAGCTGAATGAATGTGACTACATCAGAGAAGAGTTCCATAAACAATACATCTACAATACTCAGCTTCCCATTGGCCTTCGTGAGTTGGAGTTCACTAAACAAAACTCCAACGAAGGCTTCGTCACCTTCCTTAACATATGGAGGAATAAAACTGCATAAATGATTAACAGGCCATCTTAGGGGGATCAAGTCATACTGGTGATCCGTAACCTGCAGCCGAAGTGTGGGGATCATGTCAAGTTCCAAATTACAGTGTCTTTCACAAAGCTCTATAAGGTAGGCATGCTGATTGAAAAAGAGGTACAGGCCAACAAGAACAAGGGTTCTAACAACAACAACAACTCTTTCAAGAAGAGTAACAATGGCCCTTCTAGCTCCAAAAGCAATGAGGTCAATGCCATAGCTGCTGAAAAGAGAGGCTATCAAAAGCCTCAAAGAACATTCGCACATTTAGGCATGTCCTTAGAAGAAGCCTTCACTAGACTTCATACAAAGGGAGCACTTCAGCCTATTGGCCCTATCCTGCTCCCGAGAATAGATCCAAGAGGTGGGATCCTAATACTTACTGCAAGTACCACTAAGGGAATGGACACCCAACATCTGCGTGCTGGACCTTAAAGAATCACCTGCAGGATATGGTTGAAGACGGTAGATTGCCAATTCCACCTGCATCAAAAGTCAGCAATAGCGGCAACCCCTGGTGCAACGCCTAAATAACGACGGGGCTTAGTCATTTAACGCTAGTTTTCTAGGTTGATCGGAGAGTCCTTCCCCTAGCTCCTTCATTTCCCTTCTTGTCGAGTTTATGTCATTTAGGTTTTTATTTCCAATAAGCCTTGTTCTATTTATTTCTGATTAATAAAAGAATTTCATTTTCATTGGCCTTCCATCATTTTATTTACACTTCTAATTCACTGATGAAACTCAAATCACCTAATGAACTTGACTAATAATAATAAAAAAGATCTGAAATAAAAAAGAGACAAAAAAAGGACATACTTTGGATCAGGAGTTATTCCCCTCTCCCTTCCCTAAGCCATCATCCTTTAAACCATCATCTCCATTAACCAAACAATCCCTTCAACATCAAAGCTCCATAAATAACTTTCAAATCTTCACCAAACTTGTGTGCAAGTCTTACTACATCAAAATATATCAATGCCAGGCAAAAACAAAGAGTGAAAAAATCCAAAGTGCGAAAAAAAATGAAAAAAGCAAAAGAAAACGCACAAGACAAAAAGAAAAAAATGCAAAAAAGAAAAAGCCAAAGGCAAAATATAAAGTCAAGCTACGGGGCTTGCACACAAGTCTCATCCCTCATTCAAATCCCTTCGATCCATCAGACCTTAACCCATATAATCCAAATCCACAATCCTTACCTTACCATGACCAATTCAACCTTCATCTAAACCTCAAACCTTCAACCTTTCATTAACCCTAACTCCTTTTTCAAGGTATGTCCAAGCCCGCTAGGTTGAAAACCCGAAAGGGCGGCCTAAGCAAAGTTAGGGCACAAAAAAAATATAATAAAAATAGACATCAGATCCAGAACTACGAATGGTCTGATTCCGCAAGGATACGTAGAAATCCTCATCCCGAGGTCCGACCGCTTCAATAAAATAAATTAGTCATGGTCTAATGATTTGACTTTCTAGAATTTAGGAGCATACTTTTTCTAGATCCCCACATAGACTCGAGTCTGCACCTAGCCTCGTTAAAACCTTTTCCCACCTACATTCATTTGAGTCACATATTTAACCTTTTTATTTTTTCAATCCAAGCTCTCCTTGTCCCTGAAGGACTCTCCGATAATTCCATGATTTCCGGCGATACTTGACTTTGCCTATATCAACTTCCCAAAGAAGAATCCTCAGTGCAATCCTCAGTGGAAACTTTCAATGTTTAAGACATAGCAACTACATTTCAATATCAGATCAATTACATTGCAATATCAGACAAGTACATTTCAATTAAGGCTCATGCCTAATTCAAGGTAAGCTCACCCATACTGGGGGCTTCCTACGTGTGATGGTTCCTCCAATTCAAATCAAACTCCCGAAGAGTTGTAATCCACGGACCTCGTTTACGAACCCCGATCATTTACTAAAAAACGATTTTCGAAAATCATTCTGTGCATTTCTAATCATTCTATCATTCTATACATCTTCTAGCCTTGTAGAATCTTGACCTTGCATTGCAGCTTTGCAAAACCCTGACCTTGCATTGCATTTCATACATTCTATTCTTGCATAACCCTGACCTTGCATGACGTGTCACCCCTTAGCTTTGCATAACCTTAATCCTTGCATTGCGTCTCATGCATCCTTAGAGAGTCTAAGTTTGCATTATTGCATCACTATGTGCTTATGTGAGTTGTTTGCACCTATCTGCTAATATCTTTCCCTGCAGGTAATCAGATTGCTTGTAGTTATTGTCCTGCATACTAACTTTGTTTTGCAGAGACCGGCGGTTATAGATCAGTTCTAAACTATAGAGCATTTATAATCGTTCTCCATCCCGACACCGTATACTTTGACTATCGGTTTCCTGAACCTCAGTCAAAGTGGGGGCTTATGTAGACACTTAATCGTGTCTCCCCATTTAAGGAACCGATGATGAAACATACTACGGTCAATGGCAGAGCAGTCTGAAAAGCTATTCAAAATCATTTCGAAAAGTGTTAAAGTCCTATTTTAAAGCCCAATTAATTATTCATGATACTTAATTGTATTTGAGCCCAATTCTTTGAAAAGCCCAATTAATTGATTTATTTTAATAAATAAATATTTCAAAAGATATTTTTTTATAAGTCAAAATCAGATTTTATCTCGTAAAATCAGATATCCGTAATTAAAGGATAAAAGAAATCTTTTAAAACGCGTTTTAAATAAAGCTGGCAAAGGCATGGCAGGAGCAAGGCTGGTGCACCTAGCGCACCAACCTGCGCCTGGTGCACGTTAGTGCGTCAGGCGCAACTCTGTCCATCTGTGTCAGGTGCACTAATCTGCACTTAACACGTGGATTTCTGGCTCATTCAGAGTTCTGCGTCAAGCGCGGCTCTCTGCTTGAGACGCGAATTTTCTTTCTTATTTTTTTTTAAAAGTGCGTACCACGTGTACACTTTTTACTGGTCATGCCGCGTTATGCGCTTGCCACGTCAGTTGCGCTAGGCGCAGCTGGCGCGTAAGCCGCAGTGTCGTTTTCCCTATAAATAGGCCTGATTTACGAACAGATTTAAGGACGGATTTTTCACATTAACACACTTCGAACTCGACGAATATTTTACGAACCACAAAACCTCCCTATAAAATTCATACTTTCAAACACAAAATACATTCAATCTACATACTTTCAGACATTCAGATTTTCAGGCTTCACGATTGCTCGTCCCGAAGGTTGTCAATCTCGTAGACCGGAGCCACGGTACAATCCTGATGGTCCTTAAATAAAATGTTTTTATATTGAAGTTACTAACAAGCTTTTTTTCTGATGTAGATCTTTAATGTAAAATCGCTATACTGTATATTCTAACCCTTTGTCTATACTTTCTATATTTCATATTATATATTATTCATGCCTTTGTACATTATATGCCTGCCTTATCATAATATGCATATTATATGATTGTCCTGCTTTATTGCTTTGATCACCCACACGTTATTATTGCTAAACAAGACCTAAATAAGTGTTCTAATATTAATCAGATTAATTTGGACAACCTATTAGGTTCCCTGTAATATTGATTGCCTAATAACATGTCACTAATGTAGTCTTTTTATGTGTTTTCTAAACCATTTTAGACTAATTATTTTTAGGGTGCTTTAAAACTAGGGGTGTAAGCGGACTGCGAAAAGTCCAGAGTCCAATCCAGTCCAGTCCAAACTTGTCGGACTGGACTGGACTGAAATTTTTTTGGACTGGACTCGGACTCAAATTTTCGAGTCCAAATATTTTCGGACTGGATTTGGACTCACCCCTTTGGAGTCCAATAAGTCCAGTCCAGTCCAAAAATATATTTATATATAATATATATTTAATATTTATATATATAATGTATATATATTTAATATTTATATATATAATATAAAAGATGTATGTGACTTATTTTATGGAATGAATATAATGAGCTTAATTTTTCAAATTCAATTATGAGAAAACGTTGTGAATCATTGAATCTAAATCGGTGGCAAAAAAATAATATAATAATCGGACTGGACTGGACTAGATTCGGACTCAAGAAAAAATTATCGGACTGGACTGGACTCAAAAAATATTTGGATCGGACTTGGACTCAATTTCTCGAGTCCAAAAAACTTTGGACTGGATTTGAATTTGGCAAAGTCCAATCCAGTCCAATCCACTTACACCCCTATTTAAAACATTAATTGATTATTCTTTGGCATAAAATCTGCAATGAATCGATATTTAGTAGAAGCCAACTTTGGGTGAATGTGATTCATTATGACTATATTCGTACCCTCACCCCGGAACTCAATCTTTGGTTCATTTTGACCATCTATGGAGTCAGGACGGGGAAATCTACATTGGGTAATTTGTCCCTACGGTTTTCCCATATCCAATTAGGTTTATGATTCTTTCTAAAAAGTATTGTTGGCGACTTCTTTCAATACAAAATGATTTTCAATAAAACCTTAACAGTGGGGTAGTCAAATCAAATACGAGCTCGCACCGCGTAGGCGAAATAAAAAACACGCCTACAGTAACCCGTTTAATAAACATGTTTGGTCAAGGTTAAGTTTTGCAACCCGTTTAATAAACGGTTAGATTTGGGTTGGGACATATTCAACTCGTTTATTATTAACATGAACCCGAATACGACCCGACCTGATCTGTTAATCAGCCCTAGCTGATACATGAAGAGAAATTAAAAATTTGTTCGGGATGCTGCAGCAAAGCAATGCCATAGAAATTGTAGTTCGAGCAACACAAAATACATTGCTCACATACTAATTAAACTATAATATATGGATAAAATAAAGTATCCATTTTGCACAAAATACTTCACTTGGAAGCCTCATTTGACAGCGAAGGAAAAAACGTTTCTGAAGATAGCAAGGATAATAATTGATGAATGCGGCATATGCTTCCTAATAAAAAATCATTACAATGAACTGACGTCTGACCCACAAACAAAATAAGTTCGAATAGTATATCAAATCATACGATATTTAAATTTTAAAGTCTCCCAACAAAATATTTCCTTCAACTAAAGTTCCAAAAAGACACTGTTGTGTTGTTGGCAAATCCATGGTGACTTAACTATTGTAATTTTAACCACGTAAGACACACTCATTTCAAACCAATCAAACAATCGAAGAATTATAAATAATTCTCAAAAGGTAAGGAATAATGCCCAAAGATGATATTTATATCATTTCAAAATCCTAATCAGATTTAACTGCTAGGAAAGTCCAACGATCAGGTGACGTATATAGGTTTTTTAAGATATGATCAGCAGCCGTCAAATGAAAATTAATACTCCCTCTGTTTTTTTTAACTTTCTCACTTGGAATCTTGGCACTATTCATACTTAGAGAGAATCTTCTCTATTTTTTTCAATTTATAAGAAAAAATATAGTCATCTGGGGTCTTATTTGATTCGTCTCAATTAGTACATTATTAATATTCAATCGTTATAATTTTTACTAATATATAATGAATGATATTTAAGTTCAAAGAAGTGCATTGGGAGACGCGCACAGGAAAGTGAGAATGATAAAAAAAACAGAGTACCTTGTTATATAAAACAACTTAGCTAAATTCAAACAACAGAAAAAAAAAAAAGATATTATCTCATATAACCCTGACATATAGGCCTTTTTCCCAAATAACCCCGACAATTTCACCCCTATCTCGGATAACCCTAAACTCGTATTTTGTCATTAAACTTGACGGATTGGTTGACGACGTTAACTATTTGGCATCTTTAATTAAAAACCCATTTTTTTTCAAGGAAACAAATTGTGTTCTTCATCTCCCTCTCTCTTGTTCTTCACTCTAGGTCTTCATCTCCTCTCCTTCACCTCCTCCACCTCCTCCACCACCATGATTTTCTCTCTCCTCCTCCATCCACCTCTTCTTTTTTTTTTTTTTTTTGATAAATTGGATCAGAACTGAGTGTTCTTCTATCGGTAACATTAAGCAAAATTTACAGATATTGCTACATATAAATCAGGCGGATTAAATAATGATCTTGATGGTTTGATGTTTTGAAAGTTATCTTATTAGTGCCAAAAATGTTGTGAAAGTCAAGCAGCATGCCATTCATAGATCTTGTAGTTTGTGTCCAGCTATACAGTTCATAACCCATGAATTGTTTGCCAATTTTGCTCCACTAGAAATAGCAAGAGACTAACAGTTGATGGTGCTGATGAAGTAGACGCAATCGGCTTCCTGTGTAGTACAATTCCTCCAGCAGCAGTAGATCTACAAGAAATTTTCAACCAAAGAAATGTCTGCCCACCGGAATACTAGTGCAGCCACCAAAACAACCATCTTATCACCCAAAGACACCACCCCTATCATCTTATCACCAAAACAACCATCTTATCACCCAATGAAATTTTTGGTCGAATTTGCCCAGTTTTTCTACACAATTTCGTAAAAGAAAAATAGTGATTTTGGGTTCTAATCTTCTGCTGATTTTGGGTTCGAATTTGGGGCCTTTTGTGTTCGAATTTGGGGTTGTTTAGGGTTCGAATTTTCTACAGTTTTTGCGTTTATATTTCAGCAAACTTTTGAGGTAGGACACTTGAAGTCTGCAATTTTGGGCACTCGGATTTTTTTGGAGTATTATCCAGCAAGAATTTTTGGGTAGCCAATTATAGTGGTATTGGTGATGGTGGTGATGGTAGTGTGGAGATGAAGAACAAGAGAGGGAAGAAGATGAAGAACAAGAGAGAAATAATTTGGGTGATGGTAGTGTGGAGATGAAGAACAAAAAAGTTAACACCGTTAACAATTTCGTTAGGTTTAATGACAAAATACAAGTTTAGGGTCATCTGAGAAAAAAAAAATTGTCAGGGTTATTTGGGAAAAAGGCCTATATATCAGGGTCATCTAAGATAATATCCCAAAAAAAATATGGAAAACAAAATAAACAACTGCATCGAAAAAACCCTAATCAACAACAAATTTAATCCAAACAACTACGAATTAATAAACAAGACAATAAATTTACCCATAAAACGAACTGGAGTTTCTCTTCCCGACAAATCAGTCACATGCTGCAATTCATCAAAAAAAACACAGCATTATACAAAACAATTCAAACATCACTCAAATAAAAAACATAGAAAAAAATAATCACTTACAATGAAAGTATCATTGAAAGAGGCAAAAATGTGCGCAACACCGAAAACATGTTCTCCCTAGTGTTTTTAACAGCAGGGCCAAGAGTAACGATCTCTTCCTTAGGCTCTCAGCTCTTTGGTCTTTCTCCTCGACGATTGTAATTAATAGCCATTAACAAAATCAAAATCAAATCTATCGCATTAATAACACTGGATCTTCAATTGAAAAAGCTAAGTTAAGAGCTCAAATTTGGAGCAAATGGAGGAGAGAGAAAATCACACTTACCATATTAAATAGCTAAGTTAAGGCTTTGTGCCACCTTGCCTTTGCCACTTCGACTTCGATCTTCGTCTGGTGGGTGGTGAAGGATTTGCGCCATTCTTATGACTTTGCGTCGGTCTTCTTCTGCCACCAGTGCCGTTGGATGGAAACTGAGAAATTAGGGTTAAGGTTCACTGAGAGATTAGACCAATGAGCATTGAGTTAGAGAAGCACATGGATTACTTACATTGCGCTTTTGATCAATGGTTGAAATCTCATCTTTCTCAAATCAATGGCCTTTAATTTTCATACTATTTTCATTTGAGAATTCTAAATTTCTTTTTTCTAATTCTACTATTATTGGTTAAATAACTTTAAAAATTAGTCTTATTGACTTATTATTGGAAATTAATATAAAATTAGAAATTAGAAACTTTTAGAATTCAATTAGTATTAATGTATTATTAATTTTAAAGAACTTATGATTATAAACTTCAAAAATTATAATTACAGCAATATGCGAAGTTGCAAACATCGGAACATGTTATCACTTTATCAATGATTTGTTATTTAGTATTTGTATTTCAGTATTTTTGTACTTACTAGCTAGTAGTTAGCTAGTTACTAACTTAGGGTCTGTTCTCCCCAGCTAATTTTCAGTTCAGTTTAGTTCAGTTCAATTCAGTTCCTAAATTATTATCTGTTTCTGCTAAGAAATTAGGGATTGTAATAGGTTGTGAAATATGATGTGGGCCCCAAGTGCGCTCTTCAGAGCTCCGATGTTCGTACGTCGGGATCCTGCAAAACAAGGTTAGACTACCCCGGGGGTGTTTCCGAGATTGCCCCTCCGACGCTCAAGTCAGATGTGATTGAGGTAGAGAGAGAGAGTCTAGAGAGAGATGCTCTAGTTTATTAGGTGAGAATTGAATACCTTTTCATTGATGAGATTGTTGGTATTTATAGTGTTGGGGATTCCCAGACAGGAAACATTGATTGGATGGGCCTCCTTGGGATCAATGGCTATATTGCCTTTTCAGGCAATGATTATTTCAGCCGTTTAGAGGATCCCCAAGCTTATGAAATTAGGTCAACTCTCAGGTGGGATCCACTACTGCCACCTGTCCAAGGCTTTAGGAGGCTTTTGTGTCCCTGTTGGGCTGCTGATTAATCGAGCTCAAACATTATCATTACTATTAATTAGTTATAATTTAACTCAGTTCAGTTCAGTTCAATTCAGTTCAGTTCAGTTCAGTTATTTTATGTCGTAGAGAACATGCCCTTACTACTTAGTACTTAGTTTTAAACTACTAATTAACAAGTAACAAAGTAACAAGTTTGTGAAGTTAGTGTCTTAGTGAATACTGATTATCACAAAATAATAATGAGCTTATGAATTTTGTTTTACAACAAGTTATGAATTTAGAAAAAAAAATCGAACAAATTATAGAATTATAGCAAGAACCAAAACCGAACAAGTTGATTTGAGTCATTCGACCTATGTCTGGTTTGATCGTTAATGTATCAATCATCAATCAATATTCAATAATCACTACTAATGTACAATTTCATAAGTTTAAACAAACTTCATACTTTTCATACTTTTCATGCTTTCATATTTATAATTTCATAAGTTCATAAATCATACTTCATCGCTTCATGTTTCCATCTTCGTACGATCATACTTTAGTCTTCAACTCTACATATTATTAACTTAGTAATTTTATATCTAATATTCTAATCTCATATTTTCATTTCTTAATTTCTAATTCTTTAATTCAATTTATCTTTTAACTTATTTTTTTGTTGTTATATAGTGACTCATTCAGTAAGAGTTAGTAAGTCACTAACTAAATGTCTAAGTTTATTGACTTTAATCAATAATCAGTATGGACTTATGGTTGTTACTTGTTAGTTGTCACAAAGAAGTGAATAACCAAAGTATTAATTAAGTATCGATTATCGAATGTCCAAACTCCAAACCAGTAGTACCAACTCCAAAAGTCTTAATCATGTGATGATTTGATGATTGATCATTATTCTTTAATGATTGAATTTAATAACTTTAAATCTTTAATGTGTATGTAATAACGCAAATATGCAATAACCCTATAGGCAATATCCAATAATATAAGTCTTAGTGTAGTAACTTTTTAAATTAGTAATATAAGTATCAATGCATTATCACAATGACCCAATCACATGTTAATTGTTATTCCGACTTCGTAACTTAATATATATGAAAACGCCAAAACGACAATTGTAAAAAATAGACTCTCCAAGAGTCCAAGTCCACCACAAAGACGGCTCGAGCCAACAAACACCACATGATGCCGATTTGTTCCGACCCAAGTTATTCCAAAAGTCAGCTTAAGCTGACCCAACCGCACCTGATGGCGCCTTGTTCCAAGAGCCGATTTGTTCCGACCCAAATCATTCTGAGAGCCGATTTGTTCCGACCCAAGTCAATACGACGCCGGCTTGAGCCGACCCAAGTCCTTCCGAGAGCCGATTTATTTCGACCCAAGTCCTTCCGAGACTGATTTGTTCCGATCCAAATAATTCCGAGAGCCGATTTGTTTCGACCCATGTCATTTCGAGAGCCGATTTGTTCCGACCCAAGTCCAGCTGATTTAGGCCGACTTTACCTTATTACATTCCGACCCAAATTCACCCAACCTAGCCACCAACCGACCCATCCCCATCGAGCTCCCTCAGCCAGTTAGGCTCGACCCAAGTCCACCCAGTTCCGATCCATGGCATACTCTCACCCAGATTATTCTGACCCAAATCATTCCGACCTAGGTTGGGTCAACCCAAACCCACCCAGTGACCCAGTTTGACACCTCTAGGAGCCTCACCAATGTTGGTGCTCATAAGTCATAAGAGATGAGATATTGAGAACAAATACACAATTATAATGACATTAGGAGAAAAATAAAAGTTCAGCAGGAAAAAAAGCATACATAAATTGTTTGAACTTTGAAAAAAATTGTTATTTCACTAGGAACACTACAAGAGGGATTTTGTTGGTTTAGACTATGTATGTTTTAACTCTTTCCCTCAAAATTTAATCACTTTGGCGAAAATTGACCTTCTTTAATAAAATCTCATACTAATTTCTCTAAAAAAAAAAAAACTCTACAAGAGGGCATGTGAATCGTAGTGATGAGAACAATGAGTATTTTTTGCAGAAGTTAAAGAACAACGAAAGGAACAATGCGAAGACACAAGAGATTTTACAATGAAAACTTCTTAAGCCTAATAGGAAGTGAAAAACCTCGACCACAAGGGATTTTAGACTCAGCTCTTTCACTAATAATATGCCCAACCACTCAATACAACCTATTACACTAGAGTTCCCACTCTCGTTCCACTAGGAACACTAATCACAACAACAATTCCCGCGCAACTGTTGTTCCTCTCTTGAGTTCACTCAAAGCCCTCTCTTTACCTTCACTCAAAGCTCACCCGTATACAGGGATTTCACTCAAAATCCTAACCCTAGAACTCTTACAGAATATTGAATAAACACTAGGGGAACAAGCATTTAGCAACATAGGATCAGACGATCAGTAGCTCTGATAGGAACTTGTAAAGACACTGACTCAATATTAGCAATTATTTACCGATTGCTTTTGTTGTTCGTTCACTCAAGTCGGACACTTTCAAATGATGATTAAAGTGGTCAATTTATAGGCTTGAGTAACATAAAATACTCCTTAGTGTTACTGACTCAAATCCTAAAAGATAGAGCCATTTAACAACTAGATAAGCTTAGGAACTATAACCAGAAAAATAAAAACTGACTCTATTTATTTGAAAGATAAAACACAATTTTATCAAATTAAATACTTCATCCATTCTTTTTCTATTGCAAAAATGGGTTTAAGAACCGTTTTTAAGGAAATGAAAAAGGTGGGTAGTTTAGCATAAAGGCAACCCTTTAATTAACTAGAGTATGAGAGAAACAAATCCTTAATAAAGTAAAAGCAACCTTATTATGAGGCAAAGTGATTAATTAATGATGGTTTAGTAAGATAAAGTAAAAATAAAGTATTTTTTTACCAAAAGTGAAATTGTTGCAACAGATGTAAAACTACATAAAGTGGTAATTGTTGCAATAGTAAAGGAATGGAGGAAGTACGTTAAGCTAAGAAAATTAGTCTTTTATCCGAAAATATAATTTTCTAAGAGATAAGTTATTATCCTAGATAAAACTAACTAAGAGATGATCCCTCTGTTTCTTTTTAATTTACTTACTTCACTTTGGGGGAGAACCAAGGAAGAAGTATAAATGTATGAGAGAGAAACTGAAAAGGTGGAGAAAGAAACTAATAAGTGGGTTAAAATATTAAAAAGTGGATGATATGGGTAGAAAAAAGAGGAGAAAGTAGATGGGACATGTTGCCAAGATAGAAAAAGCAAGAGTGTGTAGATTAAAAAGAAACAAACCATAAACGAAAGTGTATAGATTAAGAAGAAACAAATGGAGTAAAAGATAAGATTTTATATCTATTCGTAAAGATAAAATCTATACTTATTAAAACTTATCACGCTTAACTTAATACTAATATCAGTTTTACTTTAAAACCGATTCCTTTTAGGCTCATGCTAGTACACTTCCTAAAAGGTCGTTGTTCCTGTTCCTTGCTCTTGATCTGAGGAGCTGCTTTGTTCCTCAAGTCAAGGAACAAACAAATTGTTTCATGTTGTTGCTTGCTTGTTCCTTACATTATGAAGCCTAACTATAAACTCATACATATAAACTTCTTCTCTTTTAGAGTTCCCCCTCGGGAACTTCTCTTCTTCTATCTTAAAGTTCCAAGTTCCAACTCAAGAACTTCAACTCTTCTTGGAATTTTCATTAGAAACTTCCTTCTTTTGTCATCATTATTAATCAATGAATCTTGAACGTATAAAATTAAAAAACCATGTTAGTTAATTACTTTAGTTTGTCATCATCAAAACTATTTGGGTCAACAACAATGATTGTTGTTTGACTTTGGGAATATACACAACAACAAAAATGAGGTTGAAAATACTTTTAATTGTAGCGCACATCTGGAAATACTTTATAGTTTAGCATTATTGAGGGAAAAATATCTACATATTGTTATATAATTTGAAAAAAAAATCAAACTAAAGATAACATGTAGGTGGGAGGATTTTTGAACACGTAATAAGGACCACGGACGAGTCTCCGATAGTAGCATTGACGACTTGATGGTAGCACTAGAAGTTGGGTATGACAAAGTGCGAGAAAGGGGGGCTAGCGGTTTTGGTGGTAACGGAGAGAGGGAGAAAGGATTGAGGAGTATTTTTTTTGGGTTTTGAATTAAGCTGATCAGCTAGGGTGTTATCGTATTGGTATAAAGCCGCTAATAGCAATAGCGCTTCACTTATAAAAACCCTAATTGAAGCCAAAAAAAAAATATCAACTACAAGCCTATGTGGATTGTGGATTATAATACAACAAATATCCTAAAAGTTAGCATAAAGGGAAATTCATTTATATATTATCATATTATAGAAGTCAAAAATTCTCGATTTTTAACTATTAGGAACGAGTTTTGTTCGTAGTTAATAGATTAACTTGAACAATCTTCCATTAATAAGAAAAATCGAATCCTAATTTTACAGGACAATCACCAAATTAAAACCTTTATTTATTTAATTTTTGTCAAAGCCAAACTAAAACCTTTCAGCAACAAAGAAATGACGATAAGTCGATTTGATACACACTTGTAAAATTGTAGTTAAAAAGCACATGTAGCTTAGACTGTATCCATTTTTTGTTACTAATCTAGAAAATATAGTCAAAATTTTAATTAAGCATGGTGATGAAAGCTAGTCGTACGATTGATAGTCATTTGAAAAGAACGATATTCATGCAAGAGATTAAAAGAGTCATCGATCATACTTAAAAAAAATTCATCATAAATTATATTTTATTCAAATTATATGATTTTGTATTTTAAGATATAAAATTGTCATTTTGGGATAATGGGATGTAATTGTGAGTTTTCTATTTATTTACCAATTACTGAATTCAATAATTGTGGGTATATGTTATCTTGTCTTTATAAAAAAAAATTCCCCACAAAAATACCAATATGAGATTATATACATATAGATTAGGACAAAGGGTTTTTTACTTTTTAGCTCCATTTAGTTAAGTGTAAACTATTTATTGAAAAATATATTTTACGCCCTATCAAACGGAACTTTAAGGTGGACATTCCTTCCTCTTCTCAATCACAATTACTCTTAATTACCTTACTTTCCATTTCCCATTTTCCAAACACTAACCCTCCATACAAATCGACCATACCCTTCTCTCACTCCTCTCCTCCATTTACACACAACTTCAAATTACTCAAAGATTGCACTCATCGACATTGCCAGAGGTATAAATTCACGT
This sequence comes from Beta lomatogona, assembly GCA_947646795.1. Classification (NCBI taxonomy): domain Eukaryota; kingdom Viridiplantae; phylum Streptophyta; class Magnoliopsida; order Caryophyllales; family Amaranthaceae; genus Beta; species Beta lomatogona. The sequence goes on along the minus strand of CANSNZ010000927.1, from coordinate 6,864,710 downwards.
TCTTTTTAACTCTAATTTTACTTTTTTGATCTGGGTCACTTTGCTTTTTTTTTGGGGGTAGGTAAACTCATCGGTGGGTATCGTGTTGTTGGCTTTGCACTGACTGATTTGGATTTCATTTTTTGTTAATTTCTATGCAAGAATTAATTTTGAATGATTGACAATGGATTTTGATAAAGTTTTATCAAGGTTTTGTTGATTGAACTATGGAACCTTTGTTCTTCCTCATGATCATACTGTATATTTGCTCTTAATTTTTGCTGCACTTTGACACTTGTGCATTTATAATCCTGCGGAAAAAGCTGAGGCATCCCAAGTTGCCACAACTTTTCTCTAAATTGCTTCTTTCACATCTTGATCATTGCCTGTGTTCTATAACTTATGTTTTAATGAGCATTGACGAGCTCGGCTGCAGTCAAACATCTATCCCCTACTGTAGTGAGTCTTGATTAGCCTTTTACCAAGAAATTTAGCAACTGAGTCTTGTAGTTTCTGTGCTTATCAAGGTTATTATGGTTTGTGTTGTCGCTACTCGTCTCTATTGATTATATCATAGTTTAGTAACAATCGAATGTGTGATTGCTTCTCTAAGTTGTTTGAGCCATTGAGGGATAGATGGGTTGGTCTTTTTTGTTTTAATGGTCTCCTAGTTTTAAATGTGGTTTTTTAGTTCTTAGTTATTCTAATTCTAGCATGGATAGGTCGATTATGAGGTGTTGGGTTTTAGCTGTTATCACTTATCACATTAGTTGTTTCTGGCTTAATTGTTCAAGGGGTTCATTTGAATCGATATTAATGATTTCGAGAAGTGGTCATTAATAGACTTTGAGGTATCTGGAATATCTAGCTCTAGCCTTGATTTCCTTTAGCTATTCTGATGAAGCTAATCCTATTTCGTACGTAGAACAGCTATTCTGCGTCATATGGCCCTCAGAAGTGTTGGACTTGCTTGAAGTGTCCGACAAATATATGGAGGGCAATTCTATGCTTTCATATTAATATTTATAAAGGATCTCACCCAAGTATCTGTTTCTGGTGTAAGGTGTCTGAGACATCTCGGACATAGATACGGAAAGGTGATTGGAGAATCATTGTAGTAGAGCCAGGCTTCCGTTTTATAAAAATAGTTGAGAGTTTCTGACGTTGTGGCTCTGTCAAAGAAACCTTCGCTTGAATGAAACCTCTGTAATTTCAAAATTTATCTAACTACAATAGTTTCTCCTAATTCATGTAGTTGCTGCAATAGCTACTTTTTGTGGTTCCTTTATAATATACTGTCTCTTTTAACTTTTTCCCGTTTTCCAATTTTCTTGAGACGGCTTCTTCAGGTATGTGTCCATGAAGGACAAGAAGACTACTTCGATATTGCAGCGCATTTTAGTCAAGTGTAGCACACAGGTATTAATGAGTTCATTACTTCATTATAACCTTATTAAGTCAGGTTGTGTGCTTTCGAATATCTGGGGGAGGATTAGGGGAATTAGGAGGAAGGGATCTAGGTCAACATATCCAATAAGATTGTATTTAAGAGTGAACCAAACACTCATAGTGGAAGAAGGATGATTTTTTTCCCCTTTCTTGAAGACCCTAATAGTCTATGTGGGAGGCGTTAATAAATAGTGGTAATGGTAATGAAGTTGTCGGTTACTTTGTGATGAAAGTTTCATCCCAATGTACATGGTAATGCTTTTCCATTCCCAAATACTTCAATTTCTTCATAATTTTTCCCCTATCATCCGTTACCACTTTAGAGGTGGTATTGAGTGGTAATTGAATTTTGAAGAGAACATATGTATTGGAATGAAGTTGCATACTATGGGTATTGGCATGAGACTTCTTTTACCATATTGCAAGCCACCAAACAGGCAGTGAACAAAATGACTAGAGTACTTAGCCCTGTAGTTCCATGTTAGAAATCTAGGAAGGTTCAATATTTTATTATTGCGGCCTCTTATTAACAGATTGTGTTAGAAGCCTCTGCTATTGCATTTTTTCAAATGGTTAAAGTTGACTTTGCATATTGCTTCAGTTTAATCCCAGTTCTATATATCTAGGCAAGGAATTATGGTAGCTGTGTTGCAGCAAAGGTCCCAGAAGTTGAACATGATATGTGTTTGAAAGAATTTTGTGCTCTGAAGAATTGCATGCAAAACGTGGTACTGTTTCCCATATAGAATAACTGGTGGCTTTGAGCAGCTTTTGAACCTCCTTGTCCTTTCACGTTTCTGTCTTCATCTAATGTTGCCTCTATTCTCTTGTAGCTTAAAGGCAAGGCATAGTGTTGCCTTTTTGGGTGATTGCACATCTGGAATTGCACTTTGAGTTTTTGATAGCTGACTGAAGATCCAAGTTGAAGAATGCATAAAGATTGTTGTGTATTCTAACAAATATACTTAGGTAATCTTTCTAGTTTTTACTACATTCTTGTGGCATTGTGCTGCAGCAGTGGCATGTCTTTCTTCTGTCTGATGTAAATATGTAGTTACATTTTTGGTTTTCTTTCTTCTATCTTCTTGCTCATGTTGGTTGATTTTATGTATTCAATATGTAAGCTCTCAGTTTCTTGCTTGTTGATCCTTGGTTACCTTCACAGAAAGCAGAATATTTTTCGGAAACAAGGGAGGATATATAAATATGCACAGCGAAGCATCTAGTTCACAGGCCAGCATTGGCTTAAGTGGGTCAGGTGCTGTATCACATGCTTATGTTCAATATCCACCTATGAGATGCAACATCCCTGGTTCGAAGGGCCTATTCTATGATGATGCAAATAAGCTGTTGCTGTCCCCAACTTCTGATGAGGTAATCTTACTTAATGATATGAAATAATGTTTAGAAAAGTTCCATGTTGCTTCATCGAATGTTTTGCGATCACTTGTTCTCTCTCCGTGATATGAATGGCATGTAATTGGATTTCGCTTGCTAGGTATTCTCTTGGAAAGTTGCACCTTTTGACTCGAATGTTGAACCAGCATCTGATTCAGTAAGTGAAGGGCCCGTATTATCTCTTCGCTTGTCTCTGGACGGTAAAATTTTAGCAATTCAGCGGTCAAGTCATGAGATTCAATTTTGGAACAAGGAGAAAAGCAACTCGTTCTGCCACAAGTGTAAGCCCGAGTCAGAGAAGATACTGGGCTTTTTCTGGATAGATTCCCCAACTTGTAATTTTGTACTTGTGAGGAGTAGGTAAGATAATTGAAATATGAACAGGAACCTTGGGTACAACTAAGATAATTAAAATCTGAACAGAAATTTTTCTGCATTCGATTATATATATATATATATATATATATATATATATAGGGGCAAGATCACATGAGAAAACATCTTATGTGAAGTATGAGAATGAATCTCAACCACATGATTGGATTAGAGTTACAACACTTGTTCATTAGAGTTATACCCCCGAAAAAACTTCGAGCCCAAAAAAAAAATTTATTTTTTTTCGGAATTTTTGTTTTCTAATATTTTTTTTGGAGTCACATCACTTTTACATTAGAGTTACATCACTTGTTCATTAGAGTTATAGCGCGTAAAATCTGTTCTCATTTCTCATGTAAGTATGCATTCTCATATGAACTCACTTCCATATATATATATATATATATATTCCATATATATATTTCATATATATATATATATATATATATATATATATATATATATATAAGGTTTAACATATCTGTCCGTTGGGTATCATATTGCAGTGGACTGGACTTGTTTAATTATGATTTTGAGACACAAAATATTCAATTGATCGAATCCAAGCGTATAAATGTGAGCTGGTACATTTACACGCATGAAAGTCGTCTGGTTCTCCTTGCTTCAGGGATGCAGTGCAAGAGTTTTACTGGGTTCCAGGTATTAGCTGTCCACTTGTTCATTACATGCTAGGAAATAGGAGTACTTAATTCATTGAAGACTATGTCATATAATTAGAGCAATCACCTTAGTACTTTCTCTATCTTATCTTTGTAATAAGTGACTAATAACACTTTTCTCTGTTTTGTTTATCTCACAATTATGTTACCTTCCCTGAAAGAGTGAAAAGTGGTTGTTCTCCCTCTCTCTTTCCCATCTCTCTCCTCGTCACATGGGTTTCCTAAGAATTTCATTCCACTTCTACATGCTGGCATAAATTAGACAAAGCAAGTAGTTTTTATTTAGAGAAAAGCGACCATATGGTGCCGTCCAGCTTAAAAATAACGTGGTATGTACTGGTTTGTTCTTATATATTCTCTCTGCTGACTCTACATTCTGCACTCTTCGAAGCCAAGACCCAGAACTTCCATGGCTTCTTCTAGCCTGAATCAGCAGGTGATTTTCTTGAAAATGAACAAATTATGGTTTATGTGGACCTGTGCTCTTCGTTTGGATTAGGGTGACTGCAGGAGAGAAGTATAATAGCAAAATGGTACCAGGTTGCTTTTCAGCCAGGACGCTATTCAAGGCCGCTTTAATAGAGTTTTGCATTTTCTTAATATATAAAATTCACCTCATCTCTAGGTAATTTTGATAAATTCCCTTTTATAATATTTTTACTGGCTCAAGGACTTTGCATAATAGAGGGTAGAAAATTTCGGGTTATCTAGTTAAATAGTTATCCTATTTACACCCTCTGTCAGTAATTGGGTACAGATACACTTTGCATAGTGTTAGTTATTCTATTCACATCTGTGACTACGCTTTTGAGTTTATGATGTTTATGTTATTATTACTATATGCATTATGGTTCATTATTTGATTGAAACATAACCAATCATGTAGTTTTCTTCTGCTGGGATCATTCACTTGCCCAAGTTTGAAATGCTTATGGCCAAGCCTGAAGCCAACAGTAAGCCAGTCCTAGCTGCTCAAGATATTCATCTAATCACGGTGTAAGGCTTCCAGAGCTTTACTGATATTTCATCTTAGTTTGAAACTTTGAATACGGAAATTCTCTCTGATAGATTCAAACCTTCACAGTTATGGAAGAATATACTGCTTGCAAGTTGACAGAGTGGCCATGCTGCTCCGTTGCTATAGATTTTATCGTGATGCTGTCGTACCACAGGTACATATCTTTGTTTTGTTCTTCTGTTTTCTTCTGTTTTCTTCTGTTTTCTCCATTTATATTTCTTCTAGTTTTTAGGCATGAGAAGAGCTGTCATTTTGGGTGTGCGGGTCGGATTCAGGTCCGATTGTCTACTGTAGGATCACGTTTGGGTGGGGTCATCTCATTTCAACGTGCGTATATTGTCGGTATGGGTTCCGGATAATTATTGGGTCAATCTAGCCTTTTTATCCTTATAGGTTCTGGGTCAGGTAAGGTCGAGTTTGGTTCGTGCTAAACCATTTCGGGTTTGGGATGGGATAATTTTGGGCTCGAATTCTAGTAAAATTCGGTCTGATTATTATCTGGTTCGGTCAAGTCTGATCATTATCTGGTCGAGTTAACAGTCAAGTCTGATTATGTTCTGGTGTGATCATTATCTGGTCGGGTCAAGTCTAAATCAGGTGAGGTGTGGATAAGACGAACTTTAGGTCTGATCAAGTTCAGTTTGGGTCAAGTCCAGTTTGGATCAGCTGCAGAGTGGATCATCTTAGGGTTCGATCAAGTTTGGTTGGGGTCATTTTGGGTTCAAATTAAGTTTAGTCTTGTATACGTTAGGTCATAAGTCATAACATGTGATTTTGAGGCTCCAAGTTCGAATCAGGGTTACCTAATTCGCCCCTACCCCCCCCACGAATCATGTTTCGATTCGTCCGTCCCGAAACGCGATTCGTTTTCGCACCAAATCGGTGGGGAACGCGACTTGGATCAGCAAAGTTGGCGTTCCAAATGGTGGGTCGAGATTTCGAGATTTAGGGTCTGAGTAAACCCTAATTTTGTTAATTGAAGGGGAAATATAACAAATTTTGTGCTTTAATTATGGGGCTTTTGATAGGAATTTGAAATCGAGTGGATTGAAGTGTTTTAATCGTCGTTTGGGAGTGATACAGTGAGGTTGTCTTCCCCGACGAAGTAAGAAGCTTGCTGCAGTGTGGCCTGTCTTCTCCTCTTCTTAAAAAGAAATTCCCTTTTTTTCCCCTAATGCGTTCAATCTGTTTACAGATGGGTGGGGAAGTGGGGTTATTTCTTTTCCCCTTAATGGTATTTGCCCACGTGGTATATATGTGGTTGGGGTTTTTTTAAGTTGGGATACATGGGGAAAATAAGAACATTAAGTAGGCGCTTTCCTTCATGCAATAAAAATAACTTTATCCCCTTATTCAAAGTCAAATAATCTAAAAATAAAAATATACCACTAAATATAGATAGTTTTTTTTTTCACTGTAAAACTTTTTTTTTAAATTGATAAAATAGCTGTTAACTAACTAAGGTCAGTTGATTTTTTTTTAAATTCATAATTAGCGCGTATTATGTTCCATCGAATTATGTTCCTAAAATCCGTACCAAAAAAAACCCATCGCGATCCGAATTCTTTCGACTAGCGAATCGCGTTCCCGTTCTCGTTCCGCGATCCGAGGCGTTCTGCGAATTAGGTAACCTTCGTTCGAATTTATTACAGATTGCGTCTTTTGAAGTTTTTGCCATTAGTTAGGTTGTTTTGGATATGGCTCGGGTTAGTTTGAGTTTGGTTTATTCTCGTCATCTATAATTTTTTGTTAGAATGATTATTGTAATCGTAATTTGCAAACACATTAATTACTTCGATTATTGGTGAAGATATTGTATATGTTTATTCTTTCATATGGCCATACCTCAACAGGTATGGTTCTGTAGTTTTCTATAGTAGCATAAATTGTTCTGGAAGTTTGAATATTTTTTAGCTCGTCAAGTAGAAATGGGTTAAGGTCAGTAAAGTTTCAGGTTGAGAACAAGTCCGGTAAAAAACACTTCAGCTCGACAAGGCGATGTCTTGTTGGGCCATAAATAGGTTGGGTTAGATGCAGGTCCGATCAGGTTCGTTTAGGTTTCCAATCTTCACGGGTTGGTGCAGGTTTAATTTGGGTCTCTACTTATTGGGTCACCGCGGGTGTCGGATTATTCTGAGGTCAGACCCGTCTTGGGTTCGGATTTCGAATTCTAAGTCGGGTATTGAGTTGATTTTGTGTCAGATTGATTCGGGTTGTAGTGATCCTTTTTACGGGTCCAATTATGTCGAGTCATACTGGGTTTCGGGTTGTCTCCTTGGATCGGCTTAATTTTATGGCAGCTCGGCATGACTCATGAGAAGGCAGAATTTTGTTTATGAACAATTCTTATTGGAAGTCACATATTACCATTAGGTCTCGAATTACTAAGATAAAATGACAATATATCCCGAGTGCGTTCACTATAAAGCCGGTACACTTAAGGCTATCTTTTGCATGTTTGGACTCTACCCACTGTGCTTATTTTGGCTCATTTGGAGGTCCTCCAAATGAGCAATGAGCAAGAAAGTGAACTTGGGTGTACCATGCTCATGGCACACCCAGGTGTATGATATAGTATATTTCTGTCATGCTCACTCTGGACACTCTAAGGTCTTGAATTGCATAGTTGAGATGATACTGCGTTCTAGTCTTGCTCTTTTCTGATTTTCTGCTGGTGGTAGTTCTTTAATTTTTCATATGGTTCAGTTACACTACTCCCACTCTAAAAGATAGGGTTTCATGTCTTATGTTGTGAGTGAAATCTAGCCTTACATACATACATACATACATACATACATACATATATATATATTCTCATGCACCTGCTACTAATGAAATTAGTCTCGCGTACCATATGATTAAATTTGCTTTTTATATTCCTTTTATTTTCAGGGATCTTTATCCGTATATTCCAGCAAGGTTTCTGTGAGTGTAGTTGATAATGTGTTGCTTGTTCATCAAGTGGACGCAAAGGTTGTCATACTGTATGACCTATTTGCAGAGTCTAGGGCACCGGTATCTGCTCCTCTTCCTCTTCTTTTGAGGGGCTATCCAAGATCAAGCACGTCTTTTAAACTTCCTAGCAAAGATGACGGAAGTTCAGATTTGAAACCGGCAAATGATGATGAATCGACCATTTACAGAGAAGGATGGATGTTTCTGAATCCAGATCTTATATGTGATACTACTAGTGGACTCCTTTGGAAGATCCATATAGACTTGGATGTGAGTTCTCCTCTGACTTCTAAAGTTTTTTAGATGCATAACGTTGCTGTTACATCCTCTGCCTTTTATGCAGGCTATATCTGCTAGTAGCTCAGATGTGCGCTCTGTACTTGAATTCCTGCAACGACGGAAGTTAGAAGCAGCTAAGGTAGTGTCTGTAACCTACTGGCAATTGCTTATGTAACATCAAGTTTACTTTGAAATGCACCTCATTCTCTATTGCGTAGTTGTTGTGTATTTATCTTTGACCCTGGCGAGTAGGAGCAGATGCCTATGGATGTTGACTTCCATCAAACCCCAGTAGTCTATTCAACTTGTTTGATTGTTTTAACCTAGGTCATTACTTAGGTTCTTATAAGCCACTTTGCAACATCCATTGTGGGCTATTAAAAATCCTTCTCACGGAAACCTCTTGGATCATATTTTAGTTGATAGACCGTACGATAGCTTAAGGCCTCTCATCTCTTCATAAATTAACAAGGTGAGGTGTTGGCTCATATAAATCAGGAGTTCCTTGACAAGCATATGTAGAATTAGTTGAGATTTTCTAGTTTGTTACATTATGTTGTGAATTTGTGATGATCGTGAATCCTGACATAAAACTAGATGTCACTTCTACAACTCTGCAAGCACTATGCTGTTCCTGTTCAACGACCATCACTGCCAATATAGCTGGCTACGAGGAAGAGATTTATAGGTTTACTTCCTCTCCATGAGGCTGTTTTTATTAGACAAAGAAAACATCATAGTTTAAGGCTTAAGGACATAGAAGTGGTAAAAGTCATAGTTAACACTTTATAGAAACGGATGTTATGAAAGAAGTAATGCTCCTGCCAAGAGTGACGAATTAGGCAGAAATATGCATAGGAGGCCTATAGTACCCTCAAGCTTGTTCAGAAGCTTAGAGCCTTAGACTAGATTTTATGTTTAGCAAGGGCTATCTTTACTGCGAGAGCTGGTGAGTCAAGTTATGTCTCATCACCTTCCAGTTTTTATTTGAGCATTCTTCTTATTCTTCTTCCTCTATTGGAATTTGTGATTGTCATTTCTTTTTTTCTTTTTGCTGGAACATGTTGTCTTCCCTTGACAATTGACATACCAACCATCCGAATATTGCTTCACATGTCTTAGATACTCATATTCTCTATGGAACCCCCCCCCCCTTTTAAATTTTCGGCCTCTCTTGCCAAATTGGTATCATCTTTCATACAATTAGGATGTGTTTACATAAATTGATTGTCGTGTATTCTCTCATGCTTAGCAGCCCAATGAACCAAATGGTTATTAGAAACTACCTCCCTATATAGAAATATATATCATTGCTATTACTGTACAGACAGTGACTTGTTTTCTCTAATTCAGGCTAAGCAATTATGTCTGACTTTAGCCAAAACTGTTATATTGGAGCATAGGGCAGTGGGTGTTGTTGCACAAGCAATGGATGTTCTTATGTCTTCTTACTCTCGTGCAATTAAGACGGGTAGTTACTTTAAGGGGATAAGATCTGATAATATTCTTTCTTCTGATGCACAATCTACCCATAACCCAAGAGTTGCCGCTGATGAATTCTCCAGAGAAGATTCAAGGACAGCACCTGTGAAAATTGACTCCTCTGTTGTTTCCAACGAATGTATGAATAGATCTTCAACTTATTCAGAGACAGATTCAGAGGAGGGAATGATTGGTCCAAGTTCAGGTAGCAGTAAACTGGTTACTGGTGCTGAAAGTTTTAATGCAAAGGTTCAGACATCATCCATACAGTCTCATCTGCCTGGTCCCAGTAGTGTTCCATTGGATGCTAATAATGCAGAGCAGCATGAATCTCAGATCCCCACTGCAGCCATATCACCTGATGAACTATACCGCTTTGTGTTTACTCCTGTAGATGAAGAGATGACTGGGGATCCTGCTTATTTGGTTGCTATCATTGTTGAGTTTCTCTGCAGGTATTCAAATTGATATCCTATTCCTCCCATAGTTGGAAAGATATTTTTGTAGAAAGTATAAAGATTAGGTTGGCTTGTATTTCAAACTTGCATAACTATGCTCTCTTTTCCCACTTCCATTTTAATCAATGCATTATGTGCATTTATTTGTGCATTGAAAGAACAGATAAAAACAAAATATCTGGTTTTGCTTCTAAATTTCTTTAGCATGTTGAAATTCTTGCCTTATAATTGTACATCTGTGTTTTAGTTTGTATCAATACTTCCATATTTGTCTAAAGATGAGAAGCCTAAAGAGTGTATGTTTTCATGGCCATATTTGGCAGCTTGGTATTACGAATTTCAGGCCGTGTTTGTATTTCAAACTTGCATAACTATGCTTTCTTTTCCCACTTCCGCTTCAATCAATGCATTATGATTCTTAAATTTGATTTTGTTATTAGATTTCTTAGCTTATAATTGTACATCTGTGTTTTAGTTTGTATCAATACTTCCAGATTTGTCTAAAGGTAAGAGGCCTACAGAGTGTGTATAATTTCATGGCCATATTTGGCAGCTTGGTATTACTAATTTTAGGCCGTGTTTGTATTTTAAACTTGCATAATCATGCTTTCTTTTCCCACTTCCGCTTCAATTAATGCATATGATTAGTTTGATTTTATTTCCAGATTTTTTAGCTTGTTGAATTTCTTAGCATATAATTGTACATCTGTGCTACAGTTTGTATCAATTCTTCCAGATTTGTCCAAAGGTAAGAAGCCTAAATAGAGTGTGTATAGTTTTATGGCCATATTTGGCAGCTTGTTATTACTAATTTTAGGTCATGTTTGCCAAATGCCAACAGCTTTTCAAGTAGCGTTTAGAGATTTGACTAGATCAAAACTCAACCTCTAGTAATGGTGAAAAGTAGCATTTGGTAAAGTAGCGCTTTAAGACAGGCTATAAGGTAGCTTTTAGCAATTGTAGTAGCTATCCAAAAAGCTCAAAAATGAGCTTTTCAGGTAGTGGTAGCTTTTAGAGTAGCTTTTGCAGGTAGAGCACAGTTCAAACTACAGTTCCTTACTATATCCAACACCTATTTTTGCTGAACACTTGTTTAAAAATCTATTTTGAGTTTTAACAGCTTACCTGTACAGCTGACATCGATTCGCTTCAGCCATTACACAGCTAACAGCCATTACACAGCTAACAATTACCATAACAACCACTTTGCGGAACTAGCCCTCAGCATATTTGAGGGATGATTGAGCTCCAACTTAGACAATGGATTGGGGCTAACTTTTGGAAGAGAGTATCGTGATGTGGAGACACAACAGTCTTCTCCAGCAGTTTACATATTCACTTGCTTATTAAACTATATAATACCGAGCATCATAATTAACTTTTGTTTGATTCCGCCTTTCCCTCAACAGAACCCACTTCACTGTCGCCTCTTCATTGGATGTCCTTACCCTGGTTTATCTTAATTGTTCTTCCTTCCGATGGAATACCAAAGAACAAGAAAACAGTACAAATAGAGATTCCTGTTCATGTTTCTGAAATTCTTTTATTTTGATGCTTTGAAACAATATCTATGGACTATGAGTAACTTTTGCGTAGTACAGTTTCTGTGGGATATTCAGATTTGAGTAAATTATGATGTTATTTTTTGGTTCAGAGCAGTCACAAAATATCATTTTCATGTTGAAATAATATATTCGAGAAACATCCGAAAGAGGTCTTATGATATTTATCTGTAACTTGTGTGTTCTATTATCAGACATAACTGAAAATTTGACAAATTACTATGCACTTTGATTCTTGGTACGGAACTGAGGCTATCCACGGTCAATTATATGTTAGAGGCATGTAGCTTGAGTACTTTCTTGCTAGAAGACTCTGTTATTTAGACAAGCTGAAAAGGTACTAACTAAGATAATCAATTGAGTGGAAAGATGTAGGCTAAGAAGGTGGTTGTATTTATCTGCTCTTTTATGCTTCTTCTATATTTTTTAGTTGCCATATTGCTCTTAGCTAGAGGTCAATTTTATAAATTTTGACTGTATTTTTTTCACTAATATATACTTCATATATGTAAATGTTATGATGTGGGATCCTGTTAAATTCGCCTCAATGTGTATTCTAATACCGACTTTCATTTATACATAATAAAAGATAGTAATGGTCGAAGTTTGCAGCTAAAAAACGCTGGAACGATGAAATTTGCATGTTGCTTATAGTGATGAAGAATCAAGTAGGTTTGCGTTTTGGAATGGGGTTCATTTTGTAGGCGAGCTTGGCTAACCTTGCATAAGAGCTTCGCTCGTTGATTAGTAACTTCTAGTTGATTTAATAAATCTAGCACTGCTCTTCCCCCCTTCTGCTTAGTTATCAGCTGCAACCTTCATTTGCTTGTTTTGTTGATGCTTTCTGTGATGATTGCAGTGCTACTGTGGAAAGAATCCGAGTGTATCCTAGTTTATATGTCCTGATGATTCGATTGCTGGCAAGTGGTGAACGATATGGAGAACTGGGCTTGTTCGTCATTGATAAGGTCTTTGGCTCAATGTTTTTACTGTAGTTTGCTTTTATACATTTGGTAATGTAAATGCAAAGACAACTGACTTTCTGCATCAGCTTATGAAAAAAAGTTACATTGCAGATTATTGAACCTTCAAAAGAAGTTGCATATCAACTACTAGAATCTGGTCGACAGCATCTTCCAACAAGGAAGCTGGGCATTGACATGCTTAGGCAGCTATTTTTGCATCACGATTATGTACTGTCGCTACTGCAGGATGGGTACTATCTTGAAGCTTTACGTTATGCACGTAAATTTAAGGTATGCTTTTCTTAATTGTGCTTCCCTTTCTCTTCTTTTATCCTTCTTTTCTTACTCTATTGCTACAACTCGAAGCACATTAACCTGTGGTCTTGCTAATTTTAAAAAGGAAAATGAGAGAGAGAACCCAGTGATGTTGCTCTATAAGCTGCCTGGCTGCCTGGCTTCAATTCATATGAATGAACTAGATAACAAAAAGATTACAAACTACTACCTTCTTACGACTTGTGAACCTTTGTTTTTGACTGTCCTCTTTGGATCATTTTATCCTTTAAAGTTTAAATAATCATGACTGTTTTGCCTGTAAATAATCCTTTATTAATGGGTATAATATAGCAACGACTTAGATGCTCACTTGGTACTATGACATCTTCACTTTACCCCTTCAATGTTCACAATGCTAACATGTAACGAGGGGTGCAGAAAGGAGATCTTAGTTTCACTAGAGCTCATTTTAATTTCCAGCTATGTACTTTCTTTTAACTAAATGAAACACGTCTATAATTTTCAGGTTGTCACCGTCCGTCCGTCTTTGTTTCTTGAAGCAGCTTTTGCCTCGAATAATCCACAGCATCTAGCCTCAGTATTAAGATTTTTTTCAGATTTCATGCCTGCCTTTAAAAACACACCAGATCATGCTACGTATCGTGAGATTCTCAGCCAGATGAATGCTCCTTACGTAGCTGCTTAGCTTCTAAATTCAGCCGTACTTTATCAATGCTGCTTAGCTTCTAATAATACCAAGCACCAGGCATTTGATCTTCAAACTTCAACGTGTTAAATTAGATGCAGTGCTGCCTTTTGTTTTACTTGTCAATGGAAGTGTCAGGGGTTCCTCTCAGAAAAAAATGAAAGTGTCAGGGTATGTTTATCTGGGGCGGATGCCTCCTAAAGAGTAACGGAGGTGTGCGAAAGTAGGCTTAAGCGTCTATTCTGCTCGTGGTTAGTATTTTGATATCAGCAAAGAGCAATGCAATGACTTGTCCCATGATTCCTTGAATCAAAGTTTGTGCTCAGAGAACCCAGTTTGGTAAACATAAAATAGTTTGGGTATTATAGTCAAAGACCTTTTTCATGAGGACTTCTTAATCTTTATAACCATGGGAGTCCAATTATACCACTTTTAGGATCAATCTGTAGCATAAATGATTAAAAAGCCCTTGTGAGAGTCCAAACTATTTGTTGTTAATATCTGTTTCGCAAATATACTATACATTTTTTTTTAATTGGTAAGAAGAAGTGCCCTACAGTTGCACGGGCAAGGCCCTTTGGGAAGGAGGGGGGAATGTAAGGGAATCCCACTTGCAAAATGCCTCTAGTGGGGTGTATACAAGCCTTACCATTAGACCAAGTACTACTTGGTGTAAACATACTATATAGGCGTGTGTTTGTTTTAAAATAAAACAAGGTTTTTTATCGAATATATTAATTGCATGTAATGGCTACCTACTCTAATGACCCTAATATGTACTATATGGTTATATCATAGTGTTTAGGAAAGTTTGTTAATAAAGACCTTATTTGTTGCACTTTTTGTGAGAACACACCCTATATAATTTTTCTTAAGAGGTACGAGGCGAAAAAATCAGCTTTTCGATCATTGACCCTCCCGTTTTCTTCTCCCTCTCTGTGAAATGTCATGCACAATAACAAAAACATTTTTGGCTAATTGTCATGTGTTAAAAACCCTGACTTGTCGTCGAAGAGCCTCAAGCAAGAAGATTCACTAAAAGTCTCAAACCCATTGAATCATCTGCATTTCCGAAACACTAAAAATTTAAAAGCCTCAAGAATAAATTTGTAATGCCCTTCTGGGTCATTTTGACATGGAGGAGACCAGGAACAATGAGGTTATCAGACATAAAATTGAGGCTTCAATTTGATATTGATATTTGGAATGATTGAAATATGTTTTGATATAAAAAAAGGAAAAAATTGTCAAGAATAAGCTAACATTTGGACGGTCTGCTTTAAATAAGTCATACTTTTGATTAACTTAGAATAAGCAAAGCTTTTTGGGTATCCGCTTTTAACAGGTTTAAGTGACTAGTGACCTAAACGATGGGTAATTTTTTTAATTTTTAATTTTTAATTTTTTCCCCTTTTTGTCTAATCTCTCTCCTCTAAACCCCACCATCACAAGACCACCTCCTCCAACCTCTCTTTCTCCCTCCTCCCCATGACAACCCAACACTCGGCGCCACCCTCACCCAACAACCCCCCCCCCACCTCGCCTAGCCCCAGCCGCACCTTCGCCCAACCATCACCCTCTCCCAAACTACCCACGAAACCCCCCACCCACCAACGACCCAAACCCTAGTATACTGTCGCCCAACCCCACCCGCTCCCAAATCCGAACCCAAAGCAACAAGCACAAGGGGCCATCAAATAGTTCAACAATTCTTATGTGGTTTGGTTCATGTTTCTTTGACAATTCATAAGAGCACAATATAGTTTCAGAGCAGAGTATGAGAAAATCAAAACGTTAGTGGGAGTTTAGACACTCACATCTTCTAGTAGACTACCATGAGTTTAATTTGAAGAAATTGACCCAAATTTCTGCATTTGGGAGTTTTTAATAATTATATTTGTTACTTCTACTAATGCTTTGATTGAAAATAAAGTTTTGCCACTACAAAGACTCTTCACATGTACTAATGCTTTGATCTACTTTTGTGGGTGGCTATTTTTGGGTGTGGGGGCTGATTTCAGGGGGTGGCGGACTGATTGTTGGGGAGGGGGTGTGTTCCAAATGTAAGAGGAAGGGGAGGGGGTGGCAGCGTGGCAAGGGAGGGGGTAGAGGAGGGGCATGGAGGTGAAGGCGAGGAAACAGAAGAAGGGAATTGAGTTTTTTTTTTAAAATTAATATTTAGAAATAAATTAAAACTAAAAATTTAAACGAATAAAATGCGCAAATTTGTCTGTGCACTCGAGACCACGTAGAGGAGCGTGGTCATGGTGCAAAACGCAGAGCAAATAAAATCAAACGCACGGAACATACATTTCCCCTAGGCTCTAATCCTGTTGAGTGAAGAAAAGTAAAACTTGCTATGTAGACTGGCAGTCAAATTTATTTATTTTTTCTTTTTTCATGCCTTATTGCCTTCCATAATGTTTCTCAAAAATAAATTGTCTGTTTTGCCCCCATATTCTCTCCCAATGATGTTTTTATTTTATTTTTGTATAGTTCTTTTTCCAT
This sequence comes from Beta lomatogona, assembly GCA_947646795.1. Lineage (NCBI taxonomy): Eukaryota > Viridiplantae > Streptophyta > Magnoliopsida > Caryophyllales > Amaranthaceae > Beta > Beta lomatogona. The sequence goes on along the minus strand of CANSNZ010000927.1, from coordinate 6,848,620 downwards.
TTTGTGTTCCTTTTTCTATTTTTTTTTGTGTTTTAATTGTATCATCTTCTCTTATATATTCTCTTTTTTTAATGACCCATATTTTTAAAAAAAATTAGGCGTATTAAAAAAATAAATAAAAACACAAAAAGAATATGTACGTATTAAACAAAGAACAACATATTGATTATAAAATAACATGAAGATATCAAACAAAGAACACCATACTGATTATAAAATAACATGTGCATATAATACTCGAGAAAAAAAATACTACAATAAACCAAAAAAACAAATAAAAATATAAAAAGAACATAAAGTTATCAAACAAAGAACAACATACTGATTATAGAAGAACGTGGCTTTATAATACTAATTAACAAAGCCACACGTAGTTTCAATAGTTAAAAAAACCCCTGCTATTGTATCAATTACAAGGATCCTAATTAAGCATATACAATATATAACATTCATATTGTCTATTTTCAAAATCTATCATAACTAGTAATGTTAGTTGACGCTTTTATAGCATACAGTAAAAATGAAAAAAATGGTTTACAATCACATAAAAGTCTCAACGTAAAAAATACATATGCAAAGAACATGAAAGAATCAAATAAAGAGCATCATTATGATAATAAAAGAACATGCGCATAATATTTGGGTAACAAAAATGAATAAAAACATAAAAAGAACATGATATAATGGAACAAAGAACACCATATTGATTATAACATAACATGTACATATAATAGTTGAGAAACACAAATCTATAAAAAAAAATAACAATAATGAATAAGAACATATAAAATACATAATTTTATACAATTAGACGTGTTATTTGATTGTGAATTATGTGTTCCCTTGACCTTAAAAAAGTACATAATCTTTATTTTAATTCTACCTTACTTCTACTATTTGTTTTTTTACGGCCCATGTTCTTTAATAAATTAGACATGTTCTTTTTACCTAGAAAGTATGTTCTTTAAATTTAAGTTGCATGTTCTTTAATAAATTAGACATGTTCTTTTTACCGAGAAAGTATATTCTTTAAATTTAAATTGCATGTTCTTTTATAAATTAGACATGTTCTTTTATAAAAATAATATTTGTTTTAATTTTTTTCATCATCACCTTATTTTCTTTTTACTTACAAGTAAAATATATTGATGGAAGGCAAAAGATTAGGGTTTTTACTTCAAACCTTGAGATATGTTGGAGAGAGAAAACAAATTTATCAAAAGTAACAATAAAGAAAAAGGCAAAATAATTGGTAAAAGAATCTTATCTTCTGTTTTGGTGGAGGAGAAGTTGCTCCTAAATTTCAACGTACTATTGGATATCTAATCCATGCTACTTTCAATTTTCCCACCGCGTTTTATTATTCACATCATGTCGTTTGGGCCAGGTGCACACAGCTCACTGTGCACCTGGGTGCACTGTCCACGGATTGAATAAAATGAAGACAGGTGGATGGTTACTTACAATAATAAGTTGTTTACCTGTCGAACTCATTAAAAGCTTATACTCCAAAAAGCTTTGTTTATTCTAAGTTAATCAAAAGTATAACTTATTTTAAGCAGACCATCCAAAGGTTAGCTTATTTTAAGCAATCTATAGGTAATTAGACACAAGGACTAGCTAAAGTCACTCTTAACTATCAAAAATGCAATCAGGACCAGTTAGAGGTGTCAAAAACTAGGCCGACCCACGGGTGAACCCGCATCCGACCCAGACTCAACCTGTTCTGAGCCGAGAGTGGTCGGGTGGAAAGCCGACCCATTCCGACCCAGCGTTCACCCGTGCCCAGTTCAACCCGTGGAATTGGCAACCCAACCTGAACTGGGCCGACCTAGGTGGACTCGTGGCCAGTTGCACCCGTGAACAACGACCCAGACCCAACCTGTTTCCGACCCAAAACTAACCCTCATCCAACTTCACCCGCGAATGACCCAGTTAAACCCACCCAGTTATCACCCAACCCAGTTAGCACCCGACCCAGTTGTGACCCAACCTAGTTATCACCGACCCAGGCTATCACCCAACCCAGTTACCACCCGACCCAACTGAACCCGACCCAAAACCATCCTGACCCAATACAACCCGACCTAATACAACCCGACCCAAAACCATTCCGACCCAGTTTTCTTCCTCTCATCACAAATATGTATGAGTAGTAACTAGTAAGTATTAATCAGCTATTAAAAAAAAAAAAAAAAAAAAGATCAAGTAAATTAGGAAAAATAGAAAACTCTTATATTCATATAATAGTATAATGTTTACAAAAGATCAAGTACACTTACAAATGAATAATGTACATATCAAAATGAGTAAGTCTAAACTCTAAAGTAAATAAAATTATAAAATGACCACCAACAACAGCAACATCGGAAATCAACCAGCAACAGCAACGGACAACCACCAGCAGCAGCAGCAACAGAACACCACCACCACCGGCGGCGATACCACCACCACCAGCGACAACGAAGACCCGGGCAACAACGGGCCAACAACAGCAACGAACGGCCAACGAAGGTAGCAAAACCCCCCAAAAAAACTCCCAAAGAAAACCATATAGCAATAGCAGTTTATAAGTGTCAATTTTAAACAAGTAAATATTGCAAAGATAAGAAAATTTAATTTACTTTTAGAATCAGTAATGGCTCTCAGGTACACAAGTTGACCTCATCATCGAGCACTCGATTCTAATTAACAACACAACTTCACAATACAAGAAAGCCAGCAAAAGTGACACGAGCATCCACAATTCTTTGTCTTTTAAATAATACCAAACCAATTTTACCAATCAAGTGCATATCATGTCCAATAAGACAAGAAAAGTAGCTCCACATCGTGACACTTAGGGCAAAACATGTGTGTAAAGTAAAATGTAGCCAAAAAGAGTCGCAAACAAGTCATCAACCAATAATCTTTGCGCAAGGGACATTTATTAAGCAAAAGGATATAGAACTAAACCAAACCCAACAATTCTATTTAGGGTTTATAATTTTAGGGTTAGGGTTAGGGTTTGAGTCTAGGGTTTGGGTCTAGGATTTGGGTCCAGGGTTAGGGTTTAGGAAAACCCACAACACAACAAACCCACCCCAGAACACAACAAACCCAACCCAGAACACAATGAACCCAACCCCAAACGCAAGCAAACCCCAAACACAAACAAACCCCAGCACACAACCAACCCACAAACATAAACCCATAAACAAACATAAACCCAGAACACAACACAAACCCAGAACACAACAATCAAACATTTTCAATAGGCCACAACACAAGGCCAGAACAATAACCATCAAACAACAATCATCAATTAACAACCATCAACACCCCAAACAGAAACCCTAAACACAAAACCCAAAAACACAAACCATAAACACAAACCCTAAAACACAAACCCAGAACACAAGCCCAGAACACAAACCCAGAAACACAAACCATAAACACAAACCCTAAATCACAAGCCTAGAAACACAAGCCCAGAACACAAACCCAGAAACACAAACCATAAACACAAACCTTAAAACACAAACCCAGAACACAAGCCCAAAAACACAAGCCCAGAAACTAAACCCAGAAACACAAACAACAAATATAACCCAAATAGGCGAATACAAACCCACACACAAAACTCGAATACAAACCCACACACAAAACCCTAACACAAACCCAGAAACATAAACACAAACATGAAGAAACAACATAAACAAACATGATTGATGATACACATAATCATGAACAAACATGACATACAAGAGAACAACAAAAAAACTAATATAAAAATATGATGAAATTAAAAACTAATATACATTATACAAGATAATTTAAAACTAATATACAAGATAATTAAAAACGAACATATAATTTCATATCGCAAAAACGAACTTTAGTGAAAGTGAAAACGAACACATAATAAAAAAAAACGAACACATAACTAAAAAAAAACGAACACATAAATAAAAACGAACACATAATAAAAAAACGAACACATAATTAAAAACTTATACATAATAAATAAAAAATAATTCATGCATATAATTTTTAGCACAAAAAAACGAACACATAATTAAAAACTTACACATAATAAACAAAAAAAAATTTCATGCAAATAATTTTTAGCACAAACCCTAAAATTCCAGATCTGAAATATGACAAAAAAAATGATATTCCAGCAGATCTGTAAATCTGCACCAGCACATTTCCCACAATCACAATCAAGCAGATCTTCACCTAATTCTAAAAAAAAAAATTACGGAAATTAGAAGACTTACCTGGTTGTGACATAGCGTTTTTAAAAATTATATTTTTGCTTTTTTGCTTTTGTTTTCCCCCGATCTTAAATTTGTTACCTTTTTCTTCAAATCCATTCCTTTTTTCTTCAAAACCACGCCTTTTTTCTTCAAATCTTCACCACACACCTCTACGTTCTTCGGAAAAATTGATAGAGAAAGTGAGAAACTCACAATTTTAGTTTTTTGATTGGAAATTTTGAGAGAAGGACCGACAATTTTAGGGTTTTTATCGGAAATTGAGACAAGGGCTAAGATTTCAAGGGGTTTTTTTTTTGCCTTTTGATCGGAAAATGAGAGAAGGTTGAGATTTTAGTCAATTTTTTGATCGGAAAATGAGAGAAGGGGCGGTTGAATTTTAGGGTTTTTTTTATCGGAAAATGAGAGAGTGAGAGGAGAGAAACTGACTAGTGACTGAGATTAGGTTTTGCAAGGGGCGAAGAAATGAGGGGGGCAAAAAAAAGCGGTTTATATAGTAGGGAATTTTAGGGTTATTGACTTAATCTAAACCGTTGGATTTTAGAATGAATGGCTCAGATTTTAGAATGAAGATTTTAGATGTTAAAGAGTAAGTAAAGAAATGAAGGGCTCAGATTTTATATTGGCTAATCAATGGTCACAAACTATGATCCTTGATTTATTTTTTTGACCAATGAACATCAAAAGTTACCAAGCACATGGATTTCAAAATATCAATGGTTGGATTTTATCTTTCTCAAATCAATGGTTAAGGTTAAGTTAAGTATTCTATTTTCTAATTTCCAAATTTATAATTCTAGACAACTAATCTAGACTTCTAGTATTGATTTGTTTAGTTATTAGTAATTTAGTAATCTACTTAAATTTCTAACTATTATTAATATTATAAATTAATAAAAATTATAAACTTTAGAAGTTTAAATGTTTAATTAGTATTTTTAACTTTAAACAAGTTGATTCATGTAAAGATGATTATGAATGACGTGAAACTGTTATGAATTACCGTAATACCGATACGACGATGTCGCTACGTATAGCAACTCAAAGATATGGATAATCAAATAGACTCGAGAGTCGAGACTCATAAGTCTTATGTTACTATCTTAGTATATTTTAAGATCTACAACTGAAACATCAACGATGAAAGTCGATCAATCTAATGATGCTTCGATTATTGTTAACCGTGTAATAACATCGATGATCGAGCCCTATCTTTTATAAAGAACCCCGTAACACAAAAGATGAAAGACGATCAATATTTTGATGGTTTTGATTAATGTCAAAGACAATCAATCTTATGATCATTTGATTTATGTGAACGATAAACCTTAACTTAACGAAAGTCGATCAACAACAGTTTAATATGGACCGTTTAATAAGATCGCCTCCTATGTTACTATCTTTTAAGATCAACAACCGAAACATCAACGATCTTGATCCTCCACTGATATGATTGGTATTAACTATGATCTACTTTCATAGTTTCAATGTTTCATCCTCTACTGATATGATTATGTATCATCTTGAATTGATCACAGTTATCATCTTCATATTCGATTAACGTTGATCATTGTTACTTGTTGAGTTGTTCCATGAACGATGATAATTACGATGCTTTCATTAATGTCAACCTAATTCTTTAATTTTAACTCTTTTTGTTGCTATGTAGTGACCCGGTGAGAGTGAGTAAGTCACTAAGTAACTAAATGTTTAAGTTTAATAGTTTATTGACTTTAATCAATAATCGATATGGACTTATGCCTTACCCCTTATGGTCGTTACTTGAATACTTATGCAATCATGAATAAGAATAACCCGATGGCCGATAGCCAATATTATAACTATATAAATTATAAGTCTTAGTTTAGTAACTTTTTAATTAAATTAGTAATATAAGTATCAATGTATATTATCACAAAATTCACAATGACTCAATCACATTCACAATATCAATATATGATTACATGTTAATTGTTATAACTTTCGTCTTCGTAACTTAATATATACTATATAATTCCAACCCAAGTCATTCCGAGAGTCGATTTATTCCGACCCAAGTCAATAAGTCATTCCGAAAGCAGATTTCTTCCGACCCAAGTCATTCCGAAAGCCGATTTATTCCGACCCAAGTCATTCCGAAAGCCGATTTATTCCGACCCAAGTCATTCCTATAACGATTTCTTCCGACCCAAGTCATTTCGAAAGGCGGTTTATTCCGACCCAAGTCATTCCGATACCAATTTCTTCTGACCCAAGTCATTCCGAAAGCCGATTTATTCCGACCCAAGTCGTTCCGATATCGATTTCTTCCGACCCAAGTCATTCCGAAAGCCGATTTATTTCGACCCAAGTCATTCCGAAAGCCGATTTCTTCCGACCCAATTCATTCCGAAAGCCGATTTATTCCGACCCAAGTTATTCCGAAAGCCGATTTATTCCGACCCAAGTTATTCCGAAAGCCGATTTGGGCCGACTTCACCTTATTCCATTTCGACCCAAATTCACCCAACCTAGATACTGGCCGACCCAGTCCCAGCCGACCCAGTTCTGAGAGCACTCTCACCCAGTTGAGCCCGACCCAAGTCCACCCGACCCACCCAGTTCCGACCCATGGCACACTCTCACCCAGATTATTCCGACCCAAATCATTTCGACCCAGGTTGGGTCAACCCAAACCCTGCCAGTGACCCAAATTGACACCACTAGGACTAGTATCAAAACTTCCAAACTATATTAATACTAGTATATCATAAAGAAGCTTCAAATGTTGACTAGTCCATACGATGTTTATGGCCTTTGGTTTATCATTTATGGTGACTTTGTTGTGAGGAGACTGTCAAGAAATGGAGCAACCGAGCAAGACAACATAGCTGAAACAGAGGAGAAGGTGGTTAAAAAAGATATTGTAATTGTGCGTGATATTCATGTGCAAAGACAGAGAAGAAGATGGGAGGTTCAATAGCCGGAAAACAGATTTTTTTGCTGAAATCCGATGATAAGATAGGTTTATTAATAAAAAATGACATATAATGTGTTTTCTCACAATGAAAATTTTATAAGGTGTCTTCTCAAAGAGGTTGTATCACCAAAGGTCTTTTTAACATTTTCTAATGTTTCGAAAACATTATATGTCAGAATTCTACTGCGTTTAGAAAACTACGGGTGTACATTTTTCCCCTTATATTTTCTGAACTTATTTAAACTAGATTTATCTAAACTTATTAGGAGTTATTGAAACTTATTATAACTTATCTGAACTTATGGAAGTTTAATGCATAAAGTGTTAAGAACATATCGGAATTTATTGAAATTAATTTAAACTGATTAGAACTTACTTGAATTTATTAGATATAAAATTTATAATTCTTTAGGTGAAGAGAAACCAAATGTTTATTAATTACTCCCTCCGTTTCATTTTAATCTACACACTTTCCTTTTTGGTCTGTTTCTTTTTAATCTACACACTGTTGCTTTTTCCATTTTAGGTAACATGTCACATCTACTTTCTCCTCTTTTTCCACCCATGTCATCCACTTTTTAATATTTTAACCCACTTTTTACTTTCTCTATCTCACTTTTCAGTTTCTCTCTCCACCTTTTCAGTTTATCTACTCATACTTTTATACTTATTCCTTGGTTCTCCCCCAAAGTGAAGTGAATAAATTAAAATGAAATGGAGGGAGTAGTTAGTATTATGTACAAGAGGTTGTACACTTGTATCATATTACCTTCGTTTGTTTTTAATTATTAAATTTTCCTTTTTACACTGATTCCATTTAATTGTTACACTTTCACGTTATCCTTATATGCTAATATGTCACATTAAGTATTTAAGTGCTCGTTTGGTTGACAGGAATTAATATAGGCAATGAAAATTCTAATAATTTTCTCATTTGGGAAGTTATTTGGTTGACAGGAAGTTGAGAAAATGGGTGCAATGGAAATTCCTTGGGAAATTTAAATTCCCAAAAATGTGGGAATTTTACCCACTCCCCCTTGGTCAATCAGAATTCCCACATGAATTGCAAATTCCTTGATGTCAACCAAACAAATTTAGGTCATTTCCTAGGAATTACATAAGGGAAGTAATTTCCTAGGAAATGAAACTTCCTACAGGAATTAAATTCCCATGTATAACAAAACGAGCACTAATTATAACTTATAATTTTTTCTACGTCATATATCCTACCACCCATTTTAATCCACCCAAAACCTTCGTTCCCATCTAACCCATTTTCTCTCTACTCCAATATTTTAATGATTCTTTTATATTTTCCAAGTATTAGATATGGTTTTGTTGTTCTTCTCTCATGATTTTTTCAATATTGTCTTGGGGAGACTTCTCCCCTAAAATAAAGTGTAACAATTATTTGTAAACGGAGAGAGTATCAATTTAATTAGCAAATTGACAAGTTTTTTTATTACTCTTCCGTAATCTGTAGTTACTATGTGTGCTTGTTTTGAAAATTGAAATGAAACAAAGTTCATTTTCCATTGTTGCATGCATTGGCCAGGTCAATTATACTCAATCATGCAACTACCTACTACCTCAAAAAGCTATTCATGACAGTCCAGTTGCATATCATTTTCATATTCGCAACTACGTATGTGATAATTCCTCACCAACTCGGAAGTCGGAATATCATTGTTCAAGTTGCTAAATGAAAATTATTAAAAGGTCAACCCACCTAATATAAACTACAATATTTGTTTGGGTAGATATCTTGCCGACAAGTTATATTTAAACTAACGAAAAGAATAAAATGCTTCACATATATTCTACAGCCTGCACACACATTATCTTGATTCTTGATATTTCTTAAAATAGAACAGAAAAAGCAAAAAGTAAGAACTCAGCGGCTTCAACGAGTATACAAAGGTGAAGGGTCCCACGATTATGAGTTTTTATTTTTTTAGAAGGGCACGATTATCAGTTTTGATATATGAAGTTGTAAGGATTAAGAGTTACATTAAACTACTGTGTGCGCATACTAATGCGCGTGATTTTTATGATAACATAATGCTAATAAAAGACTAAGAAAGTGCACCAACTACACCAATAAATCTTCAGATGAATTGTTGTGTCATCGGTCATGCACCGATAGACCTTGGAAACTTGAGTTTTGGTTTTTGCTTAATTGGAGATTTTGTTTACTAGTGCGTTCTTCGGGTAGAATTTGGTATAGTAGCCAATTAAGCAAAAACCAAAACTCAACTTTCCAAGGTCTATCAGTGCACGACGCAACATTTCATCTCTCTCTCTCTCTCCTCTATGCAAAAACCAAAACTCAAGTGTCCAAGGTATCAGTTGCTTTGTTCATCGGCACTGCTACCCTCGCCGAAAGTGTCTTGGTCGCGTGGGGTTGCGGTTGTGCTGCCGATGTTGCTGTCAGCGTTCAAGTGAGTCACCAACGTCGCTGATTTACTCTCTCTCTCCTCTACGCACACTGTTGGTGTTGCCGCTGTTGTCCGTGTGCTGGTGGTGGTTGTTGACGGTGATGCTGCCCGTATCTTCTTCGTGCATTTTTTTTTTGTTTAAGCAAAAATTAGGGTAAAAAAGAAGAAAATAAGAAAACGGGGTAAAATGGAAAATAATAATAAAAAATTAAGAATCTCCCGTCGCTAGTGAGAATTCCGGTCACCTACCTCATTTATGGTACAGAGTGCACCTTGGTTCGTACTTTGGGGTGTTCTGGCTATAAGTCTTAGTTGGGGGTGTTTGGTGCACCCGCGCTATATTTTAGGGTGTTGAAGCCAATTTTGCCTTTTCATAAATTTACAAGGTTCATTCTTTGGTTGTTCAATTTGATTTATTTTAGTAAGATATTAATATACAGGAAGATTAAAAAATATATGAGGTAGATTTATTTGGTTGATGCATATATGCAGGCTTGATAAACAGGTCAATAACCGGCCGAGTTAGGGTTGGTGATTGTTCACCCATTTTATACAGTGAGGGGATTCACCCATTTACAGACTAGCCTTATATGTACGCGATGCGTGCGAAAGCAAATAGAAAGCTGAGTTGCATAATTACATGTAATAACCTTAAATAACATATAAAATAGTTTTTTTCACTTATTTTATTTTATAAGTTATAGTTACATTATTACCCTTCACTTTAATAGTGCAACAATGTAATACTACAGTAAAGAAATAAACATATAGAATAGTTTTTACACCTTCAATCTATTATAAAACACAAATCCAAAAGTACCTTGGTCAAATAGAAAAGTAAATAATATTGCTTATCAGACAAACAGACAACAACTTACCTGTTGTACTCATAGAAATCCTTTTCTGTGCGGATATATGGGTGCAAATTAAAAAGCCTTCAATAGCAGTTTATCAATGGTGGACACTCCGATTTCCATAATCTTCTTAACCTTTGAAACTCACCATAATCTTAGCCCACAATCACCCATCTCCCAATAAGCCTTTTACACCTTCAATCTCTCTTAAATCCTATAAATCGAACCCAAAACCTAAATTTGATCGACGACGATGACTCAAATTCACCATCGTTCTCCCCTCCATTATGATCACCCAATATCTTTTACCAATTGTTGAACTTAATTTTCTCTTTCCTTTTCCTTTGCTTTGCACTCCCTGCATCACTCTGTTTCTGCCAGTATCTTGTGGCACTGTCCCTTAATATAATTAACAATTTTTTTCATAAAAAAAATTAAATTCCTATTTTTTTACACATCAATCAAAAATATATAGTTAGCACAAAGTCTCAAATATATGCAATCAAACAGATATTCAATATCCTAAAAGTAATCTTGTAATTTAGTACAAACTTCATAGCAGATAAGAAATTGAGTGAATATGCATAATGTAGATACAAACTGATGACAAATCAATGAAGAAATACTACAGAGAAGAATTTATTTTTAAGGAAAAAAAACTTCCTTCTTGATACACCAAATTCGATGCTAAATATTGGTTGTAGATAATGAAAGGAAGAAGATGAAGAACTAAGAAGTACTTCGAAGCAGTTGAAATGGAGAGCATGAGAATGATAGTGGAAATGGGAGCTAGAGATAAATTAGGAAGAAGAACTGACGTTTCCAGTTTGTTTCCTTGGTTTTTTTATTATTTGTAAAAAAATGCTTGTTTAACTATGGTTATTCTTTTCTTTATTTCTTTTTTCTATTTTTTGGTGTCCTACCCCTTTTGACATATATAATAGAGATTTTTTTCATAAAAAAAAATTGATTCCTATTTTTAACACATCAATCAGAAATTGTAACACCCCCAAAATCCATACACGTCCACGACTACGTTGCATCGACTTCGGGAGTGTTACCGCCGCGGTGAAACGCAAGGCATAATAAAATCAAAACGTTACAACTTCTTATTAATAACATTGCAGCGGAAATAAAATGTCTACTTTAACTACAACTCGGGAATCTCCACGGACCCCTTTTATTCAAACCACAGCTAAATAAGTAAATCATAAAAGTCTTATAATGCTTAATTTAAAACACTTTAAAGTTTCAAAACCAACATATATCCCCCCGTATGCTCAACATCACGCAGCAACACCAGCACACCTAGTCTGCTCCCCATTAAAGCATCAATGGTTCATCACAGGTCAACAAACAACACAATAACACACAATCAGCTATGCTGAGTACATAGTAAAGCAGTAAAGTGCATACAAAGCATAAACAGAATAATAAGGATCATTCCTAGACTTGATACTACCATAGCATTACATTCTTTACTTTTTATTTAGTTGGCAGCGAACGGGCACCGTCATCTTACTAGAATCATACGGGCTACTTAATCCTTAATAGACAACTTGGTCTATTAGATGGAATGTAAATACGGTTTCGTTCCGTTCCACATCCATCACCTTAGTATGCATACCCCCAAGATCGTACGGAACCTTCCGCCTACTTGAGTTATCAAAATTTATAAGGACACTACTATCGTCACAGTAGGCCTGCGTAGGAGTGTAGAACAAGTCCCACACTCCCCCCATTGTTCATTACTTGTAGGGAGTCCAACCACAAGTTATCGCCAAATATACTTCTTAATGATATTCATTCATACAACATCGAACATATAATCGTTAAATTCTTTGGTACATTGCTAAAATTCTCTAATTAAAGCAATCCCTTGCAACATCCTTGTTACAACAATAAATCATATGTTTTCAATCCAATCCTCATTTCATGCTTGTGATACGATAGAATTTCGCATACCAATAATAACTCATTCCAATCACAAGTCATACAACTAGGGAATACATACAGATTTCAAATTGATTTCATGTTACCAAACAATCTCATCAATCATAATCAACCACAGTTCCCTATCATGATTCTAGGTTCCAATATGACAATCACAACCTAACATGATACTAATATATCGAACTGAACTAGTACGCGTACGTACCTTGTAACGAAGAATCTTTGCTGACTATTAAAACGTTCCGCTTATGAAATTGGGACCTAATCGAATAATAGAAATACTTCAGTGCTAAGTCCTTGATATTATTAACATATAACACGTGACTAATTATATAAAACTTAGTATTTCGGAGTATAAAAATAAGTAATCTTGTTGTTCATTAACTTTCTTTTCTTCCATAATTCTATTGAACTTAACGTCTTTTAAGAACCAATAATAGTGGGCAAAGCTGATTTTAGTTAGTTTAATACCATAGTACCTTTACCAACTCCATTTAAATCCTTATATCCAATACTACTAAAAATCAGATTTGAATAACAAGGCCATTATAATATTCTAACTATAACTAATAATCTGATTTTTCTTAACTTTTATACCACTTTGTGTATAGTAACAAACTTAAATAGGTACATATATAAAAGAACTATAAACTCGGAATTGAAGAACTAAAATCAAAGTAGGAACTAGTAGTATAATATAAATCTGATTTCCTTTAGTTCATGATATGTACCTTTATTTAACATCACAACTTTACCCAATATCCATAAGTATAATAAAAATAGAATTGAGAACTAAAAAATCATCATAAGAACTATGAGTATAATCACAAATCTGATTTTTTTTTTTATTCTTTACTTTATGCCTTATTTAAAAATCATCAAACTTAACCAAATTTAATCAAAGAATAACAAAAATCAGATTATATGAATTAATTTAGAGTAGAAAAGAGAATTTTTTTTTTCTTTACCGAGAAGACTTCGCCGGCGACGATCACCGGCGACGTATTGAAGGAATCCGGCTGCAACACCAGCCACACGCCACCACGCTCGAAGGTTCGAGCCCACGCACGCACCACACGTCCCTCGCCTCGACGCACCGCACGCCCTCGACGAACCCAGCAGTCGGAGCCTCGCGCGACCCACACGAACCTGCCTCCCCGTGTCGCGAGTCTCTGCCGACGGTTGCTGTGCTTGACGAAGCAATAGAGCCGACGAAATCAACAGGAATGACCGATGAGGGAGGAAGAACGTAGGAGGATGAGGAGCAGCGTGAGGAAGGAGGAGAAGAGAGGAGAGAGAAAAGGATCTTGAGAGTGAAGAAGAAAAAAAACGACTGAGTTAAGAATAGGGTTTTCTAATAAATTTTTTTTTTCTTCCTTTTCTTATTTATAGTATGAGAAACCTTAGTTTATTAGGATTTGTTTCCAAATCGAATTCTGATTTATTATTTAACAAAAACCGAATTAAAATATAATTAGGTACCAAAGTAGGTTGTATAATTAAATTATAATTGTAGTCTTACCTAAACTATAATATAAAATACTTTCACTTGTACTTTATATTTTCTTATTTAGCAAAATAATTCCTAAAAATACGGAGTATTACAGGCTTCCCCCCTCAAAGGAAGTTTCGTCCCGAAACTTTGAGGTAGCCACTCTTAACGACGAACTTACGCACTTCTAAGTCCCAAATTTCACAAGCGTTTTCCAATTTTCGCAAGTCACATAAACAATAATACACATAAATAACAACTTAAGCAAACTTTAGGGGAAGCGCGAAATTCTATCGCATTCTTCCCCCCTTAAAAGAAAAGTTACGTCCTCGTAACTCGCCTACCTCTTGAAAAAGCTCAGGGTACTTCAGACGCATCGTATCCTCTGCTTCCCATGTGGCTTCTTCAGTATTCTGATTTCTCCACAACACCTTCACGATTTTGACGTCCTTTTTCTCGTACTACGCACCTTGTGATCTAGGATCTTGATGGGTTTTTCCTCATAGGACAAGGTTTCGTCTAACTCTACATTTTCAGGTTCTAGTACATGCGATTCGTCAGGTACGTATTTCCGAAGTTGGGATACGTGAAACACGTTGTGAACCCTTTCTAACTCGTTTGGCAAATCTAAGCGATAAGCCACTTTGCCTACCCTCGCCAAAATCTCATATGGTCCTATGAACTTAGGGCTTAGTTTTCCTTTCTTCCCAAATCGCATCACTCCTTTCATTGGAGACACCTTAAGCAGTACTTTTTCACCAACTTCATAGTTCTCTTCCCTTCGCTTCTGATCCGCATAGGATTTCTGCCTATCCTGTGCAGCCCTAATCTTGTCTTGAATGACTCGCACTTGATCAACAGTCTCTTGAATCATTTCAGGACCTAACACCACTATCTCACTAATATCGTTCCAGCATAAAGGATTGCGACACTTTCTCCCATACAACGCTTCAAATGGAGCCATTTTGATACTAGCATGATAAATGTTGTTGTATGAGAACTCTATGAGGTCTAAATGGTCTTCCCATGATCCCTGATATTCTAAGGCACAAGCTCTTAACATGTCTTCCAAGGTCTGGATTGTTCTTTCTGTTTGACCATCTGTAGCTGGGTGAAAGGCGGTACTCATCAACAGCTCATACCAAATGCTTCCTGTACCTTTTTCCAGAAGTTCGAAAGGAATCGCGAATCCCTATCAGACACTATACTCGTGGGTACTCCGTGCAGTCGAATGACATGTTTAACATATGCTTTGGCTAGGGTCTCCATACTCCACGTGTCTTTCATGGGTATAAACCTTGCAGTTTTGGTCAATCGGTCCACTATCACCCATATTGTGTTATTACCTCCCCGACTCCTAGGTAAGGCTACGACGAAGTCCATGGATATCGAATCCCACTTCCATGTTGGAATGTCAAGAGGTTGGATTTTGCCTTGAGGTCTCTTGTGTTCACTCTTAACCTTTTGACACGTCAGACATTTGGAAACAAACTCGGCTACTGCCCTCTTCATCCCAGGCCACCAAAACATCTTTTTGAGGTCCTTATATAGCTTATCCCCCCCTGGGTGGACGGAATAACTCGTATTATGACCTTCACTCATTATCTTTTGCTTCAACTCCTCACATTTTTGCGGTACACACCATCGACCCTTGTAGCGTATACTCCCATCCTCGTGGATTTCAAACCCTTCTGCTTTGCCCTCCTTAAGTTTTGCTTTGACCCGCTCAAGTTTCACATCCCCAGGTTGACCCTCCCTTATTTCATCTAGGAAGTTGGGCTGAATGGTTAGGGCACTCAATAATTTTTCCACTTCCCCTTCATGAACCACTTTAAGCTGGAGTTTAGAAAATTCTTCACAAAGTTTGTCAGCAACTACCAAGGTGTTTAGGCTATGGCTAGACTTACGACTCAATGCATCAGCAACAACGTTTGCTTTACCCTCATGGTATTGAATATCTAAGTCATAGTCCTTAATGAGCTCTAACCATCTGCGCTGTCGCATATTAAGGTCTTTCTGGGTGAAGATGTATTTTAGGCTTTTGTGATCGGTGAAAATTCGGCAAGTCACCCCGTAAAGGTAATGTCTCCAGATTTTTAAGGCAAAGACAATTGCGGCCAACTCTAGGTCATGTGTTGGGTAATTAACCTCATATGGTTTCAGTTGACGGGACGCATAAGCTATAACTTTCCCATTTTGCATAAGAACACAACCCAACCCATTCTTGGACGCATCACTATAGACATCATACCCCTCATCCCCGTTAGGCAAGGCTAGAACAGGTGCTGAGGTTAATCTCTCTTTGAGTGTTTGAAAGGCTTTCTCAATATCGTCAGTCCAGTTAAACTTGCAATCTTTCTTCATCAAGTTGGTCATGGGTTTTGCGATCTTCGAAAAGTCTTTCACAAATCTCCGATAATAACCGGCTAAACCCAAGAAACTCCTTATATCTGTGACATTCTTTGGGGTAGGCCATTCACTCACAGCTTTTATTTTTGCAGGATCTACTGACACACCCTCCTTAGAGACGAAATGACCCAAAAATGACACCTTTTCCAACCAGAACTCACACTTTGAAAACTTGGCATACAGTTGGTTCTCCCTAAGTGTCTGTAAAATAAGCCTCAAATGACCCTCATGATCCTCCTTGCTCCTTGAATAGATCAATATATCGTCTATGAACACGACTACGAATTTATCGAGGTATGGTCGAAAAATCCTATTCATGAGGTCCATAAAAACAGCAGGTGCATTGGTTAACCCAAAAGGCATGACGGTAAACTCATAGTGTCCATACCTAGTCCTGAAGGCAGTTTTAGGTATATCGTGATCAGCAATCCTCAACTGATGGTAACCAGACCTTAAATCTATTTTGGAGAACATCCCTGCACCCTGAAGTTGGTCAAACAAGTCATCTATCCTAGGTAATGGATATTTGTTTTTCACAGTGACATTGTTCAACTCACGGTAGTCTATACACAACCTCAAACTACCATCCTTCTTCTTCACGAATAAGACAGGGGCTCCCCATGGTGACATACTAGGTCTAATGTACCCCTTCTCTAGTAGTTCTTCTAACTGGTTTTTCAACTCGTTCATTTCTGTTGGAGCCATTCGGTATGGGGCCTTTGAGATAGGTCCAGTTCCAGGTACTAAGTCAACAGTGAACTCTACATCTCTCCTTGGCGGCATACCAAGTATCTCTTCAGGAAAAACATCCTGAAATTCGCTAACTATAAACACATCCTCAGGTTTTAATGGATCATCCTCAACCCTTCTCACCGAACACATAAATAAAGGCCATCCTTTATCTATATAACCCTTAAGTTGCAAGGCATTGATTACCTTAATCCCAGGTTCTCGAGGTATTCTCCTATATGACACCCTTTTTCCCGAAGGATCTCTTAGTTCCACTTTCTGTGCATCACAGTCTATCTTAGCCTTGTACTTCCCAAGCCAATCCATCCCCAAAATGATGTCTAGGTTCGATAAATTAAACTCTATTAGATCGGAAGGAAAGAAGCCCTCCCCTATTTTCAGCGAGACATTCATGAATTTCTTAGAGCAATTAACAGTATCCCCAGACGGAATAATTATAGGCATAGAAATTGACTCAGACTCAACCAGTGCTAGAGTTCTAACAGTTGTATGGCCAATAAAAGACAAAGATGCGCCAGAATCGAACAATACTTTAACAGGAATTGAGTTAATAGAGAAAATACCAGTGACCACATCTCTATGAGCTTCTTCTTCACTAGCCGTCATCATATACAGTTTTCCTTTGCCCTTATTATCGTTGTTGTTGGTCACCTGATTCCCAGATGGTGCCTGGTTATTTGCATTATTTGGTGGTTTGGAATAATTAGAGTTCCCTGACCCATTGTATGCGCTTCCACCATTCCCATTCCCATTCCTAGGCTTGTCCCCATAGTTCCCTTTCTTTTGACCATTGGGGTTAACCTTATTCTTCGAGTAGCACTCATACGCCCTATGCCCCAGCTTCCCACATTCACGACACTCCACTTTGTTACCCTCGCAATCTCTCCCAGGATGGTTGTTTGGGCACTTCTTACACCTGTACACACGCTCAGGTCTGCGGTTGTTGGTGTTATTGTTGCGGTTATTGTTATTATGTTGAGTGTTGTTGTTGTTGGGTTCCTTACCAAAGTTTCGTTGGAAGGTTTGGTTGTTTTGGTTCCCCTGGTGCTTCTTTTCAAACCTTTGAACCTCGGGGTTTGGATTCTCCTTTCGCTTCTCCCCTTGTTTACCCCCTTCCTCTCGTTTCCTTATGGCATATAGGTGGGCAGCTTTGCCAAAGACATGGTCCAATGAGGTGAAAGTATCTCCCCCCAGTCTCCTCTACAGGTCAAGGGTGAGCCCTAACTCAAAACATGAGGCCTTAGCTTCCTCAGTAGGGGCAATTTCAGGAGCAAATCTCATCAACTCAATGAATTTGCGATAATACTCATCAACAGACAGGTTCCCTTGTTCTAGCATCATAAACTCCTGGGCTTTCTGCTTCTTGAGGTATGGAGGGTAATACTTATCCCTCAGGGCTTTCTTGAAGGTTTCCCACCCAAAGTCAGGTTGTTTAAGGAGGTTGTCCTTAGCTTGGGTCCACCAAAAGTGAGCATCCCCCTGAAGGTAATAGCTTGCTAAGGGCACAGTCTTATCATCTGGACAGGAGAGGGTAAAGAACAGCTTATCGAACTCCCCAACCCAGTTTTCCAGTTCCTCTGGCCCCCCCTTTCCCATTCAGTATTGGTGGGTTCCTACGGGCAACCTTTTCAGATAAGTCCCCATCCCGGTTATGACCCTGGGCTAGGTTAGCTGTGATCTGCACTAGATCACGAATCGATTGCTCAACATTCAGAGAGGTATCAGGCGTGCTGCCTTGACGAACCATTCTGCGCTGAAAAATGACACAACGGCTGTTTCAGCGATATGCACATAGTCGTTTATTTATTTAACTACTACACATTGGCACATTTATATAACACATCTTTATTGCGAACAATCATTAAGTCTCTATTGACTTGCAATATAAACATCTCAAATAAGACGTTACATCAAATAAAAGGATGAAACTGTTGTATTATTATTGAAAAAGGTAAAACTTATTGTCTCCAAGGAAAACATAATATGAATAAATAAAAGAATAAAAGAATACTAATCTGCTACTTGGCATGCAAGCCTTATTAAAACTGAAATAACGAATAAAATAATATTCTAATCCTAATTATATAATCAAAAGAAACTAAGGACTATAATGGTGAGCTTCGTCATCTGAATTAGGATTTTCTATTCCTTCTTCCATGTCAGCTTCGTCCTCAGAAGACTCATCATCCTCTATAGGTTCATCTTCCTCCAGAGGTTCTTCTTCTATGGGCTCTTCTTCTGCTTCTTGGTCATTTTCCTCAATCGGATCCTCCTCAGTAGGCTCATTCTCATTAGGATCTCCCTTTTCTTCATTTTCATTAGGATTTCCCTCTTCTTCATTTCCCAAGTCAAGTATAAGTTCAGCATTATCTTCCCCAATCACTGCGATGAAAGTCCTATTATTCTCCTCATCATCGGAAATATAGGTAACAGTTCTGAGGTTTGGCGCTATGTGGTTCTCGGGTATGAACTCATCCTCAAAAGCTTGGTACCTAGCTCTTTTTGCAGCTCTAAAGGACGCTTGCGGCTCAGATTTAACTCTAGGATTCTCATAATTCACATTAATTCCCGAGCTTTCCCCCACATGATAGGTTCCTCGAACTAAAGGTGATGAGGTAGAGGGCTCCCAACTTCTTTTCTCACGAATTGTCCATTCATTTTCACAGTATTTAAGATCAGTAATGAAATGTCCTACAGTAGGAAGGTATTGGTTCCAGTAAGTGTGTTTGACCCTATTAAAATTTCCATTTTCTGTCCATATATCCCCATATCTACGGTGTACAAAAAGGTAAGGTTCCTCCTTAGGGACATACTTTAGGCATATAAAATATATTTTCTCCATTTCAGTCTTTAGTCTAGTATCTCCCTGTAAGGTCCTATACTCCATAGCAGCTTTCATTTTATGGGCCCAGATGTCCCAATCTTCCGCTATTCGGTGTTTCATCAGGTATTCCTTAGGACCTATGTCGTAAACCATCTGCGAATTTAAAGAGGGAAAATAGTCTAAGTTTTGTGAATTTAAGGTTTTTAAGTATATATTATATATATAAACATATACAAGAGGTAGAACGCTTATTTTCAATTTTAGAATCTCAAGTTCAAAATATTTATGACAATTTATATGATTCTTTTCTAAAATATTCGAAATAAGGTTTTAGTTCAATACCTTTATGAAACATCTTTGGAATATTATATTAATTCGAAATTCTAGGCAATTAAAATATTTTACTATCGAATTTTAGTGCCTTCAACCACTATCCTCGTATATCCTCCTACTCTATTCACATTTCAAAGATTCAAAAGAACCTTTCACCAATTCAATCAAGCAACCACACCACATTTCATATAATCAGACAAATAAAGGCAAGAAAGGCAGTACAAATAAAATCATTCCTATGATTTAATGCACGCAAAAGTTGATGCGGATCCAAAGGCATCAAGTCAAGAAGAGCCGGTTTTACTTTTGATGGAACACATGGGTTTCAATTTGATGGCTAACAAGCATGCATTTGTGTCGTGTGTCACATGGCTCGTGGAAGAAACTGATTAGCATTTTAAATTAGTGTCATTATTAGTTTAAAATGTTAGTTAATTAGTTGAGTTGTTTCTAGTTCAATAAAAGTCCGAAAATCCCTTAGAGATTTCGGTGGTTAGGTGTTTAGTTGTCATGGTTGTATTTTAGGAAAGTTTCCTTAATTTGGTAGATTGGAGTGGCGTGCAAGGTAGCAGCCTTGGGCGTGTGTTTGAGTTGTAATTAAGGAAAGTACTTGTTGTCTTTCCTTAAGTTAGAGTTTCCTTAAGTTTAGCTTGATTCTAGGCTAGAATTAAGGAGGAGATACTTTCCTAAATTGATGGTGGATGCCGTGTGGTTTGGTATGCTTGAGGAGCAAGGTTTTCTTGCTTACTCCTTATAAATAATGGCGCCTAACCTCTTCAATGGTTAGAGTGATTTTATGACTAAACATTGTTATTGTTTGTGAATTAATTCATAAGCTTTAATCTTCCATTAATTGATATTCAGGAGTGTTTATTGATTAGTGTTTAAACAACTTAATTCCAGGAGTGGTTTGAGTGTGTTTAAGATTCTTGTGAGTGTTTCAGGAGTGATCATTCATTAAGAAATATCCCTTGTTACTTGTTCTTATTTTCGGATTCCTCCAGTGGGCGTGTTCTTTGAGTGTTTGGCTATTCTAGTTGAGCATTCATATCAAGTGGTATCAGATTTTCCAGGCGGGAGAGGATAGATAGGATTCTACTCTTCAAAGATCCAAGGTAAATTGTTACTTTTCTTCTTAAAGTTTCGATCTTTCCATTGGGATAAGTGGTACTAGGGTTCTTTTGTGCTTCCTAGTGTGTCGAAGTGTTGTTATTTGTTAAGATAATGTCGAGTGAATTGGAAAAATTAGCTAAGGCTATTGAGGACATAGCTAAGATGCAATTTGATTTCCAAGCAAAATATAATGCTGATTCGAATCATGTTAGTAGACTTGAAACTAGAATGGATGCTATAACTTCTATTATCACTAGAAGTTGGATAAAAACAGTGTTGATTACATTGGACTTTCGGATGAAGAGGATGAAGTTAGGGTTGTTAAACCTAATTTCAATGATGATAGGGGATTAAAATTGGATGATTTCACTGGTGATTCTAGTCCGGAGGATTTACTTGAGTGGATTCGACAATTGGAGAAGGTGTGTGATTATAGGGGGTTTGATGATCAAAGGAGATTCAAGATAGCCTCGGTGAGATTGACCAAGTATGCTTTGGTATTTGGCTCGAAAATTTGAAGGCAAAACGTGCAAGAAAGAAGAAAGACAAGCTTAGTAGTTGGACTAAGTTGAAAGAGAAGCTCAAGGAGAAATTTTTGCCAAGTGATTACGAGCAAAAACAGTACATAAAGTTGACTACTTTGTGTCAAGATACTTTGAGTGTGCATGAGTACACTATGGAATTTGATAAACTGTGCCTTATTTGTGACATAGAAGAAAGGGAAGCAATGAAAATTGCTCGTTACATCAAAGGCTTGAACCGTCCTATTGCAAGGAAGGTAGAAGTGTCGACTTACACTACGTTTGATGAAGCATGTAGATTGGCGCTTAAATTTGAATCTCATGAGAACGAGGACAAACCGAAAACTTCCTATGCTAAATCTGGTAACTCGTTCAAACCTTCTTCTTCTTATTCTTCTTATTCATCTTCTAACAAGAACTATGAAGGGTCTAAGAAAGAACATGCAACAAAAGATGATAAAAGGGTCGAAAAACAGAAAGTTTTCGTTCCTAGGGAAAAGTTTGAAGAAAATCGGAAGTGTTTCAAGTGCCAAGGAAGAGGACACATTGCTAGTAATTGTCCAACAAAGAAAGCTCTCACCATGAGACAATACATGGAATTGAATGAAGAAGAGGAGTTGTACGAATTTGTGCCTAGAGATGACACGGTTGAGAGTGAGGAGGAGGATGCATATGCCGAAGATGACAGTAGGCTTATTGGTGTTGTTAGGAGGGTTTTACATGTTGATTGCCTTCCAAGCAAAGAACAAAGGGAAAACTTGTTCCATACTCGTTGCAAAGTGGGTGAAAACACTTGTAACATGATCATTGATAGTGGGTCTTGTACCAATGTAGTGGCGGCAGATTTGGTGAGCAAATTGAGTCTTATTGTGAGAGATCATCCACACCCCTACAAGTTGAGTTGGCTTGATGATACGGGACTTAGGGTGAAGAAGCAAGCATTACTTTCTTTCTCCATAGGGAATTACAAGGATGAGCTATGGTGTGATGTATTTCCCATGAATGCTTGTCACGTTTTACTCGGGAGACCATGGCAATTTGATAGAAAAGTGATACATGAAGGGGACTCCAACGTGTATACAGTTTCGGTGGGTTCCAAGAAGATTAGGTTGCATCCTTTGGCTCCTAGTGCCGTGATTCACAAGAAGGAAGAAAAGAAGACTAGTTTGTTTCTTTCTTCCAAAGAATTCGAGAAGGAGATTGAAGATGAAGGAGTGTGCTATGCCTTAGTCATCAAACATGCTGTTGCAAGTGAAGTGAAGCCAAGTAATCCACAACTTGATTCACTCATGAAGGAATTTTGTGATGTATTTCCGGAAGACCTTCCACAAGGGCTGCCACCCTTAAGGGGAATTGAACATGCCATTGATTTAGTTCCTGGAGCTCCTTTGCCTAATAAACCTTCTTATAGGTGTGATCCAAGTGCTTCCAAAGAACTTCAACGACAAATTGAAGAATTGATCGAAAGGGGGTATGTAAGAGAGAGCATGAGTCCTTGTGCGGTTCCCGCTTTACTTGTGCCTAAGAAAGATGGTACATGGAGAATGTGCATTGATAGTAGGGCCGTGAACAATATCACTGTGAAGTATAGATTTCCCATGCCGAGGTTGGAGGATATGCTTGATGAACTCAATGGAGCCTCGATTTTCTCAAAAATCGATCTTAGAAGTGGTTATCATCAAATGAGGATTCGAGAAGGGGATGAGTGGAAAACAGCATTCAAGACTAAACAAGGTCTTTATGAATGGATGGTAATGCCTTTTGGCTTATGCAACACCCCTAGTTCTTTCATGCGACTTATGAATGAGGTACTTCGTTCCTTTTTAAACAAATTTGTTGTTGTTTATTTGGATGATATCCTTGTTTATAGTAAGAGTGTTGATGATCATTTGATACATTTGAGGAGTTTGTTTGAGAAGCTTAGAGAACAAAAACTTTTCGGCAAGATGGAAAAGTGTGAGTTCCTTGTGTCGAGCATAGCGTTTCTTGGTTACATTGTTTCCAAGGAAGGAGTTCATGTTGATCCTTCGAAAGTGCAAGCAATTTCTTCATGGCTAGCCCCTACTAATGCTAGTGAATGTCGAAGCTTCCATGGTTTGGCTTCGTTCTATAGAAGATTCATTCGAAACTTCTCTTCCATTATGGCTCCTATCACGACTTTGTTGAAGAAAGGTGAGTTTGAATGGTCTCCTTTGGCGCAAAAAGCTTTTGAAGAAGTGAAAGAGAAGTTGTGTAGTGCTCCTATACTTGCCTTGCTTGGGATTTCAACAAATTGTTCGAGGTAGAGTGTGATGCAAGTGGATTGGGAATTGGTCTTTGTTTTGATCCAAGAGAAGCGCCCTATCTCATACTTTAGTGAGAAGCTCAATGGTGCCAAGTTGAACTACTCTAATTATGATCGTGAGTTTTATGCTATTGTTCGAGCTTTGGACCATTGGTCACATTATTTGAGGCCTAAACCATTCATCCTTCATTCGGATCATGAGGCGCTCAAACACATTCATGACCAACAAAAACTCAATCATAGGCATGCCAAGTGGGTCGAGTTTCTCCAATCCTTCACCTTCTCGTCCAAGTATAAAGAAGGAAAGAGCAACATAGTGGCAGATGCACTTTCAAGGAGATCTTATTTGCTAGCTATGGTGGATGCAAGAGTAATGGGGTTCGAACACTTGAAGGAGCTTTATAAAGGAGATGATGAACTTGGTTCGATTTTTGCTGCTCCTAAAGGGTTGTTCATGGTTCAAGAGGGTTTTCTTTTTAAAGGAAACAAGTTGTGTGTCCCAAAGTGCAAGGTACGTGAGCTTCTAGTTCGTGAAGTGCATAGTGGAGGTATTGCTTGGTCATTTTGGCATTCAAAAGACACTTGATACTTTGAGTGAACATTTTTATTGGCCTAGCATGATCAAAGATGTGCATATGGTAGTGAGCAAGTGTGCAACGTGCCAAAAGTCCAAAAGCACCTTTCATAAAGGGCTTTACACGCCTTTACCAGTTCCGGATCATCCTTGGGATAGTGTGAGCATGGATTTCATTGTTGGTTTGCCTAGAACTCAAAGAGGCAAAGATGCTATCATGGTGGTGGTGGATAGATTTTCGAAGATGGCTCATTTCATTCCCATGCACAAGACGGATGACGCTTCCCATGTGGCTGATTTGTATTTCAAAGAGGTAATTCGACTTCATGGCATTCCTAGAAGCATTGTTTCGGATAGGGATTCTAAATTCCTTAGTCACTTTTGGAGGTGTTTGTGGAAGATGGTGGGAACGAAACTCCTATTTAGCACGAGTCATCATCCTCAAACAGATGGTCAAACTGAAGTTACAAACGAACTCTTGGTTCTTTGTTACGTGGCCTTGTGAGTAAGACACAAAAAGATTGGGATGTGAAGCTTGCACATGCGGAATTTGCTTACAACCGTTCACATTCAGCCCACAACTTTACGTTCTCCATTTGAGATCATTTATGGAGTTAATCCTTTTCTCCCTATTGATCTTGTTACTCTTCCTAGAAGTGAGATACATGCGGATTCAAAGAAAAGGCTGGAAGCTTTTAACAAGACTTGTGCGCAAGTCAAAGCTCAAATTGAGAAAATGAATCGAGCAATACAAGGAACGAGCTAACAAGCATAGGCGCCAACCTAAGTTCAAGGAAGGTGACCTAGTATGGATACATTTGAGGAAGGAAAGGTTTCCGAGCAAAAGGAAAAACAAGTTGATGCCTAGAGCTGATGGTCCTTTCGAAGTCATTGGAGTCGTAGGTGATGAAGCTTACAAAATCGACTTACCAAGTGATTATGGCAATGTGAGTGCTACTTTCAATATTGGTGATCTTTCTCCTTACCATGATGATGAGAATTTGAGGGCAAATTCTTTTGAAGAAAGGGATAATGATGCGGATCCAAAGGCATCAAGTCAAGAAGAGGTTTTTACTTTTGATGGAACACATGGGTTTCAATTTGATGGCTAACAAGCATGCATTTGTGTCGTGTGTCACATGGCTCGTGGAAGAAACCGATTAGCATTTTAAATTAGTGTCATTATTAGTTTAAAATGTTAGTTAATTAGTTGAGTTGTTTCTAGTTCAATAAAAGTCCGAAAATCCCTTAGAGATTTCGGTGGTTAGGTGTTTAGTTGTCATGGTTGTATTTTAGGAAAGTTTCCTTAATTTGGTAGATTGGAGTGGCGTGCAAGGTAGCAGCCTTGGGCGTGTGTTTGAGTTGTAATTAAGGAAAGTACTTGTTGTCTTTCCTTAAGTTAGAGTTTCCTTAAGTTTAGCTTGATTCTAGGCTAGAATTAAGGAGGAGATACTTTCCTAAATTGATGGTGGATGCCGTGTGGTTTGGTATGCTTGAGGAGCAAGGTTTTCTTGCTTACTCCTTATAAATAATGGCGCCTAACCTCTTCAATGGTTAGAGTGATTTTATGACTAAACATTGTTATTGTTTGTGAATTAATTCATAAGCTTTAATCTTCCATTAATTGATATTCAGGAGTGTTTATTGATTAGTGTTTAAACAACTTAATTCCAGGAGTGGTTTGAGTGTGTTTAAGATTCTTGTGAGTGTTTCAGGAGTGATCATTCATTAAGAAATATCCCTTGTTACTTGTTCTTATTTTCGGATTCCTCCAGTGGGCGTGTTCTTTGAGTGTTTGGCTATTCTAGTTGAGCATTCATATCAAAAGTAATCTACATGCTCTTATCCCATACTACCCATTTTAAAATCTTTTAAAACATCTTTCGAAAATAGGAACTTTTGGCTCTGATGACCAGTTCTGTAACACCCCCAAAATCCATACACGTCCACGACTACGTTGCATCGACTTCGGGAGTGTTACCGCCGCGGTGAAATGCAAGGCATAATAAAATCAAAACGTTACAACTTCTTATTAATAAAACTACATTGCAGCGGAAATAAAATGTCTACTTTAACTACAACTCGGGAATCTCCACGGACCCCTTTTATTCAAACCACAGCTAAATAAGTAAATCATAAAAGTCTTATAATGCTTAATTTAAAACACTTTAAAGTTTCAAAACCAACATATATCCCCCCGTATGCTCAACATCACGCAGCAACACCAGCACACCTAGTCTGCTCCCCATTAAAGCATCAATGGTTCATCACAGGTCAACAAACAACACAATAACACACAATCAGCTATGCTGAGTACATAGTAAAGCAGTAAAGTGCATACAAAGCATAAACAGAATAATAAGGATCATTCCTAGACTTGATACTACCATAGCATTACATTCTTTACTTTTTATTTAGTTGGCAGCGAACGGGCACCGTCATCTTACTAGAATCATACGGGCTACTTAATCCTTAATAGACAACTTGGTCTATTAGATGGAATGTAAATACGGTTTCGTTCCGTTCCACATCCATCACCTTAGTATGCATACCCCCAAGATCGTACGGAACCTTCCGCCTACTTGAGTTATCAAAATTTATAAGGACACTACTATCGTCACGGTAGGCTCGCGTAGGAGTGTAGAACAAGTCCCACACTCCCCCCATTGTTCATTACTTGTAGGGAGTCCAACCACAAGTTATCGCCAAATATACTTCTTAATGATATTCATTCATACAACATCGAACATATAATCGTTAAATTCTTAGGTACATTGCTAAAATTCTCTAATTAAAGCAATCCCTTGCAACATCCTTGTTACAACAATAAATCATATGTTTTCAATCCAATCCTCATTTCATGCTTGTGATACGATAGAATTTCGCATACCAATAATAACTCATTCCAATCACAAGTCATACAACTAGGGAATACATACAGATTTCAAATTGATTTCATGTTACCAAACAATCTCATCAATCATAATCAACCACAGTTCCCTATCATGATTCTAGGTTCCAATATGACAATCACAACCTAACATGATACTAATATATCGAACTGAACTAGTACGCGTACGTACCTTGTAACGAAGAATCTTTGCTGACTATTAAAACGTTCCGCTTATGAAATTGGGACCTAATCGAATAATAGAAATACTTCAATGCTAAGTCCTTGATATTATTAACATATAACACGTGACTAATTATATAAAACTTAGTATTTCGGAGTATAAAAATAAGTAATCTTGTTGTTCATTAACTTTCTTTTCTTCCATAATTCTATTGAACTTAACGTCTTTTAAGAACCAATAATAGTGGGCAAAGCTGATTTTAGTTAGTTTAATACCATAGTACCTTTACCAACTCCATTTA
Source organism: Beta lomatogona (assembly GCA_947646795.1). NCBI lineage: Eukaryota > Viridiplantae > Streptophyta > Magnoliopsida > Caryophyllales > Amaranthaceae > Beta > Beta lomatogona. The sequence continues at coordinate 6,820,482 of CANSNZ010000927.1, read as the reverse complement.
AATCCTTATATCCAATACTACTAAAAATCAGATTTGAATAACAAGGCCATTATAATATTCTAACTATAACTAATAATCTGATTTTTCTTAACTTTTATACCACTTTGTGTATAGTAACAAACTTAAATAGGTACATATATAAAAGAACTATAAACTCGGAATTGAAGAACTAAAATCAAAGTAGGAACTAGTAGTATAATATAAATCTGATTTCCTTTAGTTCATAATATGTACCTTTATTCAACATCACAACTTTACCCAATATCCATAAGTATAATAAAAATAGAATTGAGAACTAAAAATCATCATAAGAACTATGAGTAAAATCACAAATCTGTTTTTTTTTTTTATTCTTTACTTTATGCCTTATTTAAAAATCATCAAACTTAACCAAATTTAATCAAAGAATAACAAAAATCAGATTATATGAATTAATTTAGAGTAGAAAAGAGAAATTTTTTTTTTCTTTACCGAGAAGACTTCGCCGGCGACGATCACCGGCGACGTATTGAAGGAATCTGGCTGCAACACCAGCCACACGCCACCACGCTCGAAGGTTCGAGCCCACGCACGCACCACACGTCCCTCGCCTCGACGCACCGCACGCCCTCGACGAACCCAGCAGTCGGAGCCTCGCGCGACCCACACGAACCTGCCTCCCCGTGTCGCGAGTCTCTGCCGACGGTTGCTGTGCTTGACGAAGCAATAGAGCCGACGAAATCAACAGGAAAGACCGATGAGGGAGGAAGAACGTAGGAGGAGGAGGAGCAGCGTGAGGAAGGAGGAGAAGAGAGGAGAGAGAAAAGGATATTGAGAGTGAAGAAGAAAAAAAACGGCTGAGTTAAGAATAGGGTTTTCTAATAAATTTTTTTTTTCTTCCTTTTCTTATTTATAGTATGAGAAACCTTAGTTTATTAGGATTTGTTTCCAAATCGAATTCTGATTTATTATTTAACAAAAACCGAATTAAAATATAATTAGGTACCAAAGTAGGTTGTATAATTAAATTATAATTGTAGTCTTACCTAAACTATAATATAAAATACTTTCACTTGTACTTTATATTTTCTTATTTAGCAAAATAATTCCTAAAAATACGGAGTATTACAGAAATATATAGTGTGTAGTTAGCACAAGTCTCAAATATGCGCAAATCAAACAGATATTCAATATCCTAAAAGTAATCTTGAAATTTAGTACAAACTTCATAGCAGATAAGAAATTGAGTATGCATAATGTAGATATAAATTGATGAGAAATCAATGAAGAAACACTGCAGAGAAGAAATTTCTTTTTAAGAAAAAAATAAATTCCTTGATACGTCAAATTCGATGCTTAATATTGTTGTAGATAATGAAAGGGAAAAGATGAAGAACTCAGAAGTATTTTGAAGCAGTTTATTAATATATTTTTTTTTTTTTGGTATAAAGAAGTGGCCCGGACCCCGCTCGGGTCTTAATGGGCCAGACACTTGAGAGTAAGGGGGAAGGGTAAGGGGAATCCCTACCCTCAAAGTGCCTCTAGTGGGGATTGATACAACCAGGATAAACCTAGTTTTTTCCTCTCTAGCCGCCTCCCTTTTTCCCTTTTTCCTTTTTTCCCTTCTTCCTTCATCAGTAAGGGGCTGCCATGGATGATCTCATCCATGGTAAGCCCCTTTTCCTCTCTTGTTTTCACTTTCTAATTTGTCCTTTTATTTTGTTGAATAAGTTAGTCTCTCTTTATGAGAGTTTCTTGTGCCCTAATATGGGAAGACTAGTCTTCTCTGTTGTGGAGGTTTCCTTCTCCCTTATGGGAGTTGTGAGTCTAGTTTTTTTATTTGTAGGTATGAGAAATTGTTCTCATTGGTTGAAGTCCAAAACTATCAACATGAAGGTATTGGAAGCTCGGATGCGGTCAATATGGATAAATCAAGAAGGTTCTTCTCCAAACTATGTCAAAATGATAGACGGTTCTATTAATAGTTGCTTGGGACAACAAATACAAGGGACTTGCGCCACAATATTCGATCTGGTTCATTATAGTTTCATCGAAGACGAAGTTGATCTGATCTTGTTTGATTGTATCCTGTTTTTCTTTATTACTTATTATAGATGCCGTTTGGCTTTCAATTAATGAAATTTCTCTTTCAAAAAGAAGAGAGAGAATACGTAGGTGATATCTAAAAATTTGACTTTGAAAGTATTGACAAAATTTCGTCCATAACACATTCGACATCAGCGAGTACGTCCCAAAATTACAACCCTATAAAGATTAGGTAAGACTAACATGCAACATCACGTGGCATTCCGCTATTGGCTACCAAGTCAACACAAAACACGCGACTCCTGTGATTTTATGGCCTTCCCAAAGTCTGCGCGCTCAAAACTATAGCCAAAGAAACTCGACAAATAACAATAATAACAATAGAAATAAAAGAAAGAAAAAACACCCCAAAAATACTCCCTAAATTTATTATACTTATACACTCACTCTCTCTCCTCTCTCTAGCTCAGACTAGCTGGACGTTGTTGTTCACATTCAAGTCACACTCTCTCCATTTTCTCTCTCCTAAAAAAGTGGATTATTTTGGGAAAAACTTCCCTTTTTCATCAGACAGACAGAGAAAATAGAGAGAGAATCGCTTCGAAGCCAAGCTACAAAAGTCGAACAAACCCTAGCTCCATCAATTTTACTATTAGCAGGAGAGAGAAAGTGGTCGCACTTTGCTCTCATTGATTACGATTGTTCTTCTCATTTTAGATCTCTTTAAATTACTCCTTTAATTTCGCAATGTGCAGATAAATATCATTCTTCAGGTAAATTCTTTTTTTTTTTTTTTTTTTTTTTTGAAATTTCGATTTTTTTCCCCTTCTTGTTTCATTTGTTGAAATTCTGTGTAATTTTGAGTGAAATGTGGAATTGATTTCGTTGTTGTTAGAATTGAGTAGTTTATAGTGGAAATGGCGTCGAAGCAAGGGTTAAAATCAAGGAAAATAGCGAATTCTGCATCATCTTCGACTACATCATCGTCTAAGAAGTTTCTAGAAACTTCGGTTGACGGACAGGATTCTCCGGCGTCATCTTCGGCGAGGAGTAAGCCTCATAATCAGTACTACTCTGAGAGTGCCGTTGGTGAAGCTGATAAATCGAAAGAGAATGTCACCGTCACAGTTCGCTTTCGGCCTCTCAGGTGAAATTTCTGCTTTTATTTTGTTTTGCTTTGATCAATTGAATGAAGTTATTTTTTTTTTCTTGTTATAAATAATTTTATTAATTTTTTTATTGGTTGTAATGGCGTGGAATTAGTCCTAAGGAAATTAGGCAAGGAGAGGAGATTGCTTGGTATGCTGATGGCGAGACGGTTGTGAGGAGTGAGCATAATCCATCGATAGCGTACGCCTATGGTAATTTTCTTTACATGCATGAATGGTAATTTGGTAATGTAGGTATAAGTTTGAGTCTTATTGAAGAGTTTGATGGTGTTTAACTGTTAGAAGTTTTTCTAATATCTGTTGCTGGCATTTACTGTCTTCAACGTAAGTACGTAACATCGTACAGCAATGATGGAGAAATAAAATTCTATACATACAGTTGATACTTGATAACATAGAAGTTTTCAGTTTGAAATGCGTACTTTTGGTGTGTGGAGTAGCTATGAACTTTGGATATCAGAGGACATATTGTGGAGTCATTGCAGTCGAGGTGTTTACTTGGTATGTTAAGGGACATCAAGTAATCTAATGAACGGTGATGGAAGTTTCTATTAGAAAAGATCATTAATGCAGAATTAGAGTTCTATTTTCTGTTTCTTTATTTGGTGAGAGGCATGTGGTCTTCTAGATGGGTTGCTTTTTTGTTTTGTTTTCTTATCTAAAGTTCCTTTTATCTTTTGTAGATCGAGTTTTTGGGCCCACAACCACGACACGCCATGTTTATGATGTTGCCGCTCAGCATGCTGTCAATGGTGCGATGGAGGGCATCAATGGTACTAAGCAAGTTAGAATGTTCTCTGATCTAGCTGAACTATGCGTTTGTGTCTTCAATTATCTATGACCTACCCTTGCTAACATGTCATGAGTTAGCGGTATATTTGTATCTTTTATATATTAACTTACCTTATTACCTCACCTGGAGAGTGTTCTATTGAACTGAATTTGGCTTATCTGATCCGACCTTATTTGAACTTAGTAAAGCTTAATAGAATTCTGAACTTCTTCGAACTTATTTTTGTTGAAGTAATTATAAAAAAAATGAAACAAGACACCCTTAAGCCTATTTGATCCTCATGAGTTCATTCTTTCGTTTTTTAAATTTTTCGAAGTGCCTCAATTTTTGTGAAGCTGTCAGTTCTTTGACCATTGTCTTACAGAAACCTTAATGAGTTTGAATTGGTATGCATTCAGTAGCCATTGTCTTATAGTATCATGCAAACATTTTATAATCAACCAGAACTTGTATGGTTGCAATGAAGGGTAACATTAACATCACATTATCTGCACCATAATACTGGCATTTGATTCATTGGTCTCTGATATTAGTCTATACCATAAGTTGACTATTTCTTTCACGTTGGTATCTTTTGTCAAATTCTAATTGCAAATGCTTTTCTATCAATTCTACTTCTTATCAGTTTTGTGTTTGCGTGATTTCCTCCTACTTGTGCTATTGCCTTGTAAACCTAATTGGAGTTCACAGTCATATACTGTGACTTTTATTTCTCTGTCCAAAATTTGTGTGAAATCCTCCCTTTTACATTTTGCTGCTGTGCTTAGATATATTTTTTCTTGCTGAAATCGTCAACTAGGTCAATCATATTGATAAATTGGAGTATGGAAGTTGACTTTTTTTGTTTGGTTGTAATAGGCACTATATTTGCTTACGGAGTGACCAGCAGTGGGAAGACTCATACTATGCATGTGAGACCAATAACATGTCTTTTCTGTGTAATTTGTCTATTGTATTGAATTGTTGAGCATGCATCTCCTGATCATTAACTGCACACAATTATTAAATCACTACGATCGCCAATTGATTTTCCACGAGTATTTGAGTTGAAATTTCAATCAATCAAGCTGCATTCTGGACTTCTCGTGCAAGACATGAAAATTTTACTTGATATTGATGATAAATCTCCTCGTGCTCTGCCATAAGAACTTGGAGTCTGTATCCATATTATTTCATACCATATATATATATACCTGGCTTTTGCTGAATGAATGTGGCCAGAATTAATCAACTGACCTTGACCCTGTCACACTCATTATAAATGATTTTTTTTTTTAGCTGCTAAGATTTTTCTCCTTCATTGCTACTTTAGGAATTGCGGCTTTGATAGGCCTCTTTAAATATCCCACTCCCAGCAGGCAATGAAAATAATTTTCTTTCATTAAATGAGCTGGAGTAACATTTATGTGTTAGTATAATTTATGTGCAATGATCTGTGTATTTTATTGATATTGTTTTAGTGTTCAATTATTTGGGGTAAGAATGTGTGAATATCACTTCATGTAAATTGTTAACACTGTCATTTACTCATATATTGCTAAATTGATTTTTTTATAAATCCCTAAAAGGCATTAGGTGGGGCCATATGGGATATCGAAGGTTTTCTTGACCTTTTTCTATTTGTCGACTCACCATGTTATTGCATGGTGATTTTTATTTTTTTGAGGCTTTGACTATACTATTTTTGATGATTTGTTTCTATGCAGGGTGATCAGAGATCCCCCGGAATCATACCATTGGCTGTGAAAGATGCTTTTAGTATCATCCAAGAGGTTCTCATTCGTTTTCCTTCCTGAAAAAGTTTACATAATTTTTTTTGCTGTTTAAGGCTATTTTCTGACATACATTCATTTGTATCCTAGACTCCTAGCCGAGAATTTCTCCTTCGCGTGTCCTATATAGAGATTTATAACGAGGTATGTGTTTCACTAGATGTTATCTTTTAGTCAATGAGACATGTGTCGGATTGGTTATGCTTACATTTTTTAGTATATCATTAGCGTTACTTAAATCATCATTTATTGAACTTGTTACATTAATATCCTAGTTGTTAATGGAATAATTCTTTTTGTTTCACGAATACACTTAGAGCAACATACAGTTAGAACCTATTACGTGGTTGACTTGGCCTTATTATTGTTTATATTTCTTTTATTCAGGTTGTAAATGACTTGTTGAATCCAGCTGGACAAAATCTACGAATCAGAGAGGACCATCAGGTGCTTTCTTATTGGACTTGGACTGTGATTCTCTGCTCAATAATCTGTTTTGTTTTCGCTACCAATAAATTAGAAAAATAAAGAGAGAATAGGCATTTTTATCCCGTCCTTGATGCTTCATCCTTGTATTCTTTTTTAAAATTTGTAATTTCACACAACTACAATTTGGTAAAGCTCTTTTAAGATTGGAATGTTTGTTATTTAAGGTATACCACCCCCTTTTGTCCTCTGTCTCGTAGGGCCCAACTGTTCACATACCCCCTTACCCTTAACCCACCTTCTTGTCTTGGCATGTGATATTGGTATTTCAGCAATACTAGGGGAATTTTAGTAAGAATCCTCATCATCGTGACTTTTAAGCCAAGGCCCAATATAGTAGCAGCTCAGACCTACCCATTACATCCTGATGAAATCTTGGATCTTGGAAGTACTTGAATCATGGAAGTACTTGAATCAGAAATCTACAAGTTTGAGGTCCTCACCGGTACACCTAGAATTTGTATTGTGATGCATTGGATCCCCGGTGACTTGACCTATCAGTTAGCCTCTCAAGTATGGGCCTCTTTTTAGTGACCCAGCATTGTGGAATTTGGACTCATTTTTTCCATTATGTAGTGGCCAATGTTTAGTAGACTTACACTTGTCGTTCTGTGAAATGGCGTTAGTCGTAAGATAACATTGCGATAAAAATCCACGCCTTTCTTGCTGCGTCATCTACTACGTAACGCTGACGCGTCGCATTATAACGCTCGTTTATCGGTTACATCCATTCCTTGTCAGAATGGCCAGAAATAGGAGAAAGGAGAACATACATTGCAACATAAAAACAACATTACCACACCAAAAAGGGAGAAGAGTGTCACTTGGGTTTTTATGTTGGGTAATGTGTATGAACTGCATCTCTTTATATTAATACTAGGATGGGGCATTCATGTTTTAAGTAATATATATATATATATATAACCCTATCATATGATTGGTTTGGTCATATTATGTTTGAAAGGATACTTGTTAAACTAGAAATTGCAAAGTTGAGGTTGAAATCTGTTAATGTGTTCTTTTTCTTTTTAAAAAAACTTCACGTCACGATTCATCCCGTTCATTTGTTTCAAGTTGCTGCTGTGACATCACTACCATTACCGTGAACGTGACAGTTATTGGGTTTATGGCTGCATATGCCAGATTTCCTTGTCTCGCTACCTTATTAATGAGTTTGCAGGATGAAGAGGGTGGAATGGTAGTGGCAGTGCCTCTGAAAGCCAAGTATATATTTATTATGGTCCAGTTCACTTGTCCGTATCAAGAATGGTATATAAATTCTTTTAGCTAACTGTAGGCAAGTAGTAAATTCTCTATTAGTCTTTACTTGCTAACATAGCCAATATCCTTTGGTGAACCTATAAGTAATTGTCTCGATCTTGTATTGTTTTGCATGCCTTACCATTTATTAATGGATATGCAATATAGAGGGTTGTGTGTGAGTCAATGGTTGGTTATCATATACTGGCTGTCTTGGAGCCAAACCTTGCATGGATAAAGAACGCCATGTAGAGCTTAAATTGTCGGTTCATCTAACAATTAGTGGGCCTAGTCGGCATATATTTTAGTGTGAGATGGTTCTTCTAGTCTACTTTTATGGAAATTTTGTGACTAATTGAAGTGACATCCTTGCAAAATTTCTATTAGGGGTCCATTATACTTCGAAAGGAATCAATCCCTTGCGTTTCTTTGTAGATAGAGGCATAGATCTGCCATCTATTATCCAGGATATGGGAGTAGATAAGTTTCCTTTGTGGTTGTTCAGTTGTACAGGTACTTATATCACTCTTATGGAGATTTTTTTGGATGACAATCAGAGAGAATGAGAGATATGTCTAAAAAAGTGAACCGTGTTCCCCTAACCTTTCATCTTTCAAATATATGTCAGATAGGATGCTGTAGACTCATAGAATCACAATTACTGCTTGCTTTGGAGGTTGCTCTGTGGCTTACATTATGTCATTATACATAACTCATAAAATTCGAAAATTAATTGTAGGGAATCTTCATTGAAGGTGTGAAGGAGGAGGTGGTGCTGTCACCCGCTCATGCATTGTCATTGATTGCGGCTGGTGAAGGTATTTGATGCTAGCTCTCTTTAGCACTGCATTTATCTAAAAGCCCTGCTATAATTTTTTTATATTCCATTTAGAATTTCCATTGTTGAGCTGAATGTTAAGAATTTAGAAAACATGATGTTTTCTCTATTTGTAGCAGTTGGCATTTGAATTAGTTGACTGAGTAGCAAAATTTTAACATGCATCATATTCATTAGCTTTGCAATAGTTTGTATACCTTTAGAGCTATTCAAGATTCAGAGAATCATAGCTTCACTTTTGGTCATGTAGAAGCGTGTTCTAGTGAATAAGAGAGCTAAATCTGACCTTGAAGGAGGAACATCTTCAGCTTGATTTTCAGTTTCTCCGATTTCTGTATCCGTCTTACAAAGCTGACAGATTTCTGTTAGCACTTACTATTAGTATATTCCTTTGCTGCCTCCTCTTTTACACTACTCCCTGCTTTAGTCTGCTTCAAATGAATGTGGAGCATGGAGATGAGAGCTTGGTGAAAAGGCACAAGGGACGAAAGGAGCTATCTACTCGCTTCTTTCCTTTGGTCAAAATCAGAAGTTGTCGTTCCTCAAAAAGAAAAAAAATTATAAGTGGTCAAGAGGAGTAGTGAGTAGAGGACAAATTTCCTTATAGTGGGGTGCTTGGTTTGGAAAATGGCCTCTTTGTTAGCTTTTTCCTATGTGTAATGCTTATCTCAGTTTCATTTTGTTTTCGGCTTCTATATCTATGATAATGCCCATCTCTTGGATGCGGAGAGAATTGATGGGATAACGGTAGATGATCGGAACTCTATATCTCGACTTTCTTTATATTTTGGGACCATGATAGGAGAGTCGAGATGCAAGCTGCAACTCTTGTTATGGTTCCTGTTCCTTTATGACCACATGAATCGCATATATCATTCGAGCTTTTGAAGTTATAGTTGCAAATCTTCATTACCCTCTCTCTCTTTGATCTTCTTTCATAACAGTTCTAGCATCAATCCCTTGTGTTCCTGCCTAGTCTTTTCTGTATTAAAAGTTTTTTCTATTTCTACATTTGATTATCTGTGAAGAGGGCCTTATGAAACTTTGGCTCTCGATAGTCTTTACATGTGTGGTGTGCTTTAATCTTAATGAGGTTATGACCTCTCTTCTTATAAGTTAGAACATCTGGCATAAGTTTTTGAGGTGTTTGGGAAAAGGTTTGTTTGCTTTATTGATAGGAGATGAAGTTCAGAAATCCGATCATTATTTGGATTTGTATTATATTGTAGTGAAATGAAATAACTCCTTGATTAGTCGGCATTTCAACTATACTGATGGGTAGTAAAAGGTCATTGCATTTGGAATCAAGAGTCTCTCTCTCTCTCTCCCTAATAGTAGGTATTAGTCTAAGGACAGTACTCCTCCTTATTCGGCTTTGGCAGCATGCTCTTCGTCATCATGCTCAAAATCTGGAGGATCTTTCGGTTTGCAAGTTTTCAGGATTGGGTCTGAGGATGGCAAGATATTTTTAAAGTAAATTGCATTTGGACCTCGAAAACAATGTCTTAAAGAATAGTTTTTTTTATCGTAGTAGTTCAAAGTAGCAAGCGATATCATTTTGATTTTTTTGTACTCAGTGAAATTTGCTCTTATTATATGTTTTCCTCTATCATACTTGCCCTATTTTGCATTCTTTTGAGCTCAATGTATTGTAAGTAACATAGTAGTAAAGAAAGGGAGGGGAAAGAGACTAAGAGAGCGTGAACTCAAGGGAAATGGAGCCGGAGTAGAGAGGAAGTGAAGGGAGGAAATAGACATAGAGATTTGGAGGCCTAGATGAGTATAGGTAAGCAAAGAGTGGGAGAGAATTAGTAGACTATTGTTTTTGAAATGAGGCAAAATAGAGTCCATTGTGTCTGGGATTGGTTGAGCGCTAAGATTGATACTTGTTTGTGCTTCATGTCAAGAGGCCAACTTTTTTAAATTTAAGTTGAGGTATATGAAATTTCCAATTTATGTTTAAATTTGAATTAATGAATATGATTGATGTCGATTGCTATGATGATGTTATCTCAAATGTTATTGCGTTGGAACATGTCATCATTTGTTATGTGATCTCTTCTTTTGGTGACAGAACACAGACATGTTGGCTCTACCAATTTCAACATTCTTAGCAGTAGGAGTCATACCATATTTACCTTGGTAAGTTGCTGCTATCTTGTCCTATGAATAGGCTATTTAAGCATGGAACTTGGGGTGTTGAATAAGATACTTTATATCTTGGAATCCGTAACTTACTGGTTTTTCTAATGCCTATGGTAAAAGGTCATACTTTTGCTGCTGTCATTTCATCTACTGATCTATATGTGGAAGATCTTATGTATTGTTTTGTTTCTAATATATGTTTTGACTTTTGATAAAGTATATTTAGTATCTTTGTATGAATTAATAACCTTTATCTCTCAGATGATTTGCCTCTGCATTACATGAACTGTTGAAGATGATGCGACTTTGAGAACCTGCTCATGGAAATGTACTTGAGGCCCAAGAAAAAGATGGAGTCAATATAATGTTCATTAAGCATCATACACTAAGATTGAAAATTACTGCATAAACAGGATAGTGGTTGACTAGATTCTACATGCAAACTTAATGTTTGGGGATTCAAGTGTTTTTGTTCTCATTCTTGTACTAGTCTTATATGCACGTGATGCGTGCGAAAGCAAATAGAAAGCTCAATTGCATAATAACATGTACGAAACATTGTTTGCAAAGTTCACTATATCTTTTTCTTTTATAAAAACTAGGAAATTGGAGAAGTTGTAATTGTTTTTGTTAGTTGAGGGTATAATTGTAAAAGAGGGTGGACACCGAGTCCTCCCCTCTTCCCTTACAAAATAGAGATTCAAGAATCCGGTTGATACTTGTTATTTTAAATTTTAACTGTTGTATTTCTTTGTCTTGCTATCAGACTATTGAGAGCAGTCCCTGTGGTGAAAACAGTGAAGGAGAAGCTGTTAATTTGTCACAGCTGGTATGTTTCTATGGGTTGTGCATTTCTTCCTTACTCTGAAATTGGTTCTGAAATTCAACAAGTTCCCTCTTGTAGACTGAAGCATATGTTGTAGACTTATAAATTTGATTTATCTAACTTATGCATGCAGCATCTCATCGATCTGGCAGGTTCCGAGAGCTCCAAGGCGGAGACCACTGGTGTACGGCGGAAGGAAGGATCTTACATAAATAAAAGCCTGCTGACTCTTGGAACAGTGAGGCTCCTGTCATTGTTTACTTTCTGAATAGATTGTGACTTATTTATATTATTACTATTTTGAGCAGGAGTGACATTACTACAATGTCTAAAAATAAAAAGTATATTTCTTTGTGTTAGAACTATTTTCTTTTCTCTTTTGTGGAATCACAGTTTAAAATACGGTGTGAAGTACGTTCATAGTGATGTAGAATTAGGGTTAAGGAGTCTTATGGAGATGGAGCTTATGCGTTGTTTGGAATTCATTGGTAGGCTTTTGGAGGAGTAGATTTAAAGGAGTTCTCTTAGTTAAAATGTTGGAGAGCTGTGTTGCTGGTGAACATAAGAAAGTCCCAGAAGATGAAGGCTAAGTGTGCTACAAAAGGTGATACAATTCGTGCCTGTTTATTTTTATAGGAATGTATGGCGAGATAAGATAATTAAGGAATTAGAGGGAATTGAGGGTGAGGTCATGAGGTCTGAAAATCTAGGAGGCTATTGCTTCTGTAATCACTTATTCTAGTGGGATTTATTAATGGATGTTTGGTTAACCACCCTTTAGTATAAGGTTAGATTGAGCCCGAGTTTCTCTCACATTGATAATAACTCGTTGGAGTGAATTTTTGAGGCACAAATAGGGAAGCAATCTTTGGTATCAAGATTGAGAAATCCCCTTCTGGACGGTTTGAGAGCAGCCTTTATTAAGAAATAAGGAACGGGAGGGTATCATTCAAACTTAAAAGATACCTTTTTAAGGTGTTTAATGTGGTTTATAATAAGTTCTTTGAGACTAGAGTAGTGTGTAAAGAATATAAGCTTGACCTTTCTCACTTTGGTTTCTAAGAAGGATTGATTAGAGGAGAGTGATTTTCATTAAGAAGTTCGTGTATCAGTATTATGCACAAAATTTCTATTTAAGTTGCTAGCGAACTGACTTCTTGTGTTGCTCTTGAGTACTTTTTCCTTGTGATCCTTACTAGGGCAAGTTAGAATCTCGAGATTTAGACTAAGTTGGAAGAAACCTCAGTAGTGCCGATTTAGTACCGAGAGGGAGTCAAACAAGGATGCCTTGACACTAGGTAGTAACGTATACCTTTAAGGCTTCATTTCGTTGGTCGGAAAACATTTCTTATGGTAGATGATTTTCTTTGAAAATATATTTTAAGGGAACACACATGTGTAGCTTAGTTTTCCATCGTTTGGTTCCTCATATGAAAAGTTAGGGAGGAAAGGAAGAATGTAATGGAACGGGGGTGGATGGATGGGAAGAAGGTGAAAAATAAGAAGGAAAATTGTTTTTCACCATTGAGAAAACTATTTTCCACCACTTGGAAAACTGATTTCCACACTTTCACAAACTAAACAAAAGAAAATGGGAAAACCACTACCAAACACACTCTATTTAAGTAACTTGGGAGAATTCCTTTAAAAAACAAAACAATTCCTTGGGTCAATCATTTTTGAGGAATGGGATATTTACCATGATAGATGTAGTTCAGGTGGCTCAAATGGAGAGCATCAATCAGGATATTGTGTGACCGTAGGCGTACCTCTAAGGTCAAAAAAATTTCTTATAGGATGTTGGTTATCATATATATCGGTTAAAATTTTGGGCATAGGAAGGATCCTATCATGAAGATGGTGTAGCTGAGATATGTATGATAGGTTAAAAAGGAAGTGACTATTTTTGTAGGGGTTAAATCACGTTTCAATGTCTGTGTCTATGGTAATGCTTATACATTACAAGTATCTCATTTTTCTTCAGAAATTCCGTTACCATTTATTACCACTTTAGATGTGCTATTGAGTAGTAATGACTAATGAAGATTAGTGAAGAAAAGACTTGTTAATGGATGAAGTTCCACTACTATGGGAATTCATATGAAACTTTCTTCACAAAATCACTTAATTTCTTTACCCTTACCGCCATGTAGTAACGATTATTAAAGAGGACTTAGTGGTAGACTTCGGAATAAAGAAAGTTGGCGGAAGGTCAAAGTTGTAGAGACTTAAGATACGATAGGGTGAATCGACTAGTTGTTTTGGGGCCTGCACATGCACCTTTAAAGAAAGTAAGAGTTTGGATTACGGGAAATTCCGAATAAGACGAAAGGAGACTAAAAATGATTAGGAAAGATGAAGTTAAAAATGATATGAAGAAAATGGGTTTACACTAGATATAAATGAGTGGAGGAAGAGGTTCTTTGTGGATGACCAAAGGAGATAATTCTTAAGTTCATGGAGCTGAAATCATCTTTTGGGATTAATGCTTTGGCATTATTATTGTCGTATCCTTGTTGGACTAAGTGATGGATTTCAAAAGTAATACATCACCGCAAAAATCATAAATTTGGATTGCTTTATGTTGAGTTTGTGGGTAATTAAAAAGGAATGCACAATAATCTAGCCCAATCGAAGAGACGAAGATTAATGGAACCAAAAAAATGATGTTTTTCGTTGAGAATTGAACAAAAGTAAAGAAAGCAATTATGATTTCCAGTTTCCACGAAGGATTTGACCTAATGGTCCACAGGAAGAATAGTATTGAACTCAACCTCAATACATCAAGAAGTTTCTTACAACTCTAAACAAACCTAATATCACAAGGAGATACTACGTATCATTATATCATAAATATATTCTAATGAACTCGTAATCTAGGTGTCAGATTATTTAGATGAAAGGTTAGGACTCAGTATTAATTACGTAACAATTAGGACCTCAAATTAGCAAAATAAAATCACATAATTTCGGATCAGGTTCCTGAAGCAGTCGTGGCCTAGGCCATGAAGCATATACAAAAAACAGGTTATGGATATTTTAGCCACATCATATGGCCGGCCATGTAGCAGGGACTATCCAACTTAAAATGGCCATATTTCCAAAGGATCTCCAATTTTTATCCAATAATTGTATATGCCCACTTGTAAGAAAGTTACCGAACTTCACTTTTATCTCCTATTGGTCTCACCTACAAATGGGTAATGAGTGAGATATAATTGTTCCAAGTAGATCCGTGCATGGATCACCAAGCTTTTTCTCTCGTTATAGGTTATTTACACCCACTGGCCTTGTTTAACCTCCATAAACACCACATTGTCTCCAAGTGTAATCTTTGTGAGCGTTTTTTAGGGGTTTTTTTGGAAAGGAAAAGGTAACCAAAAGCCATTTTTCCTTTGTATGTTATTTGGTTTATTTGATTGATTTCTCAATTGTCAATTTTCATTACCCACTTTTCAATTTAAGCTCGCTCCTAGTTGTCTACTTGATTCTCGAAGTACCTTGAGTTAGGTATTTAGAGTAGCCTTTTATAGAGAACAAAAGCTTTATATTTCATTTTCCAAGCAATATGGGACTTCATAGATTAGTGAATCCAAGTATCTATTCAGTTCTATAGAAAACAAAAGGTTTTATAATTTGTCTCCCATCCAATGTGGGACAAATTTGAATAAGGAGTATAGACTTATAGTTAGGGTAGTGACATTTTATAGAGAAAATAAGGCTATTGTTTACACTCTAAAGTCTAAACCGATATGGGACCTTTAATATTTGACATACAAATTCCTATTTCACATGTTTCCGAGCTTCTTTAAGAGCTTCCCAGCAGAACCAAAGACAACTCGGGGCTTGTCTAGTTAAGATCTGAAGCTGAACTCCAGCTGAACTCGATCTCGCTCAAGCCGAACTTTGATTGAGCTTTGACCGAGCCCAGCTCGAATAGTTCACGGGCAGACTTGGCTCATTAACACCCCACCCCTAGTTTGGATATCCTATTGGTTGCGGAGGAGGTGGTGGAAGATAATGGAGGACATAAGAAGGTAATCTTTTCGAGACTGAGTATTTAGAACTTTTATATCAGGGTGAGTTTGAGTATTTTGGAAACAGGCTGTGGAACACAATTAAAATAATATATATATTGTTTTTCAGGATTTAATGGTTAAGGTCTATAAGAATTTGGATGGTTCAGAGGAGCTCACTTTTCTCACTGTCTCTAGGAAGGGAAATAAATCAAATTAAGTGTTGTAATCTGACATTCCTCTTTATTACTTCTTGAAGGTGCTGGTTGGAATGGCTTGGAAACTAGAGAGGCTCATGTGGTTTTTCCTCTGGTTGGGGTTGATGGGAAAAGAAAGATCATAAGGATTTGGTTTGTTGTAGGCTAGGGAAGGAGGGGGTTTCTTTTTGGACCTAGCTCTCTATGTGATATGACATAGGTGATAGGCCGTAGGAAGATTAGAAGTATCTTAATAAGTCCAGCCTTCAGACAAATCAAATTCATCGGGATGGTGTACTTTTGGTTTCTTGGTCGAATCTCATCCCTCAGAGGCTCAAAGTGTGGGTTTAGCACCCGTATTGCATTATTACTTCCTGAGCTTTATAGCTCAACTTTATACGATGCTCATATGTCGCTGTTTATAGGTTGGGTGGCTACATGTAGTTTTTTGATGTTTTTTTTCCAGTTGAAATGCTCAATGGGGAGAGTTGGATGATCTGGGTTGACCTTTTTTATTCTTATGCTTTTCTCCTGAGAATTCTTCTCTAAGCCTGCACAGAGTCCCGTATGAATATGAAGATTAGTGTTTTCTTGATAATTTAAATAAAAAACTAATGCTTCGTCAACGAGTGTTTATATAATGTTTTCAAAGGCATGGGGTTCAGTTCTTGTCTGTTGATTTCTTGCTACATAGTGAGGTCGCTGGTTGATTAAAGGGGTAATCTTGCTTTGCTGTGCCTCTTTTGACAGGCTTTTATAGTGTGTGTTACTGTGTTACTGACGGATGATTTGGGTGCTGAGGATTAAATGATCACAGCTTTCATAATATGGGCAATGGGGTTGAGTTGTTGATGGATCATGAGGTTTTTCAGCCTCTTTGTGGTTTGTTAATTGTTGCATTGGATGCTTTGCCACCTTTTCATGTTTAGCATGACTGCAGGAAAGAATTTACTGTGTCATAATTTAACCACTGGCTCTCATGTTCATCATTTAAAAATTTCTGTCTGAACTTTATAACTTTTTTTCTGAAATGGCAGACTTTCCCTTGTAATGGCTGTATTTCGTTCATTACTTTGTTTGATGTCTTAAGAGAGGTCTTCCTGATTATTTCCTGTTGGTGGCAAAATACAGGTCATATCGAAGTTAACAGAAGGTAAGTCTACACATATACCATACAGGGATTCCAAATTAACTAGGCTTCTTCAATCCTCATTGAGTGGTCATGGGCGCGTTTCGGTAAGTTTGACTCTCTTTGTTTCTTGCGGTAATTATCGTTTAATGAATTTCAGTTTTAGGTCATAGATAGCATATTATCTTTTTCTGCCGGACATTGATTGAGACAAGCTTATATATCTGGTCCAAATGTGCAGCTCATTTGCACTGTAACTCCTGCATCAAGTAATTCTGAGGAAACACATAACACTTTGAAGTTTGCACATCGTGCAAAGCATATTGAAATCCAAGCAGCACAGAATAAGGTTTTTCTTTCTCCATCTCATGTTGAAAGGTATTGTATGTTACAGCTTCTGATACAAAATCAAACTTGAGCAGATAATTGATGAGAAGTCACTTATAAAGAAGTATCAGAGTGAGATTCGCTTGCTAAAGGAAGAATTGGAACAATTGAAGAAGGGCATTCTCAGTGTTCCTCAAAGAAAAGAAAGTGGAGGAGAAGACATTGTACTATTAAAACAGAAGGTATGCATGTCTTTTCTGAACTGCTATTATAGCTGTGTACTTGCAAAAGTTATATTGAACTTATGCTTCTCCGTTGCAATGTCTTACTGTTTTCATTTGTCTAAGTATTTGTAGTCATTTAATATCAGCTGAGAAACACGTTTTGTATGTTTGATTTCAATGTGGTTCGTGAAGATCTTGACTGAATTAGACTTGTTTTTTGTATTTGAGAATATACGGTATAAATAAGTAGAAAATTTTACTTTTTCAGTTGCAGTGTGTTTTTGATGTTCTCAGGAAATATAAAAGTTATGTTCTCGGGGAATATATGGGTTATGTTTCTATATAGCCTGAAGGTTGATTAATGCAGTGGGTTCACTAATAAGCTTTTCCTCTCTTTTGGTGGTACAAGAGGCATACACTAATTACTAATGATCCTTTTGCTAAGAACTAATATTGTAGGGTGGAGGGTATTTTAGATATTATATCTTTAGTTTACTTGGGGAATAAGTTGGATTGTTTGTTAGGAAAGTAGTATAAATATAGAGCCACGTGGAATGTGAAGGGGATGTTGAAAATTGTTAAGAAGAATTTGGGTGAGCTCTTTGTAGTTCAATTGGGAGAGAATCAAGCCTCTCGAAAGCTTGAATATCAGTTACTTTTTCTGTTTTTACTATTATTATTCAATCAAAGTTCATCTTCTTCCTTAATTTCTCCATTCTAGCACTATAATCTGTCCAAGTTATGTTAATTCATAGCAAATGGTACCACAACAGTACAATTCTGGGAGAGTAGAGTGCTGTTTTTTTTTTTTTTAAGAAGTTCATCAATGGAGTTTGCCGGAGAAAGTGCAGCGAAACAGATTGAAATGTGGATCCAGAGGAGTTCGCGTACATCACACGCAAAAGAGATCGAGGTATCTCGAATCTCGAAGAAGAAGCGAGAATCCGACGAGAGCTTCAACTCCCCGAGTTTAATGGAAAAAATATGGATGAATGGATTGAGGATTTGGAAGATTTTGTCCATTTCTTTCGATTAAATAAGGAGCCGAAGTTTAAGGCTGCCATAATCGCAATTGCCGGCGACGCACAACAGTGGTTCGAAGAAGAACATCGGCGATGGCCGTTCAATGGGTGGCAGGAATTAAAGAAACAATTGATGAGGCGTTTCGGTTCTTCACCGGCGGAGACTCAACAGGCCCAACCACTCTTGACGTGCTGGGATGACAAGGGCATCGAACTAGATAGAGTATGCTGTGGAAGCGTGGTGGTGCTAGAAGAAGACCCAGAAGATCTGGTGGGTGAAAAGAAAGAGGTGGAGCCAATAGGAAGTCTGAAGAAAAGTAGAGATGGTAGTTTAATAATTGGTGATGTATTCGAGAGGGGCGGTGCACGAGGTTCTGGATCTGTTGGAGGTCCGGATTTAATGGCCGGAAATTGTGAGTTAGGTATTGGAACCACCACTTGTGGTGGCTTGAAGAAGGCGGGAGAGGATTTCGCGAAGGGTGGAAGGCCGGGAGATTTCAGTGATGGATTTACCAGCGGTGGTCAAGATGGGTTCGAACGTGGTGGTGCCGGAGGTAGTGGGTCTGTGGTGGTCCTGGTGTCGTCGCCGATGGTGCGGTGAGCGTGGATGATAGATCTGACAGAGATCCAAGTTTCTTCGCCGGAGGAAACGCAGGTGGTCTGGGTGATTTCACTGGAAGTCTTTTTGGTGGATGGAGGAATTTGTGGGGAAACATACTGGATAAATTTCCAGAAACCGAGAATGGGAGAAGATGGGATGCTGATGGCCTTGGTAGCCGTTCACTTGCAGGAAATTTTGAGTAGGGCGGTGCAAATGCGAGTGCCTCCGGTGGTGGTCCGGGAAGTTTTGAAGACAGAGGAAGTGGAGCAAGAAGACTAACCCAGAAGACTCCAGCAACGGGGGAGGTGAATAGCTACAGCAGTGTCTTCAATGTCTTGCAACAGAAGATAATTCATGAAGATGAAAGTAAGGGCAAATCGGTAAATTGCAAGCAAGGTGAGATAAGCAAGAATGATGTGAGCTTGGTGAAGACACGTGCTTCTAGTCAAAGAGTTGAGAAAATTCCAGAATGTATCACTAAGGGTAATTCTGGAATTACCCTAAAAGATAATACAGCAGCACATGCTTGGGAGGAAACCCATGACAGAAAAAGATACCAACTGTATTTCACTCTCCTCATGTTCTCATTAATTAAGGTCAAAGCCTTATTTGGGCTCACCAAAACAAGGCCCATTTCACTATTCCAGATTCCAAAAACCAACTTTAATACCCCACATCTTATTATACAATCCAACATCATTAACCCAACTACACTTGTGTGATATGTTCCTTCGTATTTTCCAAAACCAGCTCCAACATTTTTGATTCCTTCTTCCACAGCTTCACTCACTTCTCCACTCCATATCTCTAAATCTGAAACTTTCACACCACAAAACTACAACATCAGTACACAAAACCACTTCACAAACTCCTTCCTTAATCACTTCCAGGACTCTTTCGTTATAGTCGAGCCACTCAAGCCAGCCAGAGAACAATATGAGGAGGAGCCGCAACATGAGCTGAAGCATAACCCATACTTGGGGCATGAAGTGCTGCAAGACATTGAACATACATGCCGAGGCCAAGCATTTAGTGCTGATTACGACCCACCTTGAGGACAAGGTGGAAGTTTAGGGGGCCGGTAATGCTAGGAACTAATATTGTAGGGTGGAGGGTATTTTAGATATTATCTCTTTAGTTTATTTGGGGAATAAGTTGGATTGTTTGTTAGGAAAGTAGTATAAATATAGAGCCACATGGAATGTGAAGGGGATGTTGAAAATTGTTAAGAAGAATTTGGGTGAGCTCTTTGTAGTTCAATTGGGAGAGAATCAAGCCTGTCGAAAGCTTGAATATCGGTTACTTTTGCTGTTTTTACTATTATTATTCAATCAAAGTTCATCTTCTTCCTTAATTTCTCCATTCTAGCACTATAATCTGTCCAAGTTATGTTAATTCATAGCACCTTTGTAAAGTAATGTTTCCATGGGTTGATATACTATTTACCAAGTTAGTAATAGCCATAGAAATTGGAAGTTGGAACCTTTCTCTATATGTTTTTGAAGCTTATATCAATTGAATGTTCTATAATTTATGGGTTAATATTGTGAAGATCTCAGATTAAACTGTATATTGCAAACTAATAGGAGACGCATATTTCAATTGATCAATCATGTTGCTAAAATCTCTTCCACCAGTGTCGCGCAAGTCCACCATTTTGTTGAGCAAAATAAATTAGGGCAAGGATATTGAAATAACTTTGTTAATTGATTAAAACAATGCATACAAGCATCAGGAATTATGACCTTAGCAGGTTTTCTCGCCTGAAATAGAGCACCATATTGAGGATATAAGAATCGTGGTCCAAGTGAAATGGCTTCACTCTAAGGTCTCACTTTAACCTTTCGAAATAAAAGTAAGAAGCTTGTTTTGGATCCGTCTGGCTTGTTGGCAGTCTGTCATGAATCATGATGCATTTGAAGATCAGCAATGCAATCTTTGAAAAGATTCAAAGGGGATGGGGTGGGGTGGGGGAGGAGGAGTCAGTCTGAAGATCTGCTTGCTTGACTATACTGTGCGCTTTCCTGGCAGGAAAGCAGTGATGGGCTCTTCTGAAATAGGTCCTTAGCTCTAGAGTTTGTGTGTCCGATTTTCTTCTTTTGGTTTTGTTCTTGGGGGGTTTTTTGTGGGTGTTATCTCTCAATGATGTGAAGCTTGATTGTGTTATTATGTTTTTGTAACCTTTTAAGAGGAAATTTGGTCCCCTGTTGCTTTTTTTGTTACCTCTTTTCAGAATAAGCAATGGCTTCTTAGCCTAAAGGTGCTTTTATGTTGTCTTGCTGTTGAATATACGTCAAATTTGGCCATCACCTAATTCTTTGTCGTGTTGTGGTTTGTAAAGTTAGAAGATGGCCAGGTCAAGCTACAATCACGTCTGGAAGAAGAGGAAGAAGCTAAAGCAGCTCTCTTGTCAAGGATACAGCGGTTGACAAAATTAATATTGGTCTCCACTAAATCTTCACAGTCGTCAAGATATCCACATCGTTCTGGTCCCAGGAGAAGGCATTCTTTTGGAGAAGAAGAGGTGGATTTTCCCTTTTTTTTTGTCGCTTTAAAATATATTGTTCTTGAAGTTTGCAAATCAGACAACTCAGCATGTGTGTATTAGGGCAGAGAGTAATGCGTTAAGGGGGTAAAGGAGACAAAATAAAGTTAAATTTAGATGGTATAGGAGAGATATAGATAATGCAAGGGGGGAGAGATGGAAGGGGAAACTATTACCTTAACGGCCCGTTTGGTTAGCGGTACTAAATGGTGGTAATGGTTTCTAGTGCAAATTTGTGAAGGCATTCCCATGTCAACCTCCATGGTAACGCTACTTTATCCCCAAACACCTAATTTCTTCCTAAAATTTCATTACCATCCATTACCATTTGGGAAGGTGGTATTGGGTAGTAATGGAATTTTGTGAAGGAAAACACATATTTTGACATCAAGTTTCATTACCATGGATGTCAACATTGGAATGTCTTCACAAACTTACACTAAAAAGCATTACCATTACCACGATTTAGTACCACTAACCAAACATGCCGTAAGAGGAATGTAGGTAACTGACATGAGGGGTAAAATTCTACCACCACCTCCATTATTTATTTTTTCTTCTATTACCCCCTTAATTCTTTACCCCCATTCCAAACACGCACTTTAGGTTACCTTTGGTGTGAATCTATCCTCAATTCTATTTTCTTAGGTTGCTTCTGTGGTTCTGTTGCTTGATGGTAACATATTATCAATTTGCAGCTTGCTTATCTTCCTCACAAGAGACGCGATCTGATCCTGGATGATGAGAACATTGACTTGTATATTGCGCATGATGGAAATTCTGAGAACCCAGATGTCATGTTAAAGGAGGAGAAGAAGTCTAAGAAGAATGGACTCTTAAATTGGCTGAAAATCCGGGTATGTTACAAATCTTGCTGACAAAATATTATTGGTCTTTTCAACAAAATTAATGCTATATTTAATGCCATTTCCAATGACATTGCAAATTTAATTAGATTTAACTAACTACTTAATTTCTGTAAAAATTGCTAAAACGACTTGTCTTGGACCAGTGGGAGTGCATTTTAAGTATACAAGGAGGTCGTCAACGTACTTAATGTTTGTGATCCAAGTTTATGCATTTATGGTTAGCTTACTGATAGTAAATATAATATGAATATATTATCTATGTACACTTTCCATAAGTGGTGTATATGTAGGATTCTCTTACCTTTAGAATTCCTGATGTATTGGCCTATCTGTTGTGAATATAATTTATCCCTATTCAGGGACTTTTCCATAATCTTACATAACATTATTTGAATTGAAGAGCATTGAATAGTTTCATTAAATAAAAAAAAAACCTGAAGATACAAGAATCCTAATTATACACAACTTATGGAAAGTTTACATAGAGAAAATATTTACGTATTATATTTACTATCACTTACCTTATCTCTATGAATTAAATTTTCAGACCATCAAAAAGGATTGTGGAACACGATGTATGCACTTATATTTCAGATAATCGTCCAGTAATTAGTGACTTAGGTTATGTTCTTCTCAACTTGTTAAAATAAGTTATAGCAAATATAAGCTAAATTTGACAATAATAAGTTCAGTTCAGCAAAAATAAGTCAAATTCAGCTAGAATACATTCTGCATATGTTAAGTTCAACAAAAATAAGATTAAGCAAAGAAGAAGCTAATTTTGCAGCAAGAAGTTAAGTTTGGTAAAAATGAGTTCAGGAATAATAAGTTTATATTAGCTAAAATAAATGAAGTTAAGCAAAATTATATTAAGCTCAGGAAAATTTAGTTGAGGAGAACAGAGCCCTAGTGTGACTTATATTCACTTATATGTTATTTGACCAGTATGCTCTGGCTATCAACTGTACTGAGTTGCTTGAGCTTGCATGCTTTCTAATTATAGGCTTTTACAAATCTATTGGTCAAGTACTCAAACTTGTTATGGGCTAGTAAAGTATCTAATCTTTGGGCAGCGTGGACTCCTGAGTCCTGAGTATATTAGGAGTTCTGATTACTGCTGCAATTTGTTCTGTGGTCATTGGACCAATGATTGGATAAACAATAGGAACTTCACGACCCATAAGAAGTGCGAGACTGAGGCCTTGTTTCCAAGGTGCAAATTTTAGAAGCTACCCATTAAAAGTGATTCTGCCATCAAGCTTGAAAAATCTTTTGATGTGGGGAATGAAGCTGAGAATGATTGCATTTATTAGCAATGTAATAATGTTGAAAACATGTGTGTTGGAAGCTGAGACTCTTCATATTGCTTTTAGAGATAAAATTCGTGAAATTAATTCTGTAGTGTGAATTATAAAATGGATAATTTTGTAGAACTGATGTGGCATCTTTCAAAAGGAGGGCAAGCATCAATTTTAAAAAGTAGAATCTGTAGATCTCATTGTGTAACACGTTGACTACAGGTGTCTAATTGTCATCTTCTTATTAATTATGCTGTCCAGAAAAAAGATGGTAGCTTAGGTGCTAGTAGTGATAGATCAAGTGTGGTGAAATCAAATAGTACGCCCTCAACTCCGCAAGCAGAAAGTGTAAATCTCAATGCAGAATCCAGATTTTCCCAGTCTCTGCTTACTGAAAGGACAAATTCTGCGGAGCTTTCACCTGTGACAAGACAGGATAGAGAAACACCTGAAGATTTTTCTGGACAGGAGACACCTCTGGTATGTTACTTATTGTTTGATGCATGGAATTTTTAACATTTTTTCAATTTATATTTGAATTTTCTTTCTATATGTAGTTTACTTCTTAAGTGGCATTAATTAGGCACAAGTCACATACCACATGTATGTTACCATGTGTTGAGTTGTGGGCACAATACTTCAGTCTCTTTTTATTCTTTGAGCTTAAGAGATTGCAGAAGTTGTTTATAAATTTTTGCTCCCTTTTTTATCGGGGGATAGGGGGTTGCTGGGGTGGGAAAGCAACTGAAAGAAAAGATATAGACATGCGCATGAAGTTGCTTTCTTCTTATAAAGGGGTAAAAGGGGATTTCCAACTTAAAATTGTATCTTGGATTCTTGGTTCCTACCTGAAACCCCAACTTGCTTGTTTGCATTAGCACATAGATTATATATACAATCCGATTTTCAGGTTGCCATGCTCTATAGAGCCTTTTCCATATTTATAAAAGCATAGAAATGCTGTCATCTCTAATCAGGTTGATTTTTAATTCCTCCCTTTGGATTTGAAATTCATTGTAGGAATCATTGTACCTATTCAATTTGTTTCCATATTATTGTTATCATAAAATTTATCTGCTATATTTGGTGTGCTCGCTATTAATTGTTTAGTCTGGATAGAATAGCAAGTTACATTCTTGGGGCAATTCAAGATAGAGATGACAGGTTTTAGGTAGAGGTTGATCTCCTTCCTGTATGCCTATTATCAATGGTTGGTTCAGTTGTGATAAAAAGTTATCACCCTTGTGGTCACTACTGTAGTAACAGGCATGGTTTTGTAGAAGTGGCATCTTGATGGCGTTGTGTTGCATTTTACGGCTATCGTGCATTGATAAATTGGAAAAAGAAAATCCCTTCATTGCAATCTAGAGTTTTGAAACTATATATATTAACATGAAAAGACTTTGTTATAATCCTTTTTAACCAATATGTAATCTATTTTGGCTAAATTATAACTTTTTTTTTTTTTTTTTTTTTTTTGCGGGGCCAATCTTCTTGAAGGACTATATTTTCAAGAAAAAGGATTATCATGTAACATCTTGAAAATAGATTATATTTTCACTATGGGTTATAATTTCAGTGTTTTCGTGTTCTCATATAAGAAGTCTTCTCATGTAAACTTTACTAATAAACTATTATAAGAAGTGTTCTCATGCGTTTTCAGATATGAAGAAAAGAGAGCCTCTAAAGATAACGGCTTAATGCCCTAAAATTCAAGTTGGAAGTTTTCTTATATGAATCTCAATAGTAATACTTATAAATATAAACTATGATGCCTGAAACAGAAACTTAATCTTCTATAATGGATGTTGTATAGATTGGCTTTTCACGCAATGGCAGCTTTACCGTCCTTACAAATGGCCTTTACTCAATGCTTCATCGTTTACTCATTCTTCTCCAAATAAACAAAGTGAATCACTTTTCTGTTGTCACATGACAATTTAATAAGTTTAGGTCTTCCAAATGCAAGCTTTCTACGTTTCCAAGTGCCTTCTTTAAGTACTTGCATTGGGAATTTTCTATGGGGTGCCCGAGTGTTTGTTAAAATTCTACATTGTATCCTCATCTTATGCAAAGTCTCTATGATATCCTTGTGGTCTTCTAATGTTCTCATTGAATCCCCCTTTGTGAATAAATTCCGTGACAGAGATGTATGCATAATGATTTCATTTTGGGGTTTGAACCAACTTTTAATCAGTTTGAACTCCTTGTTATAAAGTGGAAAGATGGTGTTTAAGTTAATCTTTCCCCACTTCATAACAAGTAAGTTAATAGATCAGTTTCAATCCCCAAGTTAATATATCCCCACTTTATAGAAATAACTTAGCTAAGTAAATAAGTTTCAAACCCCACAAAAATGAGTTGAAACTTCAAAGCATATGAATTGGTTACAGAATTTAATATATTAAAGAATAAAGATAATGGTAGGGGCATCATTGAGACACTTATAAAACCATCAAAAAAAAGGTGAGGGTACAATGTTTTCAACAAACACATGGGCCCCCCTTAGAAACCCCCACCCCAAAGTTCCTTCTCATAGTATATATGGTTATTCTAACTTTATTGTATAATACATGAATGTTTCCATGCATATCTAACATATATATAGCTTTTATCTGAATATTCATTGGCTTCGTGTAGATGAGTACAAAATCAATCGATCAAATCGATCTCCTGAGGGAGCAGAAAAAGATTCTGTCTGGTGAGGTTGCCCTTCATTCAAGTGCTTTGAAGCGTTTGTCTGAAGAAGCAGCGAAGAATCCCAAGGAGCATATCCATGTAAGATACTGTTAATCTTAAGTGGACCTGAGCTGCTGTTTTTTGAACGTTCTGTTTTTTGAACGTTCTTGTAATATGTTCTTGATCTGAATTCCAGAATGAAATGAGGAAGTTGAGAGAAGAGATCAGAGCTAAGAATGAACAAATAGCTTCCCTTGAGAAGCAAATTGCTGATACTGTGGTTGCTAACTATGACAAGATGGACAAATCTGAGATGTCGCTAGTAAGTGCTGCAACCATCATATCATGAGTCCCTTGAACATAAACTTGATACTGAGCCATCACTTATCCCCTCTTTGTGTGTGATTCCAGACTGTTGCTGAACTTGTGAGCCAACTGAACGAGAAGTCTTTTGAACTGGAGGTGAAGTTCTGTTTGTTTCTTATCAAGAACTTGTGTATTCTCCTTTATTCTTGTGTTTGAGGATGAAATTGTCTTTTATTAAGATGCAATCAATTCTTTTCAGTTTTCACAATGTGATGATGCGAAATTAGGAAGAATGAGTTTCTAAAAACCGGCTTCTAGAGCCACTGCTATATTTGAAATACAGTCCCAGGATTATAAATGAATCGAGACTATACTTATTTTTTAAGAATACTGACTGCGGTCATGCATTCTGGAAAGTTCCTGATATTTTGAGTTATAGGAGATGTCATGCTTGCCGATGCATGGTTTCAAACATTTAATATTTTTAATAATCAAAAAGTAAAAAGTATAAAAAGTTGATATTAGAAAAATATACGTTGAGACGAATCTAAAGATTCAATATGACTGTTTTTCCTAAAATATATATCACCAAGGACAATCAAAGTGTAAGATGTGAATAGTAAACACTATGCAAACGGTGCAACTATTTCTAAATGGAGGAAGTATTTTGTAATACACATTGCTGGAGCTTAAACTACTTGACAACTGCAAAATTGTTTGTGGTCAACTTTCTCCAAATTTGAAAGTTGGCTTTAGAAATTAGAACATAGATGAAGGAGAATGAGCAGGGAGCCAAGAATGAAAGGGTTTTACCTGAGATAAAAAATAAGAGAAGCTGGTGCCTGGTAGAGGTTTTTTTTTTATACTCCAGATTTTGAGAGAAGAGGAATCTCTTTTACACTGATTGTATCTGATCCCACTGCTCGTTTGGACAACATCATAAATGGATAATCTGAATCTCTTACACTGATTGTTCTTTAAATTTAATTGGAATTATTTGTAAAACTCATTGCTGCATTTACATGTTGATGAGACAGTCTCTTCAAAGGATTTTAGCGAATAATCGGAATCTGGTAAGGGTTTAATTTATACAAACAGCTTTGTGACATATGCGTCAAGGATTGTTTATATTTCCATCAGTACCTTTATCTCCAATCTGGAATGAAATTTGCTGCTAATAGTTTAGTGGTAGCAGTCTTGAGGCTGTAAATGAATTCTGGTGCCAAATTCCAGCCAGCTGTAGCTAGAGTAATTTTTAGTAAATGAATTCTAGTGCCAAATTTCTGCCAGCTGTAGCTATAGTGAATTTGTTAGTAGATTTGCGAGTAAACGAATTCTGGTGTCAAATTCCAGCCAAGCTGTAGCTTGAGTTAATTATATGATGCCGCCTTCAATGTTCAATGTTTGTTAATCATACATTTAGTGTTTATTGTTTCCTGTTCGATCTTCTAGGTCAAAACTGCCGATAATCGGATAATCCAAGAACAGCTGGACCAAAAGGTAAACAGGCAAACGGTGCTATCTGCTTGTGGCTTTCTTAATTCATTGAATAGGCAGGACACATTTTTCTTACGTATTTATTTGCTGCTTGGAAGATCGGCGAATGTGAAACATTGCAGAGAGATATTAGTTCCTTGAAGCGGCAACTTTCTGAGGTCTTGGAATCCAGAAATGCGACCAATTCATTCAGTAATTCGCAGCAGCATGGTGTAATACAGTCAGTATTTGGGGGAGTTGAGATGAACAAGGAAAATCAATCATTGGTAGATATGAGTGAAAAGTTGGTACTGCGTGCCCAGGTTTGCCACATCCTTCTGTATCGTCTTCCAGTTATTTCTTAACTTGATCAAGAATATAAATTTGAGGTCTTTGAGTCATTAGGATTGAGGTTTTTGTGCACTTAATAATTGGAATAAATACGTCCAAAATACCTCTTGAAAGTTAATGTACTTTTAAGCATTTGAGGGCTCAGTTTGATGTTATAGCAACACTAAAGAGCATATGCTAAATTGGATGAGAAAGTTTGAAGTGAAAGTGAGGGATCTGTTCTACCTTGCAGGATATGAAATAGAGGAAGGTGAAGGAAAAGATTTGGAGTGATCTGTTTTTCACTTCTCCTTCCCATTTAGTAAACCAAATCATTCCACTATGGAAAGATCTGGAAGGGAAATGGAACCACAATCCTTCACGTCACCTCCCTTCCTCTTCACTTTCTTTCCCTTTTCTTCCTTCTCCTTCCCTCCACAAATGCCCAAACCCAAACACACTATCATACAGTCCACCTCTTTAAACTATATCTTTTTTATTTTTCTGGTCCAATTTCCAACTCCTTTGTGTTTATCCCATCTTTCTTTAAACAGGCCACTGAAATTGAAGAACTGAAGCAGAAGTTGAGTGAACTTACTGAAACAAAGGATCAGCTGGAACAACGAAACAAGAAGCTGGCAGAGGAAAGTTCATATGCCAAAGGATTGGCTTCTGCTGCAGCTGTTGAATTGAAGGCTTTGTCGGAGGAGGTCTCCAAGCTAATGAATCAAAATGAAAAGCTAACTAAAGAGATGACAGCTTTGAAGAACCCCCCCGCTCAGCGTAGATCGATTGGAGCACTAAAAAATGGAAGGAGAGAGAGTCATGTGAAACGCCATGACCAAGGCCCGAGCACCTCAGATCTTAAGAAGGAGTTGGCCGTTAGCAAAGAGCGAGAGTTTGCATATGAGTCTGCCCTCCAAGAAAGGGATCTAAAAGAAGCAGAGCTCGAAAGAAAAGTGGAAGAATCCAAACAACGAGAAGCATACTTGGAGAATGAACTTGCTAACATGTGGGTTCTTATAGCTAAGTTAAAAAAATCACAGGGAGTCGATTCTGATATCTCTGAACCTGCTAGAGAGAGCCAGAGAACTGACAATTGGTAATGATTTGATATATAATGTACAAAAGCTTTTTTTTGGGGGGTGGGGGGGGGGGGGGGTTGTAAATTGAAAATGTGGAACTGTGGTGGTTAGTATCAGGGTTTTTCTATAACAAATTCATATTGATTATGCAATGAGTGCTGATGCGTGAGCGTTTGATGTTATTGATACCCTGATTCTGTTGTAATTAATACCAATCAAGTTCCCTTTTGGCTGATTTTCCCATCTGACATATGTTGCCGCTGTCTGGTTGATCTTCAGTCTGGTTACGTTTCCTGGTTTTTACACAGGCCCAGCTAATGCTATCCAACCTTCATATCCGATCAATGTGCATACATGAGTGTGTATTGTGTAAATGCATGTGTATCAGAGAGCTCAAAGGGTCGTAGATGAAAGGAAATTAAACCCAAGTCTCAACTAAAATCTCCTAATGTTGCTATTGTCATTTGTCTAGACATCTCCAGACTCCAGGTGCTACTAAGCAAGCAGGTCTTTGGGTTTGGGAAAGGGTGCGGATATCACCAAGGCAGGAAAAGCCATTCTCAAGCCATTTCTATTTAACTAAATTCTTTATATCGTAGTGAAATCTGTTAATGCAGCGGTGCAGCGGAATATTAATCCGTGGATTGTGCTCCCAGGAGCACAATGAGAACTGTGCTCCCCCAATGCAAAATAGAACATTTACAAAAACGAAAACGAACATTGTACGGTTTAAGTGGAACATTACAAGAATTCACTTACGAAAACGAACATTTTACTGTTGAAGTGGAACATTACAAACTTACGAAAATGAACATTTTACTGTTAAAGTGAAACATTACCATAATCGAATTACGAAAATGAACATTTTACTGTTGAAGTTGAACATTACCAGAATTCATTTATTTAGATAGAACATTTGCTCATTAAATATAGAACATATTTTCACGGAATATAGAACATATTTTTTTACTGAAAAAGGCTTTAAACGAACATTTTTTAAGATAGAACATTTGCTTATCGAAAAGAGAACAATTTTCACAAAAAATAGAACATAATTTTCTGCTAAAAATCAGCCAAAAACGAACATTTATTGAAATAGAACATTTGCTTATTGAAAATAGAACAATTTTCACATAAAATAGAACACAATTTTCTACTGAAAAATATGTTTAAAGCGAACATTTGTTGAAATAGAACATTTGCGTATTGAAAATAGCACGCAAAATAGAACATATTTTTTCACTGAAAAATATGCTTAAAACGAACATTTGTTGAAATAAAACATTTACTCATTGAAAATAGAACAAATTTACTGGATCCACCGCGTGCACCGTGCTCCTGCGAGCACAATAGAATTTTCAGCGGAATATACGTAAATAATTTGTAAGTTAAATGACGAGATATCATAACATAATACTGTTTACAGAGATTGTACTCAATATATTATTGAAATAAAATTCTTTGTTACTCCCTCCGTCCCAGAATACTCTTGACACTTATCAGGGTACGTAGTTTTAGATGATAAATAGTTGTTTAGTTATCAATTGTTAATTTATTAAAAGTTTGATGTGATAGGAGTGAGTAGATAGTAAAAGTAGTATTATTTTATTTGGTGGAGAGAGAGTGGGCCAATGGTTAGAGTTGGTAGGTAGTAGGAGTGATATTATTTTATTTGGAGGAGAGAGAGTGTGGGCCAATGGTTGAAAGTTAGAAGGATTAAAATAATAGTGGGTCATATCTAAAAATAGAAGTGTAAAAAGTATTCAGGGACAATTGAAAAAGGAAAGTGTAAAGAGTATTATGGGACAGAGGGAGTACTTTGTTTCCTAACTTATTTATTTTGACTCGAAATTTGTGTATACAAATTTTGGCACGCTCGGTGGGACAATCTCTGCCTCTCATCTCTGTTTCGTCATCAACAACAAATCCAAGAAATGGCCTCAAGCAAAAACATCTCAATCTTCTGAAAACTCTGCTGACACCCTACGAATATATGTAACGTTGGGTAACTTTATGGATGACATGACTCTTGGTTTTCGCACCAGAGGAATGAAAAAGGCTGCTGTTGCTGCCGCTGCTGCTAAGCTTCGAACTGCAAATGTCCCTACCAGGCAGAGAAAACTCTTTAAGCCTGCTGCTGCTGAATCATCCATCATGCCTGATTCACACAAGGAGCGTGAAACCCCCGTGTTTGGCTCAACTGCTTTGGCTAAACACGAGCCATCATTCATTGCTTTTCAAATATGGAAGCAACTCTCATCTGATAAGTCAGACAGGCTGACCGTTCACACTAGCCCTCTCTTTGATTCACTCAATGTAGAGAGCGACAATGAAACAAGTGACGATATTCTTGTCTCATCACCTCTAACGATTTTCGACTTAGAGGAACCCTTGTTGTCTTCACAATCGAACACTTCTGCTGTTATGGTGACCTCAGCTAAGACAGTAGAGGAACAACTTGCTAAAATGAATAGCCTACTCCAAAAATTAATGAAGGATGGAGAAGAAAAAGATGCTCAAATTCGACTCCAAAATGAGCAAATCGCTGCCCTCAACAAGAAACTTGAGGAAGGCAACGCAGCATCAAGACAGGGTTATGAAAGCGAAGGGGATAGTGATGAAGACGCTCGGCGCCCACCGGCAGCTCGACAACTTGAGTTATTGATAGCTCACGCTGTGAAAAATCAACTTGGAGAAACTTCTCAAGGCAGTCATCGCTATGTGAATCCTTATACCAAAAGGATCGATAAGCTGCTTTTGGCTATCAACCCCCCAAGTTTCAGCAATTCGATGGGAAAGGAAATCCGAAGCAACACATTGCTCACTTTGTGGAAACATGTAACAATGCTGGTACCACAAACGATTTCCTTGTCAAACAATTTGTTCGTTCTCTGAAAGGCATGGCTTTTGACTAGTACACAGATTTACCCTCACAATCCATCGATAGTTGGGATCAAATGGAGGAGGAAATCCTGAACATGTTCTATAGCACTCGACGTATTGTAAGTATGACTGAACTGACTAAGACTCACCAGTGGAAGGATGAACCAGTCATCGATTACATCAATCGTTGGCGCGCATTGAGTCTAGAGTGTAAAGATCGCCTAACTGAAGTCTCCGCTGTTGAGATGTGCATTCAAGGAATGGATTGGGGCTTGCTTAATATCCTGCAAGGTATAAAGCCTAGGACTTTTCAAGAATTGGCCACGCGAGCTCATGCCATGGAGCTTACCATTGCCAAAAATAGAGGCAAAAGCAACACTTCTTCAGAATACAAGAAAGAGAAGAAGGATTTTAAGAAGACTAACAAGACTTCCAAAAGTTCGACTAAGGAGTCAATGTCAATCACGACCTCCTTGCCTGTCAAGATATCTAGCAAGGCTGGTACTGAAAAGAATAAGGGTTCATCTTCTCAAGAACCTAGGAAAAATAGGCCAACCTTGAAAGAGCTTCTAGCAAAAACATATCCATTTCCAGACTCTGATTTATCAGGGATGTTAGATGATTTGCTTGAAAACAAAGTCATTGAGTTGCCCGAAGCTAAGCGTCCTGCAGAGGTCGGTAAGACTTCCGATCCTAACTACTGTCGATATCACAGGTTGATTAGTCATCCCATAGAAAAGTGTATAACACTTAAGGAGAGAATTATGCAACTTGCAAAGGATGAAGTTGCTGAAGCTAATCACGCTTCCGCGATGTTAGATTCTTATTGGGAGGCTCAAACTCTGCAGTTTGGGAGTTTGGAGCCAGTAATTGTACATGTGCTACGACCGGTTCTCCAGGTTGATGATGTGCCATATGTTGAGCACAGTGTCCCAACTAGCAACCAACATGGAGAGGATGACGAAGGGTGGACGTTGGTCACTAGAAGGAGGCCTAGACGACAGTCAAAGCCTCAACCAAAGTCTGTTTGTCGTAAGAAGAAGCATCAAAAAACAAAGGGCTCAAAACGCTCGAAAGGAAAGAAAAAAAATCAAAAAAACATACCAAACAACAGGTATATCCAATTGACTTGCTCGAACAAGATCCACTTTCCTCTGTAACCTTAGAAGAATTCTTTCCTGAAGATTACTTCACTACGGTTACTGTTAATGCTACCTCATTTGTTGAGGATGAAGAAGAAAAAGAAGAAGAGGAGGATCAAGAGCCCGTTAAAGAAAATGAAATCTCTGTTAAAGTGACTGTTCAACATTCAGGGACAGAGATAGATCCAAAGATATTGGCTATCTTGGAGGCTCTTCCTACACGCATGGGATGGAGGCAAATCTTCATTTGCCTCGAGAAATGTGTCGACAGGTGCCTCTTGCACTTCAGCACCCAAAACTATACCTTGACAAAGTGAAGGATGCTGGAGAGCCAATAGAAAGTTCGGCTAAATACACGTCATGTAATTTTGCCTTAGCCTTCACTGATGAAGACTTATAGTTGGGTTCAAAACCTCACAACAGACCCTTGTTCGAATCTGGTAAAATTTTCGGCCAGAGAGTGAATCGTATCTTAGTGGATGGGGGTTCAGCTGTCAACATCATGCCAAAATCCACCATGACTGATTTAGGGATCACGATGGAAGATCTTTCTGATAGTCGTCTAATGATCCAAGGATTCAACTTGAACAGTCAGCGTGCCATAGGCATAATACGTCTTGACCTTGTAATGGGAGAGTTAACATCATCTACTCTCTTCCATGTCATAGATCCAAAGACGTCGTATGAAATGTTGCTTGGACGACCTTGGTTGCATGAAAATGGGGTAGTCGCATCGACCCTCCACCAATGCCTGAAATTTTATCGTGGAGGCGAGAAGAAATATATGGGGATGTCAACCCCTTTAACACGGCAGATTCGTACTTTACCGATGCTAAGTTCTTTGAAGATGGGGAACCCTCAAGTGAAATGTTGTCATCCAAAATTCCTTCAACAGGGAAAAGGGGTACAAATAAAAATGGTGATATTCCCTCGTCTTCAAGCTCTAGCGAATCAGCCACCACTGAGATGCAACAACAAAAATGCAAGGAAAAGGTAAAAGAAGAAGTTGTTGCTCAACCCATTAAAGCAACAAAGAAGGCAGTAACGACTCCGGTCTTGCGATACATCCCTAAGTCACGTCGTAAGGAAGGGGAGTCACCTTTTGCAGGGTGTCAGGTTATTAAAGTAGAGCCAAAGAAAGAAAAAGGAGTAGATGAGACTACTCTTCAATGTTTAAAGCAAGAAGTGGTTGTTCCGTTACCTAGAGCCAATCACAATCAAATTGCTAAGCCTCCAAACTCACAATCTGTTGATCAATCTAGAAGAAAATGGCTTAACAAGGGTAGGTTTGACCCAAATGCTTATAAACTCTTGGCGAAGTCTGGTTATGACTTCGAGAATCCAGCGCCCATGGGCAATGTCATTGAGGTTGATCCTCATGGAATTAATGACACACTGTTATTTTACTAGGAACAATACAAGAGGGGGGTGAATTGTATGTGTAGAAATAAACGTAACTTTTTTGCAGAATTTTAAACTTGAACAAAGAAACAAGCTAAAGGAACACAAGGGATTTTTACGAGGAAAAACTTCTTGGGCCCAACAAGAAGAAATAACCTCGACCACTAGGGATTTTAAACTCAACTCTTTCACTAATTAGGCCAAACAACTTTGTTACAACCTAATTCTACTCATGGACCACACCTTGAGTTTCTAAATTCAAGTTCCTGAACAACTATTCCCTTAAGCTTAACAGTTGTTCCTCACAACTTCACTTGAAGTTTTCTCACTTTAACTCGCTTTACTCAAAGCTTCTCTCTTACAGAACTTCACTCAAAGTCCCCTTACCCCAAAAACCAAAATACAATAGATCAATTAAACTTAGTGGAATTTAGAGTAAGAAGGCAAAGAACAAATGACTTTTATGAGAGAATGAAGGCACTAACACTTTACATAGTTAAACTCACTAAATCACTTGGTCAGACATAAATTAGAACTTAGTTAGACATTAGTATTTATAGTGGTAATAACTTAGAACGTGGGATTAAAACATGTATTAGTGGTAGAACCATTATCCCATGATGTTCCTTACCCGGAGGAACACGTTTCTCAAACATCCCATGATCTCCATGATCACTGTTAAACGTGGGAGAGAATTAAGTTACTGCTCCTTAATTTTAGCAACCACTTTAAGCATTAATTCGAAAATCTGATTTAATTAAAAACATTTTAATTATTAATACCAAAATAAAACCCTTTTACCAAAAATATTATCTTTAAAATATTTCCATAAAAACCGAAAAGAATTTTTATTATCTTTAGAAAAATAAAATATTTTCCTTAAATAGATTTTCCTTAAAATCAGATTTTTCCTTAAATAAAAACGGTTACCTAGAATCTAGGCATAATTTACTCAACTGACATAAATGAACCGTTGTAATGCTTCATCCTAAGTCTAGGTCCTTTTAATAGTTAGTTCCTTTAACTTATTAGTTCAGCGCCAGTTCGTCTGTTCCTTACAAAGGAACAAACGCTCATTCTCAATCTAAATTGCCATAGTTCCTTACCATTCTTACTCGTTCCTTTACAATGGAACTAGAAACAAAAAGCCTCGTTTTAGTCTTCCTGCTCCAATGCTGCTCCAGTACCAAATCTTGAAACATCTTTACTTAGGCCCTGTTTGGCAAACAGAGTTTAGAGTTTAGCTGTTAGAGTTTAGAGTTTGCTGTTAGAGTTTTAACTTTTTTATTCAGCGAATTTGACTGCGGATTTGACTGCTGTTTATATAAATGTGTTTGGTAAAACCTAGCTGTTTGATAAAAGCTGATAAGTATTTTATGGTGTGAAATGACAAGTATAGACATTAATCTTTATTATTAATTATTATTATTATTATTTATTTTTTATTCTCCATGACACGCCACTACCACCAAATTCCATAACCCCATTCTCTCTCTTTCTCTTTCACTTCCATACCACTGATTTCATTTTTAAAAAAAATTCTAAAACTACTATGTGCAAACACCATCTTATCATCATCATCAATCGTTCATCAAGAATTCATCATCATCAGATTTTACCATCTCCATCTTATCATCATCATCAATCGTGATCAAGAATTCATCATCATCAGATTTTACCATCTCCATATCATCATCATCAATCGTTCATCAAGAATTCATCATCACCATCTCCATCTCTCTCCTCTTTTTTTTTTCACTTCCATCCCACTGATTTCATTTAAAAAAAAAAAATTCTAAAACTAGTCTTTGCAAACACCATCTTATCATCATCATCAATCGTTCATCAAGAATTCATCATCATCAAGTATCATCAAGAATCATCATCATCAATCAACAATCTTTCATCATCACCATCATCTAAATCATCATCACCGTTCATCATCACCACCAGGCAGCATCTCCATCGACGATTCTTCATCAATGGTGGTGGTGGTTTTTTGGGTGGATGTCGGTGGCGGTGTTTACGGTGGTGAATTTCGGTGGAATTGTTGGTGGTGGAAGTGATGGTGGTTTTGCATTGGGTTATAATGGTAATTAATTTTGGGTAAAATTGTCTTCAAAATTTTGTTTTGTAAAACTCTGAACAAAACGTTGCATTTTGCAGCGTTTTTGTTTTGAGAGTTTTGGCCCCAAAACTCTTTTGCAAAACTCTCCTCACCAAACACCCATATTAGAGTTTTGACTGGTCAAAACTCTAAAATAGGTTCAAAACCTCTAAAAGCTGATGAAAAAGCTCATTGCCAAACAGGGCCTTAGTCTTTAAAATCCAAACTTGATTTATTCCTTGACTTAGTATTCTCTTTGTTCCTTTCATTGATACCTTGACATTCACTCACTTAAACAACTTGTTAGTCCAATACTTAGTTTGCATCTTTGTTCTTTTGTCATCATCAAAACTAGGGTTCAAAACACACAAAAGAAATTGCAAGAGTATGGCGTTGAGGTACGTCCGAATAAAGTAGGCTTGGGATTTGAAACCCTAACACCCACCAAAATTTCTGCACGGCGTAGAGGGACAACCTCTTCTTCGTAGTATATTACTGCGGAGGAAGTTGAAGAAAATGAAGATGAAAACAATGTGCCTCGGCCAAAAATATCGGTCTTTGACCGACTGCAGTCTCCTATCGTAAAGGACCATACATCGGTTCTTGACAGACTTGGTGGACACGAGCTAAATGAAGGTGCGAAATCAAAAACACAAAGACCCTTGCAAAATCTTCGATTTTCTAAGAAGAAAGCATATGTCTTTAAACGTCTTGGTGCATCAACCTCAATTGATAAACAACAAAGAGGGTCAGTACTAAGTCGCATCACAAGAGGGAAAAATGAAGTCAAAGGAGATGACGCACCTCAAAGTGTTATTCCATCTCGCATGAGGCGTACACAGGTGGTAGACATCATCGAACATGCACCCTTGAAAGCCAAAGGTCGTGTCATAGTGTTAACAAACCAAAGGAGTTCGTCTAGTCAAGAAAAAGAAAAGGATGTTGAATTTGTTTCTTCAAACCATATCACAGGGCATGAGGCTCCTGAAAGTGATGAGGAGATGGAAACAGATGAGGCCCCTAAAACTCTTGAAGATGGGGGACAAGCCACCATTGACGAGTTAAAAGAGTTAAACCTTGGAACTCAAGAAGAGCCACGCCCTGTCTACGTCAGCGCTTTTTTTACCCAACAGGAAGAACAAAAATTTTCCAAGTTACTCTCTGACTACAAAGACGTATTTGCATGGAGTTATAAGGAGATGTCAGGACTCGACCCGAAAGTCACTGTCCATCGCTTAGCCATCAAAAAAGGTGTCAGTCCAAAGAAGCAATCCCAAAGACGCTTCAGGCTAGAATTAATTCCCGAAATTGAGGCAGAAGTAAACAAGCTCATTGATGCAGGTTTATTCGCGAAGTCAAGTATCCTACTTGGATAGCAAACATTGTGCCAGTAAGGAAGAAAAATGGACAGTTACGAGTTTGTGTGGACTTCCGCGGCTTGAACGAGGCGTGTCCGAAGGATGACTTTCCACTCCCAGTAACGGAAATCATGATTGATGCCACCACTGGTCATGAGGCTTTTGTCATTCATGGATTGTACCGCTGGATACAACCAAATTCACATGGCTCCTGAAGATCAAGAAGCAACAGCATTTCGTACCCCTAAAGGGATATTTTGTTACAAGGTCATGCCTTTCTACTTCAAAAATGCCGGAGCTACGTATCAGCGTGCAATGCAGAAATTTTTTGAAGATATGATGCATCAAATTGTGGAGTGCTATGTAGATGACTTGGTGGTAAAGTCTAAGATGAAGGAAAATCATCTGCATGACCTCCGTAAAGTCTTTGAAAGATTACGGAAATGTCAATTAAAAATGAACCCCCTTAAATGCGCATTTGGCGTCACCTCAGGAAAGTTTATAGGCTTCATTGTCAGACACAGGGGTATTGAAATTGACCAAGCAAAGATCAAGGCCATCCAAGAGATGTCTGAACCTAAGAACCTTAAGGAGTTACGTGGCCTCCAAGGGAGTCTTGCTTACATTCGAAGGTTTATTTCTAATCTAGCAGGAAGATGTCATCCCTTTAACCACCTCATGAAAAAGGATGCCCCGTTCAAATGGGATGACTTATGTAAAAAAGCCTTCGAAAGTATAAAGAAGTACTTGTGTTCTCCCCCTGTCTTGGGGGCACCAATAAAAGGGAAACCACTCATCCTTTATATCGCAGCACAAGAGCGATCTCTGGGGGCAATGTGCGCTCAAGTGCAAGAAGATCGTAAGGAGACAACTCTTTACTACTTCAGCCGAACTTTGGTGGGTGCTGAATTGAATTACTCACCTATTGAAAAAATTTGCCTTGCTTTGATTTTTGCTATTCAAAAATTAAAGCATTGCATGCAGGCTCATACAGTTCATGTCATCTTGAGGTCTGACCCGATAAAATACATTCTCTCAAGGCCCGTGTTGTCTGGCAGACTTGCAAAGTGGGCTATGCTTTTAAAACAATATGACATTGTGTATGTCCCGCAAAAGGCTGTCAAGGGGCAAGCAATAGCAGACTTTTTCGCAGACCACCCAGTCCCTGTAGAATGGGAGCTTTCTGACGATCTGCCAGGTGAAGATGTGTTTTTCATTGAAATACTCGCACCTTGGAAAATGTACTTTGATGGAGCCGCTCGTCAGGATGGTGCATGAGCTGGAGTTGTCTTCGTTTCTCCAGAAAACATGTACTGACATACTATTTCGTGCTAACTCAACTTTGTTCCAATAATATGGCTGAGTACGAAGCACTCATAATAGGCCTCCAAATGGCAATTGAAATGGGACTTAGAGATCTAGACATTCACGGGGACTCCCAATTGGTCCTAAAGCAACTGTCGGGTGAATACGAAGTCAAAAATAATGATCTAATCCCCTATTAAAGACAAGCGTCACAATTGCTTGACAAACTTGATACCATCAAGTTAGAACATGTTCCAAGGAGTGCCAACAAGATGGCTGACGCACTCGCTGGGCTTGCAGCCACTTTGGCACCGGGGGCAGAAGAAACAATGTTTGTACCCGTTTGCAAACGATGGGTTGTCGCTCCTGATGACGATGATGTTGACGAATATGCTGAAGAAGTCGACATAATCTTTGTCTATCAAATCGACAAAGAAGATTGGCGTCAACCAATTATTGATTATTTGGAACATAAAAAATTGCTAAGTGATCCAAAACAAAAGACAGAGATTCGTCGTCGAGCCTCGCGGTTCATATATTATAAGGGGACTCTCTATCGACGATCCTTCCATGGTCTTTGGTTAAGATGTCTCGGAGATGAAGAAGCAAAGCAAACCATGGAGGAAGCTCACTCTGGAGTTTGTGGCGCTCATCAGTCAGGTCCAAAACTGCATGACCGTATTAAAAGAATGGGTTACTATTGGCCAACCATGGTACAAGATACCATGGACTATGCAAAGAAATGTGAAGCTTGCCAATTTCATGCTAACTTCATTCATCAACCTCCAGAGCCATTACACCCCACAGTCGCATCTTGGCCATTTGAAGCATGGGGACTTGACGTAGTTGGCCCAATTACACCAAACTCATCTGCTGGACAAGTATATAATTGGCGACGACTGATTATTTTTCTAAATGGGCAGAAGCCACCCCCCTATGTGAAGTTAAAAAAGAAAATGTTGTTGACTTCATTCGTACTCACATCATCTACAGATATGGTGTACCCCGACGAATTGTCACTGATAATGGAACACCATTTTACAATAAGTTGATGAAAAGCTTATGTGAGAAGTTTAAATTCACACAACATAGATCATCAATGTACAATGCACCTGCGAACGGCTTAGCTGAAGCATTCAACAAGACACTTTGTAGTTTGTTCAGCAAAGTGGTTACCAAGTCCAAACGTGATTGGTATGAAATAATAGGGGAAGCTCTATGGGCATACAGGACGACATATAAATCAGCAACACAATCAACCCCATACTCGTTGGTGTATGGCGTTGAGGCCGTTCTCCCCATGGAACTTCAAATTCCATCATTGCAAATTGCCATACAAGAAGGCTTGACTTCTGATGAAAATGATAAACTTCGACTTACTGAGTTGGAGGCGCTTGATGAAAAAAGACTCCAAGCACAACAAAAATCTGAGTGCTACCAAGCTCGTCTATCACGCGCTTTCAATAAGAAAGTTCGACCTCGCTCTTTTCAAGTTGGAGACATGGTCCTAGCCATTAAAAGACCCATCATTATTTCTCGCAAGACAGGAAGTAAATTCAGTTCTAAATGGGATGGTCCATACATTGTCAAAGAGGTATACACTAATGGGGCGTATAAAATTATTGACGCCGAAGGATTACGTATAGGGCCTATCAATGACAAGTTTCTGAAGCGCTACTACTCGTGAAAATTGAGATATGTTGAAAGAAAATATATGATCTTGAACTACGTTGGCTTGATCTTGTAAAAGTGATTCGATAATTCTTTTGCAAGTACGTAGGCAGCTTGGGTAACCAAAAAAAAAATTACAATAAAATAAAATACTCAAGTGCAGCCACACCAAACAAAAAAATGCAATACTCCTGGCCCGCAAGAGTATAAACAGTGAACGATGAAACAAAAAAAAATGCAATACTCCTGGCCCGCAATAGTATAAACTTTGAACGGCGAAACAAAAAAAAAATGCAATACTCCTGGCCCGCAAGAGTATAAACTGTGAACGGCGAAACAAAAAAAAATGCAATACTCCTGGCCCGCAAGAGTATAAATTGTGAACGGCGAAACAAAAAAAAATGCAATTGTTATAGTACTCCTGGCCCGCAAGAGTATAAATTGTGAACGGCTAAATAATAATGATAAAAAAGGATGTGTTCATCTTATCAAAAAAAAAACAAAAAGAAGCAGATAGGAACAAAGTCTCAATCCATCCACTCAAAGGGTTTGATTGCAGACTGAAGCTCGAAAAGGTTCACCCTATGTTGTTCAAGTTGGGCAATCTCATCAGTACTCAAAGATGGAGTTGCTTCCAACTCATCCAAAGTCCGCTTCGCAGCCTGCATATGTTTTTCATAGGATGTTAAAGCGGTCTTGTTAGCTGCCAATTCATCAGATAGATGGATTTTCTCCTCACGAGTTTTTTGTAATTCAGCTTCTAGATCACTTATCCTTTTCGTGACTGCCGCATCATGCTCCTCTAATAGTTTTTGCTTCTCTTGCTCTTTAACAAAGTTGGACTCAGCTTGTTTCAGCAACTCTGACTAAGCACGCATGTCATGCTCCACCTGCTCTGACCGTTGGTGCCCTGCAACTTCCGCTTCTAAAGCAAGATAAGACTTGACAAACCAAAAATAGGAATCGACATGACGTTTCAGCGGACATGGGTCACCCTTAAGGTTTTGTATGCCTTTATACACCATGCGAGCTTCTGCATATTTTTCCTCAACCTCAGAAAATGGTGATTGTTGCAGCATGGTCAGATAGCCTGCTCCGATGCTTCTAATAGCATTGGTAAAGATGGTGGAAGAATTAGGCCCTAGACGAAAAGTGTTAGAAGATGCAGTAGGGACATGAACACCCTTTATAGCGTCATCGGAGGCGTTCACAGCGTTAGGATGAATATCCAAAGCCCTAGAGGCAACTTCAAGAGAATTGGGACCCTGAATTGATCGTTCACTGCGAGTTGAGGAAGATAGGCAAATTGGATGAGTCTGCTTCGATTGGTCCCCACTAGTCGAACCCTTTATGATCCTCAATTCCTTTCCTTTTCTGGGCGGAGGATGGATATTGCCCTCTACAAGCATATTACCATTTACAATGTCTCGAATGCTCGCATGCAAGTCAACGTCACCGTCCTAAAAGGAAATAAATAAATAAAAGGAACCAATTAAATAAATAAATAAATAAAATAAAAGAGAAGAAAAAGAAAGAAATTGGACTTACCAAATGAAGATTGGTAGGAAGAAAAGGAGAACTCGGTATGTTGTCAAAAAACTCCCCAAAGCTCGATGTATCAACTTCTTGAGCCTGGGAGGTTGACTTCCTCTTCCCATTACGTTTGTGTTTAAAATTAACATCGAACTCTGTGTC
Organism: Beta lomatogona; assembly: GCA_947646795.1. NCBI lineage: Eukaryota > Viridiplantae > Streptophyta > Magnoliopsida > Caryophyllales > Amaranthaceae > Beta > Beta lomatogona. The sequence goes on along the minus strand of CANSNZ010000927.1, from coordinate 6,777,502 downwards.
ACTGGTGTCTGCGCCATCAATAGAACCATGATGATTTACTGTTTGTTTATTACTGCGGTTGTCAGGGGTACCACTAAAACGTGAACCATCATCTTTTGGTTGACTCAAACGTTTTCTGTCATTATGTCGTCGATCTTGCTTGGATTTTAATGCATCATTTAAGGCGCTCGAACAAAGAATCTGAACATTTTTCCTTAAGTCTCCAATAGTCACTTTAGGCCACCAGCTAGCAAATTCAGATGTCACCAAGATTTTCCAGTCCAGTGAATGGCATGGTGTAAAACACGAGACTGGCTTCCTGTAAACAAAAGCAACGTCCAATAACGCAAAGCCTCGTAGTAAGACACCTTTCGTCCTTGTACATCACGGCGCAGTAGACCAGTGTAATATTGGTAGTAACCAAATTGCCTCCCAAATCGATAAGGGGAGTAGGGTTCAGCATGAAAAATGTCACAGGAACGCAAGACGAGGTAGCCTGATCGAAGAGAAACCATATAACTGAATTTGACAGGGTCCAACTAACCGTTATCATGCAAAACATCATGTTTGTTCTTATTCAACATGGTGCAACCCACGTTAATTGACGCCCCTGCATGTATAAGACTGTGAGCATCCTCTCTATTAAAGAGTTTTGACCCTTGTGCACCTGAATATATAACCATCAAAGGACCAGGTGGAACAGGGTCGGCGTCATGGTGAGTGTTGAAATAAAAAACTAGCCAACCATAAAGATAATGAGCTGGGAAGAGGGTTTTTGAGAAAACTGGTTTTGGAGCTCTTGCAATAGCATTCAAACCGCGATATATACTAGAAAGCACAGGAACTGCAAGACTAAAGGTTTGCCCACATGCCATCAAGGTAGCAATCTCAAAAGTGCTCGATCTAATCAACCTATCTTCAGAGTCGGGGAGCACAAAAGTGCATAACCAACAAGATATAAAGGCAGCAACATAAGTATTTATTCTTCTATTCACAGCTTTGATCCCGAGAAGGTCAAACATATCTGATTCTGCCTTCTCCCAAACAACTGGATGAGTTTCAATGTTTACACTAGGATTAGCGGTAAATTTGGGGCGAGACTCAAAGTACCTTCGCCTCTTGTTAGGTTCCTTGTGAACTCTCTTCTATTTACACCAAAAATCAATCCAGCTTTGAGCACTCACACCTCTCTAAGAGTTGTCGTCTTTTGCTAGAGTATGATAAACAACAAACAGTATCTCACAAGCTTGAGATAATAATCGTTTCCCCTCTGTGTCTCGAGCATGCATGATGTTGTAGCTAGGGACTGTCTCATCATAAATCTTCCCAACAATAGGCAACCCTCCAAATTTGTACATGTCCCACAATGAAATAGACCACTCGCCAGTCATGGTATGAAGTGTATTGCTAGTAGGGCACCAGCTCTCACAGAATGAGCAAATGATGTCAGGGTTCTTGTCATACAAATAAAGAGAAGCCTGAACTGCAGAGTAAACAGAACAAGAGTCAAGAACTGCTCCAAAGCGAGATAGAACGTCTTCGGTCCACTCCCAATAGCCAGACAAATAAACTGCCTCGCCCAACATTCTCAAATTTTTCGAACCCCACCGCACCGAACCTGAAATGATACTGCGGCCAAGCATTGATGAAGACATAGGAAGCTCAAAGTTGTCTCGAAGAGTGCTCTTAAGGACGTACATCGAAATTGCGTCGCGGGACCCCTTGTTCACCTTTACTGACATTTCACTCAGTAATGATCCTTTGTCAATGTGCATCTGCATGCCGTCATAACGAAGTAGTGATTTGTGAATAGCGAAATTAGTGCCAGTCCGTAGATCAGCTTCTTCATTGTCGATTAAAGAGAGATGAATGTCTTCGCCTCTCTTAAATTCTTTGAAGTACACCATCCTGAAAAAAAAAAAAAAAAAAGGTGTGTCAGAAAAAATATATAAATAAACAAAGAGGGGAAGGGTTGGACGCCACGTCTTCGTCTTCAAGGGACTGTCTGGAGGTGACATTGTCGCAGTGCTAAAGACATACGAATAACACCCCTGACAGGCTCATAGTCGCACATATGGCCCATCGCGACGAAATCCCTGTCTTCGTCTTCAAGGGACTGTCTGGAGGTGACATTGTCGCAGTGCTAAAGACATACGAATAACACCCCTGACAGGCTCATAGTTGCACATATGGCCCATCACGACGAAATCCCTGTCTTTGTCTTCAAGGGATTGTCTGGAGGTGACATTGGTGACATTGTTGCAGTGCTAAAGACATACGAATAACACCCCGGACAGGCTCATAGTCGCACATATGGCCCATCGCGACGAAATCCCCGTCTTCATCTTTAAGGGACTGTCTGGAGGTGACATTGTCGCAGTGCTAAAGACATACGAATAACACCCCTGACAGTCTCATAGTCGCACATATGGCCCATCGCGATGAAATCCCCGTCTTCAAGTGATCCTGCCATATAGTACAAAAAAATACACGGGCACACATGCACAAAAAAAAGTGATATACAGATAAAATATTTTAGACTAAAAGGTGTAAAAAAAAAAATTCATCACCTTACTAGTCTAGACCTTCTGGTATTGCTCCAAAGACAAACTAGAAGTTTAGTATCTCACAAAATCTGATGTACTGCAAGTCAAACAAAGTATGTCAAAATACAATTTGATACTTAAAAGAAAAGGGGTACCGAAATTTGACTTGTTAAATTTTAAGCGTAGATGATGCATAGTTGTTACATATTAAGAATACACAAAGGAGATTCTTATTTCTACTTCCAATAAGGTATCACATGATACTAAAAAGGAAAAAAAAAATCGAGAGCATCATGTTGAACTGTAATTGGTGACTCGACAATTATAGAAAACAAAAAAAGAAGCTTACTGTAATTAAAAAAAAGCAAAGCAGGTGTGCGTGTAATATACAAGCATCATCATGGCACTTGTGATGGGAAGCATTGTCAAAGTCTTTGAACTTGTGTTCTACTAATAAGATCAATTACACATGGAGACATACTGGTATGCAAAGTTGCAAACCCATGGTGATTCACTTAATCTTTTTACTGTAGGATTTTAGATGCTTAATGCGGAAAATGAGTATCACATACTCAAACATCTAACACCAAGATCTTTGCATAAATTAACATGAATCTATTAAGAGTGTAGAATATACCTCTTGATGCGTGAATTCCACTTCCACCACAAGCCTTCTAGTGGAGATCCTTTAGAACGTCAACTGGCGTTCCTCTAGTGTTGGTCCACGAACAACCCTTAGATCACCACGTATGCTAGTACGGAAGAGTGTAGAATCCTCTTGCTTTTGAGGTGTATGATGACCAAATGAATGGGAGAGAGGAGAGCAAAAGAAAATCAGATTTTCTCTTGCCAAAAGTGATGTACTTACATCTCCTTTGTAACCCCCATATGATTATATAGGGTGGTTACAAAGAGATGATTCATGAGGCTTTATTTTGCCTCATAATGTCATACATTATGAGCCTAATAAACTCATGAGTTACAACTCTTCCATCAATCATAAAAACCGCCCAACCCATTTCACAAATGGATTTGGGTAATATCCAAGGGTTGTCACATTGTGTGACCTCATAGGACCCAATACATATTAGTAGTTGGCCTAAATATACTAGCCCAACCAACCGCAATTAGCTTCTAGCAAAACGTTGCGGTCACCTAATATTATTGAATATATTATCTTTATAATTTGTCCATATACATTTAGTTTGTTACACTTGATCGAGGACAAAATCCTTCAATCTCCCACTTGTCTAAGAACAAGTGTGTAACCTTCAAATTCCTTAAGTCGCTTAATGTCTAACTTGATGACATGGTAACATCGTATGTAAACCATACCAATATTCAAGTTGTTTCTTGAAATCCGAGTTCGAACTGTCGAAACAAATGATTAACTCCTTAATCCATTTGAGCACGGCCATGCATTTTCAGTTCTCGCTCTTCAAGAGGCCAAGACACCAATCCTAACTCTTAGGAGGACTTTATCCAGTCTTGTATAACCAAAACTCCCACTCAATTCGTAGCAGTTCCGATCACTGCTTTTATAGCCTCCTTTTACGGCACGACGTTTTGCAGTGTCAAAAACATACTAATCCTTAAGTAAGAATAGTGTCATACTCATGTCTAAGGAATCCACTAAATATATTAATGAGATTCTCATAAACCTTTTAGAGAACTCCCACTAGGTCTGCCCAACGTGTATCAACTATACACGCCTATGCAAATGACTAGACATCTCGATGTCCCCATAGCCCATGAAACTGCGCTATCAATCAACTTGCAATCTAGTCCATCAAACAGAATCATTTACGTTCAATTTCAATGATTCGAACTAGGGACAAAGGTAAATTATAACTCCTGTTCACTGGATAGGGTTTCATTCGTCAAATCACATATTTGACAATCCTATCAAACGTTATAAAATACTTTGAACGTTTTATTTAATACTAAACCAAGATTAAATAAGAACATAACCTTTTATTGATAAACATAACCAAACATATCACAAGAGTAACTATAACTCGTGAACTAATTAAAATAAATAGTACACAATCAAAGCCACTCTCCTACATGCTTAAGTCCAATAGCCCTAGTATGACTCTCATGCTTAGGCTGAGGCAATGGTTTAGTCAAAGGATCAGCGACATTGCTATCCGTATGAACTTTGCTAACTATTACATCTTTTCTCTCAACGATTTCTCGAATGAGATGAAACTTCCTAAGTACATGTTTACACCTTTGATGTGATCTTGGTTCCTTAGACTCGAGCTATGGCACCATTGTTATCACAATGTAAAACAATACCATCTCCAACACTAGGCACTACTCCTAGCTCCAGAATGAACTTCTTCATCCAAACGGCTTCCTTTGCTTGCATCTGCCGCAAAGAATGTACTCGGCTTCGTTGTAGAATCGGCGACGTACTTTGCTTTGAACTTTTCCAGCTCACTTTGCCCCTCCATTTAGACAAAAGATGAAACCAGATTGGGATCGGAAATCATCTTTGTCGGTTTGGAAGCTCGCATCCGTGTAACCTTCAACAATTAATTCACTTTCACCTCCATACACTAAGAAATTATCCCTAGTCCTTCGTAAGTACTTTAGGATATTCTTAGCCGCACTCCAAAGTGTGCATCACCTGGATTTGATTGGAATCTGCTACACATGCTCAAGGCATATGAAACATCCGGGCGAGTACAAATCATGGAGTACATAATGGACCCTATAGGCGACGCATAAGGAACATTACTCATTCGCTTAATCTCATCGGGTCCGGAAGGACACCGAGTCTTGCTAAGCGAAACACCATGTTGCATGGGTAGAAAACCTCTTTTAGAGTTTTCCATATTGAACTTAGTAACGATCATATCTATATAAGTTCTTTGGCTAAGTCCAATCATCCTCTTAGACCTATCCCTATAGATCTTGATCCCCAAAATGTACTCAGCGTTTCCAAGGTCTTTCATAGAAAAACAACTCTTCAACCATTCCTTGACTGACTCAAGCATGGGAATGTCGTTTCCTATGAGAAGTATGTCATCTACATATAAGACCAAGAAAACTATGTTACTCCCACTTTCCTTCTTGTAAACACAAGACTCTTCTCCGTTTTTGAGAAAACCAAACAGTTTGATTGCCTCATCAAAACGAAGATTCCAACTCCGGGATGCTTGCTTCAATCCATAAATGGACTTTTGAAGCTTACATACCCTCCTAGGATATTCTGGATCCATAAAACCTTCCGGCTGTGTCATATACACATCCTCTTTCAAGAATCCATTCAAGAAAGCGGTTTTGACATCCATCCGCCAAATCTCATAATCATAGAAGGCAAGAATCGCTAGGAGTATCCGAATGGATTTAAGCATTGCTACTGGTGAAAAGGTTTCGTCATAGTCTATACCATGAACTTGCTTGAACCCTTTTGCAACCAATCTTGCTTTGTAAACCTGAACGTTACCATCCTTGTCTGTTTTCACTTTGAAAACCCATTTGCAACCAATAGGTGTAACCCCATCGGGCAAATCCATCAAGTCCCATACTTGATTTTCAGACATAGATGCCATTTCGGACCTCATGGCTTCAAGCCATTTTTCGGAGTCTTCACTCATCAAAGCTTGCTTGTAGGTAGTAGGTTCCTCAAATTCTAAGATCATTATCTCAGAACTTTCGGTTAACAAGAAATCAACAAACTTCTTGTTTGGTATTCTTGATCTACTAGTCCTACGAGGGGCTGCAACAGGAGAAATTTTCTTCTCAACAATTTGAGAATTTTCGCACGAATTAGATTCGAGTGGGACAAGAGGAGGTTCGTGTACAGGATGCACATCCTCCAACACTTGGTCGATTATGGGAGAAGATTCCTCTAAAGGAGGAATTACTTCAAGCTCCACAAACCGGCACTTGTGCTTCGACTCTAACATAGGTTGAACTATGTCCATTTGTTGCTTTTCTCGAACCTCTTCGAGAAATATATTACTCCCACTTGCCTTTTTGGAAATAAAATCCTTTTCCAAAAAGACACCACGACGAGCAACAAACACTTTGCCCTCAGTCCGATGGTAGAAGTAATAGCCCTTGGTCTCTTTGGGATAACCCACAAAGAAACACTTATCTGATTTAGGGGCGAGTTTATCTGAAAGTAAACGTTTTACATAAACCTCACAACCCCAAATCCGTAGAAAAGACAAACTTGGAGTTTTTCCACTCCACATCTCATATGGTGTTTTTTCTACTGCCTTTGATGGAGTTCTATTAAGTGTGAAAGTAGCAGTTTCGAGAGCATATCCCCAAAAAAAGATGGGAAGATCAGCAAAACTCATCATAGACCGAACCATATCAAGTAGAGTTCGATTCCTCCTTTCGGATACACCATTCAACTGAGGTGTTCCAGGTGAAGTGAGTTGGGAAAGAATTCCACAACTCTTCAAGTGATCACTAAACTCTTGGCTCAAATACTCACCACCACGATCGGATCGTAGTGCTTTAATTGTTTTGCCAAGCTGGTTTTGGACTTCATTCTGGAATTCTTTGAATTTTTCAAACAATTCCGACTTATGCTTCATCAAATAGACATATCCATATCTACTTAAATCATCAGTAAAAGTAATAAAGTACCCAAACCCTCCCCTAGCTTTTGTGCTCATTGGTCCACACACATCAGTATGTATTAGGCCCAATAGATCACTGGCCCTTTCACCCTTTCCAGTAAAAGGTGACTTTGTCATTTTACCCATTAAACACGATTCACATACATCAAATGGCTCAAAGTCAAAAGATGTTAGAAGTCCATCTTTATGTAACTTCTGAATGCGTTCGCGTTTATATGTCCTAAACGACAATGCCATAAGTAAGTAGGATTAGTATCGCTTGATCTATGTTTTTTGCTGTCTATGTTAAGGACATCTTTGTCTAACTCTAGGAAATATAGACCATTAGACTTTTTAGCAATGGCATAAAACATTGAATTCAAATAAACAGAGAAACAACCTTTCTCAATTGTAAATGAAAACCCTTCATTATCCAAAACTGGAATAGAAATAATGTTTTTGGTAATAGCAGGAACATAATAACAGTTATTAAGCTCTAATATTAAACCAGAAGGCAAAGGTAGACAATAAGTCCCAACCGCAACGGCCGCAACCCTTGCACCATTTCCAACGCGCAGTTCTACCTCCCCTTTAGCCAAGGTTCTACTCCTTCTTAGTCCCCGCACATTCGAAGTAATGTGAGAAACACAACCGGTATCAAATACCCAAGAAGTAGATGTTGCTAAATTAATGTCAATGACATAGATACCCGAAGAAGAAGCCCCGAGACTTCTTATCATTCGATACTTCGGGCGATTACGCCTCCAATGGCCAATTTGACCACAATGGAAGCACTTGGCATTTGCGGCCACCTTTGGCTTTGCCTTTGCACGTGGCTTATCGCCAGATCTTAGCGGCAACTTGCTTGCCCTTGTCTTGCTTTTTCTTGCCAGCCCATTCTTTCTTAAAACCCTTTCCCTTTTGAACCATAAGAACTTCCTTCTTAGGTGCAACAGAGATGTTTTGCTCGGCGATCATGAGCATCCCATGTAACTCGGCAAGGGTTTTCGACACCCCATTCATATTGAAGTTCAACCTAAAGTGGTTGAAGCCTTCATGAAGTGAGTGTAGTATGATGTCGTAGCCAACTCTTGGCTATAAGGAAAACCCAACCTCTCCATTGTCTCGAAATAACCAATCATTTCAAAGACATGAGTGGCGACCGGCTTGCCTTCGACTAACGCACACTCAAGAATAGCCTTGTGAGTTTCATACCTCTCTATCCGAGCTTGCTTTCTGAAACATGGTTTTCACTGTCGGATAATACTGCGAGGCATCCAAGCTTGCAAACCTCTTTTGCAAGCTTGGTTCCATAGCCGCGAGCATAAGGCAAGTAACAATTACCGACCTTTCTGCGCAATGGCCTTATGGGCCGCCTTCTCGGCTTCGGTAGAGGTGGTCGTTAAAACCGGGATCGGGGTTTCAAGAACATCCTCTCGACCTTCGGATCTAAGAACAATTCTCGGATTCCTTTCCCAATCAAGGAAGTTGTTCCCGTTCAACTTATCCTTTTCAAGGATTGAACGTAAGTTAAAAGGTGAATTATTGTTGTTACCGGACATGATATCTACATAGAAGATGCAAAAGTAATGAGTATGTTTATCATAATAGCTTTTAACAAATTTTAAACACTTTAAAATAAAAGCTATGCACTTGACCAATTTTAAATGTGTCCCTTTTGAATCAAGTGATTCTAAGATCCTATCAAACGTGATTTATAAGTGGACTTTGGCCTCAACTTAAAACCAAATTTTAAAAGGTAAGTAAACTCTTTTACTAATTACAACAATTGTAATTCTTAGTTGATGGGTGATTGCTAAGGTGATGAAAGTTCCCAGGTAAGGAAGTTACCCACAACGTTGGGGAAAGCCTTCCTAATCCTAGACAGAACTTGTCACCCAAACACAAAAACCCAACCCTTTGCTTCAAAATCCAAAACCGTTTTGATGATTTTGTTGGGCCAAACCAAACTAAACATGCAAATTTCGGAAATTTACTCTACTTAGCCCAAGATTGGAAGTAACACTCGCTTTGGCGGAACCTATTACTAACGATCAAGATTTTAGTAGATGTTTATTTGGAAAAGCAATTACCCAATATTAGCTTTAGGGACCTAAGTAAATTATTATGTGATTTAATTACTAGTGAACTCATTGCAAAAATAAATCACATGCATAATAAAACTTAGAAAGCATTCAAAAGCAATATTTAAATGCATAAAATAAAATGTGATCCTAGTATGGCCCCTAACCCTAAAGACTACTCTTTAAGGCATCCATCCTTGAACCACCTTGGATCTACATCCTTGTGTTCCATGGAAATGAAAAACATCGGATCTCCATCTTTGAATCACTTCAACTTGAATAATTTTTGAAAATTTAAACTAATATTACAAAAATACCAACGATGCATAGATCGTATTTAGATTACAAAAATACATTCACGATACGCAGATCGTATTTTCTATCCAAGTTTGGGCCATACTAGTCACCGCATGCAATTATTATATCATATATATAAAACATGCATTTTAATCAACTATTAAAATAAATTATTATGCTTCAACAACTTTAAAACATAATAACATCAACCAAATTTAATCTCATATTAAATTAAATGGTTAGTACCTTTAGACAAATTCAATCATATTAGAATTTATCTCTCAAGAGCATTATAATATTAATCTAACAAATTTAATCAACTATTAAATTTAAAGAAAAATATATAAGCACTTTAAGGTACCACATATATTTTAATCATATTAAAATATAAAATCATTGCATGACATTTAATCACAAACACTAACATGTAAGAATTAATCAACTTATTAAAACTAACATCCTAACATAAAATTAAATGTCATAAAATGAAACTTCCATCATAATTTTAATTCATTTAAGCATTAGCATAGGATACCAAGCATAATAACTACTTAATATGCATTAAGGGATAAACGGATCTTTAAAGTTTTTATCCGTTGAAAAAGCAAACGAGCCAAGCGAGGCAGAACACTGCTCGCGACCCGCGATCTAGGTCGCGACTCGCGACCAGTGGTCGCGACCCGCGACTCTCGTCGCGATTTGCGAGAAGCTTACTTCTTCTGTTTTTTCCGATTTCAATTCAGGCAATTTTAATCGAAATGCGTATGATTTTCTTTATACACTAAAACACTTTTATGCATAACTAAATCATACTAGGCCTCATATTCAAGAATTCATGCCATGAAATTATACATAATCAAATTAAGCATAAAAACTTCAAAGCATGCAAATCATGAATCATACATATATATATATATATACATCATATTCTAATTAACAACTTAACTAAAACATGAAATAATATAACAATTATATATGTATCGAAAATGTATAAACAACTTTTATACTCCCACTAGATTAAAATCCAATTTTAATCATGCAAACAATATCCTCATGCTAATACCCTCCCCTAAATGAATTAAAATAAAGGAAAACATGCATCAACATGATCACATTAATCTATGCAATAGGCTAACTGATACCACTGTAGGATTTTAGATGCTTAATGCGGAAAATGAGTATCACATACTCAAACATCTAACACCAAGATCTTTGCATAAATTAACATGAATCTATTAAGAGTGTAGAATATACCTCTTGATGCGTGAATTCCACTTCCACCACAAGCCTTCTAGTGGAGATCCTTTAGAACGTCAACTGGCGTTCCTCTAGTGTTGGTCCACGAACAACCCTTAGATCACCACGTATGCTAGTACGGAAGAGTGTAGAATCCTCTTGCTTTTGAGGTGTATGATGACCAAATGAATGGGAGAGAGGAGAGCAAAAGAAAATCAGATTTTCTCTTGCCAAAAGTGATGTACTTACATCTCCTTTGTAACCCCCATATGATTATATAGGGTGGTTACAAAGAGATGATTCATGAGGCTTTATTTTGCCTCATAATGTCATACATTATGAGCCTAATAAACTCATGAGTTACAACTCTTCCATCAATCATAAAAACCGCCCAACCCATTTCACAAATGGATTTGGGTAATATCCAAGGGTTGTCACATTGTGTGACCTCATAGGACCCAATACATATTAGTAGTTGGCCTAAATATACTAGCCCAACCAACCGCAATTAGCTTCTAGCAAAACGTTGCGGTCACCTAATATTATTGAATATATTATCTTTATAATTTGTCCATATACATTTAGTTTGTTACACTTGATCGAGGACAAAATCCTTCATTTACACCTTTGATGAATGATGCTGATGCAAGTAATAAAAGCAAATCAACATGAATCATCATCAACTGCACACAAGTGTCGAAACAAAAAAAAAAATTTGAAAAGAAAGGACGTCAAACACATGGCAGCAGTGATGAGAAGCCAAATTCATTATTTTGTATAACTTTGACGGAGAAATCATAAAGCAAGAACAAAGGCCAATAAATAAATTTGCCGGCCGACACTTACTTGGTGGTGAGCCTGTAGTTTCGTGATTGATGATGATGGGTGAAAGAATCCAAACTAAAATAAAAGCAAAAGCAAGGCATTAGCTGAGTTCATAGGTAAAGTGTGCAGCAAGTTTTGGTTTGTTAAGCATGTATGAATCATTAATGTCAGCCAAAAAATTAATTAAGGGGCAAAGAATTCTACCTTGGTTGGGGATGAAGCACTGCCGCAGGTTATGAAAAAAGAGAGGAAGAAAGATAGTATTAGCTTTTATAGGTTGTGGTGAAGTAAAAGCTAAAACCTATTGGAAAAAGATTTGTTTTAGCCGAGTGGCAATGAAATCCTAATGAGAATAAGATTGAAATTCTTGGAGTTCAATGCTGATGGAGTTGTAAACAATGCATAACTTTACCTTAAAAAAAATCATCATCAAACAGGTTGTCAAACCATTATCGAGTTAAACCCAAATTTGTCGAGATCCTGCCATGATTAAACGCTTCAAATCGTGTACGTGATACTGTCTCGAGGGGGCAATTTGTAGACACTAAGTATTAATTAGTGTTTTACATTAAAATAGATTGATTATTATTGAGCTAAAAATAAATATAATTAGCCCAGTTTAATTAATTTATTAGCCCACCTAAATAAAATATCCAAATTAAAACAAATCAAATATAATTTGGGTTGTCAATTATTTGGGCCAGTCAATATTATAGTCCAAATAAGATGGTCAAATGGCAAAGGTAAGAAAAGACTTCCAAGTCATAAACGGGCCCAAGCCCATAAACTACCAAATCAATGAAGGGATCTCCATTCCCTATAAATAGACCTCTTCTCCTTCAGTTGAGGGGACCGAAAAATCATTATTCTCAAGAGCTCATAAAATTCTCTTGGAATTCTCTCTGCGAATAGTCAACAAGCACATCAAATCTGTGCCGACTGTTCAGGTACATTCAAACAAATTCGATTGAGATTCAAGCTTTTGTCAGCCCTCATTCGAATACACCCAAATAAAACTCAAGCCCACGTTGACGTTGACAAAACGTCATCCCACATTCAAACTCAGGCTGACGTTGACAAAACGTCACTCTGCACTCAACTCCACGTCGATATCAACACGTGTCACTTTCAAGCTACGGAACATAATCAGAGGACTTAGTTTATTTTCATTATAAACTGTTTACAGAGATTGTACTCAATATATTATTGAAATAAAAATTCTTTGTTACTTTGTTTCTTGTCTTATTTATTTTGACTCGAAATTTGTGTATACAGGGGTATTTATAAATATCCGATCTGGACGATCTGATCCGTGATCCGATTTTTTAGTTTTTGGATATTTCGGATCGGATACAGATCGGAAATTTTCATTTTCGGATATCCGAAACATGGGATTTTTTTGGTTTTTTTCAATATCGGATCCGAAAATATTCATTTTCAAGGCCGGATATCCGATGATCCGATCCGAAACTTATTTTATGAACTTTTCCTTTGAAAAATTCAATTTTTTAGTCTTCGGATATCCGATCCGATCCAAAATTTCGAATATTCGATTTTTTCGTATCGGATTCGGATCACATTTTTCCTGATTTGAAATTTCGAATCGGATCGGAACGGATATCCGAAATCAACACCTAATAATGATAGACTTGAAGTGCCCAACTGTCTACGAACTTAGCATTGGCAATCAATTAAATGGTTCAGCCTGTATGAATGTGTGTGTGCGCGCATCACAACACATAAACGAAGATAAAACATAGTCTATCATTAACATGATATTAACATGGATTTCGTTTACGGTAAGATTTGGGCCACGAAAGCCTTAGGGTAGGCTTTCTTGATTTTCTTTTTTCTTTTGAAGGGCCATAATGAGGATAGGCAGTTGTCAGCAATGGGTTATAAATTCAAAGTAGGTTAGCTTGTAGTTACAAGTTGTAAGTGAGAGTATACAAATGACTGTACACTAGTAGAATAATTACTTATTGCTGCGGTCATTAAATGGCCTATTGCGGCGGTTTTGGTCGCGCAGCAATTAAGGGCGCAGCAATAACCGCAGCAATACGCCCACTTATTGCACCTATTGCTGCGGTTTTGGGCCAAACCCGCAGCAATAGGTAGCTGTCAACCAAAAAAATTTTTTTTTTCCCTTTTTCTTTAAAAAAACTTTAAAGGCAAATTGTCATCCAAAAATAGATGGCGCAAAATAGATGGAAGATTCAAACTATAACACCCAATTACTGCCAAGAAAGAAGGAGCAAGAAAATAGAACCTAAAGCACTACGATAAATCGCGAAGTAGTTGAATTTACTGCCAACATTTGGTACAAATATACCAGAAAATCTACCATCATCAAACTAAATAATGTAAATTGAGTATGTAATTTCATCTCTTAACATGAAACACACATATTATTAATTAATCAGAGCTATGATAAATCGCAAAAAAAAAAAATCAGATCTAAAATAAAAACAACTTGAGCAAACTAAAAATCAGATCTGAGCCATAAAAACAACTCGAGCAAACTTAAAATCAGATCTTGTGGTCATCTTGCGGTGGTCTTGTGGTGGTCTTACGGGCATCTTGAAAAAAACCGACGCTGGAGGTTGGGTCTTGCGGTGGTCGAACGCCGGGCATCTCGTGGTCGAGCGACGAGCGCTGGTTTTCTTGTGGCCGGAGCGACGACGGTGTTCGGCGCTTGGAAGAGAGGATGCGAGATGATGATAGAGGGGGACGAGACCGGAGATCGAGCAACGAAATCTCGAAGAACGACGAGGAGATCTGAAGACCGACGATCTGGGCGAGTACCGGCGAAGTGTGAGGACCGGCGACGAGTGAGGGAGGCGTGAGTGAGAGGGAGGCGTGAGTGAGAGAGGAGAGAGAGAGTGAGAGAATCAGTGGGTTATGACTATGAGGGATGGAAACGGCGCTCAATTATAAGGCTCCCTATTTAAAAAAAAAACCCTAATGACCATATTGCTGCGGTTTTTTCAAAAAACCGCAGCAATAGATTAAAATATTATTTTTTTAATAATATTTTATTCTATTGCTGCGGTTCTTGGTGGAAACCGCAGCAATAAATCTAGTCAAACCAGTCAATAAATTTTCAAAAAATTTCCGTTGACATCTATTGCTGCGGTTTCCACCCAGAACCGCAGCAATATCCTTATTTTATATTTTACCTTTTCTTTTCACGTGATTTATTGTTGCGCATGGGTAAAACCGCAGCAATACCACCACAACAATAAGCAATTATTTTACTAGTGTGTAACATCCCAAGATTGGACATAACTACATCTATCCACTAGATCGATTACCTACTCCTAATTAATCGTTATAAAATAATTGCTAATGTTGAGTTGGATTCCACCTTATACACATTGAAACAAAGGATTATCAAATTAAAGTTAAACATCATGTAAACTCTCCAATTTTGGAATTTTGATTTTAAGGATTCTTTTAATAATAATAAACTCTTTTGTGAAGATTGTAGAAGAATCTTGTTGAATTTCGTGAAAGGGATAGTGGTAATCAAATAGAGTAGTTGAATTTGAAATTGGTTAATGGATTATGAGGTTAATTGATGACAATTTTTTTAAGTTAGATAGTTAATAAGGGTATATGGTAGATTTGTTACAAACCTAAGTGCGATTTAAAATACAAAAGTATCTTATATATTCTTTAAAAGGTTAGCACTGTATATAATGAAAATTCTCTTATTTAAGGTGATGTAACATGTGGATATTTTTTTGGAGCTAAAAAACTTTGTACACACTTTTGACCATATAATCTACCTGTCATTGTGCAACTTTCAAGCTACAATTTTTTTTTTTTTGACAGCAAGTACAAACAATCAAAGAAGACAAAGCTAAAGGAGGATCCTCCATTGCCTAGCATTGATGGCTAGGACATGGATAGGATGAACCTCCCTCCTATCTACTTTTTTGATTCGCAAAAAAGAAAATTACGGCATTTTGACTTAATATCATACACAATGCTGGAAATGTCAAACGGTGCATTTTCGTTCCTGCAACTTCGTAGAAGAACTGTGGAGTCAGACAAGATTCTAATGTTATTAAAACCCTTTTGTTCCGCTTCAACAACTCCCCGTATTAGAGCAACAACCTCTGCTTGAAGAGCAGAGGAGGCGAAAATTTTGTCATTACCTTCCATCATCTTACGCATTAATGACGCCAACCCAACCAATTACGACTGCATGAGTTTTACCTTTTTTTACCTTTCCAAGCTCCATCAACCCAAATGTTGCAAACATCACCTTGACAGACCCCCGTCTAATTACGAGGTCATTATGAATGGAACTTTTTTCATTTCCCTTATTTGCTTTTACTCCTCTGATATCGCTTCTTTTATCTTCTTCATCAAGTAAAAGACTTATGCTAGACATAACAGAGTAGGGCGAAGGATCTATCTTCCTGAAGACTACATTATTCCTATGGGTCCAAAGAGCCCAAAGAGTGACTATATAACTTCTAATCCTTGCTATATCATTGCCATCTTCTCTCTAAATTAATTTCAGGAAATTCCAAACCCATTCGTTAATCGGAATGTAACTGGCGCCTTGAACTTTTATACCCAATGACGAAGAACTCCAAACATGGGAAGATAACTCACAATCCCTGAATAAATGGCTTTCTGTTTCAAAAAACTTGTTACATAAACTGCAGATAGAACAGACTTGGATATTCCGCTTTCTCAGATTATTAGAGAGGGCTAACGCACGATTTAGTAATCTCCATAAGAAGGTATTTCATTTGGGGCGAATGCCTAAGGCCCACAGTTTATGCCAATCTTTCATTTCCTCGGGTGAAGAGTTTAGTTTTCCAGAGTTCTTTAGAATGAAAGCGTTGATTTCCTTAACCTTGATTTCACCAGAAATCGACTCACTCCACACATATTCATCTTGAAGGTCTTTTGAGGGGATGTAAGTCGATATTATTTTAAACGCGGATTTTTCCGTGAAGGATCTCCAAATAAGAGCTGAATTCCATTTTTTCGAGCCTGGAATCATTAAGTCTTGCACTGTTTTCGGACCTAAGATGTGTTGTGAGACATTATCGCGGAGCTGAATAGAATCTCCTCTGAGCCACCTATCCTCCAGGATTTTTGTGTTAGCACCATTGCCTATTCTTTCAATGAAACCCTTACTACATTCTTAGATTTCCCTGCACATTCCTCGAAAACCCCAAGAAACTTTGCCAATCTTTTTATCCTGCAAAACTATGTCAACTGGAGAAATTTTGTATTTTGAGCATAGAACACGAGATAACAAGGTGTCTTTGCTTGAGTGGATCTGAACAGCTTGTTTGACGAGAAGAGTTTTGTTATAGGCATGAATGTTTCTGATACCCAAACCCCCTCCTCCCTTTGGAAGTCAGATAATTTCCTTTTTTTCCAAAAAATTAGGACGAGAGTTACAAGAACCTCCCTAAAAGGAATCTGGCAAATATGGAGTTCATTTTATCCGCTGCTATCTTAGGAATGAGTAAAATTCCCAAGATTTGCTGACTTAGAACTGAGAGGATACTATCAATTAACATAACACGACCCGCATGAGATAACGAAAGATGCTTCCAACTACCAATCCTTTGCTGAATTTTAGCGATCAGAGGTTTGAATTTTCCTGAGCTCCTACCATCAACTTCAACATTGCAACCTAAATATTTCCCAAGAGAATCGGCAAAAGGGGTACCAAACTACCAATAATGCTCCGCATGTATCTTTTAAATCTACTAGGAGTATTAGGACTAAACATAATATGTGATTTGGAGTAATTAATCACTTCACCTGAGAGGCGGCTGAAT
Source organism: Beta lomatogona (assembly GCA_947646795.1). Taxonomy (NCBI): domain Eukaryota; kingdom Viridiplantae; phylum Streptophyta; class Magnoliopsida; order Caryophyllales; family Amaranthaceae; genus Beta; species Beta lomatogona. The sequence goes on along the minus strand of CANSNZ010000927.1, from coordinate 6,760,130 downwards.
TTAGCCAAAAGATTTTTGATTGCAGCGCAAGCGTCAGGAGATGATTCAAAAAAAAATAATGAGTCGTCGGCAAAGAAAAGATGAGAAATAGAAGAGCACGATCTCGACAACTTAATCTCTCGAAAAGCACCATCCCGTTCGGCCTTAGATATCATGCGCGACAATATTTCCATTACCAATATAAATAAGTAAGAGGACAACGGATCGCCCTGCCTCAAACCACATTTAGGAGTAAATTTTGATGACGGTTCACTATTGACAAGAACCGCAAAAGAAACAGTGGTAACACATTGTAGAATCCACTGCGGACATTTAGGCGGGAAGCCCATTTTATCCAAGAGCCAGGTTAGGAACTCCCAGCTAACTTTATCGTAAGCTTTGAACATATTAATTTTAAGAGCAGCCAAAAAAGTGTTACCTTTTTTCCTTTGCTTAATGAAATTCATCATTTCATGAGCGATGAGGCAGTTGTCCGCGAGAATTCGACCAGGGATAAAAGCATTTTGATAAGGGGAAACTTGCCCTTTCAGAAATAGGCTAAAGCATTTTGATAAGGGGAAACTTGCCCTTTCAGAATAGGCTTCAGCCTATTTGAGATAATTTTCGATATAAATTTGTAGATGACGTTGCACAGGCTAATTGGTCTGAATTGACTAGCTTCCTCTGGTCTATCCACTTCAGGAATAAGGAAAATTTGCGTAAAATTCCATTCTTTCAATAAGTACCCATTATTAAAAAAAATTGAGCAACCGCTAACCAGATGCCATTCCTGATTTCTAGCCAGAACTTCTGATAGAACCTTGCTGCAATACCATCCGGATCTGGAGCTTTGAGCCCACCCATCTGAAAAACTACTTCCTTGACTTCCTCTAGAGTAAATAGCCGCTGAAGATCCTCAATTTGCTGATTAGATAATCTAGGAACTAAATTATCTGAATCATTAAGCTCATCTCGGTATGAGTTGTCTAAGTATTCTGATCCCTCATAGATGGAGGTGAAATAGTCCACCAGGATATGCTGAATGTCCCCTTGAGTTTTTAAAATTAGAATTTCATTCCTTTTCTTTCTGGCTTTCGCTTTCCTGAAGAACCATTTTGTGTTTGTATCTTCCCATGCTAGCCATTTGCCTTTTGCTCGTTGCTTCCCAAATTTTAATTAAATGGAGATCTTATCTAGCTGCTCTTTCCTGACAAGTTGCTCAATCCTATATCTTCGTTTGGAAGACGCTCTTGGATTTCTGCACATTCTGCAATCCGGTCCTCCCAAACTAGATTGTGTTTTAACTTATAGTCTCTACTCCATTTGAACAGATGAAACCTTGTCGCTGAACACTTACGAGCAATCTGGTACATGGGGGACCCATCCAAGACCTTATTCCAATTCTTGTGAACGATCTCTTTTATTTCCTGAAAATCGAAACACCAATCTTCCATTTTTATTGGGCTTGCCCCTCTTCCTTGGTTTTCCTGGACTAGTGTAGAAGATAATTGGGCTGTGATATGAAATTAAGATAGGTAAGTTCAAAGTAGTTGCTTCGAGATAGAAGTGAATCCATTTATCTGAAGCATAAACTCTATCCAGTCTTTCATAGATTATGTGAGCATCTGCTCTATTATTTCACCAAGTGAAGTTTTGACCATGATAATCAATCTCCGATAGTCTTAAACGACTCTTAAATCCTGTGAATATCTCTAGACCTGGGATTGAACTTGAGCCTCCCATCTTTTTGATTTAGGAATTCAACTTGATTAAAGTCTCCCATAACTACATAGTCCATATTACTTTGACTCAGTTCTACTGAGATCATGTCCCAAATGTCTTTTCTAAGGTCTAGATAAGGCGAACCATACAACAAAAGTAGTTTCCATATATACATATAGTTAGAGCTTACATCTTTTACAATACAAGCAAAATGATTTTTAGAGTTGTTACTGACTAACAACTTTACATCATTAATCCAAAAAAGAGCCACCAACACTATTAACGACACCTACATATGCTACATTGGAGAAACCTAAATACAAAGCTAATTTATGTATGAGAGTATCGCTAGCTTTAGTCTCCATTAGGAAAGGACATGAAGATTAAACTTGCGGACTAATCAAGCTAAACATGGAATCATAAGGGAGTCCGCGGAATTTCGGCCTCTACAATTCCATGATAAAACCTTCATGGTTCGCCCGGAGATTGTTTGGGCCTAGTCTCCAAGCCAACTTCATCGAAAATAACCCTGTATTTCAGCTTCTTGAAGTGAGACATACTCTTATCCTTTTTTACAACAACCCATTTATGGACATTCAAAGCCATTTCATCAACAAATCCTTGAATCATGGGTTCAAAATCTTCGAATTTTCTTTTCTTTTCACAAGGTAAACCACAACACACTTGAGATTGGGGGGACGCCCAACAGCTCTCCTAGGGGCATCACACACTATTTTGTGTTCCACAGTCTTAGGCGTTTCACTAACATTACAAGGCGGGTCAGAGATGATTTGTTTACCTTTATCAGAAAGCACTGATGATGTCATAAGATCACTCTTAGGAACTGATTCTACCACTGGGGCGAGGATAAACTTTTCGCCATTCACTGCTCCATCCTCTGCAATGTCCAGCGAATTAAATTTCCTTTTTGGTTGAATCAATTCACTAGATTTGCCCAGATCGCCAGATTTTCGCCAGCTTTGCCTAGAAATTTCGAAGAGCCATCTTGAGTTTTCTCTGAAATCATGGAACTAAGCAGATTTTTCCCTTCAACTGGGATGACTAGGGTATCCATCAAAGAGCCGAAGAAAGGGAAGATGTGGAGATCCGCAAATTCTGATGCAGGCATGCACGCATTGAGCAAGATAGTGGTAGGAGCTAGAAGAGCCTGATTGGAGAGATGTGTGAGACCTAGGAAGATGAAAAGGGGTTTGTGGAGAAGCCCTTGTTTCATTAACCCAAAAATTCCTCCAAGTTTTTTAAGATTCGAGTGACCCATAAATAGGCGAGGACTCGACCAATGGGGACCACATACCTTCCTCCCTATCCTCTGAATTAAAGAAGGAAGAAAGCTCCCAGAAGCAATTAAATTCGACCAAGAGGTTGCCAAGTCTTCATTTTCAAAATTACCATCATGAATCATATGAGGCTGAATTTCATTGGGCCGAGGAAAAGATTTGGGTGGGTTTTGCACAGGGTTTAAACCGTCCATATCAGCAACAAAAGAGGGAGTTATTGATAAATTTGGTGGGTGGGAGGTTGAGTTTGATGAGTGAGGGGATGATGTGGAAGAATCCATATTATCTTCAACTAGTGAATCATATGAGGATATGGGGGGGGGGTGAGAGTTTATAAGGACAGGTGAAAAGGATCTCCCCAAGACAACAATAATTTTCTAATAAAAAGTTATATAATTTAAAACAACTAGAGTTTCCACAACAATTTTTAATGTGGTTTAAGGTTGAAGCATTTTTAAAATTCAACGAAGAAGAAAGAGGGGGAGAAAAGCCATGTGGGCTGGCAGACTGGGACGCCGACTCCTGATGCCTAATGCAGATATGGAGATCTGGCTTATTTAATGCATGTCGACGCTAGCAAATTTTCTTTCTCTTTCTTGTAAAAGAACTTTTGGAAATTGAATTCCCTACTATACCTTTACTCAACCTTCGCTTCTTCCTTGCTAAAGGCCCAGAAGCTTTGAACCCTTTTCGGCCCAAACTATCACTGAAGTCCACGTCCATGTCAACTCTTGGAATTTCGCTAAGGACCTGCCCAACAACATAACGACCACATTCTCCCTTTTCAAAACATCTGGTACTAGGCCCTGATGAACAAAACCGTTTATTGAACCGAGTCCTACTGCTATGATTATTAGAGTTCGAAGAGCTTATCTCGGAATTACGTATCATTTCTTCATCCTGATTATTCCCACTGCCTCCGGAATCATCGTCATCACTACTTGAACTGCTGGAAGAACTATCTGAGACCGGAGGAACTCGAGGTTCATCCGATCGAACTATTGTAGTTTGGAATTGAGGAATAACTGGTAGACCAATAATTCTGTATGAATACAACGAAGCATTGGGTTCTGGAACCTCCTGCTTACAAGCATCCGAAATTGCCTTTTCCACAAGACTTTTGGCTTTTTCCCATGACGTAGGGCATGAAGAACTCTTATGGCCTATTCGACCACATCTTTTACAGAAATCGAAAACACCCTCGTACCTGAAATCCACCCAAATTGTTCTTCCCTCTTGAACTTCAATAAAAGCTCCAGGGACCAAAGAGCTCTTCATTTTTAACCAAACAAAAACTCTGTTAGGGTTTTATTTTAATACCGTAAGTGAACGGTGTCGTAGCACATACGGGTCGAACTCAGGGAGGTGCAAGATTAAACACTAGTTGACTCTAGACTATGAAATAGCTACACATTCCAAATATCCAGAAGAATCTATAAACTAATAACAAAATATGATAATTAAAACACTAAGATTAAGTATCACCACTAATATGAATTGATCAAAATATAACTCACATCCCAGTTATTCAATTATAGCTTAGGCGAGATTGACATTCCCTTATGACTCAGTGATAAAGCACAGCTGCGAACCGAAACTAAATACTCAGTCATTCCTCAATACCTAGAGCTCACTTTCGTGATAGCAAAAGGCCTAACTAACATGCATGTCTCCTATTTTCATGGCTTACACACATAATTAGAAGCATTAAGAACCAATGTCAAATAATTCTCAATTCTAGTTCTCACCTATTTTCATGGGAGAATTCAAATCAATGACAAGATTATCTAAATTAAGACCCAACTTTCGTTGATGAACTCAATTAATAAAATAACAATTTAACATCAAACAAATATTCCTAATCTCAATTCCAACTTTCGTTGATAATATAAAACTAGGGCTAAATCAAGATGCACAATTGACAATAACAACAATCTTATCAAACCCTAAACATATAAATCAATAACATGGGAATTAGAGAATAATTTACATGATCAATCCATACTAGGGCTCAACTCAATCCTAGATAAAAAGACTACTCACTAATCATGGCAACAAAAGCAATAAACATAATGGAAAACATAATTAAAATAATAATAAAGAGAAGAGAAGAGAATAAAACTTGATTGAATTGAAGATGAATATGAAAGCTTGAATCTTGAATCTCCAAAGTAGCAATAGGAACAAACTAAAGCATAAAACTACAGAGAAAACTAGAGAAACAAAATAACGTGATATTGAAAGTGAGTAATAGATAATAGATCTAAGTCCTAATACTAGTAGGGAACCAAAATTACAAGATAAGGAAACCAAATAAATCATTAAATGGCCGAAATTATCAAAACCGCGTGCGCGTAAGAAGTTCCTGGCAGACTAGGCCAAATTGCGAAGCCCATATCTCTCAAAATACAACTCTCCTTGGGCCGTGCAACCTATCGTTGGAAAGATCTTCAAGCCTACTTTCCAATACCACTGAAATCAACCCAATATCATCATCGAGTCAAAAGTTATGGACAAAAGAGTGAACATGACTTGATTTCCATAATTCTTTCAATAAATTCCAACTCCAATTAAGCTCCAATTTGCAGGCAAATGCATCTAAAATGATCCTTAACGATGTAGCTTGCTTCCAATTGCTCCCAAGTACTCAAGCTTGTCCAATAATACTCCAATTATGTTTTCAATACCTGAAATTCATCAAATAATACCAAAAACACACAAATGGAGTAATATTTCGCAAATTAAGTAATAATATGCAATTATGAACTACAATGCATCTAAATGCTCCTATAATGCAACCTAAATGCACCTAAAATCTATATAAAAATACGACATATCAAACTCCCCCAAGCTAAACCATTGCTTGTCCTCAAGCAATTAGACATAGACATTGGAAAAGAAAGACAACCTACAATATGGGACTACAATAGGGCCAAGCACACAATTGAGAACACGAGAGATACAATTACTACATGAACCAAGCATCGAAACATTCTCAAGCAAAGCCGCATAGCACGTCATGTAATGCAATCAACTCTCCTAACATACCACATACCGTCTCCCCCAAGCTAGACTTAATCAAACCTGAGAGACTTCACTTTAGTCATGTGCACTCATACTCTCATGTGTTTATGGTATAATCAATGTCACTCAACCTAAACCATGTCGACTCAAATGAAACATTTACTCTTTAACTTTGACTATCGACTCACTTTCCACTCGAAATTATAATGCAAAAAGATCATGAGGACTTTCAAGGGTTGTAATGGGGCTGAGGTTATGGGTAGGAATTGTATTTGGAAATGTGGTGCTAAAAGCCAACTAGTGGAGAAAACAACACTTAACATCTATGGCCATTAGATGCAAACATCACAAAAACTTCTACTAGAAATTCAACAACACATTACCATTAAATCAAAAGAGTACCCATCTTTATCAACTCCAACCAATTTAATTCATTGACCTTTTATTCAATTTTTTTCAGTATTATTATTCTTCACAACTTCTTCATCATTCTTTTCATTTTATACTTCCACACTATTTCAAGCAACTTCCTTCACATCTTTTCTTCCAATAATCACCGCAAAACCACGAATACAAGCTCAAAACATAAACTTTAATACTACTCCACTTAGCAAGGCTTGGGTAGAGAAATCATAAAAGGCTAGAGGCTTGTAATGTAGATTGATTTAGAACAAAGTCATGAAAGGCTCAGCGGGGCTAGAGAAAGGATAATATATATGAAAAGAAAATATATCTGAAAGCTCAGAACAATGAAAAGAACGCCTCAATCATATCCAAATGCTTATAAAGTCAAGTGTCAAAGAGTACCAAGTCAAAGTCAAGATCCATGCAACAATGAGGAACTAATCACACATGAAAGAACATAACTGACACAGATACGTCAGTTTATAGGCACAAAAGCTCACTTGGGTAAAGATGTCTAAACAGTAAGGTTAAATCAAGCCAAAGAGAGATCAACCAATCTTACCATAAGCAATCAATCGCGATACAATTATGCTATGAAGAATCATGAATGAGATGGATTACACTTAAGACCGTAGTAAGGATATCAACAAGGTTCTGAAATAATGCTAGCAATAGTCCCATAGATGCAACTAAGATGAGATGAAATCTAATATGCTGATGCAACTAAGAAAGCAGTACAATTTTTTTTGGTTACACGTAAACTCCCACTCCTAGTGAGCAGTACAAACCGTGCAACATCCTACGAAAGCAATAAAATCTAAACTAGAAAGCAAATAAATGATAGAATATTCCTCCCCCAAGCTAAAATTTTGCAGTGTCCTCACTGCAATAAACAAGATTAGAGAAGGAACACAGATGAAATTCATCAATCACCGAATCACCAAATCATCAAGCAATCCTGCAAACACCACAATCCACTACTATCGTCGCACACAAATCCCAACAGTGAAAGGAGTTAATCAATAGAGTCACAAGAAAACAAGTATGGCGTCACAAACAAAAATCCAAGCAAAAATTGAAAGGAACATCAAGAGCATCGATGAGATAGAATAAAGAGGCTTACTACCCAATTGAATGGGAAAAAAGAGTCGAATAAGCTCAAAATTTATATCGCAATGCTTCTTGAGAACCAACTTGAAACAATTTGTAGTCGACTTGCGCGGATCCTGCAACAACTATCAATTAGAAAAAAAAGGGGAAAAGAAAAGAAATTAGGTAATAAAGAGAAAAAAGTAGAAAGAAAAAGAAAAAGGAAAAAAAAAGAATTAGACTATCAGTAATCAAAAATAAAAAGAAAAGAAAAGAAAAAGTAGGAAATAAATGAAAAAGGAAAAAGGAGAAAGAGATGGAAGAAACGAGAACAGAGAGGAAGATGGAGAAGCGGGAGGAGGAATAGAGGTGGCTGGGCTGCGGGGTTGATGGTGTGGTGCGCCAAGGGAGAGGGGAGAGCTGGAGTGGAGGAGAAAAGCGAGGAGAGGAAACAGGGGAATGGGTTGTTGTTGGTGCACGCAGCTAGGGAGGGCGGTGAAACGGTGGTGGTGCAGTGGGTCGTCGGAGGTGTTGAGTTGGTGACCGGGCAGTGATTCAGTGGTGGCCATGGCAGCTGGCTGTGAGGGAGTGAAGACCACGCTGAGGCAGTGGCATCTACGTTGAAGCAGTTGTTTAAATATTTGAATCTAAAAAAACGCGGGTCGCGGTATTTGCCGCGAGTCGTGGTATTTGCCGCGAGTAGTGGTATGGTCTCGACATTTGTCCGCGAGCTTGGCCACTGTACAGCGACTCGTCTTTTTGAAGATCTTCTTCCAGCTTCTTTTCTACGAACATTTTTTTTTATAAACCTATAAACACACCAAAAACAAACACAAAAACATCAATGTAAATAAGATCACACAAAAAGGAAAAATCAAAGAATAATGAAAAAAAAATGGGTGTAGACTCGGGTTGCCCCCCGAAAAGCGCAAATTTATAAAGGTCTCGCACGACCGTTTAGGACTAGTATACCAATGCAGAAGAGTTCAACGCTCTAAGAAGCTTATCATATGTTTCTGCAAACATCTCAGAATATGTTATATAATGGAGAGAAGTAGAAATGAAATATATTAGTCCTAAAAATCTATCAAACCTAGAAAAAGAAAAATCAAAGGAAAAATGATTTTTACAAGAGTAAGAAAAAGAAAAATCGTTAGTCGTTTTACAAGACTCAAAAGAAGAGATAAACACTAACTGTACATCAATTAAATGGTCATAAGAGTCATTTATATTGGGAGAAATAGAGAACGATGGGGGGTATAATATAGGGGAAGAAGGAATAAGGTCAAGTTTTCGAGAGAAAGGAACATGAGACTCAAAAACAGCGGGTGGAACCGACAAAGATTCATGAATAGCTTCACTCTCATCTATAGACTTATCCAATCAAGGATTTTCAACCAAGGGTTGTTCCTCACTCAAAACGTCCTTCACATCAATCTTCCTAGTAATTTGACATCATAAATATATGGGTGGAAACTATAACTCCGAGCAGATTGACAATCATATTGGGGAGAGGGGTCAAAATCATTTAATGTCACATCACATAAAGAAATGTCATGAAAAGTAGAGCGACAATTAGAACTATATGGAGGTGTTATAATGTAGCTTTGAGGTGAAGAAGTGGAGGAATTTTCCTGTACTGGTCTAGCAGATAATGACATATCCTACTCATAATTATTCTTAGCCAACCACTCGATTAGATCCCAATAATAACCAGGTGATTGGGATAGAAATTGTCCATTAGACATACACTCAAACACCGCTCTACTTTCTTCATTTAAACCATCATAAATCACTTGACACATATCCCATTGTTCATATCCATGATTAGGACCAATAAAGTCTCCAAGTCTACGATAGTATTTCCAAAACAATTCATTCTCATATGGAGGAAAATAGAAAACTGCTCTAGAATTACTAGCATGTATATGTGGATCACAACACATATTAGGTAATTGATTAGAACTCATGCAAAAATTGGAAGTATATTGACACGATGTATCAAAATAAGAAACATGATAATCCAAATAATTATAACCATTCTCCCTATCAATATAATTGTCCCCATTATAGTGATAATATGACTCCATGAACAGTGAAAGGGAAGAAATTTACAAAAGTAAAAAAAAAAAAGTTATCTACAAGAGAAAATAAAAGTATATACAATGTAGTCTATTAAATCTATAATCAAACTAATTCTAATCCGTTACCTCCCCGGCAACGGCGCCAAAAACTTGTTAGGGTTTTATTTTAATACCACAAGTGAACGGTGTCGTAGCACATACGGGTCGAACTCAGGGAGGTGCAAGATTAAACACTAGTTGACTCTAGACTATGAAATAGCTACACATTCCAAATATCCAGAAGAATCTATAAACTAATAACAAAATATGATAATTAAAACACTAAGATTAAGTATCACCACTAATATGAATTGATCAAAATATAACTCACATCCCAGTTATTCAATTATAGCTTAGGCGAGATTGACATTCCCTTATGACTCAGTGATAAAGCACAGCTGCGAATCGAAACTAAATACTCGGTCATTCCTCAATACCTAGAGCTCACTTTTCGTGATAGCAAAAGGCCTAACTAACATGTATGTCTCCTATTTTCATGGCTTACACACATAATTAGAAGCATTAAGAACCAATGTCAAATAATTCTCAATTCTAGTTCTCACCTATTTTCATGGAAGAATTCAAATCAATGACAAGATTATCTAAATTAAGACCCAACTTTCGTTGATGAACTCAATTAATAAAATAACAATTTAACATCAAACAAATATTCCTAATCTCAATTCCAACTTTCGTTGATAATATAAAACTAGGGCTAAATCAAGATGCACAATTGACAATAACAACAATCTTATCAAACCCTAAACATATAAATCAATAACATGGGAATTAGAGAATAATTTACATGATCAATCCATACTAGGGCTCAACTCAATCCTAGATAAAAAGACTACTCACTAATCATGGCAACAAAAGCAATAAACATAATGGAAAACATAATTAAAATAATAATAAAGAGAAGAGAAGAGAATAAAACTTGATTGAATTGAAGATGAATATGAAAGCTTGAATCTTGAATCTCCAAAGTAGCAATAGAAACAAACTAAAGCATAAAACTACAGAGAAAACTAGAGAAACAAAATAACGTGATATTGAAAAGTGAGTAATAGATAATAGATCTAAGTCCTAATACTAGTAGGGAACCAAAATTACAAGATAAGGAAACCAAATAAATCATTAAATGGCCGAAATTATCAAAACCGCGTGCGCGTAAGAAGTTCCTGGCAGACTGGGCCAAATTGCGAAGCCCATATCTCTCAAAATACAACTCTCCTTGGGCCGTGCAACCTATCGTTGGAAAGATCTTCAAGCCTACTTTCCAATACCACTGAAATCAACCCAATATCATCATCGAGTCAAAAGTTATGGACAAAAAAGTGAACATGACTTGATTTCCATAATTCTTTTAATAAATTCCAACTCGAATTAAGCTCCAATTTGCAGGCAAATGCATCTAAAATGATCCTTAACGATGTAGCTTGCTTCCAATTGCTCCCAAGTACTCAAGCTTGTCCAATAATACTCCAATTATGTTTTCAATACCTGAAATTCATCAAATAATACCAAAAACACACAAATGGAGTAATATTTCGCAAATTAAGTAATAATATGCAATTATGAACTACAATGCATCTAAATGCTCCTATAATGCAACCTAAATGCACCTAAAATCTATATAAAAATACGACACATCAAGCTCGATAAAACTTTTTAACTCCTGATTTTTAAGAATTATCATCGAAGTGAAGGACTTTCCCAATACGAGAGAAAATAACTCTAGCAAAATGAGACGAGCTGAAAACCAATGGAAAACCTTCCAATTTAACCCATAAAGCTGATTCTGAGAAATTGAAAGATTTGAAAGAGTATGTAGGTTTCCATTCTTTGAGAATTAGGAGAGCTCCTCTAAAATTAAGAGTTACATAAAAACTCAGAAGATCAGCCTCATCAACAAATTCTCTACAATGAAAGAAAAACAAGTTTTCTTCCTTAGACACTATAATGCGTCCTTTCGTAGTCCATTTATCCATCCAAGTATCCACCCATTCTTGAATTTGATTTACCGGGAAATCACAATCATCAAGAAATTTACCAACAATAGTGACGGAAACATTAATAGATGGGTTAAAGAGTTCCTTAGAAGGAGGCTCGATGAAAGGACCTTGCTTGCGATGCCAAACAACGAAGTTTGAATTTGATCGAGAGATTGATCCTTCCATATAGGCAAGATTAACTCATGAATGCATGAAATGAGAAGGAAGGGATTAAATGAAAACTGAATAGGCAAAGATCATAATTGTAAGGAGATTACGAATTAATCAACTTGATAGGAGTTTTAGAAACGAAGAATAATAGAAAGATTTAATAAGTAGAAGAGAGTTTTTTCTTAAGGGAAAACATGAGTAGAGTATAAAATATAGAGAGATTGAATTTTAGAGACATAACCTCTCGTTTTTCTATACTAGGTTGTAAGTTCAAAAAGCTACTCCCTCTGTCCCAAAATACTCTTTACACTTTCCTTTTTCATCTGTCCCATAATACTTTTTACACTTCTATTTTTGGATATGACACACTATTATTTTAATCCTTCTACCTTTTAAACATTGGCCCACACTCTCTCTCCTCCAAATAAAATAATACCACTCCTATTAGAGCAACTTCAATGGTAGAGCAAAATGAAAATTGGCTTAGAGTGCCACATAGATTTTTCTAGCTAACTTCACTTTAAGCCAAAACTCCCCCAATGGTTAGCCAATATTAGACCTGATCAAACACCGGGCCGGGCCGGGTTCGGGCCGGGCCGCGCCAAAAAAAAGTGCCCATCTTGCGGGCCGGGCCGGGCCCAAATCCGGGCCAAAAAATTGTGCCCAAAGCCCGGTATTTCGGGCCGGGCCGAGCGGGCTTTTGCGGGCCTAAACGGGCCGGGCCCAAATTTTAGGCTAAAAAGTGTTTTTTTGCTTGTCCAAAGCCCGCCCAAAAAAAAAAAAATTTGACCGGGCCGGGCCCGGCCCGGCCCGCGGGCCCAAAAAAACTGCCCAAGCCCGCCCAAAAACCGGGCCAGGCCCGCGGGCCGGGCTGGAGTTGATCAGGTATAGCCAATATGAGTAGGTCCCACTTGAAGTAAGATTGTTTTTTTTAGAGAAGAGTATAGAAATTGTTCACCAAAATTCCCACATGGGCCCACAACTTTAGCTCAAGCAAATTGGCTTAGTTGAGCTACATTGGCTAGCAAATGAAATTTCAGCTACACACTCCAATGATTGGGCTAATTGCTTAACTTTTTATTTATTTGCTAGCAAGTCCCTAATGTTCACCATTGGAGTTGCTCTTACATACCAACTCTAACCATGACCCACATTCTCTCTCCTTAAAATAAAATAATACTACTTTTACTAACTACTAACTCCTATCACATCTAATTTTCAATAAAATAATAATTGATAACCAAACAACAACTTATCATCTAAAACTATGTGCCTTGATAAGTGTCAAAAGTATTTTGGGACGGAGGGAGTACAACTTATTTGAAAAAAAACAACTTTTTTGTGAGACTATAGAAGAGTCATGTAAGGTCACATTTTATAAAGTATTGAAGTCAAGTTGCAGAAGAATTTTTTTTTGAATGAATTGTAGTATTTTGTTTTTGTGAGTCTGCCTACTTTTACAAGAGAAACTTTAGATTGGATATATGGTGATATATTACAAAACATTGTATGTTTCATTTTCTTGGTTACCCAAATTTTGAATTGGATATCCAATTTGAATAGCATTCACCCTCACCACTAACAAAAATTGTTGCCGCCATTGCCCAACTTCTTGCTACTGTCAATACGCTGTTGTGTCGTGCTTGCCTGCTTGTGCCATGACCCCGCTTAAGAATTTTACGCTAATTTTTTTTTGTTTGAAATTAAACTAGCGGGCTGTTAGGTAAAATATCTCGTCATACTCATGTTGAATTTCAAAAATGATGTATCTGAATGGTCCAAGAACCATGACCACGCCTCTCTGCTGTATGGTGACACGAGGTTTATTTACAATTGCATTCAATTCAGTATTTTTCACACAACATCTACTATAGGAGTCCTAAACAGACGGATACATATAAAATTAGATTGAATATTAATCATAGTGTGGCAAAACCATAATCTGTGACGAGATCTAGCATTTTTACAAACCCTTTTTCATATTATTATTTGATATAACATGGAATGAGAGGTCAATTGACTTATTGTAGTCTTGAAGCGGACCTTGATTTATCCAATTGATGTTATTAGTTGAAGAACAAGTTTATACATGTCAGCGCTTTTAAAAAAAAAATAAAAAATTTAACTATTAAACGAATTAAGAATCATTACTTTGTAGATTATATAATTTAATTGCATATGAGGTTGAGGTGGTGGAGTAGTGGCATTGCTCCCCATTACTCCCCATCTTATATCCCTGAGGTATAGGGATCAAATCTCATGGGACTCATTTGAAGATTTCCCCTAGTGAGTCCCCTCCATCTTACCTAAGGAAAAAAAAAAAATCGATTGCATATTACTTTCGTTTTTATTAGAACATCTATATGTTTATAGGAAGAAAACAATTAGAATGACTAAACAACTCACTGTTAGAAATCTAAACCAAACAATTTGGTGGAAGTCTTGTTAGAAAGTGCGATGTGCAAAGTCTTGTAGTGTTTGATTTCTAACAATTTGTTAACGATGCAGCGCGCCGCTCGAAGCATCCACATCTCAGCAGATGCACCTCGCCTCACGAGGTTTTTGCTCCGTCCACCTAAGTCCGTAAGCAAGCCTGTCAAATTCTGCTTCATTTTTTAGCTTCAAATTTTGAATTCCAATCTTTCGTGTTCTGTTTTTCTTTATTTTGAATAATATGTCGATAATTTGCTGTCTTTTGTGGATTTGATCCAATTCTATGTTAAATCTAAATCAAAATAGCTCATATACTAGGGTTGATTAACAAATCAGGTCGGGTCGTGTTCGGTTTTGGGTTAATTGTAAACGGGTTTAACATGTCCCAACCCAAACCTAACCCGTTTATTAAATGGGTTGAAAAACTCAACCTTGACCCGACCTGTTTATTAAACGGGTTACCCATATAAGCCGTCTAACCCATTTACATATATATACTATTAAATTTTTATTAAAACTTAGAGTATTAGTTTTCAACCATAAATTCACATAAAGTATGCATGATTAGATTTTCTTTTCAGTATTTGTGTTCTACAATTAGTATTTTTAAAATTTTCACCAACTTTAACACAACATTTTAGGAAATATATATATTAATGAGTTAAACAAGTCAAAGCAGGTTAATTTCGGGTTGAAAATGTCAACCTTAACCTAACCCATTTAATTAATTGGGTAAGTCGTGTCAACCCATTTACTTAAATGGGTCAAAAATTTCTACCCAAACCCGCTTATTTCAGGTCGGGTTCGGTAAACGGGTTGGGTCAGTTTTTCACAGAATCACAACCCTATTATATACTATTGCATTTGTCCCGTAGATTTGTTTTTGGTTGAAATTCTTGGTCATACTGCGATTTCAACCAATTTTGCTTCATTATTTATACTATCCCAATGCGAAATTTGCTAATTATTTTGTTTATGTTTATTTCATTAGTTTTAGTTCTTACTTCTCAGAAGTCAGAATCCTAGATATATATGAAGTAGTAGTATATATGATCATATGTGTTAGCTTTTTAGTGAAATTTGGGTCGATTTTAATGAATATATAATGTTATGTTTGTAATGGAGAAGTGGTAGGTGCTAAGTGCTGAGTGATGAGTCCTAGTTTGACTTGTATACTTTAAACTGCAATGGTGACGTGCTTGTCAGTGGATATAAATGCAGTCCCTTTGACATTGTGCTATTAAGAGGAAATAGAGTTTTTTTTTTTTTTTTTTAAACTTTGAGTAACTTTGACATTGTGCTATAAAGAGGGAATGTGGATTATGCCGGAGATGTAGGGTGCTTAGGTTAATTGAGTGTCCCTAATCTTCTCCCTTGGTCAAGTATAAGGTTGGGAAGGATTTATTGGGAGGTTGTTTGGAAATAAGAAACATATCTTGTCCACCCTACACTTATTACTTGTGTGTATTCTACTTGAGGCTCTCGTGTCTATTATTGATGTTGACAATGCGTGGGATTTTCACCTATGGAGGCCTCTCATGAGGCGTGACTGGGCATTTTGGGGAGCTTACTTCAATTATATGAGGTGGAGCATTCCATCATTTGGGTGGTTGGTTTGTCGGGACCTTTTCTGTGAAGTCTTTTTATCCCACCTTTTTAATAGCCAATTCCGTTTGGAAGAATGTGGCCTATATTAAGGTGAGAGTGAATGTAAATTAGGTACAATTACTACTTATTGGATGCTGCTAAAGCAAAGACCAGGTTGGCTATGCTTGCACGTGTTTCTTTATTGCTAAGTTGGTATGCTATGTTTGGAGTTTGGAGGAGGATGTTGTGCATGGGTAGTAGAAGGTTATCCCTTTACTATTTCGGATTGGCTAGAAATGTACTTTGTGGGGTTTAGAAATGCCTTGGAGAAGTTTTTTTTGGCGCAAATACTGTTATGACAATCATGTGGTGTGTGTGTGTGCTTAGAATGAAGTTTTGCAATTTGTTATGGGGTTTTGAAGAATTACTAGTGTGTGGAGATCTTAAGGGTTTAGGTCAATAGCGACTGGGGCTTTGGAGAACTACTAGTTGGCAGAGATCTGAAGGGTTTAGGCTAACTGCTCCTAGTATAAGTATCATATTGAGATCTATTTTGTTCTTTTCAAAAAAAAAAAGGAAAAACGTTTAGGAATATCTGTGGCAAATTGCATAATGGAAGGGTATCCAAAATCCAAATAGCCATTCCCTATGATTCACTAAACACTTTCTTGATAGCTCTCCCTTCTTCCGCACCATATATTGCCAGATATGGGACCCAAATTTGAATCTAGTTGGTTATTTCTGCTCTTACAAAAGAGAGCATCAGTTGCAAAATTTGGTTTTCAATATCTGTGGACTAAACGAGTGTGAATCTTTTAATACTTGAATTTATTAGTATTAATCTGTATAATTACTCTAGTAATAACTTATATTGACTGATGTGGCAAAATGGTGGTCTATAATGAATGCTGTGGTATGGTACAAAACACACTTTAGAGTTTAGAGAATGTTCTTTTTTCATGGAATAGCCAGTTAAAACTTAAAAGAACACTACAAAATGGCTTTTAGGCAACTTAAGGCCTTCTTTGAATTCCAAAATGCCACATATTCTTTTTGAATTTTAATTGATTGCTCCATTTTCGACCTCCAGAAATGAGCTCATACTTCCAAACTGGGATTAGTGTCTGCTTGAGTTTGTAGACTGTTAGTATCAGACTCTGAGATCTTACCACTAATAATATGTCAAATTTCTGCCAATGGTAGCTTCTTGACCAGCAAGCTACCCATTTTGAGATATATTTGTCCTTGAATGCTCAGATATTTGTTGGTATTTTTTGTTCAGACTTTAGAGTTTAGGTTTTGAATGGTCAATTTTTCTTATGGCTATGCCTTTTAAAACTGAGAATGCTTTTAGACCCTAAAACGATTAATCTGCAAATTGTTGAAATGGAGATTCACAATTAATGAAACTTCTATGACCGAAAGAGTGATTTTTTTCTTTATTTTTGTGCAAAACTTCAAAGCTTTTAATTTTTTTGCTTTCTGCAATCTCCCCTGAAACTGCCAAAGCTAATGGTCCTTGTACAGAGTGCAATCGCATTGTCTCCCCATTCAACAGTCTTGCTGATTTTCTAGCTAATCACTCACTGAGCTTGCAATTTATTCTAACTGAAATAAATTTGAATTCTAATAAAGTTTTCATCAAATTAGACTCCATTGTTCCTGTCTCCCATGAAGATACTGGAATGCTGAAAAAGTTGCAATTTTTTTTGTGGTTGTTCAATGCTTTACTTTCACCGATTAGAAACTGAGTGCTTTTACGTCTGAGTTAACACCTTTTGCTACAGAAATTTGAGAATTTATGAATTCATCAAAGCATAGCTTACAGACTATAGAACAGCCTTGTAGCTTCTGCTAAATTATAGTATCTAAATAATAGATATTTGTGCTGCAGATTTTATCATGCTTATGCATAGCAATTACCTGTAACTAATGTAGGTTATAGGAATGATTTACAGTCACGGGATTGGTCATGGTCATGGTCGCTGGGTTGCGGAAGTGCCATACTATGGGGTGAACGTTACTTGTGGCTGTGTGGTCTAGATTGACACATTGAATTATCTGTGTATTTTATCTGTTATTTTATTGTTTCCAAATATTGTCATATAATTATGGTTAAAAATTTACTTTTCAAAACCTTAATTTCTTACTTTGTGAAAAATGAATGGTTAGCAACAATTATAATGATATTAGTCTAAACTTCACAGTGTGCGTTCCAACAGTTGTATACTTGTATGATAGCTTCAGTAATGGGTTATAATAGTGATGTGGTAATATGACAGCCTAGAGTGGGTGTTCTGATGCAATTATAAAACACATGTTACAGAAGAAGGGAAAGTTGGGAATCTTGTACTGAACAATCTTTAATTGATGAATTTTATTTGATTGTATTTGTATGGTATGCTGTTAACCTACCTACATAGTCCATTGCATGAGTCAGTATACATGCCAAGTATTTGTTATTATTGCAATGTAGAAATACACCTGTTGGATATTACTTGCCATTGCGACTTGAGAAGGTTTACACTGATTTCGCATGTTATCATGTAATGTATGTGGAATTTTCTCAATTCTTGAGTCATATAGTTGTGACTTGGTTTGATATTGGATGTTTTATTTCAGGTGGAGGTGGAATTTGCTGATGGACGTGCATTCAACTTCTCAGCTGAGTTTCTTAGAGTATACAGCCCAGCTGCAGACAGCAAGATTCGTTCATTTGGGGGTGAAAAGGTATATTTGTTGGTAAATTCTTTTGTTATCCTTTCTTGGCTATAGTTCCTTGGTAACCCGTACAAAATTTGCAGTTGCTATTGAAGATTTGTATAGATGGCTATATGTGTATGTGCTATTGAAGATTTGTATAGGTTGGGAACAAAATTAAAGAGTTAGCTTCAGATAATTAGAAAATTGTCTCATTAGAAACTACTTCATAAAGCAGGCTTCCATTTTGCAACACATAGAGGGAAGAAGTGATCTTGAATCTGGAGTCAAGTGATGGAAATATTAACTGAAGTTCAACTCTAATTCATCCTAGGTTAATGCATTGTTGTATTTTGCTGCTGTCTTGCAGGTAATATTTGGTCGGCGTCATGTAGGGATCATGTCTGCAGAACCTGTTGGTAACTATGGTGTGAGGTATGTGTAGACATTATCCTTAGTGATGAAGCTTACTGGTTGGCAAATGAAGGATTATTTATGAAGGCTTCTTATTTATGTACTGGATGTGTGTACTCATTGGCTCAGGTTGCTCTTTGATGATCTGCATAAAACAGGGATATACACATGGAATTATTTCTATTACCTTGGCTGCCACAAATTTACTCACATGAGAAATTATATCAAAACATTGAAGAAACACGGCTTGAGTCGGGATCCCAAAAGGACATGATCCAATGTGTTCTTTACCTTATATGCTGAGCTCTTTCTGCAAGCCTGCAACAATGGAAGAATTGATGCAATGATTTGCCAAATGTATTGTGTGTAACAAATGATGAATGGTATGAGATATGTTGGCACAGCTGTGCAGCTGAATAATGTCGGTCGTGTGAGCCTATAGAAGCTTTTTGTACAGTACGACTAAGATGAAATAAAAGAAAAGTTTCTAAATGTTCTTCCCTCAAAATACTCAATTCAGTGTAACTGTGTAAATAATCTAATAGTAGGTAGCTTTGAACTTATTTGGAGCATGTTCTATTTACCAACTATTCCACATCACATATCTCAAGCATATTTTAGTTTTTAAGCATAAAACTGGTTATATTAGACATTTTGTTTTCACGTTTTACAAGTTTATTTTGAGTTCTTAATTTCAATTACAGTTGAAACAGGGGTATATTAATATCAATATCCAATATATATTATTCAAACGTGTAAGAAATATCTGTATCCTGTTATGTGTCACTCTTCTCTCCACTCTTCTCTCTTCTAGTAGCATGTATAGAAGAAAGTAATCTATCCACTATTCCACTACATTCTTATTGCTTAGTTTCAAGATGATGATATTATGAATTTATACTGAAAACCAAGAGCTAAAAGCTACAGTGTTTTATGTGCATATTATGAATTAAATGATTTATTTTTTTGATCCGTTGACCTCCTACATTGAATACCATCATTCAACCACCGAACCACATAAACTTTTTTTTTTTTTTGAACGGACACATTATCTTTTTTAGTTTTTTTAAATAGCAAGACCGAAACAACTAACCTTATGAAAACATAGCCCAAAAAGCATGCCTAAGGAATCAGCAGGGCCACAGGCCCACAGACTAGTAACATACTATATAGATGTCCGTGGCCGGCATCACCGGTAACCGAACTTGGTGGAAAACATGAGAGTTCAGTTCACTCATTTGGTGGTTTTTTTTTGTCGTAAAGATCTTTTCTGGTTTGTTGTCAAGGGAAAAGGGAGTGGGTTTTATCTTAAAGCAATCAAAACAATCACAACCGCTAATTGTGTAAACAATACACGTCTTCTAATTTCACGCAGGAATTTGACACTCTATTTATTTATTTATTTATACTAGAGAGGATTGGCCCACCTCATTACCACCAACAATAAATAAATAAAACGAACAAACATCTTTCTCACCCGATCTGTTTCCAAATAAACGCAGAAATTCAGCCAATCCAATACGCATGACTTCCCCTTCCTCCTACCTCTCCTTCTTCTCCATCCTCTTCCTCTTGCTGTCAATCGCCGCGAATGCGAATGCGATTGACAGCACAAGTAAGAGTAGTAGTTTCATCACAGACCCAAAACCAACACCATGGCCCGACCAATTCCACTCATTACTAATAATGAACAACACCAATACCAATGAGCTACAAGTAGCCCATTTATGGTACGACTGGCCCAATCGCCGAAATATACACCTAATCCAATACCAACTAGGAAAGCTTCTTTACGACGTTGAATGGAGCAATGGCACCTCCTACTTCTACACTCTTCATCCTGACATCCCTGAGTGCCGTACGGCCCATCTTGAGGTCGGTATTCTTCGGCCCAATTGGCTTGATGGGGCCTCTTATTTGGGCCAGCAACATGTTGATGGGTTTTCATGTAATGTTTGGACCAAGGCTGACTTTATTTGGTATTATGAGGATGTTGTCACCCGTAGGCCCGTTCAGTGGCTCTTTTACACTGGTAAATATTATTATCTGCTTCTAATTTGTGTTGAAGTAATTTGAACTAAAGTTGTGACAGTTATCAATGTTGTTACTTGTTAGGGTGTGTCTTGAATTTGAGTGTACCAAGAACGTGGTCCATGACTTGGTTCATGTGTTGGTGTCTAACTGTCTATTAGTTGGTTGATTCGGCCGGATCGGCTTTCTTTGAACAGCGCTAGGTTGCACCTTGTGTTTGAGTTTGCGATAATGATTATAATTATCTCATTCAATATTTGCGTGCTCTATCTATGTTAGTGGATTCATTTGCATCATATGGCATATCATTGTGCTTGACCTCCTATATTATGTCTTTTGTTATACTCAATATTTAGTATAATGGCTATCTAATTTGCAACCGGAACCTGGGAATAAGAAGGAATAATATTCCTAATAAGGGGTAATATTCCTTACAAATGCGAGTCAGAGTTAACGAAGTAGACATTCTTTCCGGTATGGATGTTGTCACTAGAAACTAGAAAGTAAAGTGGGTTGAGGCTGTTGGAGTGTTGGTATTGTGATATGAGTTGTTGTTAATGTTAATCAGTTTTCTGACTTGGAAAAGTTGTTCAGTTTAAGTGTTTTTCTTTTGGTTTTCGGATAGCAGGTTAAGTTTAAGGATTCCTAGACTGGAAATTCAAATAGCTTAGTGTAGGGAGCAGGTTATACCGTTATAGTCGATGCATATCATGATGCCTCTCTATATGTAAGAACTCTGAACAATCATACTCTTAACATTCATCTTGTTCGGTTTAGCCATATTTATCAGTTGTTAAGACGACGTCTGAAATTATGTATGTCTCTTAGTCTGAAAGTAAATTAGATACTGGTGAAAAGTGTACGTGTATTCATTCACACCCCAGTTGGCAGGTTTATTTTTCACATTCATTTCTTTCAAATTGGCTAGCTAGTTTGGCTGCTTATATAATTGATAAAACAGTCACTTGTTGAAACTGAGCCTTCCCCTTATACTTCAGTCCAGTTCACCCCTATTACTTCCTTCGGCTCATTTTAATCTACAAACTTGGTACTTTGACACTATTCACATACTTCACCTTGACGATCCTTTGTGGTTTATACAAAAGCAAAAACAGCGGTAGTACAAACTCTTTCGACATCAACTTGCTCTAATTATTGCTTTGCTAATTGGCAGGAAGAGCAGTACATGTGATGACATTTGATGTCGGTGCAGTGTTGGAAGATTCCAGGTGGCAGGCTCCCGTTTACTGCTTCGACAAGAAAATTGCTGAGAGCCAAACTGTTGAACACCCACAGGAAAGCCTGAGATCTTCCCTGCCACTGAGCTTTATGTGATCCTTTTCCTCGCATGTCTTCTGGTGCTGCGCCTGCTTTCTTATCTATATTCTCTGTTGTTTCACCTTCAAGACTTGTGCTTCTTGTAAATGCTTCTGAATTTACAATATATGCTTCTCGAATTCTGCTGGGTAATCTAATAAGCACCTGCTTGATTCTCTGTAATTTCTTTACTAAGGTGCTAAGCTTGCATTGCTGCCTGTATGCTGAATCTGTTTTTTCATTCTGTTTTACGTTTATCATC
This sequence comes from Beta lomatogona, assembly GCA_947646795.1. Lineage (NCBI taxonomy): Eukaryota > Viridiplantae > Streptophyta > Magnoliopsida > Caryophyllales > Amaranthaceae > Beta > Beta lomatogona. Next base: position 6,737,581 of record CANSNZ010000927.1, on the reverse strand, counting down.
TATAGTGGGGGTGCCTTAGAATATGAGAAAATGAAAATTAGAAAATGAAGTTTTTTTTAGCTTCCCTAATCTATAGGAGGAGAATACCCAAATTAGAAAATTACATGGAAGAAGAGGGAAGCTACTTCCGATAATCAATAAACACAAACTTTTACAAGCATAATTACAATTTGAAAATAAAACAAGTCCCAGAATCACACATCTGTGCAATCCTAAGCTTATACTTTATATGACATCAATGCTTGTAGGTTTTCTTTATGAGCGAGATACCATTCATTCATAGCTCACCTAAAGCCTACACATGAATTTCCGTCCATGTTTACGACAGGCAACCCATCTAAAATGCCCTGCCAAGAATTAGGACATTAAATCTGCATCAATTAACCGTCTAGAAAATCTAACACTACATAAAGCTCATGAAACATAACAATAATAGCCAATTCTTCCACAAAAAAACCCTCGTAAAGAAGTTGTTCAGTCCTCAGTTACACACATGAGAAATGACACAACAAAATATTTACATGTTTGCTCAAATATTTGCGAACCAATCAACCAAAATCAGTAAAGTTTCAAACTTCACCCAATAAAAACAACATCAAAGAACTGAAATCATAAGAATAAACACAGATCCAAAAAATCAAGACCCACTTAATAAAATTGGAAGATGAATAAAACCCAGATCACAAAAGTAGCATTGCACGCATGCCTCATCATAGAGAGGAGTATTTCAGGATCATTTAATTAAGCAAACATGCAAGCAGGAAAGAGGTGTAACAGAAGAATATTAATGCATAAAGCATGTCAACAAATCAGGGACATAGAAGCCTATTAATGCACTGCACTTGACCTCACTTCGCTTCCCCAATTCTCCAACAGGTAACCATACATATATATAGATCAAAAAAGAAAAGAAAAAACAGAAAAGGGGCTAAGAAGATTCAAGAAAGCAAAATGCAGATCAGCCCCCATTGACAATAAAACATTATAGGTTAAGAATTACAACTGTTATAAGAAACCAAGAGATTAAAACGGAAATAAACAGGTCAAGACTAAGTGCAGATTACCACCATTCCACCTTCTTCAGAAATGTTATCCTTACTTCTATACGAACATTGAATAACAAAGAATATACCATATGCAACAAGCCAACAACACATTGTGGCTGACTGATATTGCTCACCATCATTTAGCTATTGCAATCCTTTTCCTGATAGCGGGATTCAGATATTTTTGTTCCATTAACCATTGCAAATCATAATATCAATGAATAGATTAATAATTTTTAACTACTAGTGAACATGAAAGTCATCACACTAGCACAAAGAATGGGACTATCCTGACTCCCTGAAGTTATTCCTGGAAGCACTTTTCTGTTGTTCCTCCCATTAAGGGAAATACTCTACACAGACAACATGGAACTGAATTTACCTTAGAAATTGCTCATCTGGCCTTTTAAGAATATCATGTGAGATTTCCTCCTTGCAGTCTTTCCTCAGATTGCATAAAATGTTTTTTCTTTGCCATAGTAATGCTTCACAAATCCATCATCTCATTTTTATGGGTCAAAGATTTTCTTGCTTTTGTTCATTCAGAAGCGCCTCTGAAGTGAAGATGAGAACTACTTTCAGTAGCAACTCCTTCCTCATAAGGTGTATGTTGGCAAACTTGAAAGAGGTAGCCATCCAGGCAATGACATTATGCTCGGGAAAAGGTGGCTTTACTCCTAAAATAATTTATAAGCTTTACGCAAGACGAGTTCCCCAATACCCTAAATAGTTTAGAAGTTTCTTCCACCTCCAAAAAGCAAGTTGCTTAGCCGGACAGTCTAAATCCTCGCTCGCTTCAGAAGAAACTTTTGAGAATTCTGCCAAAACCTGATTATCTGAAGCTTTGGCAGAATGTCTGAGCTTCACCTGATGTTCTTGAAAACGAGCAATTTTTACTTTTTGCAATATATACAGAGCAAGTGGTGGCAGAGTGCTAAACCAAGTATTAATTTTCATTCTTACTTTTGTTTAGTTTAAAATGGATATACTTTACATATGCAGTATGAGTATAGAAAGCTAAACTTATATTTAGGTCATCGAGAATCAACAAGGTTATTCTATACTTTTGGATGGAATGTCTATTTATGCTGTTATGGACCCCTTGGAGGGAAGTTGACATTCCAATGACAAACTATGCTATGTCATTATCTGATCTTTCCCCGCCCAATGGCCCAATATGCTAAGTCACTGAGCAGAAAACCTAGTATGTTAGACTAGAGGATCGTTGCCTAATTAGTGGAGGGCTGTAGGCAATGCAAGTCAACCCACACATTTTATTGGTTCTCTTTTCTTTTGCCTAATTGCAATTGTTGCTCTATTGTTTCCTGTTGAAAGAGAAATTGAGTTGAACTCAATGGAGCTTCCAATTGCTGGACTCAATTTGTTAGTCATTACTCATTAGCATATGGCATTAACAATTACTTCTATTTGCTAACAAGTTTATTGTTATTATCACATTAAGTCTCAAGATGTGGTTGTTAAAGAAGTCAGACATTGCTAAATTCTTGGTGTTGCTATAATATAGAAGCCTGAGCAAACTCCTTCAAGTCCTGAAAACAAAATTCAGGCAAACATGCAAGCAGGCAAGATGTGTAACAGAAGAATATTAATGCAGAAATCATTCCAACAAATCAGAGAAATAGAAGCCTGTTAATGCACTGCACTTGAATGGGACTATCCTGACTCCCTGAAGTTATTCCAGGAAACACTTTTCTGATATTCCTCTTACCAGGGGAAATACTCTACACAGTACACACTGAACATGGAATTGAACTCAGAAATAGCACATCCGGCCTTCTAAGAGTATCATGTGATTTTGGATGTTCAAGTAGAATTTGGCGCATTTCAAAAAATTGGAGAGATTTCTTTCCTTGCAGAGTCTCTTCTCAGATTGCATAAAATAATTTTTTGCCATAGAATTGCTTCATAAACCCATCATCTCATTTTATGGGTCAAGAATTTTCTTGCTTTTGTTGATGCAGAAGCGTCGCTGAAGTGAAGATGAGAACTACTTTAAAGTAGCAAGCCCTCCTCATAAGGTGTATGTTCGCAAACTTGAAAAAGGTTGCCATCCCGGCAATGACATTATGCTTGGCCAAAGGTGGCTTTTTGTAGATTAGACTCGTCCATGTCACATTCACATACTGGCCCTTACTCCCATAATAATTTATAAGCTTAGCTAGACGAGTTCCTGAATACCCTAAATAGTTTAGAAGTCTTTTAGCCCGATAAACTGAATCACTGCAAGTTATCAGTTTGTATCTGAGATTCAGAAGTTTCTTCCAGCTCCCAAAAGCAAGTTGCTTATCCTGACAGTCTGAATGCTTGATTGCTTCAGAAGAACTTTTAGAATTCTGCCAAAACCTGATTATTTGAAGCTTTGGCAGAATATCTGTGCTTCACTTGCTGTACTTGAAAACGAGCAATATTTACTGTCGCAATAAATACAGAGCAAGTGGTGGCACCGTGGTGGAGTGCAAAACCAAGTATTAATTTTCATATTTACTTATGTTTACTTGAAATGGTGTACTATACATATGCAGCATATGTATAGAAAGCTAAACTTGTATATAGGTCACTGAGAATTAACAAGGTCATACTTTTGGATAGAATGTCTATTCATGTTCTTGAGTCCCCCCCTGGATGGGAGTTGGCATTCAAATGACAAACTATGGTATGCCATTATCTGATCTTTCGCCGCCCAAGGGCCCAATATGTTAAGCCACTGATCATAGAACTTAGTATGTTAGACTAGAGGATAGTTGCCTAATTAGTGGTAGGGTTGTAGGCAATGCAAGCCAACCCACACATTTTATTGGTTCTCCTTTGTTTTGCCTAATTGCAATTGTCGCTCTATTGTTTCCTGTGGAAACAGAAATTGAGTTGAACTCAATGGAGCTTCCAGTTGCTGGACTCAAATTGTTAGTCAATAGTGTATGGCATTAACAATTATGTGCTAACAAGTTTATTACTAATATCACATTAAGACTCAAGATGCGGTTGTTGAAGAAGTCAGAAATTGCTTAATTCTTGGTGCTGCTATAATATAGAAGCACCTTGCACCTTGCACCTTGCACCTTGCACCTTGCACCTTGCACCTTGCACGCTTCAGCATTCTTAAGCAAATAATTGAAAAAAAATACCAGTGGAGCACCTGTCGGATCATCCATGAGAATGAGAGGCACATTGACAAGTTTTATAATGTCTTGACAATGAAATTAAGATGAAAATAGACGAGAAACGGAAACAAGAACTACATATCAAGCAGTGACAGGGAAGGTCTCAGGATAGGTGCTGCCAGTGGGTGTTGAACCATTTGCTCTGCCGCAGTCTCCTCGTTGAAGCAATATACAGGTGCCTGCCACTTAGAATCCTCAAGCACTGCACCCAACTCGAAGGTCATCACATGGGACTCCATCCCTGTAAATCAGTTAAACTGAGTTAGCTCTGACAGAAAAGTTCAGTTAAACTGAATAGGGCCTTACAGCACAACTGCACAAGCTCATACTAAGCGGAAAAAGAGACGATTTTCATACCAGTATAGAACAGCCAGTAGACGGGCCTTTGAGTTACCACATCCTCATAGTACCAAATGAAGTCTACCTTGGTCCAAACATTGCACAGAAACCCATCAATATAACGCTGTCCCAAGTAGGTGGCACCTTCCAACCAACTGGGGCTCAGTATTCCAACCTCGAAATGCAGGGTTTTGCATTCAGGAACATCTGGATGAAGTGTGTAATAGTAGGACGTGCCATTGGTCCACTCAACGTCATACAGGAGCTTGCCTAGTTGGTTTCGGATCAGGTTCAGGTTGCGGCCGTTGGGCCAATCATACCATAAATCTATCACCTGCATTGTATTGGTCTTGGAGTTATTCATCACTATCAGTGAATGAAATTGCTCAGGCCATGCCTTTGGTTTTGGCTCGCTCTCTGTCTTTTCACTTGTACTACCGCTTACTGACATCAATGCGACGAAGAAGATCAGCAACATCATTATTACACGCTTACCAACACTCATTTTATGTTCCAATAACACATTATTGTAATACTTGTTTGCTACTGCATATTTGCTGAAGGAGGAAGAAGCCATGCCTGTTTGTTTCCTATCTTCACTCTTTGAAGATAAGGGTGGCAGTTTTTCACCTTTTTCGTTCTTTTGTTGAGGGAATCAGTTTTTCACCTTAATTTTGGTGAATTTGGGGAAGTTGGGAAACTTATAGTTTCGAGCCCAACAATTTTGTACGTGGCTAGTCCAATATAATGCTGGGCTATTGGGGGTTGAACCAAAAGGGTGGTCTAGTGAAATTAATGATAGCAAAAATGCCAAATGTTTGTGGGGCGGGATCATCTGTGAATCAACAACCATTATGAGCTTATGACAGTAACATCTCATAAACATTACTTTGCTTAATAGCCTTGTCAAAAAAATAATACTCCGTCGGTTTCAAAATAGGCAATGGTTGATTTTGAGTCATTCTTAGGGCCCAAATCATTAGAATATGCGGTCTAATTTTGATATAAAATTAGACAAACTCAAACTTACATTCTCCTAATAAGCCCTTTTCATCTCAGTATAATCCAATACTATATTTAGACATCTCGTACCAACCTAGTCGTCCCTTCTCTTCTCTGTGCATTTGTTTCCCTTTGAATCTCGAACTATAACACATTTTAAAATATATTCCGACAGTCTTACCGAATGGATTAAATCAGTCACTAAATGGATTAAGCTAGTCACTAATGAATTAAAGAAAGTATATTCAGAAAGGTAGTTCGTTCCCTTTTTAATATTGGACTTGGGCTATTGCCTAATTTTAAATTAAAAGTAGGCAGTATTTTGCAAGACCAACTGTTCTTAGGGAACGCGTCAAAATATCTTAACTACCCCTGCATAAACACAAGAAAGTGAGGAAAGGATGAAGAGAGGATAAAGATGGGTTAATATTGAAAGGGAGTTGAGGAGAAAATTTGGAAGTATAGATTTGGATAATCTATGGTGGTTACTAAACACAGCTCCTCTTTACTAAACAGTAAACATATCCCTCAAACCCTTATCTTCATATTCTCTCTTAAAAAAATATCCTCTCCTCTTCCTACCATAATTAGATAAACATAAATTGCAAGTGATTAATTGAAAATTGAATTTGATCTTCAATGGACGATGATTTTGACATATGAACTTGAATATGATGTAAGTTACTCGATTTTTTTCCCGAAAATATATCAATTCGTGCAATATTAATGAAATCTTCGACACTATTTTGTGCAATAAACAAGAAATAGTGCGTATTGTTTTGTGCAAATTGAACTGTACGAAACAATAAACACTATTTCATGTAAATTACATGAAATAGTCAAAAATATGCAACGCCATTTGCAGACTATAAGGCACGCAATTTAGGGGAATTTTCCTACTCGAAAATGGATACAAAATGTTAAAAAAAATCTAACAATTCATCAATTTGACAGCAATTTCATAAATACTAAAGAGAATATGGGCGAGAATTGGGTAAAAAGATTCACTTTCGGTATGAATATGCACCAAAAATGGAAGATGAAGAGGGGAAAAGATAGATGAAGAGGAAGAGGGAGAAAGGAGAAAGGGGGTCATTAAAAAATAAGGGTACTTTGGGTATTTATTAGAGGAATTATATTTAGTAAAGTAAGGTTGCATTTAGCAACCATGTAATTTATAAACTTAAACTTTTTATTACGAAGCTTACATGTGGACTTTTTTATATTAGGAAAGGAAAACTAGGAATTGACCTAATCAACAGGCCATCCTAAAACATCCCTGCGGATGATAAGGGAGAAAGGAGTACAGAAAAGGGGGAAGCAATAACATAAATTAGTAGACTCATGACCCTTGTGCGCCATGAAATCAACAACTTGATTTGCTTTTCTAAAGCAATGCGAAACATTCGCCTTTTTGAACCTTGCAAGATCACCAACTACATCACAAACAAGAGAGTTAATGTTCCAAGGAGGCTTCCAAACCTTATTAGTTAATAGCATCTGAAATGTGGACTATGAATTTTGAAACAAATAGAAATAAAAATCTATAGTAAAATACAAGCAACTTAAATCACGAATGACATGTGTCGACTTGTAGTTAAAACTTTTCTAGATAAAATGCTAAATCATCAAATCAGGAAAAAAATATTAGAAGATACGAAACTAAATTCTGAACCCTTTATTGAGGTTGAGGGAGCTGACTAAACAAGCAACGGGTGAGCTACCGCAAAAGTTGTTGTACTTTAAGATTCATTTGGTCTAATGAAAAACATTTTCCATGTAAAATGGTTTTCCACGAGAAATAATTTCCATTGGAAAATGTAAATGACTACTAGTTTTTCTTTGTTTGGTTTGATGGAAACTATTAAGCTAAGAAGGGGAAAATGGAGATGTTGAAAATGAGAGAGTGGAGGAAAATGGGTTTCCTTCAATTTTTGGAGGAAAATGTTTACAAAGGGATGAGAAACTCTTTTCCACCTTGCTTTTCCTTTTAATTCAATCCCTTGTCCAACCAAACAATGGGAAATGGAGAACACCATTTTCACGGGAAACATTTTCCTCCAAAACAAACAGAGCCTTAGTCATGCGTAATTGTTTTCTTGCTAGAATAGGACTTGAAAAGATATAGGCTAAATGTATGGGACTCTTTACACCGATAGTCTTACACTTCTTTAGGGCTATAGATTGCGAAGGTACCTCTGACCGAGTATAAGGACCATGATCTTCACTGCCGTCTTTCTAGCACCATCACCAGGGAGCATCAACTGTACCTAGCTATATCATGATCAGGAAGTATCTCTCTAGTTTAAATTAACCATATTCAATGAAGATATAAAGTTAGCAAATATGGAGGTAATCTATTATAAATCAATCATATTCATTGCTCGGTCGATCCATTGTAAACTATGCATCAGTCAATCATTATGACACAGAAAAAAGCTTGTTCTAGTAAATAAGTGGAAAAATTGATTATAATAATCCAATCATTGGCCGGTTCACTAAACTTAATCCCACCTTTTTATTATTTTAGAATGATCCCAACTTTGGGGGATAACTTCTCAAAATAATCCGAACTCTTATTTTTCTTGCATACAATAGACCCAAACTAGATTCCTGATGGCAAAAAAAATAAAAGTCAGGATGATTTTGAGAAGTTACCCCCAAAAGTTGGGATTATTAAAATATAATCAATTTGAGGGATTAAATTCAGCAAACTGACCAGAGGTTGGGTTATTATAATCAATTCTTCCTAATATATGAAAATTTTATACTTATGTACAATAATAATAAAACAAAAAGGATATGATGTATGTGGCATATGAATAATTTTATTTTAAGATAGTAATTTACTTATATGTGTTATAATTTTTATCAGGTAATATTTCATTAATTGAATGTTATAAATATATATTTCAAAAATCAACCTGATACCATATACATGTGCAAATTTTGTGTTAGAATTGGTAAATCACATATAACTAAATAATCAAATTGATTAAAAAAAATTAAAGCACATTTCATCAATAAACAAATTTTAAGTTTTGATTTTTTTTTAATTCAAAAGGTCCTAAAAACCATCTTTATAACAATCCCTTCTACATTGTAATTACCCTATTAATATAGCTCCATTTTATAATAATTGTTATTTGATATCATCAATTGGAAGTATTAATGATTTCTTGAAATAGGTATGAATCTTTTTCAATTCCATTTTTTTCACCATTTCCCAAATACATAGTTCTTCCTTTGTCTTCTTTTTTCTTTGGTTGTCCACCCGGTTAACCGGAGCTTTGCTTCGGCTACATCCGATTTGACCCGGGTCGCACATCTGGCTTTGGTGGGTGAGTCTCCCAACAATAGTTTTTGCATACGGTGTCGAACTCGAGACTTCCCTTAAACGACATTAAGTTGCTTACCACTTGAGCCAACTCTTGTTGGTCCTTTGTCTTCTTTTACTTGCTATTTACTTTGCCACAAAAAATTAGAGATGCATGAGGGAGATTTTGGGAACCACCACTTTATTCGTTTTTTTGGTTCCATTAACACGGACGAACCCATCCATATTAATTTCAGAACTTATCAGCTCTGAGAGATTAAATCTTCAACAATCTTTTTAATATATCATGTGTCAGTTATCCATTTGATTGTTAGAGTAATTTCTCTCTCTAGAATTTCTCTTTGTCCTTGTTTTTGATAATTGGGGTTTTGCTTTGGTCTTTGATCCAGGGTCCCTGGGAGTTAAAAACTAAGGAATCTAGCCTCATTTAGCGCCATGAAATCCTCTGAATTGCGGAATCCTATCCCCCTTGATATTGATTTAGTGGAAATTGCCACTGAGAAGATGGGGTTAAGGAAAGTCAATATGATGATCAAGTTAAAGATATGGCAATTGATCAATCCAACTCTAAAGCTCTTCCAAGAGAATTACCTTCAAATTTCCGCCAGGCAGTTGCTAATTCGTCACAATGGTTTGACGAAGCGCGCGATATTTGCTTAAGTTCAATGGAATGGGATGATCCTGACATTTCCATACCTACAGGGGATAATGTTGTATTCTTCTCTAAAGAGAAGCTTAATCAGTTGCGTGTTCCATGGAAATTAACATTGATGTGTAAGTGGTTGGGTATCTCAATTAGGCCGTATTTCATGTCTCAAAAAGTTCGTGCAATGTGGAGGCCTAAGCGTACTGTGGAGGTGATTGATCTAGGAAAAGGTGTCTTCCTATATAGATTTTCAACTCAGGATGATCTTGAACGTGCTCTGTTTGGAGGGCCATGGTATATTCAAGATCATTACTTGATGTTGAGTAGATGGCAACCAAATTTCAGGCCTACACAAATTTCTTTTAAGGATCTTGCAGTTTGGGTTCATTTTTCGGAGTTGCCGGTAGAGTACTATGATAAGAATCATTGTTCTAGATTGCAAGAGTCATTGGTAACCCAATTAGGGTGGATTTTGCCACAAACCATCTAACTAGGGCCTGGTATGCCAGAGTTTGTGTTGAAATCAATATCAGCAAGCTAAGCCTTTGATCTCTCAAAACTGGGTTGGAAATCAAGTAAAAAGTTCTTTATGAAAACATCCATATCTTGTTTTTTTACTGTGGCAAAATTGGGCATACTAGAGAATCTTGCATGAACTTGCCATGTGTTAGTAAAGAAGGCCTTGGAGTTGTTGGCCAAACTATTCCTAACACTGCTCTTCCTAATTCAGTGCGTCATCTCAATGAAAAGGCTGGCACATCTATTGAAGATGCCGGAAATTTTTAAAGCCCAATCTCTTCTAATTTGCCACAATCTATTGGCTTGGGTTCGAGTTATGGGCCTTGGACGGTTGTAGTTAATAAGAAGAAAATGTTTAATGGTGCTAAGGCCCAAAGAAATAAAGGAAAGAATGTTCCAATTAATACTTCAGTTTCTTCCAAAGGATTATGAGCCCCTATTCATGATGCTTCAACTTCTAAGGCGAGAGAACAAAGTAATTACTGGCATGTCTTGAACCAAAGCAATCATAACAGTACATTACTCCTCTAAATGAGATTATCAAGACAACTTCGAATTACGAAAAAAAGCATAATGACATCTCTGCAAATCTTCTCCCTGTGATTGAGCGTTAGGACGTTGGTGAAACAACCCAAGCCATGGAATTACACTTCACAGATTTATCACCAAAACACTCCACCTTAACTGATGTGATAGCTTCCAATGACAAGCATATATCCTTGAATTCTTACCAGGCAACAATAATCCCTTCCGTCTAAGACATTTCAGTTAACAATGGAACAAACACCAGAGAAATCCTCCTCCAAAGCTCCATATGTGAGGATCTCGTCTCTAGTATCCCAAGCCCAAATCCTTCCCAGCCGACCAATAATAACCCTTACCTCCATTGCCCATCGACAACCCTTCAACCCCTACCCAATCCCGCAAAGACTTTCTCCCCCTCCAATAACCCAAAAACTTCCTCAACTTCTGAATCTATTTCCAATGAATTAGGATTTAATCCTATGAAAATCTCTCGAGTCCCCCTATCCCCGGACAAAATCTCAATGATGGCAGAGTCTCTTTAAAAAATTCAACCATCATACCTTTAAGTTCATTTCCTTGAACCTGAACCACCCACCTCCTCAAGACCTTTTCCCCTTGCCCCGCCTCCCTCAAACTTCCGACTTTTCTTTTGCAATTAGAAAGTCACGGTCTAGACATCGAGAACAGCAAAAACCTTACCACAATGTTCTTGGTGGAAAAGGAAGTGGTGGGATTTCAAATCGAGACTTGCCACAGCAAGACGAGTCAGAATCGTCAGGAGATAAATGCTCTAGTGATCCCAATCAGTTTGGTGGACACTTGCAGTCTGGACATGTTTCCTGCATGGGAGGATTGGAGGGAATACATTCCCATCTTCTCTAGAAAGGGGAAAGGAACCCATGACTGCTGATGGCCAAAAACCTTTCCCTAATCTTAAAATGAAGAGCATTGTTTGGAATTTTCGTGGTGCCTCCGATAATGATTTCGTTCCCCATGCTTGGGATATTGTTCGCTTTCATAAGTTATCAATTTTTATTCTGTTTGAAACTAAAGCTAAGGAGTGTCGTGCGCGATAAGTCACTCCTTGGTTTTGATGATTTTATGGTCATTCCTCCCCATGGTCTCAAGGGTGGAATCTGGTTAATGTGGAAAACTTCCATTGAACTGCTCAGCTGGAGTGAATCTTCCCCGTGTTTCTTTCATTCACTCTTCAAATTTAGCCCTAAGCATCCTGAATTTCTGCTCACTGGCATGCATGCACCTTGCACTACAAAAGAAAGACATGCACTTTGGCGTAACATGCAGCAAAACCTTCCTCCGGAGAATGTTCCATGGCTTTTGATTGGAGATCTCAACGAGGTGCGAAGCCAAAGTGAGAAGCAAGAAGGTTGGGATTTCAGGCAGTCTCAATGTAGAGATCTTGATAATTTTATGGATTCCGCATGCATGGTCGATTTGGGCCTTAATGGTAACCCCTATACATGGTCAAATGCTCGAGAATGACCTTATTCGTGAAAGGCTTGATAGGGCGTTGGCAAATAACTCTTGGATTTCTGTCTTTCCTACAACCCAAGTAAGTAATTTAACTCGCTCATATTCGGATCATCGTCTTGTTCTTATTGATGTTATTCCTGAGCATGGCCCGAATAGGAAGTCCTTTCCTTTTCGATGTAAAGAAGTGTGGCTAGATCACCCTGATTTTGAGTCTTATTTCATTAATAATTGGCTTGATCCTGAGGTGGATTTTTCCATGGGTTGTTCTAAATTTTAATTTTGTCCACGGTGGGTAGCTGGAATTCTAACATTTTCAATAGATTATCTAAACAGAAAAGTAGAATTTATGCACATTTGCAAGGCATCCAATTGGCTTGATCTCGAAACTCTTCTACTTTTTTGGCCAATATTGAAAAATCCCTCTTGGTAGATTTAAATAAAATCCATTAACTGAAAAACGCATTTGGACTCAAAAGGCGAGAGTTGATTGGCGTAAGTTTGGGGATTTTAATACTCGTTATTTTCACATCTTAGCTAAGATTAAAAAATCGAGAGGAAAAATTCTTGCCCTCCAAGATTCTAATGGCAATTGGTTCATGATGAGAATGATCTGAAATTAATGGCTCGTAATGCTTTCGTGACTATCTTTGAGAGTACAATGGAAGCCTGCCCCCGTTTTTCTTCTTTTACTCCGGCATGTGCCTTAACTAATGAGAATGCTAAAGCTCTCCTTAATGATGTTTCCTTGGAAGAGTTACATTCGTTTTTATTTTCAATGTCTTCTATTAAAAGTCCGGGGTCTAATGGTATCCAACCAACCTTTTTTCAGCATTTTTGGGAAGATCTGAAGCATATACTTCTTATTTTTGTTAATCAATGCTTTGTTAATCAATGTATTCCTTCGGATCTCAACATGTCCTATCTCTGTCTTATTCCAAAAAAAAAAGAAATTCCCCACACCATCAATGATTTCAGGCCAATTGGTCTATGTAACACTATGTTGAAGCTGGTTACTAAAACCATAACCTCTAGGCTTCGATCTCTTCTTCCTCCTCTTATCAACCCCCTTCAATATAGTTTTGCGTTTGGCCATACCATTGATGAAAACATCATTGTGATTAAAGAGGTGGCTCATTTATTTAATAAATCTATGAGGGGGAAAGATGTTATGGCCCTCAAAATTGACCTTACAAAGGCATTTGACAGCTTAGAATGGAATTTTATCCATGATAATTTAGTGGGTTTCTGTTTGCCATCATCTTTAATCAATCTTATCATGAATATCATCTCCACCCCTTCAATCTCTATTCTTTGGAATGGTGAGGTAACTGAAGCCTTTCTTCCACCGAGGGGAATTCGACAGGGAGATCCTCTTTCACCATACATTTTTGTGATGTGTATGGAAAGACTTTCTCTGATAATTGAAAAACAAGTGGGAGATGGTCACTGGAAACCTCTCAAAATTACCAGGGATATTGGGTTATCTCATCTGCTTTATGCTGATAACGTCTTCATATTTGGCCAAGCTTCCATTGCTAATCTTGATATCATTTTAGAGACTCTTAGTCAATTTGGTCAAATTTCTGGGCTGTTTCTTAACTCTCTTAAATCTTCTCTTATTGTCCCCTAGAAAATGTCCTTCCCTGTGAGAAGATCCCTTGCTTCGCACTGTAATCTTAGTTCTACCTCTTCCTTTGGGAGTATTTGGGGGTCAATTTAAGTCCAAATAAATTAAAAAAGCTGATTATTTTAATCTCTTGGAGAAAACAAAAGACAAGATCAAAAGCTGTCAATCAAAGCTTCTAAATATGGCTGGCAGATGCACATTGGTTAAATATGTGCTCAATACTTATCCATTATACTCTATGCAGTCAAATCTTTTACCTATAGGGATGTTTGATGATTTAAATCGTTTTATTAATTATAGATTCTTCTGGAATAGGGTTGGTCACTCTCATTACCTGCCTCGGACCTCCTGGGATAAGGTTTGTTTACCTATGTCCTTGGAAGGTTTGGGAATCAGAGATCTCAGAAGGTGGAATGTTTGTTTTATGGCTAAACTTGGCTGGAAGATCTTGACTCAATTTGATAAGCTTTGGGTTCGGATCTTCACTGCAAAATATTGTAAAAGGCTAGTAACTGGGATGCTTTAGTTGAGAAAATGACTAGCAGAATCAGATCATGGAGCACAAGACATCTTTCATTTGCTGGCAGAGCACAGGTCATCATTTCAGTGCTTCTTAACATTCATAGCTACTAGGCTCATGTTTTCATACTTCCTAATTCTGTCTTGGAGGCAATTAATGCAGTTTGTAGACAAATCTTATGGAGTGGGAAGGCTATGGGAGAGAAAGCAGGTTATCTAAAATGGGCTGTTATCGATCTGCAATCATAAAAAAAAGTAGGAGGCTTGGGTTTCAGGAACATTAAGACTTAGAATAAGGCTGCAATTGGTAAGCTTATATGGCACATAGGCTGTAAGAAAGATGAGCTATTGGTGAAGTGGGTTCACACAGTGTATATCAAGGATAGAAATTGGTGGGATTTTCATGCCCCACTAGGAGCTAGCTGGGTGATTAAATATTTGTGCAAGGTTAAAAATGAGCTGGAGTAGGTTGGGATGTCATAGAGGAGTCATCATAGCACTTACTCAATTGGCAAAGTATATGATATGTTGATGAATGACAAACCTACTATTCTTTGGGCAAATGGAGTCTGGAATAGAATGAGCCTTCCCCAGCACAAGTTCATTACTTGGCTTGGTATCCAGAACAGATTGAAAACAAAAGACAAGCTCCATCAGTTCAACATCAGCCCAGATGATCTTTATTGCTTGTGTGGGGCTGAAACAGAAAGTCATACACATTTTTTAGCTGTGTGTATAACCAACAACTACTTTCTCAGTTGCTTGCTTGGATTGTGTGTTAGATACACAAGGAGGAATGTAAAGCAGTGGTTTAGTTGGATCAGAAGAAGATACATAGGCACTAAAGCAAGGAAAAGTGTCCTATGCACTGTGATTACAGCTGCAATTTATCAGGTCTAGAAGACCAGGAATGAAGCTTTCTGGTTGTCAAAAGTAAATAGAGTTGAACATGTTGTTAAAGATACACAATGTATAGTCAAACATAGAATTAGTGTTTGTTCTTCCACTAAGTGGAGTACTAGAGAATTTGATTGGGTGGATAGATTGTAAATTGTTTGTTTTTAGGCCTGTTTGGCCTGGTTGGTTCAGTCCTTTACTAAAGGATTTAGGATGTGTGATGGTTGTTTTTTGGAAGGAATATACTTACTTACTTACCAAAAAAAAAATATTGTAAAAATTCTAACTTTCTTGATGTAATCCCAAAAACTTTACACTCTTCCATTTGGAGAGATATCTTAAAGGGAAGACAAGTCCTAAGACAAGGTCTAAACTTATGGTTGGAGATGGTACTGACATTTCTCTTTGGTATCATAACTGGATTGGGGAGGGACCTCTTTATTTGCTTTCGGGGATTAGGATTCCAGAAAATATAGCTCATTGGAGGGTCGCTGATGATATCATAGCCTCAGGTTCTTGGAATATCTCTCCCTTAGAATCTATCCTTCCCTCTCATATTATCTCTCAAATTTAAGCTACTCCTCTCTCTCTCTTTTCCAAAGTTGCGAACAATGTCACCTGGACTCATTCTGTTGATGGTATGTTTGTCATTAAATTAGCTTACCACAATTGTACTGTTGCGCCACCGATCATTATGGATCATGGCCCCAACATCTGGTCGATTGTCTGGAAAATCCATTCCCCTTTTAATTATAAAATGTTACTTTGGAATATGGGAAATTTTCTCAGGTACCCCTGAGGTCTGACATAATTCTCAAATTGCCCCTAACATTTGGGGAATTTCTCAGATACCCTTGAACTTTGACTTTATGCTCAAAATACCCTTACTAAAGACGAAACTCTAACGCTGTTAGGTTTTTGTCTCTCTCTCTCCTCTCAATCTTCATCTTCTTCATCTCTTCTCCTACCATCCTCCATTGATGACATCCTAAACCTTCAATTTTCTCTCTGTCCTTCCACCTACATGCTTTTCTCTCTCCTCCCCATTATCATTTTCTTCATCTTTCTCCATACTCATGTGACAATTAGTTATGGCAATTTCAATGTCTCACCAATCCTTTTTCAACCCCTCTTAAACCCCTCATCTTCATCTTCTTCCTTTCTCTCTCTCCTAAACTTCACAACCCCTTCAACTTCATTCGTTAATGTTATAAGAACACAATTCAATCACAAACCCAGAAAACCCAACTCCTCAACATCGAAGAAGAAAATAAAACCCAGCCCAAGCTTCAATGGAAATTCACAAGATGAAGATGGGGAAGACAGAGAAAGGCATGTAGACTGAAAGAGATAGAGAAAATTGGAGGTTTAGGATGTCATCAATGGAGGATGGTGGGAGAAGAGATAAAGAAGATGAAGATGAAGATGGAGAGGAGAGAGAGATAAAAACCTAACGACGTTAGGATTTCGTCTTTAATAAGGGTATTTTGAGCACAAAGTCAAAGTACAGGGGTATCTGAGGAATTCCCCAAATGTGAGGGGCAATTTGAGAATTACGTCAAACCTCAGGGGTACATGAGGAAATTTCCCTTGGAATATTGTTCATAAACTATTACCAGTCGGGATATATTAAAGAAAATTCCTGACTTTGATCCTTTATGTTGCTGCTGTTGAGATCACAGTGAAGATTTTTTACATCTTTTTAGATACTGCACTCATGTTCAGGTTTTTAGGAATCGAATTTTTGAGAAGTTCCCTTCTCCTTCCACTTTTGATCTAGCTGTCTTTTTCAATGCTTGATGGGATGATTGGATTCTTTTTAATCTTAAGCAAGGAAAAGGTTGGTTACTTTTGTTTGTGGTGGCAATTTGACATATTTTGAGCATTCTGAATAAGGCCATTTTCGAAGGAGTAATGACTTATTTAAGCTCCTCTTTTAATCGTTTTTTTGTTGATTATATGTTCACCAATTCCATTTTCCAGAAATAAAGTTTACTCATGCCTAGGACCGGTCAGAAGCTCAGGTGGAAGCCACCTGTCAATGGCTATTTGAAATAAAATACAGATGGTAGCTGGAAAGGCATTGATAAGGCTGGATGAGGCGGGGTAATTCGACGCTCAGATGGTAATGGTGTATAGGTTCCGAATGAAGTTTAAAACAGTAAGCCCAACAACTGCAGAGCTTCTCACTATTCGTGAGGGGCTTTTTATCGCAAGAGATTTCAATATGGATAGGCTGGAGGTTGAGACTGATGTACAAGCCTTAAAGATAATGTTAGATTGTGGTGAAGCTCACCCCCCATCATGAGTTAAATAATTTGTGATGTGGTTAAGCTCATTCAGGAAAGTGGTGTTGTAGTTCTTCTTCATGCAAAGAGGGACTCTAATGCTGTTGCTTATACGTTAGCCAAGCTCGGGATGGAGATGAAGGAAGACAAGATGACACACTTTAATGCCCCACCATGTGTTCTCCAATATTATATGCAGGAGCTTGTTCTCTCAATGGCTTAGTCCCCTGGTGTTGGGGTTTCAAATTACTAGTTGTGTTGGTTTTTGGAAATGTTCCTACTTAACTGTTGGTCCTTGGTTTGTAATCCTAAACATTATGTGTAATATATAATATATATCCTTTCTTATGTTCAAAAAATATATCATGTGCCAGTTCCTTTAGAAGGAAGTTTCATATTTTGATCTTGTACCATATATTGAGCAAAGGGTTGTATGCTAAGATTACAACCATCCTTATTGAGAAATTGAGATAAAGTCATCATGATCACCTAATATATTCAAAAACCAAAAGGATCATGCCTTTTCACATAACTATAAAAGCCAAGAAATAAAGGGGAATAGTCAAATACACCGTTCTCAAAAACTTCAAAACTCAAATCTGGATATTTTTTTGAACCACAAAACATTACCGAGGAACTTGTCAATCTTTTAATGAACCCTGTGGCAGAACAATTTCATATAGCGAATTAATTGATTCGATGGATGGAGGTTTGGAACCCAACCCAAGGACGCAATGAACGTTGAGTAAACAGTAATTGAGAAGGGCACTACCAAGTGAGATCGAGACTAGCACCTCGTGTAGGGTTTAGAACCTACCCTTTGGTCTCACCATCCTGATTATTGCACCAGCAGCCAGTAGGTGTAATAATTACCTACCAATCTGATAGTATAAATGCATTATCTTCAAGACAGCTGCTGAAGTTCCTTATCTTAGCTTCAATTAATAGTAAGTCATGTAACCTATCTTTATTAATGCACAATATGGTGTTAAGATCCCCATCAGAAACTAAAGTGTCATCCAGAGTACATATGGGCAATAGATATCTATAAAACCTTCCTCAATTTAATGGTGTTGAAACCATAAGTTGCCACAATACTGCATAATATTGCCAGTAATTGCTTATCAACAATCTGACACCAGATTTCCTGAGCATGATAGACAGGCTAATGTTTCTTGGGTTATAAATTATCCAAATCCTTCTATTTTCTGCATGAGTATAAGAATAACATTCCAATTCTTGAAAATTTGTTGAGACAATTTCAAGAATTTCCCTTGCTTCACTCTGGTCTCTAATAGTGCACAAACATTTATCTTGCTCTTAAGAAGGCTTTCACCTCCTTTGTTGGAAGGGTTTGTTACAACCCCTCACTGTGCATGTGACAACAAGCTTCATAAGGAACCAACGGGGATTAAGTCACGACACTATGCATTTGAACTTTGCCATTATCAATAGGAGCTATGATAGGCTCCACAACCACTTCCTCGCTAGAGAGCATCTTATAAGGATTAGCCACTTGAACCTGTAAAGAATCCTTGGCGATAAGGCTTTTCAAGGTAGTGTGCCCAACCACTTTTTTGTATTAGCTATAGTAGGTTGTTGCTTACGAACCCGTCGTTTATGCGGAGGAGGAGGTTTTGTGGTCTTAAGATTCCTTTTAGGCTTATTCGGGAAACAATTATATTATGTCATACCCGTTAGCATTTCTTACAAAAGATTGGTTTAATGTTATATTTAATTAATTGTACAATCATTTTTTCAATTGGGGTCTCCAGCATTACCTTGCTAAAAAGAGGAATAGTTTCATCAACGTCAACTAGCATCTTAGCATATGAGATCCTGGTGTGATGTGCGGTACATTTAATTGGCATACATAAGGCCTAGGAGTGCCACTAATTATACTCAACGAGTTTTAACCCCAACAACTTAAAGGAAGGTTTGGAAGTTGAATCCATAACGGGATGAATATGAAGATTTCATCATTAAAGTTGAAATCCATGGTCCAAGGCTTAACAATTGCATGATTGCTAGCAATGGTATAAGGTCACTTGTACAGAATCGACGATTTGCGTCGGATGCGAGGCACCCATTTGCGTCGGACATGGGTCCGACGACACAGGTCTCGATGCAGATAAGGATACAAGATCTGCGTCAGATGGAGACACGACGCAGATATTTAACTATTTGCGTCGGACCCCGCTCAACGTGCGACGCACATAACGCCTAGACCCTGCATACCATAGCCATTTGCGTCTTCCATCTGCGTCGCATGTTGAGCAATGTACGACGCAAATGGTTAATCATCTGCGTCGCACATAGCTCAACATGCGACGCAGATGGGAGACACGCCAATGCCCCAGCAGCTGGTAGCAAGCCCAAGCAACAATCATTTGCGTCGCATGTGGCACTAGGTGCGACGCAAATGACTGTTGCTTGTTTTTTTTTTTGTTTTTTTTTTTTCTCTCAAACTCACATATTGCTCTAAATGTTTATCTGGGTAAATCAGACATGATTCCAAAAGCAAATAATACCCACAATATGACTTAAAATCACAATCGAATTGCGCAATAACATGTATTTCTGCATTAATAATGTCAAATATGTATTACAAACCACTATAATCGATTTAGAATGAGAGAAAAAAATATATACAATAGATACAAACAACTTACATTGTAAATATGTAAAAAAAAAGTAAAATTAAAACTGAATCTAGAACAATAAAGGAACATTGCAGCCGACGTTTTCCAATGAGCTCGAGGGAGACGACTTTAAGAAGAACCAATTCTAGATCTAAAAATAAACCCTAAAAATGCCAAAAAAGTAAAAAATAAAAATCAGATATAAAAAATAAAAATAAAAACGAAAGGATAATAAATAAGATATTTTCAATTGCACGAACCAACTTATTTTTCAGATCTGAAAATGAAAAAATTAATTTTCAGATTTGAAAACTAAAATAGAAAATCAGATCTAAAAATGAAAAAACGAAATTCTAGACTAGGATAAACGCCAAACAGATCATATTTAAAAATTGTAAAAAATTCAAACCTGTAAAAGCGAGATTCGTCGCTGAAGATTCGCTCGCTGAAGGTTCTTTCGCAAACGAAGAAGATGGGAGTAAACAGCAAAGCAGAGGAAGCAAAATCTCGAAGAAATTCCGAGAAGTGCGCCAAAAAACGTGAAGAAGAAGAGGAATACTGGCAAGAAGAAGAGCCGCCAAAAACGTGAAGAAGAAGAGCAGAAACGCGCCGAAGCTGCCGCCAAGAAAGCCGATGTGATCCACCGGAATAGTGCTCGACGGAGTGAGAGTGAGGGGGAGAAGAATCTGAGACTGAGAGTGAGAGAATGTGAGAAGGGTCGGTTGAGAATAGAGCTGATCAACTCCAGCCCGGCCCGACCCGATTTTTGGGCGGGCTTTGGGCAAGCCAAAAAAGACTTTTTAGTCTAATATTTGGCCCGGCCCGATTTTGGCCCGAAAAGCCCGCTTGGCCCGACCCGAAATAACGGGCTTTGGGCACAAAATTTTGGCCCGGATTGTGGCCCGGCCCGACCAATGGGTAAATTTTTTTTGCCTCGGCCTGGCCGATGATCACCTCTAGTTGAGAATAGAGAGGTTTGAGAGAATGAGGAGAAGGGGCGCTGGATATGTAAGTTTATTTAGGTTAATGCGTTTGGTTGGGCTTTACAATTTTGTGGGCCGAGGATCTGCGCCAGATGGGCCATGACGTCCAACACAAATCCTTTACTCATCTGCGACGCATGAACTCACACGTCTGACGCACATCGTTTGATAATATCATGGGATCCACTCATTTGCGTCGCACTGTAGCTGCATTCGACGCACATGACTTCTAAGCGTCATCATTTAGACAAAAATGATTTGCGTCACATCCCCCACGCATGCGACGCAAATCATGGGATCCAGCCATGTGCGTCGCACAATAGCTGTGTTTGACGCAAATCATGTTCTTCATTTGCGTCGCGTTCTCAACCCCGTTCGACGCAAATGACCCTACCACCCATCTGCTGTCATTTTGTGCGTTGCACGTTCTCTAAGGTGTGACACAAATAGGCTATTTGCGTCAGTGCTTCTAGCGTGCAACGCACATAGACTGACGCAAATTTGCATTTTTCTACTAGTGGGTCCAGCTTACAACACATTATTTCTATTCTCTAAAACTGAAATCTAATGATATATTCATTATGATAAAAAACTTCTAGTTTTGAAGAACACTATTTTCATTATTTCTCGATAGAAATATTCAAATACGTTAAAGTAGGGGTATCACCGATAACGTAAAAGGATAATCACGTTTTTCATTTTTTAGTTTTCAGCCTCAATCTCCATTTCTTTAAGCAATTAACAGGGTTTCTTTCTTTAATGGTGGAAGCAACATAGTTAAGTTTCATACCTCCATTTTCAAATGAGGTCGATCGTTCAATTTGTCCTCAACCACTTCCTGAGACTAGGCATCTCCCTGAGCTCCAATGGCCGATTAATTGTAACATCTGCTGGAGTACTGTGTTGCATAAAACCCAAAGGCTCACATTGCTAGCTTCTCACTGTCGTATGCCCAATTGAAGGGTTTGGTGAAACTCAACACGTGCAAAACCACCAATGTTCTAGATGTGGGGTCAAACTCTTATGTGTACAATGTTGGGTCAAACTCTTCTCAGACTTGCCTCACTAAGCCACACGGAAGTGACAATGTGCAAGATAGTTGTTCACGCTATAGTATGCAGAGAGAGTGGAAGAAGAAGAGATATCCTAACTTTAAAAAAACTACCTTATATAATAAATTCTTTGAATATACCATCATTTTATGTTTATAGTTAATATTACTCATTAAATGATTGTCGCCTTAAGGGTTGCTGCCAATGGGATAGTGAAGGAAACGAGAGGAGAGAAGAAAAAAGCGTTTCGCGGTAACCGCATTATTTTTGGTTAAACCTCATAAACGGTCAAATGGTTGTATATTGAAAGAAATATGTTATATAAGGTAGTTTTTTGAACGGAAATTTTTAAATTGTAGTTTTTGGGAAAAAAAAAGGTTATAAAAGGTAGTTTTTTGAAAATTTAATATTTCATATTGTTGCCATTATTATTAATTATTGTTGTTGTTGTTATTATTATTATATTTAATAATATAGTAATAACAATATTATTATTATTATTATTATTATTATTATTATTATTATTATTATTATTATTATTATTATTATTATTATTATTATTATTATTACTATTATTATTACTATTACTATTATTATTATTATTATTATTATTATTATTATTATTATTATTATTATTATTATTATTATTATTATTATTATTACTATTATTATTATTATTATTATTATTATTATTATTATTATTATTATTATTATTATTATTATTATTATTATTATTATTATTATTATTATTATTATTATTATTATTATTATTATTATTATTATAGGCAAAATTGGCTTCACACCACAAACTATGGCGCGGGTGAACCTAGCGTCACCAACTTTGAGTAGTAGCCAAAACAATACAAACTATTAGCATGCGTGCAGTGAGTGTAGGCGTGGATTTTTATTCCTTAATGCCTACACGCGGTGTGAGCGCGTTTATTTGACTACCCCATTGTAAAGGTTTTATTAAAAATATGTTTTTGAAGTCGCCAACAAATTTTTAGAGGAAAACTTATAAACTTAATTGGATATTGAACTGTAGGGACATCTTAGGGATATCCAATGTAGATTTCCCCGTCCTGGCTCCATAGATGGTCAAAATGAACCATAGATCTAGTTCGGGGGTGAGGGTACAAATATGGTCATAATGAATCATGTTTGCCCATTGCTGGCCTTTACTAAATATCGATTCATTACAGATTTTATGCAAAAGAATAATCATATAACATTTTAATCACCCAAAAATGTTTAGTCTAGATTGGTTCAGGAAACACATAAAAAGACTATATTTTTAGTGACAAGTTATTGAGCAATCATATTACAAGGTTCCAAACAGGTTGTCCAATTTATCTGAATTAGTTAGAACAGTTCCTTAGGTCTTTGTTTAGCGATAATAACATGTGCGTGATAAAATCATGCATAGGACAAATAAAATAATCAAGAATATTATATACAAGAATAATAAAAGAGGGATTAGAATTTACAAATAATCACAATTATCAATTATAGATCTACATCATGACAAAAACTGTTAGTAACTTCAATACAATAAGTATAATTAATCATTCAAAGTATACCTATGCGGTTTTGAACGAAGAGCGTAATGACCTTCAGGCGAAGAAATCGCGGAACCAAGAACGTAGTATGATCAGGAACTGAAAATTGATTTAAATGTGTTTAAGTATTTCGAGATTCGTAATACGATTCGTAAGTATTCGTAAGTATTTTGTGCTCGTAAAATAATAATGAAAAAGTCGTCCTTGATTCGGGAGATCAGCCCGTATTTATAGGCAGAAGAAAACTGCGTTGCACGCGCCTTACTGCGCCAGGCACAATGCCACGCGTCATGCGCAGATTAGCGCGCCTGACGTGGTCTGCCCAATCAGATTCGACCATGTGTAAACGCGTTTTTGAAAAGATAGAAAAGTAACTTGCATCTCACACAGGATTTGCGTCAGATGCAGGACTCTGTGTGAGTCACAAGTCCACGTGTCAGGCGCTCATTGGCGCGCCTGACGCGATCTGGCCATACTTTGGATGCACCTGGCACGCTGAGCGCAGCCGCCACGTCCGGCGCATATTTCAGCATATTCAGTTTTTGATTCTACGCGTGCTTTGAAGATGCTATTTTATCCCTAAATCTCCGGGGATTGAATTTTACGGGATGCAAAAAATCTAATTTATGCTCAAAGATAATAAAAGCATTTATGAAAACATTTATTATAAATAATAAATATTTAATTGGGCTCTTAAAATGTACTTAAAACGTTTTACGGGTTTAATTTACAATTAATCATCATGGATAATTAATTGGGCTTTAAAATATTATTTCAAAACACAACATGGCCTGGTTATTCGGATTGCTCTTCCATTAGGCCGCGCCAACTAATACCGCGGTATGTTTCATCATTGGACCCTTTAATGGGGAGACACGATTATGTGTCTACAATGAGTGTCATAAATTACACCGAAACTAACTTTTCTTGACATATGTTCACGTGACTTAGACTTCTAATCAATGAAAAAATAGGATAAATAAAAGAAAAAGGGGAAAATGGAGAAAATGGAGAAAAATAAACACGGATTCCCCGTCGTAGGCGAGAAAAAAGTTAGCTATAGCGTCATTTATGACACTCGCTGCACCAAGGTCAATAATTTGGGAGGTTTTGGTTACTAGTCAAAGTTGGTGGTGTTGGGTACATCCGCGCCATAGTTTGTGGTGTTGAGGCCAATTTTGCCTTATTATTATTATTATTATTATTATTATTATTATTATTATTATTATTATTATCATCATTGTTATTTATTAGTATTATTATTATTGTTATTTATTATTATTATTATTATTATTATTATTATTATCATTGTTATTTATTAGTATTATTATTATTGTTATTTATTATTATTATTATTATTATTATTATTATTATTATTATTATTATTATTATTATTATTATTATTATTATTATTATTATTATTATTACTACTACTACATCCGTTCCTAAATAATTGTCTCACTTTAACTTTTGACACTATTCAAAAATTTCAATTTGACTATCATTTGTGATTTATGGGTAAGAGAAAATATTGTCATGTGGGGTCTTGTTTGATTCGTCTCGATATGTACTTTTAGAATATCAACTTTTGTATTTTTTACAAATGCAAGTATTACATCGGCATGCATGAAAAGTGTAAGTGTAACTATTACTTAGGAACAGAGGTTGTATTATTTAGCATATCAATATCGTAATTTGAGTCATAACAACTAAACAAAGACATCAAAAATTAAACAAATATGATATAAATCTAATAAATAATGCAATTTCTCTCTCCAATTAGAAGTAAATAAAACCTCATCATAAAAGAAATTCACAAATCCATTGTAATTATGATTATGTTGATCACTTTATTATTTTTTTTTATAGAAAATGAAAACCATATTTTTGTCATTTATAAATCCAGATTACACCAATCATGATGAAACAAGAAAAAATAAAACATCCAGAGAAGCATAATAATTTTGAAAATTTTCTTTTAACCAAAAGACTAGAGTATGTCACAAAGTAAGTCTTTTTAAACCTTTACCATTATATCAAACAATTATTGGCGAGCATATGGGATTATCAGCTTCAGAATTACAAGTTCACCAAATTCGTACAATGCATTGCATAACAAACCTTCTTCGAGTTTAGTAAAATTTGGATGTAACTAGTTTATTGAATTTGTGATACATATTTTCCTTTAACAAATTTATTGCATTAATATACTTAATGAACTATTTATAATAGACTAACAAATTGTATATACGAATTTATTGTGATAATATACTTAGTGAACTATTTATAATAGACTAACAAATTTTGCATTACGAATTTAATGGAACTTATGATTACATAATTGCCTTATGAATACAATGAGCTTATAATAAGGTAATATTATATAAGATTCGATAATTTAGTAGAAATATTATATACTTTGGGATAACTATCTATACGTAGCATATCCATAATGTTCGTTTCATAAATACGATTTAGTTAAATTCGTTATAGATTGTCTATACATGCAATAGGGTAACAATCTCGTAACGAATTTAATGAACTCGCAATAAGTTACACAAATTGAATAGGTTGAACGATATGATACTTTAGTATAAAAAGTTAGCGTGGTCCTTATTAATATGACATAGGCTTATTTATTTGTAGTTCGTTAAATTCATTAAAGTTACCGTTAAGAAGTCGTTATAATGATAGCCTATTAAATTTCGACGTAGTTTGTTTTTTTTTTTTTTGACAGGACGTAGTTTGTTTAATAAGAAATTAGGGCAAAAGCTTGTTAAACATTTAAGCTTATCCATTTATTTGAAGCCAGTTGTTTACAATAACCAAAACCTCTGTCATCAATATGTTTTACTCATACTATGACTGATTTTTTTTTGAAGAAAATTATAACTGAAGACGAAATGCCTTCTTTTTGGTGTTGACGGGTCTGGGAAAATAAAACTTTTATATTTGACAGAAATCTATGATCCAAAGAAAAAGGAGAAAGAACTTTCAATCAAAAAGTTTCTCTATTTCTTCATTTGTTATCAAAATTATCGAAAAAAAAGGCATCATTCTACAAACATTAAATCATAACTTATACCAACACAACAAAGACATGAAAATCATGTAAACAAAAGAAACAAAATTAATCCAAAGAAATGATGCAATTTTCCTATCGTATAAAGAAGCAAATTAAAACCCAACGATCATCTAACTGAAATAAATTTCAGGCATCCATTGTACTAATCATGTTGCCCAAAAAAATAATTTTTTTTTCTATGAAAAAAATCAACACACTTTGCCATTTACAATTTCCAAATCGCACCACTCAAGATAAAATGAGAGAAACACAAAAATAAAAACACATCCATTTGTATAAATAAACAACACTTGATTTGGATCAAAAAAATAAAATAAACAACACTTGATGATACACCCAAAACTCCAGAATAACTTGAACAAATGTGGACTAGAGTTGGGTACATTTCATTACAACGTTTCTTGATACACCACCTTGTAGAGATACACTTAAAAAAAACAAGGAGAAAAAAAGAAGAAAAAAGAACACAACAACAACTTACTTCCTCCCATTTTCCCATGCCCTAACTTCAGATTCCTAACTTTAACTCAAGTTCTTCATTAGAAAGAGTTTGACAACAAGATACACCATTTGATGACCCTCCTGTCATATTCAAAAGGGTCCTGATGTTTCCACCAGCAAGCCTCACAGCCATCATATACTCATTAAACCAGACCCACCGGCGAGTCGGTCCACAAGGCACGTGGCGACGCCTTAGATCCTGAAAGCCCGGTAGCGGGGTCCGATCATAGGCACCATTTCCAAGCCTAAGGGTTAGATCTAGTGAAGCCCTAGGCTTTGGCACAAGATCACCTAAATTATTATTATTATTTGGCATAACCCTGGCCTCGGGCACAGGACGG